>OZ002744.1:80241656-81668456 GCA_963924295.1 Dioctria rufipes
TTGCCGATTTAATTTGGAATGTAGTATCACTCCAAGGTATTTGCCTTCAGTCTTAAATTCAAGAGTAATGTTACTCAGTTTTGGGGCAGCGAAATTCGGAATAATTTTCCTCCGTGTAAAGAGGACTAGTTCGGTCTTTGCGGGGTTAAGCTGCCGCTTTTATACCCTAACTTTATAAAGAGATGAAAATACCATTAATCACCAATAAGCACAGTCCAGGTGAAAGTACTCCTCCTTGTGGAGTACCTCTAGACACCCTCTTGCTAACCTTATATAGCTTATTTAATCCATCTGCATACATAGGACTCAACTCCTAGATCAGTCAACGCATCTATGACGACAAAATGAATTACCACCGAGGGTAATCGTAACCCAGTCAATTCGGTCTCTGACAGTCTAAGCCCACTAGTTAGGAACTGGCAATCCTAAACTATCCCATATACCTTACCTTCCTATTCCTACTTCCCATTCGCTCCCAAACTAACTCAACTAACCCTCCTTCATTCCATAGAACTATAGACTATAGTTCAGTTATAATAGTAGGAACTTAGGCCCAATTCTTATATTAGATCGTAAGTTGAAGTATCTATATTTAAAGTTAAAACTTTAATAGTTAAGTGTATTTATAAAGGAATTGCAAATTTATTAGACGCTAATATAAATAATATTGAATGAATCTTGAATTTTGACAATAGGTTGGGTTAGGTAAGTGGGATGCCGCTAGAAGACTAGCCTGCATCACTTAGACCTTAAGTGGGTCTATTGTGCCCGTTAACCTCTTCGGATAACCTTTAAAACCACCCTGGATCTATCCTGGTTCCTTTAGAAATCTCAAGATACATCTGAACTCTTTACTTTAGAGCTCCTCCAGACTTAAAAAGAAGTAGCTACCTAATAGTCTACCTCACTTATTCATCAGAGCGGGGCACTTGCATAGAACGTGTTAGACAGATTCGATTTCCTCCGAATATATCACCTTCATAAAGGGTTCGCCACTATTGCCAGTCTTCTAGCATGGTCTCCTATGACCCTGTGACCTCCAACTAGATTCGTGATATTTGTTGTACTTCCATTAAGCAGTTCTTTTGTGTTCTTCCTGTCATATGCAGATCACAATTTCCTCACAATTCGGCAGAGGGAGGGCTAATGATCTCCTCTTTTAAAGTTCCGATCGGGATCCTCACGTAAGTCCTTTTTGGGCAACTCATCATCTATCTCGTTGCTTGGGATATTCCTGTGGTCAAGTATCCAGTATAGGGTCAAATTGTGCCATATTGTCAATTTCTCAAGGCTGACCTTCATAAAACTACATCAGTTTTGATTTAACCAGCCCAGCATCCAGCAACTTATATGCAGATTTACTATCCGTACTCTCTGCTAGATACCAACTTTGCTGCCTCGTAAATTGCAGCGAGGTGTGCTGAAAGACAGTACATTTGTCCGGTAGTCTATAAAACTCGTGCCACTTGCAGTCTCTGGAGTACACTCCAGTCCCTTCACCCGCGCTCGTCTTAGGTTCATCCGTTCAGATAGAAATATTGGATGTTTACCACCATCTCCCTCCCATCCCAATCACTCCTTGTGGGCATCATTGCATTGACATCCCTACCAAAAGTTAGAAAAGGTATTTGATAGTCAGTTTCTTCCTTGCAATCACTGCAGTCTACCTTCTGGAGTATATTAGAATGCTTAAAAACCCCTCTCCATCCAACAGCCCCCCACTCTCAGCTTGACAACGTTAATTACAGCTACACTTCTGCAGTAGAGACCATAAATCATCTATAACTCACCAACATTGTCTTCCAAACTTATTCTTAATATTTTTAGTTGAGCGGGAAATGAAGAATCTTTAAATCACCCGAAAATATCCTGTGCCCACAGTTGAGATGCTATTCACACTCATTCTTTTAAACAATATTTAATGTTTGCAAAACGATGTTTCTCAAACGAATGCAAATCATTTTATTTATTTATTAATTGTTTTTTTTTTTTTCAAAACCTATGGAGGTAATATCCATAAAGTTATAATCAACATTAATAAACATTAAACAATCAAATAAATATACATAAATCTAAAATTTAAATAGTCACGTAATTACACAGTTATTCACAGCGTGCAGGTAATTTTTGTGTAATTTTTCAGACTCTATTTAAATTGCAATTTATGCGGTAGAATTCAGTGACGTTGAAAAAACCACCAAATGGCCATAAAGTTCTTGCATATGTTTTCGATAAGTACTAAAATCGTTTAATTAAAATGGACGTCAACGCGTGTAGGCACGTGTTTTCCAATAATTAAAAATAATTACTGTGTAAAGAACGTAGTAGAGCAATCCTCATTTTGAACACATTGTGTTAAAAGTGGGTGGGTGCAATGTACATGCATACGTAAAATAAAAAAATACATACATATATACTGCACAGGATATAACGCGACATACTAAAATGCAGAATTTTACAAGCCAGTATTTAACGATCCTCGATGGGGAATTTTTATTTTTATTTTTTGTCCATGTTTTTACTATTGTAGGACAACAATTATGTAATTTCACATGTTTCAAACGAACAACTCCCCGATTTTGACAGAAGTGCAAGCGAGTGATGCATAAAAAACCCAACTTAAAAGTCCTAGATATTTTCAAACACATATATACATGCATATATACACGGTTACATCAGGTCAAAACAATCAGGATTGTTCCAGCCTCCGTTCATATAGGGCAACTGTGGTGAATCCTGTGTCTTGTTTTGCCTATCTGAAATAATACTTCCAGGAGCTTTCAGATTTTCAGTAAAATGCATAAATTAAAGAGGCCTCCAGGTGCCCCTTTTTTTTCTAGAGTTTTTGTATGTAAAAACGACGACGACGACGACGACGACGACGACATGTTACCAACAGTCTCTGCCTCTATTAAGGATAGAAAGGATAGAATGATACCATTCATGGTCACTGGGTTTATTGTTGGTCATTCAACATCACCAGCGGGAGGACAGGATAGATCGTGACATAAAGTCAAGGGACGACAAAAGACTTCGTAAAAAAAAAAAAACAAAAAAAAAATCTGAGCAACCATTTAAAAAAAGGATGAGTTTTCAGACGAGTTGAATGAGTCTTGTGTCTCCGGAAATTCTATAGTGTGTGGCAAGTAGATAGGAGTTGTATATATAGATAGATTCCCCATACGTGTCCTGTTATGGTTGTAAGGACTGCAGCTGCAGCTGACGATACAACCATGGACAATCGATCAGAGAAGAGCTTAGTATTGTACCATCGAAATTGCACTTTCTTCTAATTGAAACCCAACAGAGCAGCTTCTACTAACAGAACATTCTCCCATTGCAGAGAATGTGAAAAGAAGATAAACGAGCCAACGATATCCATTTCAATTAGTTCCATCGATTTTGAAGTAGCAGCGTTTTTAAGTCTCCGCCTTAGTGTTCCTTTTATGGAGCAAGGGGTTTTTTTTTTTTTTTATTCATTAGGCGTCTGTAGAAATTGCAGGAAAATTCTTTAAAAAGCTTCAAAGGAAGGAAATTTGACGTTCAAATAAAAGGAAATAGAGGAAACACGCTTTTAACTGTGAATCTATGGTGTAGACTTGTGACAGGGGTTTTTTTTTATATATATAATTTCAAGTCTTAAAATACGGTAGAAGAATTTAATGTGAAACCTTTGGTGGTGTGGTTTCTTTTGAACTTGGTCACTCCTTTTTCGTCTTATTAAAGTGAAAATAAAAAGGACTTTAAAAATATCTTCCTTAATCTTTGTGTGTAATAAAATACGACGACCATATGTTGCATTACAAATTTTCGTGTTAAAGTGGGAATATTCTTGTCTTCCTAGAAAAAAGCATTTTTTTTTTTTTCGTAAGGGACTTAAATCGATTTTTATACCCTAGATGAAATCTATAGGGTATACTAAGTTTGTCATTCCGTTTGTAACGCACACAAATACTAATGGTAGAGCAAAATGTATTCGGCAGCCACGCACAATATTAAAAGTTATTTTGATTTTTGCATGTCCATCTGTCCGACCGTCCGTGTGCACGATAACTCGAGAACGCGTGTACTTAGACAGCTGAAATTTTATACGTGGAAAAAAAGTAAAAATATGTTCAAAAATTAGACAAATCGGGCAACTCCTTCGTGGGGATGCCATACAAAAATTTCGTTTTCCACTATATATTTGGACACTGCCTGAGAACGCGTTGACATAGAGAGCTGAAATTTGGAACATGGTGTTTTCATAGTAATAGCAAATTTTAAAAATTGAATTAATTGGGAAACTCCTTCTTGGTGTTGCCATATAAAAATTTATATTTTTTACGGATACTGTAAAAACTATCAGACCTACACATTTTTATTGTACTAAAAACTTCAAGAACTTCAGAACTTCAGAATATGAAATCGGTTATAATCATTTGTTCTGTCCGACAAACTACAGAAATATGTATATACGAAAAACCACTGCAAAAATCATTCATGTGGGAATTCATATAGGGTATTATAAGAATTGGTCTTAGACCAATTCTAGCTTTTTACTTGTTAATTAGAAGAATGATGTGATTAAAGTTTTCCTACATTTTTTTGTTTTCTATAAAGATCAAAGCTAGTATTTACTACATCTCTACTGATCCTGCGATTCTGTCAGTTCTATCCACTTCAACTGATTAACAGAGACGGAGAAGATTATTACAGTGTGCCTAATTTGAAAACGGAGAAGAAAAAGATAGTACCAGGTATACGTATACAAGTTTTATGTGAGACTATTTGTAAATTATTTAAATCACTATCAGAAAAAAAAAAGAATTAAGAAAATACGAAAAACAAGAATTTCACAAACAAGTTAAGAAATTTACTTTTCTACTTAAAATTTTAATACATGGTCGTTTCCTGACCCCCTGTCTACACTGGCCATGGAAATTGCTTACCATATTTTATGGTAATGTCCATCTTGGAAAAAAAATTTTGGTGTGGTCAAATTATTTTATAACATATCATTTTTGGCTGGCCGATGGCGTTATCAAAACCGAAAAAGACTGCGATCAAAAGATTTGATTGCATAAAACAATTTGGTGTTCACCGAGTTAGAAGGGATGAAAAGATTAAGAAAACGAATATGCACCTTTATAGTTCCACAAGCACACCTTTAGTTCGTAAAAATTAATTAATTTAATTAATTCCGCACGCGTTAGCTCCATTTCAGCCATTTTGATTATAAACGACAAATTTATTGCAAGCAATTTTCTTTGTAATAAATGGTAGGCAATATGGTATACCATATATTGCATACCATGGATTATTGCAATGACTACACGGTCTACACTGGCAATTCCGTAGCAATAACATATTGTATACCATAATTTATGGCCAGTGTAGACGGGGGGTGAAACTACATTCTATTGCTCTCGAGAACAAAACGTGACAAATTATTATAGTAAGCCACGGTTTATAAAACAAAACTAACAAGATCTGTCTGTCTCACGCCATACAATCACCATTTTGGAATGTCATTTGAAGAGCATGCCTAAAACACAAAAAAAAAACAATTTTTAATTTTTTGAGTAATTTTATTGTACTGGATATAATTAAGAAATTGAAATAATTTAATTTCTGATGACTTAACTAACATAAAGATAAATTGAATTTTACTTCACTTATTTCTCAGTTCGGTATTAGGTAAAACAAAGTGCCTCAGCTTTTTTTAGGCTTTGTTGATTTTTTCTACAGATTTAAACTAGAAAATTTATGTAATTAAAATTGTCCTTATTTCAATTAAAGCCAGCAAAACAAAATTACTATAAGAATGGAAACTTTTAATGTTCGCCTTTTAGACATACCTACTTGGTACAGATGACGTCACACACTCAAATGCCAAACAAACTAGAGCAGAAATTATCTGGATAATTTGCGGATTATCCGGAATAATTAGGATCCGATTCCCCAAATCCAGGTATCCGGATAATGCGGATTCTGGTATCCGGATAATGCGGATTCTGGTATACGGATAATGCGGATTCTGGTATCCGGATAATGCGGATCCTACTATCCGGATCCGAACTATCCGGATCCAGACTAAGCAGAAAAGGTTCCAGATTGCGTTGTTTCATTGGGAAAATGGAAATATCATGAAATTTATATTTTCCCAATGAAGCAATGCAATCTGGGTAAAATTTTGAACCTATTTTTCTTAGTCAGGATTTCAGGAATTGGATAGCTTGTAAATTCGGGTATCCAGATATTAGCAAATTCGGATCCAATTTTCAAATCTAGTTTGTAAATTATTGGTAAATACGTTTTTATATTGAGCCGTTTATTTTCAAAGTGGCGTAAGTCCATTTTTTTACGATGAAATATATAAATATTTTAGTTTAAATAAATTTAAAAAAAAAAAAGTTTAAAATATTTTTAAGAGCTAACAGTGAACTTTTGTGTGTTTTGAAGTTAAAAATAGTGTAAATTTATTAACCAATTATATTTATTAAAGAAGTTTGAAGAAAATAGAAATATCATACCCAAATGGACTTACACCGCTTTCAAAATAAACGGCCCTATATAGGGTGATCAATAAGTAGCGGATTCTTCACTCAATGTCCAGAAAAAAAATTTACTGGAAGAAGATTTTGTTTGTAGGTATATTTTGGATTTATTACCCCGTAACTTGTTTATTATACACCCAATGAACGATATTAGGGTGTTAGTTTATAGGGGATAAATAGCTTGCTCTAACATTTTCTCCACTTTTCCTATACTTTTTGCTCATAACGTTTTATAAAATTTCAGAATTGAAAATTCTAGTAAATTTTGAATAATTTTATTTTTTACACTTTACTTAATTTTCCACCGAGATAAAAATACGTCAAAAGAATGTAAATATATTAAGGCACTTACCTAATCATGAGCTTTCACCATCTCCAATCCCTCCTGTAAACAACTGGACATCAGTTTGTCTAAAAATAAGCGATAAATATACCAAAAATATCGCAAACTCCACCTAAATTCCACCCATGTCCGTGTATTTAATTTTTTTCCAATGACCAGCAAATGACATTTCCATGACATTTACGTCAGCTGGTTTCGCCGCAGTCAGAATTTGATGGAATAAAACCATGATACAAAGATTAACAAGTATGGCCGGAAAATCTGTCAATTGGTTGCTTGTCTCCTTTGGCAACAATTGTCAGAAATTTGTTCGTCTCCATTATATAAATATTAACAAGATATGGCCGACTTTTCTGTCAATTGCGTGCTTACGTCATGTTTAGACTATTGTCATTCAGTGAAATCTGTCGTTGTGTCAAGTTGATTTAATAATTGTAATGTCGGTCTAATCCCGAAAAATGGCCAACAATCGGACAACTTCTTAATTTTGAGTTGACAATGGCACAATGTCCTGATCTGTTATAGAATTTTGAGGGGAAGGGCAGCAGGAGACCAACTTTAATTTAAATAAATGTAATGGCAGTGAACGATACAAAACTGGGCTCAACGTTTTTAAAGAGTGACTTGCATGATTTTATTACGGCTTCAATACAGATACCAAGGAATAATTACGGGTGCAGGTAAGATGTAATTAATTTAACTAGAAACACTAATCCTGTTCAACTTGCCGGCAATCTACGAGGCGAGAAAGAACACCGATCCTATATCACAGCCTGTTTTCTGGACATCCAAATGGGTTGATTATAGCGGCAAGTAAGGCTTTTGATAACAACTGTGTGACGAAGGAATGGATGCCATGTTCAATGATACTACAAAATTATTTATGCTACCAAATGGTATAAATGTTCACTTCATTGATAAAAATGGAAAGGAAACATACATGACAACCTTTGAATACACTTCAGTATTGGAAAACAAAATGAAAACGCAGATGAATAAAATATATTCTCTCACGTCTTTTTCTCGAATTATCTTTTTACCTGTATTGGACATAATTATTTTGCTGCCTGTTGCATGATCAGCTGACATAATTCTTGTCTTTTTGACAGCTAGCGATGTTGTTATTTCAGCTGATATGCCTCCAGTACATGCTCCACAAATAGCTACACTGAATGGAGTAAGTTCAGTTCTAATAAATACCAAACCAAAAGGAAATTTCCTGAAATATTGTCTACATATCTATCCTCTATAAAGTCGGTTTCTTATTCCTTCAGTTTTATACGCTACTGTCTACAATATTTCTATTGAAGAAACACCCATTTTCGATACAAGATTACATTGGAAATTTGACAATTTGAAAGTTACTTTTATCATTGGCAATGACATTTGTATCCACATAACGTAGTAATGCGAACAGTTCCTCTCGAATTGGCCATACCTTGTTATCTTTGTAACATGGTTCGTCTCAATTTCAATCGTCCTTATCACAGTGGAAAAAGTTTTCAATTTGGAAATTTCTTTGCTTTCGCACTAGCACATAATTACTTTTCCCGAAGTGATTTAAACGAAGAACTAATGTTTTGTTAAATATTTTAATATATTCAAAGCGTATTTCAGTCAATATAATACGAAAAACTCAAAACAAGTTCTCTGGAAATTACTTTAGTCACCTCATAACGTAGCAACCCAAAGCAAAACCTCTCTAATCGGCCATACTTGTTATCTTTGTATCATGGAATAAAACCATGAAATCAGCGTTGCCAGGGCAACCCATCATGGAGCTGAGACGTAGCGGTTCACAGCGGCTATAAAATGGCGATGAGCCGCAGCAGAATGACCTCATTCCCATTTTGGAATTTAATCTGAAAACATCAGAACTTAAGGCGGTTTCACATCAAATCCGAAAACAGAAAAATGTAATTTCGTTTGCATCTGCCAATTTCTTTTCGGTTTCCACATGTGGAAATTTTTTTCGGTCGTACTGAACCTCACTTTTGTGTTTACATTCAAAATTATATATTACATTTATAATATGGATAAGGATTTTCAAGTAAAATTAAAATACGTTTTTTTTATGATAATTAAATGTTACTTTTTATGATAACTAAATGTTACTTCTATTTAACAAAAGAAAAGCTTTCGGTTTTTTATGTGAAAGCAAAACCGAATTTTCGGTGTAGAACTTATCAGTTTTCGGTTTCGATATGAAAGTGTCTTTACTCTGAACTCCCATAATTATCCCAAACTTAAATTTTGCTTCCATCTAAGCAAAAATTTACTCTTGCTGCAGAAATTTATTTCTGCTTCACCTTTATCCTACATCTAAGCAGGAATTTATTCCTGCTGCTGCAATTTACTTCTGTTTCACCTTTATCCTACACAGGAGTTTACTCCTGCTGCAGAGATTTATTTCTGCTTCACCTTTATCCTACATCTAAGCAGGAAAATACTCTTGCTGCAGAAATTTACTTCTCCGTCATCTTTGTCCTTCGTCTAAGCAGGAATTTACTTCTGCTTCACTTTTATCCTACATCTAAGCAGAAATTTACTTCTGCTTCACCTTTATCCTCCATCTAAGCAGGAATTTACTCCTGCTGCAGAAATTTACTTCTCTTCATCTACATCTGAGCAGAAATGTAATTCTACTGTTGCTACCACGTTCACATGGACCTTCCTTTTGCCGGGCGATTGCTCTTACCTCTGAGCTAACGAGGCAGATGATTTTTCCTCTTATTTTTCCTAATTTGTAACTAGCCTACTAAGCTGCGTTTATAAGAATTGAATTATTTCATTATTAGGATATTTTACGAACTGAATTTACTTGTGGTACTAGTTGTAAGTAATATAAATATTGAATAAAAATTTTATATTTGAATTTTAAAAGTTAAGTTATCATTTACAACCGGCAATCCCTTTCGCTTGAGCTAAGATCTCACATAAAGGGTGATAAATGGAAAATGTACCTGTAGACGAAATCCCTTTCCTCCACACTCTCACAAAATATATAAAAAATTTATAGCTACATAAAAGACCTTCTTCTCTTCTTTATGTATGTTTTCAAGGACTCCCTGTAGACTATTTACATTTGCGCGGCAGTACTTCCGGCCTCATTGAAAAACTCACCTTTTTTTTTGTTGTTATTGTTGCGCCTTTCATTTTGCATGTGAATTTTGCGACATATTCTTTTATTACCAAGTTTTCTCATTGCTTCTAATTTTTATAACTAGATGATAAAGTCATAGGGTATACTTAGTTTGTCATTCCATTTGTAACGCATAGAAATAATGATGGTAGAGAAAATCCAATTGGACCCATAATATCATAAGTTACTTTGGTTTTTGAATGTTCCTCTGTCTGTCTGTACGTCTGACCATCCACACATTAACTTGAGAACACGTGAAAAAGGAAGAAGAAGAAGCGTTTCGTGTTAGCAGAAAACGTCACAATCATCGGTACGGCTTGATTTTCTGCCTGCCGTCGACTATTGAAACAGATCTAATTGATCTCATCTCATATAAACTCAGAATAAATTCTGGGTGTACATTATATGAGGCGAAAACTCCTATATTCCACCAAGGAGGAAGAAACAAAATTAGAGATTACTCTTTAAGATTTTTTACCGGGGCAAACTTATATTTATTTGTCTAGAAGGCATTTATTTTATGCTCCGGTATATAGCAAAAACTAAAAAAAAAATTTATTTGTTATTTCATCACACAACCCATTTAATTTTGGGTGTTTGGGTGTTTCAAGCGTCTACGGCATGCAAAAAACCAAGCCGTACTGATGAGTGTATGGTTTTCTGCTAACACGAAACGCTTCTTCTTCTTCCTTTTTCTTTTCTCAGCCCACTGCGGGCGTACACCTCTTCGATTCGTTTCGAATGAATCTGGTTTTTAAATTTTTTTTTTAATATAAGGTTTTTTCTATTTTTCTCAATTTTTTGGTTTTTTTTCATTTCTTTTCTTTGTTCTATTTTTTCATTTTCATTTCAAGTCACTCAATTTCGTTATTTGGGACCTGTTGATGAATCAAATCCAAGACTTGAAACTTGTCACCCAAAATCAAATGGGTTGTGTGATGAAATAACAAATAAAATATTTTTTAGCTTTTGCTATATACCGGAGAATCCAAAAAAAAATACCTTCTTGAACAAATATAAGTATAAGTAATTTTAAAGAGTAATCAATAATTTTAGTGGAAAAGAATAATATAAATAAAATAATAAAAATAAAAATTACAAACTACTACAGAAAGTTGAAAAATTCATTTAAGCAAATCCATATTACTAAAAATCAAAAACAAAACAAAAACAAAGCTTAATCAAAATAAAGATAATAGAAAAAAAAAGAATAAAAAGTAAGTGAACACGTATAGGAGTAAGAATTAGTAATAAGAATAACTGAAAAAAAGTGAGGGGTCATTGAATTCAAAGTGCTAATGATATACAGAATGATGGAAGGGAAGGAAGGAAGCAGATAAAAGTTAAGATTAGGCAGATCAGTTTGGAAGAGGTTGCGCTCAAAAGATCCAAAGATGTCACTGAGTATATCCAGATCATTATATAAGGTATTGTGGGCCATTTGAATCCTAACCAGAGGTGACTTCAATCACAAGTTGGTGCGGGGAGCATCTACGTGAAACGTAAATATCTCTCGGGTTAAACGGCTGGGAAAGTTGATTTTTAATTTGGACAATAACTGAGAAGAATCAATAGAGCCGTGTAACCCTTGGAACAGAATGAAAGTAGCCACCACGCAGGAAAATGTCATCCAGAAGTAAGTTATAAGGCAATGCCATTAAGTGACCGCAATGAACGTAGGCATCGTTGCCACCATGCAAAAATTGGTCGACTTTCAACTTTAGCGCAAATATCCTGCGCTGACATTTCACAGCTGATTAATATTTTGTTTGTTTTAAAATTTTGTATGCTGAACATCATGAGTTTCAAAGAAAATTTAATTGTGGTGGTGAACAATTTTAAAAATAATAATATTGTGGTCCCAATTTATTATTAATACAGTTAAAAAAATTCAATTAAATTTCATCTTGATGCAGTCATCAATGACCATTGTGTTCACCATGTTTGGTGGCTACGATTTTGACACTTCATCACCGCATTGTGCGTGGTGGATGCGATGCATTCTGTATCAATCATAATAGCTTAAAGAAGAACGTTTCGTCAAGATAGGAACAGCTTGTTTCTAAGGATATGATGGTTGCCATGCAAAACTTTGACTTTTTACCTTGGATACTGCTTGAGAGCGCGTCGACGTAGAGGGCTGAAATTTTGTACGCAGCATTTTCATAAAAATAGTCAATAATCATTCAAGAATGAACTAAATCAAGCAACCAATTCTTGGTGTTGTCATACAGAATTTTGAGCTTTCACTTTATTTAAGTTTTGTGCTTATCTAGGGTATAATATTATTAGTCTTAGACCAATTATAACTATTTCTCTTTTTCATATTTACTATTGGTCCTCGGACTTTGAATGTCATACAGGCACGATATCTCCCTACATTTCTGAGTGAAGCAGGTATTAGGTAGCTATCAACAAAACTGAATATTTGATAATCAAATTAGAGGACATAAAATTACCAATTTAATGGCTTTTTTGATTTTGTTTCAGTTTACCTTAAATTGGTCCAACACACAGCACGTTACTAAATAGGGCTCCATTCTGTCCTAGTTCTGTTTCTATTTATACAATTCTTCAATTTTTATTGTTTTTCTGTAAAATAAAATTAAAAATTTTCTGTATATAAAATAGTCAAATGGACGAGATTTTTGGATGTATTCAAAATTGCTTAAAGATATTTTATAAAATTGTGATAAAAATGAATGTAAAAAAAAAATACAAATAAAAACAAATAAGAAAATTCAATTATAAAAAAAAAGTTCCATCAAAAACGAACCCCAAGTATCTGCGTAATTACTAGCAATGCGTGTTTTTGTATCAATAGATGGCGCTATTATTAAAATTTAACGAAAACGCCAGCGGTTAAGGGGTTATGTATGTACAGTCAGGAGGCCCAAAAAAAGTGAATGATCAAGAATTTTTCCTGAGAAGACTTTTAAATTTAAATAAGCAAAATAAATTTTTTTGACAAAATGGCGGCTTCTAAAAAAAACATCGATTTTTCACTGAAATTTTTGGCCTTAAATTGTTTATAAAAAAAGAAATATTTCTCGGTGAGAAAAAACCTTCTATTAATTGCTAAAAAATATACTTAAGAAGCTTGTGTTAAAATCTGAGACTGATCAGTTCAGTATTTTCCGAGAAATCTTGGTCACCGACTTTAAAAACACAGTTTTGAGAAAAACGCGTTTAAGTTTCAAAAGCACTTTATATAGAGTAAAAAAAATTTTGTTTTCAGCCTACATCGAGTCGGCTATTCAAATTTACCTTATAAGAAGAATACTAATGCACTGTCACTTAACGCATCTCAATACATTAAAAGGGAACATTTACAATAGGCAGGTAAATAAAAGGTAACAGTCTTCTAGGTTAGCGCTCCTGCTCCAGCCGCCTACCTTTCAAACACTTTGACACGTTATTACAAATATACGTGCAATTTCGAAAATAATCGTCGGATTGACTTGAAATTTTCTGTGTGTATACTTAAATATATGTACATTACGAAAATGAAATAATAAAAAAGTCGATTTTTTTTTAAATTCTAACTGTATAGGGGTTACATAAAGAAATCAGTCCAAGAGCTTAAATATTTTAGAAAATAAATATTGAACTCAAAGGTATCACAGCCAGTGCCTACACACTTTTCAATTTGAAATTTTGTGTTTTAGCGTAGTGTTCCCAAAGTTCGAACTAATATTGTCAAAAATTTGATTTTCAATATTATATCGATGAAAGTAAATTGTTGTCCCGATTTCACGTCATAGACGGCTCTTTGAATAATAAAAAACGTTCAATTATATGTAGGTAGTTAGCTGATCTTGGGTATTACATCTTAAAGCTCAATCGAGCATGAATGGAACGCCCTATTTCAGCCACAAGACTCTCATATCCTCCCGTACGCCAGCATAAATCATACATTTAACTTATGAATTTATCTCAATCAATTTTTTCATAAATTCCCTTCATTTCCTATAACTATATATGAATTAAATCAAATAGGGTGGGTTGAGATGGGGTAGCGGTGAAAAAACATTATTTATGCTATGTATTTACAGCAAACGAAAGTCAAATGGAATTAAATTGACATGACACGCAACAGCCGAGTCGGATAAAATTAAAACAATGCCAACGTTGATTTCGTTTAATGATTTCGCAAACATAAGCTACCCTGCCTCCTCTACCCCTCCCATAACAGCAATTGTCGAAATTTAGCGTCTGTTCGAATCAAATCGAATTCGAATCAATAAATTACGCGAGTTTTGTACATTCACAATTACACTCCAATTCATTTCCATCATCGCCAATTGCCTCGCAACTGTTAAATTTTAGTGGCACACAACTCTTCTTTTGTAAAAAAAATTCATGATGTTCATAAAAATCCGTTTTTAATTTGTTAACGGCCAGGTGAAAACATTTACCGTTTGCCTCTTCTTTGTCCTTGTACGATAATTTCTTCCTATTTCCGAGCCAATTTACTTAATCTGGACACTTTATGTGATGGCTACAAAGACTTCTCCCATGTTTCAAAGCTTAATATCTTGGGAAATCCTCTTTAAACAGGTCGTCCTTATACATACACATTCATACATATGTATACAAATAACTGTATATAACTGTATATAAACATATATAATATGTATATATAGTTAACTTGAATTTGTGACAACTCCGTTCGGCAAGTATTGTGCGGGCGTAAAAGGCACGTTTTAGGATAATGTCCTCAGAAAAGGTGGCAGGCATCAGTGGAGGCGAGTACCCATTTCTATATATAGTAGGCAGAAAAACAAATGAATGGACGTGACATGAATCTCCAAAACAAGATGAGACCAAAACCTTCTTCTCATTTATCGGCTTTCATAGACACACTGCGACTCTCTGGGTTTTAAGCTTCTTGCGATGGGGCAACAATTTAATGGTTCCTTTGGTCCGGCACTGAAGGCAATTCTTCGAAAAGAACTTGAAAATTTCACAGAAGCTCTCCTGTAATAAATTTTTATTTTATTGCCAGCAGCAAGGTATCTTCCGCCATTTTTCGGTCTGGTTCATTTTTTTTTACCTTTAAGGTATTAACCCCTTTTAGAAAATTAAGTGACCTCTAGAGTTATAGTAGTAGTAGAAGAGTCTTCCTAAATGGGATTTTTATAGAGATAATACCAGGCAGGAAAAAGGAGTGCTTTTGCTATGGTGAAGTTTTTAGCACGAAAAACGGATTTCAACGTGAAACACGAATATATTCCATGGGAAAATTACTTCTGTAAAAATCACCGAGGTGTTGATAGACTGAGAGTAACATGAAAATCTCTAAAAGAATTCCTAATTTAGTTACGGACTTGTTTGCAAATAGAAAATAAAAAATTCAAAACTAGCAATGAAAACAGAATGTGCCAGTAGCGCCATGAAAATGGTTTTTGTAACTTTTTTTCTTTATGTAAATTTTTTTAAGGTATTCTGCTGTTCGTTAACTACAATTTTTTGTTTTTTTCTTTTTTTTTTTTTTTGTAATTCATAGTAGTTGCTTTACTGTACTGAATAAGAACGGTGATTGGCTGGTGAAGGAAGTCGCTGAATATAAGAACTGGATGGGCAGAGCTTCTTTCAGAGTGGAGAACTAGCCCGTCGTCACTCAGCAAGGCTACAAAAGATTCTCAAACAAAAACAAAATTAGGCAAATTGGATGCATTCATAAAACTATGTCAATAATATAAGTTCGTTAACACAAACTAAGGAAGAGTTGGAGTGCTGAACTTAAAACTAATTCCCGAATGTGTTCAGTAATTGGGGATGCAAGCGACAGCGGCGTGGTTAACTAGATAGGTCCTCTGGAAAAGAAACTGAAAGCAGATTACCCTACTTACTATAGGTCGTGGAGGAAATTTCTGAAGCAAACCATAAGTCAGTGAGCCTGACTAACACTTGTGGAGGACAAGTTTGTACACGAGTGTGTTAGATGTGAGACAGAAATCTACCTCCGTAGGTCTGAAGAAAAATTTTAAAAATAAATCTTGTTTTTTCCGATTGTCGAGTTACAATTATGGCTATGACTAAGCACAAGAATTAGGTCAACTTTACTTCGCTATCAAGATATCACAGCTGTTTTGATAACGGATGAGTTTGCTAAGCAATACAATCAATAATTTACAATCAATTAATTTACCCAGAACGGATGCGGGCTTTGCTTTTACATATGTACGGTTAAGACTGCCACATATTCAAACGTGCATATAAGAGGTACAGCAAGTTTTAAAACAGTATTTCAAAGCAGTCACAGGCCTACCGTTTTATTGCAAATCTTCCATTGGACATGACAAGGGTGTTTTTGAAGTAGGACTTATGTCAGACTCTTAACTCTAATACAAGGCTCACTGATCCAACCAACTGACTAAGTGTGGAAGATGATGAAACTGTTTTATACTGTTTTACCATTATTGAACGTACAAATCACTTAAGAGAGTAGATCTAGCTGCAGACTTTGAAAAAATAAATTATTATTTTTGCTTCTTAAAGTACAACTAACTATTCAAGATTATTGTGTAAAAATTTCAAGTTGATCTTATAAAAATTGAAGAAGTATGAAAGTTGGAAGAGTACTGCCTTGAACACATACATATACACTTTAAATATAATTTGAAACTTTAAACGCGATTATCTCGAAACAAGGGTTTCGAAATCGATGACAATGATACAGTAGCGGATCCAGCTAGAGGCGCGGGGGGCGCGCGCCCCCTGAAGACAAAATAAATTGCAGTAGATGTTCTGAATTTTTCTACTGCACTTTTTGTAAAAAACATAAAAATTTCTAGAAACGTTCAATTTGAAGCAGGGCTTATTCGGGTAAAAGCGATAGGAGATTTGTTTTCATTGAAAACAGTTGCCAAAGTTTCGTTGATGAGTCTTCGATGTAAAGACGGCCACTTAGAATATTATCGGCGGTTCAAAGCAAATATTTAAAGAAACAATTACAACTCGTAATTGGAGAAATTCAACGAAACTACACAACGGTAAACAAATCATTGTATGTTGTTGTATGAGTTATTACATTTTAAGCAAGACATTTATTTTGGAAGAAAAAAAGATTATTTCGTAAAATGCAATAGTAAAATATTTAGCTAAAATATTAAATAAAAAAAAATCTAGATTATGATTGGGAAATTCTCAATCAGTATCTTAGAGAAATAGATTGGTCGGTCTGTTGTTTTTCGACGGATGTTGATGAATGCAAAAAAAACGACAGCCAGAAGCACTCTCTGATTACCGACCAATTAGTCTCATCTGTTTTCTGGGCAAGATTTTGGAAAAGCTTATGTACAACCAACTCGAGTGGTTTTTAGATGACAATACGCTTTTAACTAAATGGCAATCTGGTTTTAGGCCTTACCATAGCTGTGAAACAGCCTTGCTGAAGATAACTACTGATTTAAGAGCTGCATTAGATAAAAATCTCTTTAGTGTTCTTCTTCTGTTGGATTTTTCTAAAGCTTTTGATTGTGTTAATCACGTAACTTTTCTTCGAAAACTTTCTACTGCTTTTAATTTCAGCGAGTCTGCAACCACTCTAGTAGGAAGTTTCCTTTCTGATAGATCCCAAGTTGTTAAAATCGGTAGTAGATTATCTGATGCGTTAAAGCTATCAAAGGGTGTACCGCAAGGGTCAGTTTTGGGCCCATTGTTCTTTAGTTTATTTATTAATGACCTTCCTGAAGTGGTAAGGGATGTTAAAGTGCATTTGTATGCGGATGACGTACAGTTGTATTTGAGTAGGCCTATAGGACTTCTGGAGGATTGCATTGAGCGAGTAAATAGTGATCTACGTAGAATTTATGAATGGTCTGCAACCAATGGATTATTACTTAACTAATCCAAGTCCCAGTGTATTTCGTTTTACAGTGGTCCCTTGTGTAAATCAGATATTCCGCCAATATATCTTAATGGTGCTATACTACCTATTCTAAGCAAAGTCAGTAATCTTGGAGTGGTGATAACCGATGACATGAAATATTGTGAAAATGCCAACCTGATGCTAAGCAAAATTTATACTGGGCTTCGGAGGCTATGGCTTTTTGCTCGCGTTTTCTCGCTTGATATGAAATTGAAATTGGTCAGGGCGCTAATAGTACCTCATTTTAGTTATGGTAGTCTGGTATACATGAATTTGGACAGCAACTGTAAGCGCAGGGTTGAAGTGGCTTTTAACAGTTGCATCAGGTTCATCTTTAATCTTCGCAGATATGATCAAGTTTCACCCTTTAAATTTAGGCTGTTGGGTTGTTCTATCGATACTTACTTAAAACGTAAAGCGGTCGTATTTATGCATGGGTTGATATACAAGGGCAAACCTGATTACCTCAAAGAAAATTTGGTGTTTGCAACCTCACAACGAAACTTAAACCTAATTATTCCGCGTTTTCACAAAACAGTGATGGAAGGTTCCTACCTTGTTCAGACTGCGCGGCTATGGAATTCACTTCCTGCTCGTATTCAGCTCAGGGGCTCTGTCGGTGCTTTCAAAGAGAATATTGGATCTTTAATGATATAGAAAGAAAGTAAGAAAGAATATATTGCAACACTACATATTAATCTGTCATTTCTATTTCTTTTTCTTCTCTCAACTATTAGTATAAGTTTAGTTCAGCTAAAAATACTTCCCAATGTAAAATTAGTATTAAACGGATCTAAATCCATTTTATATCATTATTTCGTTATTATAACATTGAATCTCTTTTACTTTTTGTTACTTGCTTTCAGTCAATTATTGAATCTATTTCTATTTGTCTTGGATTTGTATATCATCACTTTTATAGTTATACCTTCTTTTTAGTACGATATAAGATTGTAAATCTTGTGTACATAACCATAATGAATAAATTATTATTATTATTATTAATGCGCATTACAACTTCGTAACATACTCAGTCTTGACATGCATGAATACATTCCTTATTCTACCAGCAGGTCTCAACAACATTAAAATCGTGGATTAACTATAAGGTCAACCAAGTAATAAAAGCGAAAAAGTTCAGAACTGAAACAAATCTACAAGACTGGACGGAACACCTGTAAGTTCATTATCAAGAGAGAAAATTTTCTTTTTGACCAAAGTGTGAGACAAAGAATCTTGGCAAGCCAAAAAGGCAGCAAAGGTTTCTGGTCTCTGGTCAAAACCATCAGGAACAACTTCAGCAGTTCTTCTATACCTTCGCTACTTATTAATGGTGAAGTGATTGTTGACTACCTGGATCAAGCTATTATTTTGACTGGTAGATACATATCCGTAAGAGAGATGTGTTCAAGGTCCTTAAGAGGATCAACGTCTCCAAGCCGTAGGTGCTGATGGTTTCTCACCCCTGTTAATTAAATGCTGTGCCTCATACTTGCTTAATTATCGAGATTATGGCTTCCAGCCTGGACGCTCATCTAGAGACTTGCTGATTTTTCCTCCGGAACATTCAAACCGTAGTCTTCACAATTTTGGTGATTACAAAATCGTTTCTCTAGACATTTAAAATGTTTTTGATAGAGTCTGGTATCCAGCCCTTTTAGTTAAACTTAAAGCAATTGGTCTCTCCCTTCCTCTTCTATTATAGATTGAAAGGTTTTTAACTGATCGAATAGTACCGGTTGTACTACATGGGGTTTCTGACCAGAACATCACCCTATAAATGCCGATATGCCCCAGGGCTCTGTTATGTTTCCATTTATCTTCTTAACTTCATTAATGATCGACTTTTCCTTACTTTTAATCCCATCCATAGTTTTTCCTATGAGAGTAGCTTTGATTTCGCTTGCTCCTTTGACATTCTTGGGGACTTCAGAGAAAATGCCACATCTGTCAAACGAGATTGCATGATTAGATCATTGAATAACGACCTTGATAATATCAAATTTTGCTGTTGACAGTAGCCTTGATACTCTTATGAACTGCAGAGGGAATGCCACATCTGCCTAACGAGATTGCATGATTAGATCAATGAATAACGACTTTTATCATATCCTAGCTCGGAATAAAGCGATTCACATCGAGTTCAAGCCATCTAAGTCCCAAATCTGTCTCATCTCTTTGAAGCAAGATCATAACTTTTCACTCCCATTTTTTAGGTTGGAGCACTCATTTACGATACACCATCATTATCCATTCTTGGCATTAAAATTTCCAATAGATTAAGCTTCTCTATTGCCAAAGAAGCATCGATATGTTGTGGATTTCTGAAAAGGTGTAAGAAATATTTCAGCCTATCGAATCTAGCGCTGCTCTATAAGTCCTACACCAGACCTAGAATTAAATACAATTTCCATATCTGGGCCGGGCTGGTCGTACAGTCTTACCTTCATTGGATATTATCCAAAGATGAGCCTTCAAGCTCACTGACGATATGGCAATAACTTCTAATATCGACTCACTCGAATACCGGCGCAATGAGGGATGCCTTTCACTCCTTTATCGCTATATCTATGGTCAATGTTCCGATGCAATATCTAGTCTGATCCCTTGCAGGATAATTCTTGCACGCAATACTTATACCAACAAAATTACTTTCGGCATTACAGTAAAATTCCGTGATGTTTTTTTATCCCGAACTGTGCGAATGCGGAGCAGTCTACCATCTTCTGCCTTTACTTCGACATACAATCTACGATAGTTTAAGGGTGGCATGCATCAGCACGTCTCTCATTCTACTCACGTTCACTAATTCCTTTGCCTATCACCTTCCTGTCATGCTGTGCTTTGCATCATGAGGTATCCCCTGAAATTGCCTTAATAATATAAAAAAAATCAAACTTTCCTGACCTTAGTGGAGGTAAAGTACGTAGCAATTTTTTCGTTGTATTTTGCAAAGCTACAATTTATGAAGAATTCGTCAATTTGAACAAAATGTGTTTCCCTATTTTTACTACCACAAGTATCCTGGATCCGGCCCTACAATGATAACTCGAGAACGAAATGTCCGACTTAGCTGCAGTTTGTTTTATTATATTCTAAACTATTTTCTTCAGTTCTTCACGGAGGCTTTTTCATTTTTGATGTAAATTCGATTTTCATAGCCGATCAAACACCGTTTTTCGAGGTGAAAATGAGCACTTGAAGTTTTCAAAGGCGACATTTCATTCATAATTGGTTATTACCCAAAAGCCACCATGAAGGACTGCTTTTTGATATCAGATGATTGTTTCATGGACTGGAGTTGTCACCGAAAATCGCTTTGCTAAAACATGGTACATAACAGCTGGTACCATGGGCATAAAATCAATATATACATAGGAGTGTCGTCAGGGTTGGACACCCCTTTTTTCCATAAGTTCCGTTTAAGAAAGAATTTGGTCAATCCAAACATATTTTTGAAAAGGTCTGCGAAAAACACACTTTTGCTGAACATTACAAATTGATTGGTTGAAAAATGAAAAAAATCTAGGCATTTAACAAAAAATAAATCCTGTCAAGTTTGGCCAGTGTTGTCTAGGTTGGCCAGTCGACGAAAAATGTGCTGAAATGATGACCTAGAAAAATTAATTGAATAAAAAAAAAGTTGAATTTGTAGGATTGTTTTTTTATTTTTTAGCAAGATTTTAATGACACATTTTTCGAAATCGCATTTCTTCAAAATGTCGCTGTATTGACGCACCTCAAATGCACTTCTCTCTTGAATTGTCCTACGAGGGCTTTTTCTGGGCTTTTCTGGGCTTTTTTGGCGGGCATCATTCTTTAGCTGGTGTTTTCTTGACGGACTTCGTTGGGATTGGTGCTAAAAGCTTTTTGGGCATCATCCAAGCACGCAATCACAGTGGGCCAACTCCGACTACACAAATTGGCTAACCTTGACGACAAGCTCCGTTGCCGCATCACATGACATCATAACCAAACAGGATTGAATTTTCCTCTTCTTTTTTTTTCAGGCATGAGTCACAAAACACATTCGCAATGCTTACCTTGATGATTACATATTTGCTCCTCACTTTCTAGCCATATTCACTGCTGCTAAATAAAACTTTTTTCGAAATATCAGGTCACTGAGTGCACAGCACATACTTTGCGTTCACGCTCCAAATCTGCATTATAACGAAAAGTTTGTTATCAGTGAAAGAAGTTTTTCCGTGCTCGAACATTGGTACTAGCGCCACCAAAACTAAAAAAAATCGCAGATGGCCGACCTAGACGACAGGGCAACCCTGACGACATTCCTGTATATATATAAAGTAGATTTTTGTACTCCATCGAACAATAAAAGAATTCCATACAAAAAGTTTGGAAAATAGGTATTATTCAATTCATGAAAAAGCAAAATCGTGAAAATGCACACCTTTTAACCTTGCAGGTAGGTCTATCCCATTAACTTAGTGCGATTTCTTTTCAGCTGAAGATTACCGAGTTTATATAAGATCTAAAAATAATTCGGTTACATAAATAACATAATTACCCAATCATACAAACACATAAAAAGCTGCCTGAAATTCTTTATAAATATATGTTTGCGCTAAATTAAAAATTAATCCGTCAGTGAAATAGTTGATTGTCAAAAATTAATACTTCAGGCAGTTATACTAAGCCTGACTTGTGTAATATAGTTGTCTGCATGATGCAGACCCTAGACTAAAACCCGTAATTTTACAGAAACACGCAAAACATTCTGAACGAAAATAATTTTGACACAGTGTCATTCAACAGAAGTATCATGGATTGGGAAAAAAACCTCTCCAAAACAAACAAACAAACAAAGCAAAAATGATCTACCAGTAATTTTCGCCACATATTCCACCATAGACTATGTAAATCTAAATTAAGAGCAAATATTTACAAAAAAAAAAAAAATATTTCTGGGCACAAAAAGCCAAACAAAACAATCTGAGTCTATACAGAAACTGCCGTGCCCTTTAACCTTTCTATAAAGCGCAAAAAGAAAAAGAAAAACTGAAAAACTTATTTAAAGTCATGAATGCGAAATTTTGATATCTTAATGGGAGCAGTATCTACGTACCTACTTTTTGTGTGTAGAGGATAGCTTTTGAGAGATTTTCAAAAAGCCCTTTTTTACCTTGAAATCCTTTTCTCACTTAAGTACCAGCTCCTCAAGTACCTACAAACCCATCGCCAACATTGTTTTCTCCCAAGAAAACGTTCATTCGAAATTATGAAGATGACCCTTTAGGGGATCAACAAAACAGGAGGATCCTCGTAATTTCTTAACATTGGACTGAAGATGAAAAACACGCTTATAATTTCGTCATTCAAATGTGCATTTAACCTAGTTTGCCGAGACTTACCACTCTTAGGGTATCATCACTGAAGAGCGACAAGTATTAATGGTTGTGTGAATATGCAACAAAGTTATATGAGAGTGCATTTTCATAAGTATCTACCTCCACCACACCATCTATCATTTAATTACTTGCGGATGGATGCTTTATGAAGTAATCTTTCTGTAATTGATATAATGTTTTTCTTCAGATTCGCAAAATATGACATTTGCTCAGATCCCATATATTGCAGGCTGTAGATGAAATTTAAAAAAAAACATCTAATGAGGAAATTTATATAATAATTTAGCTTAACAGGAAAATAGTACCTAAAGATTTTTCCCAATTGGCTAGAATGCTTGTACACCTAACCCTCGATTTGCACGGTACTCGATTTGCACGGTTTCGGTTTAGCACGACTGAAAAATGAGGAAAAATTCTATTTATATTATACTAATTTTCAGTTTAACACGGTCACAAAAAATTTTGAAAAAAAAAAAATTAAAACAATCGCGCAAATTTAGAATTCAAAATCTAAAAAACCTACTATGTAGTACTTAGTTAGCTCGCCTGTTCAGTTCGAATAGGATGCATTACAATGAAATATTATGGGGTTGGTTGTGTGTTCATGCTTTCATTTGAATGAGCTTGAATATATTATGCTTGAGCTCTGAGCTATCAAAAGAATAGAACAAGGCCCACAATGCAACAGAACAGAACGAAGCAAGAAATAGGATAGGAATTAAGGGCTAAACACAGTTTAAATGGCAGACGGCAGACTTTTGCAGCAATAGGAATAATTTTCTCCAGGAACGTTTTATGGAGCGTGTATTTATTACATAGAGATGGATTGAGATTGGATTGAAACAAGATTGGGATCCGAAAGGGGTTCCTGGAACGTAGGCTACAACAAGGCCCATTGTTCGCCCTCCAGACTTATGAGCAATTGCTCAGAAGTCCCAAACGGATGATCTAACAAAATTCAAAATTGGTCCCCCCAAACCTTCTTTCCGGCCCTATCCTATGCTGGTGATCCCAGAAAAGAGAGTGTCCAGTGAGAATTGACACTACAGTTCTTAGGGTTGGCTTACTTAGTCCCAGTAACTCTTTCATTTTATTTGCGTTGGGTAAGCCCCACAACTCCTACTCCTCCTCCAGGTTCTACCTGAGGGGTCATATCCAAGCAAAGGCGACTGAGGTTGCACCAAGACAAGCAAGTTTGTCCGCCTTTTATTCCCGCTAATGCCGCTGTGACCTGGCGCCTAAAGCACCAGTACCGCGTTGTTCCGAGAAAAGGAATTCAGGATAGTTTTACATTCAAATAGACGTTTGGCGGTTGTAAAACGTTTTGACAAGGCCTTGACAGCTGTCTGACTGTTCGAGCAGATTACAATATCCTTGTTCTTAGTAGGTATCTGAGTTTAGAAGATACGCTTCAAGGATGGCCTTGACTTCCGCCTGGAAAACCGCTACATGGCTTTCAAGGTGACTGGATATGTGATTCCCATTCTGCCCTATCTGGAATTTTCGATTTAAAGTTGCTCCTCAGACTACACCAATTCAAAGATAGATTCGTGAGGAACTCTTGTACCAGTGTGAATCCAGCTCCGATTGAGATGCAGCCTCAGTGCAGCGAGCGACACCCCCCTCTTGACGTGTATATGAACACTAAGGAGACATAATCTTTGAATATTATCCAATATCTTGCAATGATTGGTGAGCTCCATTGCTTTTCACCACACCACAGAAGTGTAGGTTAGCATTGGTCGGATTATGCTAGTATAGATCCTAATGATGATCCATGTTTAAGTCGCCACTTTTTCCAATGGATCTGTGGCACATCGCCAAGCGTGTGAAGTTTTCTGTTTTCAATGGATTAATGCAAAGTTCGAAATCCATTTTGCACCAGTTCAGATTCGTAGCTACCGATGATCAAGATCACCAGGTCGTCGGCGTAACATATTCTTTTTGTACCTATCCGGGTAAGTGTTAGAGTGTTAGAGATCATCCATAATGAGCACCCACAACAAAGGAGATAAAATATCACCTTAAGGGTGCCTCTCTGGACTATTTTTACCCTGCTTACCCCTCCCAGATCGGCAAAGAGAGTTCTATTGTTCAACATATGTGCAATCTAGTATTTGATGTGAAGGACATTATTAAAGGCACCTCTACATCGATAAAAACAGCCAGCGTAGATTGTTTAAGGAGGAAACCTTTTTCAATAGAGTGGATAAGCTCTAACTTTATTGAATGAATTCATCTAATACTAAATTTTTTATTTTCTCGATTTAATATGTATATTCGCCTGAATTTATGAAAAACTACATATATGTACTTATAATATCGAAATATATTAATACATATATGTGTAATATTGTTTTACTTTAGATGTATACTTGTTCAATATATAACATGAATTTAATTGCACGATTTTAATTTACATGATTTCAATTTACATGGTCTCGGTTTACTCGGTTTCGGTTTACACGGTACTTTTGGAGAACGAATCCACCGTCGTGTAAATCGAGGGTCAGGTGTATTGTTCCGTGAGAGAGCTTCAAACTCCTGCTTTCCTTCTATAGAACACCTAGGCGATGTGAATTTAGCTCCCCCTCATAACACACAATTTTGTTCCAACTAATAATACAAAACATACCTTAATATTTCTTCAAAAAATAAGGTACAAAAAAGATGAAATAGGTGTAGTGGTAGTGGTAATTTTGAATGAAATATTCCACATAACATGGTTAAAATTAAGTCCCGATAACGTCCTAGTATCGTAGAGCCCTAGAATTGGGAATACATTTACTTTTTTTTATAATCAAGATTAACTCATCGGCGGCTTTTCCAACATAAGATTTAAAAATATATAAAATTGCTTATGTTAAATTCTGATATGAATACTGAAAAAAAGTATTATCGAAAATTCGAAATTACCTTAAAGGAATTTTCGAAATTCGAAATATTGTTACGTTATATATATATATACCGATACATTCATTTCGCTGAGGATATACGTATCAGTTTCAATGAAAAAAAAAAAAACAAAAAAAACGTCACCTTCCACTTATTATTTATTAAAAAAAAAAAATTAGTTTTTTTCGAAATGGTTTAATAATTCTCATGCTCCGTTTAAAAAATGTATTTCGTCCAGAATCAGATTCGAAAATTTTTGGAGGAAACTTTTTTTTATATCATCTTTTATCGCTACATGCTGGAAAATTATTGCCTGGTTAGCTTGGGTCAAATTGACCCATTTTGTTTTTTGTGAAAATTATAACGTGCTTTTTGTGGACGTTACTTTGGACGGTATAAAGATTAGCAGCCTTGTAGGAAAAATTAGGAGTGCTCCTTCTGTAAGCAATAAAGGAACACAGAACTTAGGTTAAATTTCAGTATTGCTCTAAGAGATCTCCAAAAGAAGCCATTTTGGGGCTGAGATAAATTGAATTATATGCAATTCATTAGTCACATCTTTTTTGTGCGTCAGCGTCTCCTTTTGTTCTATGTATGTATGATAGTTATGCTGATCAGACCTGGGCATTCTGAGTTGTTGTTAAAAACAATCGTCGTTAACATGATTTATTTGAATTATAATTTAATTCACAAAATGTTTTTAATAATGAATTGTCTCCAAAATGATTTCATATCCGAATGACATGCCAATGTTGAAAGGAGGTGAAATGGAGCTAATAATGAACACTGTTGTCATTATGAAAGAGCACTCCTCTGTTACTCGTAGGATGATCGCTTTTCTTACTGGAAAGGTATGACCAGGATCGTAGATGCAGTATTGTGTATTACTTTTGAAATATTGATGAGCTCGTAATTAAAGCCATACGTGGATTGGGTCAATTTCTAACAACTGGTTGCCAGTTTAAATACGGATCAGCTTGGTATTCAAGGATTTTTGGAGAGGCTCACGTTTAATTGGTGATTTAGGCTAAAATACAGTAAGCTCGTATTTGCGAGCAGACATAGATATTTTCGTAACTCAAAATTTAATTTGAAGTTTAAAAGACGAATAGCTGGGACGGACTTAGTTCTGAAATGTAAATTGGTTCACAGTTAAAACTCAGCTGACACTTTATCCATGAGGAGATAGTGTGAGCAATATTTATATAAACTTGTGTAGCCTGCCGTAATTTGTAACTATGCAGAGAAATTTTATTTACATATTTACTCAACCGGCTAGGCAGGCATGATGATATATACATATATACGTGCGTTTGGATACCCAATTGTGGTTTATGATGTAACAATTTCGTTGAGATTAGGATTACCAGAACCTTGTAGTTATAACTTCTTTTAACAATAGTTACTACCATTTTATTCGTGTACATGCGAGGATGTCATGTAAGGTAATTTGTAGTAATTTTTTCCACGTTGCAGGTCTAGAACGTAGCACTAGAGCTACTTTTTTGGGTCTTGCAAGCTGCTGTGAATGTACAGAAATAAAGCCCTGCCACATTATAAGACTGATAAAGAGCATTATGGAAAGTATTAATGCTTACTCTTCAGTGCAATCTGTAATAGCTGATAAGCTCAACATCTTCTACACTATAAATGGTCGGGGCTTGAGCTCTTTTCTTATGAACTGGGTTCTCTGGACAGTAAGTCGGGCCGAGTTATTGACCTTATGGATACGCTGAGCCAGAATTCGTCTACGTAGCTTGACAAATCTCATACACTTACATCTAAAGTGTTGAATTTGTCCAACTCTATGAAGAATCTTCAGTCTCTCTTTGTGTACGATAGCTCACTCATTGCATTAAAATCCAATAACGCCTCACTCATGTCAGTCATTGATGATGTTCGATGCAGCATAAAGCGTATGAAAAGCGATATGGGATATTGGTCGTCAGCTGTCACTGAGAATTCTGGTTTTATTAGCTCCATAGCAGTTGACGTAAGAAATTTAACTCCTCTATCTAACAAACTGACCGCAGATGACGGATAAACAAAGACAGGAGTGACAAAAAAAATTGCAACAACAACAACAGGAAAACAACAACAGCACAAAAACAACCACAACTACCACTACAACAGCTGCAGCAGTACCAACAAAAGTAACAGCAACACAACAACAGCAGCAACAACAGCACCAGCAACATCGACATTAGCAATAGCAAATACAACAACCACAACAATAATAACAGCAATAGCAGCCGTAGGAACAACAACAACAGCATCAACAACAGCAACATCAACAGGAACAACAACAGCGACATCTAAATCAGCATCGGCAGCAACCTCAACAGCCACAATAACAACAACAGCAGCAGCTGCTGCAACAACAGCCACGGCAGCAGATGCAACAAAATCAACTTCAGGCACAGCAATTGCTTGAGCTGCGGAATGAGCAACGACTCCAAGAACAACACAATTCAGAGCAATCGGATACCTTAGATGTTGCCCTTGAGGCTGTTGCTTCTCCAAAGGCTCTTTTCTCTCTCGTCTAAAATATGGGGCCTCTTCGCAATCTATCGTCAACTACGGACCCACGCATTAGATGCTACAGTTTAACTCCAAAGGGCCTTCCAAATTGCTAGTTCCAGATGACATCGAGAAGTCACAATTCTGGCCTCACGGCTTACTGGTAAAACGTTTCGTACCTCGTCCGATTCGGAATGCATCAAAAAATGGGGCGATGACACAAACGCAGATTAAAGACTTCGTAGTTTATTACTAAAATGTTCGTAGTCTACGGTCTAAAACACGGCGGTTCTACTTGAACTCTTTTAATATTCCTCACAATGTTATTATTTTAGCGGAGACATGGCTTAACAATTCCTTTTCGGAGGCGGAATTACTGGACATTGACTATCAAGTTTTTCGACGAAATGTAATCCTGATGATATTTCTGTGCTCGGAGGAGGTATTCTGATCCCGGTGAAGATTTCTTACAGTTGTTCCAGGATTGATATTCTCAATCCATCCCTGTCTGAATTCCCATGCATTAGTTTAACATTTAGGACTATAATACTGTATATTCTAGCAGTTTATATTCTTGCTTCATATGGTGCCATCGTTGCTGCTGTAGGATATATACTCGAGCTGGTGTGGGACTCGGATAAGATTGATTTGAATCTTCGTGCTGTTCAATAGTAAATTTCTGATGATGATGTCTCCATGGTCTCCTGGTAAGAAAAGCTTAGACCTGGTCTTTACCTCGGATGCTTCTAAATGTATGGTTCGTCCGTGTGATATATCATTGGTTCCTATTGATGCATACCATCCAGATTTGAACGTAATGTGGGCACTGATTGCGAGAGTACTGGTATGTATTTGGTTGAAAGCTTACCGACCATTAATTTTAAGCTGATTTTAATCTACTTAATTTTAATATATCTGGCATTAACAGGTCCTTTCTCTTAAACAATAATGATGTAGATGAACTTACAGCACAATTGTACAATGTTATGTTTGATTGTTTCACTGATTGTGCTCCATTGTCTTGTATAAGGAATGGCTCTTCGTGTCCTGCTTGGTACGATGCTGAGCTTAAACGCTTGCGTAACCTTAGAAATAAGGCTTGGCGAAGGTTTCACCGGTCTCAGTCTTATGAAGACCAAAAAACAAGTTTTGTTATTGAGGAGCGAATTTCGTAAAACTTGTTTAAGATGAGAAATGTAATCAGATCGGATCCTAATCCAATAATTTTTCTCCTGTGTTAGTATTTATGGCTATTCTGCTGTACCCGATGGGTTACCACCCCCTATTGTCCTAAAGAACTGCAGTGAAGCACTTTCTTACCCGTTAACATTTCACTGCGGCTCAGTAAATTTCCTGAGTTATGGAAAGAGTTGTTTAATGCCCCAAGTTTTAAGTTCGGTAAAAGGGAGCTTTTTACCAATTCATATTGTTAAAATGTCTTGTATTTCCAAACTGTTTGAAACTTCTTTGTGTGAATTCTTTTATTTTCATTGTAGTGAAGCTCTTAATCTTCGTCAACATGGTTTTATGAAGGGAAGATCAACAACAACTAATCTGCTCCAGTTTACATCTAGTTGTATCGAAACGTTTGAGCGCGGTTGCGAAACTCACTGTAATTATAAAGACTTCAGCATGGCTTTTGACAAGCTTCCGTACTCTCATTTCTTATTTAAACTGAGATCCTAGGTTTTCCAGTTTGGTTTTTGAATTAGCTTAAGGATCGCAAACTTAGGATACAGTTCTTTTCTGCTCTGTCTAAAGAAATAACGGATTACTCAGGCATTCCACAGGGTAGCCATGTAGGGCCCCTTTTCTTCATATTATTCATAAATGATGTTTCCTATGTAATTACAAAATTTGATTTACGAATTTACGCAGATGATTTAAAACTGTATAAATCTATCGATTCGCATTGTGATTATCTCAAATTACAGGACGACCTGGACAGACTTATTGAGTGGTGTTCAAAGAGTTACCTCCTTTTAAACAATGATAAATGTACGGTAACCATTTTCTCCCGTAAGTGAGTTTCTTCGAGTGATGAATATAGAATGAATGTGCTGTTTCTTTTGAAATTTGAAAAAATCTTTGACCTGGGGGTATTGTTTTACTCGAAATCCACTTTTAACACTTCTCATTGATCACATTGTTAATAGGACGAGATCAATGTTGAGTTTTGTAAAGCGCTGGGCAAAAGAACTAGATTATGTCTACATTACTAAAGCTCTTTTTACCACTCTTTTTGTTGGAATATGCCAGTCCTGTCTGATCTCCCTCTTACAAAAATCACTCCAATCGCATTGAGAGCGTACAAAGGAGATTTTTATGTTTTGCCCTAAGAGGTCTCGAATGGAGGAATAGACTTCATCTTCCTCCTTATAACGAAAGATTAAGCTTAATGACTCTAGAAACTCGTAGGAAAATATACGATATAAACTGTGTTTTTGAACTTTTGAAGGGTGACATCGACATGCCTTTAATAGTTGAGAAAATTAATTTCAATTCACGAACTCGATACTTGCGATCTAAAGATTTTATTTATTTGTGCTCCCATCGCACCAACTATGAACACTTTGGAGCCCATGTCTAGAATGTGCCGTACTTTTAATTTCAATTTTCACTCCATTGACTTTCATATAAATAAGTCCCAATTAAGAAAATTTTTTAAAAATTGTTCTGTTTTATAGCTTTTATTTGGGCATTACATTTAAGGATGAAAGCGAAATAAATAAATCTGTTTCGCACAAAATTTTTACTTGCTATGCCAAAAATAATTAGCCGACAGTTGCTATACAGATTATACGGTTCCAATCTGTTCTGTACTAGATAAAACTCACAAACTGTATTGATTTGATTGTTGTCTCAGATATTACGGTAATTTCCTTTTGTACATTGAGATTTTTTTTTTTACTTACAAAATATATTTCGTCTCACATGTGGAGAGATTTAATTGATATTTTTCCTAGACCTTTCGCAGTTGTGCCACTATCTTCAGGAATATAACGCTTTTAGTACCATCTTATAACTACATAGTAACGCCACTTAAGAGATATTCCAGTACATATAAAAATAAGGAAATCTTCTTCTATTATGAACATGCTACATCAAATCTGTGGTACACTTCCAGAATAAATATGTCCATAGATATAAAATTTCCAGTCCTCAATTAAAAATTTAACAAATATAAAGGAAAATTTTGATTTTGCTTGATACCGAATGTTTAGGCAAAAGCCTCTTTTTGCCCTGGTATTGTCAAGGTGTTGCACCTTGACTTTATATTGAGGGTATACTCGATGCTTGTATCGATATACCAATATAAGTAGATTTGCTCACAAAAATGGTACCTGAAAGTTTAAATGGTTAGGGAATAAAATAAAACACGCGAACTCTACTGCGGTTGGAATAATAACTAATAACTTGATTCTACATCTACGTTATTTAAATCAAAAATTTCTTGCTAGAACAATAACAATTCAAATTACATTTGTCTGAGGTGAAAATAATAATTTGAGGAAACTCACTTTACTCAGCATTTCCACATTCTTGTGCTTCAGCCAGCGATTCTTATCAGGTGTTGATATCATATTTCACCTGGCTGAAATTATCGTGGGAATACTGAGTGAAATGAATTTTGCAATAATACAAGGCAAGGTACCTAAACCAATATTTTTAACTACTAAGCAAAATTATTTGAAATCATGATTATGAAAAAATAAAAATATGAGAAAAATATGTTTAAATTACTGATGACTTAATTATCAACTTATACAAGGATATCCGTCCCCAAGAGGATAATTGATAAAGAAAAGCTCTTATAGGCGCGATTAAGACTCTACGTATGTGGATGTAATATAATAATTATAGTACAATTTTCCAATAAAGGCCTATAATTTGTTAAAGGGATATCGCCCAAATCTTATTTTGTAAGCGCCAAGTTTCTCTTAAAAATTAACAAATTATCCCACTGCGTTTATAGACTTTGATTGACTTTTTAGTCAACTTCCACTATAACGAAATCCTTAAATAGAAACCTTATCTGGAGAGAGTTTTAGATATTTACTCTAGAAAACAGCAACAATTAATCTATGCTGAGAACAGCCATCCTAAACCTTATCAAATCGTTGAAAAAGTAAGCCAAAAAAGAAAAAAATCGCTACTCTAACACGGCACCAAAATCTATGTTGGCTTGGAAGAAGTGTTTACTCGCTTTATCGCAGACTTTTCTAACCTTGCGGGGTGTGAACGTCGTCAATCAATTCACGTTGATATTCCTGTGCAATCTAGATGCCCTATAATTTTTCAAAACGGCTGAAGGAACAGTCCTTCACGAGGTGAAGGAGGAAATTAATGACCTTTGTCTCATTTCATCATTTCTAAAGATTTATCAAGCAATGCGAGACCCATGGAAAATCTAACGGACGGAACGGAATTATTTAATAAATCACAAGACAGGTAGAATAGACAGGCAGGCAGGTATGCAAGGTGTTGTTTTTCCTGTAGAACGAACCCTATACGTTGTTTGGCACACCTTAACGATTTCAAGGGAGCGGAAGTGCGGTGGCTGATGGAATTGGGGGATAGGTGGGATACGAGAAAGTCTATCTCAATAAAATGGAAAATATAAAATTAGAAAATTGCTTCATTTTAATGAGACAAAAATTTTAATGAAAATTTTTTGGTGGGGGAGAGAGGAGTGAGGGTTATATTTAAACCAATTTTTCTTTATGTAAATATTCTTGAGTTACTGCCATTTTGTGGAGTCGAGCACTTCTCAGATTTCTATGTCCCGGCATTTTGTTTAATAAACTCACAGAGTAGATATCCCATGTTTTCTCATAATTTATATTTCAATGACATGTTTCTGTTTCGTAATGTGTTTTTTGTTTGTTTGATTTCTTTTTCAGATATTACCTAACTGAAGATTACACAAATTGTTATATTTTTCGAAGACAGTAATTGAGTTAGAAATGAAAAATTTGTTCAATCAATTAATATTTTTTTGTAAAAAATTTAATTAAATTTTGGCAGTTATTTGACAAACCTATTTTTTATGCAAACAGTTCTGGAATATTTCTGGCTGCCACTACATACTAATAATTGAATATTGACAACAAAGGAACACAAAAATCCATAAAAACATTCTTTACGAAAGTTGATAATTTTGCGTATAAGCTATCCTGCAAGATTTCGCTTTTGGAAATGTTTTTTTTTTATTGTTTGACGTTTTTTATGTTTTGATAACTTTAACATACCACAATCTGGAAAGCCAAGCTTGCCACCCCCCTCCCCCTTAACCGATAAGTTTTCCGGATTGTGTACGTGATTTAGGGATATGTATTCGGGATTTTTTGTTTTGAAATTTTATTTCGGGATTTTCTATAATATAAATATAAAATAACAGCACATCTTCAAGCAATATGTGACAGAGAACTAAATGTGCGAGAGAGTGAGGGAGAGATATGAACTAGCAGGACCAGTCTGGGACATTTACAACATCACCTCATGCAACTTAATTTGTTTCATAGACTTCGTACAAATAAAGAGCGTACCTGGCGAACATTCATATCTAGAGACTTATAAAACCCCTTTTGAATGAAGCACTCATTCCACTCAAATATATATTTTTTATATAAAGATAAAATGCATCATCTGCCACAGGTATTCCGCATCCAAACGAATCAATTATTAAGCTCTAAAGTGCTGCTTTGTATGCTCGTGGCGTGTGAATTCTTCCCCCTAAAAAAAAAAAAATACTGCTTTTCCATGCATTTACTCCCCCCTAGCCTTGAAGTTCACCACTGCAACTGAACCAGACGTGCACCTTTTAATCTCCTCAAATATTTATTTTTTTTGTTTTTTTTTCTTGTTTTCCTCACGGAAACTTTCGATAAAAGAATTATTTCCCGTGAAAAACAAGGAGATGGAGATAACAGGAATTTATTTTTTCGACTTTGAGTAATCCTACTAACGTAGATATAGCAAACTTTTTTCAAGTCAAGTGAGACTTGGAAAAATGCAAGACAGGAATCCTGATAACGAATTGCAACTGACACAACTTAAATAAAAGTCCTTGACAGTATAGTCTAGTTTAGTGTTTAAGAATTTAAATTCTCATTTTTCTTAGCCAAAAGAGATGTAAAAGAGACTAGTACTTGTTCTCCTGCAATTTCAGACTTTTCGTTTGCTGATATAATGGGCAATTGAATTGGACATTTATCTTAATTGCATTTGGCGAGAGGAAAAGAATTTTCTATAGATCTTCATATACATATATGTATGTAGTAGGGATTTAAGAGGTACCTAAATCTTTTTTTATCTACATCAATTAGGAAAGTTGCATAGATTTCTCTGTTACAGTTTAATTCATCCCATCGACATTATGTTTAAACCCAGGACTGTTTGCTTAATAGACTTGTTGGCTACTTCCTTACTTCCGTTGAAGTAATTTTTGGAAACTAATACTTTCTCCCTGCCCTCTATTGAATTCATAATAAACTATTTCAGTTTGTAACCCTACTTATAACCTAACTTCCGCATAAACAAAAAATGCAGATATAGAAAGGGGAATGCCCACTTTTTATACAACTTTAGACCTGACACCTCCAAACATGATAAATGTTTCAAACGATGCACTGTGACACTCTGAACAATTTTTATTAACAATGTTTATTTCAATTCAGCGCGAGAAAGCCTTGACGATCGGATGTAGCTTGAGCGACTTTCTTGGGTGAAAGAGTGGACTTTTCGACTTTTCCTGATTGCACGGAATAGGTGCGTCGTGGAAACTTTCTTCTTATAACAAAAATATTCACACCAGAACACTAATGGCCCCTCAGGAAATAACTGCAAAAATATAAACGAAATGTAGTAGATGGGGTGTATGTGATCCAAGTGCAACAAAATGGGTTTTCCGGCGGCAAAAACGTCCCGATAGTACTCAACGAGACTTTTACTTTGATATGCAACATGCGTTATTGGAACAACACCCCCTCCTGCGAGGTTCCAACCCCTCCGCCTAAAAGTATGCAGAGAAATTTTTTTTCTGCGAATTGTAGCTGGTAATGAGCTGAGGCGTAATCTTACCGAGTCATAGGCGAAAAAATTAGTTCTTACCTCAGTTCGAATACAAAAGAGGGAAATACTAAAAAAGTGAGTATGCGGATGGCTATAAATAGCTATTTAAGCCTCCAAGTATAGGAGTGTGGCTGCTTAAACTCCTCACAAGACGATTCTGTATTAGATTTTTCAAAATGTACTATACAACTTTGACACCCCCCCCCCCCCCCCCCGCGACGGTTTCTACCGACTAATCGAAATAGACATTGTTAATAAAATATGTTCAGAGTATCATAATACATCGTTTGAGACATCTCTCATGTCTGGAGGTGTCGGGCTTAAAATGGGTATTCCCCTTTTCGCATAGAATTTCCGTTGAAAAAAGTGGCGGCATTCCAAACTATTTTGTTTTTACACACGTTACTAGTAGGACTGGGAAAGTACTAAAATTCGCTCCACTTTATTTGGGTAAGTGAAAAATTTGAAAAGATTTAGGTATCCTTAGAAATTCCTTTTAAAAATTGCATTGAATAGGCCTGCGAATCCGTTAGATATCCGGAAAAGTATTGTAATCGCTAAGAATTCTATATAAAAATAATACGCAAAAACATGGAAATTTATTGGATTTCCACGTTTAATTCCGACTAGCAATATTACCAAAGACTTGGACATATGCCAAGACAGAGGCCATAGAAAGTTTTAATTTTTAAAGAAATATACAGCGCCATTTGTCAAATAAATTCATGGATCCATTCCTTTTATCTAAATTTGATTTCTAAGGTTTAAAAAAAGCACATTACCAGCGGTTGTCTTTTCTTATCTTTAAGCACGCGTTCACTTCAAAACGCTGTTGCTCAAGTATTTATTCGTTTCAGGTACTTTATATCCTAATTTTCTTCAAGAAAGAATTTTTTGGGATATCTCCGGTATATAGCAAAAGCTAAAAAATGTTCTAATTTGTTATTTCATCACACAATCCATTAATTTTTGGTGACAAGTTTCAAGTCTTGGTTTGACTCATCAACAGGTCCCAAATAGCGAAATTGGGTGATTAGAAAAACAAATGAAAAAATGAAAAAAGAAGAAAGAAATGAAAGAGATGAAATAACAAATTAGAACATTTTTTAGCTTTTGCTATATACCGGAGATATCCCAAAAAATTCTTTCTTGAAGAAAATTAAGTTTAACCCGGTAAAAAGTCCAAAAGAGTAATCTCTTTTTATTTATTTTCCTCCTGGGATTGTATAGGAGTGTTTTTTTCCTCATATAATTCACACCCAGAATTTATTCTGAGTTTATATGAGAAGAGATCGGTTTGATCTATTTTCAAGCGTCTGCAGCAGGCAGAAAACCAAGCTGCACCGATGAGTGGAAGGTTTTCTGCTGACACGAAACGCTTCTTCTTCTTCCTTTTTCTTCTTCATTTTTCAGCCCACTGCGTGGCGTATACAGGTTCGATTCGCTTCGAATGAATCTGTTTCTTTAAAATTTTTTAAATTTTTTTTTAATAAATAAAAAAAATTGTTTTTTTCTATTTTTCTTAAACTTTTCATTTCTTTCTTCTTTTTTCATTTTTTCATTTGTTTTTCTAATCACCCAATTTCGCTATTTGGGACCTGTTGATGAGTCAAACCAAGACTTGAAACTTGTCACCAAAAATTAATGGATTGTGTGATGAAATAACAAATTAGAACATTTTTTAGCTTTTGCTATATACCGGAGATATCCCAAAAAATTCTTTCTTGAAGAAAATTAAGTTTAACCCGGTAAAAAGTCCAAAAGAGTAATCTCTTTTTATTTATATCCTAAGTACTAAAAAGTGTTGGTGTCAGGTGCTAAAAACTACTGTTAGTCGTAAGGTCTGGTTACCTATGTTTATCTATGGCTGCATATATTCATAGCTGCAGCTAACCTATTAAAACTTAAACACTTTCAAGAATTTTCCTTCTACAAAAGATGCCACCATTTTTTTTTTAGGCAGGAGTATGAGAGATCCCAAGCACGGAGGCCAAAGCGGCCCATTGTGCTAAAATCCCTCATACCACCCTTACCGTAAATTAATATCTTACATTCCCAAGCTCTAACAATGTGGGCGTCCATAGTCCTGAAGGTGTGATGCTGTGTACTTACTTCCTCAATACTGGATTTCTTGTTTTTTATTTTCTTTCTTTGAAAAGCGTTTCCTTTAAACGAATGTGCATATGACAGCAACTTCAATCAACTTGGTCTATTTTATTTTTTTATTTTCCTCAGATAGAGAGGAAGAGAGTAACTCTTTTTATATCACTTGACAGGATTCCTCCTTTTTCAGAGGAGAAAATAGTATCTCCTTCTGCTGCACGTATTTCATTCAGTTTACCACCAGCTGTGGGATTTGCAAGTTTTCAAAACCCATTGCAATGTCAAAGATACAAAATTGCTTCCAATTTTCCACTGCATTAACAGCAGTACTTACCCTAAGCATAGACTCGGGTTCTTAGTATACTTTAGGAAAAGAAGGAAACTGTTTACTTCTAGCGTGTCTTTTGTCGATAAACAGAAGTCTGATAGTCGTCAGAAGTTGTTTGTTTTGTGTACACTTAAAACAGCATTTTATGCAAATTTTCTATAGAAATACCGCGACAAATGTATTTTCATGACAACTAAATGGGGTTAAGTTGAGAGATAGATTTCTTTTATATTGTCAACGCAAAATTATCAGATGTTCATCCTTCAAAGTTTGCATAAATTTAATAACTATGTATATAGGAGCTGAAAGCACTACTGCTTTCAAGGAATTAAATTGAAATAAATCCTTGAATTTACCAAGAATTATTATTGTGTGTGTAGTTGAATAGGAAAATCGCCTTGATGATATGAACGTTTCCATAAAAATAAGTCTATATAATTTTCTTGTTGAAATAGAGATCATTTTTTATTACATGGAGATTTATATCCATTTTGTTGCTGCATAATAAAGAAAAGTGAAAGCAATGTGGGCATTTGGATGATGCCAAAGGTTTTTCGGGAAAAAGTGTCACCTAAATCCTAAAAGGATCTTATAGATCCTTCGGAGCATTATAAGACCCATACTTTCTAACGAGGCAAACGCCTGCTTGCACACAGCCACTAATAGAGCCCTTGATAAGGTGCAAAGGTTAACATGTGTAGGAGCCACTGGCACCTTCACATCGTGTCCTCAACGAGTACTTGAAGCCAATCTTGGGTGATCAGGTGATCTACCTTCTTCACATGTGAGACATCTCAACACCCTAGGGCTGGTCAACTTTAAAGGCCGAGAAGATCCTACTGATCTTATGGCTAAAAGATTTTCCTTCGAAATAGGTTACCAGGCGCAGGAGTGATCGGTTCAGAAGTGGAACTCCTTATTCCGCTTGGTACGTCAATCTTTTCGAGCAGAAGTCTATACTATAAATATTGGAATTCAAGAAACCTAAACAGGTGCTACAAGAACTCCAGCACGCCACTCTGCGCTCCTGGCTCTATCCTCTCAAAACTTGAATCGAAAATATTATGGAGCTGCCACTAGAATCTTCAGCTGATGTCTAGGGATAACAAAATAACGTTGCTTAGGGTTCCCGGACACGAATGAAAAGGGGACAATCTAGCTGAAACGGAGCCGACACCATATACTGATCCCTAAACAACATTTCGCCTACCAAAAATCCACTTTAGGTAGAACTGCGAAAATGGAAAAACAGGCAACTAGATCTCCTCTGGCGTAGTACGCCCGGTATGAGGCTGGCGATGGAATTCTTTATTCCTCTCCGCTATAGATGCACAAAATAATTGGTCTCAGCGCACAGTCGCTCATGCTGTTTGCTAATACTCACTGGATCCTCCCGTTATTTTTTGAAGTGGAAATCCGACATGAAACTGTGTCGACTCCAAACAAGGTGTACAATCTAACGCCAAGGGCAAAAATCGAGCTCGTCAAAAGACCAGACAAAAATATTTGCTGGTGTAGCTACCCAGAATAGGAGAGTCTGTGTGCACATACAGCAGATCAATTGGTCCAATAATTATTATCCCTTCGAGTGCTTCACCCCCGAAATTGCTGACCAATTAATCTCCTCGCATTGTCCCTGAGACCTCAGATAGACGAGTAGACTCACTTAAGATTAGACACAGGAAAGCCCCGATTTCTTGAGTATAGCCAGTGTTGCACTAGACATGACTTTCTCTCCGTCTTTTATCTTCACCTCACCATCACTTGTGTTCTAAAAGAGTGCTAAGTAAAATCAGCTTTTAGTTCTAGAGTCTCTGTCTAGTCTCAAGTGTGTCTACGCATGTATTGAGGAACTAAGGTTTATCACGTTTTCATATCCTACCTTCTCGCTCTGTTCTCTCTTTTTTTTTAATCTCGTTTAAGTTTAATCCGCTTTCTCTCAACGTTTGATCCGTTTTTTCCAATATTTCTTTATTTACCTCTTATGTTGTTATCAGAATCACACATCTCCCTCGAGATAAACCATATCAAAAACTTTAGTCTGATCATCCACACCAATCTTAACTCACACTTTCACATCAATACGATTTACTTTAGCCTTTATTATTGAATCTGTTCCCATTACGCGGTAATCTACCATCTTCTACCTTCCTGGTTCGATTCCATTTTGTCTCCACTTTAATACTACCTTTATTCTTCTATATGCAGATTTTACAAAGTTTGGCCTTAGCATACGTCAAAGGTTTGTTTACGTTACGTTGTCAAGCTGTGTCACTCTTATGTCATGCCGCTTACTTATTTTCTCTTCCCAGGACTGTTTTCTTTGTGGAAGGGAGGTTCAGCCTAATTGCAGGGCATATCAGAAATATATTATAGTGAAGTTATTGAGACGCCAATAGAATAGTTTTTCCATGATTTTGGATCCACTTTGGTGGGTGGAAGCCTCTATCAGATAGAAGCCTAACCTTAGACTTCTGTGAAGAAGAAAGAACTCACCACAATCCGCAAAATCCAAAAAATTTACTTAATTTGACTTTTTCTGGGTTGTTCATTCCTAAAAAGTAAAACATTGTGGAACCTGTTTCTATACTTCGCGAAGTACTCTTTTAGATTTGTAAAGAGGGTATATGGAATATAAGGGAACAAGGCTCTTGAACCCGTAACTTTACTTGTAAAAATTTCACTTTACAGTCCATTCAAAGGAAATTTAATGTTTTTAATAAGATTCGCAATAAGGACATTTTGAAAAATCCTTTGAACATCTATAAGATGGCGCCACGATTTATAAAATGGCTTTATCACTAAAAAATTATCATTGATAATTTAAACAAGAAAATTTCTTGAAGTCTTATTGTCAGTAATCTAAATGATATCACTTTTGTACTTTTTCAACTGATTTCCAAGTCATTTAGATTTGTTTTTGTTTTTTAAGGATGTAATAAAGCTGTCGATATCAAAGCCGAGTTTAGATTTTGTCTATAATGAGTCTTAAAAATGAGTTTAAACATGGTCGTACAAACACATCTGATTCATCACGCTCTAGATACCCAGAGGAAATCATTTGAAAATTCTGCTTTTTGCAAGACCATTATTATACACCAAAAACAATATAACAATCAAAGCGGTGGACTAAGTCTACTGAACATGCGCCGAAGAAGAGGATAACGGTATCTTTGGCCGGGTTAGTGATAATTGGTTTTTTTTGTTTGGATTCTCAAGGAATCATATTGCAGCATTTTTGAACCATTTAAGGGCGTCCTCTAGTTTCTCGGCTGTTTTTTTTACGGCTTTTTAAATAATTTTTTACGGGCAAACCATCAAAATAATCAATCTCATTGTATTTGCATAATCTTTATTAACATTTAAATAAGCTTTACAAATTTTTTGAAGTCAAAATATATAATAGAATAAAAGTTATAGTGGCCGACAGGAAGACATCAAGTAAAAGAGGTGCTTGACGGTGACCAAGATTGCGGCTGTTCTGCTTATCTGAAATCAAAAACCCAAACGGCATTTTAATCTTCATATTTAAGACTACCGATTGAACTAGAGTGAATTCTAAATTACAAAAATGGACTTTTTTATACACTTTTGAAAATTACATTCTATTTTTTACTCATTTTTTCTTAAGTTTTTCGCTCGTAGAAAAAATCTATGGAAGCAATCATGATAATCCTAGTTCAATTGCTGTCTTATAACATATTAAAGATGCTGTATAAATTTGAACAAGATCGGTGCAGTAGTTTCTGAAATATCGTGGTGACCGTTTCGAAAAATGGTGTTTCGAGAAAAACGCGTTTGAAAGTTCGCGCATGTGATTTATACTAAAAATTTCATCTCACCGTCAATCTGCTATGCCTGGACCATACAATAGGCCTTCTTCTTGGAAGTCACGCAGAGCTGCTCCGTCTTCCCTTTTCGCGATTCGGGCCTGTTTTACAACATCACTCGTGCGCCTTTCTGAACGATCGATCCGAGAGCTATCACGCTGTTGAACATATCCTTTAGCTTGTGGGCCGATTTTCACTCCCATGGTTTCCAAGGTCTTTAGGATAGATTTGAATCCTTCGTTAAAGATTATGACAGTGAGAAACGTGGCGATTTCAACCTTTTTTGGCCCACAATGGAGGTGCTTCGGAGCAAAAGTCCAGATTAACGAATTGAGCGACTCGTTATTATTTTGAGTTTCCGCTCCCAGGCATCTGCTTAACAATTCTTCTTTGGATAAATCCTCATAAATTGGCTTTATAACTTTTTGAACTGCTTCAGAAAGAGCCGGTTTATTGTGTTTGAATTGCTCAGCCTCTCCGAGAAACTCAGCTTCACGGCGTCTTAGTCAATAGTCGAAAGCGTCTGTCAACGATGTCGGCTCCCCTTTACTCGGGCCTAATTCGCGCTCCGTATACCTGCTCCGTTCCAGGGCCGTAACTTGTGAACCACTTCGAATATCGAAAAATCCTTTGTCACACATTTTCTACACATGTTGCAGATGTGATTTATAAAAAAAATCGATTTTTTCGACCCGAGAAACTAGAGGACCCCCTTAAGAACCGCCTTGTTGGAGAAACGGCGTGCAAAATAGACCTTCTTCAGATATATACGCCGTCCCACACATCGGTAATAGAAATGTCAGCTTGACGAAATGAATTCTACCAGGGTATCGCTTGATAACGCCTCTGCTTCAAAAGAAGTATTATATCGGTATTGTTGACAACCAGTGACGTCATCCGTTTGAGCGCCCAATGGTTTTGGGAATATATGCAACATTGTTTGTAAGTGGTTCCGCTTCAGAACACAATTCTTATACGAGGACTTTAATAATATAATATCAATATTAGCAATTCTCTCTGTAGACTATAAAATATATAAATGAAAAATCTAATTAAATTTAATATTTTTTTTTTATACTAAATCCTTTTGTCGGGCATCACTCGACTTATCTCATCCTAACAGCAAAAGTGTTCTACACTGCTTCAATGAAATCAGTATCAATACTTTTATTAAAAATTATTTTATACTATTTTTATATAATAATAATAAATTTTTTCGCTTTTTTTTCAGATTGCATTCTACTAAATGACTACTGGCAAAAATTTCTATAGGAAAGGGCAAGCGTGGCGGGTAAAAGTCAATTTAGTTGTGGTGGTGGCCCAGTAAGGGAAGACGGGCCGCCTCCTATAAGTCCTGGAATACCACTGCCGCCTCTAATCTTGAAATGCACGCGAATGTGCATTCCGATCGCACAGGTGGCAGCGGTGGTGGACCATGGCGCTTACCACCAGATGAAACTCTACAAGTTCAAGATCCGAAATCAAAGAACGATGAGTTAGCTTACGAAGGAGAAGGCCACAATTGGCGTAGTATTATTTTTTCACTTTTAGTTATCGGCTTTGTGGTGGCTGGAATAGTCACTGCAATATATCTTTTAGGGTATGTTTACATATATAAACATATATCTGTACATGTATTAAATAATAAATAAATATTTTTATCTATATACATTTTAGATACGTAGATGAACTTTTATATTGGTCTGGACGGCGAATGATTCTGGACGAATATTTACAAGGTGACCTAACACCACAGCGTCTTCAACCCACATGGGTGACTAGGACTAAGTATGTTTTTCAGTCGGATGATGGTGGTCTATCTGTCCTAGATACTGCCACACATTCGATTACACCACTTGTTACAAATCACACACTGAGGCAATTAAATGTTAAGGGCTATCATTGTACATTCGACCTGCGATATGTTTTATTTAGGCACAACGTCAGAAAAGTAAGTAAAGACAATACGTAAAAATATATTTTTAATATTAATGTTAAAAGATTTGGTAATGTTTGTCGACTTCGATATAGCAAGCCTAAATCGGTCATTTATTAGCACTGTTCGCATAAGTTTACTAAACCCACTTAAGTTTTGCGGTTAAGCTATTATCTGCAGGATGTCGCTTTTGGAAATGTTATTTTCATTTTGCCTGTTTTAGCAAATCAAAAAAAAATAGCTGTCTTTTTGGTGAAAAAAAAGACGGATTAACTCGAATGAAGAACAGTTTTTCTCAGCAAAACTATTCAATTCTTCGTTTCCGAACTTGTCACTTAACTTCGGGGGACCATATCTAAATTTTTCATATTAAGTTTACGGTCAGACTAGCCCCCTTTAACGATTGTTACAGCCAATTACTGCACACACTAAGAATAGGGATATAATCCTAAAAAGCACTAAATTTTAATTTAGTAAATATTTTACAAAACGAAAATAAACTCTTCCAAACCAGTTTTTTTTTCCCATATCAAACACGAAACATTTAAATTTACCACGCTAGCCAAAGGCAAAATCACCTGTATTTAATCAACCCCGGTGGAAAAATTCATATGCGTGACAAGTTCCGTGACTTGAGCCACAAGTAATAGATTCTCGTTATTAGGATGATTAAGAAGACTGCAAAAATGTAAATTTCGTTAGACTGCAAACACCTGAAGGTCTCTGTTACAAATGAGGTCGCTTCAAGTACCTATATATAATTAAAACAAACAATCGATAGATGTGTGTGTGTGAGTTATTGTGAGACTACCTATGAAAACATGCATACATAATAGGTATAGGTCCTTGTAAGATAAGAGGGTTGGGTGGGGGGGGGGGAGAATAACAAGACTCTCACCACATTTCGCCCGCTTCCTTATTCAAGGTATATGAATTTTTTTCTTATTCGGTCTTAAGTAAGTGGGATAACCTAAAAGGGAAGCAATTAATAAGGGCTGCTAATGAACAGCCTTCTATAAATGCTTTGAAGCGATTACTCTTAATGATGTATTACGCAACAACCAGAACTGAAATCCTAATAATTTCGCATAAGTTATGCAAGGAGGAATGTTTGTGTGTGCGCATATTTATTTAAATTGGCCACTTGTCGAAGAGGTATTTATGTACATATATAAGTGAATGATGCTTCTATTTAAAGTGTTGCGGGATAGTCATTACGACGAATTCAATAATGTGACCATAAAATATCCTAATATAAAATATGCATTTCTTTGTGTAAAGAAAATTTCTTCAGCTTCCATTTTATAATAGGAGGATTGCTACTTAATTCTCATGATTATGCTCTGTCCTGCAAGGTGTCGCTTTTGCAAGATATTATTTTTTGATTATTTCACTCTTTTTTTATGTTTTAACAGCTTTGACAAATCAAAAAAATTGTTAAATTCGTGCTTGTTTTTATGCGCATATCCGCCGTCAAAAAACGTTATTTCGTTAAAAAAAAAAAAACAATGGGAGAAATAAAGAATCTCCAGAAATTCATTCAAGGTCAGATTAAAATAGTACTCGATATTGTGACAGGTGACGAAACTTAGATTTACAGTTATTATCTTAAAAATAAATAGAAAATCACACGATGACAACATTGGCACAAAAAAATGTATACTTAATTCTTCGGACGACATACATTTGACGGATTATATTGCCACAGTTCCACTGAAAAATCCTCGTACGATCAATGCTGAATGATGGTGCACCATCATTTACTTCCAAATTGTTTTTCAAAGAGTGCATAAAAAACTACTAAGAAAGCGAACTCTTCTCTATCAAGAAAATGCGTTACTGCGCTACGCATCTCGTACTATCGAGATCCGCGGATAACTCATCCGGCCTACAGATAATCCAGTGGTTTTACGTGAACAATCTGACTATTAAGTCTTAATCCCATCACGGCACTCTAAAAATACACGGATTAGTCAGAACGTTATAATCAGCGCCCTCATCATGAGAGAGTACATATATATATATTCTACTTCTATGAGTACCAGTTATTCCAGTGTATTATTGACAATAACTTACTAGTCGAAGCGAGTCCTATCTAAAATCTCTGCCGATCTGTGTGTCATAGTACCTGGCTGTTTTAGCGCAACTCCACGCCGAGAGCCAAATATCTGAGCATGCAATGCGTAAGCGACCATAACTCAAGCTACAGTACGCATTTTATACAATTTACATACTTCTCCCATTATCTAGACAAGGCGCCTACTTCATGTTGAGATGTAAAGCAAGCTTTACAGGGCTCCTCAACACCGTGGTACCAAGTTAGCAATGTCGGGTACCGAAATGGTATGGCTGGGTAATCCATGATAGCATGGTTACGCCCAGTGATATCTTCATGCAGATATCCTTTTATGAAACGGGACTGGTAACTCCATTCGGGCTTAAAATATTAATAGCACTCGGGGCAGCGGGGATCACGTTAAGGTTAAGATATACCCATTCAAATCTGGAGAGGCTACAGATTACAGCTGGAAATCTTATAGTTGCCATGCATACTTGGCATGTAAGAACTACTATCATGCATACTTAACTTCTCAATTCATCAACTTCCAACGTCTTTGCCTCCTGCCCAAGGGACTATTTTCCAGAATTTTATTATATCTGACTTACATGAGCACTTAGATTTTTTATACATGATCTAACACCGGGTCTACATACATTACTACAGTACCCACAGAGTCAAAATATCTCATATTTATTTATTTCGCGGTGGAATCATACATGTGAGCACATATCTTCTTTGTACGTCTACAATCCTCAGATCGTACCCACCTACAGTGCCAGTGGGAGATCCCAAAACGATCTTCAGTACAACAAAGTTCATTCAGTTCAACAATTTTTTGTCCTTATACATCCATGATTTTATCTTAAATATCTTTCACCTTGGCAGCCCTGCGCGTCGCAGACTCCTTTCCAACCGCCTCATGCGTCCTTATAGTTCGAACTTGGCACAATAAGAATTCTTTTAGTTCAATTTTATTTACCACTAAGTTAGTGCAACAGTTTTCTATAACAGTCGACAGGTGCAGTCATTTTAGCTGCAAATGCTATATTGACCTCGATAGTCATGTGAGATTTATGCACTTTGGGGAGAAATGATTGAAGATGACCCTCGTGTATGCATTTCATCGTCAACTTGAAAAGGGTTGAATCGGGGGTTTTTTTTATATATAAATATTTCGGTTCCTTCCGATAATGATGTTAAATTATCCACTTGATTACATTCTGGTTCATAGGCTGCGCTAAGAGAGTAACATTTTGAAGGGAGAAAATAGCTCGGATTTGCCATTAACCACGGTTTTTTCTCTTTATATTAATAAGCCAAGCTCAGGGGATACCCTATAATGCAAAGGTCAGCATGGCAGAAAGGAGATAGGGGAAGGATTAGAGGACATGAGGTATCTGGCGGAGGTCCCGATGTATGTCACTCTTGAACTTCGCAGATTGTAAGCACCAGGAAAAATATAAAATGGTAGACTGTTCCACATTTACATAGTACGGGATAGGAAAGCATCTTACAATTTTACTGTACGGCCGTAAGTATTTTGGAGGGTGAAAGGATGTGCGCGGCTTGCAGCGCAAGTTTGCGTACAGGAATTAGTCTACAAAGGATCTGACTAGATATTTCACCGGATATTGATCATCATCAGCAGTAGTAAAGCTTTTATTGGTTAGCCAATTTCCATGCTAAGTTTTTTCTAACCCTTTGTATGTAAATAAAAGATGAAACTGACATTAACCGTTTGACGACGATAGAAATTAATAAGTGAACATTTAGTAGGTCCTTACGAATTTATCCACCTTTACTATACATTTTTTGGAACAATATACGTTTGTTTGTTTTTTCTTATAGTAAGCTGTCAAGAATTTTGACAATTTGACAATTCAAAGTTCGAGTAAAATTTCCATACAGATTTTACCGCTGGTAAAATCCCAAGCAAAAATTTTACTGAGTTCTTTTCAAGTCCAGCACGGAGTTCACTGGTAAAATGTGCCATTCTGTCTATTATAAGATAGATGGGGCTTTGTAAGTCTGCACTCATATTTTATTGACAATTTTATTGCGCGGAGCATTAAAATGCTGATAAAATTTTTACATTCTTTAATTGTTGAAAAAGCGATTTTATTTAGTTTTCCCATGGATTTCTTTGACTGGCGCAGCGATATTTGCGTCGTCGATTTACTGAATTTTATCCATTTTTAAAAATGCTTCCGATTAATTAGGATTTTAGCACAGTATAGAGAATACAAGTAATTCGCCCACTATGTAGAAAAGTAAGAAAATCTCTGACATAAGCATTAATAAATTTGACAGAGAGACGAGGGAGATTTTCTTATTATACCCTAGATGAAATCTAAGAGGTATACTAAGTTTGTCATTCCGTTTGTAATACCTCGATATAATGATGCTAGAGCAAAATGGATTGGACATCATAATATTAAAAGTTATTTTAAATTTGCATGTCCGTCCGTCCGTCTGTGCGCACGATAACTCGAGAACGCGTATAGTTAGAGAGCTGAAATTTTGTGCACGGACTTTACAAAAAAAAGTAAAATTAAGTTCGAAAATGAGACAAATCGGGCAACTCCTTCTTGGGGTTGCCATACAAAACTTTCGTTTTCTACTATATATTTGGACACTGGCTGAGAACACATCAATATAGAGAGCTGAAATTTAGTATGTGGTATTTTCATTGTACTATCAAATAAAGTTTAAAAAATGGACTAAATCGGGCAACTCCTTCTTGGTGTTGCCATATAAAAATTTATATTTTTACGTATACTGTGCAAACGATCAGTCCTAGACATTTTTATTGTACTAAAAACTTCTTCAGAATACGAAGTCCTATAAAATTGGTTATAATCATTTTTTCTGTCCGACAAACCGTTCTAGAAATATATGCGAAAAACCACTTCAAAAATCAAACTTGCACAGAAGGGTGACAATACGAAATTTCATACGGGCAATCATCTAGGGTATCATAAGAATTGGTCTTAGACCAATTCTAGCTTTTTTACTTATTTTTCTATACATCTCCAGACAAAATGGTGGAATGTGGATTCGCTCCACAAATCATAGAAAATTAAGAAAATCTCTCTCTCCTATCTCTGTCAAATTTATTAATATGTCAGAGATTTTCTTACTTTTCTATACATTAGTGGGTAAAGTGACATCAGCTGCAATGTGTCAAAATTTAAGGAGAATAACTTGTATTCTCTGTACCGTGGATTTTAGGAGCTGTCTCTTTGTTTTCTTATTGCAACTGTTTACCAGCATTAAAATGCTATTTTCTGGAGATCGCGTTAAATTTTACCAATAAGCCTAATATCAAGTTCGAGTAAAATGTGACATTTTCATACAAATTTTAACGAAGGTAAAATCGCAAGCAGAAATTTTACTGATAGTTTTACTAATGCAGTACGGAGTTCACTGGTAAAAAGTGAACATTTCTCTATTTTAAGATAGATGGCGCTATGTACTTCTCCACTTATTTTACTGCAAATTTAAATACTCGGAGCATTAAAATGCTGGTAAAATTTTGACATTTCCTTTTCTATGACAATTTCAGATTGTTTTTCTTTTACTTTTATTTTTGACAATTTTCAAATTGTTTTTGTTAATGTATTGAAGGATTTAATTTCTCTTGATAATTTTCAGATTATTAAGTCCATTTTTAATTGTAAATTGTAAAAATGTTTATCTAAACTTCAGAAATAAAAATTTTAAAGATCTGTCACCATGTTTTCTCCATATTAACATACGTCAAAATTTTACCAGAGATTTTAATGCGATATATTTGGAGACCGCGTTAAATTTTACTTTGCCTCGAACTCCATACTAAACTTAACTCAAAATATTTTGTTTCGTCGATATTTAGTTAAACCTAGAATTGAGTTCTGCTATTGGTAAAATATAACGCGGTCTCCATAAAAAATAGCATTTTAACGCTGGTAACAAGTTGTTATAACTTTTGTGTGAAGAAAACAACAGCCATTAAAATCACTAATAATCGAAAGCATTTTTAAAAAAAAAGTTAAGTGATTATTATTTATAATGGGTATAATTCATTAAATAGACGACGCAATTGTTGCTGCAGCAAGTTGAAGTGTGCTTCATCGTCAAAGAACTCCATAGCAAAACTAAATAAATTATTCTTTTCAACGATCAAAGATATGGCAAAATTTTACCATTATTTTAATGCTCCACGCATTAAAATAGTCAGTAAAATGAGTGGAGATTTACAAAGCGCCATCTATCTTATAATAGAGAAAAGGATACATTTTATCAATGAACTGCATACTTAAGCCTAGTATCGAGTTCAGACAAAGTAAAATTTAACGCGGTCTCCAAATTTTTCCAATTAAAATCGGTCGTAAAATTTTGAAGTATCTATGTATGTTAATTTGGAGAAAGCAAAGTGACAGAGGTCTAAAAATTTTATCGCTGAAAAACTTTAAAGTTTAGATAAACGTTTCTACAATTTACAATTAAAAATGGACTTAATTAATCTGAAAATTGTTAAGAGAACTTAAATCCTCAATAAATCAACAAAACAATCTAAAAAATTTCAATTAAAATTAAATTCTTCAATAAGCCTAGTACTAAGGTCCGCGCTAAACTAAATTTAAGCGGGTCTCCAATATCGGGCCGTTCTTTAGCAGCTAAAATATGACTGTTGAAAAGATATATTAAAAATAAGAAGAAGAAGAATTTTGCAATAATTTTACGGAAATACAACATGTGGTCATAATATTTCTAAAAACATTTAGAAATATTAAAAATATTAAAATAATATGCATAATGTATACAATAAAAAAAAATTAACTATGATATTGAAAATACGGCCACAAGAAGAAATCGAATTCATCCGTACTTACAGCAAAGACGTACAAAGCTACGTTAACTACAAAAATCCAGTCAATAAATTTATCAAATCTCAGAACTCTGACAATAAATATTTGTAGCGCACTAAGGAACGGCCTGGGCGGATAAATTCAAGCTAAATTTTTTGGAAACTTACTGGTAGTTCTATCTCTAATCAAGAAAAACAAGCCAAATTTTGCGCTTTGACCTTAATACTACTCTCGCTAAAATTCAGGATAAATTTTCGCCAGAAACTCTTAGCGCGCTAAATTTTCATACAAAATTTAGCTTAGCGCGGACCTTAGCGCTAGGGTATAAATTCAAAAAAAAAAAAATCAGAAAATTGTCATAGAAACTGGAAATGTCCTATTTTTTTATTAGCTTTTTAATGCTTCGCGCATTAAAATGTTGTAAAATAAGTGGAGAAATATAAAAAGGCATCTATCTTAATATAGAGAAATACTCACTTTTTACCAGTGGACTCCGTACTGCAGTAGCCCTAAAATCTGTATGGAAATGTCACATTTTACTCGAACTTTAACTAGTAAGAGGCACTGACATGTATATAAATGGACTGCTTGTTGAACCAAAAATGCATGAAAGCAAATGGCACCACTTTCATATTCCTGTCTCTTTCCGTGAGAGCATACTTTCCCACTGAACTGTAACGATTAGCAACGAGAAATTGCTTGTAAGAATCCTTGTAAAAAACACTTCCTTCGACTCATAATTAAAATTTAACGATACAAATAGTCCCAAATACCTTTGTGGTAAACTCGGTAAATTCCACTGACATGCATATACGTAAATTTCCAAATAATTTAAATATAGCGGCAGTTTACGACAGTTGGTAGCATTGACCATGAGAGCATACTTTCTGAAATTTAAACTGGTGCCACATGAAACAGGAGATCAAGCAGTCCATTTATATATATGTCAGTGGTAAGAGGTCAGTAAAATTTCTGTTTGGGATTTTACCAGCGGTAAAATTTGTATGGAAATGTCACTCTATGTAAGGCTTTAGTTTTCAAATTCGACCTAAAACCGTTATTTAATTGCTTTGTCTTTTCAACTGGCAACTTATCAATTCTTAAAACACACTTATCTTATACAAGCAATTTTTAAAGCCATCTAACAATTAGAACAACTATTTCTACAAAACGACTTCAATCAAACTCTCAACTTCTTTGCTTCATGATGTCATTCAGTCCTCTTCAAATTCAGCCATCTCCGTCTCTCTCTCTGTCTCTCTCTGTCTCTATCTCTACCTCGTTCTTTCCATTTCGTGGTCAATTGCTTTGTTGATTTTACGAAATGAAATCTCTCTGAAAATTTATGCAAAGTAAAGACCAGTTGAGCCGTCTTTCAATATTCGTTAGTTCTCCGAGATACTTTTTTCTTTTCTTTTCCTTCTATGTATATTAATACAAAAGAAAAGTTTTTTTTTTTTTTTTTTGGGACAAGGTCGCAATCACATTTTCAATCAACCGGGGAAATCGAAATTAAAATGGATTTCCATTGGAGTTATAGGGCTACCCGATACCAAACACACTCATACCAACTGTGAAAATTTGTTTTTCTTTTCGAATGAGATTTCAATTCACCTGAATAAATTTCAGGTCTGCACGTGCTTTTTCCATTCGATCGGAATCCAATACTTGCCATTTTTCCGTTTTGTCCTTTCCACACGACTCTTTTCAACCCCCCTCTCTCCTCCCTTCCGCAACATTCTACTATGAGAAGTCATAAGAAAAAGACATTGCCATCAACTAAATATGTAGAAAAAATATTTCAGGCAAAAAAAAAAAAATAAAGAATTTTTAACTCGAAGAATTTAAAATTTCCTGTTTTTGCATCCTGTGGACGACGATTTTATATATTCACAAACGATAAATCATGCGAATTTTTAAGATTTTTTTTTATTAAAAATGTAAAAAAGTTGTCGTCTCTTGCCAGCAACTTATGCCACTTATTATGTGCATATCCGGCAATGAAAACTCAATTAATTCGCAATGGGAAAAGTTACATTTAAATAATTGATTTTTTTGCGTTCTTACAGGAATCCAGCTGCACCCTAGGGGCTTGATGAAGCTACTCTGCATTCCTGTGTTATTATAATTAGCTGACGAACTTGATTCCATGGCACCTTACTTTTTACGAAGAAGTTTCATACTTCTTAAGATAAGATTCTATTAGGGAATGTCAGAGCTTAGGGTAGTCTCTCGTCTACTTACATAAATGGCTATTGTAGGGGGGGGGGGGGGGGGGGTGAATTAATTTTAATTGAATTATAACTTTCAAAAGTGGGATAATTTTTGACAGACATATACAGACAATTTGCTGGTAGCTTTTTAATTGATCAAAACTAAGATTTAATTTCTGATCTTTGCCGTTTTTAAGTAGGTTTTTAGTTTTTATATACCTTAGATGAAATCTATAGTGTATACTAAGTTTGTCGTTCCGTTCGTTAACATCTAGAAATAATGATAGTAGAGGGAAATGGATTGGACACCCACGCATATAGTCCAATCAGTAGGAGTTTTTGACCTACAAAAGGTGGGGTAGTTGTGATTTTTATATATGTTATTTAGTTCCGGACCTCGATGAAAAATTTAAGTTTTCATCCTTTAGGGAGGGGGGGGGCTCAGCGCGGTCCGCCATCTTGGATTAAAAGTACCAAAAATTTTTTTTTTTTCAAAATATTTTCTGAACGGTTGATCCTACGACAAAAATGTAAAAATATAAAATTAAAGAAGACTAAATTCCATAAATTTGTTGTATAAACACTTTTCTTTAAGTCTGATTTATAACGAGTTACAGCGGCGGAAACGTTAGCATTCTTCTAAAAAATGTATACATATGGTATCTTTTATACAGGGTGTTTCGTCCATGGTAGTCCATAGGATAGGAGGTGATAGTAGTCACCTAGTCAAACAAAAAATTTTATGGCAAGGGGAGGGCGGCATCTCTACCGTTTCGGAGTTACAGGGTGATTAAGAAAATTTGGTAGTCTTTCACAAAATGCCCTGTATTTTAAAAAGTACAGAGTGTATAGTCACTTACAGAGCCCCGTACTCCTCTCCCCTAAGGAGTTATGGTGGTCTAAACTAGAATTTCGGATTTTCTTACCTATTTTTTACTTTAACCTTTTTTTTTTGTTACAAAAAGGTGGTTATCTTAATTTTTTTTATATAAACTGTGAACCCTCTTCTTTAATTTGACCTAGTATACCTATGTACTAATTGTAGCCATTAAAGAGTTATTAGCTCATAACCTATTCAGGTCATACCGAAATTAGACGACATCTTTTTTAAACGACGTATTTTCAGTCACTAAGGGAACAAATTATCTTTAGTTTAGATGGAGTACGGGGCTGATCGAGCAGTCGTTGGAAAGGCCATGAAGTTCTGCAAACAATGAGCTCTGTAAGTGACTTTTTAAAATACAGGGTAAAATTTTCTTAATCACCCTGTAGCTCCGAAACAGCTGAGATGCCCCCCCCTCCCTGGCCATAAAATTTTTTGTTTGACTAGGTGACTACTATCATCGCGTTTCTTATGTTCAAATTTTATTTTGTACACCACTACATATATTCTATGCAAGACAGACTTTTATAAACATTTCGGTTTTTCTAAAGGAAAAATGTAAAGTAATTCTGTATTGCTGATAAATATTGTAAAATTTTCCATCTATTTACGGTCATAGTTTGTAACCCAAAATTTCTTACTCACGACACTCTACGGACCAAGTGCAAATTTCTTCCATAGAGAAAACTATTGAGTATAGGCTGAAATACAATGAATGTCACACGAAATTGTCATCGACGTATTTTGGCGTCGTTGTTTGTCGCAGAGTAATACAATGAATATGATATTGTCGTTGTCATTTCAAAACAGTTTAATTGAATTTTGCTTTTTGTGATATCTGCGGAATTTTTTTTTTACATATTTTAAGAACAAATATACATAGTTGCATATGTATAAAGCTTATACGCAGTTATGCGAACTGTAAAAAAAATAAAATGTCGCACTGCGACACAACAATTTTCTCTACTTTTTGTCGACGACTTTATCATGTCGCATTTTTATACCCTAGATGAAATCATAGGAGTATACTAAGTTTGTCATTCCGTTTGTAACACCTCGAAATAATGATGGTAGAGCAAAATGGATTGGACACCCATTCATAATATTAAAAGTTATTTCGATTTTTGCATGTCCGTCCGTCCGTCCGTCCGTCCGTCCGTCCGTCCGTCTGTACGTCCGTCCGTCCGTCTGTCCGTCCGTCCGTCCGTCTGTCCGTCCGTCCGTCCGTCTGTCCATCCGTCCGTCTGTCCATCCGTCCGTCCGTCCGTCCGTCTGTGCGCACGATAACTCGAGAACGTGTATACTTAAAGAGCTGAAATTTTGTACACAGACTTAAAAAAAAAAGTAAAATTAAGTTCGAAAATGAGACACATCGGGGAACTCCTTCGAGGGGTTGCCATATAAAAATTTCGTTTTCCGCATATTTGGACACTGCCTGAGAACGCATCGACGTAGAGAGCTGAAATTTCGTACATGATGTTTTTACTACATTGGCAAATAAAATTTCAAAAATGGACTAATTCGGGCAACTCCTTCTTGGTGTTGCCATATAAAAATTTCGGTTTTTTACGTATACTTTGAAAACCATCAGTTCAAGACATTTTTATTGTACTAAAAACTTCTGTAGAATACGAAATCCTATAAAATTGGTTATTACCATTTTTTCTGTGCGACAAACTGTTCTAGAAATATATGCGAAAAACAACTTTAAAATCAATACTTGAATAGATCGGTGACCATACGAAATTTAATACGGGCATTCATCTAGGGTATCATAAGAATTGGTCTTAGACCAATTCTAGCTTTTTTACTTGTTTTCTTAGGCTTAATTTCGCAACAATTTATTTTGTTTGACGGCGACAATATATGATACAGCAGGAAATCGGCGAAAATTAGGTAGTTGCCACATTTACCGGCGAATTTATCAGTTTCGTGTTAGGACATACATTACACATCAAACTTTTATATTTAAATGAAAGTTCCATTAGAACGTTCCAAATAAGAACTAATTGTATATTTCTTAACTTTTTCTCACCACAAAGACTATCTTTTACCTTGTTCACATGAATGCGGATTAGACTGGATTATCGAGCTTCGGAATGAGATTGGAACCGTGTGAACACTTGGTACTATGCGAATTAGAACTATTCTAATCCAGTCTACTCTGCTTCATGTGAATATGGTATTTAATATTATGTGACAGTAACCCAATTTACTTATTTTCACAGTGGCATAAGCATACAAAATTTCAAAATTAAGCGAAATTTAGTGAGGTACAAATCACACATCTAGGGAATAAAAGCGTGAGTAGCTATCACTGATTACCCATAGAACCAAATTAGATTTTGCCTTGTTTTTTTTTTTTTTTTGATTCCGAATTTAAGAAAAATTGCATATTATATCAAAAAATGGACACGATATTGTTTTCAAAATCAAAAATTTAAATATAATAAAGTCTTATTTATTGAGATAAATATTTCATTGAAACTGTATTAAAATTTTCAAAATGGAAAATGTACAGTATTCCAGTAGGAAGGTTATTTTGTAAATTTTTTGTCAGTTTCAGACGTACATACACTACACTTCGGAATTTATAATCGCCGCCAATTATAAATTTGTATGGCTTTAGGTTTCGTTTTAAAATGTTGTAAAAGTGGAACAAATGCGCGGATTGTAACTAAATAAATAAATGGGTTTAATTATTTATGAAATTATGATATTGAAGATGAAGAAAAGATTGGCTTTATGGCCTATGTCGAGACTTTAGCAGATAAAACTTGAATTTCAAAATCTTCAAAAGAAGCAATTCTTAAGTACTCAGATGGACCCAGGACGCGATCTTAGAGCCCTATTTTCCGAGCTCTTTTGAACTCGGGACACCTATGACCCCTCTCCAAAACTAAATCCTGAATGCGGTACTGCTTCTATGCGTTAGCAATGATGAAAGTGTTGCTAGATTTTACTTATTTTCGAATTTAGATCTACAATTATAGGAAGATAGTCCTGTACAAGCTCAGTGATGTTTAAAGCAGTCTACAAATATGTATAGTGAAAATGAATCTTTTGGATATGAAAACACTATGAAGGAGTTACCAGATTTCACTCATTTACCAATTTGATGTTACTTTTTTTTTTCATAAAATTACTGTGACAAAATTTCAGTATGCACTGGCCAGATTCCGTTCGACGAATGGGACTTAGCGAATAAATATTGATACAGCTCTGACGGCAATCGAAGCATCACCCGTAGAGGACATTATGTACCGCAGGTGTGAAAGTAAGCCAACACTATAATAAATTGGTCGTTTGAAGGGAAGATGCTACGTGCCATGTAAATTTCGAGATAGAAATTACTATAGCAAAGGGTGCATCATGAATTGTATGAAAACAACATGGATCCCAACATAGTCATCTTCTTAATATTATTATACTTATATTCCTTCAAGTCATTGCATAAAAGCACAGTAGAAACAGGTACTAGCATTCCATCAGATTCAGTCATGTGAAAAAACTTTATGTTCACTAACAGACCTTCCAGTCATTGGCGTAGCTAGGACTTTTTTCTGGGGTGGGCCAGATTCCCCCATCTTTCGTTCATAGGTTATAACAAACATTTTGTTTGCCAAATATACCAGCTCATGAGTATTCCCAGCTTTTGACAGACATTTTTTATGCATTGCTCTGAGCATTTGTAAGATATTGATATAATGCCTAGAGCCAATGAAATTGCATTGATTAAAAAAACCATAAAGTTTCTAAAGTTACAGAGTGTACAGAGAGTCTATGAGTTACAGAATCTACAAGAAATATAAGCTGTGTTTTTTTGTGTACTTTGTTCTAGAACTCCCATATACCGGAGAGAACAAATTGTTCTGTCGATTGGATGCAACTATTTGTTCTGTTCGCTTCGATGAAAATGTATGAGGCATTCTTTTGTGTATCTTTTGTTCTGCTATAATCTAAATTCTAGAACATATTTTCCATTGCACACAAAAATAAAATAATTCTCATAAAAATAAAAAAAAAATGAAAAAAAAAGATTTTGTCGAGGTTGCGATGTTAAGGTCAGAAGAACAATGAACAGTTTTCAATTTTCCCATTCTTTATTATAATTCTCGTTGAATCCTATTGAGTACCCGAAGAGAGAAAACCATGGTTACATCGCTTATAAGTTATCAGCATTCAATCAATTTTTGGATAACTAGTCAGTCAACGGCGACGAGTATTTAGGAAATAGTTTTAGTTGGATATTTGAATTATTGTGAAAATAGATTAGTACCTATATAATGAAATTGGCGAATTGACTGAAAGGGCATTCTTTTCTTTAATTCCAATGAACATAAGCGACACTTATCTATTCCTTACAACATCCAACGCGATTTAATTTTTTTTTTAAATCATAAGAAGTAATGTTTATTTCGAAAATAAAATAAAATTTGCACGATTTAAAAGAAAAATAAGAGAAAGTGGTGTCGTTTAATTAACATAGACTTTTGTTTTCACATGCTCCTCTCAGGTATTAAGGAAAATAAATTAGAATCCTCAAGTTCCATACCTACACGAAACTGATATGATAGTGAAGCCCTGCATAATGTCCAGTATTTATTCTAAGTACGAGTACCAGAACCCATAATTCTAATACTTTAAGTACAAGTTCCGGTACTGGTACTTAAAAATTTTCAAGTACAAGTCCAGGTACTGGTACTTATAAGGTTCAAGGACTTTCGAAATCTCAAATCAGAAATTTTGAAAAATCTATAATCAGTTAAATAACTGCATGAGATTTTTATTAGCGAAATATCTTAAAATATCGTATAAGCATTTGCTGTTTTAATTTATACATAATTTTGGAAGTTGTTCATTCTGTATTTGAGCAAGCATTTAGCAAAACAATTGTCACATGAGATAATGAGTACCTTTGTGTAGCATTTCCAAGACCTGCAAATGGAGAGCACTGCTGTGCGGAGGGAGAGAACGGATTTTGGCAATTGATGTCCAACCTTTTCAACAAAGGATATCGATTCAGCATGTCAATTTCTGTCCTACAGTTACTCATATATTGCGCTAATTTTCTTTCTATTTTACGGAAGGTGGTAACTGCCAGTTATCAGTAGACTTAGAGTCAAAACTAATTTCTCTAAAGTTTTTTATTATATTTCAAATCCTGACAGAGTTAAAATGTTCCAAGCTAACATACAAAACCAACTAAATGTATACTGTCTCGAGTGTGCATTACTTGGACTGGGAATCTTAGACATTCCCGATATTATTTTAAATAATCAATTTTTACCCTTTTCAACATTGTTTGTTACCTGCACGATACAAAATCAACCGTGAAATGATGAATTTAGATACCTTGATTTTTGTCAGGCCATACTTTAAAGTTCTGATATTTATCGTTCACCTTCCTTTAAAAATAATCTTCCTACTATCACAATACAGCAGACAAGCGCCGGCAGTTTATTTAAGAAAATTTTTTGAGTATCATTTAACATAAAAAACTATAGCATCCAACTCCTGTCTCTATTCCACCACTCTACTTCCTCTCTCGCAACTTTTCTATTTATATTTTATACACAAAATTTTCAATGTTGATTTTCACTTCCCTTTTGAATTTTGTTTTCCCCTAAATTTATATTTGATGTAAATTCTTTCAACCATTTTAATTTTTAATTAGCTCCTTTTTATGTCGTTAATTAAAGCTCTTCCTCCGCACTCATTTTTAAATTCAATTTATGTTTACATAAAGACATTGCATTTACATTAAATACAGAAACTAAAATAAAACTGAACTAATTTGCATAAAAGAAAGAAAAAAATTGCAACACAGCACTGAACTCCCATATAAGCGAGTTGATGAGTGATTTGATTAATATTTTAGAATAAGGCAAGGGAAATGTAAGCACAACAACCTTCCCTTTAACATTCTTTTCAAATAGTTTCAAACATTAAAGGGCGCAATTTCCTGGCGGAAAGAGTGAGCAAATCACAGAATACCTTCCCGCATAAAAAAAAACTAGAGTTGCGTGTCTCGTATAATTTATATATAGAAAAAAATATATAAATCCGCCAAGGCCATTCGATGTCAACCACTGATAAACTTTTCGGGTTACTTCCGGGTAATTTCCGGACACTGTCCTAATAGGTGAATGTATGTATGTAGAAACGAGGTTATGCTCTGAGTTCCTTGCTTTTTTTTACTTTATTTTTTCGGTGGTATCGTGATGACTATTACAGCAAATTTCCAGCTAAAAGCTTTTCTCCCAGGGCGTTCCCAGTTGTCCTTACATTATTTGTTCATGATTCTGATTTTTTTTTTGTAGCTAGCTCCATAGTGATATAGAATATAAAATCCTGCATACCTTACATAATACATAAGTATATATGTAGATATAGAAGACACAACCTTACTGCCAGTTACCACACAGTTTTGGTTATAAAAATCCGCTAAATAAACTCCATTGCTATGCATGTACGTACATAGATATATGACATGTACAGGAAATTTGTCAAGTCCCTGACTTCAATATCATCTCCAGCAGAGTAATAAGGCCCACTTCCTTTTGATTCACGAATAAATCTTTTGAAGCACTCTGCATTGGCTCAATTTAAAACTCGAAGCGGGGGTACTTGCCTTCTGTCCTATTTTCTATCCTGGAATATTTTGAGTGGCGTTACGTATGTATATAGTAAATATATGGTGTACGTCTAAACAATTCTCATCTCACGTGTTGTTTTCTGTCGAACATGGATGTACGTATATGTATAGTACAATCCAACACCCTTATTTGCATTACAAAAAAATTCAATAAAGCTGTTTATGCAGGGCGTACATTATGAACTTTGAGGTAATGTATATTATACAAATTGATCGAGTCCATGTATAAAAATTTAACTTAAAACCATATAAGGAAAGTCGTTGCACAAAAAAGTATCTCGTCGTAAGAACTATTGCGATGGACAATACAAATTTGATCGATTAAAGCGTAGAAAAATCTAATCTCGGCAATTCCACATGTTAATACCTATATTTTCTAACTTATAGGTCTAAAAGTATAACTTAGCACGTTTGAATTTTTTCAACTAATTAAAAAAAAACAAAAAAACTAATACTTCGAAATTTTTGTATGCCAACCCCCCTAACATGGATTCTCGACTTTTATCCATTCTCAAAACTAGCTTACGAATTTGCGAGTAACGAGTTGCTACATATTATCACTTATGGGTTCTGTTGGGTATAGAATCCCAGTTTTTAAAATCTCGAAACAAAAAACACGGAGTATTATAAAATAATCGAGTTGAAGATTAAATAATTTCATTTCTCGAATTTGGAAGAACATTTGAGTTGCGTACGAAATCGTGGAACTCGAAATCCCGATTACACAATTCTGAGAAAGATAATTGCGGAAACGAAATCCAGTAAAACAAAATCCCGAAACGTAAAATACCAGAAAATTATTGGACGAGCAGGACTAAATACAGGATATATAAAATTCGATCACATCAAAATCCAGATTAATAGATTTATCGGGATTTTGTGTTTCGAAATTTTTATTTTCGTGATTTCCGCGATTTTTTACTGTAGTATTTTAAAGTTTCGAAGTTTGATAATCGTACAATATACCGAACACATAATCCCGAAAAACGAAAACAAAAATAAAATCCCGGAATATCAAATAATGAAATTTCTTCAAAACGTATATTCGGTAGTCCAGTATTTTATGAAAGTTTATACTCCGCAATTGATTTTTATACTATTCCCATTATTTCCCAGGGTTCTATTATTTTTGGCTCTGAGCGGCCCTCGGATAACATCTAAGTTACTGGGGACTATTGATCGTCCGTGAATAAGCTGTGTGTATCCACAGCAAGGTGTCTCTTCAGTGGGTTCCTGGTCAGATGGGGATCCTGGGGAATGAAAAGGATGACCTTCTAGCCAGGTCTGACTATGATTCTGCGTTCTTTGAACCAGAACCCTCCGTAGACGTTGTCACCTACATTATCGGGTCTCTCATTAAAGCGGATGTTCGTATGCAGGCACACTCAACTTTTTCCTGATGGGCCCAATAGGAATAGGAGAACTTCTGAAGAAGGGCCGCACCTGGACCCGAAACGTCGAGCAAATGAAATAAAAATCTATTTTCAAAACAAAAACGATCGGTGTTTTCCTGAAAAAATACCAAAAAATCCGTCATCTATATCAACCCGATGAAAAACGTAAAAAAATCAGCTGTAAAATCAGCTGTAAACTCATCTTTTAATAGAAAGTAAATTTAAGTTCAAATATGGGACCAATCGGCCAACTCCTTCGTATGGTTGCCATACAAAAATTTCATTTTTCAATATACAAATTTGGAAACTACCTCAGAGAGCTGAAATTTAGTGCAAGGTGTTTTCATAAAAATAGTAAATAAAATTTCTAAAATGGACTAAACCGGGCAACCCCTTCTTGGTGCTACCATAACAAGGTCACATTAACGACAGAAAGGTTTTCCATAACACTGTTCTCTTCAAACAAATTTATCAACATGGCGCTGCCACCCACAAAATTTTTACCGGAACGAAATATAATGATACCGCATTTATTCGTAAGTGATGCGTGATGAGCTCTAAATTCGAAAATTTGAAGGCTGATTGTTAACTGCAGGCTTTCTCGAGCTCGACGAACCGTTAAAAATACATTTGGCATCTTAACTTATGTGTTTCGTGTATTTGCTTCAACCTGCAAAAGCAGCTACCATTACCATGACCTTTCTTCTGCTATACAATTTTTTTTAAAAAAAAGTAAAGGTCCAGATCTAGCTACGCGCCACATGGTACTTTCGATTGTTAAGAGAATGGAACAATATGACCAAGCGCATAGCACCAAGACCAAAGTGATACGACTTCTTTCTTACCAATCCAAAAGATTGCAAAAAAAGCTACAGCTGAGGCGCAGCAAACTCGGAATGAATTTGCAGAATATTTTGCGACAAACGGTAAAGTTTCATGGCAAGATGAATATTCTTGATTATAATTATAAACTAATTCTTTATATTATAAGATTAAAATTTTGGAAATAAATGAATTATATAAAAATTAAATGTTTTTCTTGGCTCATAAGTATCTTTCAAAAACTATTCATGGCATTGTAGCAACACCAACCTCTACACCAGCCCTGATTTATGTGATTGAACTGATGCAAGTTTCTATAAGTTGACATCAAACAATCCTTTTTCTTTTTTAATGCGGCAATAGTAATGTCCTTCGAAAAACTCTTGCTAATTATTGCCCATGTATCATTTACTCGCTGTTTATTTTTATGTTCCTGGTGCATCGGGTTCCATATAACTTCTTCTGCATCATACAGTGATAAGAGCTCCCATATAACGTCATTAGACCACTTCATAACTTTTTAAAAAGATTATATGTTCTCCGATTGTTTTGTTATGGTATCAAAATGCTACTGCCCTTAAAATTTTATTTCGTCATCTATCTAGAGTCTGTTCAGATCAACACGCATAGTAATTATAGTCGCTTTTTGCATTCAGAGTGCCAATAAGTAGCTTTTTCCGCCCGCTTTTGACAGAAAAATGTACAACTTTTCTTGATAGGACTCGGGACTGCTATCAAAATAGTCACTTTCGTGTTTGAATGTGGGAATTACATGTAAAAAGTACTTATATGTCCTATAGGCCAAAAAGCTCATTTTGTAGAAACCGATTTTTAAAGTTTACCTTGGAGAAAAGTGACTTCTTATGTTCTTAAATTTTGCGCATATGTCACACATATCTTTTTTCGGCTTAAAGAAGGACAAATTGAAGTGTGTGCTAAATATCTCAGAGTATTTATGGAGTTTAACGGGATTTGAATATTCTTGAATATACAGTTTGTGCATTTTTGTAATATTTAAATCTGGCTCCAAATACTGCTTAGAAGTTTTGGCACGGCAGTAATGCGAATCCATACATGGAAACTTTTGAATGTGTTGCTTTATTTCTGCAATCTGCTGCTCTGGAGTGATTCTTTTCACATGTTTTCCCTTTCTTTGTGCCGCGGGTGTACCCGTCTCCGAATTTAAATTATTTTTAAAAAAGTAATATACTCTCTGCTGACTTATGTCTAAAGTTGTTAAGAAAAAGCGTTGGCAAACCCGAAATACGTGTTCCTTATTTTGCAGCGATTACTGATATGAATAAGTTTTCTTAGATTTAGTTTGCAATGTACGTTTGCGTTGAGCAGGTATTCTCTTCACAAATTTAGCATAAAAATGACTTTTCTCGCAGTCATTTAATGTCCAAAACGCATCGTGGACCGCTTTTCGGTCTTCATCGAAGAATATAACATCGCATTGAAAAACACAAGTTTTATCACATCCAGCTGGCTTAAGACACCTTGCTTTATGCTTATTACCTTTCACGTCAAAATATTCTTTACCACATTCCCTTAATCTCTTCGCAACATTTTTTTTTTTCAATTAGTTGGTTTCCGGGCTCTTTTTCTCGAGTTGTTTCCATCAGATTCAGATGTAGCGCAAAGTTCTGCAACAAATTCATTTGGAGCAATTTGTTGGATTGTTACTGGATAAGAGCAACTTTGGGTCTCAAACCCTCGATTGCTTTGAGGTTCAATATCTTCGATCTGTTGCTGTATTTGCATGCAATGTTCTGGTGAATAATTTGGATCAGCCTCAGAATAGTCGAAAGTTGATAGTGGTGAATCCAAATCGCGTAGCATTCTAAACGGAATTAAAATAAAACTATTTGAAATTGGTATAAAGTTGTATACATCATACACACCTTTCTAAATGTTCGTCAAGCTGAGGTGCAGGAGACGATGCTGGAATCTCGCGTTTACTGGAAAAAGTATTCAGTTAAATCTATGTGCTTATTATATACGAATTATCTAAGGAAAAAGCTTACTTCTCGTGTGCCGCATTCATTTTAAATCACTTTTCGATATGATCCTCACCCTTCAGCTGACCGTAATGCACTGGATTATTTTTTTTTTTTTTTTTTTTTTCAACAACAATTTTTTTATTGGCCTACTACGGTTAACAATTCTAACTTACTTACTTGCTAAGTAATCCTGAGTTCTTATAATTAGACAGAGAATATTATTCTCTTTACCCTAATTTGTACCTAAAGTGATCCTACTTAATTAAAACATGTTTTTGGTTAATCCCTTTTGATGTATCCTACGAGAAAAATGGCCTACCATAAAAAACTCGTAATACCTGACTTACACTGGATTATTTTCGCTGATTTTCCTTTATTTATAGAAATCGCGTCAACTTAAGGTTATCAATTGGACATAGAACAAATAAGTGTTTAGTTATGTGATATAGAATAAACTAAATTATTCTTAGGATATAGAACAAATAAGTAATAACTTAACAAAAAAGTAAATATTCTTATACTATTGTTCTATATGATAGAAACACAAACCGTAATGTACAAAAAACAAATAAGAGTGGGCAGTGTGCAAAATTTTTGGTACATAGAACAAATCAAGCACTCGATATCTCTGGAAATATTTGAGATAGAGCATTATCGATACCACCATTCGAAAGAGCGCAGGCGAAAACGGTAGAATGTGTCAAAAAGTGAAAAATTCAACTTTTGGTCTATAGAACAAATAAGTACTGGGGTGACGATATGTGCACAATAAGAAAACGCTTTTTTTCGCTTTTTCTTGTTCAGAGCAACCAAGTTGCTTGTTAATTTTCGTCAAATTCACAGGAGTTACTTCAAAATGCTTTCGAAGTCACTATAGCGTGTTGCTCTAAAACAGACTCCTAATTTCTAAACTGAAGAAGTTAAAAAATACAAAATTTCGAGTACACGCTTCTTAAAAGCACTACCCTTTTTCGCAATATTGTTTCTTTATCCATATAAAATATTAAAATTAATAGAGATATAATTAATTTTAATATTTTATATAGTCATATACAATACAAATCATGTTGAAAATTGCATTGCATCGGAAATATATAAATGTTGAAAGTTTCAAAGCTTTAGCTGGTCCGAAAGTTTGTGAAAAAGCGTGTAATAGTGCTGTTATTTCTTGGTAGGATGTGCCTTCGATATTTGTTGTGTGGACGCAATTCTGCAGTATGCAAGCTGCCAATGCCATCCAAACGATGCCAGATTTGGCTGAAACTTCGAATGGCCCGGCGCTCTTAGAAGAAGCGAAATATCGTATAAAAACGCTATCGGTGTGAAGGATGCTCGGTTTTTCGGCAAACGGATGGAAAGGCAAGAGGAATATAACCAAGTTTAACCAAGCTTTAACCAAGTGAACTTGACATCAGCCAATTTTGTCCATTCAAATTAAACATTACTCGTGCTTTTGTGCCAGGTTTTATATTTTGTATATTATTTAATTAAAAAACTTTGAATTGTTCTGCAAATTATGTTAATTTTAAATAAAAACATTTGAAGCGACAATTTAAGCCTTGGGCTTAAGTTAATAAACCTGAGAATATTTTAACAATGAAATGTGCTGTGCGGTGCAACAATCACCGAATTAATCCCGGGAAAGCATTTTTCAGGCAAGTTAAAGTCCTGAAATTAAACTAGAAAGTTTTATTTTTCGCGTATGTGTAAATGAAGTGAAAACAAAGGGATGGAAAACCAAAATATCAAAACAAGTGCTCAAAATATTTCTTTGTTTACGATTTTTTGCTCCCAAAATTTTGTTGTTGTTATTGTTCAATGTATCAGTCAGTGGCTGCTCACAATTTTATTTTATTTTAAATAATTACTCCAAACCCCCCTTCAAAAATTTTTCAGATTTACTACTTCCATGAGCATAACGAATACATGAACAGAATTCCACAATATAGTGGAAAATGCCGCAATTTTTCGGGCTTTTTGCGCGTTCTTTAGTTATATATTCTAAGGCTGCATTCTTGTTTATGAGAGGAAATCGGGGGGAGGAAAAACTCCGAAATGCAAAGTTTCGAACTGCGGCATAAACTTTGAGGAGAGAACTAAAGGAGATGACATCCCATAGTAAAGTATATGTATGGCAGCGTAGCCAAAAATTTTCGCCATATTGATTTTGGCGGGGTGTTTGACTGTGACTTTTCTATAAACAAAGAGCCGCGAAGTGTGTTTGGCGCAGAGACGAAGTTACAAATGGATAATTTACTTTTTATAGGAAATGGTTAATGACTACTGGACTAAGTGACAGTAATATAAAAAGGAGTTATATGTCCTCGAAGATTTAGATACAACAAGCTGTGTTGAGGAAAATGCTTTAAAAATACTTGTGTGGTAAATTCGGTAAATTCCACTGACATGCATATATAAGTAAACTCGCAAATAATTTGGATATATCGGATATATCATATATCGTCAGTGAGAGCATACTTTCTGAAATCAAAACTGGTGCCACATGAAACAGGAGATCAGTCAGTCCATTTATATACGTCAGTAGGTGGTGCGGAAGATTGTACCGAGTTTCTAAGAAATGTGTTTGAATTTTCGCGCCATTAATTTGTTGTGATATTTAAGGCATCAACAATTTTTAACGCCTCCTCTGGCACCTCACAAAAACAAGAAGAAGAACGAAAGTTGCTACGCTTTTTTCATCACATGTCGCCTCCTTTAGTTCTCTCCTCGAAGAGCATGAAGCAGCATATCAATACTAATGCAAGAATATAACTTCGGCCATTTTGAAATTGTGAAGTTTCTGATCGGAGGGCTGTGAAGCCCTTTATCTGCGATTTGTGGTAATAATATAAGAATTAAATTGTGGTACAGTAATTGTTTATATAAAAAAATGTAACTTAATTGAACGCGCACACAATTGAACTCGGTAATCGTATAAGGATCTACAGCTGTGCAAAATTATTGGTCTAGGTACAAAAGTCTACCACAATGCGTGTTCAATATACAACAAGGCCCAATGTGTGGTAAGTGTGCGCATCGTTTGGAGCCGGTATAACACTCGATGACACGTTTTGAATTTAAAATTGTAACAATCAATAATGGACCGAATGACTACTTGACGAACCCGCCATCGCGCCCAGCACCAAGAGCCAGCCTCAGGCTTGAGGGCAGTCACTTCACTATTCAAACTGGAGATCAATTCATCTTTTCTGTTACTTATACTTGAACTTTTTGTTTAGGGGATTACCCCTTCTACGTTACCAAAAAATTACTCTGACGCCTGAAATTGTTCTTGGTCGCGATGACGGGCTGTCGCTCATTCTGTTCATGAGAAATGTGTGACAGTATTTGGGTTAGTGTATGGTTACATGGGGCTTTTCATGTACAGGGTGATTCAGATGCTTACACCGGCTTTATACATCCGGCTTTATAAATCCGAAATTTTTACTTTTAAGACTTCTACGATTTATTATTCCGAGATTTCAAAGCTAGCACTCTCCAATATTACCCTAAAATGTAACAGATATTTCAGGTTTCCAGTATTCGCTGGGATTTGGTGCTTACTAGTTTTGGGGATTTTTGTATACATTCATGAAAAATATAATTTTACAGAAGAGTAAACGAAACACAAAAATTTTCATTTTATTTGTAAAACTTACGTACACAATTTTACCCATTATTGCAGAAACGCCTAATTTTCAGAATTTCGTATTATGGTATCTTGTGCTCTGAAATTATGTGTTGCTGACATGGGAACAATTCTACTTTAAAACTCTCTCACTTTTTCACCTTGGTGTGATGATTACCTTAGAGCCTTTGTATAATTCAAATACTGAGTAAATTTCCTTTCGCCAACTTGACAAGAGGGAAGAGATTAGTAGGTACGTCTCGGAAAAAGAAATTCTAGCAATAATGTTAATAACAAGAAGCTTCCGGTGTTATTTGTATGGCAGAAAGTCCACACGCCACTTCTATACAGAAGCAATGATACAGTTACAGTTACCGCCTCTGGGAAACAACGACTCGCAACTCAATTATGGAGCTTCAGAACTTTCTTGAAAGATTCAGCTTACTTTAAGCTGATAGAGTAGGTAACGCAATAGGTCTTTCTAACAATTATAAAAGAGTGTAGGAAGACATCGTGAGCTACCACCAAGGCTTGTAATGCTGGTACAATATACACACATATACATCGTTAGAAAAATTCGTCTTCTTCACAAGTAACTGAATTCGTCGTAGTAATGGAGCATATATGGAGAAATTAATCGTGTTTCTTGACAAATGCTGTAATTGGAATTTTAGCTAAGCTCCAAACCATCGGATAAAATGTTATACGTGCATTGCAGAGCACAATATATTTTATCGTAACTAGGTATATACTGTTGTTAGCAGAATACACGAACCATTGATAGGCACCGGCCGGTGAGGCTAGGATCGAAACCCATAGAATACTCAAAATTAAATATTTACTTTTTATCGTGCATGAAAAGTCTGATTTATCTCCTAACGTAAAGGGTTTTCCAATAAGAGGTGTTATTTTGATATTCAAAGAAAAATACCATTTTTTGAGATAAATGATCCGATCTTTATTTCATTATAAAGAGGAAGGTATGCCGTTAATAATGGAAAATAACATCAGCCAACTCACCACCACGACCACGCCTACAGGACTATATCCATTTCATGAAATTTTCCATAACCAAATCGCAAAGTGGCTGCCCTATGTCCTCGATAGCCTCACGAATTCCATCTTTGAGGTCTTGAATTGACGCTGGGCTGTTGGCGTAGACCTTCTCTTTCACGTGGCTCCAAAGGAAGAAGTCGCAAGGTGTTAAGTCACAAGATCTCGGTGGCCAATTGTGATCACCTCTTCGAGAGATAACACGGTCCGGACACTTTTCCCGTAAAAGATCAATGGTTTCGTTGCTTGTATGGCACGTAGCGCCGTCTTGTTGAAAGTAAACGTTATCCAGATCAATACCATCTAATTCCGGCCATAAAAAATCATTAATCATCTGTCGATAGCGCAATCCATTCACCGTAACTGTTGCTCCAGTCTCATTTTCGAAAAAGTAAGGTCCAATGACCCCGCGGGACCATAAACTGCACCAAACAGTCACACGTTGAGGATAGAGAGGCTTTTCAAGAATAACTCTTGGGTTTTCCGAGAACCAGATGCGACAATTTTCCTTGTTGACGAAGCCATCGGGGTGGAAATGGGCCTCATCACTCAAGATGAGTTTTCGATGGAATTCCGGATCATTTTCATGCATTTCTAGGACCCAGTTAGCAAAGACTCGACGTTGTTGATGATCGGCCGGCTTGAGTACTTGTGTTAACTGAACTTTATAAGCCTTAAGACCCAAATCTTTATGCAAAATACGGTGTAATGATGTTTGTGGAATGCCTAATTCCAAAGAACGACGAGGAATGGACAAACCTGGGTTTTCTTCAACACTTTCGGCTACAGCAGCAATATTCTCAACTGTTCAGTTCTTGAGCGACGTGCACGGGTTTTATTCTTCACATCACTAACTTTTCCCGACAGCTCGAATTTTCATACCGATTTCTGTATTGCGGTCCGACAAGGTGCTTCACGACGACCCAAAAATGTTCGAGTTTTACGAACCGTCTCTGCCACATTTGCACCATTTTTATAGTGAATTTTAATAATTTCAATGCGTTGTTGAATCGTGTATCGTTCCATTTTTATTAATGGCGTAGTTTCTACTTGTCAAATGTCAAAAAATGACAGCTCCAAAAGTGACATCTACCGAAATAGCGGGCTAATTAAAATAACACCTCTTATTGGAAAACCCTTTAGGTACTGTTGTATACTGTTGTTAGCAGAATACACGAACCATTGATAGGCACCGGCCGGTGAGGCTAGGATCGAAACCCATAGAATACTCAAAATTAAATTTTTACTTTTTATCGTGCATGAAAAGTCTGGTTCATCTCCTAACGTATTTGACTTTGCACTCTCATACAGACACTTGCTTGCCTTTATCCCAATTGTGTTACTATGGATCCAGAAATATGGTTTTTATCAAAATGCATGGCTCACATTAGAACGATATGTCACCCAACAATAGATAGAACTTGGTCTATAACGTGATTCTATATATTCACTCATTTCCTAGTAACAAAATGAGCAAATAATTTTCTAAATGCTTCCTTTTCTATTATTCGATGGTTCTATTATGTTAAAATAGAACTAACATCATCATGCACTGTAACTATGTACACTCTACGTCTCTACTCCTTGCTACAAGTAAAGCGTGGGGGAAAAAAACGTCAGAAAGTTTAATTGTGTTTATATTCTCAGAAATCATCGGTTAAAACATGTGGCCCTGGAGCTTAACTAACGTTTTTGCAGTAAGTGTGAAGGAATTATCTGGATGCCATTCATAGCAGCTAGCGTTCTCTCAGTTTATGTGGGACTGCACATACTGCACAGAGTTTTTCGTGTTCGTTGCTCAATCCCTAAGAATGGGCGGATGGCCATCAGATCTGTTGCATTTTGTGTGTGTTTTGCAACCTGAGGCGATAGTTTTTATGCCACAGCACTATATGCAGATAGTTAAAAGGTAAATAATAGGGGAGATAACAATATATCCTCATGCCCTGTACAAAGGACTTTTTTTTATATATGTACATACTTCTGTGGAATGCCATAGAGTATGTGACGAGAATGTCTCTATACTCAACATAAATTGTGCTGGCGTTGCAGATGGATTACCAAAATGCGATATCCATCCATATATGTGTACATATGTAAGATGTACTTAGGGAAGTTTCACATCTGTCAATATTTCTACAAAGTTCATTGAGATATTGTTTGGATTCAATTACATAGTTTCATTGGTATTTCCATCACGAAAGGATGAAAGGATAAACTGAAATTGAAATATTTTCTCTGGGTTGGATTATAATTTCATATGCCATAATCTCAAAAATGTATAGATATTGAAAAAATTTATTGCATACATGCGGTGTAGTGGACAATCCCTTAGACGAGATTCGAACAGAATTATAAAAAATAAAATCCCGAAAATGAAATCAATCCGAAAGAAATCTGGACAAAAAATTGAGAGTAAATATAATTCCCAAAAGCTCTTGAATAATCATAAAAGCTGCTTGCATAATTTAACGGTTGCGTAACGATATCCTGTTTTTCAATATTCGATTTCATGGAAATCCCACTATTTCTTTTTTTTTTCAAAACCCACGTGTTTTAAAATTCCATTTTATAAAGTCGAATTCGCTTTCAAAGATATCGGAATCGGATCTCTACTATTATCCCGACAACAAAAGTTCCCGACTTCTTAAAAAACGAAAAAAAAAAATTAAACGGATGTAACATACCTGATGCACACCTACTTACATACATATACTGAAGCCTGGTTATCTCTGGTTATATATTATCCTTTAAATTTTAAATCGTTCTTTCTTTGACATTTCCTTGAAGAGGGGAAAACCTGAAGTCAGAATTTTTTTCATCGGGCTCCCAAAACAGAATATACTTATTATAGCCAATCCTTTTCGGAAATTTGAATTTGGGGGGATTTGAATTTTTGTTTCTTTTGCCTTTTCAAATTTTTCGGGACTTTGATGTTCAGAATTTTGCTCCTGAGATTTTTTTTTAGACTTATTATAAGACCTTAGAGAAATATGTATACATAATAAAGATAAGTCCATTCTTATTTCAAAATCGTGACTAATTTTGAACGAAAACTCTTCACTCGGCCAGCAGAGCAGCAGCAAAGGCATTTAGCAAATTTCAAAATTCTTGATTACGCACGCAAGCCTCCAAGAAAATGTTGTGTTGAATTTTCCATAGAAGAATTGTTTGTGAATTTTTAAAGCGTCAAGTTTTCACATGTCTAGTTGGGCATTAGTGGGTTGATTTGGAGTGAATTATTTGAAATTTATTCTGGCGTGAAATTTTTCTCGTACCTAGGACCGGAATATATAATACGGAAAGTTGTAAAGTTCGGGAGATGAGAGTTATTATGATATTTAACTCTCCATTGGGAATTCTGTAACTCGGGGAATTTGTTTTGAGAATTACCGAGCTCTCTACTCTACTTGTTGTTAATTATTTGGTATTTTGTAAGTGGAAAAGTAAGAAGAACAATTCTCAACTGACAGTATTGTCTGTTTTTGTTATGTTTTGTGTAAGTGCCTAGGAATTTTTAAATTAACTTAAATTATGGATACCCGCATATCCTGGCTATATTAAAAAAAGAAAAACTAATTATAAAGATCCATACAATACGTACAGATATATATATATATATATATGGATTTTAATGACTCACAATACCTGCTAAAAATTTTAAATCAACAAAAATTTTCAATTTGGTCGTCTTCCATTCCGGTACAGAATAGATGCTATAAAAATTTGAAATATGCACGTTAAAGCTTGTATGTAGAATGAAATCATATCCCCTAATTAGTTATGTCCCCTAATTAGTTATGTAATTAGCTTTTGGATCCTAATAAATGGTTTCGGGGATAACTGCAAAAGTGTTCTTTTTAAGGTTGAAAAATTACCGTTTTTTTTTCTACTCAAAAGCGGAAAATCAAAAATGAAATGTGTAACATTAGATCCAAGTATCGTGGGGGTTACTGATTTTTGTTCCACGAGTACTTACGAAGTTACTCGCTGTTGTATGGTTTTTACTGATGGATCGAGATGACTTCAAAATCTCTCTATCAAATATTCTTTTAATATTAGAAATTTTTATTCAGTTTTTCTTATTATATTAAAAATTTACTCAAAACTAAAAATTTCCTTGCAGGTTTTTCGGCAATCCTTTACAGCCTTCTACACTATTTACGATGTAACAAACGATCACCATATGCCTGTACGGTTAAAAGATTCACCGAAAGTACAAAGAACGCGCCTACAGTACGCCACGTGGCTAGGTAATTCAACGTCCTTGATAATCGTAGCCGACAACGACATTTATCTAAGACAATCGCCAGCTGATGAAGAGGATATCCGAATAACGAGTACCGGATATCAAAATGTTATATACAATGGTGTTCCCGATTGGCTATACCAAGGTGCGTATAATTCATTACAAAAAAAGATTGCACATTAACATATATTCATCGAGTGCCAAATATATTCATATCTGCATACATACATATATACAGGATTTCTCTATCCTTGTTATGTTACTAGTACTACATATATATATATATTTTTTTTTTTTTCAGAGGAAATATTTTCTCAACCAGAGGCAATATGGCCCTCTCCTGATGGAACACATTTCATGTATGCTTCCTTCAATGATACTAAAGTGGGAATGATGACATATCCATGGTTGGCATCAGGTGCTATTATTGCTGCCGGTGGGATGAGCCCAGGCAGTTCATTTCCGGAAACACGAAATGTTAGATATCCGACGCCAGGAACTGTAAATCCGGAAGTTCTCCTATGGGTATTGGACATAACAAATATAACCGATATCCAGCGTAGTCTCATCAAGCCACCGCTATCTTTGGATGGACAGTAGGTATTTTTATCAGTTGCAATCTATATTTATAGGGAATTTTATGGACTTAATTAGGCACGGACGAATCTTCTTATATACATATATTAAAGGCAGCGAGTTAGCTACAGCCTACTAATAGGTACTACTATAGGAGGGTAGAAAAGAAAATAATATATATATATTTATATTACTAGGACAAAAGCTTTACCATGTTTTCAGAAAGGAAGTGTGCCTTTACAGGGTGCCTCCAAATTATTAAAGCCATACAGAAGAAGGTGATAGATCTATAAATTGGGCATTTACGAAATTTGGTTATGTTTCCAAAAAGAATTTTTGAATCTTCTTATGGTTCACTAGAAAGTAACTTGTTAAAGTACTTCCAGAATTACTTACAGAAGGGTTTTTTCAATACAACAAAAACTTCCGGAAGTTTACATTTGGTCGTTGAATTGAAAGTTGAGACACTTCCAAAATTGATTTGAATTGAGCTTATTATTTCAGAAAAAATGTTGAGCACGAAAATAAAAGTATCAGCCGCTGTAGTTATTTAGCTATTAAGAAAAACAAATGATTCTAAATAACAGATAGTGCGAAAACGAAGGGTTTGATTGGAAAATTTGATTCAAAAACGTACAGATTTAAGTTTGCAGGTTGCATTGTTGAACGAATCACGAATGGATGATTCAGCTTAAATAAAAAAATGTCCTCAGTCAGAATATCTTACTGGAATTTTGAAATTCTTCTATCAATTACTGGGATGAGTACCTATTCGAAAACAGTATATTAAAATTTAGCCTGGGATATTTTACCTTAAATTCTGCATCGTATTTAAGTATGTATTTTATTTTTATTTTTCTGGCAGAGCCAAAGGATTTTTGTCGTTGTAATTTAGTATTGTGTACATGGTTGGAATTTCCTTTCAGTAAGAAGCTTATAAAGCAAAGTTTGTTCCGAATTCTTTCTTACCACCTTCTTCATAAGCTCCTCCTTCTCTACCATCATGCAATAATAGTCAAAGTTCGCACACTCCGCACACTCCGTTTTTCAAAGTGTCTAAAGCTACTGGGCCTGATGGTATTTCGACCATGGTACTCAAGTAATCCGCCTGTTCTTTAGCTGAAGCTCTTCACAAACTATTGCAGCTGTCCTATACGAAGGAAGTCTTTCCATCGACATGGAAACTTGGACATGTTCAGCAAATACTCAAGATATAAGAGGAAAGCGATCGCTCAAATAATAGACCAATTGTCCTTACTTCGATTCTTTGGAATGTTTTCGAAACATTCATCAACACCCAATTGATAGAAACTAATTTACTAACATTCCTTACCGAGCGTTCGAAGCAATGTTTCCATAATTTTGGTGAATCTGAAATCACGGAGTTACTTCTAACAGTTTTATAGTCAATTCCGGTGTATCGCAAGGTTCTGTGCTCTCTCCTATTCTCTTCCTCATTTTTAGTAATGATCTGTTAGCTCTGACTTTTAATCCCAATCTTAGTTTTGCAGACGACAGCATCCTTGATTTCGTATACCTACTGGATCGACTCTATAGCTGATTCCCGTGGGAATTAGTTAAGAAACGATACTTCAACAGCCGCTCAACACATTTTCGTCGATGGGGACGATATCTGGAACTCGCCATCTCTACATCTTAGGCATTGAAATATCCAACAATCTTAGTTGGTCCAATCACATATTTGATATTGTCAAAAATGCAATGAAATGCTTGATCTTCTTGTAAAAATGCAAGAAATTTCTTACTTCATCATACTTGAAGCAAACCTACAAATCTCGTATAAGGCCTAGATGAGAATATAATTCCGATATTTGGACAGGGGCTGGACGCATTTCATTGTCCACTTTAGACAAAGTCCGAAAGAAGGCCTTCCGACTTATAAGTGATGACATATCAATAGCAACTATTGATTCTCAGAGTACCGCGTAATGTCGGATGTCTATTTCTCTTTTGTCGGTACTTCTGTGGCTATATTGCTCCGACGAAATCTCTAGTCTGATCCGTTGTAGAATTCTTCCTATGCGCACTACACGAGCTGTAGCAAGGGCTCACCCTTACAACTTTGAAGTCAAATTCTGCCGTACCGTGAAATTCTGCGAATACTTCGTAAGGAGAACAGTATGAATGTGGAACAGTTTTCCATCCTTTTCACACCCCCCCCCCCCCACGCTCGCCAGCTATTAGTCGTAAACATTCCAGCGTAATTCCAGCGTAATGCACTCCGTCACCTCCTTGCCTCAAGCCAATAATCCTAAGGCTGCACTACGGCATCATAGGATATCCCCTATGCTTAGGCCCTATGCTTAGGCAACGTCATAAAAACCCATTTTCTTTTCTAAGACGTTTAGAAGGGACACAATTTAAAAGGATTTGCAAATTACTTCTGGAAGTACACAAAATGAACAAAAAATATCTCTACATGCCTTCTACATACAACTGCTATGGACATAACATTTCAAACTTCAGGAAGCTTACTGCTTGCACAAGTCACTTCGGAAAGTGACATCCAGCAGTTTACTTACTAGTGGACAGCCGGATTAATAAATTTTGAATCATTGCGTAGGATAATTAAGAAGCTCAAGGGTAATTCATAAAACATAATTTCAGCGAAAAGCATTATATCTTAGTACCGTGTAGGCATCGTCAGGAGCGGATTTCCCTATAGGCCGAGTAGGCCCGGGCCTAGGGCGGCAGATTTAGGGGGCGGCGATTTTTTCTTGTAGTTGTGGGTATTTCATTACATTTTTATACTTTTTCGTTTTTTTAAATAAAATAATTCGTTGGAAAGTGTTATTTTTAATTCTACTCCATTTTTTTCAAATCTACTCCGATTTATGAGGCAGCCTACTCCGCTAATTCTAGCCTGGGGTCCCTTCACTGGATATAGATCATTCAATTTTTCGTGTTTTACAGGGAGTAGGGGGGCGGCAATCTTCCATAGGCCTAGGGCGGCCAAGTGATCAAATCCGCCCCTGGGCATCGTTAACACAATTAAAAACTTTTATTCAAATTAGTTTTGTATATGAAAAAAATATATATAGGTATGTATACAGATCAAATTGAGATTTGAGAACCTTAGTTCATCTACACTTAATATAAATCCAAACTGTAATAATTTTCCGTGGCGACGGCATCCTTTTCTTTATTTCAGTTTGTTTATTTTCAAAAGAAAGATTTGACAATTTTGTTGTTGTTTTATTTCTTAGAAAATCCTATTTATATACAAGCTAAATTTATTCCACATTTTATTTCCTGACAAATTATAAAAAATTATATAAATCTAGTGCATACCATAAAGATTTCAAAATATCTCGGAATCCATTTTTTATGTTCTGTCGTCGGTAATATGAAAAACATAAACAAGCTTCGAAATGGAAAAATAAAATTCTTGAATTTTTTCCTCCGTTCAATAAGAAATTTTTATGTAGTAGGTGGTATGTGGTTTAAAGGAACCACAAACTACACTCCCATAAAATAAATCTTTAAAAGTAAACCCCAAACAATTAATCCTCATGAGCATGAAGTAGCTCTGTATATTGCCTACACATAAAAAGGAAATAGGTTTCTCATCAAAAAGGAAATTAAATGCAGACATTCCACATTATGAAGACCCTCTAAACTGACTTCAGAATGTTTATGGTAAAGACAGTTTTACGAGTTACCTATGTATGTACCTATATTAGTGTTTGTCTGATGGATACTTATCGCATTGTGTCCTTTATTAGATTATTTGAAATGAAACGCTATAAAAATGCTCGTAAGGAGAAATTATTCTTAAACAACACTTTTGGCGCAAAAGTTAATATTTTATTCCATGTATAAATCGTAAACGCGATCAACTGAAACAAGACTATTCTAAATGAGCGAAATAAATCTTTCAACATTTTCGGCGCAAATACTATCATAAATATATTTATAATCTCAAAATAATAACAAAACGACAGTTTGGGTGATATGTAGGAATACAAAAAAAACTAAGGAATGGGTTTAAATTTATTGATTGAAGTAAAATATGATACGAACTTTAATTTTCAATATTACCACTACTAAGAAAAATTTCCAGTGCAAACGGAACAATATACATATATAAAATAAAAATAAAAATGTACATGCATACACAGGGTGTCCGGTAAGTAGTGTAATATCCGACGGCTTCGGCGCTCGGCGCTGCAGGGAGTCCTTACGGTTTCCGCGATAACTGTACTTAAAGATATTTGGGTATGTTTTTATAGATCACCCTGTAATGTCTGAACCTTACATCCTATCCTAATGATTTAAACTTTGGTATATAGAGAATCGTTTCACCTCTCCGATTTGAAGTTATGACTCAACAAAGATAATATTTCAAAATTTTTACTCGTTTTTTTTTATTTAACTACTATCAAAAAACACGTCATGAATACCAATTTTTCATAATGGATTTAAGAAGCCCAAAATCTTAGCTTTAAAATGACCTATCACATTCCGTACCCAAAATGTAACCCTTTCTGTGTTTTTTGCATATTTTCTTAAACATATCCAGTGAAAATTACTGAAAAAGGTCATTTCTGGCACTTATTGAACTTTTTCAGCCTTTTTCGCTGGATATGCTTAGAAAATGCGCAAAAACGCAGAAATTGTTACATTTTGTATACAGAGTGTGATAGATCATTTTAAAGCTAAGTTTTTGAGCTTTCTCAATAAAAATAGTAGTTAGTGAAAAAAAATAAATAAAATAAATAAAACTAGTAAAAATTCCAAAAGTTTAACTTTCTTGAACCATAACTTCAAAAGATAGAAGATGAGGAAAAAACCATCCAACGATTATCTATCAACCAAAGTTTAAATCATCATCATAGGATGTAACGTTCAGAAATTACAGGGTGATCTATGAAAAGTTTCTCTTCTATCGTGGGATTTTCTTTCGTTCGCCAATGATCGTCGTGAATCTTAAGAAAAAGAATAAATTTATATTAACGAGGAGAAAAAGTATAGAGAAAAAAGGTTTTCGGTTTTTGATGTGAAAGCAAAAGCGAATTTCCGGTGTAGAACTTATCGGTTTTCGGTTTCGATGTGAAAGTGCCTTTACAGTACATCTAGAAATACGCTACACATATTCTTGGTCGTTTGATTAGAAAAAATTCCTGATTTATCTTCTATTCTATGCCAAAACCTCTTGATTGATTATTGATTAAAAACTTGTTTTTGAGAAAATCATAAAGATATCCCTTTAAAATATTTCTCTAAAGGCAATTTCACATCGAAACCGAAAACCGATAAGTTCTACACCGAAAACTCGCTTTTGCTTTCACATCAAAACCCGAAAAAAATTTTTCAGTTAAATTGAAGTAACATTTACGTAATTATCATAAAAGTTGATGATGAGAGCTCATACAAAAAACGTATTTTAATTTTACTTCGAGATCCCTATCCATATTATAATAATATAATAAATAATAAAATAAAATAATATAATTTTCAATATAAACGCAAAACTGAGGTTTGGTACAATCGAAAAAAATTTTCGTCCCGAAACGTTTCACATGTGAAAACCGATAAGAAATTGACAGATGCAACCAAAATTTCGTTTTTCGGCCGATAAAACATAAAAGTTGTGTTTTTCTTCAAAATCTGAAATAAATATAACTATTTTCTCAGTAAAATTCTTAGTTTATCCTATTTCCTTGGATTTTATTAATCATTGGAACAAAAAGCTTGTTTTAAAGTGGAATAAATAATTTTTTCGGTTTACATTTTTCTGTTCTTGTTTTTGATGTGAAAGTGCCTTAAGTCTTTCAGAAACTCCAGAAATAATAGAAGCATATAAAAAATTTCATTCTTAAAATTAAAGCTTTCCAATAAAGCGAAAACTTTTAGTTTAGATACAAGCCATTAAGGATATTTGAACTGTCAGTTGAACGAAATTTTGTTTAAGACACAAGCCAAAAACCATTTTGAAGTAGTTCATGTTGCCGCATCAAAATAATTTATATTCATTCTGGTCGTTAAATAGAATTAAAAATTACTTTTAGAAGTTTTGTGATGAAATTTATTTATAATAAATGATTTTTTTTTTGCAAGAATGACAGAAAAGAAAATATTATGGAGTCATAAATATTTATTAAAATTACAGGAAAATACAATAGGTAGTAATTCAAAAATAACAAAATCTAATTTCTTTTACTGGCAATGCCCTCTGAAAGCTCTTTTAGCAGTGGGAATATACTAATGGTACAAGCTTATAAATTGCCCTTTGGTGACCTTGATAGCTCATTTTTCACACGGTATACATACTAACAAGGTATGACTATCTGGCCCCATAGATTCGTCATTTTCGGTGTTAATCGATTCGCATGACGCGTTTCTTAAAAAGTAAATAATATAAATTTTCATATTTATGTAAATTTATTCAACTGGATCCATTTAAAATAATTAAATAAGTACCATTTTACTTTCTAAACAGAAAGATAAATTGAAGGAAGATTATTAGAACTGTATTCCACATTTTAATTTGACACTAACCCCACTTTTTACACTTCGTTATGATGCATTGCAAATTTGCCTTCTATTTGAGAAAATTACGATTACCACTAACTAATTTCACCATAGAAATAATAAAAAGATCTTAAATAATCAATTAGGAGTGCAAATAATAGGTTATTTCAGTCTTATTTTGCATTTTTTATCGATAAAACTTTCGTGGCATTTTGTTTAAATTCGAACTGATTTCCCTGAAATGTGCTTTAAACTAACAAATTCAATGTGTATTTATCGTAAGAAACTTATATTATATTTATTGTAACCTTTTTTAATGGGTCCAATGGAATAAATTTACATAAATATTAGCACTTAATTTTCCCCGTTTTACGAGTCGATTCGTGTGACGTCACACGCACTTGACAGCCCGGACAATCATACCTTGTTACTCTGTATATCGTGATTTTTCGAAAAGACGGGTAGTTTATGTATTAATCCCACATGTTACTAGGGTTCCATACATGTAGCTTAAACGGTCCTATATTCATGTCTATTTCAATTCACGGCTGCAAAAATCTTGAACTTTAGTTCGGTTGTCGTGGAAATATGTAGGGGAGGCCATTATGGCATTGTCGAATTCTTTATTTGCTATGCAAATTTTTTCTACCAAATTTCTAATGTTTTAATTTTTTTTTTTTTTTTTTTTAATATCAAGAAAATATTTCTTTTATAGAGATTATTACCTGATTTCAACAAGTTGGGTGACTCAGGGCAATCATCAAATATCTGTGGTATACATGACTAGATCTCAAAACTATAGTATTATAGCTACTTGTTTTGCACCGAACTGGACATGCATCGAAGTAAGTTATCATCACCGATTTCAATTACATTGGAAAAACTAAAAAAAAAGGAAATTTTCTCATTTTTATCAATTACAATAGACGCATAACGAACGTGCACCAGAAGATGAATGGTTAGACATAGTTCCACATCCAATATTTTCTCCAGACGGTGATAGTTTTCTTATATTGGCCAGCATTCAAGAAACTGGCACCGAACACTTCACTCATATCAAACACGTGACTATCACACAACAGCGAATATCGGTGATATCGCACGGACGTTACGAGGTAATTAGTTAGCAATTAATCTTATGATCTTTAAATTGTTCTATCGTAGATTCAATCTATAGACTAGATTCACGAATTTAATTTGATTCTTTTCTGTTCTTTCATTTTATTTATATGTTTAATTTTACCAATTGAACAAAACAACAAACAAACAATATCTCTATAGCAAGTCGCTGTTATAACGCATGGCAGAAATCAGGTGAGATCTATTTTGTGAAGTGTGTGTTTAAAAAGAGCCTTGGGCTTATGGAATTTGGTTCTGATAACATACATATACATATGAATAGCCCTATATAAATATACTTAATCATTATGATATTTGCATGATATCCGCAGCTATACAGTTACATCGAAGCTTAATCTCTCTATCTATCTCTATCTCTCTTCTCTCGCTCTCTTTCTCTTGCTGTCTTTCTCTAATCGAATAATAATATTGAGAGGCTGTAAATATATACTGCCGCCAAATGGAAATTATTTTCTTATGTTGGCATCTGTTGTTGTCTATAAAATATTTCAAAATTGATATAGAAGCAAAAAAAATAACTAAAATATTTCCATAAGTGAAATGTAATAAATTTGGCAATACTTAATGCATGATGACTAATTACATATGTAAATATATATATAATATTGTTTCCAGACGTTTATGACTAACTTGAAACTTTTGTTATTGTTTACAAGGATATATTCCACAGGAAGTTCCCAAAATTTAACCAAACTGCTTTTTCTGGAATTATATATTTAAGTTAATGCTGTTGTGCTACGTGGTGTGTTGCACTCGATATACATACACACTTATACATGTAAAATTAAATTTTACTTATTTTATTTTTCCACACGTCTGAAGCACTGACTTATAATAAGAATGGATTGAGCGTTCTTGCTTCAAAAAAGGGCACAAATATTGGATAGGCTATGAAAACCCTTTATTTCGTACAATTGCACACCGATTTATAATTAATTATTATTTGTCAATTGAAAATACTAAAGATGTTATAAAATAGTATTGCATTAAATTAAAATTATTTAGGAAGTTAAACTTGTTTTAATTAACACAAAAATTAATTTCTAAAGTTACTTAAAAATGTGTTCCTCTGCAGATTTGATGTCAAACCTCCTTGAGCTTGTAAGAGATAGACGTATATAAATAATATATTTGTCTGGATTTTTATGTCAATTCCAATTAATACAGCCGTACTGTTTCCAAAATTTGTTACAGTTCAGTGTACATTTTGAGCTTGAAAGAGACAAATAGATTTTAGTAAAAATTTGTGCCATTTTTGACTAGGATGGCTCAGTCCATTCTTATTATATATCAGTGCGTCTCAAGGGATAACTATTTTAAGTCATGGGTTCCCGGTACGAGCCTATAGTTTCTTTTATTCAAAATATCATTTCCATTGAAATACTGACACAAAAAATAAAAAAATTATACGTAGCCAAACCGAACTAACGTATTCCAGGCTGGTGATTCTGATGTTTTGTCGTACTTTAATGTCAAAATATACGACAAAATTAAATTATTTTATTAACTTTTCTACACTGCTTTTTTTGTTTTTATTCAGTTCAGCAAGCCTTGCATTACTAGAGTGACTTGACATTACAAATTCAAAAATATCATTTCGAATTTAAGCACTTGTATTGCTCTAATTAGGTGTAGAATATTCATACCACAGTACCTATAAAATTTGTATCACCTCTGAAGTAGTTGACTATTTTGTCGTACTCTTTGGCAAATACCAGACTATTGATGTACTAATATGGTAATAGTAAAGTATTAAAATAATGAGCTACTGATATATTGCGTGGACATCACATCAGTAGATAATGCTACATCAACTTAAAGTCATCTGATTTATATAAAAATCGCATGCACTAATGGAATTCAGACAGGAAGGACGAGCTTTTGCTCATTTTATTATTAAAGGCTAAAACACAATGTGAGCGACACGACAAAAACCCCGTAAAAAACGCTGTCATTTGGGTTCTAATAACATAGCAGTGTATGATATAAAATACAATGCTGACGACATCGTTCGACGTTGTCGTTGAACTTAAATGAAAATTGTAATTTATCGCGCGTTTAGGATGCGTTTAGCAAAAATTATGATTTTGGGTTGCGTTCATATTTATTGTTACACGTTCATTGCAATCATATTTATGACTTGATAGATTAAAAATATCAGTAAATAACAATGCCGTGGAAAATATCAAAGTTGGTTGAATAAAAAATGGAAGAAAAGTTTATTGAGGTGGTCCGTGTTATACAAAAAAAAACGCATCCGCATAGAAACCCAATTCCAGCTGAGTTTTATATAGATACTGGACACATCTCTTCTTCTATGCGGGCTGTGTTTTTTATCTTCATTAGCCAAAACGGCCACACATGCAACTTTAATAATCGCTTTTAATTTATTCATTGAAATTTTTTCTATTTTTAATTTACAACACAAATAATAGAATAAATTTAATTGGGGATTGACAGCTCTTGCCGCTCCCATTATATTTTCACGGACGTTTTGTACGGCGTTTTTTACGGCTTTTTTGTTGCGTCACTCACATTGTGTTTTAGCCTTAAAGAATGGAAGCAAAAAGCAAAAAATACACAAATATTGGATGTGTGGTGGGTTATAAATAATATATACTTATTAATATAGTCGGAATTTTTTGATGGCATTTACATCTGAAGGAAAGCTAACTATCATTCATGATAAACGATAAGTCCAACTACATATCATTTATGACTAGTGATAAAATCCAGGAAACCCATGTATGGAGGAAAGCAGATATGTACGATTGTAAATTGCAAATTTGAACTTCAAAAATTGATTGGAAGACGCGTTGCGTGTTGGCAGAAATCCCAATACTCTTCAGTACGGAGTATAATTTAATAAGAAATTACACAAGCAAACATACCAACTTTTCCAATTTAGGTTGAAATTTCTCTCCAAGTTTTTTCAACTTATCCCTTTTGCAGTACTCAGACTTCTTCCCACAGGCACCTCCGCTTTTCAACACTTTGCACTAATTTTAAAACAAAATTTCATTCACTCATTCTTAATATTTTAAAATAACCCGACTAAATTAGTTGATGTCAGTACTTACATCAGTCGATATTTTATTTCCAAAATTAGTGTAAAGTATTGAAAAACATAAATGCCTGTGGGATTCAACGCCTACAAAAGGGATAAATCGAATGATTCTTTTGGCATCCTATACATTTGCTTAAATTTGTCTGTTTCATTTGATTTTTTTGCCAGAACTGTTGCATCAACGACTGCAGGCATATGGTATAGCCTGTCCATAGAACTCAATTTTCTAAAATAGAATTGAAGATCTGAAACTCAAGAGTGTTTCACACCCAATCATGACATGTATAACAGTAACAGTACGTTTACATGAATACTTGAAGTATACTTCAAGTACAGATCAAGTAATCAAAATATCATGTAAACGCCCATTGACTTCAAGTACACTTGAGTCAAGTAAATTACAAAATTTTGTTCGATTTGCTTGAAAAAATTCATGTAAACGCAACTTCAGTACTTGAACGGCAAAGAGAAACAAGAAGAAGATTATTTTTGATAATTCAGGTAGTGATTTTTAGCACTTTTCTCAAGATATGTCATTTCAAGTAAATTTCAAGAAAATTACAAGTCAAGTAATTGGAATTAATTCAACCAAAAACCCTACTTGAGTTTGAAATTGTAATTATATTGTATTGCCATCTATTTCTCTTATATATATTCTTTTGGAAAACCACTGAACTGAAACTGGACTATGGTGGATTTTGTATAGAATTTATTATTTGAAGTTCAGTGGAATCCAGTCGTTAAACCAAAAAGAGACAACTGTAGAAAAGTGATCCCATGATAACGTAAGCTATTTCAGTGGTATCAGCGGTCTATGTTATAAGGCTGAACTACAATAGAAGTAAGTAACTTTACGAAATTGAACGAGACTGAGGTTTACTTACGAAAAATTGATATTTTTAGCCAAAAAATTCATATCAAATTCCATAAGAGTTAATGCCTTCTATTAATTCGCAGTGCCTTAATGACATTTTCTGTGTTTCATTTTAAAAAGTGGTAAAAGTGGAAAAATTAACAAATGGAAGTTGATTTAATTGAAGATTTGTGCTTTTTATTAATTCACTGTACCATTTTTATTCCATTTTAATTTTTACATTGCACTTTTAATCATTTAGTAATAATTTCATTGTTTGGACACATCGCGTTCTTACGGAATGAGCGATTCTTAGCGCACTATACTTACGGAAAATTGGATATTCAAACTTAACGAAAGTTCCCCTCACACGAGTTAAATTTAATTTGTATACGCCTGTTAAATTAAAGGGCGCGTGTGCTTTACGTAAGTAAATGTACTTACGTATACGTCTATTTCTAAGAAGAAATGAATGCTTATTGCTTAAGGCTGAACTAAAATGGACGTATACGTAACTACATTTACCTTCGAACGCGCCCTTTAATTTAACAGACGTAGGTACACAAATTTAACTTTAACTCGTGTGAGGGGAACTTCCGTTAATTTTAAAAGTCAAATTTCAGTCAGTAAAGGTGCGGTAAGAATCGCTCATTCCGTAAGAACGCGATGCGTCAAACAATTAAATTATTACTAAATGATTAAAAGTTCAATGTAAAAATTAAAATGGAATAAAAAAGGTACTTACTGCGAATTAATAGAAAGCATTAATAGAAATCAACTTCGGTTTGTTAATTTTTTCACTTTTACCGTATTCACCAAGCCATTTAATACAAATTTAATTTTAATTTAATTATTATTGAGAGACTGCAATTAAATTTTTGCAACTATTCACCAACCTTAATAAAATAAACAATTTCGACAATTTCGAATTATCAACTGCGAGATTTCCGAATTTGGCAAGTGACAGTTGATGAAATTTAAATATTATTTAAAAAGTTAAAGCAAGTTATTTGAAGTACTATTTATTCTTCGTTGACGTGCCTTTAGAAAAAAAAACAATTTTACAAATAAAGAAGATAAAACTACATGGCATAAAATTTATCTTTGAACTTTTTTAATTCTTCCCCGGTTTCAGGCATACGAATATATTCTTCTCCTAATCATGAAATGGCTTTTGACACCTTTGAATTAGATTCAGACAGGCCAAGCAAATCTCCTTTAATTATTTAGAAACTTCTTGTTGCATAATATCTAAGGGCAATAAGTAATTTGTCTTTCACAGAAACAGGATTATTTCTTTTCAAATGAAACTTTGGCTTTCTTTTAAATTTTTCCACCATTTTCATGAGAAGACTTTTGGGTAGTCTGAATCTACATTAGAAGGAATCGGCATCGTATTTTAGGAACAAGTTTGGCCTTTTTCTAATTATTCTCCTCTCGGCGATAACGGTATGTACTGCGATTCTCCAATAACACAATAAATTCTTCATCTGAAGATTCATTATCGTCTCTTGCTGCGGATAGTCTTACTTCTTCCATAGCAGTAGTAATTAAAATTAAGGTAATTTGTATTCACTTTTTAATCCACTTGAAACTAAAAACGGTGCTTCTATTTACTGATATCGGGTTATATCTAAACAGTTAAATTTTCGCTTCTTCAATCTTCTAACAGCGCTATCAAAAATATGGTATTTGACTCCATGACACTTCAATCAGCTGATAACGAAATTAAATTTATTTAAGAGAGGGTAAGGCCTCATTTGAAATTAAATTAAAATTAAATTTTTATTAAATCGACTCGATAACTGTGGTTGGTGAATAGCTTTAACTGAAAATTAATTTAATTTTGCTTGGTGAATACGGCCCTAAATATCAAGATAAAAACTCTTACGGAATGGGATATATATTGAGGCTAAAAATATCAATTTTTCCTAAGTAAGGCTCAAAATACATTCACGGCCTCAGGCTACACTTGAGGCTTGTGGCCAATTACTGAAGCCAAGTAAGTTACATTCACGGCCACTGGCCACAAGAAACCATGCTTCTGATTGATTATGCATAAATGTAATTAATAATTTTTTCTTCCATTTTATTTTTTTGCAGAATTATTACAAAACAATATGAATTAATTCACACAGGTAAACAACTTTTTTGACTAATAAATAAAATTCAGATTAATTACAAATCCCCCGCCATATTGAATAACCTACCATTCTTATACTTCAATGTTGGTAGTACCGGGGCCATGAGCCACAAAATTTGAGATTTGCTCAAACTTGGCGACGGCCACAGTGTGGCTTGTGGCCCGTGGCCGCAAATGTAACTTAGACAATTCCTTTACATTGGTTCAGAGGCGTGCATCCAGTGGCCTGTGGCTTGTGGTTGTGAATGTATTTTTGGCCTCAGTCTCGTTCATTTTCGTAAAGTTATTTACTTCTATTGTAGTTCAGCCTTTAACTAGCGTCTACGCTCATATACTACTTCACTATACTGGAATTGTTTTTGTAATATATGGATGGACCCAATATTTGCGTTTATTTTGTATTTTTCTTTCTACCCTTGATGAAATCATAGTTTATTATACTAAGTTTGTCATTCCGTTTGTAAAGGCCAAAACACAGTGAAAGCGACACAACAATGTTGGCAACTTAGTTGGCGATAATGTCGCATTTAAAACACAATGAACGCGACTCGACAAATGTTTTTGACAGCTATCTTTGCTTTATTTATTGTAAAAGAAATGGCAAAAAGACAAAAATTAAGGAAAATCGCTAGTATAGCTTATGCGGCTTACTTAAAATTGCAAAGCATAAAGAAAAAACTCAAGAGAAGACTAAGAAGAGATTTCTATGGGATGACGTTTATTGCACAACATAACTTTTTCCCTCATTTTCTCTATTAATTCCTCCTCAAAACCCATAATTTGTCAAACTAATAAATGAAATTAATTTTATAGAAGTTTTTAATAACTAGTTTATTTACTATTATCTTTTAATTTACTATGTTTCATAAAAATCCACATAACATGAATGTCAATTATTCACTGTCCACACAGAAATGTCAATTATGTTGGCGACTAATTTAGAGATTTTCCCAAACTTTTTGTTGGCAACTTATCGCGTCGCCCTCATTGTGTTAAGTATATGGGACTTCCGTATATTCGAATCTTTGACAGCAACCAATTTACGGCGACTTTGTTGTGTCGTCCTCACTGTGTTTTGGCCTTAACGCACAAAAATAATGGTAGTAGAGAAAAAAGGATGTGGACACCCACGAATAATGTTAAAAGTTATTTTGATTTTTGCATGTCCCTCTGCCCGTCCGTCTGTGCGCCATCATGTAGAGTACTGACATTTTGCACAAGCGCCTAAAAAAAAAACTAAATTTAAGTTCAAAAATGAAACCAATCGGGCAACTCCTTCGTAGGGTTGCCATATAAAAATTTCATTTTTCGCTATATGTGGGTACAGCCTGAGATCGAGTCAACGTAGAGAGCTGAAATTTGATACACGATTGTTTCATAGCATTTGCCATACAAAACTTTGAATTTTTATTTAATTTTTATTTTCATTTAGCGTACAATATTATTGGTATTAGTCCAACTTTTTCTCTCGTTTAAACAGCAGAAGCTCTTCCTCCTCGCTGAATTTCATTTTAGTATACCTACTTGCGATGTTGGCATAGAAAAATCAGATGAATTTAAGTTGATGTAGCATTATCTACTTGTGTGACGTCTTCGCAATATATCAGCTGCTGATTATTTTAAAACTTCACCATCACTGCACCCGCATATCAGTGAGCTGTGGCACTTGCCTTAGGCATATATTCTGACATTTATTCATTGCAAATTCATTTTAGTTTATTTTGTGGTTGATGAAAAGGATAAATTAAAATGAATATCGTGATTATAAAACTACAACAAATTTGTGATGAAATCTCAAAATATGTGACTAAAATATACACCTCAGCTACGAATAAAGATCAGAACCACCCCCGATAGGTCTAATTAAAATATGTAGGACGTACAGTAAAGGAGGCTTTTTGTTATCCTCCTTATAACACCTCGTCAAAAATATCAAGGTAGCATTAATACTATTAGCGATATCGTCAATATTATGATTTTTAAAGAATACGCGATTATTAACTAAGGCAAACACCCACAAATTGAAACTTCAAATTAAAGATTAAAATAAGAAACATGTGCTACCTTGGTGCACTTCAGTGAAAGAAATTTTAAACATTGAGTAAAGCGGCCAACTTCGATATTTTGACAACTTTCTAGAAAGCTTGAATGTGTTTCAACACTTATACCTCATCATCATATAAAATATTCTGTTAAAATTCGTTCTGAGATTGACTTACTGACATGTATATAAATGGACTGCTCGTTGAACCTAAAATGCATGAAAGCAAATGGCTCCACTCTTATATTTCTGTCTCTTTCCGTTAGAGCATAGTTTCTCACTAAACTATAACAATTGGTAACGAGAAATTGCTTAAGGTTAAGCGAGATTTTCAGAACTGGCAGCTTAGTAGTCAGACCTTTCCTACCTAAACAGCCTTGTAAAATATACTTCCTTTGATTTATAATTAAAATTAAAAAAAAAACTTTTGTGGTAAATTCGGTAAGTCTCACTGACGTGTATAAGTAAATTACCAAAGAATTTAAATTTTGCGTCAGTTTACGACAGTCGGTAGCATTGACAGTGAGTGATAGCATACTTTCTGAAATCAAAATTGGTACCACATGAAATAGAAGATCAGTCAGTCCATTTATATATATTTTAGTGGATTGACTTCATATAAAAATTCTGTTGATGTGTAAATCCAGTATAAGATTTAAATTCAAATGAAAAGTTTTTTCATTAAATTTTAATTTTTACTAAGACAATGCCTATGCTAAGCCTATGCCTAAACCTATGTTGTAGAATCAGGATAATGATTCGTCGTTACAAAATGTCAAAAATACGACAGATTGACAAATTCACTAAAAATTGTTCGTTACTTCGATTTTCACCATAATCCGATTTTAATTTATCATTTTCATCTACCACAAATTGAACTAAAATGAAACGTCAAAATATGATATACGATAAAAAGTACAACGAACTTTGCCAACTGCTCCCGGGGTTGCGACAAAAATTTTAAACTACAAAATGTCAATTTCAATTCATTTTTCGTCATGCCAGAATTGCTACGGTCAATAAGAACAGAAAAGAAATATGAGAAATATTTATTTCATTTTATCGTATATTTTGACATTTGAAGTTTATTTCAAAATAGTGAACGACTAGCGGATGTAAAACGTACAGGAAGACCAATCGAATAATAACATTATGCGTATAGTTGCGAGTGTTAAAGAACAACTGGAAACATCGACTACAAGATTCCATAGTTAAGTAGTGAACGTTACGATGGAGCTACAGCTCATCTAGCCAAGGCAAGCACAATGCACACTTGCGGGGGGGGGGGGGGTATCAGCTAATTTAACTAAGTATACTTTATCTCATGTCTATGCGAACATTGCAAGAGCTAAAGAAAAGTAGTGTTATAAAAAGATCACTTTCCTATATGTGCAAGAAACTTATTTAATTTAACTTTCCTAATATCAAAAAAATTTCATGATTTTAAGATTATTTTACCTTTTCAAAAATATTTTTTATTTCACTTTGTTCCGTTAGACTCTATTTAGACGGCTCAGTATAAGATGCGTTTTGAGATGCCTCAAAATGCCCCTCATGAATACATCACCCACTTGACTCTGCTGCGTTTCAGTCAGCGGAACAAATACATCGCCAAATCATGTAAAGTAACAATTACACACTACAATGCTTGAAACTGAAATGATCGTGTGTCTCACGTGCCTGTGAATTTTAAGTTGCATTCCATTCCTACTCCCAACAATCATCTATAGGAAAGTGCAGTACAGAAACCACCTTTCTCTGTCTTTCCTATAAAAATGTATGTACGTTAGTCGCAGAAATACGTCACAGGCTATCAGCTGCAATGTGTCAAAATTTTAATGGGAATATCTTGTCTTCTGTATACCTTGATCCTACCTACAAGTTTTGTGCGGCAGAGGCTGCTTACTAACTCATCTAAAGAGGCTCATATTCAGCATTCGGTTATGAAAAATCACCTTCAGATGACATTGGAGGCGTATTAAAAGAGAACAGTTCATAAACTTTTTTTTTTCTTGCTGTAAAAATTTCTCCCCCTCTCTCAATTTCAAAAATTTTAATTTTAACATCAATTCAGGTATTCCTAATGGATATTGAACCCCTCCTTCTGCCTCAATAAAGCAGGAAATCGATAATGACGAAATCACATATTACATACTACATTTTCATACTTTCAGCATTTTCCTTCTTTCTAAAATAAATTCATTTCCTCTGAAGAGATGCAAAACCGAGCCAAACACCGTTGGAACTTTGGAATCGAACATGGAACGATATAAAAATTTTATTGAAATTGAATTATTGCCGAGATATTAAGACAAAAAGTTTTCAAAGTTTTAAGAACAAACTCTTAGCTTGGATTGATTGTAGCAATTTCGTTCGAAAGTTAGATGCTAGCCTTTCAAGACTTGATGTAAGTAAATGAATCAAGGTGAAGGATATTATGTAAGGTCAAGGGAAAGTACTAAATTCATTTCATTGTTGATGTAAAAATAAATTCTCTTTACATATAGCTTAAATCTTAAAATTTTGATTGTTGTATGTACATTAAATTTGAGTCACTCGAAGAATTGAGTGGAAAAGACTCTTTTACAAACGAAAATTCTTAAAAAAAAAAAAAAAATGTATGCAAAGGTAGGCATTTCGTATCAGAAGGAACCGTATACTCATCAGTATGGCTTCGTTCCTGCCTGCCGTATACGCCAAAATGAACAGCCAACCTAACCTCATATGCATTTTTACGTGCGTATTATATACGAGATGAAATACTACTAAGTATTTACTTGAATACCTAGCAAGTTAGCCTTACGCGGGACTAATATTTCTTAAACTGTTTTGCTATGAAATAAATTCATTGCGAATTTAATCAATATGAAATTGACCTAGTTTTCTGTCTAATCCGCAGCTCGAGAATTGAGTGGAAAAAAATCCGTTTACAAACGGAAAACTTTTAAAGAAAAGAAATTTCTATGCAAAATCTAAAGGAACCGTATACTCATCAGTACGGCTTGGTTCCTTCCTGAGTCTATACTCGAAGAATTGTTGAATAGTTGAACTTAATATCGTAAATTTGTAAAATTTTCTATAGCTTTTGATTATGGTAATTTGTTCCAATTCAATAATTTCAATCTGTTTGATTTTATAAAGCTGACAATCTTCAGACTGATTGAAGCCCGCCAAGATCTTATTCTTTTATCTATTAACTTTGTTAAATCTGGCCGCTTCCGACTTATATGTCACAATAACCCTGTTTAGACGGGTCCATATAAGGTGCGCTTTGAGTTGCGTCAAAATGCCCGTTATGATTACATCAGTCAACTTGCTGCCTTCAGTTTGTGGAACAAATATATCGACAAATCATGTAAAGTAACAACTACACACTGTAATGCTTGAAACTGGAATGATCACGTGACTCATAATGCCCAATAAAATACGTACTGCTTCAAGAGCTGCCTGTGCACCGTGTGAATATTAAGTTGCACTTCATTCCTGCCCCCGACCATCATCCTATTAACAAGTTATGTGTGGCCGAGGGAGCATACTGACCCATCTAAGCAGGCTCAATGCAACAGAGATACTGAGAAAACTTACAAACCAGGATAATACCCTGTCTAGATTCAATGCTTAAAATTGGAATGATCACGTGAATCATAATAATCAGTAAAAAGGCGTACTGTCTCAAGAGCTGCCTGTACTGCTTTCGAACTTTAAGTTGCACTTCAACCCATGGTATAAAGAGTAAGAATGTATGTTCCATCTCAGTACAGGAGAAACAATTTTCTTTTTTCATTGCGTCAATTGTGCAGTAAAAGGTTGCAAAAAATAAAAAACAATCCCCGTACATTTACTAGGAAATTTGCGAACTAGCGACGTTGTGCTCAGATGGAACATACCTTGTTACTCTTATACCATGCCCCCAACCATCATCCTGACAACAAGTTTCGTCCGACAGAGGCAGCACACTGGCCCATCTAAAGAGGTGCATATAATTTCAAAAAACTAAAATCTAGTTGATTAAGACACTGTTTAGATAGGTCAGTATGCTGCCTCTGCCTTACGAAATCTTGTTGGTAAGAAGATGGTTCGGGGCAGGAATGAAGCATCACCCTACCTACAGATTTCGTGCGGTAGAGTCAGCATACTGACCTGTCTAAACTGGGTCTAACCGGTCGTAGATACCTAATGATAGAGCTGCCATCTGTGAATTATTAGAAAAACTGTAGCAGGATCGTACAAGCTTTCTGGTTGTTGCCATAGAAATTCTGTATTGACTTTCATGTTCTCAGTGAAAACCCTGCACCCGACGCAAATATTTCTACGCTTCCCTGTACATACATATTGCGCTTCTGGAACAGTGGTATAAAGCAATTTTTGATAGGTAGAGAAGAAGCTTTAACAATCGAAAGGAAGCAAGAGTTGGTAGCATTATAATACATGTATGACAAAATACGGAAATCTTCATGGAAATCTTCCACAAACACAAACCACTTGTAATTTAATCTAATATGATACTCTATGTTAACGGAGATGCCTATACAACTACAGGAAGAGCTGTTTTTCATACTGCTTGGTAATGTTTGAAAGACATTACTAAAATGCTCATGATCGAATATGAAAAATGTCTATTTCAATGGGCTTCTTCAATTCATTCCTAGCAGTCCTAGTCCGTATACTACGATCTATTTCTAATTCCGAGAACTTTCCGAATAGCTCCAATATTAAGCATCTTACATTCCTGAATAATTTTATTTTACGATACGACAGTAATTTGAATAGCCCAAAAATGCGATATTCAAATCTAATTTCTCTCATAAAAAAAATGCTTATTTAACAATCAAAACTAAAACAGAAAATATGTTAAAATGTATCTATCCCCGTTACAGCAATCATGTTCCAATAATAATGATAAAAACAATAATAATACTATATAGCACTTTGCACAATATTTTTACTCACTGCACGAGCTTTCTTTATGTTTAGGGTTTGTTATAGCTTCAGCGATGTTAACCAAAAATGGCTTCATATGTTCGCATAAATCGCATTCAATGAAATATACTAAAAAAACTCTCTTTCTTATTACACTTTTAGGTCCTTAAGATTTTAAGTTGGGACACTGCAAATCATCTAGTGTACTACTTAGGAACTCAAGATAAAAAACCTGGTCAGCGCCATCTATACGTAGTTAAAGATCCAGTCAATGATGACGTGAGAAAGTAAGTTTATTACTAAAAAAAAAAATATTATTATTTTTCTTAATAAAATAATTTTTAAAAATCTTTAGAAACGAGCCCCAATGTATAACCTGTGATTTAGGAGAAGCTTTGTGGACGAGTCGCTATTATTATATTAACTGTTCCCACTTTGATGCCTTCATGTCTCCGAAGTCTTCCATTTCAACAGATATCGGATCTGAATACTACGTCCTGGAATGTCAGGGACCTGGATTGCCAGTCTCTAATGTTCATGCTGTAAAGTCACATCGTTTAGTTAAAATTTTATACGATACTCGACCGTTTTTCACACAAAGGTTACAACAATTAGCCTTACCCACGAGACGATCCTTCGAAATTCCTTTACCACATGGTAGTCGAGCACAAGTACAACTTTTCCTCCCACCAAGTTGGAGAGAGGAATTACGAGATGCTGCATTTCCAGTACTTGTAGAAGTGTATGTAAAAAAAAAATGCAAAAACCAACAATTGTTGAGGAGAAATTAAAAAATTATTCTAATTTCAGAAATGGAAGGCCCGGATCAGAATCAGTTTCTGAAAAATTTAGTATTGACTGGGGTACTTATATGTCATCAAGAAACGATGTAATTTATATTCGCTTAGATGTAAGAGGTGCTAAGGGCCAAAGTAAAAAAGCGCTGTACAGGCATTTGGGAGGTGTGGAGGTTCAGGATCAAATATTAGTACTAAAGTAAGTAGAGTTAATAATATCAGTTCAAAAGTAATTAAGTGTTTGTGGTATCAGTTGTAATTGTAAAATGTATAAAAATATATTTTTGGGAGTACTGAAATCTACTTCTCCTAACTGTTAACTTCTTTAAATCCCTCGTGGGACAAGGGAACGATGGATTGGAGAAATTCATCTGACAAATGCTGCAATTGGATCTGCAATTTTAGGCCTCCTCTATCTGGCCTTTGTGGATTATGAAGAGGCTTTTGACTAATGGAAGACGCTGCATAGACGAGAAATTCTCCTATAAATAATAGAGTTGATTTAAGGTCTCTACTTCAATTCGAAGTGCAGAGTTCTTCATAGTGGCAGACTACCAGACAGCTTCAATATAAATTCCAGAATTTGTCAAGAATGTTTACTTACATCGCTCCTATCCTTGCGAATGAACTGGACAACAACCCGCGCGGCGTACAATGGATACTGATTAACCGTTTCACCGATTTAGATAATGCCAAGAACATCTGTTTTCTAGCCTACCGATATCAGGACCTTAACACCATAATACGAAATCTTGCATCAGAAAGTAGTCCATCTGGTTGGAGACTCAATCCAGCAAAATGTAAATTAATACAAGCTCATTAGCAGCATTAATTGGAAGATCATGGAGTGAACAAAACGATGTCGCACAATAGGGTCTGATGTAGAGTAACCGTTTCCGTCCTATGTTCCACGAGGGATTAAACAAGGCTGGAAAGGATGATAACCGTTCTGTTTAGACGCCATTGCTTTCAATAACGTCTGCTGTCAATTATGTTTGTTTCGACTGTCGAGTTGCCATAATTTCAAAATGACAAGCTTGACGCTGCATTGTGATTTTTCATTTGTGAAAATCCAAAGCAAATTATGCGATGTCTTTGGTATATAAATACATAATGCTCCTTCAAAGAAGCAAATATGACAATCAATTAAAAATTCCGAAGGAGTACTTCATGTCACAGCATTTGCCAAAGTATAGCAGAGTTTGGGGAGTTCATAGCCAAGAAAACCTTGGTGCTGTAAGTACAGAGTATAACTCTGAAAACTCAAGTTAGAAGTTGGTGTTTCTTCGTGGAGAATTTTATGGAGAGATTTATTCAATTCAGCCAACAACTTCAATAAAATGACCATACACATCCACGTCGCGTATCTTGAATGGAGTGCAAAGATGTCAGTTTCAAAATGAAATTTAATCGTAAGTCACAAAGCTCATTTTAGGATGTATCCATTCATCATCGACAAGCACAAAATAGCCAGTTTTGTGTAACTAAGAACCTAAGCTTAATCCTTGAATGACCTCTACAGCCTCATCGAGTATGGTACGTCAATTAAGATGGTGGGACCATTAGATCAATTATAATACTTTTTCGAATATACTATGCTGAAAGATTTGTTTGTTTGTCGACAGTTGGGCAGCAAAAACAAGATTTACAGTTGTACGTTGTGATAAACCCATAATACGGAATATATAAATTCTACAAATAAAACAAATAAGAAATTTTCAATAGCCGCGAGGTCTATCACATATTCCCCACAATAAGCCAAAAGTGAAAGTTAGCACATCACGTGCTGAACGAGATGCGATCTTGTTACAAGAGCTACTTGTTTTTTTATAACTATCTATACTTATTATGAGGGCATGAACTTTGCAATATATAGTATGTATATTGAACTGTGCTATATTTTAGACTTAAGTAATATTTATATATAAATAAGCTACGTATAATGAATAAATGCGATCAGTTTAATTAAAGCGTCTTTTACTAAGGAGTTTATGCTGCACAGCTACTCCTACAGTAAATAAATACTGGAGTCTACAGAGTTAAAACTACACAGCTGCTCTCGACACATATACCAGTTACTCCAAAGGAGCTACAACTAACTTAGCTGCTGATATCACAGTAGATATCACAATGCTATTCTAACAGGATGGTGCCACATGTCATGAATTCGTACAACGATCAAAATTTTGAAGGATGCATTTCCACCAGGTTGAGTAATGTCCAAAATAGTTAATGTCAATTATGTATATCATATCAATTAGGTACCTAATACGTCTGCCTGATATAAGTGCCTGGGTTTTTTCTTTGTGGTTATGTTTTTTTTTTTTTATATTATTAAGCTAAGCTTAGCGGATACCATATAATGCAAAGCACAGCATGGCAGGAAAGAGATAAGGAAAGGATTAGGGGATATGAGAAGAGTGGCAGAGGTGCCAATGTATGTCGCCCTTAAACTTCCGCAGATTATATGCCGGAGGAAAGACAGAATATGGTAGACTGTTCCACATTCGCACAGTTCGGGACAAAAAAGCATCATGTACGACCGAAAGTAATTTGAAGAGTAAAAAAATGCATCAATTATTCTACAAAGGATCAGATTAAATATTTCATCAGAATATTGATAATGCATGTAGCTATAAAGGAGCGAATGGCATCCAACATTCCAGCGGTGCTCGAGCGAGTTTATGAAGGCTCTCTTCTGTGCGACCAGCTACAGTCCATATATGGGAATTGTATTCTATTCTAGGTCTAATGTAGGACTTGTGGAGGAGCACTAGATTTGAAGGACTGAAATATTTCTTACACCTTTTCAGAAATCCAAGACAGTTCAGTTTAACTTGCCGGAAATATTAATGCCAAGAATGCTTAGTGACGGTGAATCAGAAATTAATGCTCCATCAAGTAAAACGGGGAAACGGGTTAACTGATGGTCTTACCTTGTACCTGAGGAATAGAGAAAATAGAAATGCTAATAAGTCGGCAACAATCTAACAACGACACACCAAAATATACACCACTTAATTTGTTCGTAAAACGAAATTTAAGGATTTTGGTATAGTTGCAAAGAGAATTTCGAAAAAATCATTTCTGCAACCAATTGTATGCGATATTAAAAAGCCATTTTGATTTTTTCCCTTTTCAGATATCTCTTAGATACCTACAGTTACTTAGATGAAACTAGAGTTGGTGTGTGGGGTTGGGGCTATGGTGGATATGTTACTGCAATGGTGCTAGGTTCTCAACAAAATATCTTCAAATGTGGAATATCAGTTTCCCCTATAGCTGATTGGTTATTTTACAGTAAGTATAAAAATTGTTTAAGCTTTGTACATATACAAATTTGTAGTTATAGAAAAAAAGAAATAAGACAAAATATGAAAATAAAAGTAATAATTTTCTGATTATACGCCAACGCCATTTATGTCAACTTCGCAAATGTTTCAAGAAGAATATTGTTACTGTAGCCTTAGTTGGTTATTTAAGGGGTCACCCCGTGTGACTGATTCAAAAAAAATGTTTTTGTTTTGCGAAAATTTCGTTCAAATATAGTGTAGAATATGTGGGCAAAGTGATTTTCCGATATTCGGCGCGCACTCGAGCATCGGGACCCCTTCTCTTGCGCTTCGGTTTCTTACCTCAGCCCTTTTAATACAAACACAGGCATACAGAAGCCGTTATATCTCTAAACTCATTTCCTGTTTCCAATATAACGGTTAATTTAATCTTATTTAAGCACCCAAAGTGTTCGAATTTTATTGGTGATAATCGTATTTGAACTTTTAAACGCGTTTTTCTCAAAACTACGTTTTCTAACTGGTCTCCACGATATCTCAAAAACGGTTTGACCGATTGCTTTGAAATTTTAACGGTAGGTTCAGCATATGTCTAGTCATTGAGGAAGTAAAATAATGCAAAAGTCCAAGCCTTTTTTTTATAACAAAATAATCGAAAAAAATCACGAAATGTGAAAATTAATTTTCAAAAACATGTCAATTATTCAATTTACAATATTTTTGAATGATTCTAGTACATTCGATCTTTATAGATTGAAACGTCCGTCGTTTGGTTTTCTGATTTCAGATAAGCCGGAATCAGTGAGACCGTCAACAAACTTTTTTTCGACATGGGTGCCTTTGTAGTGGTGCAACACATATTTTGATAAATATTTTGGTCTGAAAATATTCTGGCTTACTGCTGAAATGTCAATAAATATATAGTACAAAATTCAAACTTCTATATTTTTATTGTTCGTCAAACATAAGTCCCAAAAAAAGCTAAAATAACAGGCCATCACATGTAGTAACCCCCTTAAAGCACAATATTTCACTTATAATTCACAAGTTCTTTTTTTTTCACTATACAGTTCACTTTTACAAAATTCACAATCAATTACCAATCAACTCTACTTTAATTATAGCTAGTACTGTAAGTACTTCAAATTTTTGCAATCCAATTAGCACACTTTCGCTCGTTTATTACACGTTTATTTCACAGTCTGAGACCAGACTCCCTCCTTTCGGTGACAAGTGCTGTATAAATACTTCATAAATTTTCCAGGACCTTCCCGAAAATTCCGCTCCAGAAACCCCGATTATCCGGGGGTTATTTCAGTGAACCAAAAACATCTTTTGAAACATTTTTTTCAAATTACGGGCAATGTGCGATAACATTTGAAAAATATCTTCTGAAAATTTGAGCGGATAATATTGGAAATTAAGCTGTTGGCAACAAATCTCCCGAGACGTCTCCAAAATAAGTTATTTTGTGGTGACGGTTGTAACTCATTACTCAATCATCTGAAATCAAAAATCAAATTGATTTTATTAGTTTATGAGTTTTTCCAGGTAACGCTGTCGAGTTTTTTTTTTTATTGATTTTCCAATTTTTGGGAACACTGGAAACTCTAAACGCGATTTTCGCTTAAAAAATCGGTAAATTTGTTATTGTAAAATGAAAAATAAGAACAAATTTTTAAAAAACTCGACAGCGTTCCTCATGAATTATACAGAGTGTACCAAGTTTGAAAAGGATCGGTGCAATAGATTCTAAACTACAGCCGTCACCGTCTTTGAAAACGTCTTTGAAGATCCTTTTCTACACAAGTATTTCCACTTATTTTCCTCGACGAAGTACTTGTAGCCTACACAGTGCGTTTCTTGTTTTTTGATTCGCTTAATCGTAAACCACTCCTCTTTCTATCTGCTCTACTAATTTTTCTCGGCATTTTCCACGAACAAACGACACGGCACTGTGAAAATGAAAAAAATTACTACTAACGTACGTACACGAATGATCGGTATAAGATTCGATAGAGCCTCGGATGGTTAAAATTCCATATCTCCGTTTGTTTGGCAATTCTTGTGCATTCATAAAATAAGATAAAAAAAATGGAAAAAAAAAGATTTCAAGGCCATACCTAAATACCATAAATAAATGTTTATATTTAAAGGTTTTAACAGCCTGTTCAATATTTGTGCCATTTTTGAAGCAGAACGCTCAGTCCATTCTTATGTCAGTGATGTACTCTGAACTATAACCAATTTTGGGAACAGTACGGCTGTATTAATTGGAATGAATCGGAATTGACATAAAAATTGAGACAAATACATATATTGCTTATATACGTGTATCTCTTACAAGCTCAATAAAGTTTGACATCAAATCTGCAGATGACCCCATTTTTCATTAACATTAAAAATTAATTTTTGTGTTAATTAAAACAATTTTAACTTCCTAAATAATTTTTATGTAATGTAATACTATTTTTCAACATCTTTAGTGTTTCTAATCGATAAATAATAATAAATTATGAATCGGTGTATAATTGTACGCAATTTAGGGTTTTCACAGCCTGTTCAATATTTGTGCCATTTTTGAAGCAAGAACGCTCAGTCCATTGTTATTATATGTCAGTGCTTGGGACTCTAAGTTCGGTCATGCACGCACACATACTTAAAGTCAACTAATTTGGACTTGTGTTATAGATTTGCAATTTTCATGTCCTTAGAAGAGTTTTTCTTAACGAAAAGTTATCCTATGACTAAAGAATGAAATAAATTGTAACAAATAAAAATTTTTGCAGCACTGAAGACTGATTTAATCATTTAGAGAATGCAGAAATTTTTCATTTTCATTGCTTTGAGGCCAACCGGGTTGCCATGCCATGACACATTTCAGCAGTTGAGCACTTACGAAGGCACAATTTTGATTGCGATTGCTTAAAAAGCAGAGATAGGTATATCAGTTGCGAACGGCTGCAAAATTGATAAACTAAGCGCACTTTTAGCTTTGAGCGTTGCTCTAACACGGTGGTACGCAAACTATGTGCCGCGGCATATTAGTGTGCCGTAAAAGAATTTAAAATGTGCCGCTAATGCGAAAATATTTAGTACGAAAATATTTTTTTTTAGTTATATAATAAAAAAAAGAAGTTAAAATATTTTTTTTGTAGTTATTTAATAAAAACAAAACACTGTCAAGAAGTAACAATAATTGATAAAAGTGACTGTTATTTAATTGAATTTTTTATGGAAAATTCAAATTTGCTTTAAATTTTCCATAGTAGGCCTTGCTATTTTTCTTAGAAATTTTTAATACTATGATTGGAATAAAGCCATTCGTAAAAAATTTCAAAATTTATAGTGGGGAAATTTGTAGAACTCATTATTTTGTTTATATCTGAAGTGAGTAGTAGTTTGTTCCTCAGTTTTTATTATTAGTAACTGATAAAAATTCCAGATATTTCTTCGATTTGACCAAGGTTATTAATTAATTGGTAGAGATCTAAATTGTTGTTATTCCAAGCAAGTAATTTAATATTTTTTTCTTAACAGCCATTACTAATTTATTTTAATACAGGCATCCTTATGGATAAATTTGTATCAAGAACTCAGAAAACTGGACATGAAAATGTCCAAAATCCAAATCCAAAATCAAATGCGAAATCAAACAGTTTGGCAAAGCGCAAATATCAAGACGACTATATTGAAATTGGGTTTATTCCATCAGAAAATGATAGTTCTCTTCCTTTTTGCTTAATTTGCTCAAAAACTCTTGCGAATGAATCAATGGTACCAAGTAAGCTTCATCGACATTTGGAAACAAAACATCCAGAAATGAAGAATAAACCAAAAATGTACTTTGACCACCTCCGAACTAATTTACAAAGGCAGTCAAAACAAATTAAGGTATTTTGTTCGATCCCTAAAAAAGCCCAAATTTCTAGCTATAAAATTGCTCAACTTTTATGCAAAAATAAAAAGCCACATACTGATGCCGAAAAGATTATTTTGCCAGCGTTAGAAATTGCCGTTGAATTAATGTTCGACCATCAAGCAGTCGAAAAAATTAAGCAAATTCCGTTGTCAGCTGATACAATTTCTCGAAGAATTCAACACATGTCGCAGGACGTTGACAATCAGATTCATGAGCATTTCGTAGCAAATACAGATGAACTTGAAAAACTTTGGGCGCTTCAAATTGACGAATCGACTGATATCAGTAGCAAAGCTCAGTTGATTGCGTTTCTACGATTCATCAGAGAAGGAAAAATTAAAAACCAATTTTTCTTCTGTAGTGAGCTGACGAAAAATACCACGGGAAAAGATGTTTTTGAGCTGGTCAATCAAAAAGTTCAATCAAAAGGACTCCAATGGGATAACTGTGTTAGTGTCTGCACTGACGGAGCTCCAGCAATGCAAGGACGGAACAAAGGCTTTGTTGCTTATGTTTTGCATCGCAATCCACAAGTAAAAATTGTGCACTGTATGATTCATCGAGAAGTTTTAGTTTCAAAAGCTCTGCCCACTCAGCTTCTGCAAACAATGAATGAAGTAATCAAAGTAGTGAACTACATCAAGTCAAATCCGCTTCGGACAAGAATATTTACGTCTTTATGTGAGGCAATGGATTCAGATCACAAAAGTTTACTATTTCATACAGAAGTCCGATGGCTCTCGAAGGGGAAAGTGCTTGCTCGTGTTGTCAGTTTGCGAACTGAGATTATTTCCTATTTTTCTACTGAAGGTGGTAAGTTCGAGTTTCTTGAAAGCGATATATGGTGGCTGGAAGTTATTTTTCTGAACGATTTATTTGAAAAATTGAACTTACTTAATTTAAGTCTGCAAGGTGAGAAAGAAAATATGATCACAATTACAGGAAAACTCAAAGCATTCGATGAAAAACTGCAACTTTGGATCAGACAGACAAAAAAAAATAACATTGAATTTTTGCCAGGTGTCCATGCTTCTCAAAATCAGAGCAAAATAATGAACCAAATCTATGAAACATTGCAAAATCTTTCTTCATCTTTCTCCAAATATTTTCCGTCGCTTGATACTTCACAATATGGTTGGGTGATAAATCCATTCATATGCCACAATGATGTGTCTCTGTCTTTGGCAGAAGAAGAAAAACTCATTGAATTGAAAAATGATGTAGTTTTGAAAGCTGCGCTTGCTGAGAAGGACTTGCCAGAATTTTGGATTTTCGTAAAAAGTCAATATCCTGATTTAAGTTTAAAAGCCATCAAATCTTTGCTGCCATTTGGATCCTCATATCTGTGCGAATTCGGATTCTCTGCACTCACAGAGATTAAATCTAAAAAGAGAGAGCGATTGCTAATGTTGGATGATGAGCTGCGAGTTTGTTTAACAAAAATCGAACCACGTATAAAATTTATTTGCGACAAAAAACAAGCGCACTCATCCCATTAAATAAAATATATACATGTAATTTCATTTTATTAAAAAAATTCTATATAAAAGATACATTCTTTCTATTTGTGCCTTGACTTTTTTTTTTTTTCTATTTTGTGCCGGGAGGTAAAAAGTTTGCGTACCACTGCTCTAACATGAACGATTCGGTGAGGTAGGTCATTTTAGGCTATTAGATGATTATTCCCAACTGAGTCAAATGACCCAAATGACCGAATCTTTTACATTAGTCACTTATAACAGAAGACTGGTATGATCTGAGTCACCAAAATGGCCTATTTTGCCCATCACTGCACTGTATCATAAACGCCACAAAGCTTTTCTCTTTTGTTGGACATAACAATATTATCAAAATTAATAGAATTTTCCTACGAGGAAGAAACTAAAGGAGAGTCTCATAGATATTTCCATATTTCATACCCAACATAGCTGCGTGTCTGTAGTGAAACCGAAGAATTTTAAAATTACGTGGCCTCAGCTCCATCAAATATTAGTTTATTTGATTCGTTTTCAATTTTCTAATTCGGATTTATTTTATCTTCTTGGCTATACCTACTTCATTTTTTCCACAAAACTTACTTTATTTCGTGCAGATTTAGTTAGTTATTTATTAAGTGTGTGACTCCTAAAATCAAACTGACTGCCTCACGTTCTCAACGGCTAGTACTAGGACAAGACTATAATAGTGCCTATGCCAAATTCTTCTTAAATGAATGAAATTTGAAAGGACGATTTTTATAAATGTTAATGGTTATCATACTTCCTGTAAACAAATCTGGCAACAGAGTATTAAATTTAGAAACGTACAATAGAATTGGAAAGATAAAAAGGAAAATATTTTTGACACGATCATCATCATCATACAGGGATTTTACAAGATATTGTTTTTCTTCTTAGTTCATTCATTATAGGTTTGACATTGATGTTTTAAAATTTGGAAATCAAAAAATTTAATATTTAAAAAAATACGCATTATTGCCAAATTTAATTATAATATTAAGTGGCTCTGTATATTTGTATTGGTATGATGTCATAAAATAATTTCAAAAATTTTTTTTCCATTATAGATTCTGCTTTCTCAGAGCGTATCCTAGGTGTACCCGCTGAAAACTATAAAGGTTATGTAGAAGCAGATGCAACACAACGAGCGCGACATATACCATCCTTTTCTTATTTCTTAATGCACGGATTAGCGGATTCAACTGCACCTTATATTCATGGTGTTCAATTAGCTAGGTCCCTAGTAGAAGCTGGAGTTCTATTTCGATACCAAGTAAGTTGTCTACTAACATTTGTACATACATAGATAAAATAAACTCAAGAATTTTTGTTTCTTTTTTTCTTCTTCTTCTTTTTCTTCATTACAGACGTATGCGGATGAAGGACACGAATTATCCGGTGTCCTAGAGCATGTATATCGCTCAATGGAGAACTATTTATCTAATTGCCTAAGCTTAGATCCAGACGATACAAAACCGGATCTTCCAAAAGATTAGAATTTAAGAATAATCGTTTTTTTTAAGAAGTCCTGTAAATAGTGAAAATATGCAAAAAAAAAAGGAATCTAGTTTATTTAAAATAAGCGTTGAAACGTTAACAAAAAGTGCTTTAAAATACAAAAAAAAAATGAAAAAAAAACGATAGAAAAAGAAGAAATGTCAACAGAAGGAAAATCAAACGAGACTACTAGTATTCGTGCTTTCATCTAACTAATTTAGAAACGATTTTCGTCGATTTCATTTCGATATATTCGTGGTAAAATTATTTTCAAATATTATATTCATCAGTTTTGATGTTCTTTCTTCTAAAATGTAGTTATTAAACAGTCCTCAGACAATGAACAGTTTTACAGCGAATTAATATTGTCTATAGTCAGTCGTCGTCGTGTATATTAAGCTTAAGCGTCCTTGAACTTTGAAAATTAGAAAATTCTTGGATTATTTTTGAATTGATTTGATTTTCGTATTAATGAAATTTTTAACAACAAAGAAAAGTCATACTATATGGCTTATTCTTGAATTACGAATAGTTTTCACGAATTCGTTATATAATTAATGGTTGAACCCCATTCGTTATATATCGAATGGTTTGCGTACGAAAATAACGAATACAGATTTCAAGAATACCACATGCACATTCATTTCGAATGGTTTTGACAGCCTTCGTTATTCAAGAATAGAGCCCTTGTTGCCAAATTTTTTCCAATTTTGTAATAAATCATGACATCTATGAAGCAGTTGGCAAATTAGGATGGCATTTGTCTCGGCTACGTAGAACTTTCCCATGTTAAAATCTGAGGTGGAAAATTGTAATATGTGCAAATGCTTCGAAACATGGGCAGATATGATTTATATATTTCTGTTGATCATACAGTAAAAAACAAAATATTGTATGCTTGTGCTAATCGCTATCAAAAATTAAATTTATACGAAAATCAACGTATTCATTATTGCATTGCATAGTGCAATACGGAGAAGTCATAGGAAAGATTTGAACAATTGAACAGCAATTTTCAGTTAAAGGTTTTCAATTTCCTATATTTGATTTGGGAAATTTCCCCGTTTTATGTTGACATTATGTCAAAAGCAAAACTCAATAAATTTTCTGCTATAAATATTCAACTTTCTCAGATTCGATTGTTTATAAGGATATTTCGGGATGATTCTTTGGTGGCGTTTATTGAATTTTTCTCGAAAATCATTGGAGATAAGAAAATGGGAACCATAATCAATTTTATACGGCAGACTGTAACCTTCAAAATCAGTTTTTTTCTGAGATACAATTGTTTTTTTTTTTTTTTTCAAATAATATGAGGTAAACTCTTGAATCAGCCTGAGAACTTCAGTTTTTAGAAGAAACTGGTTGATATCTCGAAAACCGTTCAGGTTTAACTAAATGTGATGCATTACAAAAGTTACTTATTTTCTGTAGTACTATCTATAAAGTGACTAAGAAGTAACCATTATCAAATATGCAAGCATTAACAATCTTGGCACAAAAAACCACCTAATACTTCAATAGGTGCCATGTATTGACGGGAATGAAAATGCAGGCGAACTGCCCCTATAGGACCGGAACCATTTTGCTGCCACTGTAAAACGTACCATTCAAAACTGGATCAAAACCCGAATAGACTAATAATGGAATTCAATGATAGGCTCCAGACAAGCCAAAAGATTCATTAAAGGACCTTCACCAAAGAAGGGCCTGGCTCTTTTTAAGCTGTCTAGGAATCATCTTAGAATTATTACAGGAGTCCTAACCAAACTAAACAAACATATGCATCGGATAGGTATATCACTTACTGATGTATGTAGGCTATGTCTCGAAAAGAATGATATATCGGGCACGTCCTATGCGAATGCAAACAATTGCACATTGTAGATTCCGAGCTTTTGGCTCATACTTCTTAAATCCAGCCGACTTCGAAGAAACTTCACCCAAAACAATACTGCTGAAGTGTGGTAATGTTGGATGGATGAACTATAGAGAAAGTCGTGCACAATAAGTCAATAAGTGGCTGCAGTGCAAAGGCTACTCGCCCCGTTTAATTTCTTAATCTTAATCATTTGAAAAAGAAATTCTATCTTACTCTAGACTTTCAGTTACGTACTCTTCTTCTCTTCGGAACTCTGGAGGTCTAAATTAAGAGTTTCGGATTTTCTTACCATTTTTTTTTACTTTGACATCTTTTTTTTTTAGAAAGAAGTTGTTAACATAACATTTTTTTATAAAAACTGTAAGCTGTGGACTCTCTTCTTTAGTTTAACCTATTACACTCTATGTGCTATCTGTAGCCTTTAAAGGGTTAGTACCTCATAGAAGAAAAGAGGAGTACGGGGCTGACTGAGCAGTCGTTGGAAAGGCCATGAAGTTCTGCATACAATGAATCCTTGATAGTGACCGTACACCCTGTAATTTTATAAGATGCAGCATAATTTCATAATCACCCTGTAACACCCAAACCTATGGACCACATAGACGGAAACACCCTTGTGTAAATTCGTGTACTTGTGATAAGCATTTATACTTGTTTACCCTGGAGGTGGGGGGATGACAAGATGGTTTTGAACTTATGTTGTGTCAGTTCGACATTTCTGCTTTATTTCATTGCCATTGTTTGTTTAGTTGCACTTAAATTATGTCATCCATACAAAGAAAGAATCCAAGGAATATTATCAGAAAATAAAACGAACACATCATCGCGGTTGTACTACATGAAGAATGAATGCTTAAGTTTTTCTTTCTTATAGCCTATCCTTTTTTCTATATAAACTAAAGGTGAAGCACTTTCTCTTACGCCATCTTGTCACTTTCAACCTACTGTGAGTGACTAAGAACACACTCAAGCCAGACCTATTTATATAAACGTATGAAGATATTAGACAAAACTATGTTATATTCCTCGTATAACTAGAAGATCCTCAAAGTGATCTTCGAGGAAAATTCCGAGGATTTTGGAAAACTTGGAAAGCCCCGCATGTAAATCTTTGAATTATGTAGGATTGTTGGTCGGCGAGAAATCATGTATATTCCTCAGATGTCGATAGAGAAGCAATGAAGGACAGGTGACTATAGCCCAACTGATAAACGAAATAGTCTGGCTTGAATATCGGATCCAACACTCTGTCCATTGTTTTAAGTCAGTTAATGAACGATAAAACTGAGTGGTTTACTGGGCACATCGCATTCTACGCCATCCAATGAACAAAAATTAAGATTTCCCCACAATAGAAGACTGCACACCTGCTTAACAACACTTTCTCACTGTCTTTTTAAATAGGCAAGTACCATCCTAACATTAGTACCTACCATAATCAGATAAGCGCTCTATAATCCATAGACATATTCGAAATCATAAATTCAGAAGTTCAAAGGTCGCTTAATGCACTTTTAACCACACTCTATCAAAACTCACTCATAAAAATATCGTCGTCGTGTCCTTCAGCGAAAAAAAAATCAAATATAAGCTATAAATCAATTCCACACTACTAGACTAAGAGCAGGTGTAAAAACAAAAAAATTGAAAAGAGATGGAAAATGTTGTCATTTTATGTATGGCAGCGAAGAGATTATGTTATATATATATAAGTCACCGAATGTGTGTGTGTGTGTGCATAGGTATGTAAATAAATTCAGCAGAAATAGACACGCCAGAGAGTAGGGCTAGATTCGTATTTTAGTACCTGCAATGTGCTCTTTAAATATAGCATCAAAGTCAAACAGTAAGGGTAAGGTCAGTGATGCAAGCAAGGTAATTGCCATGCGTGATACGATACGCAATGAACAGGTATATAGTTATACTACTTAAAAATTGACTAGTTAATTATATATAATATATATTATAAATAATAGTTAGTTATACATACATACATATAAGCTAGCTATAAAATTAGGTTGTAAATAGATATGTACGTCGAACAGGTGCCACGATCAATTGAGTAATGAGCGCTAGCGCTTTTTTTCGCGAGTGTATGATTGAAGAAAAAAATAAATAAAACTATGTTTTACGCAAAAAAAAAAAACAAAAGTTCCCCTACGGGTAATTAAGTTCATACCTAGTTGTTAGGAGAAGTTAATTATTAAAAAAAAAATAGAATTTAAGACGAAATATGTAAGTAAGAAAAAGAAAAAGAAAAAAGGTTGTGAATGACGCAAATTAAAATTTAGACTAAATCGAATTTCTTCGATTTTTGTTTTTTTGTTTGTTTTATAGTAGTTAGGAATTTGTTTATTAAATAAACGAGGTGTGTGTATGTGTACACGTCTTGGGGACTCTTTGAATTTGTGATTTTCTTTAGAATTTTAAGCATACTCGATATACGTGCAGATACTTAATATAATTTAAAGCGATAATAATTTTTATATTAAATTTCTTTACTTCATTACTAGCATATTTTTCTATCCAACTTTCAATCGGGATTTATTTAAAAACTACACTCTACTTGGATTTTAACTATAATAAATATATGAATTAGCTACTCCTATAAAGAGTAAGAAACAATATAAACTAATTGCTCTTATTTCAATTATCACCGTTCTGTTTCATCTCAGTTTCTATGAGGTTGTTATACCTGTGACACACATCTCGTACAGATTCCATAGTGTACGCGTAAATAACGTGTGTCTCGTTGTATACAAGTATTATACTAGCTGAGCAAACTGGTACGAAGTTTAGTATCAATACCAGAGTTTTTTTCCATCCTATACGTAACTTTTTTATGATTTTGGCGCCACTTTGCGGTAGTGACAAGATTATCTAGTTTACGACATACGCCAAGTTCAATTTTTTTTATAAACACGGACAAGGACGTCATTCGAATACTCATAATTACAAAATTCAGTTGTTCTTCAAATTACCTTTCTCTGAAAACGTCAAAAGCGTATATTTTTTGCGTTCATATATCTCAAAAATGCTAATCTTAGGAAGATCTTCCTTTTTAAAAATATTTCTGACGTTTTCATGACAAGCAAAAATGACAAGTCTTAAAAGCTACCAAATGAAACTACATACATATTTTGCAATCTGTCAGCTAGCAAAGCATAGTAAAGAGAATAAAATGGTAACGAACCATGATACCTATACCAGCTACGCGTCATACAGTATTTTCCCGCAGAGCATACAAATACAGTAAGATCCAAACTAATGAGCATTTATTTTCTTTCGGCCATTGAAGACAATAACAGATGTTTTAAGTATTTTTTGCATTATTTCTAAATTTGACGTTCAATAATTTCAATGTTTTCCTCTTCTACATCATCCCACGATATCTAGATAAGTTCTTAATTTCATTCTAAATTACCATTCATTAAATTCTCAATAATTATGAATAAATTGCAACAAGAAATTTCATCCAATAAACACGAAATATCTGCTTCATTTACCGGTAAAGTCTTAATTAGATGTATTCTAAATACAGATAATGATCTTCCCATATTCTGTCCAACATTAATTTTGAACAAACTTTATATTTTAATGAAACATCTTCCTAACTGTTAGATAAAAATAGGGCAGCAGAGAATGACATTCATTAAGCATTTGGCTATGTGTAGCCAAAATATGATATGACAAATTGTTTTTATAATTAAACTTAACAATAGACAGAACATTCTGATCGATGAATTAGATCAAAAACGTATAATTTGGAGGAAAGAATATTATATCAATTTGACCATCACTCTTATCAGTTTACTCGAATGATCATTCTCAATGAATAGAAAGCATTTCGTGTCAAAAACTGTCCTTAAATAAAGCCGATATTATACTCTAGACAAACAACACGATCTAATGAATCATTAGTACTAATTATTTATTAAAATTCCGCGTGTCACATAGTATTCATAATTGTGGCTCGAAAATCAGATCAGAATGAATGAATGAAGTGTTTTTTTCCTTCATTAGAGCTCTAATGAGGAAAAATGTGATAGAACTGAATGTATTTTGGATCTGTATTATTTTTGGATTGAGTAGATATAATCATATTTCCTTTCATCGTAATTATCTACTGGATATGTCCTTAGATGCTTATCTGATTCCGATAATTTAGCACTCTCTTCATATGGTCATACACCAGGCACCCCGACTATCTATTTCCTGACCTTAGCTTTTTAAACTCTGATAGGCACTTAATGCTGCACGTTTCTCGTTATCGAAATCGAATTTTCGAATTCTGCTCAACTTAATCGTGTTGCATTGCAGCCGCGGCATTGTAGCTTACTACAAGCTTGGCCAATTCATTCAGAGTTCTGCTGAGATGAGGATCATCTGGTCTGACATTGCGCTCACACTCCAAAATCACTCTACTTCGTTGTTTTTTTTTTTTTCTATATTATTTTCATTTTGTTTTTATTTCTATGTATTTTTACTTATATTTTCATTTTTACTGTTACGCCTCTTCTTTTTCATTACCGAGACAATCCCTATCGATTGAGTGACTCAAAAGTTCCTCTGCTCATTTGAAAAAATGTAACTTTCATACATATCTATAAATTTAGCTCCCTTGAAAGTCACCCAAATGATACCTTCCTTCAATCACTATACTTTCTATAGTTAGTGCAACCTCAGAGTTCGAAAATATTAAATCTAAACATCTACACAACAGTGAATTATTACGCATAGTCAAATTATTCAGTACCTACAATACAGAGGATTTCTATCTCTCTTTATCGCCACTTCTATGACTCTGACAAAATCTCAAAATCGGAAACATTCAAGCGAAATGCACAACGTCACCTCCTTAATTCACTCAACTCAATAACCCATAATTCCCTACCGATTCTTCCTTTCTTAGCAAGCTGTGATACGGGATCATAGGGTAACCTCTGAGCTTCGGCAAATCGGAATATTATAAAAAAAATAAACATAGACAATTGGTTTTGTAATAATTTCAATAATAGTGCCCGCTTTTGGAGCTTTTAAGAAATGGCTACAATTGAAAATAAGAGTGATCCTAGCTCGTTTCCACATAAATTATGACTTCACTGATAATTTAGTTGATCTAAGCGACAAAGTGGTTGCCAAAAACTATTCCTATTGATACTTTTCTAATCTAATTTTTTACACTAAATTAATTACCACAATGATTAAAACAAAAATTCTACATCGTTCATTGTAAAGGAAGTCTTTCTTTATAGCTTTGAATTCATTATTTTTATTTTCCGTTTAGCATCATACATATTATCCATACACAAAAGACCAAAGATATCACAAATTCAAAAAAATCCAAAATTTTTACATATTATATCATAAATTAAAAACAAAACAAAAACAAAAAAAAGTACATAAGTAAAATTAAATAAGAACAGTCAGGCAATAATGAATTATCTTCCGAGTGCATAGAAAAAAAAAATAAGCGAAATTTATACATATAATTATTATATTAAATAAATCAAATCAACTACACACACTACGATAACAACAAAACAAAAAATATCACCCATTTTTATTTTCCACTCAAAAATGCTAGACTAAAAATTCAATTATTGAAACTAAGGTCATCATAAATAAAAAAAAAAATAAATAAAAAAGGGAAATAAACGTGCAAGAGTAAAAAAGAAAACATAAAAATAAAATTATCAATCAAATTTTGCCTTGATAGTTTTAAAGAACAATATTTAAAGATAAATCGTAAGGTAACACATTGCTTAGCGACTGAATGAAATTTACATTTAAATTATAATATAAAAAATAAAAAATAAATAAAATAAAAAAAATATACATACATTCAAAAAATTGTCAATTGAATATTTAAATAAATTTTTAATATTTGTTACTGCGTACGTTACGTGTGAATTTATAGGAAACCGTACCTCTTCGTTCTTGTTATAGTATTATATGAAAATGTGTTGTAAGTCTCTGGACATCACTGCGACGACGCGGCAAGTTCAGTTTTTACAAAACTTAGTGGGAATTTGTATTTTTTTTAATTTTGCTGTTTTTGTTTTTTTATTTTTTATTGTTTTTATACATTAAATCTTGTTGAATATTTAATAGTAAAATTTGTTTTCATGAATTCATAAAAGGTTTTTATTTTTTTAACCAAAATCGTTTATTGCAGTGACATAGGTACTTACTCTTAGCTAGAGAGATAAGTGCAATTATGGGTCTGGCATTGTCCATGGATAAATTAAGGAAATTTTTTTTTTTTGTAGATTAGACCTCGCTCTAAAAATTATTCCTGTAAATAAATATTAATTAATCTTGGAGAGCGGTAGAGGGCGTCAGATTTTAAAGTTATAAAAATTTTACAAAAACGTGATGTTCATGGGAGAAATGGTGACATTACGTTTGGACGACTCAAAAGTTATTACAAACCAATTTTCTGCCAATTTGTTAATCGTGGCAGTTTTGACAGAATTAAAAAAAATAAATAAAAAAATAAATAAACAAAAATCAAAAAAATTTGAGTTTTAGGATGGTAATTTAAGATAAAAAAAATAATCAGTCCATTTTGTTGTTGTGATTTTTTGAAAATGTAAAAAAAATGGTAGAAAATTGTGCCACTGTCCTTGTGGAGACCATAACTCATTGAAAAACAATTTTATTTCAAATTGCCTAATCATTGGGACAAATCAAACGTGTCCATTTCATCAAATAGTATAAGTTATGGAAAGATAGCATTTAAATTCTATTTTAATTTGTAAGAAAAGACTTTTGTACTCGATAGATTTAATCATAAATACATATAGGACAGGTATGGAGAGCATAACGCCATATTATGCCGCCCGAAGAGGAAGTCGTGCAAGCACTTTGGAGGTAAATTTCACTCCACACTTGCAAGAAAATTAAATTTCTGCATTCTCCACATCGAGATGAATGATTTAAGCCTATTATCTCTATGGATATAAATTTTTACGAATTTTACTTTTTTTATTTTTTACATTCAAAACTTGGCAGAAAATTGGTTTGCGTATTACTTTTCGTCGTCCAAACGTATTGTAATCATTTCTGCAATGGACATCGCGATTTTTAAATTTTTTAAATTTTCAAACCTGACACATTCCACCGGTCTCCACAATAATTTTTGGAGCGAATATAATCTACTAATAAAACCTTGATTCATCCATGGACAACATCAGACCAATTTTCGCACTCATTTCTCTAGCTATACATACACACTTGAGTTAATATTAAATCTTCCTGCTGCTGACAACAAGGGCCGTTTCTCTTCATAGTTAAGTTCATCCACCATATATGAAATGATTCCCTAAACTTATTTTTAAATTTTTTTTTTCTTTTTTGCTCATCTGCCTAATTCTATTTAAGAAGGATCATATCAGACCTCTCTCCCTCGACTTTATCATTATCACTCTTCTCAATTTTTCTGAGTGTCCTTGTTTTTTGTGAGAGTTCAACTCAGCTCCCACCAGGAAATTTTCTTTGCTGATATTTCTAATAAAATAATTGTCATCATAGTGGTTCGCGGTTTTTAGCGTGAGCGATGACGAGGGTCTACTTTGCAATATTCTTGTTTTCATGTCGTTACAGCGTTTTTTAAAATTATCAAATGTATCCTGGACAGTACGTCTCCAAATAGAATTTTTCATTAGAGTTAAGACCCAGTCTTGCAACCGACTTTATATAATACGATACAAGCAACTAATTACAAAAGCATTTACCATAGAGCAATACTGGAATGGGACTCTGACAGATTGTCGTTAACCCAATTTGAATTTCTAATCACATACGAAAATTTTGTGACTGCGTGCAGAGTATCAATGTGTCCAATTGGCTCACAAATTTTCTATACTAAAATCTTTTGCCAAATAAGTACGAACTAAAATATCAAACTCAGATGCCATTTTTTTCAGGTGCCTACTCTGACACTCTCTTGAGATTGAATATATTCTAAAAACATCAAAAAGTTTAAAGTGTTATTTAGACATGTTTGGTACATACAGACAATATAAAAAAGTGAGTATGGCGATCGCTATTTAAAATTAAAAAACAAGTACCGAGGTACTGTCAGTTACTGGCCTAAAAGCCGAAGACCAAAAACTTCCATAAAGAAATTTTTGGGAGTTAGGTACTGTGTGTAACAGCAGTAACAGGGCGATCTCATCAGGACAGCAATGAACCCTGAAAACTGCCTGCTGTCTACACTACAGTGAACTCAGATGCCAATAAGTTGCTGGTGGATATATAGACTTATTTAAAAAATCTATGTGTGAATCATTTTAAGGAAAATTTGTTGTCTTCACAATTAAAATGATTTTAGGGCATCCCATTTCTAACTAATAAGTGGGAAGTGTTAATGAGTTTTTTACTCTTTAATTGTGAAGACAACAAATTTTCCTTAAAATGACTCACACATAGATTTTTTAAATAAGTCTATATATCCACCAGCAACTTATTGGCATCTGAGTTCACTGTAGTGTAGACAGCAGGCAGTTTTCAGGGTTCATTGCTGTCCTGATGAGATCGCCCTGTTACTGCTGATCGAAACACCCAAAAATTTCTTTATGGAATTTTTTGGTCTTCGGCTTTTAGGCCAGTAACTGACAGTACCTCGGTACGTGTTTTTTAATTTTCTCTGCTCAAATGCAGTAGGTTGGGAATTGCCTGTAGACTTGTATTTTATACAGGTCTCGAAAGAGTAAAAAACTCATTAACACTTCCCACTTAGATCGCTATTTAAGCCTCCGAGTATAGGAGTGTGGGTACTCAAATACCTTCTCAGGACCAAACGAATTCGATTCTGTACTAGATTTTCCGAAATGTACTAGATAAAACTTTGACCACTCCCACAAGCCTTCCCCGCTTAATTGAAATTAACATTGTTAATAAACTATGTTCAGAGTATCATAATACATCGTTTAAGACATTATATATTATTCTGTTCATGTCGGGCCTAAAATGTGCATTCCCCTTTTGTATTTGATTATCTGAAATCAAATTTAATATTCAAAGTCATTTGGGATTGCCTTTTCTGGGATGTGTGTGATAGCAAACCTCTGACATACATTTTTTAGTATGCAGTTACAATCCCAATCCCCATAAAGAGAAAATTTCAAAGGAAATAAACTAGGTAATTTACAGCTTTTTACATTAAACATTATTCGCATACATTAAATATTTGGACAAAAACGAGAACTGATACTCTCACAGAGTTTATTACGCGTGCTCAACGATTCAAAATTTTTTGAAAGACGTTTATGGGCTTTAAATCTACCTATATATAGCCTGTAAAATCACCGGACTTAAATCCCATTAATTCTGACTTTGGAGGTAATTTAAGAATCATTAAAAGTCTACAGGACCCTTGAATGTTGGCTATAAACTACACATACTTATTTGCTATCAATATCGATCTAAAGTGTTCCAGACTCTAAAATTTTGCAGGTCCATGAGAGATTTAAAGGAGTTGAAGAAATCAAACTCCAAAGTTGTTCAATATCAGAAGTAGAAATAGATCGCCGAGAGCAGTTACTTGGATGGATTTAAGTTTCATAGAGATAAACATTAATTTTTTTTTTAAGAATTTGCTGGACAATTTTTCTCCAGAGCTTTTATAAATTTACTCAATTAATTCATAAGAAAGAAAAAATGAATGCTTATATCTACTTTCCATAAAAATTAAATTATGGCACCCGAATCAATCCAACTTTTCTGAATCATTGCCTGGATTTTGCAAAGGAATAGATACAACACACAAATTAAATGTACTCTTCTAAAGCAGAGAGATTTTATAAAACGCAATAAAGCGTACAATGCTTCAAAAAATCTGTCAATAGGAAAGAAACAAAGAATAAAAATTAGAAAAATGGGAGGGGGATACTAAAAAAGAAAGCATGGATGCACCATATACTCGTCGTTTTATTCTGGGTAATGCCAAGTGTAGGAGACAATTTAAAATATATTTGGGAAAACTATCATTAGTGAACAGCAGCACCTAAAATTATTAAATTCAGTATATGCATGAAAATATAATTATTAAAAATTAAATCCCCTAAAGAATGCAGCCTTTTTTGGTTTTAATTCAAAGGAATGAAGAATGCATATTTAGCATTCTTTCATTCCTCTTCAGTATTAGGAATTAGGAAATACAACTCCACATTCCTCAAAAAATATTGCCGAATGCATTCTTTTCCTTTTATAAAAAGAATGCATTACTTTGAGCTGCATTACTCTGGAATGAATTGCATTCACTTGAATTCAGTGAAATTATTCCATGAAATTATTTTGTGATTAAGAATGAAAGAACAAATAAAGCACTTTTAAGCATTTTTTTTAAAGAATTTCAAATCAAAAAGTATTTATTCCAGAGACCGAAAATAATGATTATTTTTCATTTGTTATGTGTAAAAATCATTTAAGGAGGAGAAGCAGATGAATTAAATCATGCGAACAAAATACATCTACTTTCATTATGTAGTAGAATTCGACAAATTAATTAATAAAAAAAGTCAATAATTATTTTTGGGTTTTAATTTTTTAAATCTGAGTTTCACGCCATTCACTCAAAGAAAAAACTCACATTTAGGTGATTTTTTCTTAAAATCATCAATAATTTTTTTGCCCTCAAAAATAAAACTCATGTCAGATTTTTATAATTTGGACTGAGAAATGGATAACGATTAACGATTGAGTCATATTTTTACATTTTTAGGCAAATTCGAATATTACAAAATGTTATTTAAAAAATTTCGTGCAGAAATTACAGCTCTTCCGCAAACCACTTTTCCTTTCCAATGTGAAACAATGAATGGTTATGAAAATGCAAAATTTTTAATTGCAAAGCAACCCGAATTTACTCGGGTATATCCAGCTCCATTAATTTAAATAGCACGCAGCAATCCTAAAAACAAATGAATTTAAATAGCACGCAGCAATCCTAAAAACAAATGGTGCCATAGCCGAATTTCTAGAATTTACTAGAATTGCTGTAACGGTAAGGTTTTTTTTTTTCTGTTCTTTGAATTTGTGCAGTGGTACTGTGGTAGTTCTTATGTGCTCAAATTTTTCATTACAGTTGAAGTGTACTGTTTTATATTGATTGTCTATTGTGTAGTGTAGTGACTAGTGAGGTGTTGCACATGCAATAATATTTTTTTTGTGGAAAGATTTTGTATAGGGAAAAATATGTTAAATTAATTGGAATACATAATTTATTTGATTACTGAACTAATTGGACGGGGAATCACCGAAAGGGGATTTTGATTCAGACGATTCTTATGATGACCCTTCCTATCGATGTAAGATATCCAGCATTTCACAGCCAAAAGGAAAACGTCGCTCTTCGCCTAATACGGAGGCGTCGAGTTCAAATCGTAAAAAGTCCCGGCCAACGTTAGGAGAACATTACAATGACCATTACGATAATGCTGTTGTATCAGAACCCATTTCAAATTCAGCTCAAGACATTAATGTTTCTCAAAATGAGACAAATTTCCTGTTTTAGTAATTTTTATTGATGATCGTACAAACACCTATAATAACAATAATTTTTATTTATTCACTTCAATAATAAAAGCCATTAAATAATTATTATTATTATAGCAAATGATTCTTATTAGTGACAAAAACAAATAAAAATCAAAAATAATAATTATTTTTTATCTAAAAAATTAAAAATTAACAATTAATAATTATTTTTGATTTAAATATTATTATGAGACTTAAAATTTGTCTAGCAACTATGAACTATTTTTCATTACTTGTCAAGTAATGGAGCTTGATGGGCCTATTGGCTTTTTTATCTGATTTACAAAAATAACAGTTATTTTCCATCCTTAAATTTTTTGTTTATTTTTTATTATTGTTGTTGCGTGAATTAATTTTCGATTTAGTTAAAAGATAACGCATATCAAAAGAAGAGGCAAGGTGTAATAGCGGAATGTCTACTTTGTCAAAGAAAAATCAGAAGTTCTTTTCAAGTAACATCCAATTTTCTAAGGCATTTAAAGAATTTGCATAACGATGAATTTGAAAATTACAATCAAGCAAAAGTTGAAAATGCACGGAAGTTGAATCAAAAGGAAGATCTACTCGAGCATAAAATTGTAAAGTTTCTCGTTGAAAATGCGCTACCAGTTTCAATTGTTGAAAGTCGATCTTTTGAGGACCTTTTAACATATACCAATAATACCAAAGGCAAAGGTACTATTCGTGTTGAATAAGTATCCCTGAGTAAGAAGAGTGTTTTTAAGGTACAACACACCCCTCACATCTTCAGCTTCTGTGGAGTAAATATTTTTTTTTTGCGGGATTAGTAAATTCACCAAGACGAGGTGCACTTTCAGATGCGAATTTTGAAAAAATGGTTCTTCTGAAGGCCAAATGGGCAATGGGTTTGATTTCTGAATCAAAACCATTTACAAATATGTGATTCATATTTTTATAATGTAAAATTAGTATGTATATTTTTGGACTACTTCTACTACTATTTTTGTTTTTTCTCTCGCATATGTATATACTAGTATTAATCTTTTGTAGCTATAAAAAATTGTATGGGCTAGCTTCCAACCACTCACATTGTCCACAGGACAATCCTTAATCCTCTCTATATTCTCAATTGCTGTAATGTTATCAATATTTATTTACTGATCTGTTAATCTAATTATGCTGTTTACTCTCGTAATGGCCAACGTTGTATGTAGCTTAAACAGGGATAGGTATATGAATAAATACTTTGTGATTTGATTTGAAATTCTTCAAAAAAAAAAAATGCTTAAAAGTGCTTTATTTGTTCTTTCATTCTTAATCACAAAATAATTTCATGGAATAATTTCACTGAATTCAAGTGAATGCTGAATGCAAGTGAATGCAAGTGAATTCACACAGACTTCAATGAATGCAATGCATTCCAAAGTAATGCAGCTCAAAGTAATGCATTCTTTTTCTGAAAGAAAAAAGAATGCATTCGGCATTATTTTTTCAGAGAATAGAATTCATTTAATTCCATTCAAATTCTTTAAAGATACTTTGACTGCAGCTTCCAATTCATTCATTTGAATGAAAAAATGTATAGGAATACAGCTCAGAAATAATGCATTCTTTAACAACCCGACACTAGAATCCGCAAGAGGTAAGATACGCGAGATTTTTAACTTGAAACTTACAGTTTTGGAAATTTTTGCTTAGAGATTTTATGCTTGGGAATTTTGTGATTGAATATTTTTATATGAGAATTATACACAATGAAGCACTACATCAATTAATTATTATTACCTACATTACCGCCACCTTTACGTTATCAAAGAATTTCCCACTAAGATTTGTCTTACTTAACAAGAAATAAATCCGATTTTAAAGATATCCTTAAATGTTTTGATTTAGCCTTTGAATAAAAGCATCAGCAAATTTTTTATTATTCGCGTGTAAATATTAAATAAATAGGAAAAACCAAAACAAAAATGTTGTTATATAAGAATTATTATATATATACATATGTACATATTGACTTATTGACTAGTAACTGATATTACTTTTTTGTTTTTATTTTCATTTTATTTTGCCATTACTATGGACGATGATGTCGTTGAACAATGAAAACACTAAATTAAAAAAGAAGAGAAAAAACAGAAAAAAAATCATTATGTGTTCAGTCTTGACTCAAAGTTGGCTTCAAACCCCATTTCATAAATGAAATATCTACTGTAGGAAGATGTTATATATTATGTACTACATACATACATGCGAAATTAAGAAACATTAACTAACAATTCTTAAATATATCCGAATTGTAGGCTTTTTAGATAGTTTTATTAAAAAATAAATATTAAAACATTAAAAAAAAACAAATTGTTAAATTGTTTGAGAGTGAAAAAAAACTAAATAAAATAGATGTCGTCAATTTTTATATAAAACAAAAACAAAAAATTACCGGAAATTTCGATGTTTTTTTTTTTATTTCCTTTGTGTTATTAGTTTCCATTTGTTAGGTAAATATTTAAGTGCAAATTTTGATTTTTTTTTGTAACCTGTCGGTGACAAACTATCAACAAATTCTGACTTGCAAAATTTCAGAGTATTCATTAGACAAAGAAAGAATTTTTCGAAGTTCATGCAACGAAGCACAAATAAAAAAAAGAGGAAAGTTTTATATATAGTACAAAATACAAATATTTGTTCTGGCTTACTATTTACCAGGCTAAAAGATCTGGAACCGATCAACAAAAAAATTAATATTTTTCGTAGTAACACTAATATTTGTTGAGTAAATGGACGATGAACGTTGAATCGCTCACATTGTGGATTGTTTTCGTCATTCATTTATTCCAGAAAATAATTAATTAAACCTTTTTTGTAATTAATTAAATGCTCCTTAATTTTTGTAAATTCTGTTTTTTCCACAAAGTTAATTAATAACGAGTTATACCCAATGATCCAATAAAGAACATTCTTTTAGGAAGATGACGCCAGCTCCTAACTTTAAATATTTCAGGACTCTTAACCCATTAAGTAGTAAGACAGAATAAACATTTGTACCAAATTTCAAAACTTTCGGATATTTTTCTGGTTTGTTTCTATACACTCGTTGGCTTACGTCACTTTCACGCTCTGATTCTAGTCTATAGCTACACCAGTATACCTACATATACATATATTATTTAATTCTATGAAGGTATTTAACTGCATTCGTTAAATTAAGTTCATCCGTCCAACGAGTTTAATAATATTATCTCTAAAACCTGGCCTAACAGTAACTTCTAGACGAATTTATATTCAGCATAAGAACCACCTTACATATTGCAGCGCGAAGTATGCACATTTTGCTACGCTCATGCCTAGACATGTCATCACAATAATATTGCTGCGCTGTAGTTTTTTACATGATTACCGAGGTTAATTGTGTGCGTCTTTAATCAAGTTACAATTACTGATATAAATAATAATTGTATCACAAATTCACAGCACGAAATGAAAACTAAATTATTATATTATCACCTAAAATCTCTGGTAACGAGCTGGACAACCGTCCGATCAGAAATTTCAAGAAACTATTTGGAATTTTCTCTCTCCCCGAATGTCTGTCATCGAGCTTGTTACGCAAAATGTCAAAATTTGCTTAAGCAAAGAGCGATCATGAAGATGGTGAAAGGAAATGAAACTTAACGAACGACTTCTTATTCCTATTTTGGTTGCATTTGGCATATGCTGGCTTACGCAAATTGTAGTTAGCCTTTGAGGATTTCAATTTGTTAACAATTCCCAAAGTACAAAATCCCAGAAAGTACCTACTTAATCCAAACATACAAGATCCCCTTATCCATAATGTCACATTATTATTTTTTAAATCCTTTTCTCCTTAATGCACTATTTCCAAAATGTTAAAATTTCAAAATCTCTAGAAATTCTCTTTTATAATAGACATACACTTCTCCACAAAAAGATACAACACCCTTGCAATTTTTGGATTCTCTGATCTGATGAAGCGTGTGGTAAAAATTGTTTGCCTGTGTAAAGGTCCTTTACTAAGAAATCTATATGAATAATGTTTTTACAATTCATTAAATTTTCCATAAATTTTTCTACATTTATTGAAAAACTAAAACTAAACCAAGTGATGTGTGAAAAAAAAAATTGAAAGTACTTATTTAATTAATAATGTATATTTTGCTCTTGTTTTTAATTACTTCTAACATTCGGTTAGGTAAAGATTTATATAGAATTTTTATATATTTTCCAAAAGGTAACGCGCATTCAGTTGTAACTGTTTTTCCAACTCTCCCACTGTTGCATACTGCTTGCTACCTCGATACATTGCCAGTGCTCATTTTCCCCAGACATTTTCAATTACTAGACCTGAAGGTGATTTTGCCGACCATTCGAGGACGCTTATTTGAAGTGAGTGTGAGTGCTGTATGTAAGTACTGCTGCATTATCTTGTTGGAAAATATAATTTCTTCCTCAAATATTCTGCGCATTGTCGGTATATCTTCTTCCAATAATTGAATGTATTCTTTGCTGTTCATATTCCCCCTTATAACCCGTATATTTGTATATCCGTTGCAGCCAATAGTAGCCCAAATCATTACTCTACCACCTCCCATTTGTCGTCGTTTATTATAGAGTTCATACTTCCGTAAATCATGGAAATAATAACTCCATGCAGCTGGCCCATCCAATGTAAATTTCTTTTAATCAGAAAAACTTACTTGTCGCTACCGCTGTCTGTACACCCACTTTTTCTGCTATTTGTCTCGCAGTTTCTGCAGATTGTGATGCTACTCTCAAAATTATAATGAATCCGCCACCTAGACTCAATAGAGACTGTTTACTGAAGTCGAAAAAGGTTCAGAGCAGAGAAGGCCAGGTGAATAAGGTTACTTTGGGTATACGGTGACTATAAAATTTCAAATCTCAAAACCCGCGACAAACGTCATCGCAATTTTTGTACATCGATAAGGCTTCTAGCTGCAATAATAAAATACAAAAAAAAAGTGCTAGAGGTTCTCAGTAGGAGAAGAAAAAAACAGTATATTGCCCTCGGTGCAGTGCGCCCCTTTGGGAATCAGTGACTTTTCATATCTCAAAAAGGAAGCCGAACGTCATTGTAATTGTTGTACTTGGAATGATAAGGCTTCTGGCTTCAAAATAAGATAACAAAAAAATGTGCTAGAGGTCCTTAGCAGAAAAAAAAGTCTTCCCCTTAGTGCAGTGCTCCCATAGTGCAGTGCTCCCATAGTGCAGTGCTCCCATAGTGCGTTACTTTGGATATACGGTGATTTTAAAAAATCATATCTCAAAAACGAAGCAAAACGCCATCTCAATTTTTTGTACATATATAGATATGGCTTCCAGCTTCAAAATAAAAATAAAACGATAAAAAAATAAAAACGAATATTTTGTTTTGTTTTGAAATAAAAAAAAAAAATACTATTATTAACAAAAAAATTATTTCGTTTGGTGCTGCTATATACTTTTATAAAAGATATAAAGCATTAAACTTCATTTGGCGATATGATTTGGAGATGATTTTTTGAAAAAGACGCTTCATCGTAAAATCACCAAATTTCTAACCCCCTAGCGGGCTGAAAGGGGGTGATAGGGAAAATAAAAAAAATAGGTGAGCTATTTTGGTATTCCCCACAAACTGTGAGAGTTTCATCCAAATTGGAGATGGTCTGGCCCCAAGGTGATCGGTTTCATGTGGAATGTCTGAATAACAAAAAACCAAAGCGGCTATCTTAATGTAGCAGCTACACTGTTTAACAAGTGTGAACAAATGTGAACAAGTCAAACTAGTTTTAATCAATTAATTAATAATACTTTTTGGAGTTATACATCATTGGGTCAAGCCAGGAAACTTGAGACTCCAGCCCCCGCACAAATGGAGCCCACAGAATCAGGTTTTAATCAACAGTAAAAGAAGAAGACAGAATATTATTGTAAAGAAACCTTTTTTTACACACAAAAACACAACTATTATTTAAATAATTGCACTCTAGAATAGTCCAGAAATTTATTTTACCAAAAAAAAAAAGGGAATTATTTTAATTGTATCAGAACTAGTTCCCGGTGACTATGAATTTGTGGAAAAGGCTCCAAGTGCAGTTTAACAAAACCAAATGAACGTTTCGTCTTAATGTGAGTTCTGTCCTGGGGTGTCGTTGGTTTCTTGATTGTTTCTTCGAAACGACAGGAATGTATAATAAGTAAAAAGGCCAGAATTGGTCTAAGACCAATTCTTATGATACCCTAGATGAATGCCCGTATAAAATTTCGTATGGTCACCGATCTATGCAAGTTTGATTTTTGAAGTGGTTTTTCGAATATATTTTTAGTACGTTTCAGAAAAAATGTTTGTAACCAATTTTATAGAATTTCGTATTCTGAAGAAGTTTTTAGTACATTAAAAAAGTCTAGGACTGATAGTTTTCACAGTATATGTAAAAACCGTAATTTTTATATCGCAACACCAAAAATTGATTTCCCGATTTATTCCATTTTTAAAATTTTATTTACTATTACTATAAAAACATCACGTACCAAATTTCAGCTCTCTATGTTGACGCCTTCTCAGGCACTCTACAAATATTTAGTGGAAACCGAAATTTATATTATATACAGGGTGTCCCGTAATTCGGCAAGGCAAGTAACTTTAAAAGTTGACGCATTTAATAAGGATTCTAAAATGGTACAACACTTGCTACATTATTTCTTAGATTACGGAAAAAAAAAATTTTTTCTTCAAGAAACCAAGTTTCGAAAAATTTCTTTTCACCTACTTGCCAGACTGGCGTAGTACATTTTTCTTTCAGTACAGTCAGTTAAAGTTCAACGAACTATTAATTTTATATTGTTGGTTCAGCAAAATGTGACATTTTCTTCAAAGCTGGAGCAGTTGGCTTAGAACTTAAAGCAACAGGTTACATAAGCACTATTCGGGATTACATAAGAAAAATAAAATTGAAAAATAGTAAAGATTTGTAGCAACAGGAGCTAAAAAACCATCACAAGGTGTACATTTTCTCGAAAATAAAAGAAATGCCTATAATTTGAAAAATACATGACTTAGATTTTTTTTTATATTTTTCTGGTAACTGTTACGATTTGGTCTATCACCTGGTTCCGGCTTGACGTCGACTTACGGGACACCCTGTATATATATATAATATTTATATTTTAAATATTATATTTTGCTCTATCATAATTATTTCTGTGCATTACAAACGGAATGACATACTTAGTATACACTATAGATATCATCTAGGGTATAAAAAAAGGCAGATCAGCTGAATCACACTCAAGAAGACAAGAACGTGCAACAGCGCAACCAACACAAGAGATCGTTAAAAAAGAAAATAGTAATATGTGCAGGTAAATTATGTAATTGTATACATGTGTATACATAGTCTTGTAAAATCAAGAAGAAAAAGCAAAAAAAGCTCATTAATAAAACGCAACATACAAACGTGCCTTCCTTAAAAAAAAATTTTTTTTTAAGTCTACGTTGGGTAGGTCTTTTTGGGGATGAGAAAATAAGATAAAAAATGAAAACAACCGATAACGATCTATGTATAGGTGGAGTAGCTTTTTATACCCTAGATGAAATCTATAGGGTATACTAAGTTTATCATTCCGTTTGTAACATCTAGAAATAATGATGGTAGAGCAAAATGGATTGGACACCCACGCATAAAATTTAAAGTTATTTTGATTTTTGCATGTCCCTCTGACCGTCCATCCGTCTGGCCTTCCACACGATAACTGAAGAACGAGTGTAAAAAAAAAGTAAAACTAAGTTCAAAAATGGGACATATCGGGTAACTCCTTCGTTGGGCTGCCATACAAAAATTTCGTTTTCACAACATATTTGGACACTATCGGAGAATGCGTTAACGTAGAGCGCTGAAATTTTGTACAGTGTTTTCATACAAATAGTAAATATAACTTCAAAAATGGACTAAATCGGACAACCCTTTCTTGGTGTTGTCATATAAAAAATTAGGATTTCTACGTATCCTGTGAAAACCATCAGTCCTATACGGTTTTAATGTACTGAAAAGTTCTTAAGAATATGAACTGCTATAAAATTAGCAATAATCATTTTTTCTGTCCGACGAACCGTTATAGAAATATATGCGAAAAACCACTTCAAAAATCAAACTTACACAGATGGGTGACCATACGAAATTATATACGAATATTCATTTACCGTAGCATAAGAATTGGTCTTAGACCAATTCTAGCCTTTTTACTTGTTTAAATTCATTTTGAAATTTTGCAATTTTTATGAATTTAAATGGTAGTGTTGTTCCCATTTAGTCGAGGACTTTTCATATAGGAAGACTCCCCTCGATGGAGCAACTTCTGCCCACGCCTTGTTAGCCTTCGTGAACCAATACCTATATAAACTATCCAGAGAATCCCCCTCAGACAGTTAGCAGCTTGCTGTATTGCTGTGCTTCTACCACTACGTGTACGTACTATATTCAGGTTTAACTTCTGTATAGGTTTGGGTGTCCGAAAGACTACCATCGAAGATTTTCCCTGAGCCGCGATTTGTAATTCTGGAAAGGAGGAACATTTTCTGGTTCAACGATAAAATTAAATTTCTACTGTCAACACAATTTACAGTTGTCAAATGCCTGCTCTAAGTTACTGCTTCGAAAAAGTTACAGCAGAAAATCTTGCTCTAGGTCACTCCAGTTCACTTTAGAGCAGATTCATTCAGGTGACTTTAGAGTAGGTCAGTGTCTGAATTCTTTAAATATGGTTTTCTGCTCTTTTCTGCTCTAGAGTAACCTAGAACAACTCATTAAACAGACCTATAAAGTATGTAGTACGCAATTTTTGAACATATTCTTCGTACTCGCATATTGAAATTCAAATTGGCTTTAAAAAAAAAAAATCAAACTCACAGCAAAAAATTCTTCCTACTATTAAAGTAGGCACTTTAGTGTCTACTCTTTAAGCAGTAATTTTCAACATATTAAATAAACTCACATCCCTCTTAATCTCAATACTCAATGTTGTAAAAGAGTTACACACGAATCGTAAAATTACACATTTTCATAGTAATCGAATTCAAACATACTTAGTTTGTAAAATTAAAAACATGATTGCAAACAATGCAATAAAACGCGTAAAATTCAAATGAAATATATATTTGGTTACTTTTCTAAAGTAACCACTCTGGTTATTCCGGAAGTAATTTGTGTCGCGAAATAACCACTAATGAAAATTCTGTAAATAATAAAAAATTGTTGTTTTTTCATATTCTTTTGTTTATTTTATGAAATATTGCAAATATACAATAGATTAGTTTATTAAAGATGAACATATATTTGATTTGCATTCCACAAAATACAAAAATGGAAACAAACAAGTTTTTTTCATTAGTATTTAATTGATAATCTCTAATAAACAAAAAGAAAAACACTATTTTTATTTTAAAGCTATTTATAGGTATTTCAAGTTCAGTTCAATATTTTTACAGCTCTACGTACATGGAGTAAAATTTATGACAGAAAAATTTCCATAAAATATCTTCAAAAAATAAACAGAGCAATATTAACTAATGCAGTTTATATGCACGTTTATTATAAATTCCTTTAAAAACATAAATACCTATAATCCGCACAATGAAAAAATCTGTGGTGACGCTATCAGCTTGACTCAACCTTCTGAAAACTACTATGGCATAGTCGAAGTTTCTAGAAAACCGTAGTAATTTTAAGCACAAGGATTGAATTTTACTACCCATGAAAGCAATTTTAAAGAACTAATGTAAAAGATACAAAGACGTACGTACTTTGACATATTTTAATTGAATTTTACTAATTAGAATTCGTAAAATTAAGCATTTTATGTATTTTACACACAAATGTGTAAGTTTTAATATCAATTTATAAAATTCCTACTCCGCTTTGTGATACTACTACTACACTAATATAATTGAAGTAAAATTCAAGAAAGTTTTTTACCATTTCGTACACAGGGTATTTCAGCGGGTTATCTCTTACAGGGTGATAGTTGTGGTCGAAAGTGGTCAGAAGGTGAAGAAAGTAGGGAAAGAGAAGTGTTAAATATGTCGTTCCGGAGGAAGTTACAGATTTTTCCATCATATTTTATGAATGATTTTATAACTTCTTAAACTTACTAGATAAATAATCTTTGGTAACTTTTCACTCCTCCCTTAAGTTTGGAAGTTAAGGCTTTTAACAAAAATTTTGGAATAATTAATCTTATGGTGTTCTTTAAATAAAAAATAAAATAAAAACAAACGAAAACGAAAAAAAATAATTCCGAAGGCTACAGAGAGAAATTGCATTTACTGATATGTCTTTCTGAAATGCAATGGTGTTCACGCCATCTATCTCTCAATACGCATACCATTCAAATTTATAATTTTACCTGAAAGTTTCGTTCTAAATATCAACTTGTAAAATGAAAGCCTATGATTTTACTTATGCTTCAGGTAAGTAAATAGGATTTACTTTCGAGAAGCTCACACACGAGCTATAATGTTTCATACTTCAACATTCAGTATCACCCGGGCGATGTTATTAAGTGCTTAAGTAGGTGTTGTTTTTTTTGTTTTAAGTTTATACCGATTTTAAATAGAATTTGTCCAAAGTCAAATCATTTGTGTTGCAGAAACAATAAAGTTTAAAATTCTCATGGATACTGACGATTTTATTATTCATAAATACTACTAGTCTTTTTTTGCCTACTTCGTAAAATAAACGAACTTTTTTACTATCTAATTTTCTATAATAAATAATTATAGATTGTCCAAAAGAAAGAAAGAATATTAACAATTTACGAAAATGACCAAAGAAAATCTCTCCAGTATAACTGTGATTAAAATTTGCTACTGTTTCTGATGGAGAAAAAATACAAAATTTTAAGCTGTAGGATCTGCTGGAAATCATTATTTCTTATTTTATTGGAGACGCTATCCATATTCATACACACTCGATATCAAAATTATAGGACATCCATAACCTTTTCCTGTTTATCAACATTTTTGAGGTGTAAAAAACTATTGCTAATTATAAGGCGCCTGTGTTCGTTGAACATTGAACCAAATCATTTATACATGTTTATTTCCTAGGAGTTATTTTTAATTATCTGTTAAACTGGTGATTCAAAACGGACATATTAAGGTAAAGCTAGTTGAAGTTTGGTCTCTATAGATCTTTGTTAATTGTCAATGAAGAGATTGTTAGAAAGAATTATCTCAAAAGTTATTAATTTTTTTTGTTATGAGAAAAGTGAAAAAGCTTAAAAAAATATATCCTTGGTATACAAATTTTACAGGATACACACACAAAAATTTGTGTGATATTTTTTTTTTCTTTTAAAAACAACCAGATATTCTATTGACGAAACAAATTTTCTACCCTAAATTTTTATATTACTAATTTTTTTATTAATTTCCTTGCAACATTTTGTCAAACTCACTCTCATTTTCCTTTCCGAAAAGACCTATATTTAACTGACCAGAACACACAAATCGTCCCCGGAGACCTATAGACGACAAATTAACAAACTTCGGAGACCAGAGACCGAACCTGGAGACCTGTCTCTTTTAGGCCAATGCCACACGGGCGCCTTATGCTTCGCCTCTCAAGACGGGCGAATTGTAGAGCGTCATGAAGATTACTACTAGGCATCTGCATTAAAAAGTAGAAGCGTAGGAAAATGTACGTTGATAGAGGAGATACGCTAAATTTTTGAGATACGAACGCAATATACAAAGAACATAATAAGACATACGATAATAGTTGATAATAGTAGTACTGAAAATTCCTTTAATTTAGGATCCTTCAAAGAGAAATGCCTGGTGAAATATATATGAAAATTTATAATCAACCTAAATTTTCCGTTGTCCGAATAAAGTTAGGCTCATGTGACTACAACGAATCCTTCATTATGACGCGCGGAAAATTGGACGCGCAGTCATCTTGAAGCTCGTGTGACATTGGCCTTAAAATACACGACGGGAGATCGGAGACCAAAAAAGTCTCTTTAGAGATTTTTTACGTCTCCGAAGTGTATACCTACACGGGTCTCTGGAGGCCAAAGTCTCTCGCCGTGTAGCTTCATCTTTAAAGTATATTTAACTAAAACAATGTGTTTTATAAAAATGTTAATACATTTTTAACAAATTGCCTTCCATGCACCTTTAATCGCATCTTTCAGCTCCTGGATAGAATTGAATTGTTTACTGACCCTGTAAATAAACGGGAGGGTAATTACCCTCACATTTAAATCCAACGATCTCGCTAGCCATTTTAAAGTTAGAGGCAAAGTATTCTTTTACAATACGAAATGCGGGGATGTACATGTGTATTATATACTGCTGTAATGTCCAAATAAAAAAGGAAATTATCGATCCAAATCGGAAAAATAACAGAAGTCCACCATCAGATCCATCCAAATAGAATCTTCTCACATCCATACAAATGATAATTCTTCGTCTTTTTTCCCAATTTGTGTGTGCTCTCGAACGAACTTCAGTCGTTGCTTCCTGTGCAATCTGTCTCATTGTTATCAATGCAATTGACACAATCCACAATGTACAGGGTGTTCCACAGGTCGCGCCATTCCTTTCTACCCAGGATTCCTCACTTAACGTGGAGCAAAAAACTGTATGGGAGAATGGAAAATGCAGCTTGTGCGTAGTAGGGGGAATTTCGGGATTTTGGGTACTTTTTCTCCTAACACCTAGTAACTTCCTTGTTAAGGTAATGACAGTAAACCGTCTAAGCTTTCCAACGAATGTCGAACCATCACTTCAGCCCCTGAAGTCGTTAGTTATAGGACATCCAAGTAAAAAAATTGCAAAAAAATTTCTACTCTCTTTCAATTTCCTGCCAAAATGCCAGATAATGCAACCGTTCTTGAAATAAATTAATTTTTATGATTCACTATTTCGTTACTTTTCTTACTAACGATAGAAATCGCTCCTAATTTTATGTAATTCACGCGAAATAAGCAAAATAAATAAATAATGAAACCCTATTCGCACCACCTCCCGTACAATTTTTTGGTCCAAATTGAGTGAGGAATCCTGTGTATAGAAGAGAGGAGCGAGTTCTAGGACACACTGTATATACCGGGACTCGCATTTTTCCCTTAACTTTCGGGATGTCTGAGTAAGCTCATCAATACATTTCCGCTTCGCTTTAATATTCTCGTTATTTTGACTACATTAAAAATTTAAATTCAAAATTCGTTTCATCTTACTATCATTCAGTTTTTTTACTGCAATCCATTTTACCAACACAATCATACCACAATTCGTTCTGAAAAATCCATCATATTCATAAATTCTAAGCGGGAGATGCACTAACCTCTTGCACCAAATACTTCCAACTTTTTTAGGAACCTCTTTCCAGGTATTTAAAAAATTTTTACTAGAAAATACATAACTAGTATAAGTCATTTGATTCAATGTTGATTTTTATTTATCAATAAAACTTTTTCTTTTATACATCTTCGAAATTTTGCTAACGTAGACCATTAATTTTATGGATGTCCTTTCAATTTAATGTGTAGTGTACAAAAATTACTAAGATTCTTTTTTTTTTTAATTTATGTCAATTTTATGAAGCTAAGTTGACTTTGAGTGCAGGCACTGCAATAATTAAAAACAAAAATATTAAAATTAAAATAAAAAACATTTTTATCATCACTTACATAATTTAGTATGTATCTACCACCGAACGAAAATAGCCGATATACAATCCAAAAGCGAGCTTGAATAAATTTTTATGCTTCATTACTACTACAAACAATATTTACATAAACCTTTAAAACAACAGCAGCACCCAATCCAAAGATGCTAAATAAAATAAAAATCACCTAAAGTAATTTCTCGAAAACAAAAATAAATCTAAAAAATTTCCTATTCCATGTTACTTAATCTTAGTTAGTTTTCAATTCAATAAAAAAAACTTTCGCAAATATTATATTTTAAAAATTTATGTTAAAAAAGTAAAAAAAAAAGTAAATAAAATAAAACAAAAGCCAGAACACCAATTAATGTAAAGTTAAGTAATAAAAAAAAAAACAAAATTCTAGATTAAGGACTAAAAATCGTTAAATAACAAACAAAAAACAAAAACACGTTAGACAAACTTCATATGTATTTAGGTATAATTAAATGAGAGTTGTGGAAAACTGTTTTCAATCATTTACGAAAGTGTATTTTCTATGTATGTACATATGTATGCACAATGTAAGTGTGTGTGTGGGTGGGTGTGTGTGTGTGTGTGTGTGTGTGTGTGTGTGTGTGTGTGTGTGTGTGTGCGTGTGTGTGTGTGTGTGTGTGTGTGTGTGTGTGTGTGTGTGTGTGTGTGTGTGTGTGTGTGTGTGTGTGTGTGTGTGTGTGTGTGTGTGTGTGTGTGTGGAGAAAAAACATATATGAAGAGAAGAAGAAAATTTTACGAATTAAATTATTTTTCGTACTTTGTTTCCACCATCATCGATCAGCATTAAGCGAACAAAAAAATAAAATATTAAAAACTTAAAACTGTTAAATTATAAAATTTTAATTGAAGTGAAAAATCAAATTGTGTATATCAAATCGCAAACAAAAAAATAAATCATTTAACTTTGTTCATGTTGTTTTATTCCTTCAATCCATGGTACAAATATTAGTGAGAATGGCCTGTTTCCAAAAGGCTTCAGCGCTATTTATTGGTGACAGCGATTGTTTTTTAAATTTTTCGTATTATATTGAATTAAAGATCTTATTAATTGTGTGTGTGTGTTAAAAGCAACACGCGGATAAATATTTAATAAAAAAAAAACATTGAGTTCCTTCATGTAAATCAGTTCGGGAAAATTAATTAATAGTGAATTCTTTTCTGCGACTCGGTGTAACCACCGCCACCGAATCTGTCATTTCCTGACTCTTTTCTTCCCATCACACCAGTAGGGAAGAAAACACCACGGAAATGACAGCTTCGGTGGCAGTGTTAACACCGAACCGCAGAAAAGAATTCACTATAAGTTCTAGTGGGAAAACAAAGATGCTTGCACTTTGGTAAGAACGATTGCAATTGACACGAACAAAATCTGTCACCATGTGATCTAGCTGCCAATTGACAGGCCAATTGAGAGACCATACCTTATTTAGCTTGTAGTGCTATGACATGATGTCAATCTATTTATGTGTGAAATATCCTGTTTTCGTAGGCTGGGGGAAGAGAAATCTACTCCAGAGCAACTTTTTCTTTGAATCAATGTCTGCAACTACAATGTGAAATATTGTATCTATTGTGTGGACATCTGTGAAACCAGGGATGTAAAGGACTCAAATTTTGACTCAACTGATCGCTCAAATCAAGCAGTGAGTCCGCTCAACAGTTGAGCGGTGGCTCTTCGCTCGAAATTTGAGCGGACTCACTGGTTGAGCGGACTCACTGGTTGAGCGGACTCAGTCTTGAGCGGACTCACTGCTTGAATGGAGCTTGAATGAGCGGACTCATCATTTGAGTCGAGCGGACTCAAAACATATTTTAAATAACATAAAGAGAATCTGATTTAATTAAAATTGAAACTGAAATTTCAATCAAATGAGAAAAGCTTATAAAAGAGGCATTTATTATATTATATAATTTAGCTTTTGCTAATTTTCTTAGCAAACACTTCGCATCCTCTCAATGTAATGTACAAATTCAACAAGTTGTAAAACCTGTAGGGAAAATACCATACATGAAAATGTTATAATTCAATTCAAGGAAATTGTACTTACATTTTTCCATAAAATCAGCGTCTTAGTTTATATTTTTTCCATTGATATGTAGCATCACTTAAATTTCAAAATTTCTTACATTTATTAGGAGTTTACGTTAGTTTTCCTATGCTAAACAATCTTTCTACCGAAGAACTACTAGGCAGTGCTGTGTTGTATTCGGTAAAAAGGTTTTATATCACCAAAAAACGTTTGTTTTCAAATATGCTCGAGGTTTTGTCTGTGGAAAAATTATATTCCAAGAAAAATTTTTGACCCACCAGTGAATTTTGGTCATCTTCACAATCTGAATCCCAAAATAGCGTAGCTTGATTGTTATTTTGGGATTGCGTATTCATGTCGAAACATTCCAAACTTTCATTGATTCTGGAATTAATAAATTTTTCAACCAATTATGCGTGGGTGTTCAATCCATTTTGCTCTACAAGAATTTTTTTTCCCTACGCGTTACAAACGGAATGACAAGCTTTGTAGACAGACCCTATAGATTTTATCTAGGATATAAAAATCATACAATGACAATAATAATGGTCATAACAAAAGAACTTTTAAAGTCTGAAGTTAACACTTATTTTCGGCTGTAAAATTTAAATACAATTCACAAAACTGAGTTTCCTCATGTGCATTGTTATGGAACTATAGTGAGTGATTGGCTTTGGACGTAAAGTCCCGACTGCCAGCATGAGCTGACAGATCACTCGACGGACAGCGTTGACTGCAGGGCGGCACGCTAGCTCGCCTCGGCTCATTGGCGGAGAGTGTGGGGAGGTTCCACGAAAACTTTCCGCTGCCGTCAGCCATAATCAAAAAAAATCGTCGTGCCTATCCAACAAAAGCCGGCACACATTCGGTCCTGAAGGACCCTTACGTCACTTACCTATATATAATTGAAGGCGCAGATGGTCTGCCTTCCTTGCCTGACCCATCCTCCCATCTGACTCTGAGGGCAAGATTTTTGTCAGAGTCCCTAGTTGACCTGTAAAGAGAAGACTAGCGAGCTAGACGATCTTCACGTGAGAGGGCGCCAGGATAATGAAGGGGAAATTAAAACTTTCCACGTTTCATAGTTACGTTATAATTGCAGGTAGGTCGTACTTCATCTACAGGCAAGGCACATATATGTATACATATCATTAGTTCAAAAAAATATGATTATTTCAAAGTATATACAGATAAGTATATCATCAAATTAGACATATATATATATATATCTAATATAAAAGTCTATTTATCAAGCTAGGTATATACTAAAGAACTTCACTATATACTTAGAAGTTATACATTATACTCTCTGCTTCGTGAATTACAAAACGGAAAAACAAATTGTTTAACGACAAGCAGATTGACGGGCCTGAGTACGTAACAAAATATAGAATGCCAAAAATATGTAATAACAATTGCCTAGGCAAAAAAAATATATGTATTATATATACTGATAAAAAATCAATTCAATTCTTCAAGCAATTGTAATATTAAGATCTGATTGGATCAAATAGATCGTCTACTAGTACTACATCAGCTTCAATCATTCAAGGCTAGTAATAATAAGATATGGTTAACTTAATTACACTATATACTAATAAAAGTCAATTTCAATTCTTCAAGATTTGATACTATTAGGATCTGATTGGATTAATTTGGTTGTTTACTAATAAAATATCAACTTCGAGACTAATCATAATAAAATCTGATTAAATTATTTATATTATATAGTAATAAAAAGTAAAATTCAATTGAATAAGTAAACAAATGCGTGACGCAACTTACATGCTTTTTGTGGATAGTGGTCCCCGCAGAGGCCTCCGTGGTGGTCCGCTTTGTCCTAGATTTAAAAGAAACATTACAATCTCAATCCCTAGGCCACTCGTTATCCTGACTAAGATCACTGAACTAATTACTGTACTCCAATTACTTGGGGCTATACTAAGATACCTAGGCATCTCGGCTCCTTCAAAAATATACGACTGGATGTGAATCGCACCGAATGGGCGAGTGGACGTCGCAAAAATTTTATGATAATTTGTTGTCTGGATGTTGCAAATTTTTATTATAATTTGTTGACTGGATGTCGCAAAATTTTTATTATAATTTGTTGACTGGATGTTGCTTGGAGTGGACAATTGTCCAAGACGTTGTTTGATTCTTAAAGAATGATTCACCAAAATCATCCAGGGATGCAGTGTGCACGATAGCCGCAGACATTTTTAAAGGCGACCAGTTCGAAAATGTTTTTTTTTTACGATGAGAAAAACATGAGACTAGATTTTTCTGCCAGCTACTGACTCCGTTGCCTGTTGGATAGCGGTGTTTTCCTTTCAATAGAAATTTGCTTACAGGAAAACAGAATAAAATTTAATTTTCACTTTTTCTCCAACAGCTGGTTAGTAAGAGTTTTCCTTTTGTTTTACAATACTCGTGAACTTAAGCAACTATTCCAAAGTTGTCACAAATTAAAAAGTGTATCACCTCAAAAGCTTTCCAATACGCATTTAACCCACGTGTCCCTCTGCGCCGCTCGCTTCGTTACTTCTTTTTAATTTTTCCCTTTTTTTTTTGTTTTTTATTTATCCAGTACCTTGCTTCCTTGTCGGAAATTCCTAAAGTATATTATTAATATATTTCGACACTAAAGAGATTCATGCGAAAATATTACCTCTCGGGCACGATGTCGGGGAGAATTCTTGATGCACAATTCCTTTTGGAACTACCTTCCATGCGCGTCACTTTACTCAAGAAGTAAGACAGATCGATTGTCTTCTTCTTCTTTGTCACCACCGTCACTCCGAGCTCGAGGAAACGCACTTCTCTCGGTCGGGGTGCGTTTTAATTTTCTGCTCGTCGCGGTCGGCTTGCACGCTTGCTTCAGTACTTTGTGTATCTAATGGCGATAGGAGTGAGGCGAACTTATATTTAATGTCATCGTAATATACTACAAATTCCTTTTCAGCTATGGTACATATTGTTGCGAGCGTGGCCTTTGCGGTTCGTTATTTAAAACACAATATTAAATATTTAATATACAAGTTCTTTATTTGACTCTAATCTTAACAATTCACAAACTTTCAATTAATCAACTACACTTTAATTATCGCTTAATACTGTACTTTCAATTATCGCAATCTAATTACAACACTTCCGCACGTTATTACTTTCGCTTGTTAACACTGCAACGTCTAAGACAAGACTCTTTTTCTGGCTATGACAACTGTTATATTTATACCCTAGAAGCTCTCCAGATTATTCTCGATTGTTCTATTTTCCAGAAGCTTCTTGACTGTTCTATTCATTCTATTCCTGAACCTTCCTGTAGATACCATAATCAACTCTCCGAACCTGAAGTCGTTTACTCTCCATTGCCAGTACATAGATGTCACCAGTTGTCTCTTTCTATTGCACGTAACACTGCCCCCTTCTTAAATTTGTTCGTCCCGAACAACAGGTGGTCCACGGTCTTGATGCTCGTAGTATTGACACAAGCGGTCCAAATGAACAATTTTATGCTTGCCTCTTGTGCCACGCTGAATCCTGTATACCACGTCATTAATTCTAGTTACTACTGAATACGGTCCTTCCCAGTGTTGTTGCAATTTTGGAGAACGTCAATTACGTCGTCTCGGATTGTAGAGCCAAACAAGATCACCTTCATTAAATCCTGCGGAATAAGCACGTAGGTCATAGCGGGTCTTCATCCGATCAGTATTTGTTGCTAATTTCGTCCTCGTGGCCTCGTGCACATCAGCTAATTGTTGTTTGAGCTCCGATACGTAGTCTTCTGGTAACTTTTGTTCACCTCTGGGGGTACCGAATTTGAGGTCGCTAGGTAAACGTATCTCTCTTCCGAATATGACTTTAGCGGGGGTTTGTCCGGTAGTACTATGAATGGCTGATCTATAAGCCATTAGGAATATAGGAATGTGTCGATCCCAATCGCGTTGATGATATTCAACTACTTTCTTTAGATGCTCGATCAATGTTCTGTTGAAGCGCTCTACCATGCCATCAGATTGCGGGTGTAGAGGAGTTGTTCTAGTTTTTCTTATTCCCAACATTTTACACATCTCCTGGAAAGTCCGCGATTCGAAGTTCCGTCCTTGGTCCGAATGAAGTTCGTGAGGCACACCAAACCTACTGACCCAATTCGTTATTATTTGTTCCGCAACTGTGGTTGCCTCTTGATTAGGGATTGCATAAGCTTCAGGCCATTTACTGAAATAGTCAATGGCAACTAAAATATAACGGTTACCGCCATCCGTTTCAGGAAAAGGTCCAGCGATGTCTACAGCTATCCTTTCAAAGGGGGCTCCGACGTTATACTTATGCATTTCTCCTCTGCTTCTGTGTTGCGGCCCTTTGCAAGCAGCACAGACAGTACATCTGCGGCACAACTCCTCCACATCTTCTCGCATATGTAGCCAATAAAACCTTTCTCGTATTTTGGAAATGGTTTTGTTCACTCCCAAATGTCCTCCAGAGGTTCCACCGTGCATTTCTTCTAGAACATCTTTGACGTTTGATGCTGGCACGACTATCTGCATTCGGAAATATTCGCCGTTAGGTGCTTCCCATTTGCGTTTTAATATACCACATTCAACATGAAGAGAGTTCCATTGAGCCCAGTAACTTTTCAGCTTCTCACTCCGTTCCGAAATATCCTTCCAGTCTGGTCTTTCCATATCTTCTTTCCAAGCGAGGATAGGTGAAATGTCCGGATCTTCTCGTTGTGCTGTTCTCAGGTCCTCGTTGTCCCAACCTGTAGATGGTTCCACGGTTACCAACTGTATAGTTGCTGTTGTTTCTTTTTCTTCCACCCGTGCGCAATGTTTGCATTCAAGTTTGCATGGACGTCGTGAAAGGGCATCTGCATTTCCATGGATACGACCTCTGCGGTGTTGGATCTCAAGATCATAAGCCTGGAGTCGCTCTATCCATCTCGCGACTTGTCCCTCAGGGTTCTTAAACTGCAGAAGCCATTTAAGCGCTGCATGGTCGGTGCGAAGGATGAATTTCTGCCCGTAGATATATTTATGAAAATATTTTGTTGAACTTACAATAGCAAGTAGCTCTTTTCTTGTAGCACAATAATTTTTCTCTGGCTTTGAAAGTGCTTTGCTATAGTACGCTACTGGAACTTCTTGACCATTCTCCTCCTGCGAAAGCACTGCACCAATACCTTCATTGCTGGCATCAGTGTCTAATATAAATGTTTTTCCCAGCTTTGGATAATGAAGTACTGGAGCTTCACAGAGCTGTTGCTTCAAATTTTCAAAACTTTCGTTGCATTTATCCGACCATATGAACGGCCTTCCCTTTTCTGTAAGTTGATGTAGGCTTCTTGCTATATCTGCAAAACCTTTCACGAATCGCCTGTAGTAGGTAGCTAAACCAAGAAAACTCCGTAATTGATGTTTGTCCTTTGGAACTGGCCAATTTTTGACGGCTTCTATCTTCTCTGGATCGGTTCTTACTCCTTGTGATGAAACTATGTGCCCTAAATATTTAACTTCATCTTTGAATAGAGCACATTTACTCGCACTGAGCTTCAATTTTGCATCTTTGAGTCTTTGAAGTACGTCTCGTAAGTTGTTTTTATGTTCCTTGAATGTCCTTCCGATAACTATTATGTCATCCAAGTAGACAAGACATGTTTTCCAGGTTAAACCACGTAGAACACATTCCATTAGTCGTTCGAATGTGGCTGGAGCATTACATAACCCAAATGGCATTACTTTGAATTGCCATAAGCCACTGCCAACTGAGAAAGCAGTTTTATCTCGGTCCTCGGGATGTATTTCCACTTGCCAGTAACCACTCTTCAAATCCAATGTGGAAAACCATTGCGCTCCGGAAAGGGTATCCAACGTGTCATCAATCCCTGGTAATAGATAGCTATCTTTTCTCGTCATGTTATTTAGTTGGCGGTAGTCTACGCAGAATCGGGTGCTGCCATCCTTTTTCCTAACCAGAACAACCGGAGATGTCCAAGGGCTGTTAGATTCCTCTATTATGCCTTGTTTCTTCATGGAGTTCATCATGTCTGCAACTTCTGGTTGTTTGGCTAATGGCAATCTTCGTGGTGTCTGTCGAATGGGCCTGGAATCTCCTGTATCGATCCGATGCTGGACAAGATTTATTTTACCATAGTCATCATCATTCATTGCAAATAATTCCGCAAATTCATTGATCACCTCTTTGGCATCGTTGTTGTTGTTCACTTAAGGCACTGGACGAAAGAAGTTTCTGAACCTGTTGGGTAGTAGCTGGTATAGGTTTTGTCTCGCTGATATTACTACCATTATCCAAATTGACGATTTGGTAAACGGGTTCACAATTTCCAATTATAGCACCTTCTTTTAGTTGTACCTCATTTTCGGATGTGTTAAGCACTCTGACTGGTATTAATGTTGCACCTTCTGCCTTCACTAAAGTCTTCCCCACAATGATGCTCGATGTGACTTTTGTGGGGTTAGGCTCCACCAGATAGAATCTGCAGGTCCCGATGTCATCAGTAAGCTTTGTCCATATTAGTGTCTCGGAGCACGGCGAAAGAGTTATATTTTCGCAGACCATCGTCCTTACTTTCACAGGATGATCTGCTCCTTCTCCTAGTTTCATAGGAATTTCTATGTTCCCATATTTCAGACTCCGGTCTCCGACATCCAGATTTATTTTGTATGTGCTCATGAAATCTATTCCAAGAATGCATTCATCCATTATGTCTGAAACCAGGAAAGTGTGAGGAAATAGTAGTTCGCCTAGTTGAACATCTAAAGTTATTTCTCCAAACACCCGTGCTGCTGCTCCAGTTGCTGTTCTTAGTAGATATTTGGTGGTATTATGAACTGGCCTACTTGAATGATGACTTCGGGGCTGCCGATTCCACCAACCAACTTCTGCCCCACAAAGTTGGTTTTTACTAGTTTTCCGATTGCTCAACAGGAGAGCTGATGCGACTAGTCGCTGCTTGATATCTAGTCTCTCCACGAATAGCTTGTTCCCTGGCTCGACATCTTTGGCATTCTTCTTTCCCTTCTTCATGTGATTCCACTCGTCGACGTTTTCTGCAGTCTCTTTGAAGGTGCCCTGATCTATTACAATTCCAGCATCGAAGGACACCACGTGAAGGCGGGCTCTGTGATGATTGCACTCTGTTACAAGTACATTCTTCCACTGAAATTTCTCTTACTCGTACTGCACTCCGTGAAGCTTGTCTGGCGGATTCATACGCTGATGCATAAGCTAGTGCTTCTGCTGTTGATTTCTTTCCTGCTAGCCTTAACGCTTGTTGTAAATTTTGATCTGCAATAGCGTTCACAAATGCCTCTGTTGCCACTTCATTAAGGAAATCCGCATTTACGCTGGAGTATGAAAGATGCGCTAATCTTTCCACATCAGCCTGCAATTGTTGTAGTGATTCGCCATGCTTTTGAATCCTGTTGCGCAACTGTAGGCGATATACTTGCTGCATGTGCTCATCTCCGTAACGTAATTCTATCGCCTGTACTAATGAAGTGTAATCACGTTGATTTTCAATCGGTACCGTTTGTAAGAGCTCTGACGCAGGAGCTCGAAGTGCTAGCACCAGAGCTATAGCTTTGTCTTCATCATTCCATCCATTTACCTCTGAAGCTGCCTCAAATTGTCTCTTGAAGATATGCCACGAATTTTGTCCATCAAATATTGGAGGCTTCATTCTACCTGAACCGGATATTTCAGATGCTACGTTTAGAGGCTGTCGATGCTTTATTCTTTCAAGATCTGCTTTAACGTTTTCAAGTTGCTCGGTGACATTTTGTTGAACTTCCGAAACCTTTTGTTGAAATTCGTGCTCAATTCCTTCAATTTTCAAATTTTGTTCTTCTAAAGAACTTTTTAGAAAATTTTTCTGATCCTCTAAACGAGTTTCTAGACAATTCTCCATAGAACTCTTTTGTTCGTCCAAGCGGGTTTCCATAGATTTCTTCTGCTCATCTAACCGGGATTCCAAAGAATTCTTTTGTTCCTCAAAAGCATTCTTTTGCTCGTCCAGACGGGTTTCCATAAATTTCTTTTGTTCCTCGAGAGAATTCTTTTGTTCCTCATTGGAATTCTTCTGTTCATCAAAACGGGCTTCCATAGAATTCTATTGTTCCTCGAGAGAAATCTTTTGTTCATCAAAGCGGGCTTCCATTTTGCTCATTAAAGTACTCAAAAGCTGTTCCATTTTCATCGCAGGCTCTTCTTCAGCTTCGGTTTCTTCCAAGTTCTCTTCAAAAACAAATGTTTCAGGATCCTTTCCTTCCTCTATCAAAGCTTGTCTGAGTCGCTCGACTAGAACTTTCTTTGCACCTGTCGTTTGTAATGACCGGTTCCCTAACTCCACTTTCAAATCCTGCGTTCGAAGCTCCTCGAATTTTCGCCCCATTGCTTTAGTAATTCACTTTAAGTTGAATATAAATTATTTTCCAGAACTTTCAAAATTTAACACAATTTCACAAAATTAATCACAGTTTGAATTTTTAAGTCAATTGCCACCACTTTATTTCGCGAATTTATTTCACTTCTGACACCAGTTGTTGCGAGCGTGGCCTTTGCGGTTCGTTATTTAAAACACAATATTAAATATTTAATATACAAGTTCTTTATTTGACTCTAATCTTAACAATTCACAAACTTTCAATTAATCAACTACACTTTAATTATCGCTTAATACTGTACTTTCAATTATCGCAATCTAATTACAACACTTCCGCACGTTATTACTTTCGCTTGTTAACACTGCAACGTCTAAGACAAGACTCTTTTTCTGGCTATGACAACTGTTATATTTATACCCTAGAAACTCTCCAGATTATTCTCGATTGTTCTATTTTCCAGAAGCTTCTTGACTGTTCTATTCATTCTATTCCTGAACCTTCCTGTAGATACCATAATCAACTCTCCGAACCTGAAGTCGTTTACTCTCCATTGCCAGTACATAGATGTCACAAGTTGTCTCTTTCTATTGCACGTAACAATATTTACCGTATGCACCTTTAAAATTTAATAAGTTAGATAGAACTGTCTTCTCTTTGCTACTCTCTGTGAGTGAAAGAGGTACATCAATTTTTGTAAGTCTTCTTTTTGTGTTATAATAACGACTGTACAACCTTCTACCAGGACTTTCAGTTTTGGATTTTGGTTTAACATAATAAATATCCTTAAATAGTCAAAGTTATAGAAGGAAGATGGCAGGTAAAAAGATAATCACCTTTTCGTCATTGAACTTATTCAATTTGCTCTGCAATAATTTCGAAGTCTTTTCGAAAAATAGGTTTTTGATTTTTTATATGTCAAGATCACTGACATGTATATAAATGGACTGCTCGTTGAACCAAAAATGCATGAAAGCAAATGGCACCACTTTCATGTTCCTGTCTCTTTCCGTGAAAGCATACTTTCCCATTGAACTGTAACGATTCAGGGGTATTTCCAACCAAAACAGCCTTGTAAAAAACACTTCCTTCGTCTTATAATTAAAATTTAACAATACAAATAGTACAAATACTTTTCTGGCAAATTCTGTAATTCCCATTGACATGCATATATAAATAAATTTCCAAATAATTTAAATACAGCGCCAGTCAGAGCATACTTTTCGAAATCAAAACTGGTGCCACATGAAACAGGAGATCAGTCAGTCCATTTATATACATGTCAGTGGTCAAGATATAATCGCTTCGATTAATATATTTCTGGACGTTTCTCCAATCTTGTTACATTTTCCAAAGTTTGTTGATGCAAAACTCCCTGTAGAAAATTCCTCAAGAGCATTTTCAATATCCTGCGAATGTACAGCTAATATAATTGCATGAAATTTCACAATAAGAAGGTAAATTACAAAAACAACATAATGTGATGAAACCGATCCTATTCGGGAACGAGAAGAAGCTGGAGAGTTTCATGTTGCATATTTTTGAGAATGATAGTTTTGCACAAGTCTAAGTTTATAAATAAGTTGCCTCCAAAAGAATAAAAACAGTCCAATGTTGCGATGAATTATTGAAATTATTTCTTTAGTTTAAATTTTGGAACTAAAATGAAAGTAAAGTAACCTTAACTTGTTTTGAGAAGGTTCAGTTTTAGTTATTAGAAAATGGGTATTAATGCTTGAGGCTCCCTATATAAAGCCATTGGTATGCGGTAAGTTATTGTTATTAATTTTTGCAGCTGCATGAAATTCTTGGAATTTATTGAAGTTATGTTCTTTTTTCTTCAGTTCTTTGATGCAGAATCCCACATATATAACGATAAAATATATGACCATGAAGAAAAATGTATAGTCCTCTTATAATAAATGTGCCGTGTGGTTGTTACAGGCGCTCCATTGCAAGAACTGCACAAGTTTACTTATCCGGATGTTTTCCTTTTCTCCCTTTTTGTTGTTTTCTTTGTATTACCTTCTTTTTTTTCGACTTAAACCAGTCAACCTCTTAATCGCCGAACATCACTTTTTCTGGCCTCTCCCTTGGCCCGTTTTATATTCCCCGTATTTGACATTCTGTTTCTCTGACAGCCGTGTTTCTCAGCGGAGTTGTTAGAGATGTTATTGTCTTCCCTTGCAGGTCTTCTAGTTCATACAGCGAATTTTCTTAACGAGACTTTATTCTACATTTTAGAAATTTGTGTCCGCGCTTGGAAACTGCTCTGCATAAAATTTCGTCGATACAGTTCTTGACCTACTTTATAATCGAAATATAATCTTAGACATCCACCGTCATCCGTGACCAATAAAAATCTCTCTTAATTTTTTTCAACGTTTTAGTTATTCCACCATGTGAAAACTGTGGCGGATCATACACACTTTCAAAAACTGTGGCAACTATAATCCACGTGGAATTTAGAGCTTCCCAGCCTCTTCCTCTGGATCTCCTGTTTTTGGAACGGTAGGGACATATAAGAAGCCATTGCGAGCACACATGTCAGGTAGTTTCACTGCGTTTGATTTAGCTTTAAGCTCAGTTCTTCATAATCAGGAGAGTTGAGGTGCGAAGAACTGAGCTCGACTTGAGGGCCCGGATCTTCGATCGCTAACAGCTTCTCGCAATGAATACGAGACAGTGCGTCCAGGACAACATTAAGGCTCCCCTTCTGACGTTCTATTGTGAAGTCGAAACTCTTTTGGGACATCAGCCATTGCAAGCCCGCATGATCAGTCACGATCTTGAACGGCGTTAATTCTATATATGGTCGGAATTTCTTCACACTGAGTATAGCTACCAAACACTCTTGTTCTGTGACAGTGTAGTTGCGTTGAGCGGAATTTAGTATTTTAGAGATATAAGCAATAGGTCGTTCCTTACGTTCATTGTCAATTTACAATAACACTCCACCAATGCCTTGCTGACTTGAATCACGCTGCCTTTGTGAAATGCGGATTCACCATTAACGAAGCCGAAGTAGGCTGCTGTTTGAGCTGCTGAAAAGAGTTTTAAGCTAGTATATTATGAGCCGTCAGATCGAATAGTTAAAGATAAAACGCTGATACCACCCCGCCATTTTTAATAGACGTCGCACCTCCGGAACATTTTTGGGAGGCGGATAGTTAACTATCGCTGCGATTTTATCCGGATCTGTTTTTATATCACCTTTTCCGATGATAAATCCTAGATATTTCGTTTCTTTTAAACAGAACTTACTTTTCTCGACGTTAATGATGAGGCCGGCCTCCCTCAAAGAGTCCACCACTCTTGTTAATAATACTAGATGGGAATCGAAGTCTTGTGACAAAATCAATAGGTCATCCAAATACACTAGAACGTTATCTCTTAGATTAAAAGGGATCACCTTATGCATTAATCGGCACATGGTCTGAGAGACATTGTATAGATCGAATGGCATCACCGTGTATTGATAGAGAGCATGACCAGGCACTGTGAAAGCAGTCTTCTCGCGCGAGGTTCTATCTAGTGCGTCTGCCAAAAATCATCCTTTAAGTCAAGGCTGCTAATGAATATAGCTGGTGGAAGGCGACTCGGGATTCCTTCTATCTACTGTAACACTTTAGCTCTCTGCTCAAGGCAGCTCAATGTTAGTGTCACTATTTTATTTAGAGGTACTATGTTGGGACTTAAAAAATATACAATTACGGCACCCGGGTGGGCGCCATATTTAATACATCGGTGGGCTCAGTAAAGCACGCATTGCTTATGACTCGACTCTTTTCTTCAAATGGCCTCCATCTCAGCCGGTTAAGCTCGTCCATTTGGGCGTGGGAGGGAAGGAGGGAATGCGACGCCATTAGCATTAGGAATTACCTACACCTGGACACGCAGCTGTGATTCGTGTTTAACTAGTTTCCAGTTTCGCATACAACCATCCGGAGATACCACCTTACTACACTCGTAGCAGGTCTACTACCCAGTTCGCGGTCTACTACCTTACTCCGCATTCCCCACTGCCTCTGAACCTAAATTAAGCTCAAATGAAATTAAAAAAAAAACTTTTATCCAAATTCCAGGTTGGTTAAAAAAAAACTTCACAGCACAGATTAATAAACCACGAGGAAGACAAAGTAGTTGATGCCATACACCCGTAGGTTTTAGCCTACGCTCGCTCGAGTTACCACAACCTTCCGTTGGGAACTAACTATAACTCCTACAAGTGGGATCCCCGCCTCCATCACTAGTACTCTACCACGACAACATGTACCCACAAACCTATTTATTCAAACATTCTTCAACATATGCATGTATACATAGGTATATTATATATACATATATATATATATATATATATCTATAGATCTCTAACAATTCCAGCAATAAGAAGAACTTACTTCACTATCTATTATCGCAGACCAACGGAAGACAATTTTAATTCAGGAACGAATACTTTTTGCACGGGACAAGGATTCTAAATCAAGAAAATTCATTTATACTACAGGCGAGGAACCCTGATTCTACCTCTTACTCTTCTTACTTGTGTCTAACCTTAAAAAAATAATGTTTTGAAACTCACTTGCCTAGTAACCCTGAGATCTAGTCACCGATATACACATTAATTAAAAAAAATTCGGTGTCTTACATTGTTCCACTCAGGTCCCAGAGAAAAGAAATTTTAGCGTTAGTCCTGCTTACTACTTTTATATCACTGTATATATGTATATAAATATTGTAAAGTTTGTTTTATTTTATTCGTCTTTTTTCCGTTGACCAATGGTTGCGGAATACGAATATCTTATGAAAAGAAGAACAAACTTTTATTAAAACAGAGATACAAGCGATAGAGCTATATGGAGCTTCTAAGTACTTGTATCTCGACCATGTGAGAGCTGGAAAGCTCAAAGTTTGGTCTTAATATAAGTGATGTAGAGCTGCGGACAGCTCTATTTGGGGTGCCTTGATTAGCTTAAAGCTAAAGAGCTCTATTAATATCAGTCAATGGTATGAGAGCTAGAGAGCTCTATTTACCTTGAAGGGTATCCATAATTAGGAGCTAAGGTAAGGCTGCCATCCGTCCGGGTTTCCCCGGATTTGTCCTAGTTTTTAGGGCGTCCGGAGAACGTCCGGGCGGGGTTTTCTATACCGTCCGAGTTTTCAAATTTTGGAAGTCAATTAAATAAAAATTAATTTTTATATGTAATGTATGTGTACGTTGTAGCCAGAAATTATATTTTTCGAAGCGTTCTCTTAGCATACTCAAAGGAATCTTTGTGGAAGCAGATATCTTCGTTGATTTTAGGATTATTCATCGGCTATATGAAAAGATATAACTCATCCAAATAAAAGTGTAAAAGAATTTTAAATCTTGAGTAGTCAGTTGAAGTGTTTGATTCCGTATAATTAATAAATTGTTCACAATATTATTTTCTGTTTGTTTAGCAACATTCCCTGAAAATCTGAAATCTTAATAAATACGAATTTCTCCTTGAGTGCTTCCCTAGAATCTCCAAATGCGTGTTTCCCTCTGCCGACATGCTCACGAGCTACAGCATCAGCGCCACGCGCCAGCGCCAGCTACATATTGGAACGCCTTCATAGACTTTCCGTACTTTCAATTTTTGACAGGTTGACTACAGCGCCAGGTACGCGCTACAGCAGCACATTGTGTTTCCCACTTTATACTTGATATCAGGGGCGTAGCGAGGTCCAACTTTGACAAATATCGCCGTCGAAGTCTGCCGTCGCAGACACAATTGTGTTTTGGTCCTTACGGTCTCAGACAGTCTTAACTCAGTAGAGAAGCGAGCAGTACGTATACGACCGTTTCCTGTGTAACTTGTGTTGAGTGTCAGTGTGTTGTGATAGTACCGCGTTCCCGCGCATGCAATATTAAATTTCTATAGTGTAGTGCGTCAATTCAAGTAAGTAAAATAACTGTAAATACCAGCGGACATATACCGGAAGTAGCCAAGGTTGGTCATATTTCACGAGAAAAAAAATTACCCAAATAAAAAGACACCTTTTATTATTAGGAAGTCGTACTCACGTTTAAAAGGGAGAAACATTGGAACTTTCCTCAAAAGCAGAAGTGTGGGCGTAAATGCTTAGATAATTAATAAAAATTCATTGCTTTTAGAAATTTACAGAACATATTTCGGCAGAATTTTTTTCACTCTTGATGGTCGGTCTACGCTTATAAAAATTGTTAGTGACCCAAGCACCCCATTTTAAAGAAAAAAAGTCAAGTAAATTACTAAAAAAAATTGAAGGCTTCCTTTTGGTTACGTCAGAAGGTCGAGGTATCGGCGACGTCGAGGCATACAGCCCGGAGGCATCGCTCTTACTTTCTCTCTGTGCCTACTACTACATGCTGCATGCTGTTCCACGGCGTAGTACAAGTGTGTAATCATGTTTGTCACGTATAGGTCGGAATAATTATTATTTTTAACTAATTGAATTAATCTAATTCAATTTTCACTAGCAAAGTACTAATCACTTTTGATACTCGCGATTTGTTAATTTCCGACACTATGTCTGTTTTCATTTGGTTTTCGATGCCCCACGCCAAAAACCCTCGAGGAACGCTTCCCAAGCCATGAAATGAAACAAACATGGAACAGACTCCCTCACTACTACATGAGAGCCCTTACTTTGTCCCAACATTCTAAAAGGTTTGCAGAGTTCTTATGTAAAACTGACAAAAGTTTGATTTGCATAACTCATGCGCCCTAAATTACTATTCAAACAGAAGAATGGCGATCTGATAATATTAACCTTGCTTTCTGATCTACCCAATCGTAATCAAATATTTATACCTTTCCTAACAAAATTATTTAAAAAATTTATCTTAGCCGAATGACTACGATTTGCCAAACAAAAACTCTCAGCTGAGTTATAATTGCATTTAGAAATGTGCCATGGTCCAATGAATTCGAATGAATGAATGATTCGGACTCTGCACATACACACATGCTACTATTACTCAGCTGAGAGTTAATGATACGGCTCCTCTTTGTTCAAAACTTTTTTATTATTTTGTTAAGTAAGGTATATAGAAAGTGTAGCCTTTGAGAAGGTAAGGAGTCATGCTTAAAATTACTGGAAGACTACTTTCCTCTGTGTATAGTAATTTGGGCTTTGTAGCATATACAAAATCAATGTCTAGTCACTTTTCCATAAGAATCAATATAAATCATTTTAGAGAATTGGACTAGCACTCACAAGCATAGATTTATGTGGTATTTCTGGAGGATTTTGACCAAGCACTTCCATTCACATCTAACTGTCTTTCAGAAATGCAGTTTCACTTTTTAAACTTCAAACATCCACACTATAAAATACAGTCACTTTCAACAATTTATTTGCACTTTGAAGTTATTTTAAATATGATTGAAATAACGGTATCACCACTTGTAATAGGGATGTAAAATTACTCTAATTGAAAATCACCTCCAGCTACACATCCAAGTAATATTTTTTGTTGAGTTAATTGACCTTGTAACGATTATCGAAGCCAATATTTCCAAGTTGGGGTTCTTTCAGTATTTCTTCGCTGGTAAATACTCGCGAGTAAATACCTGAACCTGATCATTGTTATAACTTGCATGAATTTTCTTTCTTGTTTTCAGATCTTAAAATGCCTAAGCGTAAATGTATATTTAATAGCGATTTGCAAAATAAATTTCCAATGTTGAAAAAAGGAAAATATGACTGGGAGGCTTTCTGTACCATTTGTTCGCAGAATATTTCGATAGCAAATAAGGGCGTTTCTGATATCAAAGAGCACTTAAACACAGGAAAACACAAAACAAATTTCAAAACCCAAGCTAGTACTTCACAGATTGCCACATTTTTTGTTAGATCCAGTTCTGAGGACCACCTTATACGAGCAGCTGAAGGCGCAATGGCTTATCATACAATATGTCATCATATGTCTTTCAATTCTTTGGATTGTACTAATGCCCTCAACCGAGAGTTGTTTTCGATGTCAGATACAGCAAAAAACATGACATGCAATCGCACTAAAGCTACAGCTATTGTAAACGGTGTGCTAAGCCCTTTATCGATTGCCGAACTAAAAAGTGATTTAAAAGATGTACCATTCATAAGCGTATCCACGGATGCTAGTAATCATGGAAGCACAAAACTATTCCAAATTATTATTCAGTATTTTGATTACCACAAGAACGGAATCACTTCAAAGCTTCTCGAAATAGAGAGTACTGAAAATGAGACATCCGACACAATTACTGAGATTATTATAAAACAACTTCGGTAGCATGATCTCTTGTCAAAATGTATTGCGTTTTCGGGAGATAATTGTAATACAAACTTCGGAGGAAGCGAACGAAGAGGAATCAATAATGTTTTCCATAAACTCAAAGAAAGTCTAAACCCCAACATTGTTGGTGTTGGTTGCTCTGCGCACATTATTAACAACGCAGTGCATCATGGATGTGATTTGCTGCCATTGGATGCAGAGTCTATAATCTTAAAAATATACAATTTTTTTGCTATTTACACGGTCCGAACCGAATCGCTTAAAGAATTCTGTGCCGCAGTTGACGCCGATTATAAACAGCTTCTCTATCATTCAAAAACGCGTTGGCTTACTCTTTTTCCAGCTATTGAGCGTCTTTTGAAACTGTATAAGCCAATCAAAGACTACTTCGAAAGTTTAGAAAAGCCACCCGTTTTGATTAAACAATTTTTTGAAGACCCTCTCTCAGAAGCGTATTTGTTCCTCATCCACTCAATAATGCATATTTGTCACTCAAAATTAGAGAAGTTAGAAAAAAGTGATAATTCTATCATTGAGACAAGAAACATACTGACATTCATTACGAAAAGTTTAGACGACAGAATTAAAGAAAGCTTTTTGCCGTTGAAGGTTCAGGGAATTTTAAATAAACAAGACGAATTCACTAAAACCAAGTTTAAGAAATGTTCTACTGAATTCTACAACGAAATGAAAGCATATATAGAAAACTGGATAAAACCTTTACAACAATTTGATAAGTTTGACTGGATGTTTTTGCCCAATATCACTGACAATACTCCGTGGACTGAAATTGAAAATACGGTTATATTTTTACAAGGCAAGAACATCGAAATTGATGACACAAAATTAATAGATGAGTGGGTGAATTTAAAAACCTTCAGCCAAAATCTAAGCGACCAAGACAAGCTTTTAACGACAAATCAACTTTGGCTTAATTTTTTTAAAACGTCGAATGCACATTTGTACACCGAATTATTGAAGATTGCACAGTATTTTTTTTTGCATACCAGCTCATAATGCTAATGTAGAGAGAGTGTTTTCACTAATTGCTCAACAGTGGACCAAGGAAAGAAACTCACTTAATACGCAAACAATTTCATCACTAATCAAGACAAAATATAACTTCAAAGATTTTAATTGTGTTGAATTTTATAAATTATTACTGAGCAAGGAAGCTATTTTGAAGGCTATTGGGCAGACTGAAAAGTACAAAATGTAATAAGTTTATGTTTTTAGTTTCTCTAATTAATATTAGATATTTAATGTTTTTAAAATTCTGCCTTCGTCCTATTTGTCCGTAACATCCTGTTATTTATTAGATATACTTTATTTTTCATTTTGTAGGCTTAGTGAACTTAGTTCTGATCGAGTTATTTAGTCAGTAATACTAAATACTATTATGTTCTTTTCATTAGTTTATGTCAGCTCCAGCTTTATTCTTATTATTACATGACCATATTATAATTCCAGTTTTGTGCAAACTGCTATATATATTTACTTAATGTTATATGTTATGAGCACTGTTACTTATTGCTTTAGTTGAAACTCTATATTTATCACAGTCTTAGTTGTTAAGTTAGCCATGAGGTGGTCTTAGTCTGTCGTACTAAATACTTTGTACCTGACATTCAATGTACATGCTGAATTGTTACACTCACAACTATGGTAGTTTATAATTTATGATTTGTTATGTTCCCGCAATTTAGACTAATTATTAGTCAACTGCTGTTGTATAAGACTCAATATGTGCCAACAATGTATTTACTATCTCAATCGCTGTACCCAACGTTTATTTACGTGGCGCTTATGCTGGGGTTTGTAATAAATAAATTTTGAATTTGAAATATAATTGCATCCTTAATTTTTAGAGAATTATTTTTCTTCCTAAATAGAAAGATTTAATTTAATTCTTTGGGACCGTTTGGTTTCACTGTTTTTTAGGGTTCCGTACCCAAAGAGTAATAACAGTAACTCTAAGCCTCCGATGTCCGTCTGCCTGTCTGGCTGTATCTCATGAACCACCGTAATGAGTAGACCCCATACGGCGTTTTTTCATCGTTTAATTTTCATTCATTATTATTATCATAAGTAGGCCTTATCTTTTCAAATGACGCCTACTCTCATTTGAAAAAATAAATAAAAAGTACATAGTGTTAAATTTTGTACGATAGTACGGAATCCTTCGTATGCAGGTCCGACTCGCACTTGTTTATAAATTGCCTGATTTTATAATAAGTTAATTAAGAAAGACACTGTATATCAATTTGAAACTATTTCATTGGTAAGTAAAATAAGAAACATTATCTGACAAGAATGTCCGGGTTTTAAGCTAAAAAGTCCGGGGTTTTCGAACTCGTTGTCCTAGTTTCATAATTTTAGAGATGGCAGCCCTAAGCTAAGGGAGCTTCGCTAGTAAAAGACACCTTGAGAGTTCTGATAATACTCTGATTTTATTAACCAAATCACAGGTCTTACTTTAACAAAATCGCTTACTTCATCATTATGCATGCAAAAATTAAATTTGCACGATTGATCACCTGAAATCGGTGACTGCATACAAGAATGCCGAGTAAGCTTTATACCGCTACACAAAGCTCATTGCACATGCATAGTGCTTATTTACCCATGATGGGTTTATTTGTTTACCTATGACGAGTAGTTGTTCTATGCCGATCCTGGCCCACTATTTTAGCTTCCAAGATTTCGCCACAGATGGCGCCACCGTCGCTAGGTGGGTCGAGTCAATACTTAATGTGCGTTTGTGTCTGGGATGTACTGGTTTATGTCTTGGATGTTGGGGGTACGAGACTACTTTTAGCACTCTCCAGCATAGGGAAATAGCATAGGATTTCGATTTTGTTTCTGAAGTTCGCTTATTTTTCATCTCGAGTCTTAGGGATACGAGACCACTTTGGGGATGCGAGACCACTTTTAGCACTCTCCAGCATAGGGAAATAGCATAGGATCTCGATTTTGTTTCTGGAGTTCGCTTATTTTTCATTTATTTTTCATCTCAGACTCGTAGCCTCTAAGTTGACATCAACATTTTTCATCTCGCGCCCTAGCAGCATTAGCCGATACTACCAGCATGCTCCGGTACTACGGCTTTCTTGGATGTGTGGTACGGTTCTCATGCATGTGTGAAGTTTTGTGTTTCACTTTTGTGCCACATGTAGCAGCATGCTACGGTTTGGGATGTTTTTTGCTTCACTTTTGCCCACACGTGGTAGCATGCTATGGTTTTCTGTGCCCACACGTAGCAGCATGCTACGGTTTTTTTACGTGTGAAGTTTTTTGCTTCACTTGTGCCCACACGCAGCAGCAAAATGCTACGGTTCTTCTTGGATGTGTGGTGCGCCTAAATGTAGGCTTTTGTTGTTTTCAAGTGTTGCGACTGGTTTTGAATTAATAACTAAAGTTAATAGTAGGAAAGTTTTGTTAATGCCAATGGATTCTAGATGGAGGGTAGGTGGAAGGGGATAATAAGGATAGGGAGGGGGGGTAATGAAATTTTCATCAGAAATCCTCTACGGGCTTTAGTTTTCGAGATATTAGAGTATTAATAAATCAAGTTATTTTTGTTCATGCCAGTGGATTCTAGGTGTTGTGGGGTGGGAGTGGGGACGAAATTCTCATCAGAAATCTTCTACGGGCTCGCCATTTCTTGAGTAAAGCTACCTAGCGGCATTAGCCGGAACTACTAGTATGCCTTGGTTTTGCTGTTTTTTTTATTAGTGGGGAAGTGCTAGATATCAGCATGACGTCATCTTGGTTTTGCTGTTTTCAAGTGCTGTTGTAGATATCAACATCATTCGAATTTTACAACATGATATCACCTTGGCTTGGTGTTTTCTTAGCAAATTATTATCATTGGGTTTAGGGAGTATGTGTATTGAAAAGTCACAGTTACTCTTTCGAGTGCAAGCACCATTTCTTGAGTAAGCTTCCCTAGCGGCATTAGTCGGTACTACATATGTAGTTCATCTCGAGGGAAACTAAGGTTCCCTAGCGGCATAAGTCGATACTACCAGCATGCCTTGGCTTTTCTTGCTGAACGATTTATTAGCGGGGAAGTTGTAGATATCAGCATGATGTCATTTTGGCCTGATGTTTTCTTAGCAAATTATTATTATTATTGGGTCCTGAGGGTACGTGTATTAAAGTCACAGTTGCTCCTTCGAATGTAAACACCATTTCTTGAGCATGTTGTTCATCTCGGACTTGGGGATACGAGATCACTTTTAGCACTCTGCAGCGTAGGGAAATAGCATAGGATCTCGATTTTGTTTCTGAAGTTCGCTTATTTTTCATCTCGAGTCTGGGGGATATGAAACCACTTTGGGGATACGAGACCACTTTTAGTACTCTCCAGCATAGGGAAATAGCATAGCATTTCGATTTTGTTTCAGGAGTTCGCATATTTTTCATCTCAGACTCGTAGCCTTTAAGTTGACATCAACATTTTTCATCTCGAGTTTTGGGGATACGAGATCACTTTCAGTACTCTGCACCATACGGAAATAGCATAGCTTTTCGATTTTCTTTCTGGAGTTCACTTATTTTTCATCTGGGAGATCGTAGCTCTAAACATTTGTGAAGAGGTGGGAAGCTTTTTTGGTGGAGGTTGCTGGTTAAGTTTGATCTGATCTTGGAGGCTACAATCCTGTGGTATGTTGGGCTGGGCTACTTGGTGGCTGAGGAAACGTTACCTAAGGCGTGGATGGATGTGTGCAGGCAGCACTTCGATGATATCTGTGTGCATTTTCGAGAAAAATGGCAAAGGAACACGGTGCATAGAGTACAATTTGAGGTCTTATATCTCGATAATAAAGGGTTAAACTGGAATTTTCAATATAACATTTTCGTTTTAGTTTTATTTGCGGAATTGAAAAATGCAATCTAAATGTATCCTTAATAAGGACGAAAAGGAAATTTTTTAAATATATCCTTTCCCAAGTCCTTTTTCAAGGACTTTGGCTATGCCAGAGGATACCTTGACTAACGATGCGTAACTTTTATTATTAGGACTTTTTCGATATCTCCGCACATTTTCGAGAAAAATGCCCAGGGAACACGTTACGTGGGACACCCTGTATAACCCATGTCCGCAGTTTTTACGTGTGATGTATATCAACGGCCGTAATTATTCTCACAAATTGCAAACAGTTACCAAAAAAAAACAGTCTTTCAATTATTTATTTATTATATTAAATACAACACTTACCTACCTATAAATTTTGGGATTAAATTTTCAAGTCCCCACCGTTTAAGATTTTCTTGAATATAATATCACCCATGGCAATGGCACAGAATAAGCACTATAAGTTTCATTTGAAACAATCCGTATTAATGCTCTCTTCCTACTTACTGTCAACAAATACGAACCCTTAATGCCCATCCTTATAACTTTAGCGTTTTCCGAAAATTGAAGTCATGGCAATTTGATAATTTGCGCCATATGCAAAATCATGTCTATCTATATAGACATTTTTTAGAAGAAATCAGTATGAAATTTCTGATGAACGAAATATATAAATATAATCATACAATTTGCTACTCAATGTGTGGCCGCATCGTATTCAAAATCATATGGGAATGTGACCGTTTCTTACAAACCTGACAACCGATTTCTAAATCAGAAATTTACTATAGCCGTATATACGATAAATTGCAACACACAAAGAAAAACCTCTAATGCATATAAAATACCGAAACAAAAGATATATATCATTAATTCTTATGGCAAATATTTTGAACCATCGTATATATTTTGTGAAGAAGTGCACTGCGGCAATATATTGCTGAAATTGTAATATGATAAAATCCACATTTATGTATAAATTCCTCTCATACTTTCAAGTATAATTTGATATATTATTTCAATTTTGAAGACATTTTATAGTAAAATTTCTTAAATTCACTTCTGATATACTTTTATAGTAAATTCAGTAATAGAAATATTTTTCAGTGTAGTTAGTACATATCTGTATTCGTTCGATATCTTTAATAGTCCTACAGTGTCTATAAATATAATCTCGAAGCTTGTATAGATGGTGTCTCTTTTACCAACATTTTTTCTGTTGTAAGAATCTTATTTTTAGCACATTTTTCACACTTATTTACATATATGATTTTTAACAATTCTGCTCAAATTTTATCATATGTATCTTTGTTTAATCTTGTTGATTGTTCTCTTGACACCTGAGTGTCCTCCATGCGAAGAGTTGTGGAATTCTTCATCTAGAATTCTTTTGGGAGGATTATATATCAATATCTTTAATTCTGTTTGCCCATTTTTCTTATTTATTTTGCAGATCATTAAATATTATTTTAAATTTGTCGACATTTATGTATTGAAATATAATGTCATCTTTCGCTAACGATAGTGACTCTATTTTCATTTTCTTCATTTCAAAGATCAGTGTCTCCAAGATCAAACCTAAGCCATGATATGGATTATTACTGATTTTGATTATCACTCCCTTTTTATTTATTATTATTTCTGGCAAACTTTCATTGATTCTTTTTCTTGTTTTCCTAGAGCTATTTTGTTTATCAGCACTGTTGCTGTTATTGTTATTGCTTTCTAAGCGTAATGTTTTGACCCTTCTTACTTCTTTAATTGATATGCATTCCCATGCATAAAGGTGGTTAGTCTTTACGGTGGTAGGGGATTCATACTGGGTCGCTTTCTTTTTATCGTTATCTCGATTGTCCTTTTTAGATATTGCTCTAGTTGTTATTTTTATATTTGCAGTAGGTGTCATCGCTTTAAGGATATCAGAATCTAGTTTTATTCTCGCTAGAGCATCAGCATTAGTGTTCATTTTGCCTTGCTTATAGATAATCTCGAAATTGTAATCAGACAGGTCAAGCCTTATCCTTGTCATTTTGGAAGATGGGTTTCTATGAGTGAAGAGACTTACCAAAGTCTGTGGTCTGTGACCACTATAAATTTTTTCCCATATACGTACGGTCTGAAATAATTAATTGCCCAATGTATTGCTAGGAGTTCTGCTAGCGTATGAAATTGGTAGATCTGGACCAATTTCACCTTGAGACAAAACTGCTCCAAGGGAAAATTGTGAAGCATCTGTGGTTATGATGAATTTTTCATCAAAATTTGGATATTTTAAGATTGGTGCATTTACCAAGTTACATTTAAGTGTCGAGAATGCTTCTTGGCATTCCTTCGACAAGATAAAATGTGTATTCTTTTTAGATAGCGAATTTATTGCTTTTGCCATGTGAGCAAAGTTTGGTGTAAATCTTCTGTAGTAATTACAGAAAGCAGCATTGTGGGGGTAGGGTAATTCAATACCGTATCAAATTTTTTAGATATGTCTTGACACCTTTTTCTGTTATTAAATGTCCTCCGTTTGCAAAAATCTACATTTTTGAGGATTTAGCTTTAGGTTATATTTTCTCTGTGAAAAGATTTTGGTTATGATGTTTTAGACTACATCCGAAAATTATGATATCATCCACGTAGAGGAATGCTTCTAAATCTTACCCAGCTAAAGCTATTGAAAGCATTCGCTGAAAACTGTTAGTGGAAATTTTTAAGCCAAAAGGGAATCTTTTGAATTGATAATGGGCCCTATTCTGTCGGTAAAATTTTATCATTTTATGTTATGTTATGCCTTAAAATAAAATATTTCCCTAAAATCCTATTCTGTACCAGAAATTTTATTTTATTTTATGCATCGTAACATAAAATATTTCCTGTTATGGAGCATAACATAAAAGAACCTAAGCAGCACATTTTAAAGGTATTTTGACACATTTTATGAAAACATGAACATTCGTTGTGCGAAAATTGTTTTAATTACAAACTAAAATGTCCACCGCCATACATAAAAATTACAATTTTGTTAGAAATTGTAGAAATTCGCACCAGTGCAGTGTATGATAAAATATAAAAAGTTAATTATATTTGCCTAGGTTTTAATTTTATGCAGAAGAGATCATACGATACGATATCTTCGCGATTCCTGCGATCCATGTGAGTTGCCCAGCCTTAGGCTTCAAAAGTTCTTCCGGCTGGATAATTAATAAACTTCTTATATTGTCATTTGTAAAGTTATTTTGCAAATGTTTCGTTTTAAGAAAACAAATTCGAATACTTATAGAGTAACTATAGCCTCGTACCGGAAAGACATCTATTCCGTTCACTTTGAGTTAGGAATCTAAAATTGAACGGAAAGGACGTCTTTCTGCTGCTTTGCATTTCTACGGACATGGTTCGCATCAAACTCTAGTCAGGAGTTGTCATATTTTAGAACTTTTACACCCAAAGTATTTCAAGAGCTATTAAGAAAGCAGCTGCTTTCATAAATGATTATTTAGTGGGTGATTTGATAGAGTATCACGCAAATGTCAATTGACCAGCTGTTCAAAAAGTAATAGAAAACATAGCGGAATGTACTAAATATTTTATGTTACGTGTTCATAAAAGAATTCATAAAATAATTTTATGGAACCACGACAGAATACGAATTTTTAAAATATTTTATTTTCATTTTATGAAGAAGGGATTTTTTCGCCATAAAATAACATAAAATATTATTTTATGAAAAATTACAGAATAGGGCCCAATGTCCCTTGTTACTAGAAAATGCTGTTAATGGTCTTGATTTCTTTTCTAATTCTATCTGATGAAAAGAACTTGTGAGGTCTAACGTGGAAAAGTATTTAGCTCTTCCGAGTTTATCTAGTACGTCTTCAAGTCTTGTCAAAGGGAATTTATCATCTAGAATTTTCTTGTTTAATTATCTGAAATTGACAACAAGACGCCATTTTTTTGTATCATTATCTGATTTCTTTGGGACGATCAACAGTGGCGAATTGTAAGGACTAACTGATGGTTCAATTATATCTTCATTAATCAGACTGTCGATTTGTGCGTTTATTTCCTCAAACTGGGTGTGAGGAAGTCTATAGTTTTTTATATAAACTGGATTTTTATCTGTAGTGAAGATTTTCTAGTTGTAAATGTTACTTACCGTTAATTTATCACCTGGTAAATAGAAGATATCTGAGAAATTTTTACAAATGTCTAAAATAGAGTTAGTTGCATGTCGGTCTAGATTTTCAATATTTAATTCTTTCAGAAGGTTGTAATATCTTTTTCTATCTTCTTGCTTGATATTAGTATTCAAAATGTAATAATTTTGAAGCGGTTCTGTTTTAGGTTTAAAATTATGCCCATCTGCCGATATATTTGATTTGTTGGCTTCATGTATAGATAGGCTTACTGAAGTTCTGCTGCCTGCCGATGAGTTGTTGCTTTATGGTGATTTTAACTTACCTAATGTGAGTTGGGTACACTCTCCGGACGATGAGGGCTTGCTGCCCTCTTTTATAGCGACTCCTCAACATGCCATATCTTTTATTGACAACATCATTTCTTCTGGCTTAATGCAGTCTAGCGGTGTGACTAATGACTCTGGAAAATCTCTTGACCTGGTATTTTCGTCCGATCCCAATGGTACTCTCGTTAAGCGTTGCTTAACTCCTATGGTTCCTGAAACAAGTCATCATCCGGCACTACATACAGTTTTGTTTTTTGATCCTGTAACTTCATCATCTAATGCTTCTGGTAACTACGAGTATTGTTATAACTTTAAAAAAGCTGATTTTAATAAAATTAATGAATGGCTATCCGCCTGCGACTGGACCAGTGTTCTGGGTGAACGTGACATTGATAAAGCTGTGAGCTCGTTTTATGACATCCTATTTCTTTGTTTTACTCACTGTGTACCACTTGTAAGTTCGAATCGTACTTCGCATTGTCAACCATGGATCAATGGCTCTTTGAAGCATCTTAAAAATTTGAAGAATAAAGCTTGGAGGAGGTTCTGTTCCTCAAGGAGCGATGCTGATTACGTAACTTATTCTAATTTGCGTGCTCAGTACATATCGTACCTGAATGATTCTTATAATGATTATATACATAGAATGAGGTCGGCCTTGCGTACGGAACCTAAGCAATTTTGGAAGTTTGTGAACTCTAAGCGCAACTGTGATGGATACCCTTCATCGTTGCGACTTGGAAACATAGATAGTGTTGATCCCTTGGAGACTTCCAATCTTTTTGGTGACTTCTTTAAAACTGTCTTCTGTGATAGCCACTGTGATATTAGGTATAACGATTTTATCCATTTGACGAAGCTCCCGACGACTTCTCTTCAACCTAAGGACCTGTTGTTCGATGAAGCGTCTGTCTTCAAGTACATTTCAAGCATAGCTGATAGTTTTTCTAGTGGTCCGGATGGCGTTCCTTCCACGTTCATAAAAAATTGTGCTACGTCCATAGTTTCTGTTTTGTGTTATTTATTTAATTTATCTTTAACCTGTGGTGTTTTTCCTAAACAGTGGAAGCTTTCTTTGATTATTCCTTTTCACAAGAAGGGTAATAAGTGTGACATTTCTAACTACAGACCCGTCGCTAAGTTATGTTGTATTGGTAAGATATTTGAAGCCATGGTTTGCGATGTTTTGTCATTCCACTGCAAGCCTTTCCTGCGCCCTTTTCAGCATGGTTTTATGAAGGGTAAATCTACTACGACTAATTTGTTAGAGTTTACTAATTTCTGCATTTCTGCAATTGAAAGCGGAAAGCAAGTTGATTGCATATTCACAGATTTTAGTAAAGCTTTTGACCGAATCAATCATAAAATCTTGATTCATAAGCTGACTCTGCTTGGTTTTCCTTCTGTTTTTGTCAATTGGCTTCATTCTTATTTATCGGATCGTACGCAGCGAGTTATATTTCGCGAAGCTCTTTCTGACGTAATAGATAATACTTCTGGTGCTCCTCAAGGCAGCCATCTCGGACCACTCCTTTTTATAATTTTCATTAATGACGTATCTCCGATTTTGACTAATTCAAGAATACTTTGCTATGCTGACAATGCCAAAATCTTCCGCATTGTTTCTAATGAAAACGAGTGTGGAATTCTTAATTTGGACTTAGACACCTTTCATAATTGGTGTGCTATTAACTGTCTTCCTCTCAACATCAACAAATGTACTGCTATGGCCTTTTTTCGTAAAAGGAGTCCATTGAACTTCAGTTATACTTTAGATGGATGCTTGTTATCTAGACTTGACAAAACCAAGGACTTGGGTGTCTTCCTTAATACACGCCTTTCCTTCGAGGATCATTTTAATACAATCGTTGCCAGGGCTAATGCTACTCTGGGGTTTGTAAAGAGATGGTCAAAGGAGTTTAATGATCCATTCATAACGAAGGTCCTTTACTGCACATTCGTTAGACCTATTTTGGAGTATGCCAGTCCGGTCTGGTCTCCGTTTTATGCTGTACACATAAATCGTATTGAGGCTGTGCAGCGGAGATTCGTTCGTTTCGCTCTGCGTGGACTTCATTGGCATAACCCTATTATTTTACCTCCATATGTTGATAGGCTTAAACTCTTTCCATTGGATTCTCTCGAAAATAGGCGAAAAGCTTCCAGAGTTGTTTTTGCGTTTCAGTGTATACAGGGAGCGATAAATTCTCCTGAGCTCTTAAATACTTTCAATATATCTATTCCTGCGCGCTCCTTGAGGAACCACGACTTCCTCGTCGTTCCTCATCATAGTACGAACTATGGTTTTCACGAGCCGATTTCATCAATGTCTCGTCTCTTTAACAACCAGTTTGATTGCATTGATTTTCATCTTTCAAAAAGTGAATTAAGAGATCAGCTTAGTTAAGGTTACTTTTCATTTTATTAATTTTGTTTGTACACTGTTGGTCAATATCATTGTTTACATATGTATAATAATTTTTAATTTATTTTTTTTTTTAATTTTTCTTTTGTAAACTTAGTAATCAGATTTTTGATGAAGTTCTAAATAAAATAAATAAATAAATGTAAAGTTACTTCTTTATCTAAGGTGTTTAGGATTTTAACATGAGCGATGCCTTTTGCGGGTATGATGGAATTTGCTACATAAATTCCATCCTGAATTTCTTCATTCAAAACTATGCTATCTTCAGTAATGTCGGCTTTTATTACTTGTATTATTTCAGATCTAACAGGAATTTTTATCTCTTTCAAGTTAGGTAATTTAGTTTACATTGGCAGAATGTATTTTGCATCATTGAAAAAAATTTAAATGGTAAAATTGTAATAATTTATTTTACAGGAATTTTTTATGAGAAAGTTTCTTCCTAATATTCCACTGGTAATTATAAGAAATGTTTCATCGACAATGTGGAATTCTTGTTGGATCTCTTGACTATCTATCTTTATATTTGCACTTATTGTGCCTAGGTAATTGGACTCTGATTGCGTGATACCTTTGATTTTGCATTTATTATGCTCTTGAATTCCATCTCTTGATTTCAACTCATTTATTTTCAAGATTGATATGTCGGCTCCTGTGTCAATAAGGAACACGGAGAGAATAATTTACTGATATTAAGCAAATGTAGATAAAAATCAAGTAAAAAAGCTGTTGATTTTGCGCCAAGTAAATTTTTATTATTTTCTAGAAAACATTTTCTTGATTCAACTTTTGGGTGCTTGTATCATTATCAAGTAAATTAAACTAAATTCAAGCGGTCATATTTTCTTACTTCTAGCATTAATAGAATAAAACTAGATATGTTTAAAATTCATACTGATGCTAGCTTTCCTATATTCAGAAAATCTTTATGCCAGATTCAAGTGACCTGTTTACTTGAATTAAACATTGAAAGATTAATATAAGTAAATGAAATGTCTATAACTATCTTATTTTGCCAATTAATTGAATTTTAGTTTTGCTAAAATGTATATCATAAAACGTATAGATCAAGAAAACTAATTCTAGATTTAATTTATTGTAGTAGTATACACGTGTATTAATTTGCTTTATGCAGGTGTGCTCTTCTCAAGAATAGCTTTTCATGACAGAATCTTTATGCTTCATGCAGATATGTTTATTTGAGCAAAGCTTTTAATTAATGAATCTATCAAATTATTTATTATTTATTGCAAAAAAAAAAAATCGTGGGAAAATCTAGAAATAAAAATCAGTTGTTTCCATATAAATTGTAAACAATTTATTCAGTATACCTAATTATATTAAAAAATATGTGTATTTTAAAATTAAATGAATTTATTAAATAACGAATTTTTTTTCAAATTATTAAGTTTAAAAACGTTTTCACCATGTGGTTGAAATGATTTATGCAAAAGGCTTTCTAGCGTTGCACTCCACACACAAAACACGCACAATATATTTAGAAAATTTAATTATTTTTTCACAAGTATCAGGAAGAACGGTATTAAGCTTGACTTGGAGCAATTCTTAAACTTCTTTACTTGAATAAAGTCGGCGTCCAAATGAAAATAAATGTAAGCAGTTGAAAACTAATTTACTTGTGTGTTCTCACACATTCTTAAATGTTTTCTATTGTTGCCCACTGACACATGTATATTTTTGAAAGTATAACAACAGTAAATTAACCGTTTGATTTTATCCCAACAGCAAAAAACCTATGTCATTCATTTATTGAAATTAAGAAAATTATTCCTGAAATTTAATAAACGTTTGCTAAATTCTATTTATTTGTATGATGTCTATTGAGTTCTAGCAAATAATGATTGATTCTAACATTCAAGTTTTAATTTTTACCATATTTTCACACAGAAAGAGATATTTAATAAATTATTAATTAAATTCAGAAAACTTTTTCTAAATTGTATTCGAAAAGAATTTGATAGTTTTTAGTAAATTAGAAAAAATTTTGAAAACTTCATCTTTCTCGATACTAGACAACAATTATTAATATTAATGTCGTTTTCGTTTGAGCATCAGTTTCGCCCTGGAGGCAACCTAAATGCTGTCAAAGCGTTCGTTTGAAGCAAAAATGACGTCATGGGTTGCCTCTGGTGGCAACCCAAAAAGCATCAGTTTCACTCTGAAAATTTACTCGGGTACACTGTGAGTTCACTCACACAAACAAACTCTAGTTGTGATTTGATATTATTTAGTTAATTTTAAAGTCAACAATTATTATTAAGACCCCTACTATTATTATATTATCCTCAAAAATTTTCCGCAAACAAATTACCAATCAGTTTTCGCAAAAAGTTCATAGCTACTTAGACGTTAGTATACATACACAAGCAAACTTTTTCAGGTGCATTCTGAAACCGTTCGATTGAACTGGGTTGCCTCCAGAGCGAACCTGGATGTTCAAACGAAAACGACATAAGAAAACTTTGATTAAATTGATCATTTCTTGAATTGATTTTAACAAAAAGGGTATTCACTGTGTTTAATAAATCGAAGATTTAATGTTAGTAAAAAATTCTTTCCGTGAATGTTTTGCTGCCGAGTGATACATTTATGGATACAGATATGTGATTGGTTAAAATTTCATTTATATTATATATTTTTACTGTGTTTCCCCCGATCCTGTTTCGGGGCTTCGCCCGTTTCCCGATTGGGCTATTTGTATTCTCCTATACGATGTGTTATTGTTCCGAGGGTACCTATTGCCATTATTTTGGCCGTTATGGTAAACTTGTGAGTTAAACGATCGATTGTTATTCCGTTGAGGTTTATTGCGATAATTGCCTCTTGAGTCGTTACGGTTGTTATTGAAGTTTTTGAAGGTTTTCCGAGCATTGTACTTATTGGTACACATTTGCTTCCTGTCTTGGTGTTTCAATTTCCGCTGCTACACTCTAAAAAATATGCCGATGCTTTTGATTTTTTGTCCACTTAAGGTTAATCTTTGACTTCTTTCGGATTAATCTGTGAATAATTTAACTCCAATTTACGGATAAAAGATTAAAGTACCTTTTCGGAAAAATAGTAACTATTTTTTCACTGTTCGGAGTAAGAAATAAACAAAAATTAAATGATAAGAGTCAGAAATACTATGCGATAAAGAGGTGTAAGTTGACATAATGTGACATGTTTGATCACGCCACAAAATTAACGGGTTCCAAGAATTTTGAAACAGCTTAACCTCTACGGATTTCAGAAAATTACCCCAATCGGTTAAATCATGTAACGTGTTAGAACGGGAAACCGATTCACCGAATTTTGCATCATTTTGAAATCTCAATTCACACCTATCGTATGCATTTAAATATTTAAAGCCACATTATGGATGTTGGAAGCAAGGTTTTTAAGTTAACTTACAACAACGTGCAAAATTATGTCGTCGTGACTTTTACTGAAAAGGTGCAAATTATTGACTTATGTTGTGTTTTGTGAATAGAATCTTTTAATTTACTGTTGTTTTTACTTTAGCAGTGAACGCTTTTAATATTCCACTGGATAAATATGTGCTATATATATGTGATGAGTATGGAATAGAAATCCAGCAGCCAGTTTTCGACATATTTATGAAGGAGTGTAATTTATCATTCGATAAAAGGTTTTTTGTGAAAGTTGTCCAGTCAAGTGGTAAAAAATATTTCAAATAATTCGGACCAAGGTGTTTATTTAGATTCATTATTTTAGAAAAATATAAAGATGTATCAACACAAACGGAACATAATCTAGAAGAAGAGGAATATTTTGCTTCACCTTTAAAGCGGGAAGGCTGTTTTCTTGGCTCCTTACCAAAAAAGCGTAGAATTGAGGAAAATCTTCTTAAATCGGTGAGAACGACACTTAATTAAATATTTTTTTTATAATATTAATTTTCTAGGGATTGAGCTTGTATGTATCTTCAAAAAACATAGAAGGAAAAAAATCTTAAATTTTTATAAAGAAAAGAATACGTTGAACAAAAAATTTCGCATAAAATTAGTAAATTTATTGGTTAACCACTTGATAAAAATTGAAGGGACTTATCCGTCTGCTGAAAGCAAAATTCTGTGGGCTAAAGCAACTGCACATCTTTTCTCAAATCTTTGTGAAAATCAAGATCCAGACAATTTTGTGAGTAAAAAATATATTTTATTTTATTGTTGGAAATTAAGGTTCTGTTTAATATGCATTGTGATATGTAACTATGTGCTATGTAGAATAGTAAACGTAACTGAATAAGTTAAAATATACACGTATATCAGCAAAAACAGTGCGTTTTAGAATTATATTTCATCACTGAAACTGGACACTAAAAGGCTGCCCTCTGTAATAGTTATTTTTGTCAATTTATTTAAATTAAATTTTATATTTTTTTATTTGTTTTGATCGATGTTTCTTGGTCAATTAATTAAGCCGTGTTTTTGATTTGGATATTAGAATAATTTCCAATAAAGGCATAATTTATGTTATTTTATCAGGAAATCAGTCATACAAGTATATGGTCTTTTTCAGAAAATTTTTTATGATTCTCAAAGTCGAGGTGGAAAAATTAAGTTCATTCTAAAAGTTCGGGAAGAAATTATTTTTGTTTATAATGTTCAAATTACTCAAAATTATAGTTTCAATTTAAATGCATTTGAAATCGGAAACAGTGAAGAAGTAAAAACCATTAATATAAAAAATATCGTTTTCGAGGAACCCTTTGAAATAATATTACGAGAAAATTGTGTTAATTTTTTTATTGTTCCTAGACATGTTTTAGTATATGAAAACTAAATATTCTGTTTTTATGCATTTCTTTTTTTTTGCTTATTATGTGCTACATATATGTATCATCATTATTGAATGTAACTGCAATATACATATATTGAAATACACTACCACTATTAAACAATTTTTAACTCTTTCATTTTTGTAACTATATAACTAATATTTAATTGCAGGTCCCTTTTGACGTCTATAAATATTAACAAATTTTGAGATATTTCAATTTAACGCCTGTGCTGAAAATAGAAAAATCGAAATGGTGTTAAATGTCTGCACCACCAGTTTGATATTTTTTATTTATAAGAATGAATCTAATATAATCGAAAGGATATTGGATTTAACGCACAACAGGAATATCCCTTTGAATAATATCGTAAATTGTTCTATAGGATAAAGTAGGAAAAATCGGTATGGTGTTAAATATCTTCACTAGTTGACTATTAGTTTTATATTTACAAGTATATAACCAGTAAAATTGAATGGATGAATATTGTAACCCCGAACGGAGAAATCCGATCGGATAACAATTTAAGTTATCCAAAGGGTTGGACACTATTTAACACCGAATTGGTGCTATTTTAACACCGTTTTTTACTGTGATCTGTATAGCTTCACTAAGCTTTTTGGGTGTTGCCTTTAATTGTTCTTGTAGGCCATTTTTGAAAACGTTTAGTGCCAATTGATCATCCAATTTTACGATCAATGACCTGTTTGTTTCACTTTACTCCGTTATCTGTAAGGTATTCAGTTGTGCAACTAAACCTTCAATTTTTGTTGCGTTATCTGTGATACTTCTATTGGATTGAGTGACCTTTGCTATCTCAGTGTGAATATTGCAGGGTGTGTTATTCGTTTTGTCTTTTGGAAAATCTCTAAAGTGGTGGGGGTTGGCAATGTGCACAGTTTATTCGTTACTGTTGCTGTTAGATGAGTTTTCAAAACGAAATCTAGCAGTCTTTTCTTTTGTGCTTCCTCTGATAAGTCATCATGTAGGAATTGCACTAGATTTAGAAAATTATCTAGATTTTTACGCTCTCCAGAATATTCTGGTATTACTTTCACTGCAGTGGCTATGTCAAAGTTCGGCATTATGATTTCCTCAGTTTCTTTATCCAATGTATCTTTTGCTTTATTCTTCAAAATCGCAATTATGTTATCGTACAATTTCTCAAAATTCTTTTTGCGTTCGATCGCTTGTTCTTCACTTACTTTAAATATTTCTTTATATTTTGTGTTGAAGCTATCTTTTATGTCTTCAACCTCTGTCGTTTTCTTTAAAATGTGAGTGGACGAATATTGTCTATTTGGAGTTTTCTTGAAATTCTCCAATATATCTTTTAATTTTGTTGTTAAATCCTTTAAGCTCATCTTTTTATTCTAGACTGTTGCGACAGCTACTTGCTTCTTTACTTGTTTTATGAGCATTTTCTTTATTTTACTAAATGCTAGTAGGCACAAAGCAATGATTGCTAGTCCGGCCGATCATCAACAACGTCGAGTCCTTGCTGATTGGGTCCTTGAAAAGAGTTATTGTTGAAAAGCCTATCTATCCTCAACGTTTGACTGTTTGGTGCGGTTTATGGTCCCGCGGGGTCATTGGACCTTACTTTTTCGAAAATGAGGCTGGAGCAACAGTTACGGTGAATGGATTGCACTATCGACAGATGATTAAGGATTTTTTATGGCCGGAATTGGATGGTATTGATCTGGACAACGTTTACTTTCAACAAGACGGCGCTACGTGCCATACAAGCAACGAAACCATTGATCTTTTACGGGAAAAGTTTCCGGACCGTGTTATCTCTCGAAGAGGTGATCACAATTGGCCACCGAGATCTTGTGACTTAACACCTTGCGACTTCTTCCTTTGGGGCCACGTGAAAGAGAAGGTCTACGCCAACAGCCCAGCGTCGATTCAAGACCTCAAAGATGGAATTCGTAAGGCTATCGAGGACATAGGGCAGCCACTTTGCGATTTGGTTACGGAAAATTTCATGAAAAGGATATGGTCCTGTAGGCGCGGTCGTGGTGGTCATTTGGCTGATGTTATTTTCCATTATTAACGGCATGCCTTCCTCTTTATAATGAAATAAAGATCCGATCATTTATCTCAAAAAATGGCATTTTTCTTTGAATATCAAAATAACACCTCTTATTGGAAAGCCCTTTATATACACTACACGCGAAGTTTGGGGTAGCACAAGGTACATTTTGTGGATACGTTCCGAGTACTGCCGGGAAGTCCACTGAAGTTTCTAGGGACTCTCCGGAGTAATGTTATGTAATTTTATTATTCCCCACGTGTCCGGGAATTTGAGGCACCGCGCTTACGGTTCTACAATTGGGGTTCTACTGTTAACGCCTTCCATCCGGCTCTGGTTGGGGCTTGACTCCACCTAGGACTAGATTTCCGATAATCGCCATTCTTTATAATTCTTTTTTTTTTTTATTTTCTCACCACAGTATTCTCACTTCAAGCACTAATTGGGAGGTTAGAATTTTCTAATTTCTAATGAGTTGCTTAGCAAATGCTTGCTACAAAAGAAAACTCCACTTGATCACACCTCAATCAACTAATGCACTCGATACCGTATTCTTATTACTGCTAGCTCCGCTAGCCGGAATCACCTGATTAGGCACATCTAGAGCTTTCTGACATATTCTCCTCCCTTTTTATAGGACTCTTGACTATCGGACGAACACCAACTATAATCTAGTATCTACTAGATGTCTCTAAGTACGCTAGGAAGCATGTTTGCTGCCTGCAATTCGGCTGAACCCGGGATTCTCCCCCTTTTCTGCTATTCTGGGTACCTAATTGGAACTTAAGGCGCTTTACGGCAGATTTCTCAGAGAGTGCTATACTTCGTCTCGGGTGGCTCGAGTGTAGTGAACAACCAAATTGTACACAAGGAGTAGAAGATCCTACTCTAGATTAGTATTTATTGGCATACTTGAGGACGCGATTCTTCTTCCTCAACGGGATGAATTTGAACACTAGATTGATTTCCGGCGTACAGCTGTGCACACCCGTAGTTACACTGTTGCAACGGATAGGAATCCTTGTTGGTACTGCGTTCACGTTCCTCGCATAACGTGGCTTGCGTTCTAGTACGACTGGAGAGCTCCAAAGGCTCTGGTTCTCCCCAAGCCAAGTATAACATTCGTCCAAATTGTAAAGAACACTTTCACGAATACAAATTAAAATCGTTCTGCTTAAATCCGGGAAAAACTCAGATGCATTCAGAACCATTCGGAATCCGAAAAGAGCGATGACAGATTGAAATTAAATCGTTCGGCCCGAAAAAAAGAACGACATGGATTGAAAAAATTCATTATGAACGAGAAAAGGAACACAGCCGTTAATCAAAGAAGCATGGTATGCCATAACCCACACAGGGGAGGGTATTGCCACTTTTTACGGGTGAGAAGTATTCGGGGGTAGGAAAAAGTCCGCGCTACCAAGTTTCGATCGGGAGTACGGGCAGCATACAAATACTACAGCAAGGCGGCCATTTTTAAATTGTGAAATTTCTGAAATTACTCATCGGACGGCTGTACAGATGTTTATTTGCGATTTGAGGTGATAACATATAATTTAATAATCATTACGTGTTGTGAATTTGTGATACAGTAATTGTTTATATCAAAAACTGTGACTTAATTTAAAACACACACACAATTAATTTCGGTAATCATATAAGGAACTACGCGAAGCAACTTTATTGTTATGGCACGTCTAAGCCAAGGGAAGGAAATTCCTTCATTCCCTAAAAAGTTCTTTTTTGGGTTGGGCCTATGACTATAAGCCTGAAACACATTGGCTGAAGTAACTTTAACTTCAACTTTGTATTCATTGACTTCACATGGTATCTTATTTGGTTGAACTTGAGGCTGACACAATAAATGGAGTTGCTGCAGCAGAGAATGCTACTCTAACCTCGACTTTGAGAAATTTCAAAGTTGATATTGATATTGATTCTACGTTTCCTACATATTGCAAATACTTGTTAATGTATTCCAGCAAAATTTCATTCTTGATTTTAAATAAAAAGATTAACGCGTAAAATGCAATCTTCTCTTTAATCCATTGGAGAGTATTTAGCATTAATGAAATGGTGGGGTACCTGTTACAACAAAGTAGAATGCTTATCGCCTTGTTTTGCAGCCTCTGCATACCTTTTATTTGCTCCTTGGTATTTAAGAATAACACCGTTGAACAATACTCAAAATGCGGTTTCACGATGACTGTTGAGACTTCACCTACATAAATATAAATTCTCAAGGTAAATTCACTCTAACCACCCTGTAACGATATTTATAAAATGTTTGTTTAGATTATCATAAGACCGCTATTGTTATAAGTTTTGAACTGCATTGCATTGTATTCAAATACCAAACTCGAATTCAATCATTCAAAAGCTGTATGAATTTTTAGTCTATCGCAATTTTCGCTATCGATCGCATCGTTAATTCGTTGTACAAGCTCTTTCGTTTGAATTCAATTAAGCAAAGTTCTCGTTTTATTTACATATACTATTTCGTTGAACAGGAAATTTTAAAAACTCTTAAAATTGCACAGTGGCATTATAAATCTTTATTGCTGTGGCCATTGAAATTTTGAATCCTTATTCTTATTAAAAAGCAATTTTTTCTGCCATTTTTTACAAATATAGTCGATGTGTTTTTTAAACGATAAATTGTTTTCCATAATAACATCTAAGTATTTTATTTCTGACGCACACGCTATAAATTGTGCTATTTATAACACTTTATATTCTCGCCACCAAATACCATGCATTTAGATTTTTCCACGTAATATAACTTTTTCATTTTCAACCAAATATTTACTTTTTCAAGCCACTTTCCATCCGGGAAACACATATGTAAACTAATATCGTCTTGGGCTATGTAAAGTAATGCATTATCAGCGAATAATCCAATTTTCACATCCGATAAAATTGTCGCAATATCGTTAATCTATTGTTACGAGCGTGGCCTTTGTTCGTTATTCAAACACAACAATACTAGTTAGTTGATATTTTTTTAGTATACATAATGATATTTTTTTTTCTTTAATATCATACTTGAACTGTAATTTTTACATAATGATGCTTTTTTTTTACTCTGAATTTCGATGTATATGATTCTAGCTCTACGACAATAGTTGTACTCAATAAGATTTCAATCCTGTGTACGTTACCGAAATAAAGTTTATTCTATTCTATTCTAATATGTATTTCAAATATTATTCAAAAGTCCTTCCTTTATTTAACTTTACTGTTAACTTTTATAACATTCACAAACAATTATTAAATCAACTCTTTAGTTATCGCTAGTACCGTAATTCTAATTATCGCAATCCAAATAGTTTACTTCGTTCATTTCACTGTCTGAAAATAGACTGCCTCCTAGCGGTGATAAGGACCGTATTTACATATACTCTGCAAATTGTCCTAGAAACTTCCCGACAATTCTATTCTAGAAGCATCGATTCGCCGAGCCCAAAGTTCTTTATTTCCGTACTTATAGATGCCACTTGTCCTTATCTGTAATCGATTTTTTGAATGTTGTTTATGTCCGTACTTAATTACTTATTTCACACAAAGTATCCATTTACCATAGATGTCTTTTTTCTATTGCACGTACCCATATAATAAAAAAAAGTACTGCACCAAGAACCAAACCTTGTGAAACAAAAATGTCAATACCCTCCTTTTCAGACAAACTTTCATTAACTTTTGTTCTTTGATGGCCCGTATTGCTCAATCCGACGGATTAATGATTTCCGCCGCAAGTAAAATTCACTTCCCCTTGTAAAATGTGTTCCTACCTTCGCTTTACTTGAATAGGCATCCGTGTTGGGTCCTTGCCCCAGCAAACCACACACTCAGTAAAACACACTCTTGATCTCACAATAACATTTTATTTATCTTCAAATTTCACACTTGTCTTCCTATCTATTGGTTTTGCTCGAATTTCGTGTGTTTGATATTTTTACACTGAACTTTAGATATCTTTTAATTTTATGGTAATTACGAATTTCGTTTCTTTTCTCTTGTATTTAACTCTATTTTATCTTTCGATTTTCACTTTCGTACTATTTAACAAATTTCAACTAAAACTTTTATTAATATTTTCCAAGACCGAGACTACCTTTTATTAGTATTTTCCAAGACCGAGACTACCTTTTATTAGTATTTTCCAAGACCGAGACTGATCCGCAATCAAGTTAAAAATCAACTCGGCTCTTGATCACTTTTTTCGCGATCAAGAGCCTTCGTTCAGGGTAGAAAATGCATAGTTGCATTTTCACCCTGAGAAAATTTTCATTTCTTCTGGACTTGATTAAACAAGTCCAGAATATTTTTCGTTGGACGGAGGCTTGAAATTTGATGCTTTTATAAACATCAGCCACCGTCCCGTCGATTGAAATTGCGGCGCGCGTATACATGCAATGTATTTTCGCGGCGCGCTCTTCTTATCGCGAAAGCTTTTTTGTGATATGTATGTACATTCGTACATACATATTGTAATTTTCACGACAAATCGTACTGAAGGTACGATTTGTCTTTTGCTTTGTTTTTTAAAAGTAAATATTTCTACTGGCAAATTTTGCTGAAGGCAAAATTTGCCATGGGAATAATTTTATTTTAATTCATGGAATGTGAAGAAAATTGCTGATGCAATTTTCTTCACTGATTGAATAGATAAGCTAACCATGTTTTAGGCATCGTTAGCTTATGTGAATTTTAGTGATTTTTGGAATTTTTAATGTTTTATAAATTTTAGGGTTTTTAGGAATTTTAGGAACTGATTCGCTTTCTTCAAATGTTTTTGAAGGTAAGCTAATCATGTTCCAACATGTATGTATGCATGTAAAATTATTCCCTTTTTGTACTTTTCCAGGGTATTAAATTTACGTACATAACACCCTTCACGATGCGTTTTTCAATCCCCCGGCGTAACTGCCACATTCAAGTATCAGGATTCGATTCACTTGTTTTCAATAATCAAGGGAAACTTGATTTTTTCACTTCCAACATTTTCGATAATCACAAACTCGCAAATTCGCAAACTCCGTTCTCCGGCGGATTCAGCAATAGGGGTCATACCATTCAGACCTGCAAGACTCAAATCACTCATACAATTTCCAATTTATTCCATATTTTTTAATTTAATCAAAAGAATATTTCTGTCAATGTATTTTATGTATTTTTATGTATTTTATCGAAAACCGAACTGTTGTTGTTTCAATACGAGATTGGACTCCAAATTTTCCTAATTTAATTTGTGCTATGCTTCTCTATTATTTTCAATAGCATATTCATTCCGCGGAAGTCCTCAGTCCTAACGGTATTTTTAACCTTTTCAACAAGAGCTATTAATGATTCTCTAACAGATTTTGGAAATAAAGCCTCGCTAAGCGACTGATTAATTATCTTCAATAGTGGTTCGCAAACACAATCCAATTATCTTTATTGTTCATACATGTAACCACTCCGATAACTCACTGTTACCATTCCAAAATCTAAATTAGGCGAATTACACTTAAATTTCTCATACTGAATCGAGTTAATTATGTAATTTTCATTATCAACAACAAAATTATTAAACTTCTCATAGTCTAACAACCCGCAGTAAATTTTTGGTGTGAAGTATAACCAAAAAATATATGCATAAGTATTAAGTTAAAAGAAAGGCAATGTCAAAAACAATCGTCTGGCAGAAATCTCCACGTCCTAAGTGAGTAATAGTACATTGAAAACACTTGTTTTTTTTTTTTTTAATTGAAATACTTATTGTAACCACTTAATGTATGTCTTAAAAAACAGAGAGGTTTTCTTCGAGCAAAAAAGTGTAGGTCCAAGACGTTTTACGCGCGGCTAGCCCCTTGCCAGACGAAGTTAAAGTACTAAAAATTTCGGATTTTCCAATAATCAATATGAACACTGAAATTCGGCTCAGAAACAGAGCTAATTGGCCGGATTACATTAACAATGCCGACGTCGTCGTGGTCGTCGTTTTATGTCAAAAATATTTAGAGACAGTACTGTATGTATGAAATGCATTACATTACCCACGCTGGCGTCGTCGTCGTCGTCGTCGGCGTGGTCGTCGACCCATCTCTAATCCTAAATTTAACGCTGGCACTCCATTGCTGCCAATTTGCCAGATCTAAATCTATTATGAAAAAACATGAAAAAATGAATGGATATTTGAATTTCTGAAAATAAATGATTTTATGTTAAAAAATGTGATTTGAAGGAAAAGGAAATATCTTTTTTATTGTTATTTAAATTTTTTTTTGTAAACGGGCACAGATTACAAGCAAATAACTCAACTGCAAAATGTATGGGAAATTAATGCATGGCGGTGCCGCCCAGTGTTAATGTAACTTGTCCGGAGTTTTGTTCGGCGTTTAACGACGACGACGACGACCACACTGGCGTCGGCGTTGTTAATGTAATCCAGCCAAATATCCCTCAGCACAAATATGCAGATCCAAGGCGTTTTCAACGCTAACCCCTTGCCAGACGAAAATAAAGTACTGACAAATATCAAACAAATCTTACAATTTCTAGCATTCGTGTTTTACATTTAGAAATCGGGTTTTCAATTCATACTTTTAATATATATAAATATCACTTTCAGATTCACTCTCATCTGATGAATCACAAGTGAGTACATCGTTTTCATTTTCTTCAATTACATTAATTTTAAGGATATCTTGCATTTTACGGTGTGACATTTTCTCGAACTATTTAATTTTCAATTTATTTTCTACTATCACCCAAACAATTTCTGTTGGTGATAATGCTTCTGTATATTTGTTGCAGCAGAACTGCTTTATTTGAGGGTAGAAGACTTCCATCGAAACCTATAACAAAAAAATATATAAGCAGTTTCCTGCGTTTTCCAAAGGTTCGCAGGAAATGCGCTACTTATGTATAAAGGTAAAGTATACATATATGAAGCTTATGATATAGAAAAGGTATGGTGACATGTTCATTAGAATCCAAATTAAGTAGATGCCATTATCGTTGATGTTTCTTTTTGGTACATACTTTAGAAAAATTACCTTTAACTTTTGACAAGCTTGCCATGCACATATTAAAAAAGATCTGCCGAATGAATGCCAAATTTATTCATATTGTGTTTGATACAATTGTAACAACTTCTATAAAGGCACTTTCACATCAAACACAAGAATCGAAAAAATGTAAACCGAAAAACTCAATTTATTCCACTTTGAAACAAGATTTTTGCTCCAATGATTAATAAAATCATGGGAAATAGGATAAGCTAATAGTTTTACTAATAAAATAGTATATATATTTCAGATTTTTAAGATAAACACAACTTTGATGTTTTATCGGCCGAATCTTTCCGCCGAAAAAGTTTTTCGACCGATAAAACATAAAAGTTGTGTTTTTCATCAAAATCTGAAATAAATATAACTATTTTCTCAGTAAAATTCTTAGTTTATTCTATTTCCTTGGATTTTATTAATCATTGGAATAAAAATCTTGTTTTAAAGTGGAATAAATTGAGTTTTTCGGTTTACATTTTTCTGTTCTTGTTTTTGATGTGAAAGTGCCTTAAAAGACATTGAACAAGATAGACGAAACTGCCCACAATAACAAGTGGAATTTAGTGTCTTAAAAAAAAAACCAGAAACGACTAGCGGATTTTATTAGAGCTTTAAAAAATAACTCTTTTAAAAAAATATAATGAATTCTTATTACAAGAATGGCAACAAAAGGAATACTGTCCTATATAAACGAAAAGGAAATTTACGTGACAAATGACGCTGTGAAGACAACGGTGATAATATGATTCGAGAAGACGTTAATGAGCTAAAAAGTTTTCAAGAAGAGGCAGATACTCGTATGATTTGCATATATCCTTTTTACAGAGAGACAGCTCAGTTGTTTTTAGATGTACTCATAATAGTGCTTTACAATCTGCCCAACCTTAAAAATAATATAAAAGTATGGATGGAAGTAGGAACTATGTCTAAGAACACTCTTGGATATTGATGTTAATTTAAATTACCAAGAATTGGGACAAACACTTTCTGCAGCTGTACCTTCATTTCACAGCTGTAACGTCGGGTCGGGTATTGCTGCGAGTAGTCAAGAGGATCCCCAGGGTCAAATCAAAATACCACGACGTTGGTAGAATACAATGAGAACACTGTATGTTTCACTCGAATTCATCTGCTTTTATTTTCTTTATCCTAAGCTAATAACACTAATATTTCCCTACTCTAATTTAATGACTTATTCACTACACAGCTTAATTAAGTAATACACACTGATTCTGAGTCTGTGGGGGTGTGCTGTATACCTTTTATGCGGAGGGGAGGTGTTCGTCGGACCACGCACGAAGCGAAAATACGTCGTAGCGTTAACACGGGAGGAAGTCGTGCAACGTCGGACCACGCAAGAAGCGAGAATACATCGTAGCGTTAGCACGAGAGGAATGTTTATAACGTCGGACCACGTAAGAAGCGAGAATACGTCTTTGCGCCAGCACACGGACGATGTGTCTTGTCGAGCTGCTGGGAGGCAACTGACAAGTTTCCAAGTTTTTCAAGTTATTCAAGTTATTTATTTACGCTAAAAGAAATTTTTACACTTAACCTAACAATATTTTCCTTATCTAAACCTATTCGCTGATTATAATTCCTACGGGCTTTTCTTTGGCCCTGTGTTCAATTTGTCTAGCTGAGTTTTCTTATTTTCTAAATACATGAATTACTAACTAACATATGACTTACTTTTAAAAAACGGCTAGCGCTACCTAGTTATAATTAACTAATATAATTCAAAAATCTAATACTTAACTAACTTAAGTACTAGCTACATGACTTATATGTAAATCTCCAGGTTGCCTCTGCCTTCCCATCCTGGTGCTGCTTAAAGCTTCCCTTATTCGGGTCTTGTCTTTTGGTAGTTCGCGTATATCCTGTCCAGCAGGCTACAATCCACTTCCTTTTTCCTCTCCTATCCCCGGTAGCTGTCTCCTTTTTCCCTGTCGCGGTAGTATTTTCCATGACAGTTTAACATACAAAAAGGCGATAAATATTTGTTAGTGGGTATGTGGGGAAAATTGGTTAGTTCTTTAAAAATTGGATTTGTGTGATTGGGGATTTTGGCTACCTACTTCTTCACCACCTCAACCAGGTAGTCCTGTATCGGAGAAATACCAGCTTTCTCGTACTGGACCTGATTGCTGTAATGCTTTCCACAGGGCCTCCGATAGAGTCCAGTGCAGATTCGGAGCGTTTTCCGCTCGAATCTCGCAAGGATCTCCATATATGTTGGCGATATGGTATGCCATATAGGAAACGAGTGCGTCAAGGTGGGCCCAATGAGCTGCTTGTACATCAGCAGTTTTGTGTTTACGGTGAGACCATTCCTATATCTCATTATAGGACTGACCAGGCTGAGTGCAAAGTTTGTTTTCCTAGCAACTGCCTTTGCGTGAGGGTTGAACTTAAAGCGTTCATTGAAGTTTATACCTAGGTACTTCGCGCTCTTAATTGGTTTTATCACTTCATGTTTCTTGCGTTTTGACATACGCCTCTACGTGAACGTGCAGTTCTGATGCAGAGTAAACTCGATTTAGTGACATTGATCTTTATGCTCCAGTTACGATAGTACTCGTATAGCCACTTTCTTTGTCGCCAATTTGGGGGATTTGGCGTACGCATATGTTAATGCGTCATCAGCGTAGAGAAGGGTTGTGACTCCTCCGCTGCTCTGCGGTTGGTCAAATGTGACAGGTTGAAGAGAAAAGGCCCAAGTACTGAGCCTTGCGGGACTCCCGCTTTTATGTTCGTATACGCAGATATACAACTCTTTATTTCCACAAAGAATTGTCTCTGAGATATGAAGCTATTTATCATCCGAATGAGGTAGGATGGGAACTGAAATCCAATCAGTTTGGAGATAAGACCTTCTCTCCAGATGGAGTCGAACGCCTTCTCAACATCAAGAAAACAGGCCACAGTATGAGTCTTTTTATTAAGAGTTTGGGTCACATCAGTGTGGAATTTCAATAGTGGATGCAGGGTAGAGTGCATAGCCTTTAATCCAAATTGCTGATGCTGCTCCATCTCCTTCTCCACGCAAGTGTCATCAATGTGTTGTTTCACTAATCTCTCCAGAAGTTTTCCCAAGTTGGAGATTAGTGAAATCGGTCTGAATTCCGAGATGCTTTTTGAAGACGCCTTCTTCGGAATTGGTATTATCTTCGACACATTCCAGCTGTTGAGGAAGTAACAATTGTTTATACAATTGTTGAAGATTATTATTAGCATTTCGATTGCCAACGGTGGTAACTTCCGAATGATGAAGTTCGGTATACCGTCTGAGCCACTCGACTTTTTATTGTTGAGTGACCGAATAAGGGCGGCTAGATGAAGCGGACTTGTGAATATTTGCTGGTGATTTGGATTTCCAGCTGTGTTTTCAAGGCTAAATTCTGCCATTGGTGAGGTATTTTGTGTCTCAAAATTTTCAACTTCAACTAGGACTTGCCTATGAAAGTTGGGGAGATGAGTTGGAGGCGAGCTTTTGAAGGTTGACTCAAAGTAGTTGGCGAAGGCACTGCTTTTCTCTTCAGGAGCTTTAAGCAGTTGTTCCCATCAGGGACTTGGGCTTTCCTGCTACATACTTTGTTGATTTCGCTAAAAGCTCGCGGACCCGGCTTAATAGCTTTCAACCTCTCGCGAAATTGTTCATCGACGAAGTTACGGGTTTGCTCGTCAATGATTGTCAACAGACAGCTAATTTGGGAGAGTAAAGCTGAATATTCCGGGTTCTGTGTATTCAGATTTCGCCGGTAAATTCTATTCAAAGTTTTCTTTAACTTTTGCCTATACTTATACAGCTCTTGGATTTTGGGAGGAAGGTTCTTATACCGGTAGTTATTAGGTTGGTGCGTAGTGGAGAAAAACGCTATGTTGTCCGCAGTTGTCAGCAGTTCAACATGGAAATCAATTTCTGTATTGCATAGATTTCTATGCTGATCTGGCAAGAAATTAAGGAGTAGGCTATTCAGTCTATCTTGAAGCTGTGGCCAATCGACATTGGTCAGGGACGAAAATGCTGGAGCAATTAGTGTGCTCGCGGAGAATTCTCTCTGTAGAGCTATTTTTAATTCTACTGCCAAATGGTCAGATTCATATATATGGGCCTGGCAGGTAAAATTTCTAATTTGGGGGAGAACGTTTATGAGATTGTCAGAAACGAGGAAAAAGTCTAGAAAAGAGCCACTTCTGGGGAAGGTTGGTGTGTCCTGGGAAACAGCAATAAAATTGTGGTTATGGAGATTATCTTCCAACCATTTAGCTATGGTGGTTCCAGCTAAGTTGGTCGTGGGATTGTTCCATAAGCTGTGTTTAGCATTGAAATCGCCTCCAACAATCGTATATGTGAATTGCTGGGAAAAGGCGCTCAGCGCGATCAGATCACTACGTTTCCGGGAGGCTGGAGTATGGCACGGGATGTGGAAACAGGAAGAAGAGTTTCTCCGGAATCTAGGTTTATCTTTAGTGACGTACTCTCGAAGTTGGAGAGGTTAATCTAGGTGGGTTCGAAGTGGAGATTTTTCTTAATGAGAATAGCGGTGCCCCGCTTACCCTCACCTACGTCATTTCTGAGCAGAGAATATTTGTCCAAAGACACTCTGTGTCTTGCTTTTAGATTTGTCTCTGAAAGAAAAATGAAATGGGGGCGGTGTTCCTCCAGAAAAAGGTTTAGGGAGACTCGTTTCCCGTAAGACACAAGGGATTTGACATTGAGGGCAATCGCCTTCAGTTCGCTTAATTTCTGCTTCCGCATAGCGAAAACGCGAATTGCAGATAAGCGCTTTGTTTTTCCGGAATGGAAGTCGGCTTCCTATAGCTAGGAAGAAAAGCGTTGTTTTTGGCCATAAGACCGAATAGATCACAGCCAAAGAGTGATTTTGCCTCCTGATTGCAGAACGTGTCTGCTCCCAAGGCAATGGGTGAAGAGGGTTTTGGCTTGCTTGCAGTCTGGGCTTCCTGGTTCTTCCTTCCTATGTGCGTACCTGAAAAATTAGAAGAAAGGATTTGTGCAAAAGACTTACCGGGCTTCAAACAAATTCTTCCCTCTGTTTCTTTGTCTGGACCGCTGCTTTCTTCCTCTCAATAAGCTCCTTATACTTCGAGCAGCCTCTGTAGTTTGCCGGGTGTCCCTCCTATTTGCAGTTAATGCAATAGGGTTTCCCTTTTGATGTGTCTCTGGTGCAGGCGCCTGTTCCATGTCTGACGTTGCATTTCACAAATTGGTATGCAGTACCGCAGTTACTGGCTACATGGCCATATTTCTGGCAATTCTTGCACTGCGAAATACCACTGTTCTGAAATCGCTCCCAGTGAACGGCTTGATGTAGGATTCCGTTAACCTTGATGACCCGGTTGACTTCCGTTTCAGCCTCGAAGTTAACGACACAGGAGTCTACTAGGCGTCCGCTTTTCCTTATAGCGGGAGTTACGAGGTGCGAAACCATAGTCACCTTTATTCCTGGTAGCCCCTTCTCCAACTCTGTTGCTACCACTTTCGGGTCGAAGCTGCATTGTATTCCTTTAAGCACCAAGGTCAACTTTCTGTTGTTCTTGGGTGTAAATGTGAAGCAATCTACCTTGATTGCCTTCACTACGTTGAAGATAACCTGGTGGTCCTCTTCTGTGGCTGGCTTCAATGTTGACTTCGTCTTATTATTGTTCTTTAAGAAGAACTTAGGGCGCTTCTCCAACTTCTCGAGCCTCTCGAAGAATTTTGCTAATTTAAATTGTAGCAGATGATTGGTGGGGGCTTTGCGGTCTTCCTCTCCGTTGGTGCTGCATCGGTCTTGCTGCTGGCTGCCTTGGTCTTTGCTTTCTCTGATTTCTCCGCTGGCAGGATCAGTCGGTAGTAATTCCCAGTAAGCGCCTCTTGGACCCCTTTTTCTTCGTGATGTATCTGCTTTCCCTTCTTCTCCACGTTGTTCGACAGTTGAGTCTTTGGCCTCCTTTTGTTCACAATTAAATTATAGCTGTCGTCGCTTGCTGATGTTGATGAATCTCCAGAGTTATCACTGTCATCACCCTCATCCTTTTCTTCCTCGTTGACGACTTTGCTTTTGTCCAATACTTCCGTGTCATCGGCATGCATAAACACATTTTGTTGGTTTTCAAGATCAGAACTTTTGCTTGATGATTCCTTTAAAACTTGCCTCTGGCAGAGGATGCTCTGCTCCACCGTTTTGGTAATCTCATACTCCGACATGCGTTTAGTTTCGCACATCTGCTTCATCCGTCTTGCAAACGCCCTTGATAAGATTTTAAGCTCCACGTCAAAGCTTTCAGTTTGCTCCTTATTAGTCATTTTTTTTTTACCTAAACTTCACTTAAATTAGTGTCACTGAGTCTTTTCTCACACGCACACATAGCCCTATAGGGTGTCCTTATCACCACACTGTTGTTTTATTTTTATTTTTAAATTCACTTCACTAGTGTTTATTATGTTACTGGCTTTGTGTTGTACATCAATATTTACTCTTTCAAAATATACCCATACCCAACACAAAGCACTAATCTCTTAATTGATCCTTCACACTCTCACACACACACACTCCTAATTCGCATGAAATGCCGTCTGCAAGTATGAGAATTATGTTATGACCTCTCCGGATTTTCACTGTAACACTGATGTTGTCACTGTGGTATGAATCACCCACTAACTATCTATATCAGACAAATTTCCAACTGGCGACGGATTATTTATAAGCCAGCTGCGTGTAGCTCCCTCAACCGTGGTACTGGATATCGGACTTGTTTGCAACTGCGGTACTGCTACTTGCTTCGGATTACTGGTACTTAGTCTGGATTCTGGTACTAGCTTGGTACTGGTAAGTGCTCGGTACTGGTACTGCGGTTGAACATCGACTGACTTGTCTGTCAAGTCAAGTGTGTTTTGCGCCGAAATTTCTATTTGATTTGTCGTAATTTCCCTCGATTTTTTTCGCTATTTGTCCTTATTTGATCGTTGGGGCTCATATTTAGCCCTCAGTTCAGTTTGATGTCTTCTTTTTTTCTCTTATTGACAGATGTCGTTTGTGACTTTCGAACTTTTCGTTTTGTTGTCTTCTTTTGAATTACAGCTGATGCGCCATATCAGTCGTACCTCATATCGTTCTCCTTTTGGAGTTAGTTGTTAGTAGGAGGGCGGGGGAAGGAGATATGAGAGGATAGGATGTGGATTTTTGGGAGTGTTTAGGAATCAATGGTTCCTAAGGCATTGGTTTTCTTCACAGACACTCTGAGTAAACGTGGCTTATATTTGATTACCCGCGAAAGTAATCACCTTTATGGTTGTAGAAACTTATTCTACCATCATCTAGCTGGTAGATGTTTCTATCCTCGGGCTTCTCTGTTCTGATGACCTCCTATTTATATGGTCCCGGACCTGTAATCGCTGTCGACTGGTCTGCCCCTCCATTTGTTATTTCGTCATTCCACTATGAGTGATCACGTATCACTTGGATGATTTGTTATGTGGGGAGAAATCATATGAATGACTGTGGTTATACAATATGTTAGGCTGTAGAGCGGTCTGTATACGAGACTGTACACTTAGCTTTTAATAAATGTAGGCACCTATGAGTGCGAATACTGCGGAGCTTACCCTGTGTATGCCATGCATGCAACTTCGTTACACAGCTTTACAGGATGTGACTACACTCCATCTTTTTTCAAGAAAGGAAAAATAAAACCTTTTAAAATTTTGGAAACTGTACCATAATTTCAGTTAAGATTTTTTAAATTTGGAAACGAAGTAGATCTTAATGAAGAAGATTATACATTAATAGAAAATTTCGTCTGTAGTAATACCGGACAAAAGCTGTGATGGATGACGAAACTCGATATGATTTTTTTACAAATCCTACAAGCCTACATCAGATGGAGCTTTTAGAAATACCCGAAGTGATATTTTTTTTCAAATGGTTCATGAGATTCACCACTATATTCACAGTAATATTTCATGTCACCATACCTTTACCATCTTATAAGCAGAATCTCTACTTTACCTTTATATATAGTAGTGCATTTCCTCCATTTTTTTAAGACAATAAATTCCACTTGTTCTTGTGAGCAGTTTCGTCTATCTCGTTCAATGTCTTTTATAGAAGTTGTTACAATTGTATCAAACACAATATGAATAAATTTGGATCTTTTTTAATATGTGCATGAAGAGCAAGCTTGTCAAAAGTTAAAGGTAATTCTCCTAAAGTATGTAGCATAAAGAAACCATCAACGATAATGGCTTCTACTTAATTTGGATTCTAAAGAGCATGTCACCACACCTTTTCCATCTCATCAGCTCAATCTATACTTTACCTTTATATATAAGTAGTGCATTTCCTCCGACCCTTTGGAAATCGCAGGAAACTGCTTATAATCTTTTTATTATAGGTTTCGAAGGAAGCCTTCTACGCTCAAATAAAGCAGTTCTGTTGCAACAAATCTACAGAAGCAATTATATATATACATATGTAATTAAATTATCACCAGCAGAAAGTGGTTGGGTGTTAGTAGAAAATAAATTGAAAATTAAATAGTTCGAGAAAATGCCACACCGCACACACAATGCAAGATATCCTTGAAGTTAATGTAATTGAAGGAAAATGAAAACGATGTACTCACTTGTGATTCATCAGATGAGAGTGAATCTGAAAGTGATATTTGAATTAAAAGTATGAATTGAAAAACTGATCTCTAAATGTAAAATACGAATGCTATAAATTGTAAGATTTGTTTGATATTTGTCAGTACTTTAACTTCGTCTTGCACCTGCATATTTGTGCTGAGGGATGTTATCTCTATTTATGAGCCGAATTTCATATGGTTATATAGATTATTGAAAAATCCGAAATTTTCAGTAACTTTAACTTCGTCTGGAAAGGGGTTAGCCGCGCGCAAAACGTCTTGGACTCTTGGACCTGCATTTTTGTGCTCGGGGAAAACTTCTGATTTTTAAGACGTGCATTAAGTGGTTATAATAAGTATTTCAATTTTGAAAAAGTGTGTTTTCAATATACTATTACTCACTTAGGCCGGGGAGATTTCCTGCCAGACGATTATTTTTGACATTGCCTTTCCTTTAACTTAATACTTATGCATATATTTTTTGGTTATACTTCACACCAAAAATTTGCTGCGGGAAAATCATCTTATTTATGGGTTTCTATGCATTTTTCATTGCATATATTACTTACATTACATCCTTTCCACATTTCCTTTGAATCACGTACGCAATCAATTTTATATTTTATGTGTTCCGATTTCGCTGCTTTTATATACTTTTTATACAAGTTTCGGTTTACTTTAAAATCCAACCAGTCATTCCGATCTCCAAACAGAACCGCTTTCATACAACATCTTATTTTATTACATTTCATCCTATACGGATCAGTAAGGTTAAAACTAGGTCGACTAGACTTTGGAGTCCTATCGGATACCGCGGCCAGTGTTAATCTATTGTGCTTGCTCCTTAAGTGGAAACGGGAACTTGCATTCTTTTCGAAACGGGGGACGAAAGATCCCTAGTGGCAGATCATTGTACTAACCTTATAAATAAAAGAAACTGTAAGGATAAAAAAATCGAAAGAAAACAAGAAACTAGGTAAACGGTAGAAGTGCAGGACCGTGTCGAAGTGGGATTCGTATCTACGATTGCTGGGATGGTAGTCGGCGCGCTTACAAACTGACCTATGAACGCCACAGGTGTCGGAATTAGTAGCTGCTAAAATTCATCTCTGTGAGTATAGTCTTAACACAGACTTTTTCTGTTCTCCATAAAACACTATCCACGGGCATTAAATCGCAACAATTATGATTATAATAAAAATAACTTTATTTCTTCATTAAACGAAAAACATAAAACCAACAAAAACTTTACCTAAATAAAATTAAAAAAACAACAGTCAAACTTTAAGAGATAAAAACAAATAAAAATTCACAGATTTCATACAACAAAAAATGAAATCTACACAGAAAGCAACCTAAATAGTCACATTTAATTTACATTAAATAAATTTAAAAGTTCAATTGAAATTTAATTTGACCAAAAATCATTTGTGTGTGTGTTACTGTGTGGCCAGAGCACGCGCGTGTTGTAATTCAACTATCTACCAAAGATACCAAAATGAAATGCAACGTGCATAAGCCACTTTCTACAACAACAATAAAATAAATTTAAAAGACATGACACAAATTAAAATTATATTCAAATTGAAATATTTCTTGCTTTTTTTAAACATAGAATATATAAAAAAAAAAACGTTATCGCCTTAAAACAAAAAAACACAAACACACACGTATTCACCTTAAAAATAACTAAAAATCAAAAATATGTGATAAATGAACATTACTACACAAAAATTCTGTTTCGGGTAACTTCATTAAATCTCCAGCACTTACAAAATCATTACCAATATTATAAGATCTTCCAATATCAGTTTTAAGCCTTTCAAATAATTCAAACTTGGAAATATTGCATTCTTGGGGAGTTAACAAAAACATTCCAGACCCCATTAAGGTACTATTGGATGGCGGCATCATAAAATTATTCTTGACAAAAATTTGTTCGTTCTTAATACTCTTGATATTCTGAAACGTAAACAGTCGCTTCTCAAAATTTGGATCGTAGCAACTCAGGTAATTAAATGTAATATTTCTACAAAAAGACTCTTTTATATCTCGAAAACATAAGATTTTTCTAAGATGAACTGGAACGAATATATCGTATGCACCAGTCTCATCATTTGTAATAACTGCAGTAACCCTAGCGTTTGGGTTAAGATTAATATTTTTCCTATCTTCATCAATTAGAACATTTGCTGGTACATAAACAATAAGTTTTGATTTTAAACAAATTATGGGGACGTCATATTTAAAAGTCACCTCGACTATACCAGAATCATTATCATTTGGCGTGAATTGATAGTTGAAAACAATTTTATTACCAGTTTGACTTGAAGGTTTTCTCAACACAGTCTGCTGAGGTGTGAGAGCTTTAATAAATCCTTCCGGAAGACCCTTAGATCTGATCTGAGATGAAGAATTTTCATTTGTTTCTAAATAATTTCTAGTAGCTGCTTTACGTTTCGGTGAAATCGATTTTTCAACACTTCTTGATGGAAACTTTAAAGTTAAAGAAGTTGTTGGAAGAGATTTAATAAAAAAATTAGTTTGATTTTCTTTAGAGATATTTTTTTCAGAACTTTTTATCTCTGGATAGGTATGAATAGGTGGTATTCGAGATGTAAGACCAGTAAGATTTACTGGTTCTGTTTGTAAAGGAGCATCAACTTTATTAGTTGTTTTCAATTTACTTAAGTAATTTAGATTGTATTCATTATGAAGATTATTTCGTTTAATTTTTAAATTAGCAACATTATTACTATTAAAATCATTCACATTTGAATGTAATTTTTTATCAATTCTTGTAAGAGTTACTGAGTCGGGGAAATTACCTTTAACAATATATGGATGATATTTTTGTGTAGATTTTTCTCCCGAACAAATAATATCCTCAGATAATTCTGTTGAGCATTGTTTATTGAAAACTGAATTCAATTGTTCCATACTTAAATTTATAGGAGAAGAGTTTACATTTCCTGTATTACTACTACTACTAGTAGAGCAAAGAGGTGAGGTTTTAAAAAGAATTTCTCTTAAAAAAGATTTCCTTTCAATTTTACTTGAAGCTAAACTATATAAATTATAGTTTCTCTTGCCTTTTGTATTATTCTCACCATTCTTTAAACGTTTTATAGGAGTGATAACGAAATTTTTAAAACATTCTTGATATGATAGCTTTACTTGGGTATTATTTTTTGGAATACTGTCTGTAGTCGTTGTCGTCGTCGTAGTCATCTGTAGAGTAGATTCAATTTTTTCACGACACTCTATTTGGCGGGAACTATGCGATTCAGTATAGAGATTTAATAAAATCACATCTCTTCGAAAACGTGCATTTCCCGTTTTATCTTCATGTGAGATTATACTAAAGAAACTTTGTTTTTTTATAAGATTAACCTGTGGTGTACAAGGTTCGGAATACTCTATACACCAATTTACCGATATTATATTCGAATTTTCGAAATGATAATATTTAGCAGCATCTAATCGAAATTCAACTGGTATTGGAAAAATAAATATGGGACGAAGCAAATTATAAAAATTGTGCTCATCTAATAAAAGATTTTCTTTAAAATTACAACTACGATACCTTCCACATTGTTTTCCTAGCACTAAGTTATTCTCTATTAATTCTCTCGATGTTGTTGTTGTTGTTTTTGTTGATGTTCTTGTTGATGTTTTTGAAGTAAATCCTGACTTGTGCGACTTCTGATTAATTTCTATTGCATCCTGTTTCCGATTATCGTCTTCGTCCAACAAAATATTTTTAATTCCAATACAAAACTCCGTAAATGATGATAATTTCGGATTTTCAGATACTCTAGAGGTGCCTTCTTTGTTTTTATTCAATTGTTTGGCACCTAGGGTTTGTAATATTCTCTGGTAGCTTTTATTCCCATGCATTAATTTTTCTAGTTCCTATGGAAACAAGTAGAAAAATTAAGAATTATTAAATTTTCTTTCAACACACTTCAAAACTTTGAAGTAATTTGACAAAAATTAACATTTTAATAATAAATTGTTTTAAGTGTAACGCATAGTATGCTCTGTCTCTGATTAGAGGTGATTAATAACGTTCATATTACATTAGGGCTCTTTTTTGACTATCAGAACCAGCATAACACAAGCTCGCTGTAATAACACGTTTAATAAATAAACGGCTAATAACCTTGATAGCACGACTTCAGGGGCCACCACAATCATAATTCTTTTATTCTATCGTTGAAACTGCATGTACTTCGGCTCGGAAAAATGTACTGAATCACTACGGAAAGTTCCGCGCATAAAATGAAAATGGAACTCCAATTATGTTCGTTCTCCCTCATTATTTTATCATCACAGTAGCGATTTAGTTCAATATTCATAGAATGTTAAAAGTATATTGATAGATTTGTCTCATTCTAATTGGCTTACATCGCTTCAGAGCTTATGCAATGTTTGGGTAGGATTCGAGAATTCTTGGGACCAACGTTTTATAAAGCCCAGCATAGAACTACTCTTTGATACCATGTAAAATTCAATCTATGATCACATTTGACACCAAAGTCACAAACAGAACCCACAGGGCGAATCAGGGAATCCGAAAACAAATAATCATAATGATTGGTTTCTCATTCTAGTGGAAAGTCATAACCTCATATTTGTCGATATTGGGAGCCAAATTATTGTTTTTGCACCAATCATAAAATTTATGAAGATCAACTTGTACCTGTTCACAACCGCTAAAAGATTTAATCTGAGCGAAAAGTTTAAGGTCGTCAACTTAAATCACGACTTTGCAGTGCTTCACAACAGAGACAAAGTCGTCAATAGATAGAATAAAAAACAACGAAACCAAGTGACTGCCTTGAGGTACGCCGGATGAAACCTTCAAGACTCTAGAGATGGAATATCGAAATAAGACTTGATATGTTCTGTTATCTAAATAAGACTCTGTCCATTTAAGAAATGTTAGAGGAAACCTGTAATTTTCCATTTTAAAGAGTATCACGCAGTGAGATGACTTGTCGAACGCTTTACTAAAGTCTGTATAAATACAATCCGTCTGGTAGCCTTTTGTAAACCCGCATTGGTATCCGAGACAAATACCAACAAGTTAGTGGTTGTATATCTGCCCGAAATAAGCCCATGTTGGTTTGAAGAGAGCAAAGTCTTATAGAAAGTTGATAGTTGCCAGTAAGTGATAGATTCGATTAATTTAGGCATGCAAGATAATTTTACAATAGGCCTATAGTTAGATATTTCACTTTTATTACCTTTTTTGTAGGTATGTATGATAAAAGAGTTTTTCCATAGCTGAGGGAGACACCCACTATCGAGCGATTTTTGAAAAATTATTTTCAGCGAAGCTGCCAGGGCAAGGCAGCACGACTTAAAGAAAGCTGGAAGGATCCCATCAGGACCCATTGTGAATAATAATAATATGATCAAGTCCTTGTATATCCTCTTGTGCAATTTTAGGGATAGTCGATGAAACGCTATATGAATCGTTCATATGTTCAGTTGTAATTTCAAAGAAGGAAATTTGACGAAGAAAATGCATTGTCAAAAAATGAAGCAAACATATTGCAAATTTCAGACGAATCATCACTAGCAGAATCCTTGTACCTCATGCTATTGGGGCAGTTGTCCGTTTTTCTTCTTCATATTAATAAACTTAAAGATACAATACAATTTATTTGCAACGGTGAAATTCTTTGAACTCATTATAGAATGTCTAGGATGTGAGGAAGTTGTTGTGACTTATAATGTCTTTGTCACCGCTGTCGCACACGGGGATCGTGAGAGGAAAATAAAACGAAAAGAATTAGGTAAAATTTAGAAACGTCTTCGTCAACACTATTGCTACACAGCAATGTGTTGAAATCAATAGAGGTAAGTCTACTGCCTAGTTCCGAAAAGTTAGCCTTTCTAAAATTGAAGAGGTAGTGTTTCATCTCAATTAGTAATATTTTCGGTTTCAAAGCAATATGTAATTAGTAGAGTCAAGAGTAGACTTTATAACTGGGCTAGGTTCGATTAATAAAATACCCGCGTCAGTGGAGAAAACCAGCTCCAACTGCCTACCCATGTCATTCGTTACACTACTGATTTGGCTGAGACCAAGAGATAAGATAGTGCCCGAGTGATTTCCTTGTTGACAAGTTATATAGAGGAAAATAGTCATCGTCATCTTCATTTAGTACCCGCTGTATATATGGTAAATTAAAATCACCAATAAGTGATAATTTGTCTTGCCGTGAATAAAATTAGATGTTGAAGTCAGTAGGTCGTAAATATTTTGACCTTTGTCATCAAGAATGTTTATGGAGTCTGGTGGAATTTAGTATGTATAAATCGTGTTTTAAAAAAGACGCCTTAAGAACTATAAGTTCAGTGTCAAGAGTGTTGGAAAACCTGGGAATCTCAATTTGGATGCAATTAAAATGGTTTTTGCGAGCGAGGAGTACGCCACCGCCACCTGATTCAGAACCTAAAAATTTGTTAAGTATTAGCTAAGATTTCGGCATCACGAAAGCCATGATGAAGCCAAATTGCAGTGAAAGCAACGATATCAAAACAAGTTGCAACAAGGAATTGAGGATATGTGCAGTTTTTCTCCAAATCCCCGTTACATTTTGATGGTAAAGGGAAAGCAACAGTTTTTTTAAATAACGTTGCTTATTTTAGCTGTATTTCTAGGTTGGCGCTCAGAAGGTACAAATACCTTAGTAAAAGCGCCGGCAGGCCAAAATAAGGGACAAGTTATTAGGTCCTGCACATCTGTTGAAACAATTAAGACAAAGGATGCAACCGATTTGGAGGATTTATTAATTTTACTCTTTTGAGACGTTTTCAGATACTTCAATATGTCATCACACAACGTTATAAAAGAGACCCAAGTGACAAAAAACACTCGAAGGTGGTTCTGATACTGTCCTCAAAGAGGTACACAGAAGTAATAATATTCGTTACTGTGGATTCAGAAAAGTGGTAGGATTGTGTATGGATTCATACAATAACGATAACTGTAAATTCTTTACGTATCACTTGTAATCACTTGCTATGTATTTTTTATTTCTTCTGGTTGTATATGGGTATAGCTGTATGTTTTAAACTCTTTAGCTGTTTGCTCTAGCGTAAGATAAGCCTATATTTCATTTACAAAAAACAAATTTTTGCAAATTATATATGATGAAGAGTACCAGGAAATTGCCACAAGCATCTATCTACGCAGTTCTGCTACATTAGAATTGCTGTTCAGCGTTCATCTACGTAGATGCTACATTAGAACCAGCAGTAGCGTTCTTTCTTCTACTCAGTAGCTAACATTAGAGGAACCAGCTGTAAGCGTTCTTTCTATCAGTGGTAGGAATATGGTTGTGTTTCCTGAAGCGATTATCTTTTCGTAAAAATACAAGCCCACCTTCTGGGGTGAAAAATGTCGTTAACTTATGGTGAATGCGAACGGGCATTGCCGAACAATAAAGACAAACAAGTGAAAAAACTTATATACGAATGCATTTACACCAAAATAAAAAAAAATTATTAATTGCAAAAAGTGTTGATCAACTTAAAGAAATGAAAAAACCCGAAAACCATGCGAACGAAAAAAAACCAAAAAGTTTTAGGCAATAAGCCTTCAGTTATTATTAGGCAAAAAAAACCGAAGTGCAGAAACTAAGCATACTATCATAAGGAGCATTGACCCATCGAAGTTGCACTAAAGTTCAATGGCATGCATATTTATGCAAAACGGTGCAGTGGCAATAAGATGCGATAATGAGGAGGAATCCTGAAAAAAAATTGTGAGCTTGTTTCAGATCAAATGGCAGAAAAATATGAAGTGGCTATACTCAATAAATCCTAATATCTTGGTACATGGATTAACGGAAATGTAGGAGGTGAACAACTGGCAATAGCGTGATAAAATGTCAATATAAAGTAGACAGTTATAGTGGGTTGAAAAATCCAAAAAATTTTAAAGACAAAGTCAAAATTGGATGTGGCAAGTATGCTGTGATGACGTTTTGTGGATAAAAAGATGTTTCATTTGCGGAGGCTATAACCACATAGCCAGTAAATGTAGCAATGATGAAATCTGTGCAAAATGTAGTGGAAACCATGATTGTCAATCGGATCAAAAATGCAATAATGGCGAGATAGCAAATAAAAATTTAGGTTTGAGTTTAGACGTGAATCCCGATTTTCGGAATAGAAGCTGTACATGCTTCCAATAGGTAATCCAAAAGCATAAAAATAAAATATGTTAATAGCAATTAAAATCATTTAAGTCCGTATATCTGAACATAAGAAGTATGGTGAGTAATTGGAATGAGTTAATAACTTTCGTTCTGGTTGAAAACTTATATATAATCAGATGCGCATCTCACAACAGATATCGAGAACAGAGAAACTAAGCTAGATGATTACTTAGCTGTTATGTGGGACAGTGAATCAAGACATACCGGAGGTGTTTTATTATACGTGAACAAAAAATGGCAGTTCGAAATAGTAACAAACTGAAGTGTTTGTTGAGGGAGGTATCTGAGAATTGATTATCTTGGATAAATATGATGCATTTACATGGTGACAGTAGAGTAAGAAATTTCATTTTGACGTTTCCATAGAAATCTTCTACTTACATAAGTAACTTTCCCTTTTTTGCACCCATGTAAGTATATGACAGTAGTGGAAAGTTTATTTCAAACTGAAAGTATGATCGTCTTTGCAAACAAATGGCAAAAATGTCAATATACAACAAATAAAAAAACTAGAATTTTTATAAGAACAATTCTTACGATACCCTATATGAATGCCCATAGGAAATTTCGTATGGTTTTTGCTCAATTTTATATTGTTCAAATGGTTTTTCATAACTACAATCATTCACAAAATTATTTGTGCACAGTAGTTTCGAGACTGTTGCTGTACAGACATCTGTAATTTATAACGGATATATAGTATGTTTCCTAAAAAATAAAAAAAAAACTGATCCATATTTGTAAAGCTTTTATTTACATGATTCAGTCAAAAAAATTAAAAAAATTTATCATTCAACAAATAAATAGAACAAAGTTTTTTCACCAAATTATTTGTGAATGCAATTTTCTTTACAAAATTGTTTGTGCACACATAAAAAACAATTTTCACAGCGTTGTAACTATGTTAATGCTGTGCAGGGTGGCCCGAATGTGGTGTTACACTTGAATGCAAAGAATTGTATGGGTGGGGGGAGAGATATCCTAACGGTTTCCAAGATAACGGGACTTAAAAAATGTGTGTATGTTTTTATAGATTACCCTGTAACTTCTGAACGTGGCACTCTATGATGATGCTCTAAAATTTGTTAGATTGACAATCGGTGGATCTTTCCAACGGTCTATAAACTTATTCCCTCCTCATCTCCGTTTTGAAGTTATGGCTCAACAAAGCGGTGTTCTTTTATTGAACTACTATTATTATCAATAAACACGTCATCAACCACAACTTTTCATATCAGATCTAAAAGACAAAAAGCTTCTCTTCAAAATGTACCCAAAATGTAACCCTTTCTACGTTTTTTGCAGTTTTCCTTAACCCTAGCCATAGCCGCGAAAAAGTTCAATAAATGCCAGAAAGTATGCAATTATCTTTTGAGAATCAGCATTTTCAATGAATATGCTCTAGAAAAAGTGTAAAAACACGCAGAACGGTTTCTCAAAAAATTAAAAATAACTGATCATGTTTTAAAGCTCAGTACATAAAATAACCAAAATTTATCCTTCAACAAATAAATAAAACAAAAACATTTCTCATCAAATTGGTTGTGCCTCCAATGCTATTCACATGGCTATTTTGAAGAACTTTATAGTACGATAAAAACGACTAGGACATATATGTAAAAAACTTAAATTTTTGGATAGCAACACCATTTTTCAACTTAAATTTACATTTATGAAAATGCCGTATACCAAATTTCAGCTCTCTACGTCGACGTGTTCTCAGACAAATTTCATATATAGCATTACAAGGAAAAGATAATGCTGATCACTACTTACGTAACCAACTTTTTTACTTGCGTAAGTGGCATTTTCAGTATAAACGAAAATATATATATACGAAGATTGTTGGTTGCAGAAAAGTTTAATGAATATTTTATTGAAAGCGTAAAATAAATATACGATAACTACTAATAGAAGTACCTACAGTACGGAAATTTAATTGAGAAGGTAGAATGCAGACTCAAGTTTCGTAGTATTAACTTAGCGGAATTGATTGACAAACAAAAAGATAAACCAGATATTACTACATATAATTAATGATTCCATGAAGACCGGAAATTTCCCTGAAATTTGGAAGGATTCAATGGAGACGCCGATTATAAAAGTAAAAAATTAAAATAACTGTGAAGATTTCAGGCCAATCCACGGTACAGAGAATACAAGTTACTCTCATGACGAACCGCGTTCCACCATTAGTGGACAAAATGTTGTGAATTCTATAGGTAAGCACCGCACAGAGAACTCTATACTCTCTCTCCTCTCTCTGTCTTTTCAATAGAAATATATATGTATATATATATATTAGTGGACGAAATTTCGTCACAGCTCATGTGTCAAAATTTAATGAGAATAACTCGTATTCTCTGTACAGTAAGGCCAATCAATGCATTGTTGCTTTGCGAAAAAATTCTCGAAAAAGTTGTACATCAACAATTAGAGGTCTATTTGGAAAATATGAATATTATCGTTGAGAATCAATCGGGCATCCACAAAAATCTTTCATGAAAATCGGCTATTGGTCCTATTGGCTATATGGTGCTAAATGTATGGAAGGAACAACTATAAGAAGAAAATATGTGCCTTTTTAGATCTTAAAAGACCTTTCGAAACGATGGACAAGAATATGTAATTAGAGGCGAAAAATTTACTTGGTGTAAGAACTACTTAACTAATCGGAAACAAAGAACTACGCTCAAGGTTATTGCCGATGGATCTAGGAGTCCCTCAAGCTTCTGTGTTGAGTACATTAGTATTTATTTTATATATCAACAATTTGCCAGTAGTAGTACAAAATTGCACTCTCGCGCTGTTTTCGGATGAAGCTATATTATTTATGAGTATGGATGATACTAAAAAAGGGGAACGAGCTATGAAGGACGACTTTCGTGGAGTAGACCATGTGGATGAAAAACAGTGAATTGAAATTAAATGTGTCAATAACGAAATGTGAGTGTATGGATGGTGAACTAAATATTAATTAAGTTGTGGACGGGAATTCAATTGAGTAGGTTTAACAATTAGGTACTTAGGAATAATAATTGATTCAAAACATAAATTTGATTGTCATGTAACTTACATATTTAAAAAAAAAAATAAGTAAGAAAATTGGTCAAAAATAACACGCCAAACAACTCTTAATATGTACAATGGTTATAATTAAACCACATTTCGAGTATTGCAATACAATCTTATACTTAGCTAGTCAGAAAAAGCAGCATCAATTGCAAAAAGCGTAAAATAAAGCAGAGTGATATTGGAATGTCGTAGATATACTAGAACAGATTTTATGTTAAGTGAATTAAGATGGTTGAACATTAGACAAAGAAGAACAATGTATGTGCTAGTTTTCGTTTTGAAAATTAAGAATAACTTAGTTCCCAACTATGTATTTGAATAAATATATAAATTATGTAAAGAACTGTCAACTATATAATATAAAAAATCAAGATAAATTTACATTACCTAATTTTAGCTATGCTAGGATGCAGAGTTCACTTATTTGTGAGAGACTTAAGTAATTTAACGATTTGCCACGAGGAATACGAGCAATAGAGAACTTAAACTTATTTAAGAGAATTGTGATGGAGTTTGTTAAGGGGGGTAGGCCTACCTGCAAGGATAAAAAAATGAGCATTTTTTTTTTTTAATTGCATGAATAATATTATTCAAAACTTTTTTAATGGGATTTATTTATTTATATATGGACTTCATGCCCATGGTACCAACTCTTTGATTACTATGTTGTAGCAAGGCGATGATGTATTTTTATATATATTTGTATGTAATTTATATATATTTGTATGTAATTTCCTTATTAAAAATGAAATACATTTATTTGATATTTATTTATATTTCAGTTTTATAATTGTGCTGACTGTGAAAAATCAATAATACATCGCTGTAAAAAATTAATCACAGACCACGCCACTACACACATTTAGAAAAAGTACAAATAATTGAACCGTCACACCGGGCTCTTCAATCCTCATCTATTTATTGAAAAGGATTTTTTTTAATCTAAATCAATTGAGGGTAAAATCAAGATAAATATTTTTCTATCTGAATCAAATATTTTTAAATAAACAAATAAAAATATTCAAAAATTTAAAAAAATATATTTCTTATATTTTTCATATTTCTTTTTTTAAAACTTTATACAAAACGCTCATATTTTTTTACAAAGCAAAAATCTGTTTTTTTTTTACTCAACTGACGTCTATTCCTAAACTGAACTACAATACTGACAGAACAAATTTTGTTCAAGAACAGAACAAATTAAATTTAAAGTAAATTATTTAGTGTGTGAAATGTCATTAAAATTGTGCTTTTGCAAATAGTGAATGAATGTGTTAACGTTTGTAAGTAGACTAGTACAAATAGTGTGAATGGAGTAAAACGGGAGCGCTCTTGATTATTCACAGTTTTATACGGAATAATTAAAGCACTCCCCATTGATTGCTTATTAATTTCCGGTACTGGTCCGTATTCGATTCCGCATGACACATAGCGTTGACTTATGCCACTCTGTTGAGTGATCCTGATCTGTACTCGATCACAGATATGTATTTTAAAGTAGGGTTTGACTTATGCCGCTATTGATCCTAATCCGTACTTGATCTCGCAGAGCATGATCTGAATTACACAACAGCATTGACTTATGCTGCTACTGTCTTATGAACCTGGTCCGTACTCGTCCTATTTGTAACAATATCGTTGAACTATTCTATTATTGTGCTAATGGTGGATCAATCTTAAGGGTCGATTCGACTTTTGATTTAAGACCGAAAGAAGTTGTTTGAATATTTATATATGTGGGTTTGCCTATACCCACTGAGTATCGTTATAATCAAACCCATACTTATATTCTCTTGCAGGTCAGACATCCCCCTAAAGTGTTCAGACGACAGTGCGACGGATACAGATATATATAAACAATTTAAAAACAAGGGGAAAATAAATAAAACGAGCTTAAGACGATTGCACCTTGTTTCTTGTATTACAGAACTTGTTTTGAAAAAAAAAAAAACCATTTCATTACAACTTAAATGTCAATTATCTCGAAACAGTTAATTTTTATTTGTTCGAGTATTGAAGTAGACGCTCGATATTCAAATTGATTTTTCACAGTCATCGCAAACATTAAACTAACAAATATAAATAAATTCAAATAAATTTATTTTATTTTTAATAAGGAAATTGGAACAAAACGACACAAAGAAATATATAGCATATGTACAAGCGCCTTGCAGTGATAGCTCCTGACGAAGGAAAAATCTTCCGATATCAAAAAATCTAAGGGGATTCCGTTATTAACACCCAAGAGCAATCCTTGATCGTGACTTTTGAGAGAAAAAAAACCTCAATTATTAACAAAATGGCGCCTTTATAAACTTCAAGTGCTCATTTTCACCCCGAAAAACCGTGTTTGATCGGCTATGAAAATCTAATTTACATCAAAAATGAAAAAGCCATCATGATGAACTGAAGAAAATAGTTTAGAATATAATAAAATAAACTGCAGGTAAATCGGACTAATCGTTCTCAAGTTATCATTATCACCGATTTTAAGTTTCAAGTTATGTTTAAAGTGTATTTGTATATGTTCAAGGGGCGGTACTCTTCCAATTCTCATAACTTCTTCAATTTTTATCAGATCAATTGAATAGTTGTACTTTAAGATTATGCAAAACAAATTTTGATTTTTTGAAAGTTTGCAGGTAGCCCTACCCCCTTAAAAAAAACATGAATTAAGAGTGAAAAATTATGTGCCTTAACGCTGCATAAATTTGCAAGCACTTTGTTCCCCCTTCTTATTTTCCACAATTTTTATGATATTGATTTGAAACCTTCGGCAAAATATTAGAAACTATTCAGTTCAAATGCTAACGGGCTTAGATTTTTGAAAAAGGTGTTAGTTTTTTTTTTTAGAAAATCAAAAACCTCAAAAACCGTGTTATTTTTCTCTCCCCGCTAAATACTTTTTCATGTACACACCAATTTTTATTATTTTTCATACATAGGTTTTCCAAAGATATTTGTAAATGCTACCGGAGCTGTTTTTTTAAATATGTTAATATTTTTCATGTTGAAATTAGTTTTATAACATTAAAATTGAGACCCCTGTAACTTGAATAAAATTTATTGCTATGCCTTTACTTTAACATGAGAATGAAGATTGAGATAATTTTATTCAGTAGCCCAAAAACCGGATAAATCCCAGTGAGTAGTTTATTTTATAAAAAGCAATTTGTAAACTTCTATCTTGATAAAAAGTGAATGATTTATTCATTTCAATTCCCAAAAGCTTCTCGCGGTAACGACACGATCCAGTAGTCTAAGCAAATTCTCGGGTTTGTTTATATGTATGTAATTTTGAATAGCACTTTAGGAATTATTGGTAAGCCTTAGTAATGTGATTAGAACGAAAGCTAAGGTTACTACTACATAGTCAAAATTTTGGAAGCTCGGAACCGAGAGCTTTATTTTCTAGCATTCAGCCTTAAGAATTTTTATGTAATAGCTGTATATTAGTCCAGCAGCCACCGCCTGTTTTTTTTTTAGTGAGTAATAACAGGCTGAATCTTCGTGAGTAGGTTCCGTTCGACGAGACGCCAAGTTTTTCCTCTGTGAAAATTCTCGATGGAGGTAGCTACTTTAGTGCGCAGGTCTAAAACATGTCGATTCGGTGGGGTGTTGAAATTGTCTGAATAACAGTAAGTTTTTTATTTGAATATTGAGATAATTGGATAATAAACTCGGAAAAACATTTGTCCTACAAAATGGATGGTATGACTGGCAAGTCCTCCACTCCGAATATGTCCAAATAACGACGTAATAAAAATTATTAATAACCAGCTGATTTTTTATATGCAGCTTAGTAAATATTTGTACAATGAAATGGCCACATAGTCCTACAAATTTAGTGGTATGTTTTCCCAGTCCTACGCTTACAAGTTGTCCATTCCACGGTAACACTTTTTTCATTAATAACTGTAGGACAAAGATAACACGTGTTAAGTTAATGCATTCTTTGCCTAAATCAAGCAGTGTCCTACAAAAAAATGGGTATGTATCGCTAGTCCTACAAGAATATTGAAAACAACATTATTTCGTTTTATTAAAATATATTTTCATTCAGATTCCGATGTCGACGCTTCATCAGTGTCGTCTGGAACGTCATCATCTTCGTCGTCGCAATCGTCAGAATATATGATATCGTACGGTCCTTTGTTGACATCATTTTTGGTTTTTAATGAATATAATCTGCACACGTACTCTTCAAGAACCTGGAATCCCTCACTCGATGTTGATAACTCGGCACGCTCGCTGTGCAGTTGTACAAAAGCCTTTGGAAATTTCGTATTTTTTTTAAGAATGCCAATAGGCCTCTTCTTTCCTTTCCGGTAGAAAGCAGGGCTGTAGTCGTTCCCAGTAAAAATGTGGCGTATAGCAAGCAACCGCGATAACTGTTCTCCAAGCTTGGCACGAATTTCGTTGATGTCGAGGTATAATTTTTTCTTTCCCGTGCTTAGATCAACTATTATCTGAATGCCATCTTTTAAGTTTTTGAAATTTGCCAACATTATCACAGGTATAGCTGAATCCGTACAATGTACCTGCACACGATGATTTCTATTCAACTGGATAATGTGGAAAACAATTTTAGTGTCGGCTTCTTCGTGATAGCAAGTGAGATCGTTGTCAATGACTATTTTGATTTCCCTTTCATCGGACACCTCATAGACTCAGCACTTGTCATAATTCAGTTTAACAGTTTTTCCTGTGATTAAATCAACCATTTCATCTCTCGCCCAATCTTCTATCAAAAATTCAACGAATTTATCTTGGAAATTTCTACTTCTCAACGATTTAGTGAACTCAGCGGGACGTTTATTTTCTTTGCGCACGTCATACTGTACGTTCTCTTCACCCCTTACGTCATGCTCATAATCTTTGATGCTGGGTGTTTCGTACTTGTCGAATATAAAATGAACTTCTTTTCGATTATAAGTAATTATTTTTAATATATGTTTCGAAATTTTACCATATCTTTCTGGAAGGTTCTTCAACGTATGTAAGAAATAGAATCCATCAACAAAGTGGATGTCTGCTTTCGGTCGTTAATAACCACAGATTTTGGGGTCTTGCAAATAGTTCCATCGGTATGACAAAAAGAAAACGAAATGGGGGCCAGAGGATAACTCAGTGCTTTTTCTATGTCAATTTTGTTTTTTAATGACGCGTACAGTAGACGACCAAACACATCTCTCTGGATCTTACCTTCTTTAGTTTTTCCAGTAATTTTGACTTTTTGGGTATTTTTGCATTCAAAATTAATTATTTTATTTCTCTTGATAGCTTTATCAAACCTTTCTAGTGTTTCTCGAGTCTCAGCAATGAAGTTAGTACGTTGTTTTTCGCCCGCGATTTCAACTGACGCCAAGAACTCATATACTTTATTGTTCACCGATTGACCTTTTGAGATGTTATAAAGATGGTCTTCTGAGAATTCGAATACAAAAGGGTTCGTGAACAGCTTTATTGATTGTAATAAAAGTTCCAAGTTCTTAGTAGATTTAGTGATTGCTGACTTTTTTAAGTCCTTCGTAATATCATCTGGTGACTTCAGATCGCAAAACTCCATAACTTTTGATATAACACTCGTACGCAATGAATGAGTTATTGCCCATTTTTGTCTCGCGGAGAACGAGTTTGTGATGTTGATGATGCCGGAAGCTATAGAAGCGGCATCGGCATTAATTGTTTGTTCTAGTGTTAAATCCACCGAAATTCTCGAAAAGGGTTTCGATGTTCTTCGGATACCCAAGAAACTGCTTCTACAATCGTCAAGCGATCCGGGATGTGTAATTTCGATGTTTATCAGTTTATCACAATAAACAGACATATACCTTGCGTAGTTATGGTGGCTCATTGTATAAAAATGTTCGTTATTTTTTGCAAAACGTGTAAGTACAAAATCATCCGTACAAATATTATATTCTAATTGCAGATAATATTCAATCAACCTTGTGTACATCAAATATATTTGTGGTGTTTTGCTATACAATCCTTCCAAGGTTTCAGTTTTATAACTCCAAATTACAAGAAATGCGTTGAATGAGTATTGAACAAAATATATCTTCCTGGAAATGCATACCATTTTTTGTGTAGGACAGTGATAAAATTGTGTTCTACACTTTATTCCCGATAGGAAAAAATTAAAATTCAGTTGTTATTAATGAAAAAAGTGTTACCGTGGAATGGACAACTTGTAAGCGTAGGACTGGGAAAACGTACCACTAAATTTGTAGGACAAATATTTACTAAGCTGCATATAAAAAATCAGCTGGTTATTAATAATTTTTATGACGTCGTTATTTGGACATATTCGGAGTGGAGGACGCGCCAGTCATACCATCCATTTTGTAGGACAAATGTTTTTCCGAGTTTATTATCCAATTATCTCAATATTCAAATAAAAAACTTACTGTTATTCAGACAATTTCAACACCCCACCGAATCGACATGTTTTAGACCTGCGCACTAAAGTAGCTACCTCCATCGAGAATTTTCACAGAGGAAAAACTTGGCGTCTCGTCAAACGGAACCTACTCACGAAGATTCAGCCTGTTATTACTCACTAAAAAAAACAGGCGGTGGCTGCTGGACTATATGTGTTTCACTATGATCAATTGAGTATATTTTCGACTTTATCATCTTGTTTCTTATCTTATATACCAGCTTTTTACCACGTATATTAATTGTGTTAATAAGCTCGGGAAATTTGTCGATTCATACATGACATGTGTTGGTGTAAGTAAATACGGACTTTATTGCTTTGTTTAATACTCTGTGAATGTGGTTTAGTAAGTAATTGCTAGATGTGACCAGTTAATTATATTGTAAGTAATTATTGGTAGTATAAATGCATTACAGATTAAGATTCTCGTCAGGCAATTACAAAAGTCTTCTCTTCAAGATTCCTATAAATGTTGCCACAGTTTTTTTTCTCACATACGTAGTGTGTGGTTCCAAGTCAGTTTACCATCCATTATCATTCCCAGATATTTTATTGAGTCAACAAGTACAAATTTAGTCATGGAATGTGCATATTTAATCACCTTTAAATTTCAAATCAAGGACGATGAAGTATGAAAGTCGCTTCCAACCAGATAGCAGCAGAAGTGTCCAAATTTTTGTAGTAGGTACTAATTAAAAATACCTAGTATGAATACATATGTATGTACGTTCCATGTAGTATGAATTTGAAATCAACTTTAAATTTCTGGAAGGTGATATCAATTGGAGAAAACATTATAAACTCGTCCTGGTAGATAGGTATAAGTAAGCCTAGGTGCATATAGAAAATAAAAAGCCCATAATTGATAGTTTCGCACAAATTTGTAAAAAACTAAAAACTAAGAGTCAAATTACCAAAATTCAAAGACTTTCCGGTAACGCATACAACTTTAAACAGATTAGAATAGCACAATTGTGATAGTCAGAATTAAGAAAATTATTAAATTGTAGGTGTAATTACGAATTTTCAGTAAAATTACTTTCTCGGAAACTTTAGATGAATATGCAGGAGACATAGGCGCATAGTAATCAGTAAATAATTTTATGTTGCGTAGTGAGACAAGTTTGAAATGCTTTCCAATTTACTGGAAACATTCAAGTCGTCATAAGGAAAAACCAATTTAAAATAAATATAAGCAAGAGGACCAATGAAGTAAGGAATTAAGATATTTTTAGCGAAATTCCATGCAATCCAACACAGACTTAATGCTACAAAAATCTATTATGCGTCTGATACTACCCTTAGAAAGCCATCAAGACATCAAACTGCAAAAACAAAGTGCGATGATTGTAGCTTAGAATATAGAGGCAACAGGAAGTGGGGTAAGTTAAACTTAGCATACTCAAATTCCGGTTGTGTTAGAATCTATTGCCGGTGTAATGAAAGCTCAGTACAGGTGTGTAGTATGAATCAACATAGAGGAAAGGCAACAAAATATTGCGCCTGCTCTCACCGAAAATGCTTTCAGTCGCTATCACTACACCAAGAACTCCTGTCTCAGCTGTTTCAAATGTAAACAAATCAAGCAGCTGAACATACATTTTTCATACAATATATTCTTCCTACTTCAGAATCTCTAAGAATTTCATTTCAGAAAAATTGGAATTCTATGTTTCAGTTTAGAAAAATAAATCAAATGAAAAACCATTCTTGAATTTTATATTCTAATTCTATATCGGATCAGAGGAAAGCAAAACTGAATAAAAAAATTAACAGATTAAGATAACGCTTTTATTTCAGCCTAAAAACATTATAATGGTCATTTCGTGACTAATGTACATACATATATGCATACATTTCTATACGAAAGACAGAGAGAGGGCAATTGTGTTCTCTGTACCGTGCTTTCCTATACATTTAACATTTTCACGATATTTCATCTCTAATGGCGGAACGTTGTTCGTAATAAGAATACCTTGAATTCTCTGTACTGTGATCCTAGTTTGGAGGGCGTCCGGGGAGCGTTCGAACGAGCCTTTCTATACTGTTCGTATTTTAAAATGTTGGAAAGCAATTAAATAAAAATTTAATTTTTATGTGTACTGAACGTGTCCGGTGTAGTTGATAATGCCGACAGACAGATCGACTCGACTCTCACTCAAGTTCATTCTCTCTTCTGGTTCCTCTCAGTCTTAAAGGTCAGTAGCGAAGCTAGCAGTACGACCATTGCTTGTGTAACTTGCATTGTATGCCTGTGTATTATTTTATATACCGCGCGCCTCCACAACCAATGTTAGATCTCTGTACTACAGTGCGTCAATTCATGTAAGTAAAATATTGTAAATGCGTACAAATACGGGAAGTAACCCAAGTTGGCGACATTTCACGAGACAAAAATTTCCCCTAAAAAAGAGCCCTCTATATTCATAAAAATTCAAATAAACAACAAGAAATACAAAAAGTATGGTGTGTGCATTCTACTAAGAACATGCTGTTCCTCGGCATAGTGCGAGTGTATAACTTTCACAACAATTTGATAAGTTTTACTGGATGTTTTTGCCTAATATAACTAAGAATACTTAATGGAATGCAATTAAAAATACGTTGTTTTTACAAAAGAAAAACATAGAAATTGATGACACAAAATTGATAGATTAGTGGATGAATTTACAAAATCTCAGTCAAAATCTAAGCGACCAGACAAGCTTTTAACGGCAAATCAACTTTGGCTTAATTTTTTTAAAACATCGAATGCTCATTTGTGCACCGTAGTATTTAAGATTGCACAGTATTTTTTGCATAGCAGCTCATAATGCCAACTAAGAGAGAACAATTTCTCAACAGTGGATAAAAGGAAGAAACTCACGCCAATAATCAAAACTAAATTTAATTTTCAAGATTTTAATTCTGTTGATTTTTATAAATTTTTAAGGTAAGGATATACGGCAAGAGACCTTTGCTCTCTAGTCTCCGGTATACAGAATCTAAAATCTCCAAAATGTTAAGTGTATACACAAAACATATTATATACATATATATTATATATTTGTTCTCTAGATATCTCAAGAGATCTGTATTAATTGTCAAGAAAGAGATTAGAAAGAAAGTGAAAAAGCTTTAAAAAATATATGCAAACATTTTACTGCATAAAGGATAGCACAACAAATTTGTGTGATTTTTTTTTCTATTGACGAAAAAATTGCTCTTTCTTAAAGCCATTACTATTCCAACTTGAAATTTTAGTAATTTACTAACAACAGCATTAGTATTTCCATACCCAAGATATTGAAATCATTGGGTATACTAGGTGTGTCATTCCGTTTGTAACGCATAGAAATAATGATAGTAGAACTAAGTGGATTAGACACCAACGCATAATATTAAAAGTTATTTTGATATTTGGATGTGCGTCTGTCCATCCGTCCGTCTGTCCTTACGATAACTCGAAAGTGCGTGTATTTAGAGAGCTGAAATTTTGAATACCGGCTTTTAGGAAAAACGAAAATTTAAGTTTGAAAATAGGTAACTCCTTCGTGGTTTTGCCAAACAAAACTTTCATTGTCCACTATATAGTTTGACACTGTCTGAGAACTCGTCAATGTAGAGCTGAAATTTTGTACATGGCGTTTTCATAAATTTAGTAAACACTTTCCGACGAACAGTTCTAGAAATATATACGAAAAACCAATTCATAAATCAAAGTTGCACAAATGTGTGCCCATACAAAATTACATACCGCCATTCATCTATGGTATCACAAGAATTGGCCTTGGACTAATTCTAGCTTTTTTACTTGTTTTTCTTATAAAAGGCATTCTTGTATAACTTTCTCTGAAATAATTTAATGACAATGACTCTGTGATAGGTATTTGGATCCAAAGTTATGATTTCTTTAATATAACGACAGGTAGTATGTGCAGTAACTACACATACCAAAAATCGGAAAGTTTTATGGATTTCAAAGTCAGTTTAATTTAGTTTAATTCAGGAAACATGCACTGCAGGACAAATAAAACTTAGCTTTCAACAACTTTCACAGTTAACTGAAAGAGAAGAAAACACAAATAGTCTCCAGAGATCTGGATGATTGATTTGAAATACATGACGGGAGACCCAAGACCAAAAAGAACTCTGGTGATTTGGTCTCTTTAGATTTTTTGCATCTCCAAAATATATACATAGGTCTCGCGGCCTCCAGAGACCAAGAAGGTGGACCTTTAAGGTCTTTCCTGAGCAAGAAAGCTATTTTGAAGGCTATATGGCAGACAAAAAAGTATAAAATGTAGTAAGTTGGTATTTTTAGTTCCTTTAATTATTATTAGATAATTTATGATTTGCTTTTACAGAAATAAAATTGTATTTTTAATTTTTAGAAGATTTATTATTCCTGTTCCTAAATGTAAAATTTAATTTAGTTCATAAGTATCGTTTTATTTTACATTTTTTTGCAAACTGACTAATTTAATAATAATAAATATTTCATTAGTAAGTAAAATAGAAAATGATTTGGCTAGAATATCGGGGTTTTACGCTAAAAGGTCCAGCATTCCGAACTCATTGTCCTAGTTTAATTATTTTACAGATGGCAGCCCAAGTCAGGGGGCAATTGTAGTGCTGCAATTAAACTTAGGTGTGCAACGTATAAAGAAAACATCGTTCTCCGAGTATACAATATCTAATCTACAACTCCAGCAAACCAGGTAAATGGGACGAATATTAAAAATTTACTCAGAAAGTGATGGGCAAATCAGAATTGCCAAATTAAAAACTACAAATAATCCATATATGTAGGTACATACTGTAAAACTTCAATTAATTTGTATACTATTCACTGAATATTTTTTGAAAGTTCTTACTAGATTTTAGCCTAGATACACCGCTAGTCAGGCTCCGTATCAACTAATGACCAATGGATTTTGAATTATTTAACCCAAGAGGAAATATATTTACTATACATGAGCAGTCTATTTTCTTATTGTTTTTGCGATTTTCCTCATGATTCAATTATTGATCCAGTTTTATTTTCAAAATTCCTCAATGATTTAATTCATCTTAATGCCATAGGTATTTAATTGAATGAATCTTTTTTGACGTAAATGGAGAATTTTTTCTTGCAAGGCTTAGCTGTTTCCAAAATAAAGTATTCTTTTGTTAAGTCTAATAATTACTTAGGTAGCAATTACGCTAAATTGTCTTTAAATATGTACATAATATACCTTTGGCTTAAAAAATTATACATTCTAAGTACGTCCTTATGAAAAATTAATAAAATTTTAAAACTGTACCTATGCTACCATCTATGGAGAGCTTACAAAACGACAACTATGATCACCATTTCAACACACAAAATGATAATAATTTTTAGTATGATGCTACTATTTGATTCTTTATTTATTTTATGTTTTGCCAAATCTTCATTCAATTTTATTTAGTTCATTAATTTGAATAAATTTGCTGGTGAAATAAATTGGTTTTTTTCAAAATAACTTGAACGAACAAAAGGAAGTATCGACAAAATTGATGTCTTCTTGAATACTGACTCCCACAGCAAATTCCTGCACAAAAACAAAAACAAAATTATAACTAACCACTCTTTAAATCCCATATCCTGCCTCTTACTTATATTTTTTTATCAATGAAACTGTGGATTAGCTGTTTTTCGGTAGTCACAGTATTCAAGAAGACTATCCAAGTGTTTCTTTTGGTAATTTGCCTATAATACTGCGTATGCTAGATGACAAACTTCAGTCCTTAAGTCATTTATCACACCTCTCCTCTATATACTTCAATTATTTACAAATTTGAGAAAAAGGAGATGCATTGAATAAATAATATGGTTTAAATTAGTCATTTATTCAATGAGGAGATGCCGCTGCCATTTTCCTCACTAAATGTGGTCACCCACCAGGCTCGCATCAAAACTAAACCTACTTACAAACATTATCTACAGATAGCAGTTTTAGGAATACTTTTAAAACCAATATAAAATATTCAAAACTGTAGCTAATTTAAACTTGCATTTTTTTAACTCACTTTATGTAGAACTTTGTTGGAATATTCCATAGTATCTTCCCATGTTGAGCTCATTGTTTTTTTTTTTATTTCATTTAAATCTTCGTTTTTACGTTAATATAATAATTCAATTCCTAATAATTTATTAAGGCAAACCTTAGTTTAAAAGAACAAACTACCTGCAATCAACAAGTCTCCTCAACGTTCAAACACCAATTCCATTTAACACCAAAACTCAATTCCACTTGTTCCAATAAAAAAAAAGAAAATTCTGCGACACTAGCGCCGCCAACTTTAGTTCGATAGTCTACTGGCGCCATCTAAGTTCGGCTGAGTTTCAATGGCGCCCTCATTCGGATTGAATTTTAACCTCTGAAAATAAATTGTTCAAGTTGGTATGACCGTGGGGTGTTTTTTGGTTGGTATCTTTGGAATATTCCAGATTTCCTACAAAGATTCTTATTTTTAAATAAAATATTGGTTACATTTAGGGAGTGAAGGGAATAATTTTCACAAAATATTGATTACATGTCTAATGTCTATGCAGAAAGGTGTAGCAAAATGTGCCTTCAGTATGCTGCAGCGTGTGGTTCGGCACGTTCCTAGACGTACACGTTGGAGTATACATAAATTTGAGTCTATTTTTTTTGGATGAGCGACACTCGGAAAAGCACATTTTCACTTTCCTCAAGTATCACATCCACGAAGAGTGACATAAAATGCAGTATACTACATATGTACGTTGGCGCATAGGGCGAAACCACAGTACTGAGAATACAAATTACTCATTAAATTTTGACATATGTGCTGAGACGCAATTTTTGTACGCTTTATATACATTTATAAAGAAAAGACAGAGAGAGGAGAGAGAGAGAGTATTGTGTTCTCCGTACCGTAACCCCCGGACTATACAAGCCATGAACAAAGTCGAAAAAAAGGAGGAGCGGGCCGGTCAGCAGGCGACATCCACAGTCTTCTTGCCTTGTTTTACTGCAGGAGTTTTTCATATAAAAGTTGCTTGTATTTTGTTCAAACGCTATAATTTCCATAAATTTGTTCTACATGCTGTTTTTTTTAACTATTAGAAAGAAAACACATTTGGCTGCAATTTGTTTTAACTTTATTTTGCTGTGGGAGCGACAGTTTTGGGCTTTAGGACCTGTTTAAAATGAAATTTTAGTTTTTCCTTCATTACGAGTATGAGTATGAGAGTGAGCTCTTAACTGCATGCTGTACCCAGTACGTTAAGGCCTTTTAATGTGTTCGTGCCTTAGGCGACTTCATGGCTTGTATTATATTCCGGGGGCTACGTCTGTACCCTATGTACCGTGCTTTCTGCTTTCCTATACATCACGTCATTTTGTCCCGGTGGTACGTGGCTCGTAATGATTTACTTTAGCCATAGTTCACACGCGGAAGTTTTTATACCCTAAACAGATTGTCTCCACAATAACTTATTTTTAATTAAATAGAGTCAAACGAGCAGTGTGTCACACAAATGAAGTCCATCATTTTCAAAATGGACCAAATTTTACTCCATTTAGAGAAAAGTGCCAGCTAGCGTCAATAAAATGAACTGAATTTATTGGAAAGTGGAAAGTTTTTCCAATAAAGTTAGAATTGACAGCCATCAGCTGATAAAACGATTCAGAATCACCCGTTATTTTATGACTTTTGTGTAGTGCTTGGATTTCTTTTATTTTTTATTTCTCAATTCTGGCACGCAAGGTTTTGTGGTTTTTGTTGATAATTTTTAGGAAATAAGAAAATAATAGTATTGTATTGCTACATTCAAAATGGGTGATTCTCGCGCAATTATAGACAAAAGTGATATAGAAAAAGAACTAGCTTTAATTGAATACCCAGGATTAGTAAAAAATGTCGACAAAATGTTAGAAACCTTAGGTGGACTACCAAAAATATCACAAGTGGGTGCTTTTTGAAAGACAATTAAACTAGAAAATGATAGAATTTTCAATCCTGTAGGTATTTTGTGGAGAAAAACGTCGAATGGAACTTAGATTTCATCCCAAAAATGTATTCAATCGACCCGCTTGTGGTGATTTACATCTCACTACTGGATTGTTACTTCGAATCAAGGTTCGTAAAAACAAAATTAGAACGGAAGAACCATCAACTCATCTTATTGAAATATTGGGGCGTTGCAAAAAAACTGTAAAATTTGATTGTAAGTGTTGTCATATATTTTGGGTGCAATTTATTGTAGGCGGTGGTATATATAGATAGTGCCTTGCTACAGTTTTTCAGACTTCAAATGTTTTGCATGACACTGCTTTCTTATCCGGTGGCTAGGTACCTCTTGTCATGTAATTTTCTACTAGGTATTTGACCATCGCAATGTATAAAGAAACGAGACAAGAAACAAACTACTCATGAAAGGTTTCATATACAGAATAGAATATTCTATATATATATATATAAAATACATGACATAGATTTTTTTTTATATTTTTCTGGTAACTATTATGATTTGGTTTATCACCCGACTCCCGGCTTGACATCGACTTACGGGACACCCTGTATATGTAAAATGCAACAATTCTCATATCCCAACTCATAAGAGATAGACCCACATATCGCTCACCATTCCATTTTATTTATCTTGATTCCATTACATTTAGCCCTGTTTACCACGGTACAATGTCATATGTAGTGATAGGTCTAGTGACTGCTATTTATACTCAAAATGTGTTTTTAGTTTTTAAATTTTTTAGCTTAATATTCCTGGTAGGCTTGTGACTTTGATTATCTAATGAACTTACAATCACCTCCAGATCGTTCATACAACCGCTTATATAACTCCTTCCTTCCAAAACTAATTCGTTTTTATACCACTCAATTTTATTACTTTCAGCTCTTTGTGACTTTCAATATCTTCCAATTGTGAAAAATGAGAAAACTGGAAAAGACGAGTACATCTATGATAAAATTGTTCCAAAGGGCATACCGGATAAAGATTGGTGGTCGTAAGCACACAAACAAATGTGTAAAATAATAAAAAATTTAATTTATTTGTTTCAAGTGAAACTGATACGCCTCTCTTTTGTGCGCCTGGAGTATTTGCACGCTCAGACACTATACACACAGAAACGTTCCGTAAAGATCTTAAGGAGAGTCCATATCCAGATATTTTAGACGTGAACAGAGGTAAACAACTCGAATCTCCGCAATTTCAGCAATTCAATTTGATTGATCCATTTCCAACTACTGCTCTACCGGATGTCGCTAAAAGGATGACAGTGAAATACGTTTCCGATAGTCAATTAGAAAAGGTTACCAAGGTAAGTATGAATTTTTTAATTTACGATAGAATTTTATCGAAACTACTTTTTCATTCGTTCTTCGGTTCCCTAGTTATTCGAAGAATGTCCAATTTGGAATAGAATATCGCTGCTTTACGAGTCGGGGATAAGCAATGATAAAATGAAGACAATTCTACCATCGGTATCATTCTATTTCTCCTCCGGGCCATGGAGAACATTTTATTGTCGCCTGGGATATGATCCACGGAAAGATTTTCATAGTAGATATTATCAAATGATTGATTTTCGTATTAGATGTCAGCCAGGAGTAACAGAGCATGTAAAATATATGCGGCAAAATTTTGTTAGAACATACCCATATTAATTGTGCAGTTTTTTTTTTTTAGATAAAAGTCAAAGCTAAAGCTAGAAAAGAGGCAAGTAGAGCTGAACAACAACAAGCAAGTCCTTCAAAATCTTGGAAGGATCCTGGTCCATCTACATCATGGCAGCAGCCTGGTCCTTCTACATCATGGCAACAACATGGTCCGTCTAAATCACGGCAACAGCATGGTCCGCCTACACCTCGGCAGCAATCACAACCTGTTGTACAAGATATAAATTATCCATATTTCGAGGAAGGACGTCTTCCACGTTATCGCCAATGTATTTACAGAGTAAATTTTAACGGATGTCCTAGAGATAGGATGATATAGATTTTATTTGTTTTTATTTTATTTTTTAGTATTGTGATCTAAAAGTGCCGAGAATAATTGAAATGTTAGAGAAAATCCCTACACCACTTACTGGGGCAACTTGCAATGAAAAATCTGGTTGGCTTCCATCTGGATTCGATGATCAATGTAGGCAAATACTGAACGCATGTATAAGAGAACAACTAAAGAATGTGCAAAAAACACAAAAAATTAAAGAAGATGAAGAAATGGAAGAGGTGAGTGCAATTTATGCTAAAAGTAGAAGAATTATTTTATACTCTTCTCATTAACTTCAGAGTGAATACAGTGAGGATGAGGATGATGAAGAAGATAATATGGATGAAGAATTTGAGCAATTACTGGAAGAGATGGACTATGCTGATAATTTACAAGAATAAAAACTATTTTCTTTAAAGATTATGAGTTATTTGTTGGCATGTGTTTTTAGTAAAATCTCAGCAAGATCTGTAGTGAACGTAACAGAGCTGTTGAGAACGTCTCCTTATCACTTCAGTATGAGAATAATTTTTTATGACAAAACCTGTTTTCCTAATGCCTCTTTCGTAAAAAAAAAAACAAACTTAATTTAATTAGACCACAGACAAGAAATATACAGATATCGAAAGTTATATATGGAAGAGCTCATAGAAAACCTCAATAACTCATTGATCTCGGCCATTGATTTTATACATATAGATATGCCACCGCCGCGCACAATGTGTTGTTACCTCTTCTCACGGAGTCGCCACAGTAGTACTTTATCATCTGCTCACAAAACGGTCCGCCATCTGCTAGCAAAACGTGTCGAATATGAGGATAATAAGTCGTCTTCGATAATAAATAGCGCCATATCACAGCAAAGAATCTAATCTAATACTATTTTTTCCATCTTTCTTTATCTAATGATGTGCAGAAATGTGAAAAGAATCTAATCTAATACTGTTTTTTCCATCTTTCTTTATCTAATGATGTGCAGAAATGTGAAAAATTCTGTGATAAAGAAATTTAAAGGCATATCTTGATTAGTATCAAGATGATTTGAAGGATTTGGCAAATGTGTATGATACGTGATTTAAGTGAAAAGAATTTCACTTCGCTTTTGCACTAGAAAGTTGCAGAACACACAAAACTCTTATCTAGGCACTGCGGGCTTCCAAGAAATTTTTCGGTCGGATTTTCGACAGAGTTTCTACGATCTGCCTTTTTACATCTGGTTGTTGACTGGTAGTTGGTACATTGATTTTTCGTGAATAGTTTGAAATATTTTTCGCCAAGCAATTTGTCTCATTTGATGAAATTTCTTAGAATTTTTGGTTCGGATCGCGGTATACAGAAAACAATATCTAGTGAGCGTAACAAACATTATTTTCTTTTTTATACCCTAGATGAAATCTAAAGGGTATATATAAAGATTGTCATTCCGTTTGTAACACATAGAAATAATGATGTTAGAGCAAAATGAATTGGACCCATGCATAAAATTAAAAGTTATTTTGATTTTTGCATGTCTGTCTGTCCGTCCTCACGATAACTCGATAACGCGTGTACTTAGAAATTTTGAACATGGGCTTTTAAGTAAAAAAGCAAAATTAGGTTTGAAAATGGGGCAAATCGAGTACTCCTTCGTACTGTTCCCATACAAAAATTTCATTTTTCACTACATATTTGGACATTGCCTGAGAACGCGTTAACGTAGAGCATTAAAATTTTCTACAGTGTTTTCATAAAATCAGTAAATACAATTTCAAAAACGGACCAAATCGGGCAACTCCTTGGTGTTGCCATATAAAAATTTAGGATTTTTAAGTATCCTGTCAAAACTATACGGTTTCAATGTACTGGAAAGTTCTTCAGAATAAAATTGGTTATAATCATTATTGCTGTTCGACGAACCGTTATAGAGACATATTCAAAAACCACTTCAAAACTCAACCTTGCGCAGATGGGTGACTATACGAAATTACAAACGAGCATTCATCTAGGGTGTCATAAGAATTGGACCAATTCTAGCTTTTTTACTTGTTTCTTATAAATTACTGGAAATTTTTGTTCAAAATTCTTGTGAATTATTGGTTGTCGAGAACGATCTAATAAAGTTGAATTGATTCGGGTGCTCGCAGCGCCTGAGCCTAGATAGAACTGTAAACCTAAGTAGAATTAAATCCACTTAGAATAGTTAGAATAGATCTTAGAATAAACTGCCACCTGGCAGCCCGTCGTCGTGGCGAAATACAGTTGGCATTCCTGTTACTTATGCAATTTTGTTTAGAAGAAAGAAGAGTTGAACAGTACAAAAAGTAAAGTCTTGCGTAGTAGCAGCACGTGCGGAATGGAATTTCGTGAGTGGCGCGGCGGCGGGTTAGCTTAATTCGTGAGCAGTTTATAGAACATTCTTTTGATTGCAGATGACTCCAAAACAAATGAAGGAAATGGGGCAGGAGCATATGGTTCAAGACCTACGGTCGACATATATGTAATTAAGCTATAAATTAGGAAAAATATCAAGAGAACCCACAGGAACAAAAATATCTATAATATCTTTTCTGACTGCAGAGCTGCATTACTGGCTCTTCAATCAAATAGATTCAACTCCAAACTGATTTGGAACTGCCTGCTGGAGTTAATTAAATTAACGCACTCAAATTTATTTGCAAAAATATGGGTGCCCTTACACTGCAATATCGCAGACAACGGGATAGGGGTCCAACTAGCCAGGAAAGGATCCGAAATGGAATTCCTACAGCCAATACCCTGATTAGAGGGGTTGCGTTTACCTGTGCCTTTTCCGTTACACAGGTGAAAGAAGTAGTTTTTAAAATGATTTTAGTTCGTTTTTTTTTTCATCTATTTTCATAAACATCGAACAACATAAATTTGCTATTTGCAGACATTGCTGGCACCGTTCCAGACGTTGTTTTTTTTTTTTTTTGTTAAGAACCAACGTCTTGCCGGCCGTCCTCTTACACATTTATCCCTATCACACTCCAATCGATTTGGGTATTGACAATCAACCGAATTTCTGCCTGACAAAGTAATTTCATACTGTTCCTTCGATAACTAAACCAGCACGTATAAAAATTACAGCCATAATAAAATCATTTTTTTTTTATCGAAAAAAAGCGTCTGGCACATACTAGCAGAAAAAAAATGTCTGGGAATAATGAAATTATATTATTCAATGTTTATAAAAACTAATAAAAAAGAATAAAAATCGAACTGAAATCATTTTGAAAACTGCTTTGTTTACCTGTGGAACGGAATGAACACAGGTAAACGCAACCCCTCTCACCAAACTGATGGGCCGCATGCCTATTGAGATGGTGACGCTGCTAGCTCTCGTACTATATGTAATAATTTTTGGCAGAAAGGAGGCATTACAAAATTGACGCGATTTTAAAATTAGAATTAACCATTCCTAATTTGAAAATAATTTATTTATTTATCTAAGGTTCCTATAATATACAGGGTGATTCAGATCAAGATACCTTCCGGTATACCACGCGATTCCTTGAGGCAAGCTGATCAAAAAATTGTTAAACATAACCCCCCCTTGAAAAGTTCCTTTAGGAGTTGTGGCCAGTTGAAGATCTCGCCAATATTCGTGAGAATAAATGAGTATAACTTTTGAACCACACTATGGATTTTGGTTATTATTGGCTTATTTAATAGCCAAGAATAGTAGCTATCGAAAAGTGTATTCCTCTGTATTTTTTAATTAAGCATCTTGAAATTATTCTCAAATAATTCCAAAATTTTGATTTTTTTACACACAAATTTCATAAATACCGTTATTTATTTCAAAAACTTTTGTGTGTAAAAAAATCAAAATTTTGAAATAACAGTATTTATGAAATTTGTGTGTAAAAAAATCAATGTTTTGGAAATATTTGAGAATAATTTAAAGATGGTTAATTAAAAAATACAGAGGAATACACTTTTCGACAGCTACCATTCTTGGCTATTTAATAAGCCAACAATAACCTAAATCTATAGTGTGGTTCAAAAGTTATACTCATTTATTCTCACGAATATTGGCGAGATCTTCAACTGGCCTCAACTCCTAAAGGAAGGTTTCTAGGGAGGGTTATGTGGAACAATTTTTTGATCAGCTTGCCTCAAGGAATCGCGTGATATACCGGAAGGTATCTTAATCTGAATCACCCTGTATATAAGTTACTGAAATAATGTGTTAAATGAAATATGTCTTAAATTACATATGCATTAATTTAAATAATAATTTCTTGTAGAACAGAAGGAATTCAAAATTCACCAACAAAATCTTACGAAGTACTTCTCTTGTATATATCTCATAAAAAGAAAATTTATTGAGAAAAAATCTGAAATTCCTTTGAATTCCTTTATTACATTTTTTCCACAATCCTTAACATTATTAGATAAAGAAGAAAAAACATTTGTTATTGTTATGGAACTATGTTGAGTGATTTGGCTTGGACGTGAAGTCCCGACTGCCAGCATGAGCTGACAGATCACTCGGCGGACAGCGTTGACTGCAGGGCGGCACGCTAACTCGCCTCGGCTATTGGCGGAGAGTGTGGGGAGGTTCCACGAAAACCTGCCGCTGCCGCCTGCCACATACAAAAAAAAAAAATTCGTGCCTACATACAAAAAAACGCCGGCACACATTCCCTTACATTACTTACCTACATCCCGTGGGAAGGCGCAATTGTTTTGCTTTTCATTGCCGTTTCCCCAACCACCCTGCGATACTGCGAGCGATATTGAACAGTATCGCTTTGTTGACCTGAAATGAGCGGAGTAGCGGACCTAATCAACCATTGACAAGAGAAGGCTCCAGGGAGTGAAAGTAGAGAAAAAAACTTCAGCGAGTCATTACGTTACAAAAACTTCCTTTAATGGCTATTTAACATTTGCAGTGAACGATAACTAGGAGATTAGGATATACTTCCAACGTACTTTGATTCCTGTCCTTCGAAATGCCTTGTTACCTAGCAGTAATAACTCCAAATGAGTTCGACTAAGTGTACTTAATGGTACTAAATCCAATATCTAAACATTATCTCCTTGAATGTGTAATTGGGTTGAAAGATACCAATCAAGAGTATGTGTGCAACATGTAACACAGCATAACGTAAATGGACTTACAGACATAATAAACTCTAACAGTGCATTGGGTATGTGCTAGTATACTTATAAGCTAATGATCTCAACGCTAACTAATAGGTAATATCCTCTACTAACGACATATACGTAAGCAACACGCGTATGCTCCACATGCTCTTGTACATATGATTTTGGGAATCTCAACTTAAATACCAATTCCGGGAATGTGGTAAGAGTACGCAACATACTGTTACGTGCAATAGAAAGAGACAACTGGTGACATTTATGTACTGGCAATGGAGAGTAAACGACTTCAGGTTCGGAGAATTTATTATGGTATCTACAGGAAGGTTCAGGAATAGAATGAATAGAATGAATAGAACAGTCAAGAAGCTTCTGGAAAATAGAACAATCGAGAATAATCTGGAGAGTTTCTAGGGTATAAATATAACAGTTGTCATAGCCAGAAAAAGAGTCTTGTCTTAGACGTTGCAGTGTTAACAAGTGAAAGTAATAAACGTGCGAAAGTGTTGTAATTAGATTGCGATAATTGAAAGTACAGTATTAGCGATAATTAGAGTTGAGTTGATTAATAGAAAGTTTATGAATTTTGTATGATTAGAGTGAAATAAAGAACTTGTATAATAGGTATTTAATATTGTGTTTTTAAATAACGAATCAAAGGCCACGCTCGCAACAACTGGTGTCAGAAGTGAAATAAATTCGCGAAATAAAGTGGTGGCAATTGACTTTAAAATTCAAAGTGTGATTAATTTTGTGAAATTGTGTTAAATTTTGAAAGTTCTGGAAAATAATTTATATTCAACTTAAAGTGAATTACTAAAGTAATGGGGCGAAAATTCGAGGAGCTTCGAACGCAGGATTTGAAAGTGGAGTTAGGGAACCGGTTATTACAAACGACAGGTGCAAAGAAAGTTCTAGTCGAGCGACTCAGACAAGCTTTGATAGAGGAAGGAAAGAATCCTGAAACATTTGTTTTCAAAGATAACTTGGAAGAAACCGAAGTTGAAGAAGAGCCTACGATGAAAATGGAACAGCTTTTGAGTGCTTTAATGAGCAAAATGGAAGCCCGTTTTGATGAACAAAAGAATTCTCTCGAGGAACAAAAGAATTCTCTCGAAGAACAAAAGAATGCTCTGGAATCCCGTTTAGATGAGCAAAAGAAATCTATAGAAGCTCGTTTTGATGAACAGAACAATTCCAATGAGGAACAAAAGAATTCTCTCGAGGAACAAAAGAATTCTCTCGAGGAGCAAAAGAATTCTCTGGAATCCCGTTTAGATGAGCAGAAGAAATCTATGGAAGCCCGTCTGGACGAGCAAAAGAATGCTTTTGAGGAACAAAAGAATTCTCTGCAGAATAGTCTAGAAACTTGTTTGGAAGAACAGAAGAACTTTCTGAAAGGTTCATTAGACGAACAAAATGTGAAAATTGAGGAAATCCAGCAGGAAGTGTTGGAAGTTCGACAACAAGTGTCGGGAGTACAAGAAAATGTTACAGAACAGCTTGACAGTTTTAAAAGCAGATCTGGAAAGAATAAGGCATCGTCAGCCTCTAATAGCAGCTGAAATATCTGGCGCAGGTAGAATGAAACCTCCAATATTTGATGGACAAAATTCATGGCATATCTTCAAGAGACAATTCGAGGCAGCTTCAGAGGTAAATGGATGGAATGATGAAGACAAAGCTATAGCTCTGGTGTTAGCACTTCGAGCTCCTGCGTCAGAACTCTTACAAACTGTACCGATTGAAAATCAACGTGATTACTCTTCATTAGTACAGGCGATAGAATTACGTTACGGAGATGAGCACATGCAGCAAGTATATCGCCTACAGTTGCGCAACAGGATTCAAAAGCATGGCGAATCACTACAACAATTGCAGGCTGATGTGGAAAGATTAGCGCATCTTTCATACTCCAGCGTAAATGCGGATTTCCTTAATGAAGTGGCGACGGAGGCATTTGTGAACGCTATTGCAGATCAAAATTTACAACAAGCGTTAAGGCTAGCAGGAAAGAAATCAACAGCAGAAGCACTAGCCTATGCATTAGCGTATGAATCCGCCAGACAAGCTTCACGGAGTGCAGTACGAGTAAGAGAAATTTCAGTGGAAGAATGTACTTGTAACAGAGTGCAATCATCACAGAGCCCGCCTTCACGTGGTGTCCTTCGATGCTGGAATTGTAATAGATCAGGGCACCTTCAAAGAGACTGCAGAAAACGTCGACGTGTGGAATCACCTGAAGAAGGGAAAGAAGAATGCCAAAGATGTCGAGCCAGGGAACAAGCTATTCGTGAAGAGACTAGATATCAAGCAGCGACTAGTCGCATCAGCTCTCCTGTTGAGCAGTCGGAAAACTAGTAAAAACCAACTTTGTGGGGCAGAAGTTGGTTGGCGGAATCGGCAGCCCCGAAGTTATCATTCAAGTAGGCCAGTTGCAGAGAAATAATAGCAGTCTTGTTATATATGGAAGTGTAGGAAAAAATGACTGCGCAGTCACTATCGATACTGGAGCTGCAAGATCAATTATTAGAACAGATCTTGTTAAGAACAAATGGCTTCATAATACCCCCAAATATCTACTAAGAACAGCAACTGGAGCAGCAGCACGGGTGTTTGGAGAAATAACTTTAGATGTTCAACTAGGCGAACTACTATTTCCTCACACTTTTCTGGTTTCAGACATAATGGATGAATGCATTCTTGGAATAGATTTCATGACCACATACAAAATAAATCTGGATGTCGGAGAGCGAATTCTCAAATATGGGAACATAGAAATTCCTATGAAACTAGGAGAAGGAGCAGATCATCCTGCGAAAGTAAGGACGATGGTCTGCGAAAATATTACTCTTTCGCCATGCTCCGAGACACTAATATGGACAAAGCTTACTGATGACATCGGGACCTGCCGATTCTATCTGGTGGAGCCTAACCCCACAAAATTCACGTCGAGCATCATTGTGGGGAAGACTTTAGTGAAGGCAGAAGGTGCAACATTAATACCAGTCAGAGTGCTTAACACATCCGAAAATGAGGTACAACTAAAAGAAGGTGCTATAATTGGAAATTGTGAACCCGTTTACCAAATCGTCAATTTGGATAATGGTAGTAATATCAGGGAGACAAAACCTATACCAGCTACTACCCAACAGGTTCAGAAACTTCTTTCGTCCAGTGCCTTAAGTGAACAACAACACAACGATGCCAAAGAGGTGATCAATGAATTTTCGGAATTATTTGCAATGAAGGATGATGACTATGGTAAAACAAATCTTGTCCAGCATCGGATCGATACAGGAGATTCCAGGCCCATTCGACAGACACCACGAAGATTGCCATTAGCCAAACAACCAGAAGTTGCAGACATGATGAACTCCATGAAGAAACAAGGCATAATAGAGGAATCTAACAGCCCTTGGACATCGCCGGTTGTTCTGGTTAGGAAAAAGGATGGCAGCACCAGATTCTGCGTAGACTACCGCCAACTAAATAACGTGACGAGAAAAGATAGCTATCCATTACCAAGGATTGATGACACGTTGGATACCCTTTCCGGAGCGCAATGGTTTTCCACATTGGATTTGAAGAGTGGTTACTGGCAAGTGGAAATACATCCCGAGGACCGAGATAAAACTGCTTTCTCAGTTGGCAGTGGCTTATGGCAATTCAAAGTAATGCCATTTGGGTTATGTAATGCTCCAGCCACATACGAACGACTAATGGAATGTGTTCCACGTGGTTTAACCTGGAAAACATGTCTTGTCTACTTGGATGACATAATAGTTATCGGAAGGACATTCAAGGAACATAGAAACAACAGCAACTATACAGTTGGTAACCGTGGAACCATCTACAGGTTGGGACAACGAGGACCTGAGAACAGCACAACGAGAAGATCCGGACATTTCACCTATTCTCGCTTGGAAAGAAGATATGGAAAGACCAGACTGGAAGGATATTTCGGAACGGAGTGAGAAGCTGAAAAGTTACTGGGCTCAATGGAACTCTCTTCATGTTGAATGTGGTATATTAAAACGCAAATGGGAAGCACCTAACGGTGAATATTTCCGAATGCAGATAGTCGTGCCAGCATCAAACGTCAAAGATGTTCTAGAAGAAATGCACGGTGGAACCTCTGGAGGACATTTGGGAGTGAACAAAACCATTTCCAAAACACGAGAAAGGTTTTATTGGCTCCATATGCGAGAAGATGTGGAGGAGTGGTGTCGCAGATGTGCTGTCTGTGCTGCTTGCAAAGGGCCGCAACACAGAAGCAGAGGAGAAATGCATAAGTATAACGTCGGAGCCCCGTTTGAAAGGATAGCTGTAGACATCGCTGGACCTTTTCCTGAAACGGATGGTGGTAACCGTTATATTTTAGTTGCCATTGACTATTTCAGTAAATGGCCTGAAGCTTATGCAATCCCTAATCAAGAGGCAACCACAGTTGCGGAACAAATAATAACGAATTGGGTCAGTAGGTTTGGTGTGCCTCACGAACTTCATTCGGACCAAGGACGGAACTTCGAATCGCGGACTTTCCAGGAGATGTGTAAAATGTTGGGAATAAGAAAAACTAGAACAACTCCTCTACACCCACAATCTGATGGCATGGTAGAGCGCTTCAACAGAACATTGATCGAGCATCTAAAGAAAGTAGTTGACTATCATCAACGCGATTGGGATCGACACATTCCTATATTCCTAATGGCTTATAGATCAGCCATTCATAGTACTACCGGACAAACCCCAGCTAAAGTCATATTCGGAAGAGAGATGCGTTTACCTAGCGACCTCAAATTCGGTACCCCCAGAGGTGAACAAAAGTTACCAGAAGACTACGTATCGGAGCTCAAACAACAATTAGCTGATGTGCACGAGGCCACGAGGACGAAATTAGCAACAAATACTGATCGGATGAAGACCCGCTATGACCTACGTGCTAATTCCGCAGGATTTAATGAAGGTGATCTTGTTTGGCTCTACAATCCGAGACGACGTAAGGGACGTTCTCCAAAATTGCAACAACACTGGGAAGGACCGTATTCAGTCGTAACTAGAATTAATGACGTGGTATACAGGATTCAGCGTGGCACAAGAGGCAAGCATAAAATTGTTTATTTGGACCGCTTGTGTCAATACTACGAGCATCAAGACCGTGGAACACCTGTTGTTCGGGACGAACAAATTTAAGAAGGGGGCAGTGTTACGTGCAATAGAAAGAGACAACTGGTGACATCTATGTACTGGCAATGGAGAGTAAACGACTTCAGGTTCGGAGAATTGATTATGGTATCTACAGGAAGGTTCAGGAATAGAATGAATAGAACAGTCAAGAAGCTTCTGGAAAATAGAACAATCGAGAATAATCTGGAGAGTTTCTAGGGTATAAATATAACAGTTGTCATAGCCAGAAAAAGAGTCTTGTCTTAGACGTTGCAGTGTTAACAAGTGAAAGTAATAAACGTGCGAAAGTGTTGTAATTAGTTTGCGATAATTGAAAGTACAGTATTAGCGATAATTAGAGTTGAGTTGATTAATAGAAAGTTTATGAATTTTGTATGATTAGAGTGAAATAAAGAACTTGTATAATAGGTATTTAATATTGTGTTTTTAAATAACGAAACAAAGGCCACGCTCGCAACAATACGTATGTGCCGTAAGCTATTTTGTTTATATATAGATATTCTAATACCAGTATATCACGTTTTAATCCAAAGGTAAGCTTAGCAAGCTAATATATTGTTACGTGCAATAGAAAGAGACAACTGGTGACATCTACTGGCAATGGAGAAGTAAACGACTTTAGGTTCGGAGAATTGATTATGGTATCTACAGGAAGGTTCAGGAATAGAATGAATAGAACAGTCAAGAAGCTTCTGGAAAATAGAACACTCGAGAATAATCTGGAGAGTTTCTAGGGTATAAATATAACAGTTGTCATAGCCAGAAAAAGAGTCTTGTCTTAGACGTTGCAGTGTTAACAAGTGAAAGTAATAAACGTGCGAAAGTGTTGTAATTAGATTGCGATAATTGAAAGTACAGTATTAGCGATAATTAGAGTTGAGTTGATTAATAGAAAGTTTATGAATTTTGTATGATTAGAGTGAAATAAAGAACTTGTATAATAAGTATTTAATATTGTGACGAACCAAAGTCCACGCTCGCAACAACTGGTGTCAGAAGTGAAATAAATTCGCGAAATAAAGTGGTGGCAATTGACTTTAAAATTCAAAGTGTGATTAATTTTGTGAAATTGTGTTAAATTTTGAAAGTTCTGGAAAATAATTTATATTCAACTTAAAGTGAATTACTAAAGTAATGGGGCGAAAATTCGAGGAGCTTCGAACGCAGGATTTGAAAGTGGAGTTAGGGAACCGGTCATTACAAACGACAGGTGCAAAGAAAGTTCTAGTCGAGCGACTTAGACAAGCTTTGATAGAGGAAGGAAAGAATCATGAAACATTTGTTTTCGAAGAAAACTTGGAAGAAACCGAAGTTGAAGAAGAGCCTACAATGAAAATGGAACAGCTTTTGAGTACTTTAATGAGCAAAATGGAAGCCCGTTTTGATGAACAAAAGAATTCTCTCGAGGAACAAAAGAATTCTCTGGAATCCCGCTTAGATGAGCAAACGAATTCTCTAGAATCCCGGTTAGATGAGCAGAAGAAATCTATGGAAACCCGCTTGGACGAACAAAAGAGTTCTCTGAAGGATTGTCTAGAAACTCGTTTGGAGGAACAGAAGACTTTCCTGAAAAACTCGTTAGACGAACAAAATTTAAAAATTGAAGGAATCGAGCAGGAAGTGGCGGAAGCTCAACAAAAAGTCACCGAGCAGCTTGACAGTTTTAAAGCAGATCTAGAAAGAATAAAGCATCGTCAGCCTCTAAACGTAGCAGCTGAAATATCCAGCACAGGTAGAATGAAACCCCCAATATTTGATGGACAAAATTCGTGGCATATCTTCAAGAGACAATTCGAAGCAGCTTCAGAGGTAAATGGATGGAATGATGAAGACAAAGCTATAGCTCTGGTGTTAGCACTTCGAGCTCCTGCGTCAGAGCTCTTACAAACGGTACCGATTGAAAAGCAACGTGAATACACTTCATTAGTACAGGCGATAGAATTACGTTACGGAGATGAACACATGCAGCAAGTATATCGCCTAGAGTTACGCAACAGGATTCAAAAACATGGCGAATCACTACAACAACTCCAGGCAGATGTAGAAAGATTAGCTCATCTTTCATACTCCAGCGTGAATGCGGATTTTCTCAATGAAGTGGCGACGGAGGCATTTGTGAACGGTATTGCAGATCAAAATTTACAACAAGCGTTAAGGCTAGTTGGAAAGAAATCAACAGCAGAAGCACTAGCCTATGCATTAGCGTATGAATCCGCCAGACAAGCTTCACGGAGTGCAGTACGAGTAAGAGAAATTTCAGTGGAAGAATGTACTTGTAACAGAATGCAGCCATCACAGAGCACTCCTTCACGTGGTATTCTGTAATGCTGGAATTGTAATAGACCGGGACACCTACAAAGGGACCGCAGAAAACGCCGACGAGTGGAATCCCTAGATGAAGAGAGGAGAGTGGAATTGCAAAGATATCGAGCTGGGCAGCAGACTTGCAATAGATTGCAGTTATCACTGAGCAACCCTTCACGTAGTGTTCTTCGATGCTGGGATTGTAATAAATTGGGACACCTTCAAAGCGACTGCAGGAAGCGCCGTCGAAGGGAATCAACAGAAAAGAAAGGAAGAGAAGAACGTCCAAGTTGGAGAACTAAAGAGCAAGCTATTCTTGGACCGACTAGACTCCAACCTTATGGCTTAGAGATGCAACATAGGAAAGGACTTATCCATAGAAACGCAGAAGCCTTTGTACAACGTCATGCAAACTTGAATGCAAACATTGCGGCCGGGTGGAAGAAAAAGAAAGAACAGCAACTATACAGTTGGTAACTGTGGAACCATCAACAGGTTGGGACATCGAGAACTTGCGAACAGCGCAACGAGAAGATCCGGACATATCGCCTATTCTTGCTTAGAAAGCAGATATAGAAAAACCAGAATGGAAGGATATTTCAGGGATGTGTGAAAATCTGAAAAGCTACTGGGCTCAATGGAATTCTCTTCATGTTGAATGCGGTATTTTATAACGCAAATGGGAGGCACCTAACGGTAAATCATTCCGAACGCAAATAGTCTTGTCGGCATCAAAGGTCAACGATGTTCTAGGTAAAATGCATCGTGGAACATCTGGAGAACATTTGGGAGTGAATAAAACAATTTCTAAAATACGAGAAAAGTTTTATTGGCTACATATGCGGGAGGATGTGGAGAAGTGGTTCGCAGATGCACTGTGTGTGCTTCTTACAAAGGGCCGCCACATAGCAGCAGAAAGGAAATGTACAAGTGTAATATCAGAGCCCCATTGGAAAGGAGAGCTGATGTACAAGAAGCCACGAGGACAAAATTAGCAGTAAATGCCAATCGGATGAGGACCCGCTATGACTTACGTGCGAATTCAGCAGGATTCAATGAAGGTGATCTTGTTTGGCTGTACAACCCGAACCGACGTAAGGGACGTTTTCCAAATTCACAACCACACTGGGAGGGACCGTATTCAGTAGTAACTAGAATAAATCACGTAGTATACAGGATTCAACGTGGTACAAGAGGCAAACGAAAAATCGTTTATCTGGATCGCTTGTATCAATATTACAAGCATCAAGACTGTGGACCACCTGGTGACATCTACTGGCAATGGAGAGTAAACAACTTCAGGTTCGGAGAATCGATGACGGTATCTACAGGAAGGTTCAGGAATAGAATGAATAGAATGAATAGAACAGTCAAGAAGCTTCTGGAAAATAGAACACTCGAGAATAATCTGGAGAGTTTCTAGGGTATAAATATAACAGTTGTCATAGCCAGAAAAAGAGTCTTGTCTTAGACGTTGCAGTGTTAACAAGTGAAAGTAATAAACGTGCGAAAGTGTTGTAATTAGATTGCGATAATTGAAAGTACAGTATTAAGCGATAATTGAAGAGTTGTTTAATTGAAGGTTAATGAATTGTTAAGATTAGAGTGTAATAAAGAACTTGTATATTAAATATTTAATATTGTGTTTTAAATAACGAACGCAAGAGCCACGCTCGCAACAATATAAATCTTAATACTGTTGCGAGCGTGGCTTTTTTTTTTTTTTTTTTAAATATATAATATACAAGTTCTTTATTTCACTCTAATCTTATACAATTCACAAACTTTCAATTAATCAACTACACTCTAATTATCGCTTAATACTGTACTTTCAATTATCGCAATCTAATTACAACACTTTCGCACATTTATTACTTTCGCTTGTTAACACTGCAACGTCTAAGACAAGACTCTTATTCTGGCTATGACAACTGTTATATTTATACCCTAGAAACTCTCCAGATTATTCTCGATTGTTCTATTTTCCAGAAGCTTCTTGACTGTTCTATTCATTCTATTCATTCTATTTCTGAACCTTCCTGTAGATACCATAATCAATTCTCCGAGCCTGAAGTCCTTTACTCTCCATTGCCAGTAGATGTCACCAGTTGTCTCTCTCTATTGCACGTAACAATATCAATATCAAGGTTTAATCAAAAATATATACTAAAAACGGCAGCAACAATCGTTGAGTGTGGTCCACCGTAGCGGCGCCTCCTTGAGTGTTCCGCCATGCTACTGTGCCCTATGCATAAAACAAAAGAATTTTAAATTTACACTCCCACTGGGTGGGCCAAGTAAAAACTATGTTGAAAAAAAGGACCTAAGGTTTGACTCCTACTACACTATATAAGAATTATAGCTGCGTGCTACATGTGAATAGACAGATGAATCCTAATGATGGTTAGTTTCAATAAATTGCCACAGCTTTTTGATTTGCCTCAATTGACCCAGCTGGACCATTATTACAATTAATATAGTTGGATGTTTTTCCTATTTTTTTTTTTTTGTTTAAGATTTTTCAGGTTACTCGTCTCAGGTGACTTTGCCGGAACTAGCTGAAATACTGTTGTCACAATTGCAGAAGGATTTTTGTATTTTTTTCAAGCTACTTGTTTAACGTGACTTCACTGGAACTACTGTGATGCTCTTGCAACAAATGCAGGAGGATTCTTGAATTTTTTTCAGGCTACTTGTCTACCGTGACTTCACTGGAACTATTGTGATGCTCTTGACAAATGCAGGAGGATTCTTGAATTTTTTCAGGCTACTTGTTTAACGTGACTTTGCCGGAACTATTGTGATTCTCTGGCAAGAAATGCAGGAGGATTCCAAATGCCCTGACTTTTCTCGGTATCTTCCTTAAACACCAGGCTTCTTTCTTTCTAGATGTTGCCACAACTCCCTATCTCGCAATCCCTTTTTCTTCCACCCCACATCTCGTCTTTTCCGAAAAAAAATTTCTTCTCTTTCTTCCTCACAAACGCGTTTCTCTAATATGGAACTTTTCTTTACTTTTCCCTAACCAGCGAGTTTTGCGTCCTTTAAAAAAGTATGTGAAGATATCAGGAAAGACGTCAACTTGTCAGGAAAAAATGGAATGACGTGGGATATGGTCCAAATCAGAAAATCTTAAACGTCAACTTATCAGGAAAGAATGGAATGACGGAAAATGGGACAAAAACGGCAAAATGAAAATATTTTAATATTATTCACGTATAGTGATTTAAAAAGTAAGGAGCCTTCGATAACACCTCTTTCCATGCGATTAAATCAGCTGCCGAGGATAAAGGCTTTGAGCCCTCCACGGTAAACTGGATAGACTTCATACTTAGATGCAGGAGGATAACCACAACTCTAGGGAACTGTTCAATCACGATCAACGCAGCAAAAGGCTGCTCACAAAGAGAAGTTCTCTCTCCACTCCTGTGGTCGATCGTAATTGATGACCTGCTAGAGGAACTTACCAGTTCAGGCTTTAATGTACAAGCCTACGCGGATGACCACTCTCTCCACTCCTGTGGTCGATCGTAATTGATGACCTGCTAGAGGAACTTACCAGTTCAGGCTTTAATGTACAAGCCTACGCGGATGACCTAGTAGTCACAATTCAGGGCAAGCATGATCAACTCATATCCGACCTCATACAAAATGCCCTCCCCAAAATCCACACGTGGGGTGTTTAAACAAATGTATTAGCATAAACCCCAATAAGACGATTATCGTTTCGTTTACAAGAAGATTGAAGATTTCACTAACGGCTCCACTTCTTGACAACACGGAATTGATATTCTCAGACGAAGTCAAATATCTGGGGGTATCTCTAGATAAGAAACTTACCTGGAATTCGCATCTGTCCAGAGTGACAGATAGAGCGGTGCGATCTCTCTGCACGTGTCGTTGCTTCATTGGCAGAACATTGGGTCTGAAGTGAAAAATGATGTACTGGATATACACCATGGTTGTTAGATCCATGGTCTCCTATGTGGCCCTTTCATGGTGGCCAAAAACAAATCAAAAAACTGCTGAGGCTCTGCTTCAAAAAACCCAGCGGCTGACCTGTCTAGGAATAACTGGTGCCATGAGAACCTGTCCTACAGCAGCCATGGAAGCTTTACTTTTGCAGGTGAAAAAGGAAGCGATCTCCATAGTGTTATTAGAGTGTGAGAAACAGGTAAAGCCAGGCGATCTAGTTGGTCATTTAAGTATCTTAAAACAGATATGTTTTGAGAAAATGACAAAAATATCTGATATAATCACACCCAGGGTGGATTTTGTAAGACCATTTCAAGTAATTCTGGGAGACCGACAGCAATGACGTTTCACTAAACCGTCCATCCAACAAGGATCGATGGTGTGATCTAAATATGATTCAAAAATGAACAATGGAGTCGGACTGGGCGTACACGGCCCCAAATGCCATATATCAAAGGCGGCTCTGGGCTCTACCGTATTCCAAGCCGAGGTATTGGCCATAATAGAATTTGCCAATATCTGCATTAAAATAGCCATAAATGGCTCAACTATTAATATCCTCTTGGAGAGACAAGCTGCCCTCAAGGCCTTATAGTCCTACAATATCAAGTCATGGATAGTCTGGGAATGTCTAAAAACCCTTAAAAACCAAATCAAGGTTATCCTCATGTGGGTACCTGAACATGAAGCCCACAATGAAATTACTGATGGGCTAGTCAAAAGAGGAGCGGAAACTAAGTTTGTCGGACCAGAGTCATTTTATGGCACTTCAATGTGTTACCTCAGAGCTGCCCTAACCGACTGGGAGAATAAACAAAAATCCCTGTACTGGGAAAGGCTACAAGGACTTCGTCAGGCAAAAAAAATTTATGGACACCTCTAGCGGAAAAACAAAAGAACTCCTACTCCTTAGAAGAACAGAACTCAAAATGATTACTGAGCTCTTCTCAGGCTATTTCCCCTTAAGGTATCACCTAAACAAGCTGAGCTTGATTGAGGCTTCATCTTGCCGTTTCTGTCAGGATGCTCACGAAACCTTGGAACACTGCTCTGCAACTGCGAAGTATTGGCTAGGCGGAGACTACTCCACCTCGAACTTGCTTTTCCTCCACAACCTACGTGTGAAACCTCAATCCCAGAATGGTTCTAGACTTTATTAACAGTCTGAGCCCAGAAAGGGAGTCAATGCAACGGCGACTCACAATAAATATTTCAGATCGCAGTGATAGCGAGGATAACGCCTACACACCCCTTCACAAATCTAATCTAAATACCTTAGTGATAGACTTACAGATTGCTTTCCAGCAACGGGAGCACAAAAAAGTAAGGGAAATTGGTGAGTTTCGCTACGTGTGGTGTATTAATCGTTGACATTACGTAGATCTTATATTTCAACTATCAAGTGAATACATCCCATTAGTTGATAGATTTACCGAGTGCTGCCCCAGTAGGTATGGGAGCATCCAAATCGGGAGAAATTATTGAATTCTCGCGGCACAATTTAATAATTGAATCCACCAAAGTAGTTGAGTTAAACGAAGCATCGAGTGCTGTCTAAGTACGGTACTCCCATTTTGAATGTATTTAGTCAATGTCAAATGTGACACCAATGGGAGCGAACGCGTTTTTTTTTTTGTATTCTACGACCCAGAAGGCCTTTTGGGAGTAAGACACAGTCGTCGAAAACACACGAGCTGTCACGACCTAATTTCTCCGGAGCTTATCAGTTGTGTTGGGTTAACATCGTTAGAATGATTTGTTTACCAATGGTCCAAGTATAAAATAAAAAAAAAATGACGAAACTAATCTCTCCAACTCTACAGACGTGAATATAAGAAAAAGAAAAACAAGATCAAAATGTATTTAATCCAAAAGAAAAAAATAAAGGAAATTAACATGATCCAATAAAGGAGCTTGTTTTTTCTCTCTCTCCTCCATCCGAGGCTTTTCTCTCTCTCCTCCATCCGAGGCTTTTCTCTACTCCATACAAATGAGGATATAAGCGACATCACAACTCTACTGCCAGCGCTATGTGCCATGTTTTACATATATGTTTATAATTCAATTACTAATGGAATACATAGCTTAGTGATAGACTACTGATTGCTGTCCAGGCACGGGAGCACAAAAAAAAAGTAAGAGAAATTTCTGAGTTTCGATATGTGTGGTGTATTAATCGTTGACATTAGGTGGATCTTATATTTCAACTATCAAGTGAATACATTCCATTAGTTGATAGACTTACCAAGTGCTGCCCCAGTAGGTATGGGAGCATCCAAATCGGGAGAAATTATTGAATTCTCGCGGCACAATTTAATAATTGAATCCACCAAAGTAGTTAAGTTAAACGAATCATCGAGTGTTGTCTAAGTACGGTACTTGAATGTATTTAGTCAATGTCAAATGTGACCCCAATGGGAGCGAACGCGTTTTTTTATTTTAATAACTAAATTCGGTACTCTATGACCCAGAATGCCTTTTGGGAGTCGAAAAAACACGAGCTGTCATGACCTAATTTCTAATGAGCTTATCAGTTCTGCTGGGTTAACATCGTTAAAATAATTTGCCTACCAATTGTACAATGATAAAATAAGAAAAAAGACGAAACTAATCTCTCCAACTCTACGGGGGTGAATATAAGAAAAAGAAAAACAAGATCAAAATGTATTTATGCCAAAAGAAAAAAAATAAAGGAAATTAACATGATCCAGTAAAGGAGCTTGTTTTTCTCTCTCTTACATCCGAGGCTTTTCTCTACTCCATACAGATGATGATATAGGGGACATCGCAACTCTACTGCCAGCGCTGTCATGGGCGGCCGGGGACGGCAAAAGGATCATGACATCCGATCCTAGGATACTCTGTAGGTGAGTGGTATGCGACTTAGTCCCTTCAGGACTAAAGACTGTTGTGGAAATTTCGAATTTTATTATTAGATCTTTCGCTTCAATTTTGGCACGAATTTTGTTAATGGGCAAGTGACAGGCAGGTTCTTTCTTCTGGTGAACCCACCCCGCACTCCCCGCTATTAGACCGAGGTGCTAGTGTGCCGTGTAGGTCCAGGAGCCCTCACTTCTTCATCATAATAGTACCATAACAAACGACGCCCAACGTGGGGCACCCAGGTTGGATCGCGGTAGTCTGAAGGTAGCTTCTGCTGGGGACTGAGACTTCGACGATTCTCAGGTCTGGCTAATAGCTAGTGCTCAGACTCGGAGTCTCGTATCCAGTGTAATTTGCTGAAAACTTGTGATCTAATCATTTTCTTTATCGTTTCTAGAAATTTTCTTACTTTATGAATAGTATTGCGATCTTATAGTCTCGGTTTTTGTATACCTTTTTCCCGTTGGCCTTCAGCCATGGAAATGGCGGGTGGCCTCACTCATTCAAGTTTTCGATTCAGTTTCTTACGGAGGACTGCCTCTATTGGTCATCTGTCTTTACAGGGCCATGCATCTGTGAGATGACTCAAGCCACACTGCCTAGGTGGAGAGCCAGATACGTAGAGCAGTCCGTGGAGGAGAAGGAAAGAGCTGTTGAAGGTTGGGAACGGCGCCGGAGTCCTTCAGTAATCAGGAGTTGGCATGCTGCTAGCTGCCTGGCTGAAGAATCTCTGGTGGCGCTCTCAGCCTCTGACCAACCCTTTCCGTGAGGAACTTGAACACGTTTTACAGTTGTGTTTTCGTTACACTTCCACACACACAGTACATCACTTACCTGAGACATCTGACCTGAAAGTGGAGCGAGAGCATGGCAAGGGTCTGGGAGGCTTCAAGCTTAGGGGGGTGCTATCTCTGGAGACTGACCGGAGAATGTTTTGGTCAGTTCGACAAGAGATGTTGGCTGGTGTCCCCGCGGTATGACTGACCATACCAAGAGAGTGTCAATTTCCCATCCCTTAGATTTGTATCCGACTTGAAGTGATCAATACAATACTCGGAGAGGTCTCTGGAGGGGAGCTGCGCATGGGCTGAAGATCCCGGTTTAAGGCTATGCGAGGAGCTTCAGAGAGAATTGTAGGGAGGAATTCCGGTGAGGGAGAGAGAGGAGACTATTTTTAATTCGGTCGGATTTTTTTTTTACTTTTTAATAATCTTCTCTTCACTCAAAATTTTTTTGATGTGAAATTTCTCTTGAATTCTTATTCAACATTATGATTCAGCTCAAATTTTGAGAATTTTTTTGATGCAACTTTTGGTGGAATCTATATTCACCAATATTTCTGTCATTTTTCGAGAATTTTTCTTAAGCACATTTTTGCAGAAGAATAATTTTTGTAGATAAGTCCTCGTTAGTTTTAAATTTTCTTGACTTTTATATATGCCACTTTTGGTAGTAATAACTGAATTTTAACTGAGAACACTTTTTTTATATATTTACTACAAAATGCTATATATACCCCGTTCACATGAAGCGGACTGGACTGGACTGGAATAGTACTAATTCGCATAGTACCAAATGTTCACATGAGATGGACTGGATTAAATCGATGAGAGAGACATCTTTCTATTTGCAGTTTTCAATATAAAGTCAGCTGTCATTTGAAGATATTTTTATAGATATTGAAAGACGGATTATGGAAAGAATTGTAATTTTACAATTTATAAAATACTGTAGGAAAGCACGAAGGAGTTCGAAGCGAAAAATGAAAGTATACCGAAAAATATCCAAACGTAAATCCACTTCGATCCACTCAAGTGTTTACATGTGATTAATTCCACTCTACTACCGAACTAACGCCGGTATAGGTAATTCCAGTCCGGTTGGTGTTCACATGGCGAATTATCTCACTCCGAAGTACGCTAATCCACTCCAGTCCGCTTCATGTGAACGGGGTAATAGTTTCTCTTACATTATAATGAATTCGTCATAAATATTAAGGGCCGTATTCACCAACCTGTCTTAAGCTAGTATTATGTCTGCGACGGTCTTAACATTTTTATCAAGTCTGGTATTCACCAAGTTGTCTTAACTATGTTTTTCGAACATAATTTCGAACTGCAATATAAATGCCAAAGACATCTGTTTTACTTCTGACATTTCTGATAACGACGAAGAACAATCGTCGAACTTAAGTTTTTAACTAAATCCCTTATTAAAATGGCAGATAATGCAAGGTGCAAAAATTTAACTAAACAAGAAAAGGAAAATATAATAAATATTGCTGTTAAACACAAAGAAGTGATTGAAAGTAAACGTACTGACAGTGCTTCACTTAAAGAAAAGAATGAAGGTTGGGAAAAAATTGCGAGAGAGTTTAACATTTATTTCTACTGTTTTAAAGATTTTTTTTTTCTAGATTACTGATGAAGATATCACTTATGAAATTGAACACTTGGATGACATGGAAAATAGTCAGCTAAATATTGCTGAAATAAGCGCAACACTCAATTTAGAATCATCTTCTAGCAGATCTTATAAAAGAAAGAAGAAAACAAATGAGGAGGTGAAAAGATTTATTGAGGATGTAGCTGTTTTAAAAAGGAAGAAATTGGAGACGGAAATAGTGAAAAACATGGCAAAGACGCTTTTGTATAAGAAGAAGCTAGAAATTTTGGAGAAAATTGGGACAGATGCTCGTGAAGACTGAAGAGAAAAATTATTTTTTCCATTTTGATTTTTCTAGTTAGTAAGTGAATTGTTATGCTGTTAGGAACAATTTAATGAATTGAAAAAATAAGTGCTAAATATCCTGAAAAATAAGTAAATGCTATTTCTGTATGTCGAACACAGTTGACAGTTCTTACTTTCGAAGGTTATTCAAGACTACTTTCAATTGGTTGCAAATTCATTGCGACCGTCTTAAACCTGCTTGGTGAATACACTTGAGACCTTCGCAAGCTTGCGACAGGTTGGTGAATACGGCCCTAACAATAATAATTATTGTGTACATGCTTTGGATCAAATCATTTAATATTGATCAATTTAGAATTAAGGTAGTTGGAATTAAGTAATACTTCAAAGCCTTTTTGTAATATTTGTAAGCTAGCTTTCAATATTGGAAATAGTTTTTCGTTGTTAATCTTCTTTAATGAATTGTTAAGAATAATTTTACGCTATTACATAACTTTCAATATCGGTACATTGCAACACATTTTTGAGATTTTTAATAAGCTGTTTAGCCTTTATTTATAAAAGATGATACATTTTCTTTTGTTTTGATTTCTGCTCGAATCTTTAGTGGAGATTAGCTTCACATAAAACAATCTATCGGATCACAATTTATTGGGAGATTTTTGAAAATTCCACTTATGTGTGTATATTTATTGTAAGGGTACATCCGTATGTAGCTCTTGATCTAGTTTTCGACAAGTATACCTTTTATTTAGTTTTGGATATTTTTCCTTTTAGAAAATTTTCTATCGTTAAAAGTTTTTTGATTACTCTTCTTTTAGACATTTTCCCTCGTCATTTTTTTGCGATACCCCGTTTTGCAGATTTTTCGGTAAGGTGTTTTTATATAGCCTTTTCTTCCAAGAATTTATCTTCTTTTTCAGTAGAATTATCTACGTCCATCCAACCAGAGACATTTTATAGAACTTTTTTTATGGATTTTTATCGAACTGTTGTGAACGTGGCTCTTGGTTCGTTATTTAAAACACAATAGTTCAAATTTTAATACACAAGTTCTTTATTTTCACTCTACTCTTATAAAACTCACAAACAATTACTTAAGTAAGTCAACTTTAATTATCGCTAGGACTGTATTTCCAATTATCGGAATCCAATACTTTCACTTGTAAACACTGCACTGTCTAAGACAAGACTCATGCTCTGGTGGTGGCAACTGTTATATTTATACTCTACAAAGTCTCTAGAGCCTTCTTGAAGTTTCCATTCTAGAACCATCCCAAAGATTCCATTCAAAAATCATCGATTTTCCGAACCATATGCTGTTTACTCTTCATTTTCAGTAGATGGGACTTGTCTCTTCTTGTTGCACGTAACAGTAATTTTTTTTACTTTTAGAGGCTTAGATTTTCAATACCTTTTCCTTTCGTGCAGTTTGGTATACTTTTCCTTTCGAAAACTTTTCCTTCGTTGAAAGTTTTAATAATCAGTTCGTAGATCTATTCTACCTTCATTTTCAGCAAAAAAAAATTTATATCATTCTTTTCAATACTTACCCTTTCCTGTATAGTTATTTGATACGTCTTTATAAGTCCGCTATTCAGCCTCAGATCGTTTTCGTTTAGCTCTTGATAGCTCTTCTTTTAGATTTTTTTCTTCACGCAAAATATTTTTAGACTTTTGTACTAAGTTGTCACGCTTGGAACAGTTTCGAACGAGCCTTCGTGGCGCTTATACGGTTGGTGTAGCAGGCATTTACGGACCTGGGGTGGTCTAACGAAAAGCAGATAAAGGACGATGATCCTTGTGAACATATCTCTACTGCTTATGAGTAGATGATTTCCCTTTAATCCCTTCTGGATTAACCACGATATGAGGATTTTTCTTTTCTGCCTTCTCTTCAATAATTCCTGGATGAGTGGTCGTGGGTCGAGCCACATATTGGGCGTCCGCGAAGATGAGGCTTAATATTAAAGGCCGGCTAGCTCAGCGAGTTCTAGACTTGACCATCTTTTAGGGTCTTTGACACCCGAAGGAAGTCAACGATCCTGCCCTATTATGGTCGCATGTAGGCAAGGGGGCGGCAGGGTAATTCCAGGTGTAAACATGGCATGCTGCTCGTATGAAATCACCCTGACCTCTACCGGTCAGAGCCGTCAGTGGAACGGCTCGCAGCATGTGGGGTAACAGAAAGGAATCGAGCGACGAAGGGGCCGGAAGAAGTGACAGCGGCCATGAACCAATGAAGTGTTGAGGGAGTGAGTCGTGGGAGGAGGTCGACAAGAAAAGCCCGAAAAGGATTAGTGTGAAGTTTCTCTTTATTAAATCAAACGAAAACACAAAAACCACAAAAAAGAAGGAATAAATAATATAAAAGTATACTCTGCAAATAAGCAAAAGAAAAAACCAAAACTCTAAGCGGGGAGGATATCGGTAATCCATCGAGGGAGCACTTATGATGATAAACAAAACAAAAAGGATGTGCTTATAGTAACAAAAAAAATTAGAAGCAGGAGGTAAGGAAATGATAAGGCCAACTTGTGGCCGATCATGATTAAAGTCCGCCACAGTACCAGAAATATTTCGCACACATGGAAGTCACATAACCTCACATAACCATTTGGAGATACGCGACACGTACTGTCCAGGTACGGGAGCATCTAAAAAGCAGAGAAATAATTGAATTTTCGCGATCCATGGTGCTTTAATAATTAACGTTTTACATATACATTTATAATTCAATTACTAAATGAATACATAACTTAGTGATATACTTACTGAGTGCTGTCCTGGGGGGTGATTCTGATCTCTTTGTCGTAGTTTGGACGTATATTTTTGTCACATATTTTGCCACTTCACCTCAAATTTGTCGTACTTTTATATTCACCATGTTCATTTTGATTTATCCTTTTCATCAACCATAAAATAAACTAAAATGAATTTGAAATGAATTATACACGCCTAAAAGTACGACAAATTAGTCAACTGCTTCCGAGGTTGTGACAAAAATTTTATATTGTTGTCAATTTATTTTCTACATCTAATTAGGGCAATACAAGTGCTTAAATTTGAAATAATATTTTGAATTTGTAAAGCGAAGTGTCATTTTCTGTTCATTCTACGTAATGCAAAGTTTGCTGAACTGAATAAAAACGAGAAAAAATCAATAGTTCATTTCATTTAGGCGTATACTTTGACATTAAAGTTCGACAAAAGATCAGAATCACCCTCCAGGCACGGGAGCACTTAAAAAGAAGAGAAATTATTGAATTTTTGCGATCCATGGTGCTTTAATATTTAACGTTATACATATATATTTATAATTTGATTACTAAGGAAATACATAACTTAGTGATAGACTTACCGAGTGCTGTCCAGGCACGGGAGCACCTAAGAGAAGAGAAATTATTGAATTTTCGCAATCCATGTTTTACATATATGTTTATAATTCAATTACTAAGGGAATACATAGCTTAGTGATAGACTTACTGATTGCTGTCCAGGCACGGGAGCTCAAAAAAAAAGTAAGAGAAATTGCTGAGTTTCGATATGTATGATGTATTAATCGTTGACATTAGGTGGATCTTATATTTCAACTACCATTAGCTGATAGACTTACCAACTGCTGCCCCAGTAGGTACGGGAGGATCCAAATCGGGAAAAATTATTGAATTCTCGCGGCGCAATATAATAATTGAATCCACCAAAGTAGTTGAGTTAAACGAAGCATCGAGTGTTGTCTAAGTACGGTACTTGAATGTATTTAGTCAATGTCAGATGTGACCCCAATGGGAGCGAACGCGTTTTTTTATTTTAATAACTAAATTCGGTATTCTATGACCCAGAATGCTGCTATGGTTTTTGTTTGAGTGATGGGTTTGGACGTGAAGTCCAGACTGCCAGCATGAGCTCACAGATCACTCCGTGACAGCGGTCACCAGATCGGCACGCTAGCACCTCGACTAATTGGCGGAGAGTGTGGGGTGTGTTCACCAGAAAAAACCTGAGCTGTCACGTTCCCATGAAGAAAAAGAAATCGTGCCTGTCTTCCTGTAACGGAGACCAAAAACAAACGAAAATGCACACATCATGATCCAGAAGGGACCACATATGTCACTCACCCAAATATAATCCTACGGATCGGATGGCCTGATCCTTAGCCGTCCCCGGCCTCCCATGACATCCTGGCTGCTCGGTTAAGATGTCCCTTACCTGTGAATGATAGGGGAAAGGCTCAAGGAGAGGAGAGAAGCAGGTGACTCGACAAGCTCACCATTTTATTCCGATTTCCTAGTTGCCTAAAATACAATTCTTGTTGTTCGCGCTTAAATTCACCCCTGTAGATTGGCAGTACAATTACAGTTCAATATTGTTGTTCGCGCTTAAATTCACCCCCGTAGATTGGCAATACAATTACAGTTCAATAGTGTTGTTCGCGCTTAAATTCACCCCCGTAGAGTACAGACGTCGTGATCGACCGACATTAATTTCATCGTCTATAACCATACTAAATATCGTAATACGCAAGGACAAAGGAATAATACGATAGGTCTAACTGACCGCTAATAAGCCACCCTACAATACTTCCGAAATCTATATAGAGTCGAGAGACTTATGCACCAACGTGTAGTGCTTCATATAGCAAAAAAATAAGTTTAAAATCAAAATATGTAATATTTCAATTTGGCAATTTGTAATATAATCCTTCCTTAATTGCCGCCAGAAATTTAGTTTGATTGTTAACGAAATTTTCCTTTCTCCTTTCCCTGAGATCTAACATCCAACAGTAACGTTATACTAAAACTTTACACACTATGCGATGGCAATCTTCACAATTATTCATGTATACTGTAAAGCCGATACTAAAGTTTCAAAATTTTATACACGGTAAGTTTGTATTATGCCAATATACACTTTAAGTTCATTTCCTAATAGAAAATTGCATCGAGCGACGTAGACGACTTTTGCAGTCAGATTTCCTTTATATATTAATTACGGCTAATTAAATATTGCGACGATATGCACTTTAAGTTCTTAGCTTATATATATGTGAAATGATGATATATAAATTTACGGAATGTGCTATCCCGGTGAAATGTCTTCGAATAGCGGCACATAATTTATCTATTACGAATATATGCACTGTAAGTTCATTTGAAGGAAAATCTGCGTCGAGCTGCGTAGACGAATTTTAGTATTAAAATTTTCCTTATAGGATAAATATAGTTAATTAAATACTGTGACGATATGCACTTTAAGTACGTAGCTTATATATATATGAAATGATGATATATAAATTTACGGAATGTGCTATACCGGTGAAATGTCTTTTAATAGCGGCACATAATTTATCTATTACGAATATATGCACTGTAAGTTCATTTGAAAGAAAATCTGCGTCGAGCTGCGTAGACGAATTTTAGTATTAAAATTTTCTTTATAGGATAAATATAGTTAATTAAATACTGTGACGATATGCACTTTATGCAGTGGGAATCCACGCTTACCGAATCGTCTCCACCCGATGGCTCGTGTCGAACGGTATCTTCCATGTGGACATGGAAATTCAGCGCCTACTTATTCTAGAATAGTCTATATTTAACAAAAAAACTTATCTGGTTCTTCCTGTTGTGGATTCCTCTCTGGGAGTCGATATCCTTTTCTGTGCTTCCTTTTTTTTGGTATTAATCTGTTGGGCTCACAAATATATAACACCAGCACCTGCTCGTATTAAACTCGAAAATTTTGGTACGTCTTTTTCGCAAATAAACTCTTCTTTCTTTTGATTCGGGGCGATTATCCAGCCAATTAACTCTTTAAATCGTTTTCCTTCCACACTATCTCCGCTCCAAAAAACTTTTTCTTTCTTCCTTTCCCTCCTTACTCACCCTAACCACCAAAAGACCCAACCTGAATGCCGGCTGTCACTTTTTCTGGCTTCTTGGTTTTTCGTTTTCCATTCGTTTCACCGCCTGGTGCCAGCTGTTCCATTGACAGTCATGAATGGGTAGGTGCCTGTACTATGGCAATGCTAGGTTTACACCTGCGACCATAACAATGCCTTTTGGGAGTAAGACCCAGCCGTCGAAAACACACGAGCTGTCATGACCTAATTTCTCAGGAGCTTATCAGTTCTGCTGGGTTAACATCGTTAAAATAATTTGCTTAGCAATTGTCCAAGGATAAAATAAGAAAAAAGACGAAACAAATCTCTCGAACTCTACGGGGGTGAATATAAGAAAAAGAAAAACAATATCAAAATGTATTTAAGAAAAAAATAAAGGAAATTAACATGATCCAGTAAAGGAGCTTATTTTTCTCTCTCCTCCATCCGAGGCTTTTCTCTACTCCATACAGATGAGGATAGAAGGGACATCGCAACTCTACTGCCAGCGCTGTCATGGGCGGCCGGGGACGGCAATAGGATCATGACTTCCGATCCTAGGATACTCTGTAGGTGAGTGGTGTTCGACTTAGTCCCTTCAGGACTAAAGACTGTTGTGGAAATTTCGAATTTTCTTATTAGATCTTTCGCTTCAATATTGGCACGATGAAATCTTGTTAATGGGCAAGTGACAGGCAGGTTCTTTCTTCTGGTAAACCCACCCCACACTCTCCGCTAATAGACCGAGCGTGCCGGTCTGATCATACTGTCACGGAGTGAGCTGCCAGCTATTGCTGGTAGTTGGACTGCACGTCCAGGAGCTTTCACTTCTTCATCATAATAGTACCATAATATCTTCTATCTTTAACATAAGCTCTTTGTATAACATGTAGACTTGTTCATAATAATTTAGAGCGAAGTAAGGATGGTCCCTGTTACCTTCCCTCTTTCCCTCTAGTTGCTCATGTGCTTCCTCAAACTTGGCCCATGAACTTTTGAGCCTTTCTAGGTAGCTCTTGGTAGCCTCAAGTGTTCTTCCTTCACTTCTTTCCTTCCTGAAATTTTCATAAATTTGGATGGTTGTCAGCCTTTTGAAATCGGCCATGGACCTTTCGTATATTTTTATTTGCGGTGTTATGGTGCTATGTTGAATGGTTGACGACTGGACGTTAAGTCCCGACTGCCAGCATGAGCTGACAGATCACTCGGCGGACAGCGTTGACTGCAGGGCAGCACGCTAGCTCGCCTCGGCTATTGGCGGAGGGTGTGGGGAGGTTCCACGAAAAACCTGCCACTGCCGCCTGCCATATACAAAACAAATCTCGTGCCTTAAACCAAAAACACCGCACACATTCAGTCCTGAAGGGACCTTTACGTCACCTACCTACATCTACATTGAAGGCGAAGATGGTCTGCCTTCCTGCATGCCCCAACCATCCAACTGACTCTGAGGGCAGATATTTTCAGAGTCCCTTGTAGACCTGTAAGAAGAGTTGTAAAGGAGCAGACTTTCACTCAACCATTAAATCGAAGAGGGCTCCGGGAGATGGAGAGCAGAATGTAAAAATTTTATGTCATCGTTATGTTATAATGGAAACAATTTATTCATATAAGTAGGGATGTATCCAACTGTCTACTGCTAAGAGATCGCCCTCGAGGATAAGCTATCTATTTCGGTCAGAATGAATTCAATGCTGGAACACGCGATATGTCTACTATCCATCAAGGTATATTGCTTTTCTATTCCTTTCCTATCTTACTTGACAAAGGTTGATTCAAATTCACACAAAATTCTTACTTTACATCGTATGGTCTAACCAAATTCACAAGAATTAATTCACAGCCTGATTAAAGCTACAAAAATCTCACTGTTGTTACACATGTACTCTAATTTGCATAATTTCGCATCAGTATGCCTATATATGTATATACATTATGGATATTTCATGATTATTTTAAAACTAAAGTTATTTCCTAGTTATTCTACTCTAATGTACTGCTAAGTCACCGTTTTACCGTATCGCGGCTAAATTTGACTTCATTTCATTAAAAAAATTTACGAGTATCAGTATGAATAAGAATCATAATCTTGCAAGTTTATCTTATAAAAAAAATTGGAAAAATCTTTGTCTGTTAGCCTTCTCTTTAAGGCCCTGCCAGTATGATATTTTTTTTTCTTTTGTTTTTTTTTTTTTGAAAGCAATATAGATATTTATAATTTAAAAAGACAACAACTTACTGCTTACTTTCGTGCTGGGGAATCCACCGCAGAGGCCTCCGGGATGATTCGATGTACCACGTTAATAGAAACTGTTAATGGAATTTCTAGCGATCGTTTGAACATCTGACTTGGCGAGATATACACTTATTACCCAAAAAAACATTCTTCATTGACAAAACTATCCTACTTTTAGCCTATTAATTTTGGTGAGATTCATCTGATGAGTTGAGGGACACTGCGTGTGGGATACTGGTACTATTTGACACGAATTCGATGCTAACAATATGCACACCTAATAAGTCTGCCCGAATGTACTGGAAATTGGTTGAGACTTTTTCTGTTCACGAATACGCATCCGTAGCCTTTCTAATTGGATCCAGTTAATCACTGTATTCTTTTCCAAAGCTTTTTCCCAAACTTCACGTGTTGACACGCAAGGTGCTTTGTAGAATTTCCACTAGTCGTTTTCTCATGCCAAAGTGATTTTATCAGAAGCAGCGAATTCCGCCTCTGAGGCGACAATATGGTACACGAATTATCAACCTTCAAATTGGAACAAACACTTATTTTATCACCAGCAGTTGATTCTAGAATGAAGTGATTCGTATATGTAGATTTAATCTTAGCAATCAATTGATCTGTGGAATAGCGTTCTCAAACCTTAGAATATATAGCAAACAGGAATGGTTGAATCGTGTAAAATTCGTGTACATGAGCGTAATTTGTCAAGAGCAGGAGACTATACATAGGAGTAAGTGAGATGCTGGATGGAGAAATTGTCAAAGCTGTAGATTAATTGTCAAATGTGCTTTTGTTTTGTGAACAGATTTGGTCAACATAAAGTTCTTTTGTGAAATTTAACAAAAATACCGAATCAATTCTTTTCAAAACTATTTATCTTTGAACTTTATTTAGTGCAAAGTTTTATAGTGCCACTAGTGTCTGTAAACATCTTCATATCAATTAAAAAAAAAATAGAAATGAAGTGTTCGGTCAGTGCTTGCAAATATAAATTGGATTATAAACTAGGGAATCCTGTTTGAGGCAACTGCACTACCTAAATTATCTTTTTTGTTAATAGAAGCAAAGATTTATATAAATTAATTATGTGAATTATTTCAAAATAAAGTAGAAAAAGAACATTTTTTACCACAGATGCTCCGCACAAAACCTTTGTTTACTTTTTGCAAATTGACAATTTGCTTAGAATAGGGATGGCGGGTAAATACATGTAAAAATGGACTACCAACACAACCAGGAATTCATTACGCAAAATCTGGCTTATCACCATTCCTGTTTGCTCTATATTCTAAGTCTCAAACGTTTCCAGAATATGTTTGCAAAATTGCCGCCGTGCTGATGATTCCCTTTTATGTTGGCCCCTGATCTATTTTCGTTGCCAGCTCGATGTCGGAATCTACATAGCGGGGATATTGCTTATTCCGTCGCTATGCTCTTTATTTAATATATTGTTACGTGCAATAGAAAGAGACAACTGGTGACATCTACTGGCAGTGGAGAGTAAACAACTTCAGGTTCGGAGAATCAATGATAGAATCTTCGGGAAGGTTCAGGAATAGAATGAAAGAATAGTTAAGAAGATTCGGGAATAGAACACTCCAGAATAATCTGGAGAGTTTCTAGGGTATAAATATAACAGATGACACCGCCAGAAAAGAGTCTTGTCTTAGACGTTGCAGTGTTAACAAGCGAAAGAAATAAACGTGCGAAAGTGTTGTAATTAGATTGCGATAATTGAAAGTACAGTATTAAGCTATAATTAAAGTATAGTTGATTAATTGAAAGTTTGTGAATAGTATAAGATTAGAGTGAAATAAAGAACTTGTATATTAAATATTTAATATTGTGTTTTAAATAACGCACCAAAAAGCCACGCTCGCAACAACTGGTGTCAGAAGTGAAATAAATTCGCGAAATAAAGTGGTGGTAATTGACTTAAAAATTCAAAGTGTGATCAGTTTTGTGAAATTGTGTTAAATTTTGATAGTTCTGGAAAATAATTTATATTCAACTACAAGTGAATTACTAAAGTAATGGGGCCCCAAAGTCGAGGAGCTTCGAATACCGGATTTGAAAGTAGAGCTAGGGAGCCCGTCATTACAAACGACAGGTGCAAAGAAAGTGCTAGTCGAGCGACTCAGACAAGCTTTGATAGAGAAAGGAAAGGATCCTGAAACATTTGTCACAGTATATATCATACAGTAGCCCAGCTCTGTCAAAACTGTCAAGTGAGTAGGATGCTTCTATAAAGAGACTATACTTTCTCTTTCAACAGTTTTAACTAACACACTAGTCAATTTTTAATACATGGATTCCTATGTAAATCTAAAGTGGAAGAAAGAGAACTGATGGCATTCTTAAACTTTTACTAGAGGGAAAGAGGCAAAATGACACCACTTTACCGTCAAACAGCTGTTTAGTAATGGAACAATACATTTGTCGCCGATTGCCGATATGTGTACATACATAAAACTAATACTTCCGTCAACGGTCGTGCAGCTAGCTACTGTTCGCCCATTTATGTCCGTATCATACTTAATAGTTCCCTCTAGTGGGAGAAATTTTAAGGTTATGTTTTTTAATTGAAATTCTAAAATTCACTTTTCAGTAGTTAGTTCTAAGCTATTCTACTGTATGATATATACTGTGCATTTGTTTTTGAAGAGAACTTGGAAGAAACCGAAACTGAAAAGAGCCTGCGATGAAAATGGAACAGCTTTTGAGTACTTTAATGAGCAAAATGGAAGCCCGTTTTGATGAACAAAAGAATGCTTTTGAGGAACAAAAGAATTCTCTCGATGAACAAAAGAATTCTCTCGAGGAACAGAGGAACAAAAGAATTCTCTAGAGGAACAAAAGAATTCTCTGGAATCCCGTTTAGATGAGCAAAAGAATGCTTTTGAGGAACAAAAGAATTCTCTGGAATCCCGAACAAAAGAATTCTCTGCAGAATTGTCTAGAAACTTGTTTGGAGGAACAAAAGAATTTTCTGAAAGATTCATTAGACGAACAAAATGTGAAAATTTAAGAAATCCAGCAGGAAGTGTTGGAAGTTCGACAACAAGTGTCGGGAGTACAACAAAATGTCACGGAACAGCTTGATAACTTTAAAGCAGATCTGGAAAGAATAAAGCATCGTCAGCCTTTAAACGTAGCAGCTGAAATATCCGGCGCAGGTAGAATGAAACCTCCAATATTTGATGGACAAAATTCGTGGCATATCTTCAAGAGACAATTTGAGGCAGCTTCAGAGGTAAATGGATGGAATGAAGAAGACAAAGCTATAGCTCTGGTGTTAGCACTTCGAGGTACTGCGTCAGAACTCTTACAAACTGTACAGATTGAAAAGCAACGGGATTACACTTCATTAGTACAGGCGATAGAATTACGTTACGGAGATGAACACATGCAGCAAGTATATCACCTACAGTTGCGCAACAGGATTCAAAAACATAGCGAATCACTACAACAACTGCAGGCAGATGTAGAAACATTAGCGCATCTTTCATACTCCAGCGTGAATGCGGATTTTCTCAATAAAGTGGCGACGGAGGCATTTGTGAACGCTATTGCAGATCAAAATTTACAACAATCGTTAAGGCTAGCAGGAAAGAAATCAACAGCAGAAGCACTAGCCTATGCATTAGTGTATGACTCCGCCAGACAAGCTTCACGCAGTGCAGTACGAATGAGAGAAATTTCGGTGGACAAATGTACTTGTAATAGAATGTAGCCCTCACACAGCACTCCTCCATGTGGTATTCTGCAATGCTGGAATTGTAATAGACCGGGACACCTAGCAAGGAAGAGAAGAATGTCCAAGTTGGCGAACTAGAGAGCAAGCTATTCTTAGAGCGACTAGACTCCAATCTTATGGCTTAGAGATGCAACATAGGAAAGGTCTTATCCATGGAAATACAGAAGCCTTTGTACAACGTCCATGCAAACTTGAATGCAAACATTGCGGCCGGGTGGAAGAAAAAGAAAGAACAGCAACTATACAGTTGGTAACTGTGGAGCCATCAACAGGTTGGGACATCGAGAACTTGCGAACAGCGCAACGAGAAGATCTGGACATATCGCCTATTCTTGCTTGGAAAGCAGATATGGCAAAACCAGAATGGAAGAATATTTCAGGGATGAGTGTAAATCTGAAAAGCTATTGGACTCAATGGAATTCTCTTCATGTTGAATGCGGTATTTTAAAACGAAAATGGGAAGCACCTAACGGCGAATCATTCCAATCAGATGAAATTTTACACCCGTAAATCGAACTAAATTAAAAAAATGCATTTTCTTGTGTCCAAGTGATATTTTAATCGCTTATAAGCACTCGGCTAAGAAATTAAACTAATTCTGACTTTAATTTTCAAAAGTTGTTCTTAACTGAATCCTGCGTATGGGCAAGAGAGACGGCGTATGGTAAACACTATCTTTACCTTATTCTTTCTGCGGTGATTGCATCTGCAGCCAACATAAAAACATCAAATGGCATAAATAAACGTTCAGTAAGCAATATCTTGTGCTGGCAGCTCCAACTCTGCCATAGGGCGAAAGAGGGAACTGTAAAATTTGTGCCATTCTTTCCTATAGGAAAATGGCAATACGCTCTGTCCATTGTTATAAGTCAGTGGGTACACTAAAATTATTTTTAGCAGGTGAAAAGAAATTGTTCGAAACTGAGTTTCTTGAAGAAAAATTTTTTTTTCCGTAATCTAAGAAATATTGTAACAAGTGTTATACCATTTTAGAATCCTTATTAAATGCGTCAACTTTTATATTTACTTGCCAAGCTGGCGTAGAACATTTTTTTTTCATAACAGTCAGTTATATTTGGGTGAAATATTAATGTTATATTCTTGGTTCGGCAAAATGTGACATTTTCTTCCAAGCTGGAACAGTTGGCTTAGAATTTTAAGCAACAGGTTACATAAACACTATTCGGAATTACATAAGAAAAATTAAATTAAAAGAAAGTAAAGATTTGTAGCAACAGGAGCTAAAAAACCATCACATGGTCTACATTTTCTCGAAAACAAAAGAAATGCCTATAATTTTAAAAATACATGACTTAGATTTTTTTTTTATTTTTCTGGTAACTGTTATGATTTAGTCTTTCACCCAATTCCGGCTTGACGTCGACTTACGGGACACCCTGTATATAAAATTTTAATTCAAATTTCTGGGAAAATAATTTTCTTATGAAACTGCAGGCCTTCATCCATTCTCTTCTTATTTTAGAATATGTAATGCAAAGGATTAATATCTAAACTGGAATGATTTGGACCCCAACCAGAAGCATTATGTGCCGGTGGTGAACATCCTGAGCTATCCCGCGAGCGCAACGATTGCTTGAAAGGTCTTCACTTCCTTCTCCAAACCTTGCTTTTGTAGTCATCTATGCGTGTTTTGAGTTTGACTCTTTGTTAGCATGAATGCAGTTCAGTCACGACTTTGAAGGACAACAATCGCGAGATGCCCCCTTTCCATTTGATTTTTTTAAGTGGCTACGCAACAGCTGCAAGCAAAATCCTGCCAATTTTTTATTACGTTTACCAGTGACCATCAAGCTAATATCTCTGAAGCTCTAAGGCTCTTACAGGAAGTGTAGCGAAAGCGATCATCGAAGTGAAGATTTCGCTCTGGCGGTATGTTATAAGATTTTCGTTCGACAAGCGATTTTGCTTGTTTCGAAATTATTTCCGAATTTTCTCCCCTAGCACGATTGACATTTAATAGATTCTTGTTCTAGCTGTTGATAAATTTTAATAATAATAAAATTTGAAATTATGATTTTTTCAAGCCCAGTGGCTTTATTTGTGGAGGATAACGAAAATGACGAAGAAGTAATTAATTACAGGGAGAAAAGTAAATTTTTAAGGCAGCGGTGTTATGTTATGGATATGCCTAACAAAATAAATTCAAAAAACATTCTAACAAGTTTTATAACTTCCAAGTTTCAAGAGCATATATAATTAATATTGTTGCGAGCGTAAAACACAATATTAAATATTTAATATACAAGTTCTTTATTTGACTCTAATTTTAACAATTCACAAACTTTCAATTAATCAACTACACTCTAATTATCGCTTAATACTGTACTTTCAATTATCGCAATCTAATTACAACACATCCGCACGTTATTACTTTCGCTTTAACACTGCAACGTCTAAGACAAGACTCTTATTCTGGCTATGACAACTGTTATATTTATACCCTAGAAAGTCTACAGATTATTCTCGAGTGTTCTATTTTCCAGAAGCTTCTTGACTGTTCTATTCATTCTATTCTTGAACCTTCCTGTAGATACCATAATCAATTCTCCGAACCTAAAGTCGTTTACTTTTCCATTGCCAGTAGATGTCACCAGTTGTCTCTTTCTATTTCACGTAACATATATAAAATAATTTAAATTGAATAAATTTTAAAAAATGTAAAGGGCGCCATACACCATCAGTTTTGCCGTGGTTTTAAAAACCACGTTTTAGTCGAGATAAGAACCTAAAACGTGGGCAAGAAAAAGCCCCACACACTATCCAACTTGACCACGTCTTGCCGTCATCTTGTAGTGTCCATTTACAGCAACAACATGTGACCAAACATTGTGATTATTTCATGAAAACCGGTTTTCACAGAAGCGCGGGAACATTTTATGAGAGTAAAACGTGAAAACTCCGCCACTTCTCATTTATTTACGAAAATTAAATATTTTCCATTCTGTTTCGTTGCATGCAATTTGCGCTTTCACATTTTTTATCTTTATTCATAAAAATTTTAAAGAGTTTGATTTTTTTTATTATTTTTTTCTTTCTTTCTTCCTTTTCTTGCCGTGTGTACATTTAAATGTAAAACACTCAGAAATCTCGCCTACTTCTTAACTTATTATTAAGTTAACTTTGATTATGAACGAGCAAAACAGTAAAACCACGGCAAAACTGATGGTGTATGGCCTTGCCCACGTCTTGCCCACGTTTTGAGAAAGATATTTCTGGCATGACCTGAATTCTGGTTTTAGTAGATATCCGAACCTCAAAACGTGGGGTTCGCCATACACCATCAGTTTTGCCGTGGTTTTACAGTAAAACCACGGCCAAACTGATGGTGTATGGCCTGCTTTACACTTCAATCTAATTTCTGAAATTTTACATATATCTTATAACCTTTGCTTTTACTACCACTCTCAGTAAAACTCAGTGATATTCTATCGAAATTATCGCCTGTCGAAAGTGTTACGACCTACCGACTATCGATAAACTGTCGATCGTAAGAATCTTTCAAAGTTATACCATCTTGTAATTCTGTTAAATAAAGTATGTCGCAATTACTGATAAATAACGTCGGCAAAAGTGGTTGCTTTCGGGCACACCTAAAACTTCGTAAAACTAATTATAGAATTTAGAGCTTTGTAAAAAAATACTCGCTGTACCAGAAAAGAGTAAAGGGTAAATAAAAAAACGGAAGTAAGCCCACAAATGATTTTGAGCATCAGAATAAGATCTCGATACGAAGGAATTCAGCATTTCTTCAAAGCAAAGCATCAAACTTATGGAAAAAGTAACATATGTTTATTAAAACGATTCAGCGATAAATCAATTACAAATTGTATTGTATTTCTGGATTTTATTTATAGATTAAATCCTTCCAAGTAATTAACATTAGTTTACAAACCTTTTGCGGTCGGGCCCAGAGAACAGAAAACTTGTTTAAATGCTTACTTTAGTAGTATTCTTCTTCGCGAAACTAGTGTTTTACTGTGTTAAATTTGTTGGTAAATTTATAAGTAGATTTTGTCCTGTAGGCAAATATGCAACTTGTCTGGACCTTGATAATTGATAAGCAATATCTTCGCAAGCTTCAATTCGTCGCAATTCAACTAGACCATCTCCAGCTTCTGCAAAGGATTTAGCTAACAATGCAGCAGCCTGTGCATCACCTTCTGCCGATATAATTGTTGCTTTCTTTTGTTGTTCTGCTTTTTCTACAACGAAACGAGCTTTTTCGGCTTCCTGTTGTGCAACCTGCTTCATCTCGACAGCAAGCGTAAACTCCCTACCGAAGGTTAAATGTGTTATAGAAATATCATCCAAAATGACACCAAATTGTGAGGCACGTTCTGTTAAGTCTTCAGAGACTTTTTGTGATACCATCTATTGTTAGGATTTGTCGAAATAAATGTTAAATTAAATTTTAGTGAACAATAACACAAAAAGTAGATACTTACTTCTCGCTGGGTAATTAATTCACCAGCATCAAACTGAGCAACAACAGCTTTAAGTACTTCTGTTGTAATTGAAGGCAAAACTCTTTCATCGTAATCTACACCGAGAATTGTGTAAATCTTAGGAAGTTGATCTGGAATTGGCCTGAACAAGATACGAAGTGTGATGTTAACATTTTGCAAATCCTTACTGCCAGTGACAACTGGAACATTTCTTGGCTGTGATCTAATGTCGTAGATAATTGGGCGTTGAACCCATGGAATAAAGAAATGAGTTCCTTCGCCGACTACCGTATCTTTAACCCCAGAGAATCGATCGAAGATAACAGCTCTATGCCCTCCGTCAACATTATATAATGCCGAGTTTACAACTCCTCCCAAAACAGCTACTCCAAGACCAAGTTGTCCAATTCGATTGAATATTTGTCCAGCCATTTCTACCAGATAGAAGATATCTGTAAATTAATATATTAGTTAATTGGTGGGGTAAAATTATAAATTGAGTGGAAATATTTAGAATTTCGTGCAATAAGGGTAAAATTTCATCACAAATTGAGGTTATGTTATGGAATGATCCGGCTTGATAGTTGGGGTATATTTTTTGCTAATCTAATTGAAATTCGTTGAAGAAATGACTATTAAATATTTCACTCACTTTTTTAACCACTTTTTACAAATTTTACTTCAAAATATACACCGACTTGGTTAAAAAGTGTGGAAACATGCGAAGACTAGTTAAAAAGAAAAGTAATAAAAAAGGGGAGCGTTCAACATTTTGAACCTTGTCATTTGAGGTAAGAAGAGGAAGAAATGATAACAAGAGTTCTGAAATCTGAAGTAACTTTTTGTTTTTTGTTTTTTTATACCCTAGATTAGTATTTCTCAAACTGGGAGCCACGGCTCCCTAGGAGTCCGTGAAGCTCTTACAAGGGGGCACAAAATATTTAAGTATTTCTATTTCTATATTTATTTTCTACTTAGCAAGACAGAAATTCATTTTTAAATTTTAAGAGATTTTGAGGAAATAATCATTTGTTTTAACCAACAAGGTAATAACTAAAGGAGATGAAAATGAACAAATATCATGTAGCCATTTCTAACATATTGACACTATTATTAGTTAACAATTAGGAGTAAGCGTAAGATCTGCTTCGCGCTCCTTCGGTTATTTCACAGTTTTGTCTGCGTCAATGCGACAAGCCCAAAGCAAACCAAAATTTTCAACGAAATAAACATGAATTTTATAGCGAAGACCAAGAATGGCGGATTGAAACATTCACAAATTCAGGGCATTTGTAGAATAAAGATGAGCTTCGATTCTTTCTTTAAGACAGAAAACCAGATGTTGCTTCGCACTTTAGTGATGAAAAGTGGGTGTGTCTTACATCATTTTTAGCATTGTTCATCATGGTCAAATTCTATTAACGAGGGAAATATGGAAATGTTCTCTTGTCTAAATGAGTTTCTTAGCACTAATGTAATATTAATCTCAAATACAATTAAAAAAAATAATACTAAATCATATTGACGAATCTAAAAAAAGTACGACTGGGTAAGAATGCCACTTGCTAAAACATTGAAATATGATCATATTACTTGGGTGGCTCAAGAAGAATTCATTGATATTAGCTCCGATAATTCTATTCAATTAGAATTTAATGAAAAAGTCTAAAAGAATTTTGCATAAGGCAACAGCAAAAATATTCGTTTATCGCAAAAAAAGCATTGCTAAATTTAATGCCTTTTGCAATAACTTATCGCAAAACCTTCGAATTAGTGTTTCTCAAATTTCACCGGATATTGATTATTTATGTAAAAAATATGCAATCACATCCCTCCGATTTAAATTCTTATTTTGGTAACAAATTTGAGATTATTTTGTTTAAATTTAGTTTTATATAATATTATTTTTGAAATAGTTTTGAAGTTTATTTTTTTTTTGAAAACTTGATTTAAAAGCATTTAAAAGCATTATTTGTAATAAAAATGTTGCTTAAAAAATTAATGATTATTTTATTAGTATCATTTTTTGGGGAGGACCACTGACATGTATAATATGGACTGATTACGTTAATAGAAATGCACTGCAAAAAGTGGGCTCACTGCTATATTGCTGACTCTTTCGGCCTAAGCACCAAGTACCAACTGAGGAGAACTGTAAACAATAAATAAATAAGTGGGTCCGTCGAAATACATGTTTTAAAATTAATTGTTTAGGGTTTTTACTGATATAATTGTTTCACCAAAGGTAATATATTGATAAGATGTGCAACCTAAATTTGAAAGTTTTATTATAATCGCTTTTCGAGGTACGTGCTAATTTTTTCAACTTCCGCCAATGATTTTTTCAATGTTGGCACCGGTCTAAGAACTTTTTTTGACATAAGCAATTGAGTCCGCATGAAATAGAAAGTTAAGCAGTCCATATTATATATGTCAGTGGGGAGGACTGAATTATTTATTCAGATTTAGGGAGCCGCAATATAAAAAAGTTTGAGAAGCACTGCCCTAGATGAAATCTATAATTTGTCATTCCATTTGTAACCTCGAAATAATGATGGTAGAGCAAAATAGGTTGGACACCCACGCATTTAACTTGAATTCGGCGGCAGGAGATGGCAGCGGGACTATTCCTTCCTTGGTAACCAATAGCAAGACGGCAGAAGGCAGCGACTCAGCTGTCCTTTCTGATACGGCCTTCTCGCTAGCAAGCTGCACTGAGAGCGAGGTTATAGCTCCCTTAACCGCATCAAGTCAAATCCGGTAGGGGCAGACGGGATACCGATAAAATTTCTAAAAATCATTCTTCTCTTTATTCCAACACAACTCACTGGCCTCTTCAATAAGCTCATTACTTGCTCACACTTTCCAGACTGCTGGAAAACAGGACTCATCACCCCGATACCCAAGATCAATTCGCCGAAAACTCTGTCAGACTGGAGACCCATCACCATATTGCCTGCCATCTCGAAAGTTTTTGAAACTATCATTAATGAGCAGATTAGTCAACACCTTGAAAGTAATAAACTGCTGTCTGAATTTCAGTCGGGATTCCGAAATAAGCAATCGACGACGACAGCGTTGTCTAAGGTAGTATTGGATATTTGCGGGCACGGTGATGAGGGAAGCAATGTGGTTCATATTCTCCTTGATAAGAGTAGAGCATTTGATTGATTGATTGATCTATGTTGATCAACAAGCTTGCTAGGTTGTTTGACTTTTCTACGTCTGCATGCTCCTTGATCAGCAGCTACCTGTCGAATCGTTACCACATCGTTGTTACAAATGGTAAGAGATCATTCCCTGCAGCTATTAGCACGGGAGTCCCCCAGGGAGCTGTTATGGCTCCCCTTCCTTTCTTCATGTTTATCAATGATGTGGCCTCAGTTCTGTTAGACCCATCACCAGTGGCTGGTCCTCGCTTCCATCTATACGCTGTTGATCTACAGGTCTACAATGCGTCATCAATCAGCAATCTACCAACTCTAATTGCGTCGCTCAATATGAAACTAGACAGTATCTCTCGACGGTACGCAGATAATATGCTTAGCATCAACCCAAGCAAATCAAAGGCAAAGCTATACTCTTTCTGCAGTAGAACACTTGCCCCACTTCATCTGGTCATCCCTTTGACCCTGCTGGACTCTGTTATTTCCATCACGATGGACCACGTTAAGAACTTGGGTCTGCTGATGGACACACATCTCAAATGGGGACCACAGGTGAAAGCTATATGTGCCAGGATCTATGGTGGATTTCGTTCATTGTATGCGGTCTCGCTCAAACTACCACTTGGTATCCGAATGAAACTGGTCAAGGCACTCATAATTCCTCATTTTCTTTACGCGGATGTAGTCATGTATCTTCTGAAGAGCACTGCAATGGATAAGCTGATGCGTGCACTCAAGGTATGTGTCCGATTCGTGTTTGTACTCCGGCACTCAGAGCACATCTCACCATTCATGAGTCTTCTCCTTCCATATTCGGTGGAATGCGCTGCCATCACTCTTTAGGGAATCTATCAGCCTGGACGGCTTCAAGATCTGCGTCCTGAATTACATGAACTCCTCTCAATAGTGAACTGTGATCCAACCCTGCTCATATATAACATAAGCGATAACATCTGGCATATGTAAATTTTTTTTAAATGTTTATAAACATGGATGTTGACATTTGTGGTCACTGCTCAAATCATCTAATCATTTAATCATTCAGTCCTGTCATATGGAATATTTCTTCAAAATGTTGCATGGCTTTTATAAACACTACTCAAATTAATTTCTTAGTCCTTTCATATGCAGTATTTCTATAAGATAGTGCACTGTATTAAGTTTGTTGTGGGCACTGATGCCGATCCTGGTAGTCATTGGTCGTACGTAACCAACTTCTCATTAATATGTATGTGATAATAAATATATAAGTCATGCAGAAACACATCCAGGCCTCAAGGCTTCCTCGAGGTGTTGTCAAAATTTCCAACACGGGCTTTTAAATGATGTAACACAAAACCAAGCCAGCAGCTAGCCTCAAGGCCTAGCCGCAAAGCGCGCTTTGCTCAATGTTCGAAATTTTTCTCTCTCAGGCCTACTTCTGTCAACAGATGTACTAACAAAATTACAATGACAGCACTGAGCCTGGTGGTATCATTTTGTTTTCATTTCTCTGCGGCAAGCCTTGAGGCGAGCTGCGAGGAAGCCTGAGAGAGGCCAGGCCTGAGGCTTGCTTGGATGTGTTTCTGCCTTTAGTCATACCTAGTCAGGGGCTATACTTAGCTCGTATGTAGATATCTCGTAAGTACTCCTCGCGTCACTGGCAGCAATTAACATTTCTCTGATATGTGATAAGAAGTACCTATAAATATATTCCGTGCGTTCAGGTGTACACACCGATGTGCTGAAAAGCTCATCGGTGTGCACATCACATCATTGAAAAAGTAGGGATAGCACCTGAACGGTTGGTGTGCACTTCGATTCGAAATGTCATTTTTGAAAGTTCTTTAAGAATAAAACTACGCTAAACGTCAAACCTACTAAGCGCACCGAGACACGACGCTACCAGACCGTAAGGTAAAATGTGCTGGGGAAATGACAACGCTTCGGTCGCCTGAACGACATGATGTGTAAAAATGTGACATTATGTGACATTCTGCGTGCACCTGAACGCACGACTTGTTACGTGCAATAGAAAAGACAACTGGTGACATCTACTGACAATGGAGAGTAAACAACTTCAGGTTCGGAGAATCGATGACGGAATGTTCGGGAAGGTTCAGGAATCCCTAAATGAAGTTGAAAGTAGAGCTAGGGAGCCGGTCATTACAAACGACAGGTGCAAAGAAAGTGCTGGTCGAGCGACTCAGACAAGCTTTGATAGCGGAAGGAAAGAATCCTGAAACATTTGTTTTCGAAGACAACTTGGAAGAAACCGAAGTTGAAGAAGAGCCTACAATGAAAATGGAACAGCTTTTGAGTGCTTTAATGAGCAAAATGGAAGCCCATTTTGATGAACAGAAGAATTCCAATGAGGAACAAAGGAATTCTCTGGAATCCCGTTTAGATGAGCAACAGAAATCTATGGAAACCCGTCTGGACGAGCAAAAGGATGCTTCTGAGCAACAAAAGAATGCTTTTGAGCAGCAAAAGAATGCTTTTGAGGAACAAAAGAATGCTTTTCAGGAACAAAAGAATGCTTTTCAGGAACAAAAGAATTCTTTGGAATCCCGGTTAGATGAGCAGAAGAATTCTATGGAAACCCGGTTGGACGAACAAAAGAGTTCTTTGGAGAATTGCCTAGAAACTCGTTTGGAGGAACAGAAAAATCTTCTAAAAAACTCATTAGATGAACAAAATTTGAAAAATTTACTGAGCAACTTGAAAACGTTAAAGCAGGGGCCCTATTCTTGAATAACGAAGACAGATTCCGTATTCGTTATACTGTCAAAACCATTCGGAATCGTATTCTTGAAATCCGCATTCGTTATATACCGAACGCAAACCCTTCGTTATTTAACGAGTGGGTTCACCCATTCGTTTTTTTTTTTTTTTTTTTTTTTTTTTTTTTTTTTTTTTTTTACAATGTTTGCTAGAGACTAGACGCATTTGATATCGGCTCCGGTAGTTTTTTTTAATTTGAGAGTATCCAGTTTAAATTTATTCCACTTTCTTCAATTGCAATTAATTATACGTATTTACCTAATCAGTGGTGCACCTAGTGAATTATAAAAGTGACCTTTTTATTGTGAAAACTTAATTTTTCCAATTGAATCAGAATTTCTGAAGTGCTTTACATCATTTGGCTGGTTCCGTTGTTTCTCTTAAATCGCAATGGCTTCTGCGCAGAAATGCTCATCGAAGGGGCAACCGAAGGAGACACCTCGAACTAACTCTCTATCAGAAGACACAAAGAAAACTCGTAGTACTGCAACTGCTGCTAGGGCGCAGCAAACGAGAATCAACCTGGATGCTGACATTCCAGATATGGAGCAGAGAGCTTTTGTAGATCAACTGGAGTCTCGTCTCCTAAATAAAATAAATGATCTCTTCATACAATTTGAAGACCGCATACTGACAAAAATTAATGACTCGATCGGCTCATTAAACGAACGACTGGCTAAATGTGAGAATACGCTATCCGAGTTAACAGCTAGCAATAACTCTGTTTGTCAACAAATTGAGAGTCTCCATCGAGTGCAGCGTCTCAGCGATGTAATTATTCGGGGCATTCCATGTAGTTCGAAAGAGAATGTAACCAGCATCATCAAAAATATTGCTGCAGTTGTGAAGCATCCAATTTCACCTTTCATCGATGCTTTTCGCATAAAATCAAAGTCTTCCGCACAGCATGGCCCAATTGTTGTGCGCTTTTCTGGACACACAGAGCAGCGTGCTTTCTTATCCGCCTTCCACAGCTGTAAGAGCGTTCTTCTTTCTCAGCTTGAGGGCTTTTGTACTGCGAGCGCTATCTATGCTAATGAAAGTTTGACGGCAACAAATAATTCTCTTCTTCGGGAAGCTCTTAAAATACGTAGATTGGGGAAAATTCACTCTGCTACTACGAGGAATGGACTGCTGTACATCAGGAAAGAGAAGGATGGCCCTCTGATAAAAATTTTAAGTTTAGAGCAATTGCATGCCACTTGTAGTTAACCGTTTTCCCCTCAGCAACGATGGAGCCGGTGTGTATAATGTTTTGAGATAATTGAACTTCTATTTTGCGTTATTCTGAAATTTTTTTTTTTTTTTTTCTTTCTGTTTCTTCTCTTTTCTTTAATTTTACAATTAAAAATGTCTTTAATTTTATTTGATTTCTATCGCAGCGTAGCTTATGAATTATTTAGTTATTCCTTTTCTTTTGTGATAAACAGAGATTATATGACTTCCGTGTCTGTGGATAAGTGCATTGACAGCTACCGAAGTACAAATAAGTATGAGTACACATAGCTTTTCGGGTCTGGACAGGGTGAGAACTTTGCTTAAAATTTTTTGTAGTCGTACAAGTGGGTTAAACATCTGTTCGCTAAATGCTAGAAGCATTAAAAACAAAATCGATGAATTTCGCGAGATTTTTTCCGGCTCTGATATTCATGCGATTTTGGTATGTGAGACGTGGTTAAATAAAAATATACCCTCTTCTTTGCTAAAAATTCCCGGCTACAATTTATATCGTAATGACCGTACATCTCGTATTGGAGGAGGTGTGGCGATCTTTGTTAGGGATTGTTTGAAGGCTAAATCAATTTCTTTTTCGGTGGATGATGAAATAGAATTTATATGTGTTGAAGTTTCCACTGGAATAGAAAAATGTGTGTTGTCTACTGTCTACTGTCCTCCCAACCAGTTTAACGCTGATAATGCTAGGCAACTGGAAAACTGTTTATTTAACATAACACAACGCTATACAAATGTGATTGTGGGTGGAGATTTTAATGTAAATCTTCTTCGACGTGACCTGTTAGCTAACCAGTTTCTTCATCTTTTTCAGTCACTACATCTTAATACAGTGAACTCTCAACCAACCTACTTCAACACAACCAATCCGTCATTATTAGATTTATTTTTTGTTCCAGATTTAAGTAAAATATTTATGTTTAACCAGATTAGTCCACCCAGCACTTTGGATCATGACTTACTCTTTCTCAGCTATGACTTTTCTATGATTCTAGGGTCTCCTCAAAGCTTTTCATACAGGGATTACAATAATATTAATCTGGATGCCTTATTTGAAGAATGCCGACTGCTGCCCTGGTACGAGGTACTCAATCTTGCTCTGGCTGATGATCAGGTGGAGGTTTTCTCCACTCTTATCGCGTACTTATTTGAAAAATACGTCCCTTTGAGAGTGAGACTAATCCACAGAGTGGGGTGCCCGTGGTTTTCACCCGAAGTCTGTTCGCTTATTGCGGAGCGAGAATTCCTGTTCAAGCGATATAAGCGCCTCAAAACGAATGCTGCTCGACTAAACTATCTAGTTGCTCGTAATAGGGCCACGACAGCTATTCGGAATGCCAAACGCCAATTCTACAGCTCTAAGTTTAACACCGAACTTCAACCGAAAATTGTGTGGCGCAATCTACGGAACGCTGGAGTTTTTGGTGGGGATAGCGCAGCTTGTGGACTTGATGCGGATGATTTAAATTCTTTTTTTACCTCCTCTAACAATTCATCCCCAAGAATTCAAGCGAACGAATTAAATCCGCTTAGACTTCCGCGCTCATCACTCTCACAGGCGAGCATCAACAACTCTTTCTCCTTTCGTGGGGTATGCCTTGATGAACTGATTTCCGCAATCTTTTCTATCAGGTCGGAAGCAGTAGGCCCTGACAGGTTTCCACCTCGCTTTATTAAGCTGCTGCTGCCACTAATCGGGAAAGTTATGCTGCATATTATAAATACGTGTTTGATGTCATCCGCTTTTCCTAAAGCGTGGAAAACAGCAACAGTTTTACCAATACCAAAAAAAGCTTGTGCTTTAGAATTACCATCAGATTTCCGACCTATAAGTATTTTATGCTTTTTATCGAAGGTTCTGGAGAAACTAATTTATAAACAAATTCTCGAGCACGTGGAAAGCAATAATTTACTCACACTTTGGCAATCAGGTTTTCGCACTTCTTTCAGCTGTGAAACAGCTATATTAAAAGTGTCCACAGATATAAGATCTGCGTTAAACAAGAATGAGTTTAGCGCCTTAGTTCTTCTCGATTTCTCAAAAGCCTTCGACAGCGTTGATCATAGTTTACTCCTACAGAAGCTCTCCATCAGGTTTGGGTTCAGTTCTTCTGCCATCGCGTTGGTTAGAGAGTTTTTATCTGATCGTCAGCAGCGAGTTAAGGTAGGACAAGCTGTCTCTGGTTCGTTGCCCATTCTCTGTGGTGTTCCTCAAGGATCAGTACTAGGCCCTTTATTGTTTAGCCTATTTATAAATGACCTCCCACAAGTGTTAGAAGATGCAAAAGTGCATCTGTATGCCGACGATGTGCAATTATATCTTAGTAGGCCTATAGGACTTCTTGAGGATTGCATTGCGCGAATGAATTCTGAGCTAGATAGAATAAGCGATTGGTCGTTAGTAAATGGGCTAGTGCTCAACCCTGCTAAGTCGAAGTGCATTGTCTTTTACGCCTCATCCCTAGATAACCTCGATGTTCCGCCAATAATTTTAAACAGTGTTATACTGCCGCTACATGATAGGGTTAATAATCTTGGGATTGTTTTAAATAGTGTGATGAAGTGTTGCGATAACGTTAATCTGGTGATCGGAAAGGTTTATGCTGGACTGCGCAGGTTATGGCTTTCAGCGAGTATTTTGCCAAGAAAACTTCGTATGAAGCTTGTGAAAACATTAATCATTCCGTACTTTACTTTTGGCAGCGTAGTTTTCCCAAAATTAGATAGCATATGTGCCCGTAAGATACAGGTTGCCTTCAATGATTGTATACGCTTCATTTTTGGTCTCCGTAGATTTGACCATGTCTCGCCATATAGAATCCAACTGCTTGGATGCTCCCTGGATTCTTACCTTAATCAAAGAGCATTAACTCTTCTTTTTAATATATTAAATCGAAATACACCTGAATATCTCAGGGAATTTTTCCAGTTATCGAATTCGCCACGCAATCGTAATATAATACTTCCGCGATTCAGCAAATTGGTCATGGAGAGTTCTTTCCCTGTTCAGGCTGCCAGACTTTGGAATAGTCTTCCATTAAATATTCAGAGTGCTGGTACTGTCAGTGCATTTAAGAAGCTTATAAAGATGCAATCGTGAGATAAGGTATTTTCGTCTGTTCTCTGTTTATCACTAATTTTATAATTTTATAATTTTTATATTTTTATATTCTTATTCTTTTTATTCTTTTACTTCTTTAGTTAATTTAGTTTAATATTTTCTATATTGTTTATGATTTATCTTTAATTATTGAATTCTTTGATATATGCTTTTGAGTGTTAAATTTCTAGCCCCGATTAATCTTATAGTACAAAAAAAGATTGTAAATCTTGTGTACGTATCCCATGAATAAATTATTATTATTATTATTATTCGTTATCCCAAACGAAGAGTGAATCAGCTGCTACTTTATGGGTGATAATGGGAGATAAAAGATGTGCGAAAATATCATATGCTCAAACAACTAAACTAATTGAGTTTTTAAAGGAAAACATGAGAACTCTTTCAGTTCAAAAGATGCCACGGAATTGTGGCAAAATAAAATCAGTATTAATTTCCATACCCGAAGCACAAAAGAACTAGAAAAGTTTTTTTATGATATTATATTCGAAACAAAGGTAATAGAAAATTTGCAGTCCAGATTTGGCAGGATAAAAATGTGTGGTAAAAGGAAAATCTGCGGCGGCATAAAAAACATTTGTATGGCACTGGTGGAGGTCCTCATGCAACCTTTTTTTCTATCCAGCGTTGAATTAAGGGTGCAGGAATTGATTAACTATTGACGTAATTGATAGTCCATAGATTCTTTAACGATTTCAGGACCAAACAATAATGACAATTCACTGAAGCTTGCCATTTTTTACAAATTATATTTTAAAATATGAAACAGCTGACGATATCCAATTTGTAAATTGACAGATTTAATCTTACCACACTCGTTATGCTGAAATACTTTTTCACCACTTCGACTTTATAACGAAGAGGTTCAAGAATACGAACGGTGTATACGATTCGTTATCAACCATTCGTTATATAACGAATACGTTAAAACCATTCGTTATTCAAGAATAGGCCCCCAGATCTGGAAAGAATAAAGCATCGTCAGCCTCTAAACGTAGCAGCTGAAATATCCGGTGCAGGTAGAATGAAGCCTCCAATATTTGATGGACAAAATTCGTGGCATATCTTCAAGAGACAATTTGAGGCAGCTTCAGAGGTAAATGGATGGAATAATGAAGACAAAGCTATAGCTCTGGTGCTTCGAGGTCCTGCGTCAGAACTCTTACAAACTGTACCGATTGAAAAGCAACGTGCATACACTTCATTAGTACAGGCGATGGAATTACGTTACGGAGATGAACACATGCAGCAAGTATATCGTCTACAGTTACGCAACAGGATTCAAAAACATAGCGAATCACTGATAATCTGCAACTGGCAGACTGACAATTATCTTATACCTAAGCTAATATGCTGTATTAGCGCAGATTAGACTGTATCTATACTAAATCTAACTAAATTCGAGTGTCCAAACATTGGATGTAAACTCTGAACTATTTACTTACTTACTTTCTTCGTAACACTTTATACTTACTTAATTTTGAGTAACAAACTATGTAATCTATGTTATAATACTGTTACGTGCAATAGAAAGAGATAACGGTGACATCTACTGGCAATGGAGAAGTAAACGACTTTAGGTTCGGAGAATTGATTATGGTATCTACAGGAAGGTTCAGGAATAGAATGAATAGAATGAATAGAACAATACAATACTCTAATCGCTTTACTTAACGTTAGTGACGTGGCGCTTATGCCGAGGTATGTAATAAATAAACTTTGAATTAGAATTTGAATAATATTAAAAGTTATTTTGATTTTTGCATGTCCATCCGTCCGTCCATCCGTCTGCCCGTCCGTCCGTCCATCTGTGCGCACGATAACTCGAGAACGCGTATATTTAGAGAGCTGAAATTTTGTACACGGACTTAAAAAAAAAGTAAAATTAAATTCGAAACTGAGACAAACCGGGTAACTCCTTCGTGGGGTTGCCATACAAAAATTTCGTTTTCCACTATTTATACACTGCCTGAGAACGCGTAGACGTAGAGAGCTGAAATTCATAGTGTTTTCATTGTACTAGCAAATAAAATTTCAAAATTGGACTAAATCGGGCAACTCCTTCTTAGTGTTGCCATATAAAAATTTAGATTTTTCAACGTATACTGTGGAAACGATCAGACCAAGACATTTTTATTGTACTAAAAACTTCTGCAGAATACGAAATCCCGACAAAGCGTGCGCTCTTATATTGGTACTACATATTGTTGCGAGCGTGGCTTTTGGTTCGTTATTTAAAACACAATATTAAATATTTAATATACAAGTTCTTTATTTCACTTTAATCTTATACAATTCACAAACTTTCAATTAATCAACTACACTTTAATTATCGCTTAATACTGTACTTTCAATTATCGCAATCTAATTACAACACTTTCGCACGTTTATTACTTTCGCTTGTTAACACTGCAACGTCTAGGACAAGACTCTTCTTCTGGCTATGACAACTGTTATATTTATACCCTAGAAACTCTCCAGATTATTCTCGAGTGTTCTATTTTCCAGAAGCTTCTTGACTGTTCTATTCATTCTATTCATTCTATTCCTGAACCTTCCTGTAGATACCATAATCAATTCTCCGAATCTGAAGTTGTTTACTTCCATTGCCAGTAGATGTCACCAGTTGTCTCTTTCTATTGCACGTAACACTGCCCCCTTCTTAAAATTGTTCGTCCCGAACAACAGGTGGTCCACGGTCTTGATGCTTGTAATATTGACACAAGCGATCCAGATGGACGATTTTTCGTTTGCCTCTTGTACCACGTTGAATCCTGTATACTACGTGATTTATTCTAGTTACTACTGAATACGGTCCCTCCCAGTGTTGTTGTGAATTCGGAGAACGTCCCTTACGTCGGTTCGGGTTGTACAGCCAAACAAGATCACCTTCATTGAATCCTGCTGAATTCGCACGTAAGTCATAGCGGGTCCTCATCCGATTGGCATTTACTGCTAATTTTGTCCTCGTGGCTTCTTGTACATCAGCTCTCCTTTCCAATGGGACTCTGATATTACACTTATACATTTCCTTTCTGCTGCTATGTGGCGGCCCTTGTAAGAAGCACACACAGTGCATCTGCGACACCAATAAAACTTTTCCCGTATTTTAGAAATTGTTTTATTCACTCCCAAATGTTCTCCAGATGTTCCACGATGCATTTTACCTAGAACATCGTTGACCTTTGATGCCGGCAAGACTATTTGCATTCGGAATGATTTACCGTTAGGTGCCTCCCATTTGCGTTTTAAAATACCGCATTCCACATGAAGAGAATTCCATTGAGCCCAGTAGCTTTTCGGATTTTCACTCATCCCTGAAATACCCTTCCATTCTGGTTTTTCTATATCTGCTTTCCAAGCAAGAATAGGCGATATGTCCGGATCTTCTCGTTACGCTGTTCGCAAGTTCTCGATGTCCCAACCTGTTGATGGTTCCACAGTTACCAACTGTATAGTTGCTGTTGTTTCTTTTTCATCCACCCGGCCGCAATGTTTGCATTCAAGTTTGCATGGACGTTGTACAAACGCTTCTGCATTTCCATGAATAAGTCCTTTCCTATGTTGCATCTCAAAGCCATAAGATTGGAGTCTAGTCGCTCCAAGAATAGCTTGCTCTCTAGTTCGCCAACTTGGACATTCTTCTCTTTCTTTCTTTTCTGTTGATTCCCTTCGACGGTGCTTCCTGCAGTCGCTTTGAAGGTGTCCCAATTTATTACAATCCCAGCATCGAAGAACACTACGTGAAGGGTTGCTCAGTGATAACTGCAATCTATTGCAAGTCTGCTGCCCAGCTCGATATCTTTGCAATTCCACTCTCCTCTCTTCATCTAGGGATTCCACTCGTCGGCGTTTTCTGCAGTCCCTTTGTAGGTGTCCTGGTCTATTACAATTCCAGCATTGCAGAATACCACGTGAAGGAGTGCTCTGTGATGGCTGCATTCTATTACAAGTACATTCGTTCACCGAAATTTCTCTCATTCGTACTGCACTCCGTGAAGCTTGTCTGGCGGATTCATACACTAATGCATAGGTTAGTGCTTCTGCTGTTGATTTCTTCCCTGCTATCCTTAATGCATGTTGTAAGTTTTGATCTGCAATAGCGTTCACAAATGCTTCCGTCGCCACTTCATTGAGAAAATCCGCATTCACGCTGGAGTATGAAAGATGCGCTAATCTTTCGACATCTGCCTGCAGTTGTTGTAGTGATTCGCCATGTTTTTGAATCCTGTTGCGTAACTCTAGGCGATATACTTGCTGCATGTGTTCATCTCCGTAACGTAATTCTATCGCCTGTACTAATGAAGTGTATTCACGTTGCTTTTCAATCGGTACCGTTTGTAAGAGCTCTGACGCAGGAGCTCGAAGTGCTAACACCAGAGCTATAGCTTTGTCTTCATCATTCCATCCATTTACCTCTGAAGCTGCTTCGAATTGTCTCTTGAAGATATGCCACGAATTTTGTCCATCAAATATTGGGGGTTTCATTCTACCTGTGCTGGATATTTCAGCTGCTACGTTTAGAGGCTGACGATGCTTTATTCTTTCTAGATCTGCTTTAAAACTGTCAAGCTGCTCGGTGACTTTTTGTTGAGCTTCCGCCACTTCCTGCTCGATTCCTTCAATTTTTAAATTTTGTTCGTCTAACGAGTTTTTCAGGAAAGTCTTCTGTTCCTCCAAACGAGTTTCTAGACAATTCTCCAGAGAACTCTTTTGTTCGTCCAAGCGGGTTTCCATAGATTTCTTCTGCTCATCTAACCGGGATTCTAGAGAATTCGTTTGCTCATCTAAGCGGGATTCCAGAGATTTCTTTTGTTCCTCATTGGAATTCTTCTGTTCATCAAAACGGGCTTCCATAGATTTCTTTTGTTCCTCGAGAGAATTCTTTTGTTCATCAAAACGGGCTTCCATTTTGCTCATTAAAGTACTCAAAAGCTGTTCCATTTTCATTGTAGGCTCTTCTTCAACTTCGGTTTCTTCCAAGTTTTCTTCGAAAACAAATGTTTCAGGATTCTTTCCTTCCTCTATCAAAGCTTGTCTGAGTCGCTCGACCAGCACTTTCTTTGCACCTGTCGTTTGTAAAGACCGGTTCCCTAACTCCACTTTCAAATTCTGCGTTCGAAGCTCCTCGAATTTTTGCCCCATTCACTTATAGTTGAATATAAATTATTTTCCAGAACTTTCAAAATTCAACACAATTTCACAAAATTAATCACAGTTTGAATTTTTAAGTCAATTGTCACCACTTTATTTCGCGAATTTATTTCACTTCTGACACCAGTTGTTGCGAGCGTGGCTTTTGATTCGTTATTTAAAACACAATATTAATTTATTTCACTTTAATCTTATACAATTCACAAACTTTCAATTAATCAACTACACTTTAATTATCGCTTAATACTGTACTTTCAATTATCGCAATCTAATTACAACACTTTCGCACGTTTATTACTTTCGCTTGTTAACACTGCAACGTCTAAGACAAGACTCTTCTTCTGGCTATGACAACTGTTATATTTATACCCTAGAAACTCTCCAGATTATTCTCGAGTGTTCTATTTTCCAGAAGCTTCTTGACTGTTCTATTCATTCTATTCATTCTATTCCTGAACCTTCCTGTAGATACCATAATCAATTCTCCGAATCTGAAGTCGTTTACTTCCATTGCCAGTAGATGTCACCAGTTGTCTCTTTCTATTGCACGTAACAATATTTTCATGAGAAGTTGCCTACCCCAAATATAATTTTTTTGTTGGTACCACTGAAAGTGAGCAGCAAATTTGCGTGATGTATAATAGGGAACACATGTTCTCTAACATTTTGCCGCGTTGTCGTGCCGCGCTCTAAAGTATAATCTGTTTCAGCCTTTAAGCAGGCCATACACCATCAGTTTTGCCGTGGTTTTACTGTTTTGTTTTGTTCATAATCAAAGTTAACTTAATAATAAGCTAAGAAGTAGGCGAGATTTCTGAGTAATGTACATTTAAATGTACACGGCAAGAAAAGGAAGAAAGAAAGAAAAAAATAACAAAAAAAAAATCAAACTCTTTAAAATTTTTATGAATAAAGATAAAAAATGTGAAAGCGCAAATTGCATGCAACGAAACAGAATGGAAAATATTTCGTTTTCGTAAATAAATGAGAAGTGGCGGAGGTTTCCGCTTTTACTCTCATAAAATGTTCTTGCGCTTCTGTGAAGACCGGTTTTCTTGAAATAATCACAATGTTTGGTCACATGTTGTTGCTGTAAATGGACACTACAAGATGACGGCAAGACGTGGTCAAGTTGGATGGTGTGTGGGCTTTTTCTTGACCACGTTTTAGGTTCTTATATAGACTAGAACGTGGTGACGTGGTTTTTAAAACCACGGCAAAACTGATGGTGTATGGCGCCCTTTAAGCCTAGTATCGAGTACGAGTAAAACGTGACATTTCCATACAAATTTTAATGCTGATAAAATCGCAAGCACTAATTTTACTGATAATTTTACTAATGGAGTACGGAGTTCACTGGTAAAAAGTGAACGTTTCTCTATTTGCAAATAGATGGCGCTGAGTCCTCTCAACTAATTTTACTGACTATTTCAATGTGCGGGGAATTAAAAAGCTGGTAAAGTTTTGACATTTCCTGTTTCTATGACGATTTTTAGATTGTTTTATCTTTTCTTTTTTTATTTCTTGACAATTTTCAAATTGTTTTTGTTAATTTATTGCAGGAGTTTTTCATATAAAAGTTGCTTGTATTTTGTTCAAACGCTATAATTATCATAAATTTGTTCTAGATGCTATTTTTTCTTAACTATTAGAAAGAAAACATATTTTTGGGCTTTAGGACTGTTTAAGATGAAATTTTAGTTTTTCCTCCATTAAAGCCTGGTATTGTGTTCATTTCGCGGATAAATTTTGTATGGAAATAGAGTATACAAAAAGCATTGAGATGAGAGTGTACCCGGGGACTTTAATTTGTCGGTGCCTTCGGCGACTTCATTAATGGTTTGATTATATCCCGGGGGTTACGTTCCGGGGGCTACGCACGATGGGACATTTTAGGGAGTGTTCATAATACCAAATTTCGTTCAACTCGTCACAGTATATCACCTCGTCAAGTCATTTTGACTGCAGTAAGTTATGCCTCATTTTCATCATTTGACTAATTTTCTTGTTAATTTTGTCGTTCTAAATACTAATTTGGATTTCTATGAAAGAAAATTATTGTAAAATTCCTTTATCCTAGTAACTTTAAGAAGATTTGTTAATTTTAAATGAAAACTTTTGGCGGCTAAGTGCGGTATTCTTGTGGTTTAAGTGAACAAAATTTTAGCTGTGCGAGGGAGAAAAGATTATTGATGCAAGAACTAGCAAATGATGGAGATATTTTTCAATTAGTCAAATGAATTAACGATGAAAATGAGCGTAACCCCCGGAATATACAAGCCATGAACAAAGTCGAAAAAGAGAGCAGCGGGCCGGTCAGCAGGCGACATCCACAGTCTTTTTGCGTTGTCTTACTGCAGGAGTTTTTTACATAAAAGCTGCTTGTATTTTGTTCAAACGCTATAATTTCCATAAATTTGTTCTACATGCAATTTGTTTTTTAACTATTAGAAAGAAAACACATTTGGCTGCAATTTTTTTTAACTTCATTTTGCTGTGGAAGCGACAGTTTTGGGCTTTAGGACCTGTTTAAAATGAAAGCTTAGTTTTTCCTCAATGACGAGTATACAAAAAGCAGTGAGAGTGAGCTTTTACTGTTAAGGCCTTTTAATGGTGCCTTTGACGACTTCATGGCTTGTATTATATTCCGGGGGTACGAAATGAGGCATTACTCACACATTCTCCAGGCTGAGTTAATTTAACTGCAGTCATTTTGACTTCAATCGACTGCAGTTTCCGACGAGGGGCCCTATTCTTGAATAACGAAGACAGATTCCGTATTCGTATTTTCAATTTTTACACGTGCTTTTGATAACGTCTTGTTGAAAATATCCTCATTTTCTGATAAAGATGTTCCGGAAAAAGGTCTCATAATATTTGTTTTCAAAGGAAAAGCAGCATCGCCCACAAAGAAAAACGGCAATTTAATATTTGAGTTAGGTAAGTTTTCGTCTTCAGGCAAGTCAACCTTTCTCTCCAATACTGCTTTTCCAAATGAGCACGCTTTAAGAACACCACCATCACTTTGTCCCCCATATGCGCCAATGTCTACAGCTGTGAAGCAGTAATTGCTGTCGCAGGCGGCTAACAAAACAATGCTGTGATATTTTTTATAGTTGTAGTATAGTGATCCTGCATTTGGAGGGCACTTAATTCTTATGGGTTTTCCATCTATTGCACCCACACAATTGGGTAGTCCACTTATAGAATAAAAATCCGTTGCTATTTTTCTCCACTCAGCTTTGTTAGGAGTTGCAAGATAGATACCACGCAATTCTTCCCAAATAGCCTCGCATGTTTCAAGTATTATTTTACGAGCTGTCGATGCTCCAATCCTAAACATCCAGGCTATTGTTAAGAAATTCGCACCTTGAGAAAGGAACCTGAAAATTAAGGATCCGAAATGAAGGCTGTATTTTTAAACACACTTTCATAAGCACTTACATCAATGTAATAACCAGGCGACATTCCGGTGATATAGGTTTACGTAGAGAATTTCTTTTCAACCTGTTCTGCAACAAGTTAAGCAATAGATTAAACTGGGCAACGCCCATCCGAGTAAATTTCCTTAACTCGATACTATTTTCCTCCTTAAGGACTTTGAAGATTTTTGTATAAAAACCATGAAGCTCGCGCTGCTGTTCGGAATTATAGCTTCTTGTCCAAATCCTTTTATTTTTTTTTCAATAAAATCAAATTATTGCGAATAACGCAAGCCGCTAATGCAAACAGTCTTCTTTTTATTTTATATTTTCGCAACATAATTAATTATCCACCACACAAAAATCTAAATTGTAGGGTTGTCAGGATTATCCTACAATAATTAAAGTCCACACCTTTTGACTTTTAAACAATATATTTATTTAACTTCTAAAGTTTCACACAAGACTCAACATAAAGTATGGTTAGACTTATCTTTTCCAAATCTTAAATCTTAATAATAATTCTTACAAGTCTTCTTCTTTATTATATATATATTGTGTTTAACACTCGCAGCCAACTGACTACTATTGTCATTTCTGAAATACTAAAGCTCAGTTATAGTTGGCAATAATGCCTTACAGCTTCGGCCATCCTGCATTGGATTCGACCTCGAACCATGGTCAATTGACAATTGTTTGACCATTCACAAAGGTGAAATTTAACATCGCCAATCACAACAATGTTTTACAATCAAACTTCACATAAGGCAAAATGAAGCAGTGTAGCTATTGTTACATAATCATAAATCTTAAGTTTTACATAAACGATTTTACATAAGCAAACATAAATGGTCATAAGTTATCATAAGGTATAAATTCGTTTTAGTAATGATCAACATAAAGGCTAAGCTTGCATTAATAATTGGCAGTTGTCTCAACTTACATGTTTACATAAACATTTTCATAAATGCTGATAAATATAAGTAATGATAATCAGTTTGATTATTCTCATAAGTGATAGTTGACATAGTTTGTGTATATCAGTAGTAAATTTACTCAAATGGAAGTGATATATGTAGTTATCTTAATCATAATAATTGAACATAAAAATTGGGGTAATCAGTAACTTTCAAGACTTAGAATATTCTAATGAGTATGTGTACTTAAATGATTGTTAAATTAATACTGTTATTCAATTCAGTTTAGGATATTGTTTTATAATGGAACACTGGTGTACTTCTCTTTTTTTTTTTTAATATAGATAACGTTTCATACGTGACACATCAAAAACTCCTTCGAAAGGTTTTTGAGTAATTTGAAATCCGTCTACATCTCTAATCAAATATCTATCATTATTTAAAACTTTAATAACAACATAAGGGCCTATATATTTAGGAATTAATTTTTTATTGACCAAAGGTGTTGTATCTACATTGGTGACCATAACTAAATCACTTGGTTTGTATAAAATAGGTGGTTTTCGTTTTTGATTAAAATGCTCTTCATTATATTGTTGCATTTGTTTTATATTAGCTGACGCTCTCTGTCTTGCATCTCCTAAATCTTCATAATCTTTTTCGTAAATAAAGTTATCTAAATATTCCCGGATATTATCGTTAACCTCACCACGTTGGTCTACTCCAAAAAGCAGCCTACAGGGTGTCTGTTTAGTACTTTTGTTCGTTGAATTATTTAAAGCGAACTCAACCTTATCCAATACATCATCCCAGCGGACATTTCTGTCATGGTCGACTAATTTAGACATCATCGGGCCGATGATCCTATTTACCCTTTCAACTTGTCCATTGGCTTTTGGACAACCACTAGCCACTAACACATGTTGTATGTTTTGACACTTCATGTAATCAGAAAATTTACCAGAGGTGAAACAAGTACCTCTGTCACTTATCAACTTAACTGGTCGACTATAATGTATGAAGTAATGCTTAAGACATTTAATCGTTTCCTCTGTTGTTGTGGATTTAGTAGCATAAAGTTTCACAAATTTACTAAAACCATCAATCATAACTAAAACGAACTTTCGCTTCAATTTTGTCTGTTCTAAAGGTCCATAGTAGTCTATGTGGATACATTCAAATGGTTTGTCACCCTTTGGGATAGAATGTAGAAAGCCCTCAGACTTTCCAGCAGGTACATTATACGCAATGCATTTCGGACAGGTCTGAATATAATCTCTGACCTTCCGTGTTATCTGCGGAAACCAATATGTATGTTTAATGATATTAATGGTTTTTTCAATTCCTAGATGACCATAATTGTCATGACAGACCTTTAAAATTTGTTGTTCCATTTTTTCCGGAACATAAAATCGAATTTTATTTTTATCTATCTTTCTGTAGATAAGACCGTTTCTGAGTTCGAAACTTTTATCATCTTCATTTTCTAGTTTTTCACGTAAACCTTTAAGATTCGAATCAGTACTTTGACATATCGCTAAATTCTGTTCAAATGTATTTTCCTCTAATACAAGAATTGGATGTGATCTACTCAAAGCATCTACATGCTGCATTTTTTTTCCTTCACGATGTTCAATATTGTAATCATATTCTTGCATTTCTAAAACCCAACGACTAATACGAGGATTGATTATTTGTTTTTTCAGGGTTAATGTGAGTGCATTACAATCAGTTACAATTTTAAAATTTTTACCTAAAAGGTAAATTCTAAACCTTCGTAAAGCGTAAATTATTGCAAGCGTTTCAAGCTCATACGAATGATACTTGCTCTCCTGATCTGTTGTTCTCTTTGAGAAGAAGAAGATCGGGTGTAACTTGTCGTCCTTTTTTTTCTGAAGTAATATGGCACCAAATCCAACTGAACTACCATCACAATGTAATTCAATGGCATCCATTGGTGAAAATATGGACAATACAGGTCTTTCTAATAAAGTACTTTTCAATTTTTCAAAGGCTAATAATTGCTCACTTTCAAACTTAAATTCGACATTTTTTCTGAGCATGTCTTGTAAAGGTTTTGCTAAGTGTACGAAACCTAAAATAAACTTCCTAAAGTATGAACACATTCCTAAAAAGCGTTGCAGCTCACGTAGATTTTTAGGGGGTGGATAGTCTGTAATAGCTTTTATATTGTTTGAACCTGGTCTAATTCCCTCATAATCTACAGTATAACCTAGAAAGTTTATACTAGTTTGAAAAAACCTACATTTCTCCATATTCATTTCTAGTTTGTTTTCTGCTAAAGTTTTGAATACCGTACGCAAGATTCCCATGTGCTCCTCAATTGAGCTACTAGCTATCATAATATCATCTATATAGATGATCACCTTGTTTGTAGTAATTAAATCCTTAAAAATCTGTTCTACATATCTCTGGAATACACTGGGTGCGTTTTTTAGTCCAAATGGCATTTTTAAATATTCAAACTGCCCTAACGGCGTTATGAAGCTGGTATATTGTGTTGATTCAGCTGACATATAAACATGATGAAAACCTGACTTCAGATCAATGAGTGAAAAATATTTTTTATCCGCAAGTCTGTCGATAAGGTCCTCAATTACCGGAAGGGGGTAATTATCCCTTAAAGTGTTTTGATTCAGTTTCCTGAAATCTATACATAATCTATACTCTGAACTATTTCTTTTTTTTACAAGTACTATTGGAGAACAAAACGGAGAATTACTTGGGCAAATAACCCTTTTTTCCATAAGGTTATTTAGAATTTTCCCTAATTCCTCTCTCTCCGCGTAAGATAATCGACGAGGTTTCGATGTGACGTAATCCGGTTTCTCTAATATTATTTTCATTTCACACTTAATTTTTGGTTGGTCTTGATTTTTACTAATCTTTTCATAAGTTAAAATCTCATTTGTTATTTCATTTTTTAAGTTATAGTTATTTTTTAATCCAAAATTTATATCAATATTTTCCTCAGTTTCATCGACATTAATATTTAGAATTTCGTTTTCTACTTCATTTTCGTGATCAACAGTAAATTTTACTTGATATTTTTTTAAAATATCTCTACCTATAATTACATCAGTATTCATTGTATTGTTATCAACAACTAAAAACTTACTATTTTTAACTTTATTAAAAATGTTTGTCCAGAGGTGGACTTTTCCTAATACTTTAAGTTGCGATTTATTAATTCCAGAAAATGTAAATTTTTCCCTATACTGATCATACTCATTAATAAATTTTTGTTTTATTACTGACACTGTACTACCCGTGTCCAAAATAGCTTCTAAGTCTGTTTCTACAAATTCACCAAAATTATTTTTTATAAAGATTCCTACCTTACGAATGTATTCTGTTGATTCACTTTCAATAGTGTTCACTGTTGCTGATGATGTCGGTACAACCTTATTCTCAGTACGATTCCTGAATGGACAGTTGGGAAGAATGTGTTCCTGGCTGCCACACCCATAACATGTACCAGGCTTACGTTTTGATTTTCTACATTCACTTAACACGTGTCCCTTTTGGTTACAGTTATAGCATCTTTCTTCCTTTTCGATGTTACTTTTCCTAATTGTATTTGTAAGAGATGGACGATTTTTTGAAATTGACGCAAATGAAGACAGTAAATCCCCTTTATTCGTGTATCTCTGGATCCTTGCCTGATCCTCCAATCTTTTATCTTTAAATCCGTCTATGATAGATTCAATTATTTCTTCCTCTAGAAGATTTAATTGATTAGCAAAACAAATTTTGTCATGGAAATATTCCGTAAATGGTTCATCATATTTCCAACTCCTATCCTCAAACTGTTTCCGTAATTGATATCTATTTTGTTTGATATCGTACATGTTAACTAGTTCGTTCAATAACGTATCTAGATCTGATGATATGTGAGCCGGTTTGCTGTGAAACCATTTTGCAGCTTTATGCTTTAGCTTGCTCACCACAATTAATTTTATTTCAGATTCATTAATTTTATATATTTTAATTACCTCCCTTATTTGTTCTATAAACAGCCGAACATTTTCTGTTGTTTCCCCTCCAAAATCACTTATGAGGTCCGCTATATATTTTCTGTCATAATTTATATTGGTAGTAATTTCTTCTCTTTTAGCAGGAAGAATTATTTTTGACGTAATTTCATCTTCATACTCAGACATAATCTCATTATCATTAAAGGTGTTATTTTTTGTTTTGTTTTCCATAACCTTTTGTAACCTTCCATATAAGGTTTGTTTTGTTCCACTCGATTTTTGTTTATGATATTTTAGCTTTTCCTTCAGCTCACCTGTTGTATACGATGTAATAGGGAACAAGGCGTTCTCCATATTTACAACGATGAAATCACAAAATATTTCAGTAATCCTTAAGTTTGGATATAATCCCACTTCTGATTTTATTGTAGGGTTGTCAGGATTATCCTACAATAATTAAAGTCCACACCTTTTGACTTTTAAACAATATATTTATTTAACTTCTAAAGTTTCACACAAGACTCAACATAAAGTATGGTTAGACTTATCTTTTCCAAATCTTAAATCTTAATAATAATTCTTACAAGTCTTCTTCTTTATTATATATATATTGTGTTTAACACTCGCAGCCAACTGACTACTATTGTCATTTCTGAAATACTAAAGCTCAGTTATAGTTGGCAATAATGCCTTACAAAATATTCAACCTTCAAAACTTGGTTGTCAAAATACTGCACTGCTTTCAATGTGCTTTACAGTGCAGTGTACTGTTCCATCTCTGCAGTGCAGTGCAGTGCACTGCATCGTATTGTGTTTCAGCCTTTAATACCGAGTTTTCCTTTTGTGCATAATTTTAATTTAGTGTTTTTCTTAAAAAAAAAAAATAGATCCGGAGGAAATATGAGAGATAAATAAGATTTGAAATTTATGTTTACCTCATTATGTTGGCAGAACTGTTGCAGCATACCTCAAAATTTGAAATTTTCCAAACTCGTGCCATGATGCATGCTACGTTAATGCATGCTGCGTCGATTGCTAATTGCGTCATTTGATCCCATGATATCAAACCTTGCATCACAGCTGCTGCATGCTGCGTTGATGCATGCTGCGCCAATTCAATTCTGAATTGGGCTTAAGGTCCGTCAGCTCTACTGACTCGTGTAATCGCCGGGTAATATTGGATAATAATCATTTTGATTGAAAACACTCGGAGGTCGGATTGAAGCTTAAAATATTTCGGAGAGAAAAAACCATAAGTTTAGTAGAAATAGAAAAGAAACGTATGCAAAAGTCTCTTTTCTGAACTCCCTTAATTGCTGTCAATAATGACAACAGTGTCAAATCAATTGTCAAATAAAAACGTTTTTAGAATAATTGTTTTTTGTTTTCAACTAGAATATCTTTCATGTAAAAATGGGAAGAGATAAAAGTAGGAAACGTTTGCCAAGCTCCAGTTCTAGTAGTTCTGAAAGTATTGATAGCACAGAAGAAGAACGCATTCGAGATTTAAAAGAACGTGATGAATTCGCCGATCGTCTTAAAAAAAGGGATGAGGATAAAACCAGGAAGGTGCTGGAGTCTTCCAGTAGAAAAGCATACGAGGAAGCTGCAAAGCGTCTTAAATTGGAGCTAGAAGATAGAGAAAAGATTTTACCGCAATTGCGTGTGCAATCTAGAAGAAAATATTTGGAAAAACGAAAAGATGATAAAGTTGCTGAATTGGAGGCAGATATCATTGATGATGAATACCTTTTCGAAGAGGAAATGTATGAATTTTTAAATGAAAATAAATGAGTTTATTTCATACCATGTTTCTTTACAGTTTAACAGATAAGGAGAAAAAGGAAAGGGAGTACAAAAAGCAATTACTTACAATAGCAAAGGAACATGAAAAAGCGCGAGAACTTGAACGTGTACAGAGATATCACATGCCTCAAGATGTTAAGAAATCAGAAAAGGGTAATTTTATTAAATGAGTTAGGTTAAATGAAGTATTTTAATCTCAGCTTCAATAAATAATTTATCTGTGTCTTGTGTTCGATTGTCGCCCAGGTAGTTGTAACACTACTTCTTGATTATACCTTGGGAAAAAAATCAATTAGCAACAAATAGACATAATAGTTTTGTGGTTAACAGTCTAACAGCAGTCTGCAGATTTTTACATTGCTCTAGCTGGTAGGATTCGGGATTCATTCAGAGGGAAATCGCCCAGTATTTCCCGTAGACTGTTCACATATAGTAACTGCGAAAGAATTTTCATCTCTGCTATACAAATACTGACGCGTTTATGTTTTAACTTTTTCTGTATATCCAATGCTTGATTTTTGGTCTTTAAAATTGAGCTTTTTCTGAGAAATTTAAATTTTTATTAGATTTATTAATTCATTATTTTTCAGAGGAATATGTTGAAATCGATGAAAGAGAAAAGCAACCAAATTCCGAGCAGAAAAAATGGGAATCTGAGCAATTGGCATCGGCTATGTTTCAGTTTGGAGCTAAAGATGCTAAGGCGAAAGAAGAATACGATCTCTTACTCGAAGATCATATTGAATTCATTCAGGCCCTTACAGTGGACGGTTCCAGGCATAGGGAGAGAAAGCATGAGATTTCTGAAGTGGAAAGAAAAAAATTAGATATAGAAGAAACAAAAAGATCTTTACCAGTGTATCCATTTAAAGAAGATCTAATTGGAGCAATTCGAGAACATCAGGTGAAGTTTCTATTATTCTTAGAATTTGCTCATTATTGCATTTTTTGAATGAAGATTTTGATAATTGAAGGCGAAACTGGATCTGGGAAAACAACACAAATTCCTCAATATCTATATGAGGCTGGATTTACCAAAGATAAAAAGAAAATTGGATGTACACAACCTCGTCGTGTTGCTGCAATGTCTGTATCAGCTCGTGTTGCACAAGAAATGGGTGTAAAACTAGGGAATGAGGTTGGATATAGTATACGTTTTGAAGATTGTACCTCAGGTGAGATTAGTTCTTAGCATATATAAAAAACAAAAGAAAACTAAAAATTCAAATTATTTATAGAAAGAACTGTTCTAAAATATATGACTGATGGTACCTTGCACAGAGAGTTCCTATCTGAACCTGATTTGGCTTCTTACAGTGTTATGATTATTGACGAAGCACATGAACGTACTTTACATACGGATATTTTATTTGGCTTGGTAAAAGACATAGCCAGATTTAGACCTGAGCTCAAATTGTTAATATCTAGTGCAACACTTGACGCTGAAAAGTTTTCACAATTTTTTGATGATGCTCCGATTTTTAGAATACCTGGTAGACGATTTCCGGTAAGTAGGATGTTTAACAACAGTTTTTGCACTTTATTCAAAATACATTTTTCTCTTCAATAGGTAGATATTTATTATACAAAGGCTCCTGAAGCAGATTACATAGATGCATGTGTTGTATCAGTTCTTCAAATTCATGCAACTCAACCGCTAGGAGATATTTTGGTTTTCTTAACAGGTTGGTTGGTTGGTATTAACTTGCTAATTAGATTCTCACTCTCTGATAAATTGTAATCTATTCAAAAACTAATATGTGCGTGAGTGTTGTATCTGACTGAGTGTTTCAAGGTAATTCGCACTAAAGTAATAATTTTAGGTATACAATTTTCTGACAGAGAGAGATTATGCAAGTTGCATAATCCAATTTCGGATACGTCTTTACTATCTTTAGAAACTCTAGGAAAAGTTCAGCTTTAAGTTATTCAATGGCTCGTTTTTCCAAAACTTTATATTCGGACTTGTAGTTTTTCTGTCTATGTTTATTTGATTCTCCTATGAATAATAATGAAAATCTTCATTAGTCTTAAAAACCTTCTCTTTGGATAGTGAGCGGACCTCTACTGGGTAATGACCGTGCTGCAATACCCATTCGAAGCTCTATCAAGGAACAAGGTATTGGAATCTCAACCTTATCTTGGTGTCTTTATTGATTCCCAGATGTCATTCTGGCAGCGTATAGATTTTATTGTGAGTAAAGCGAATCCTCTTCTTGGCTTCATCTAGCATCGGACTGTGGAATTTTCTGACCCTTACATTCTCAAAAGTCTATACATCCTTGAGTATTGTAATACTATTCATAGCAATAGTGTCGAGGGTGTTCAGAGGAGATTCACTAAGTTCGCCTTGAGGAAGCTTAACTGGAGTGACGATCTGCCTCCCTATCATGTAAGATGTCAATTAATTACTTACAAATTTGTTTCTCTTTTCCTCCTCGGGCACATTCACTTTTATTATCCTACTAAAAATTTGATGTTATTTACCATTCTGTATGAATCGCTTCACAGAATAAATTACTTCCTTAATGGTTCAATTAGTCGGTGTATTCGATAATTTAATCTCTGTAGTGGCCTGACTGATTTTAATGAGGTTCTCTATTAATCTGTAAGTAGCTTTATGACTTCTTTCTCTTAGATTATCTTATGATCATTTCATCAATTAATAGATTTGTTATCTTATTCATATCTTCTGATATTATTATTCTATTACATGTAGTATTTCAAGTAAATATATTATTTATCCTTAACAATATCTTATGATCGTTTTCGATACCTCAATCAATACAGCTAAATAAAATTTCTCAAATTTTTCTATATCTTACTTACAATATTTCAGGTCAGGATGAAATTGAAACATGTCAAGAAGTTTTACAAGATCGTGTAAAGCGACTCGGCTCAAAACTCCGTGAATTAATTATTCTTCCTGTCTATGCAAATCTGCCGAGTGACATGCAAGCTAAAATCTTTGAGCCCACACCACCGAATTCACGAAAAGTAATCCTAGCCACAAATATTGCAGAAACATCATTGACAATTGAAAACATCATCTATGTCATTGATCCAGGATTTGCAAAGCAGAATAATTTTAATTCAAGAACAGGAATGGAATCCCTGATGGTAGTACCAATATCCAAAGCATCAGCAAATCAAAGAGCTGGTCGAGCAGGGCGAGTCGCACCAGGAAAATGTTTTAGACTATATACAGCATGGGCATACAAGCATGAATTAGAGGATAATACTGTACCTGAAATTCAAAGGATAAATCTTGGTAACATCTAATTAATTATTATTTTCATATCGAATTGTAACTTTGCCCCAATTTTCAGGAAATGCTGTACTGATGTTAAAAGCTTTGGGCATAAATGATTTAATTCACTTTGATTTTCTTGATCCGCCACCACATGAGACATTAGTTTTAGCTTTGGAACAGTTATATGCTCTTGGAGCTCTAAATCATCATGGTGAATTAACAAAACTTGGACGAAGAATGGCAGAGTTTCCAGTTGATCCTATGATGGCAAAGATGCTTTTAGCTAGTGAAAAGTGAGTGATTTGATGAAAAAATTAGAATTAAAAGATAATTTTTTTTTTTGTATTTTCAAAGATATAAGTGCTCCGAAGAAATAGTCACAATTGCGGCAATGTTATCTGTCAACAGTGCGATTTTCTATCGACCTAAAGATAAAATCATTCATGCTGATACTGCACGAAAAAATTTTAATCACATTCATGGAGATCATCTCAGTTTGCTACAAGTCTACAATCAATGGGCAGATACAGATTTCAGTACACAATGGTGTTATGAGAATTTCATTCAGTATCGATCAATGAAAAGGGCCAGAGATGTACGTGAACAATTGGTTGGATTAATGCAACGAGTTGAAATCGATATGGTTTCAAGTCTACCAGAAACAATACCAATACGAAAAGCTATCACAGCCGGTTACTTTTATCATGTCGCAAGGCTATCGAAAAGTGGAAATTATAAGACAATAAAACACAATCAAACTGTTATGATTCATCCAAATTCGTCGCTCTTCGAAGAATTACCTAGATGGGTACTATATCATGAATTGGTGTTCACTACCAAAGAATATATGCGACAAGTTATAGAAATCGAAAGTAAATGGTTGCTAGAGGTGGCTCCACATTATTACAAACCAAAAGAATTGGAAGATTCTACAAATAAAAAAATGCCGAAAATATCTGGACGTTCCACAATGACTGAATAAGCGATTTTATGGCATTTTATGAAATAAAATTATTTTAAATTTCCAATTAATGTTAAAAAAAAATCTGTGGTATTGTTGTGCTGGAGAAGTTATAATACGTTTTGTACATAGAATTTACATACCGTCAATCGACTAAAGTGCACCAATCTTATCGTAACAGGACAAGGTCGTTCACAGAATTCGTAGATGCAGCTTCTAGCTGAAACGTTCAGTCATATTCTTACCCAAGATTTAGATAAAGTACCATCGCATCAGGCTTATCTGAATTATAAATTCATTTCTTTGGGAGTGTTTTTTTTTTATATAAAGGAAAATATTTGCTAGAACTCCTTCAGTTGGATTGATTTAAGAGTTGATTTTTGTTGGGTTTAAGTGTTTCAGTGTATTTTACAGTTTATCAACTATTTAATACTAATTAAACAACGTAAAGGAAGCAAATAAGAAATTTTTAAGTCCACGTTTTTGTTTGAGTTTTGCACTTTTTTTTGCATTCGAAGTTCAGCTCAGCGAGTTTTGTTGAGTTGAACCAAGTTATATTTTTCATGGCCTCAAAAACTAGTTCAACTCTTCATGGAAAAGTAATTTTACCTTATTGCATCAAATCTTTTAGCATTTATTGAGGGTTTTGACTGGCTTAGCGTAAACCCTATTATGTATACTAAGGACAGTTGTAGCAATGAAGGAAGGGCGTAACGTAAGAGATTCGGGGTTAAAAGGGCGAGTAAGGGAAGTACTGATATACATTCCGCCTGAACGCATTCAGGTTGCATGAGGAAAGTAAAAGAAAAATAGCAAATGGTATGCTGTTCCACATTCGCATCCATTTGCGTTAAGAATGAGTCACATCAATATTGGACAGTACGGCCAATTTTGGTTTTGGTGGTGAACTAATATTTGTTGCGCAGGTATAACTGGTAACTAGAAATAATATTTCTTTGAAACAAACATTCAACATTTCGCCGGTGAGCCTAAAAGCATTTTTTAAACCTTGTTTAACTAATTCTTTGCCTTAGTGTAGGAATTATACTCATCTTAACTTGATGCTGGTTTTTTAAATGAGCGCAAGATATGAAGGAGTCCAAGGAACTTTACTTTCTTCGCAATAGAAAAGAAGTGTCCAGTCCAGCTATGATTGCTCGAAATACCAATGCCAAGGATATTCAAGTTTGCGATAGGCAAACCATCCATCAAACAAAATGTGTTGGATGGTTCAATGGATTTAAGTTTGGCTAAAATGGCAGCATACCAAAACACTTCCAAGACTCAAAATATCTAGAGTAATGATCTGTGATCCGAAAAAGTTATAGAGGAAATAGTTTCAGCGTTGCATACGATACGAGTAAGGTTGCTTATTAATTGACCAAAATAGGAATGTTATTGGCGTTCCCTGATGTTAGCTTCAAGATTTTGTAGTGATATTAACCTTAAACGGAAGCCTTTCCTTTTTTAGGAACTGGCTGCAGCAAGTTACCATGCAATTGAAAAAAAAATTTTAAGTAAAATAAATGAAGCGTGGAGATTCTGCCGGCTTAGAAATATCGAATTCTTTTAAATGACTAAAAACTTATGTACAGGAATAAATCGGCCGGAATGAGAAATCTGCCAAGCCAAGTGGAAGTGGGTTCACTACAAACAGTGACGAAGAAATATTTAATAACATTGCAAGAAAGGCCCTTGTCTCGAATCCGCAATCCGTGAGAAATTTCTCGTAAATGAAGATCCAGAAGAACTTATTTCCTTCCAATATCCTTGGAAAAATTAAAGAAAGGATTTCAGGAAAAATCTTATTCAATTATATACAGTTTTAGTAAATTATAAAAATCTAATAATAATAAGTCTTAAAAAAGTTACTGTAAAAATATTGCCTCATTCTACGCGAAATTTACACTGTTTTGAGGCTTTTCTCAGATTGTAATTTCATAACGTGTTAGTATGGGCAGATTGTAAACTGCGATTCTGTTGAGTTTCTTCCTCTTCTAGTAAATCATCAAGAATTGCCAAAACTTTCTGACGAAAGTTCCGATTTTTGCGATCCGTTAATTTTTTAATATGTGGCAGCAAACTCTTCAAAAAGTATAAATCAGCATCTTGATGAGCAAGTTTTCGTTTTTTGCGCTCTATCCAATTAACAGCTGGTTCAGGCTCGGACATTACATCACTACTATATCTATTTGTCTTCATCGAAAATTTCGGCGAATTTCCTTCAATTTCATGACTTCCTCCAGGAGTGCTAAAATCATAGCTGGAAGGTTCTTGCGGTATTTCATTGTACGAAATATTTATTGGTGGATCTTTAGAATCTTGATTTAAGTTATCCATAGAGCTTTCGGAAGTTTTGTCAATTGTGATTAGATTATATTCACTGTTGCTGTTGCTTCTGCTGCAGTTTCTGTTGTAACCCCTTATTGGGGTTTTTAGTAAAAATTGCAAATGACTACTTAAGTAGTACGGTTTTTTAGCAGAGGTTTTTATCGATCTAAAAAATGCAGTTCTTAAATTTCTCCATAGTTCACGTAACATATAAACTATAAGTAAAAAAAAAAAAAAAACAGTTAGATGCGTATATATGTATACTCAGAACTAGAAGATTCTAGATTTTTCCTTACAATTATAATTATATGTAAATTTGTTCGCCTCAGTACATGCGCTAATGACTATTACAATACATATCAGACCGAGACTAAAACTATAATTCCAATATTTTAGCATGAGAGCGACAATTATCCCCATTTGTCATATTGTGAAATTTTGAAATTATTTGTTTATCCCGCACTTTCTAGATGTGAAATAGACATCTTCTGTTTCAGTCCACTTATAATTCAGGAAGGTCAAAGCAGAATGGACACGGTCATCTGCTACCATTTGATTCACTATCTCCACTCGAATATACAAAATGTTGATCAACAGTAATTTTAGCTTGGGAAGAAGCTATAGCTAAAATCTTGAACGCACTCATGCCTATTACTATCTCACATAAACGGTTTCAGTAATTGTTTGCTTTAGTTATTTATGATTTATCTTCCAAATGTTAAAGTTTATTGCACTGTAAGAAGAAGGAGAAAAGAAATATTTTAAAGACCTATTTTAAAAGCGAAAGCCAGAACTTTTTTTTTTATTTAAAATCAAGATAAATTATTATAACCTTCGATTTGAAAAAAAAAAATATCGAAACTTTCGGTCCGATTGATCGATAAAAACTTAAATCGAATACAATTAGAGAAGTGTCATCGAGGAAGACAAACTTTCACGCAAAATTATTTTGGCATATTTTGAAGAGGAAAATTGTAAAGGAAAATCTGAATGTAAAACCTGCTACAACATATATGTACATACCTGGCTCATCGAATTTATCAGAAATATCATTCCATGCCTTCTCCGTTGCCTTCTTGATATTGCCATTATTTCCAAATCGAGCCGAGTTCCACAGAATTTCATGCTTCTCGATAGCATTAAGAAATTGTATATTAAATGTGGGATCATCCGGCTTCATTCTTGTCTAACTTCTCAAATTTATTATTACACTCGCTGGCCTAGTAAATAGACAACTACTGAACTGAGTGTTGACGTCGAGCGATATCGATATGCAATACACGGAGAACATCGCTTTATATATCACATTCCTGTAAGCAATTTATATTGCTGATACGATATTCTGTCGGTGAAAAATTGTGGTGTGTGGACTAGTGTAGTTTAGATGAAGAAATTTTGTGTGTGAATGAATGAATTTGTTAAATTTAATTCAGATAAAAAGCGCAATCTGCGATATGAACTGCATGCAGAACTCATCGTGTCATTAGACTTTTTTTTATAGAAAAGTTGGATTACGCAATTTCATGAGACAGGAAAGGCTGTAATTCTAGCCTTGGTTGAAGTGCAAGCGATTAAGTTTTCTTATTCTTAGCTCTTAAGGGGCCCATACACGCGGTCACGCAAATTGTCCAACTCTAGTAGGACAACGATGTTGTCACGCAGATTTAACCGTGTGTGTACGTTTTTGACGGTGTGATACGCAGTATGTCAATGTACTGCAAAAAGTGGCTCACTTCTATATTGCTGACTCTTCGGTCTAAGCACCAAGTACTAACTGAGAGAGAACTGTAAACAACAAATAAATTAGTGGGTCTGGCGAAATAAATATTTTTTAATTAATTATTTGGGTTAATTACTGATAAAATTGTTTTACCAAACGCAATATATTCATTAGATAGGCAACAGAAATTCGAAAGGTCATATTATTTATGTCGGTGGTGAAAACCCAATGAACGCGGCAGGCGTCGCGTCTCTTTGACAGTTTAATAGACTAGAGCTGAAAATTGGATCCGGATTTGCTAATATCCGAATATCCGGATACCAGGATCTGCGAACTATCCGATTCCTGAGATCCGGATCCAAACTATTCGCATCCAGGAGGGTGATTTTGATCTTTTGTCGTACTTGAATGTCAAAATATACGACTAAATGAAATGAACTTTTCTATTGATTTTTTCGTGTTTTAATTCAGGCCAGCAACCCTTGCATGACGTAGAAGGAAAAGAAAATGACACTTCACATTACAAATAGAACTTAAATTTACCAGTGTAAAATTTTTGTCTCAACCTCTGGGAGCAGTTGACTAATTTTTTGTATATTTAGTCGTGTTTTTTGACGTTTGTTCACCGAAAATTCATTATTAAAAGTAAAGTACGACAAAAAGAAAAAGTACGACAAAATATGTCAAAATTCACGACTAAATAGTACGACAAAAGATCAGAATCACCCTCAAGATCCATACTATCCAAGCAAAAAAGCTTTAGAATTCTGTTGTTTCAATGAGAAAATGAAAATATGATGAGATTTATATTTTCCCAATGAAACAATGAAATCTGGAGGAAATTTTGACCTTTCTTTGCTTAGTCTGGATCCGGATTATCCGGATACCCGGATTTGAGGAATCGGATCTTAATTGTCTCGGATTGTCCGGATAGTAAATTATCCGGTTACTTTCAGCTTTAGATATACGCGTTTAATGCTTGGAACAGAATGAATCGCAGCCATCACGCGCAAATGCATTGAAGAAGTGTCAAAATCGTAGCCACCAACATTTGATGGGAAAAATCGTTACTTTGTAACGATTCGTTACATGGGAAGCATTTATTCGTTATTTTGACATCGGTACTCGGTACTTTCGTTACTTTCGGTACTGGTCTCAGAATTGTAACGAAGTTACAAATAAGTATTTAAATCTATAAATATCCGTTAATGCATGCCGTACCATAGCAAGTAGTGCTTAACCCGATATGACTGACTGATTTGTTTACAATGAAGTAAAACTTAAATGTTCATGTATAAACAGACCCTCTTGACGTTCCATGAATGATGGTCACTCAGTTTGTCTGAGATGTCAATTATCGGATGGAATCGTCAAGACGGCAACACTTTGACGTCTATAAAAGGCGAGCTGGCACCGAGAATAAATCAGTCGATCATCAAGCTTCGACTGGCTAAGAACTTCACTGGACTTAGCTGCGAAGAAGTTAATTGACTCAACTCCCGCCAAGTTTGAGGTTTTCCAAACTTGAGATTTACCTATCAAATCCCGTATACTTTAGAAATATTCCGCTCCCGCCGAGTTTGAGGTTATCCAAACTTGAGATTTACCCGTGTCCCGTATACTTTAGTAATATTCCGCTCCTGCCGAGTTTGAGGTTATCCAAACTTGAGATTTACCCGTCTCCCGTATACTTTAGCAATATTCCGCTCCCGCCGAGTTTGAGGTTATCCAAACTTGAGATTTACCCGTCTCCAGTATACTTTAGCCATATTCCGCTCCCGCCGAGTTTGAGGTTATCCAAACTTGAGATTTACCCGTCTCCCGTATATATTGAACACAAGAACTGAAATATAGAAACTAACAAGTGGGAAAGAATTGTGAAAAGTGCACTAACTGAAATAAAAAGTGGAAAACAACTCTAATGTGTATAGTATTGTTGCGAGCGTGGCTCTTAGGTTCGTTATTTAAAACACAATATTAAATACTTATTATACAAGTTCTTTATTTCACTCTAATCTTAACAATTCACAAACTTTCAATTTATCAACTCAACTTTAATTATCGCTTAATACTGTACTTTCAATTATCGCAATCTAATTACAACACTTTCGCACGTTTATTACTTTCACTTGTTAACACTGCAACGTCTAAGACAAGACTCTTTTTCTGGCGGTGACATCTGTTATATTTATACCCCAGAAACTCTCCAGATTATTCTAGAGTGTTCTATTCCAGAACCTTCTTGACTTTTCTATTCATTCTATTCCTGAACCTCCCCGAACATTCCGTCATCGATTCTCCGAACCTGAAGTTGTTTACTATTCATTTGCCAATAGATGTCACCAGTTGTCTATTTCCATTGCACGTAACACTGCCCCCTTCTTAAAATTGTTCGTCCCGAACAACAGGTGGTCCACGGTCTTGATGCTTGTAATATTGACACAAGCGATCCAGATGAACGATTTTTCGTTTGCCTCTTGTACCACGTTGAATCCTGTATACTACGTGATTTATTCTAGTTACTACTGAATACGGTCCCTCCCAGTGTTGTTGTGAATTTGGAGAACGTCCCTTACGTCGGTTCGGGTTGTACAGCCAAACAAGATCACCTTCATTGAATCCTGCTGAATTCGCACGTAAGTCATAGCGGGTCCTCATCCGATTGGCACTTACTGCTAATTTTGTCCTCGTGGCTTCTTGTACATCAGCTCTCCTTTCCAATGGGGCTCTGATATTACACTTATACATTTCCTTTCTGCTGCTATGTGGCGGCCCTTTGTAAGAAGCACACACAGTGCATCTGCGACACCACTTCTCCACATCCTCCCGCATATGTAACCAATAAAACTTTTCTCGTATTTTAGAAATTGTTTTATTCACTCCCAAATGTTCTCCAGATGTTCCACGATGCATTTTATCTAGAACATCGTTGACCTTTGATGCCGGCAAGACTATTTGCATTCGGAATGATTTACCGTTAGGTGCCTCCCATTTGCGTTTTAAAATACCGCATTCCACATGAAGAGAATTCCATTGAGCCCAGTAGCTTTTCAGATTTTCACTCATCCCTGAAATACTCTTCCATTCTGGTTTTTCTATATCTGCTTTCCAAGCAAGAATAGGCGATATGTCCGGATCTTCTCGTTGCGCTATTCGCAAGCTCTCGATGTCCCAACCTGTTGATGGTTCCACAGTTACCAACTGTATAGTTGCTGTTGTTTCTTTTTCTTCCACCCGGCCGCAATGTTTGCATTCAAGTTTGCATGGACGTTGTACAAAGGCTTCTGCATTTCCATGAATAAGTCCTTTCCTATCTTGCATCTCAAAGCCATAAGGTTGGAGTCTAGTCGCTCCACGAATAGCTTGCTCTCTCGTTCGCCAACTTGGACATTCTTCTCTTTCTTTCTTTTCTGTTGATTCCCTTCGACGGCGCTTCCTGCAGTCGCTTTGAAGGTGTCCCAATTTATTACAATCCCAGCATCGAAGAACACTACGTGAAGGGTTGCTCAGTGATAACTGCAATCTATTGCAAGTCTGCTGCCCAGCTCGATATCTTTGCAATTCCACTCTCCTCTCTTCATCTAGGGATTCCACTCGTCGGCGTTTTCTGCAGTCCATTTGTAGATGTCCCGGTCTATTACAATTCCAGCATTGCAGAATACCACGTGAAGGAGTGCTCTGTGATGGCTGCATTCTATTACAAGTACATTCGTTCACCGAAATTTCTCTCATTCGTACTGCACTCCATGAAGCTTGTCTGGCGGATTCATACACTAATGCATAGGCTAGTGCTTCTGCTGTTGATTTCTTTCCTGCTATCCTTAATGCATGTTGTAAATTTTGATCTGCAATAGCGTTCACAAATGCCTCCGTCGCCACTTCATTGAGAAAATCCGCATTCACGCTGGAGTATGAAAGATGAGCTAATCTTTCTACATCTGCCTGCAGTTGTTGTAGTGATTCGCCATATTTTTGAATCCTGTTGCGTAACTGTAGGCGATATACTTGCTGCATGTGTTCATCTCCGTAACGTAATTCTATCGCCTGTACTAATGAAGTATAATCACGTTGATTTTCAATCGGTACAGTTTGTAAGAGTTCTGAAGCAGGACCTCGAAGTGCTAACACCAGAGCTATAGCTCTGTCTTCATTATTCCATCCATTTACCTCTGAAGCTGCCTCAAATTGTCTCTTGAAGATATGCCATGAATTTTGTCCATCAAATATTGGAGGTTTCATTCTACCTGCGCCAGATATTTCAGCTGCTACGTTTAGAGGCTGGCGATGCCTTATTCTTTCCAGATCTGCTTTAAAACTGTCAAGCTGTTCTGTAACATTTTGTTGTACTCCCGACACTTGTTGTCGAACTTCCAACACTTCCTGCTGGATTTCCTCAATTTTCACATTTTTTTCGTCTAATGAACCTTTCAGAAAGTTCTTCTGTTCCTCCCAACAAGTTTCTAGACAATTCTGCAGAGAATTCTTTTGTTCCTCAAAAGAATTCTTTTGCTCGTCCAGACGGGTTTCCATAGATTTCTTCTGCTCATCTAAACGGGATTCCAGAAAATTCTTTTGCTCCTCGAGAGAATTCTTTTGTTCCTCGAGAGAATTCTTTTGTTCCTCATTGGAATTCTTCTGTTCATCAAAACCAGCTTCCATAGATTTCTTTTGCTCATCTAAACACATTGGAATTCTTCTGTTCATCAAAACGGGCTTCCATAGATTTCTTTTGTTCCTCGAGAGAATTCTTTTGTTCCTCGAGAGAATTCTTTTGTTCATCAAAACGGGCTTCCATTTTGCTCATTAAAGCACTCAAAAGCTGTTCCATTTTCATTGTAGGCTCTTCTTCAACTTCGGTTTCTTCCAAGTTATCTTCGAAAACAAATGTTTCAGGATTCTTTCCTTCCTCTATCAAAGCTTGTCTGAGTCGCTCGACTAGAACTTTCTTTGCACCTGTCGTTTGTAATGACCGGTTCCCTAACTCCACTTTCAAATCCTGCGTTCGAAGCTCCTCGAATTTTCGCCCCATTACTTTAGTAATTCACTTTAAGTTGAATATAAATTATTTTCCAGAACTTTCAAAATTTAACACAATTTCACAAAATTAATCACACTTTGAATTTTAAAGTCAATTGCCACCACTTTATTTCGCGAATTTATTTCACTTCTGACACCAGTTGTTGCGAGCGTGGCTCTTAGGTTCGTTATTTAAAACACAATATTAAATACTTATTATACAAGTTCTTTATTTCACTCTAATCTTAACAATTCACAAACTTTCAATTTATCAACTCAACTTTAATTATCGCTTAATACTGTACTTTCAATTATCGCAATCTAATTACAACACTTTCGCACGTTTATTACTTTCACTTGTTAACACTGCAACGTCTAAGACAAGACTCTTTTTCTGGCGGTGACATCTGTTATATTTATACCCCAGAAACTCTCCAGATTATTCTAGAGTGTTCTATTCCAGAACCTTCTTGACTTTTCTATTCATTCTATTCCTGAACCTCCCCGAACATTCCGTCATCGATTCTCCGAACCTGAAGTTGTTTACTATTCATTTGCCAATAGATGTCACCAGTTGTCTATTTCCATTGCACGTAACAGTATTAAGAGTGTATATAGCATTAAGATTGTGTATTGTCACAGACAATAATTCTAACCAAGTTTGTGTATAACCTTATGGGAAAAAGGTTAATAGTATTAAGATTGTGTATTGTCAGAGACAATAATTCTAACTAATTTGTGCATAACCTTGTAATCGTTGTTATTTAAAGTTGAACGTTGCGGGTTAGCTCTGGAGTTACGCCGGGGTCAATGCGTTCAACGACGGGGAAGAAGAAGAAATAAATACCAGGTTTTGACATTTTAGAGGTGAACACTTATTTAATGTGATACTGAACAAATATTTTTATTAAATAGACTGTATTGTTTTTGTATTTATACAAACTTAATTCTAATGCACAAGCTATGTTTACCCTTTTTCCATAAGGTAAACTTGTCACTTTATTGTCTATGACAATTCAAAATCTTAATACTATACACTTTGAATATTTTTATCTTTTCCCACTAGGTATTATATAAAACTGTCAAATTATTGTTTGTGTCACTTACACAACCTTATAATCTTAACTAATACACTTTATTAATAGCCTTTTTGTCAGAAGGTTTTACAAACTTAACCTAATACACTTTTCGTTTGTGATACTACACAATTTTAACTAACACACACTTTAACCTTTTGCCCATAAGGTGTTTAACTTAACACATACTTTAACCTTTTGTCCATAAGGCGTTTAACTTAACACATACTTTAACCTTTTGTCCATAAGGCGTTTAACTTAACACATACTTTAACCTTTTGTCCATAAGGCATTTAACACTCTTAATTCTAATACACATTTATTTTGAGGTTGTTTTCACAAAATTTCCCCTTTTTTTCTTGGTTGTATCTTCTGCAGTTACTTCTTTTATTTACAGTAAATATATAACTAGCTACAGGAAGACGGGTAATCTCAAATGCGGACAATCTCACATTCGGTCGGAAATAGGTTTTCTAAATACAGAGGAAGACGGGTAATCTCAAATGCGGACAATCTCACATTCGGTTGGAAATAGATTTTCTAAATACAGAGGAAGACGGGTAATCTCAAATGCGGACAATCTCACATTCGGTCGGAAATAGGTTTTCTAAATACAGAGGAAGACGGGTAATCTCAAATGCGGACAATCTCACATTCGGTCGGAAATAGGTTTTCTAAATACAGAGGAAGACGGGTAATCTCAAATGCGGACAATCTCACATTCGGTCGGAAATAGGTTTTTTAAATACAGAGCAAGACGGGTAATCTCAAATGCGGACAATCTCACATTCGGTCGGAAATAAGCAATTCTAACTACAGGATTTGATAGGTAATCTCAAATGCGGACAAACTCACATTCGGTAGGAATTTGAGTCGATTACTTCTTCGCAGCTTAAGTTCAGTAAAGTACCTTAGCCAGTCGAAGCTTGATGATCGACTGATTTATCCACGCCATCAGCTCGCCTTTTATAGACCGAAAAGTGTTACCGTTCTGATGATTCCATGTGACGATTGACATCTCAGGTATCCTGAGTTACCATCAATCATGGAACGTCAAGAGGGTTTGTTTATATCGGAGCATTTAAGTGATTTACTTCAGCGGACACAAATCAATCAGTCAATCGGGTTAAGCACTACTTGCTATTATACGGCATGCATTAACGGGTATTTAAGAATTTAAATTCTAATTTGTAACTTCGTTACATCCCCCTCTTTCTTCCAAAAAAACTGTTACATTTATTCAGTTTTTTTTTTTTTTTTTAGTTATAGTGGATAGTATTACTATAAAAGGGAAACAACCTTAACAAATTTTATATGAACATAACTTTTTATTTAACTAAATACTCTTCGGTGGTTGAGATGATTATTTCATCCTGTGTGGATGACGGTGCAAAGGTGACACGTCGTGGTGTCGCCATGATTTCTAATTTCTCACTGACTGATTGTGGTTTGTGTATAGTACTTATATATAAACTTTTAGTGTTACCGTGTTCTGGTTCTGATTCATAATATTTTTTTAAATCCTTCACATGGATTATACCGGCCTTTTTACCTTCTTGTGTTACGAGTTTAACTATGACAGGAGAAATTATTTTAGCTACAGTATATGGTCCGGTATATCGTGGCCCTAATTTCGCTGTGTAATTTTTAGCGGTGGATGACAGTATTCGTTCTTTTCGTAGAACTTGTTCTCCCACTTGTGGACACCAATCGCGTCGACGGTTATTATAGTAGCGGCGTTGGTCGGTAAATGCTTTATTCAAGTTGATTCGGACGACTTCGTATATTTCCTGTAAAATTTTGGATTTTTCGGTGATTTCGGTTGTAGGAATTTTCTCTCCAAATTCTCCATATAAACTATTCGGTGATATTATTTCTCTACCAAAATTTAAATAGTGTGGGGAATATCCGGTAGACTCATGTTTGCTAGTGTTTATGGCTAGCATTAGTTCGGGTAAATGTTCGTCCCACTTTCGATGGTCTTGGTCCACATATTGAGCAATCATTGTTTTTATCACTCGGTTTGCTCTTTCGGTTGGGTTAGCCTGTGGTGTATATGGCGGTGTAAATCGGTGTTTTATTTTTGACTCTTTTAGCAGAGTTTTAAATTTTTTACTTGTATATTGAGTGCCATTGTCGGATATTAATACTTCGGGATAACCAAAACGAGAGATTATTCTTTCTCTGAAACCTCGTATTAGTCCAGCGGTGGTGGCTTGTCGGAGAGGCATAAACTCTACCCATTTGGTGAATTTATCCTGGAACACTAGTATTGCGGTGTGACCTTTTGTTGTACGAGGGAGAGGTCCAATGAAATCTGTGCTAACGATTTCCCATGGTCGATTAGCGGGGAATCCATGCATTAAACCAGCAGTTTTCTGTTGTTCGGCTTTGTAACGTAGACATATGTCACAACTTCGTACATATTTCGCAATATCTCGGAACATTCCAGGCCAGTAATAATATTTAGCAATGCGGGCTATAGTTTTGTTGATTCCAAGATGGCCTGCGGTAGGAATATCATGATTTTCTCGTAATACCCTGCTTCGAAGTGGTTTTGGCACACAAAGCTTCCATGGTACAGTATCTTCGGTGTAAGTTGTAGAATCAAAGAATCGACGATACATCTGTCCATTTTCAATTTTGTAATCCGGGCATAATTCGGGTTGATTTTGTATTTGGTAACGTTTGTTTTGATACCATGGACATTCGGAATTTATTTCAATAGATGATAGTAAGGTGAATAGAGAGGTTTGTGACTCGGTATTCCTTAACGGTTGACGTGACAGTGCGTCAGCTACTACATTTAATTTTCCTCTTCGGTATTTGACATCAAAGTCGTAAGACTGAACTTCGATAGCCCATCTTGCGAGTCTTCCAGACGGATTTTCAAGCGAATGTAGCCATTTTAACGCTTGATGGTCGGTGATGACTGTAAATTTATAGCCTTCTAAATACGGTCTCATTTTTCGGATGCCCCATACAACGGCTAGACACTCTTTCTCTGTCACGGAATACTTTTGTTCGGCATTATTTAACATACGGCTGGCGTAGGCTATTACATGCTCTGCGCCATCTAGTTCTTGACAGAGTACGGCTGCTAGTCCTTCTTGGCTAGCATCAGTTTGAAGCATGAATGGTTGTGTGAAGTCTGGGCAGGCTAGAATTGGCGACTCGGTTAATTTTTGTTTTAATACTTCAAAAGCATGTTGTTGCTCTGGTCCCCAGTTCCATTTATGTTTTTTCTGCAGTAATTTAGTTATTGGTGCTACTGTGGTAGAAAAGGACGGCACAAATCGTCGGTACCATGACGCAATACCCAAAAATTGTCTCACTTCTTTGACAGTTGTCGGCGCGGATAGTGTACTTATGGCTTCAACTTTTGACGGGTCGGTATGTATACCTTGTGAACTGACAACGTGTCCCAGATATCGGATCTTTTCTTTCAGAAAATCACATTTGTCGGGATTTATTTTTAAATTTGCGGCTATGAGTCGGTCAAACACTTCTTTTAGTTTTTCCAAATGTTCCTCCAAAGTACGGCCAATGACAATAATGTCATCCAGATATGCAAAAGCATATGCTTCCATTTCCGGACCAATTACTTGGTCTAGAGCTCGCTGAAATGTAGCGGGTGCGGAATGAAGTCCGAATGGCATAACTTTCCACTGGAACAAACCTCGACCGGGAATGGTAAATGCTGTATATGGTCGGCATTCTACTGTCAGTGGGATTTGCCAGTAGCCTTGTTTTAAGTCAAGTGTAGAGATGTATTTTGCGCCTCTCAATTTATCCAGTATATGGTTGATTTGAGGTAACGGATAGGCGTCTTTAACGGAATTTTCATTAATTTGTCGGTAGTCAATACATAACCTCCATCCGCCCTGTTTTTTACGTATTAGTACAATGGGTGAACTGTATGGACTTTTTGATGGTTCTATCTGGTCTTCGGCAAGTAGTTCATCTATTTGCAAGTTGATAATTTCTTGCATAGCGGGATTACGAGGAAAGTAGCGTTGTTTTATCGGCCGGTCATGTTTCATTTGGATATCGTGCTGTGTTATCGGAGTGGGTCCAGAGATTTTGGCAAATCTTTGAATTTGAGTGGACAGGAATTCGGTTATTTGGTTTTCCTGTATGTTGTCTATCTCATCTGGTATTACCACTGTACATGTTGCTGGTTCGGAAATTTCCTCTTCAATGTTCATGATTCCTGGTGAAATTTCCTGGTTCCACATTTTTACTGATATGTCAGCTTTCCGAAGAAAGTCTACTCCCAGTATGATGGTTTCGGCTAGATTTGGCATATAGTAGAATAAATGTGACATTTTATGATTATTCCACTGTGTGTCCACCATATATGACTGGTGGATTTTAAATTCACTACTGTTCGCCATTCCAGTTCTCAAAGAACATGATATCGGAGGAATGTTATGTAATTCCAGCAGTTTTTTGACTTCGTCACCAATAAATGATTTAGCAGCTCCAGTGTCTATGAGTGCTATACACGGTGTTTCAAATATTGACATGGTGATGAAATATCGGTCGTCCTCATAGTGTACGTCTATCATGGTTGCATCGGGTAGACTGGTTTTTAAGGCATCTGATTCTGGTTCTGGGATACTCGGCTGCCTTGTCTCTCCGGTATCCCTTGGTCTTTTAACGGTCTGTTCATGTTTTGGCCATGACAGTCTCTAGTTAACACACCTAGTTTTCCACACTGTGAACAAAATATTTTCGGTGGATTTCGACATTCGTGTCTACGATGTCCCAGTTGTCCACATCTCCAACAGCTCTCTCGCCTTATATGTGAAACGTTTATTGGCAAGGCTGGGGTGTTTTGTGGTGGTCTACTTATCTGACGGATAGGTGGTGTTTCGGTATTGCGGGATTTTTGTTGAACTTGGATATATTCATACTCTTCTGCGAGTTGAATAAGTTCAGACAGTTTACGGAAATCTTTCCTTCGGATGTATAGGCGGTACTCTGGTAACATGTTTTCATAAATTCGTTCAAGTTTCTCTTCGGTTGACACGTTTGTTTGCCAGCGCATGAGTGACTGGATGGCCGTGATATAATCTTTGGCCCTTTCTCTAGGTTTTTGTAACCTAGTTCGGATCTCATCGGCTAGTTTAATACTGAAACGTGGTGGCAAGAAAAATAGTTTGAAGTCACTTATGAATTCATCCCATGTTGTCCATTGTTCTCGGTTGTTACGATACCATGCTAGTGCTGTCTTTGTCAGCAGCTCGGGTAATGTATTTAACATTCGGTCGGTTGGTATACTGTAACATTGTGCCATTTCCTCAATTCTCTCGAGGAAATTTAACGGATCTTGACCTTGGTCAAATCTCACATTCCATTTTCTGACTTTATCCATAATGTCAGCGTCTGAAAGTGGTCGGTCTCGGATTTCTATCGGGTACGGAATATTTGGAATATTGTTACAAGATGTCTCCTTGTCGGTAACACTCAGGCGTGTTGGCGGTACATTCGGCTGAAACCTTTGCTCATCGGTTTGTGTTTCGGTATTGATTATCGAAGTTATCAATATATCGGTCTGTGTTTCGGATGTATTTGTAATCGGAGGTGTCATTTTATCGGCCTTAGTTTCGGTTGACACAATTTTTAACTGGTTCTGCTCCTCCTCTTGAAGAGCTTGTTCACGTTTTACACTGTCTGCAAGACGTTTTCGCAGTTCGTCCACGGTTCCCTTTGTGTTTAAACTCCTACGGTTCAATTCAGTGACTAAGTCTTCCCTTTTCAGCTGGTAGACGGCACTGACGGTTATTTCACTTTTGTCGGTCATTTTTAATTTACACGGATATAGTTTTTAACACACAGATATTAATTTTACGGGAATTGTTTATTTTATACACTGGATGTCACTTTATTTACTGGTTTTTATCGTATACACTGGTATTTATCGTATTCTCGGTCTGGTTTCTGGATATGTATATACGGTGACTACTCTACTTCATTCACTGACGTTTCCTCAGTGGCAGAAAAGAGAGTCCCTGCTCGGGCGCCATTTTGTAATCGTTGTTATTTAAAGTTGAACGTTGCGGGTTAGCTCTGGAGTTACGCCGGGGTCAATGCGTTCAACGACGGGGAAGAAGAAGAAATAAATACCAGGTTTTGACATTTTAGAGGTGAACACTTATTTAATGTGATACTGAACAAATATTTTTATTAAATAGACTGTATTGTTTTTGTATTTATACAAACTTAATTCTAATGCACAAGCTATGTTTACCCTTTTTCCATAAGGTAAACTTGTCACTTTATTGTCTATGACAATTCAAAATCTTAATACTATACACTTTGAATATTTTTATCTTTTCCCACTAGGTATTATATAAAACTGTCAAATTATTGTTTGTGTCACTTACACAACCTTATAATCTTAACTAATACACTTTATTAATAGCCTTTTTGTCAGAAGGTTTTACAAACTTAACCTAATACACTTTTCGTTTGTGATACTACACAATTTTAACTAACACACACTTTAACCTTTTGCCCATAAGGTGTTTAACTTAACACATACTTTAACCTTTTGTCCATAAGGCGTTTAACTTAACACATACTTTAACCTTTTGTCCATAAGGCGTTTAACTTAACACATACTTTAACCTTTTGTCCATAAGGCATTTAACACTCTTAATTCTAATACACATTTATTTTGAGGTTGTTTTCACAAAATTTCCCCTTTTTTTCTTGGTTGTATCTTCTGCAGTTACTTCTTTTATTTACAGTAAATATATAACTAGCTACAGGAAGACGGGTAATCTCAAATGCGGACAATCTCACATTCGGTCGGAAATAGGTTTTCTAAATACAGAGGAAGACGGGTAATCTCAAATGCGGACAATCTCACATTCGGTTGGAAATAGATTTTCTAAATACAGAGGAAGACGGGTAATCTCAAATGCGGACAATCTCACATTCGGTCGGAAATAGGTTTTCTAAATACAGAGGAAGACGGGTAATCTCAAATGCGGACAATCTCACATTCGGTCGGAAATAGGTTTTCTAAATACAGAGGAAGACGGGTAATCTCAAATGCGGACAATCTCACATTCGGTCGGAAATAGGTTTTTTAAATACAGAGCAAGACGGGTAATCTCAAATGCGGACAATCTCACATTCGGTCGGAAATAAGCAATTCTAACTACAGGATTTGATAGGTAATCTCAAATGCGGACAAACTCACATTCGGTAGGAATTTGAGTCGATTACTTCTTCGCAGCTTAAGTTCAGTAAAGTACCTTAGCCAGTCGAAGCTTGATGATCGACTGATTTATCCACGCCATCAGCTCGCCTTTTATAGACCGAAAAGTGTTACCGTTCTGATGATTCCATGTGACGATTGACATCTCAGGTATCCTGAGTTACCATCAATCATGGAACGTCAAGAGGGTTTGTTTATATCGGAGCATTTAAGTGATTTACTTCAGCGGACACAAATCAATCAGTCAATCGGGTTAAGCACTACTTGCTATTATACGGCATGCATTAACGGGTATTTAAGAATTTAAATTCTAATTTGTAACTTCGTTACAACCTTATAGAAAAAAGGTTAAATAGTGTTAAGATTTTTATCACAGAAGTGTATAAAAATATTATTAAGACTTTGTGTTAGTATTAAGATTATCTAAAAGACAATGCGTGTGTGTTTCTTCAGAGAAAAATAAAACATTTTTGTTCAGTATAAAATTAAATCAGTGTTCACCTTTTAAAACGTCAAAAACCTGGTATTTATTTCTTCTTCTTCCCGTCGTTGAACGCATTGACCCTGGCGTAACTCCAAAGCTGACCCAAAACGTTCAACTTTAAATAACAACGATTACAAAATGGCGCCCGAGCAGGGACTTTCTACCACTGGAGAAACGTCAGTGAATGAAGTAGAGTAGTCACCGTATATATTGTTACGTGCAATAGAAATAGACAACTACTGACATCTACTGGCAATGGAGAAGTAGAACTACTGACATCTACTGGCAATGGAGAAGAAGACTTTAGGTTCGGAGAATTGATTATGGTATCTACAGGAAGGTTCAGGAATAGAATGAATAGAACAGTCAAGAAGCTTCTGGAAAATAGAACACTCGAGAATAATCTGGAGAGTTTCTAGGGTATAAATATAACAGTTGTCATAGCCAGAAAAAGAGTCTTGCTTAGACGTTGCAGTGTTAACAAGCGAAAGTAATAACGTGCGGAAGTGTTTTAATTAGATTGCGATAATTGAAAGTACAGTATTAAGCGATAATTAGAGTTGAGTTGATTAATAGAAAGTATATGAAGTTTGTGAATTGTATGATTAAAGTGAAATAAAGAACTTGTATATTAAGTATTTAATATTGTGTTTTAAATAACGAACCTAAAAGCCACGCTCGCAACAACATATATCCAGAGACCAAACCGAGAAGAAGATAAAAACCAGTAAATAAAGTGACATCCAGTGTATAAAATAAACAATTCCCATAAAATTAATATCTGTGTGTTAAAACTATATCCGTATAAATTAAAAATGACTGACAAAAGTGAAATAACCGTCAGTGACATCTACCAGCTGAAAAAGGAAGATTTAATCTCTGAATTGAACCGTAGGAGTTTAAATACAAAGGGAACCGTGGATGACCTGCGAAAACGTCTTGCCGACAGTGTAAAACGTGAACAGGCTCTTCAAGAGGAGGAACAAAATCAGTTAAAAATTGTGTCAACCGAAACTAAGGCCGATAAAATGACACCTCCGATTACAAATACATCCGAAACACAGACCGATATAGTGATAACTCCGATTATGAATACAACCGAAACACAAACCGATGAGCAAAGACTGCAGCCGAATATACCGCCTACATGCCTGAGTGTTACCGACAAGGAGATACCTTGTAACAATATACCGAATATTCAAAATATTCCGTACCCGATAGAAATCCGAGACCGATCACTTTCAGACGCTGACATTATGGATAAAGTTAGAAAATGGAATGTGAGATTTGACCAAGGTCAGCATCCGTTAAATTTCCTCGAGAGAATTGAGGAAATGGCACAATGTTACAGTATATCAACCGACCGATTGTTGAATACATTACCCGAGCTGCTGACAAAGACAGCACTAGCATGGTATCGTAACAACCGAGAACAATGGACAACATGGGATGAATTCATAAGTGACTTCAAACTATTCTTCTTGCCGCCACGTTTCAGTATTAAGCTAGCCGATGAGATCAGAACTAGGTTACAGAAACCTAGAGAAAGGGCCAAAGATTATATCACGGCCATCCAGTCACTCATGCGTTGGCAAACAAACGTGTCAACCGAAGAGAAACTTGAACGAATTTATGAAAACATGTTACCAGAGTACCGTCTATACACCCAAAGAAAAGATTTCCGTAAACTGTCTGAACTTATTCAACTCGCAGAAGAGTATGAATATATCCAAGTTCAACAAAAAACCAGCAATACCGAAACGCCACCGATCCGTCAGATAAGTAGACCACCACAAAACACCCCAGCTTTGCCAATAAACGTTTCACATGTCGAAATCCACCGAAAATATTTTGTTCACAATGTGGAAAATTAGGTGTGTTAACTAGAGACTGTCATGGCCAAAACATGAACAGACCGTTAAAAGACCAAGGGATACCGGAGAAATAAGGCAGCCGAGTATCCCAGAACCAGAATTAGATGCCTTAAAAATCAGTCTACCCGATACAACCATGATAGACGTACACTATGAGGACGACCGATACTTCATTACAATGTCAATATTTGAAACACCGTGTATAGCACTCATAGATAATGGAGCTGCAAAATCATTTATTGGTAATGAAGTCAAAAATCTTCTGGAATTACATAATGTTCTTCCGACATCATGTTCTTTGAGAACTGGAATGGCGAACAGTAGTGAATTTAAAATCCACCAGTCATATATGGTGGACACACAATGGAATAATCATAAAATGTCACATTTATTCTACTATATGCCAAATCTAGCCGAAACCATCATACTGGGTGTAGACTTTCTTAAAAAAGCTGACATATCAGTAAAAATGTGGAACCAGGAAATTTCACGAGGAATCATGAATATTGAAGAGGAAATATCCGAACCAGCAGCATGTACAGTGCTAATATCCGACGAGATAGACAACATACAGGAAAACCAAATAACCGAATTCCTGTCCACTCAAATTCAAAGATTTGACAAAATCTCTGGACCCACTCCGATAACACAGCACCATATCCGAATGAAACATGACCGGCCGATAAAACAACGCTACTTCCCCCGTAACCCCGCTATGCAAGAAATTATAAACTTGCTAATAGATGAACTACTTGCCGAAGACCAGATAGAACCGTCAAAAAGTCCATACAGTTCACCCATTGTACTAATACGTAAAAAAAGGGCGGATGGAGGTTATGTATTGACTACCGACAAATTAATGAAAATTCCGTTAAAGATGCCTATCCCTTACTTCAAATCAACCATATACGGGATAAATTAAGAGGCGCAAAATATATTTCTACCCTGGACTTAAAACAAGGTTACTGGCAAATCCCGCTGACAATAGAATGCCGACCATATACAGCATTTACCGTTCCCGGCCGAGGTTTGTTCCAATGGAAAGTTATGCCATTTGGACTTCATTCTGCACCCGCGCTACATTTCAGCGAGCTCCAGACCAAGTAATCGGTCCGAAAATGGAACCATATGCTTTTGCATATCTGGATGACATTATTGTTATTGGCCGTACTTTGGAGGAACATTTTGAAAAATTACGAGAAATGTTTGACCGACTCATAGCCGCCAATCTAAAAATTAATCCCGACAAATGTGATTTTCTGAAAGAGAAGATCCGATATCTGGGACACGTTGTCAGTTCACAAGGTATACATACCGACCCATCAAAAGTTGAAGCCATAAGTACACTTTCCGCGCCGACAACTGTCAAAGAAGTGAGACAATTTTTGGATATTGCGTCATGGTACCGAAGATTTGTGCCGTCCTTTTCTACCACCAATAACTAAACTACTGCAGAAAAAACATAAATGGAACTGGGGACCAGAGCAACAACATGCTTTTGAAGTATTAAAACAAAAATTAACCGAGTCGCCAATTCTAGCCTGCCCAGACTTTACACAGCCATTTATACTAGAAACTGATGCTAGCCAAGAAGGAATAGGAGCCGTACTCTGCCAAGAACTAGATGGCGCAGAACATGTTATTGCTTATGCTAGCCGTATGTTAAATAATGCCGAACAAAAATACTCCGTGACAGAGAAAGAATGTCTAGCCGTTGTATGGCGCATCAGAAAAATGAGATCGTATTTAGAAGGCTACAGATTTACAGTCATCACCGACCATCAAGCGTTAAAATGGCTACATTCGCTGGAAAATCCCTCTGGCCGACTAGCAAGATGGGCTATCGAAGTTCAGTCTTACGACTTTGATGTCAAATACCGAAGAGGAAAACTGAATGTAGTAGCTGATGCACTGTCACGTCAACCATTTAAAAATTCCGAGTCACAAACCTCTCTATTTACCTTGCTGTCATCTATTGAGATAACATCTGAATGTTCATGGTATCAAAATAAACTTCATGAAATTCAGAAACAACCCGAGTTGTGTCCAGACTACAAAATTGAAAAGGGACAGATGTATCGTCGCTTCTTTGATTCTACAACTTACACCGAAGATACTGTACCATGGAAGCTTTGTGTGCCAAAACCACTTCGAAACAGGGTATTACGAGAAAATCATGATATTCCTACCGCAGGCCATCTTGGAATCAACAAAACTACAGACCGCATTGCTAAATATTATTACTGGCCTGGAATGTTCCGAGATATTGCGAAATATGTACGAAGTTGTGACATATGTCTACGTTACAAAGCCGAACAACAGAAAACTGCTGGTTTAATGCATGGATTCCCCGCTAATCGACCATTGGAAATTGTTAGCACCGACTTCATTGGACCTTTCCCTCGTACAACAAAAGGTCACACCGCAATACTAGTGTTCCAGGATAAATTCACAAAATGGGTAGAATTTATGCCTCTCCGACAAGCCACCACCGCCGGACTAATACGTGGTTTCAGAGAAAGAATAATCTCTCGCTTTGGTTATCCCGAAGTATTAATATCCGATAATGGCACTCAGTATACAAGTAAAAAATTTAAAACTCTGCTAAAAGAGTCAAAAATAAAACATCGACTTACACCGCCATATACACCGCAAGCTAATCCGACTGAAAGAGCAAACCGTGTGATAAAGACAATGATTGATGATTAATGTTGGCTATAAATACTAGTGTCACGCATACGCGTATGTAAACAACTGCTTATATAAAAATATACGATTGAAACCGCAACCACCGCCGTGAACAAACGTTTTGATGTTCATCGACCGCTGCCGCTAGATTAAAACAAGAAAAGAAGAAGAAGAACTGCTGCCGCCATATAGTAAAGAACTTAGAATATAGAGCAAACAGGAATGGTGATAAGCCAGATTTTGCGTAATGAATTCCTGGTTGTGTTGGTAGTCCATTTTTGCATGTATTTACACGCCATCCCTATTCTAAACAACTTGTCAATTTGCAAAAAGTAAACATAGGTTTTGTGCGGAGCATCTGTGGTAAAAAATGTTCTTTTTCTACTTTATTCTGAAACAATTCACATAATTAATTTATATAAATCTTTGCTTCTATTAACAAAAAAGATAATTTAGGTAGTGTAGTTGCCTCAAACAGGATTCCCTAGTTTATAATCCAATTTATATTTGCAAGCACTAACCGAACACTTCATTTCTGTTATTTTAATTGATATGAAGATTTTTACAGGCACTAGTGGCACTATAAAACTTTGCACTAAATAAAGTTCAAAGATAAATAGTTTTGAAAAGAATTGATTCGGTATTTTTGTTAAATTTCACAAAAGAACTTTAAGTTGACCAAATCTGCTCACAAAACAAAAGCACATTTGACAATTAATCTACAGCTTTGACAATTTCTCTATCCAGCATCTCACTTACTCCTATGTATAGTCTCCTGCTCTTGACAAATTACGCTCATGTACACGAATTTTACACGATTCAACCATTCCTGTTTGCTATATATTCTAAGGTAAAGAATCGCCGCCGTGTTTAGTCGAACTTAAACATTGAATAAAGTATTCTTCCTATTAACTCTTTATTATTTCTCATTTGCTTTCCCGCAGCCCAGAACCATTCCTGACAGTTTCAGAAGTGGGATAAGCGTGAGAAAAATTGTAAAAGTGGGAAAAATCCGGAAAATTGTAAATCTCCATATAGGGACACATATACCAGTGTAAGCGGGACGTGTGTGGGTTATATACATTCTTACATACTTGTTTAACTATATTGAATATCGATTATCGAAACACAACCTCGATTACCGACAACCAGAAGTGGTGATATTCGCAGACTCGATTATTACGCAGATATCGATAAATTTGGAATGTTCGATAACGTTATACAAGCGTTCGTAAATAAATAACAAAGTGACTTCATTTGTTTTCGTCGGAAATTTACCGCTGTCATATTTCTTTTTATATACGAGGCGTTATATTCCGATATATACCCAACATTTTTGGAAAATTTGTGTAACATACGATCTTTCATATATATACGGTGTTTAACATTGCATGTCTGCTTTACGGGACAACTAATAATTCATTTAAAAATGAAATAAAATTTGTTCACGATGGTTTTTGTGAATTGATCAACTGAACGCTGTTCAACTAAGGGAACAGTTACGTGAAAAGGGGATGCAGACGTCAGGAACGAAAGCGGAATTACGAGCTCGTTTACTGGAACAGTTAGACAACGACGAAATAATCATCGACAATGAGATAAGTGCTGACGTTAATACTCAATTAGAAATTAGCAATTTAAAGGACGAAATTGAAAGACTGACCAAAATAATCTCGGAGACTAAAACACAGTCGCAACAACTAGATGCGACAGCTGCTCCCTTCACGCCGACTACAGCAACTGTTTCGTTCATGACTAGTGCTGTCACGTCTACAGCAACACAAATTGAAAATAATGCTGTCAATAATATTCTTGTACCTCAAATGGAAAACGTGAAAGGTGTTATAGACACGTTCCATAATACGGACGGTACATCACCGACACAGACTCAAATCGCAGCTCCACTTGCCAAACATCCTATTGTCGGATTTACTACCACAAATAATTCATTTCAACATGTACGCGAAATTATGGAGATACTACCAGAGTTTGATCCTTCATCTAAATTGTCACTTTCTGCGTTTCAGTTTATTAATAGAATAGATAAATTACTTGAGGTTTATCAATAGGACGAACGTACGTTGATATTTGCAGTACAAGCTCGCCTCAGAGGGACAGCCAAATTGTGGAACGATAGCCTCATCCATATATTCGGAACATGGATAGAGTTTGCTAATGCACTTACGTTGGAATTTCCTTCTGAAAAAAATGAAGCGGAAGTGCACACAGAATTAAGTAGGAGTATTAGACGAGTAGATGAAACCATCGAAAGCTACCATTATGCATGTGTTTCCTGGGACGAAAAGGAAGAGTAAGCGAATCAGCCATAATACAATACATACGAAATGGGGTTCTGCATTACAGAATTCAATAGCTGGGATAGAATTTCGGACCACAAACGATTTATTAGCGGCCATGTTACGATACGAAAATAATAGCATCACTATTAAAAGTTTCGGATTTTCACAGAGATCATCGGGTTTGAGACCAGATAATCAAAATTTGAAATCAAAGGAAACCAGAACAATTTCCACAAGAGATAGTGACCGTATACTCTGTTATAATTGCTTTGAAAGGGGCCACGTATCAATTAACTGCCCGAAGCCCCAACGCAGGATGCGATGTCAGAAATGCTTAAGGACAAATCACACAACCGACAATTGTACGGACACGACTGTCAAAAAGCAACAGCGGAAACAAGACGAAAGCATTCATCAAATACAAACGAATAAAAATAAAAACACAATTACAAAACAAATAACAGTTTGTGGCCACGAACTCTTGTGCTTCATTGACCCGGGTAGTGAGCGATCGCTTATAAGGAAATCGCTCGTTGAATCTTTGCCAGTGAAATATATTGCTTGTCCGGAAATCATCTTCAAAGGGTTCGGTGGAGGACTGTACTATTGCACTCAGAAAATATCTGTCGAAATTGAAGTGGACTACGAGCGGATTAAAACCGACCTATACATAGTAGACGATCATTTACTAACAGAGTGTATCCTGTTGGGAGCCGATATATTATGCCAAAAAGAGAAACGTGTTGTAATTGAGTCGGGAGTTTGCTTCTTTGAAAACAGCAAATTTAGTAATATAAATATTGGAACAAAGTTAGAAACGGAAAACAGGGAAAAACTTTACGACATACTTTCCGAATTTTCAGATTGTTTCTCAGAAGATATCTCCGAGCTGGGAAAATGCACGTCAACCGAAATGAAGATTGAATTGACTAGTTCTGTCTTAATCAATCGCAGGCCGTACAGAATACCATTTGCAAAACGAGAAGCTGTGCGTGATATTACCTCGAAACTACTTGAAAATAATATTATAAGAAAAAGCCAATCGCCATACGCCTTCCCAATAGTTCTCGTTAAAAAACAGAACGGAGAGGATAGGCTCTGCGTCGATTATCGTCAACTAAATGCCATTACTGTTAAGAAGCCATTTTTAATGCCGGTTGTTGAGGATCAACTATCGATGCATTCTGGAAACCAGTACTTTACAACGCTTGACCTGATGTCAGGATACCACCAGATTGCAATAGAGGAAGAAAGCAAGAAATATACTGCCTTTATTACCAACGATGGTCAATTCGAATATAATGTTATGCCATTCGGTTTAGTTAACGCGCCGTACGAATTTCAAAAAGTTATTATGGAACTCGTAAACCAAATGCCTTCAGGTGAAGTAATATCATACTTGGACGATTTAAATATACCTAGCAGAGACATCGACCAGGGATTGGATCGACTGGGGAGATTTCTAAAAATAATGAGAGCAGCCGGGTTAACTCCACGCTTGGATAAATGTGTGTTTCTCGCCGAACGCATCAAGTTTCTTGGACATTGGATTGACAAAGATGGAATCAGTCCTGGAATTGAGAAAACGGAAGCAATCAAGAACTTTCCGGAGCCGACAAACGTGCATGATATACGAAGATTTCTTGGTCTTACGGGATTTTTCCGGAAATTTGTTAAGGATTATGGAACCCTTGCTCGACCACTTACTCAGCTGCTGAAGGAGAAAGGAAAACGTTTTGAATGGACAGATACTCAGAGAAGTTCGTTTGAAAAATTGAAATATAGTCTATGTAACGAACCAGTTCTTGTATTATATAATCCTAAAAGAAGACACGAGGTGCATACGGACGCTAGTTCTTTAGGTGTAGCAGGTATCCTGATGCAAGAGTATAGTATGAAAGAGTGGAAACCGGTCGCTTATTTCAGCCGTCAGTGTACAGATACGGAGAGCCGTTACCACAGTTACGAACTGGAGGTACTAGCTGTGGTTGAAACCCTCGAGCGATTTAAAATATACCTCCTCGGAAAACCGTTTCGAATAATAACCGACTGTTCCGCTATCACAACGATAAAAAATAAAACACCGATGATTCCTCGAATTGCCAGATGGTTCTTGAAAGTGCAGGAATATGACGCTGAAATTATACATCGATCCGCGAATCGACTTGTGCACGCCGATGCTCTTAGTCGTGTCCCCGTGGAGCCACCAAAGGAACCAAATATTGTCACGGAAAATATTATGAGAATTGACATTTCTAACGAGGATTGGATTATGACAATGCAACAACAAGACTGTAAATTGTTAACCATCATGGAGGTGCTACGAGGGAAAAGAAACTCGGAACAGCGGGAACAAATAAAAAAGGAATATATGCTACGAAATAATAGATTATATCGGACAAATGAAGAAACTGCGAAGTTAGTGGTACCGAAAGCTGTACGATGGAGAGTACTAAAGTTGTGTCATGACGATTATGGGCATTTTGGACTAGAGAAGACCATACAGCGAGTGCAGAAAAACTTTTGGTTCCCTCGGATGCGAAATTATGCTAAACAGTATTTGGCTTCCTGCGTCACTTGCTGCTACCATAAAGGTTGTAAGGGAAAACCAGAAGGAGAATTACATTACGAAGACATCATTCCCGTGCCTTTCAGGGTACTACACTTGGACCACCTAGGACCTTTCCCGAAAAGTCGTAAAGGAAATCTCTACATTCTGGGCATAGCTGACGCTTTCAGCAAGTATGCAATCATTAAAGCCGTTCGAGATACAAAAACAAAATCTGTTATAACCGCCATAAACGAATTAACATCTTATTTTGGACTACCACATCGAATAATCACCGACCGAGGAACTGCATTCACATCCAGCCAGTTTAGTCAATATTGCTCTGACAATGGAATTAAACATACTAAAGTTGCAGTACGAACGCCAAGGGCAAACGGCCAGATCGAGCGGATCAACCAGAGTATACTCAATTTCCTCCGAACTACGATAGACACGACAACTATTTGGGACGATAAGTTGAGAGATTTGCAGTGGAGCTTGAACACTCAAAAGAACTCGACGACAGGGTTTAGCGCCAATGAAATAATTTTCGATTTTCGGTTGCTGGACATCGTGAGCAATGAACTTATTCAGGCACTACACGAAGACGAGGAAGTACCTGGAAAGGATTTGAGTACAATACGACGTGAAGCCGCACACAATATTGCTGTTGAACGGGAAAAATGGAAGAGACGTTTCGACCTAAAACATAAACGACCCAAGACGTATAAACCAAATGATTTCGTATTAATTGAAAATATCCGACCGATACCTAATTGAAGACGTTCCAGACTTGTCGCGACAGAATCGCAAGTTCTCTTCGATTTATGCATCAGACCGAATTAAGCCGCGGTGTCATCTGTCACCAGAGTTGGAAGATTGGAGCGAAGAAGAAGACCAAATCGTGGATACATCCGAGGCGGATGTATGTCAGGATCGTTGAGCTGTCACGCATACGCGTATGTAAACAACTGCTTATATAAAAATATACGATTGAAACCGCAACCACCGCCGTGAACAAACGTTTTGATGTTCATCGACCGCTGCCGCTAGATTAAAACAAGAAAAGAAGAAGAAGAACTGCTGCCGCCATATAGTAAAGAATCGCCGCCGTGTTTAGTCGAACTTAAACATTGAATAAAGTATTTTTCCTATTAACTCTTTATTATTTCTCATTTGCTTTCCCGCAGCCCACTAGCAAACATGAATCTACCGGCTATTCTCCACACTATTTAAATTTTGGCCGAGAAATTATATCACCAAATAGTTTATATGGAGAAATAGGGAAAAAAGTTCCGACCACAGAAATCACCGAAAGAGCGAGAAACCTACAGAAAATATATTAAATCGTCCGAATCAATCTGGACAAAGCGTTTACTGACCAACGTCGTTACTATAACAACCGCCGACGCGATTGGTGTCCACAAGTAGGAGAACAGGTTCTACGAAGGGAACGGATACTTTCATTCACCGCTAAAAATTACAGTGCAAAATTAGGGCCACGATATATCGGACCATATACTGTGACTAAAGTAGTTTCTCCTGTCATCGTCAGGCTCACAACACCAGAAGGAAACATAGCCGGTGTAACCCACGTGAAAGATCTAAAAAAATATTATCAATCCGAGAACGGTAACACTCCTAACTTGCATATAAACGTTGCAAACCCAACAAAGTGCAACAGTTGTGAAGTGGACAGCATAGCGACATCACGTCAAATAACAAATTTACAAGTCACCATCATGGAGGCACCACGGCAGGTGAAATTAATACCACCCTCCACTCAGAAAGCGGACACAACCGCTTAAACCCAGCAACACCATGGTACCTAAAAACCAAGTGGCCGAAATAATTAAAAAGATTGAGGGTATAACAGCGCAGCAGATAAGAGAACAAAATAAAGCAAAACCACCGACTGTCAAGGCATCACCGAAAATAGCACCCAAGCGGAAGAAACCAAGTGATGAAAATCCGACTCAAAAGAAGAAAACACCAATTGAATCATCAGACCAGGGGATGTTCGACGACATCGAGGCGCTTCTATTGCCCTACGGAAAGGCCAGAACATTCGTCATTTATGGAGCGAAAGAACCCATACGCGTACGCACTCTAAAGAATGGCTGTCGTGTTCTGCGTTGTCAAGATCAGAGGAAAGTTCTACACTATGACTGGTGTATAAATATTTAATTTTTATTTTTTTTGAAGTTTTATTAATTTAATAAACGTTTTTGTTCTTATAAAATAAGTTTGTTTCCACTATACATTCCACTATAAGTAATGTGATTTTACACAACAAAGTATATATATAGAAAAAAAAAAAAACTGAATTAATGTAACAGTTTTTTTTTTTGAAGAAAGAGGGGGATGTAACGAAGTTACAAATAAGTATTTAAATCTATAAATATCCGTTAATGCATGCCGTACCATAGCAAGTAGTGCTTAACCCGATTTGACTGACTGATTTGTTTACAATGAAGTAAAACTTAAATGTTCATGTATAAACAGACCCTCTTGACGTTCCATGAATGATGGTCACTCAGTTTGTCTGAGATGTCAATTATCGGATGGAATCGTCAAGACGGCAACACTTTGACGTCTATAAAAGGCGAGCTGGCACCGAGAATAAATCAGTCGATCATCAAGCTTCGACTGGCTAAGAACTTCACTGGACTTAGCTGCGAAGAAGTTAATTGACTCAACTCCCGCCAAGTTTGAGGTTTTCCAAACTTGAGATTTACCTATCAAATCCCGTAGATAGTAATACTTTAGAAATATTCCGCTCCCGCCGAGTTTGAGGTTATCCAAACTTGAGATTTACCCATCTCCCGTATACTTTAGAAATATTGCGCTCCCGCCGAGTTTGAGGTTATCCAAACTTGAGATTTACCCGTCTCCCGTATACTTTAGTAATATTCCGCTCCCGCCGAGTTTGAGGTTATCCAAACTTGAGATTTACCCGTCTCCCGTATACTTTAGCCATATTCCGCTCCCGCCGAGTTTGAGGTTATCCAAACTTGAGATTTACCCGTCTCCCGTATATATTGAACACAAGAACTGAAATATAGAAACTAACAAGTGGGAAAGAATTGTGAAAAGTGCACTAACCGAAATAAAAAGTGGAAAACAACTCTAATGTGTATAGTATTAAGAGTGCATATAGCCTTAAGATTGTGTATTGTCACAGACAATAATTCTAACCAAATTTGTGTATAACCTTATGGGAAAAAGGTTAATAGTATTAAGATTGTGTATTGTCACAGACGATAATTCTAACTAATTTGTGCATAACCTTATAGAAAAAAGGTTAAAGAGTATTAAGATTTTTTATCACAGAAGTGTATAAAAATATTATTAAGACTTTGTGTTAGTATTAAGATTATCTAAAAGAAAATGCGTGTGTGTTTCTTCAGAGAAAAATAAAACATTTTTGTTCAGTATAAAATTAAATCAGTGTTCACATTTTAAAACGTCAAAAACCTGGTATTTATTTCTTCTTCTTCCCCGTCGTTGAACGCATCGCTCGTTGAATATTTCTCTGATATTTCATTTAATGAATTGTCAAGAGGTCCAATCCGAATTCGCAATGCATCTTGAATAATTCCTTCTTTGACTTTATTTAAGGGCCTGTCTGGATCCAAGTCTTCGTCTTCGTCTTCGTCTTGTTAGTACAGCTAGTGACGTAACATCGAGACAAGCTCTATCCGAATCCATGTCTATGCCACCGAGCTTTGCTAGTTTGTATAACAGTTTTGACATTTGGTTAGCTTGATCACCGAGTCAAGGTTCGAGTTGACTTATTTAAATAGACAACGTATTGTGAGGTTATGTTTGTTTGCTGTCTGTGAAATCAAGCTGAGCAAGCGAACGAATTCGGACAGGTTAGCTTCGTCTTCGTCTAACTATTATAATAGCTGAGCTTGTTGTGTTACGTCACTAGCTGTAATAACAAGACGAAGACCGAAGACGAAGACTTGGATCCGGACAGGCCCTAAGGCTGTAGTGTCATTCATCGTATTAAATCCAATTTTTTTTAAGCGGGGATCCATAAACGTTGCCCGGGAGAATGTAGAATGCAGCTCAACATTATGAAAACGGGTCGAAAGTGACTTCAGAAAGTCATTTATTAGTCCCAATGAAATTTCCGAAGTTAGTGAATGTTGCATTTTACTTAATGTACTACCAAGCCCTCGTGCAATTTTCGATATAGTAACATCTTTTTCAGCACTTATCTTACTTGTAACTTGCTCAAATGGCTTTAAAACTTTTATCAGTTCCCTTAATGTTTTCCATTCCAACAAAGATAGCTTTGGACGGGATTATGGAGAACACCTATTGTTGCTTCCACTGCCTCTTGAATTTCACAAATTCGCTGAAATTTGTAATATGTTGAGTTCCAACGGGTTATAATATCGTTTTTTAATTTTAAGGGCTGACCATCGGGGTTCATTTGGTGTTGCAATGCCTTTAGTTTTGCGGAGGCTACAGTGCTTTGGTGAAAATATTCTACAATTGACTGCACTTTTTGCTGTATAGTTTTTAGAGGTCGGATAGCGCTTTGTACCACTAAATTTAGGGTATGTGAGAAACATAGGAGGTGTGTCCTGCAAGGTAGTACCAGTCTTGTACTTACCTCATACTTAGTTTAGTACTATATATTCATGTAATCTATTATACAGCCATCAGCTGATAGACATTGATGTACACACCTTGTATTGTCATCTTGTGCTATGAAGACATAGCGTAGCTTGTTTAAATTCTATAAATAAAGATCTATGAACTAAAAGTTAATCTTATATTTACATGGTGCCGAAACCCGAATAAACTAATAAATAAACGTTAGCCAATCTAACGAAACAAATAGTTTAGTAATATCAGAAGGATATTTTTCATAAAAATGACGGAAAACGTTGGAGCCAATCTTCTTCGTCCGCCAAAACCACTCATAATTGAGCATAATAAGGACATGTTAAAGGAATGGAAACTATGGAAACAACAGTATGGTTATTTCGAAATTGCAACACAGATTACAACGAAGCCACAAAACATCCAAATAGCTACATTCATGACAGCAATTGGCAGCACAGCTATACAATTATACAACACGCTGCAACAGCCACTTCCAGTAACAGGTGAAGAGGTAACTTTAGAACAGGTAAAAAGTACTTTTGAAAATTTCTTTCAACCAAAAATAAACGTAACATTTGAGCGTTATAAATTTCACAAAATTTCTCAAAAAGACGGCGAATCCGTAAACGAGTTAATTGCGAGAATACGTTTACAATCACAGAATTGCGCATATGAGCATTTAACCGAAAACATTATGAGAGATCAGTTAATTCTAGGAGTAAAAAGCGAAGAACTTCGTACAAAATTGCTAGCCCAAGACATAACATTAACAAAGGCAATACAATTGTGTCAAGCTACCGAAATTTCTCAACAACAAGTAGAAGAAATCTCAAGAGAAAATGAACGTTCCATCGAATTGATTTATAAATCAAAGCGTAATAATCGCACATTTGACTGTCGTAAGTGTGGTACGCGACATGAAGTACGTAAATGTCCAGCATTTCAACACACCTGCAAAAAGTGCAGTGATAAAAATCATTTTGAATCAATGTGTAGAAACAGTCAAACAAACAAACAAAAAGGCAAACGGTTGACAAAAAATGTTAACATATTAGATGACAGCATCATACAAGTAGGTTTATTGTCAAATGGTACAGCGAAATCTGACAATTGGACAGAAAATATCACAATCGCAGATCATAAATTCGACATAAAATTAGATACAGGTGCCCAATGCAATGTACTACCGAAAAGTGTAATTGATGTTGTGAATGCTAAAATCGATAAGTGTAATGTCAAAACGCTTATGTCTTTCAGCAATCATCGTCTGAAAGTTCTGGGACAATCAGAAATAAAATGTCTCATTACAAATCAAATATGTAAAGTTATGTTTAAAGTCGTAGCTGAAAACATAAAACCAGTTCTAGGTGCCAATGCATGTGAACAATTAGGTCTCGTTCAAAGAGTTCACACAGTAATGGACGATGATATTTTTGAAGGTCTTGGATGTTTAAAAGGATTTGTATATGACATGGACCTAATTCCAAATCCACAATTCAGGATCCATCCACCAAGACGAATTCCGTATAAAATCAGGGATGAAGTCAAAAAAGAGTTGGAAAAAATGATAGAAATGGACGTGATCGAACCAATAAAGGAGCCTACTCCTTCAGTTTCACCAATGGTAGTAGTGAAAAAACAGAACAAAATTCGAATCTGTATAGACCCAACGGACGTTAATGTCAATATTCTACGACGCCACTATCCAATGCGAACTATTGATGAAATCGCAGTGAGGTTACAAGGTTCAAAGTTTTACACGCTTCTCGATTGTAAACGAGGATTTTGGCAAGTACGTGTATCAGAAAAAACTAAAAAAATCTTAACATTTTCAACACCATGGGGAAGGTTTTGTTGTAAGAGGTTACCCTTTGGGATTTCATCAGCTCCAGAAGTCTTCCAGGAAACAATGCAATCATTATTTTCAAAGATCAAAAACGTAGAAGTATCAATAGATGATATATTAATCCACGCACGATCCATAGACGAGCTCAGACGAACGACAGAGGAAGTAATTAAAATCTTGCGAATCAACGGACTGAAATTAAATAAAAACAAATGTGTGTTTGAACAAGTTAAAGTTAAGTTCTTAGGACACATCATAAATAGAAATGGAATGACTGCAGATCCAGAAAAAACAGCCGCGATCTATCGTCTAAAGGCCCCTACAAATCGAAAAGAATTGCAGAGAATTTTGGGTAAGTTCACCTACCTCAGCAAATACATACAAAACTTTTCAGAATTAACAACGCCTTTAAGAACATTACTGTCAAAGTCAACGCCGTGGGTCTGGGATAGGTATCAACAAATTGCGTTTGATAAATTAAAGTCTACAATAGCCAAGCCACCTGTTCTTAAATTAAATAACATAAATGAAGACATTAAACTCCAAGTAGATGCAAGTTCCACTGCACTAGGAGCAGTACTTCTCCAAAGAGAACAGCCCGTCGCATACGCATCAAAAGCCCTAACTGAATGTCAACAAAGATATTCACAGTTAGAAAAAGAAGCCTTAGCAGTGAAATTTGGATGTGAAAAATTCCATGAATATGTATGGGGTAAAAAGGTTATAGTCGAATCAGACCACAAACCTTTGGAAACAATTTTTCGAAAGCCTATACATTCTTCGCCTGCCAGACTTCAAAGAATCAGATTAAGTGTATTGACCTACAATCCACAAGTCATCTATAAACAAGGGATTAAGATGTACCTCGCAGATCCTTTAAGCAGAGACTGTGACAATCCAAGCCCAGATGACACCCACATGGATGAGGAATTAGAAGTACAAATGCTGCTTTCAATTTCTGATGAGGAATTAACAAGACTGACAAACTTGACAAAAAATGATGAAACATGTCAAATCCTTAAATCATTGATCCTAAAAGGATGGCCGGACAATATCAAATCCATACCGAATGTAGCACGTCCTTACTGGAACTTCAGGGATGAACTGTCTATATATGAAGGGATCATCTATAAATCGCATAAAGCATTCATTCCAGCCAAAATGAGAGCAGACTTGCTGAAATATATATAGCGGACATTTCAACTACGAAAAATGTGTTCGACGAGCCAAGGACTGTGTATTTTGGACAAAAATGAATAGAGACATATATGACCATATTCAAAGATGTGCATCATGTCAAGCAAACCAGAAAAGCAACATTAAAGAACCTCTTGGTCGAAAAGTTATACCGACATATCCATTCGAAATTGTAGCAACCGATCTATTCCATTTTAAAGGAAAAGATTATATCGTTATAACGGACAGCTACTCAGGATTCATTAAGTTTGAAAGTCTTGATGAAATAACTACAGGAAATATTATAAAATTTCTTAAAAACATATTCTCAATTCAAGGTATACCAAGAGTGTTAGAATCAGACAACGGTCCGCAATACTCATCACTTGAGTTTAAAAATTTTTCGAAAATGTGGAAATTTAATCATCAAACTAGCTCGCCATACCATCCAAGAGGAAATGGGCTAGCAGAAAAAGCAGTACAAACTTCAAAAAATATTTTGAAGAAATGTGCCTACGATAATTCAGATGTCCAATTAGGAATATTGAACTTCATGAATACACCTAGAGAGAACTTAGGTACACCAGCACAAAGACTTTATGCACGAAACCTACGTTCACCTATACCTACTACTACATTATCACTTCTACCAAATCAGCCTATAGTAGAAGACGTACCAGAAGCCTTGCGAGAAATACGTGAGCAACAAAAAAAGCACGCCGACAAGAGTTCCAGAGAAAGGGAGCAATTAAACAAAGGAGATGTGATAGTAACAAGGACAAACAATAAAGCTGAATGGAAACCGGCTATTATTGAAAGTCAAGTTCATCCGCGATCATACATGATTAGGGACAGAAAAGGAAAAACATACAGAAGAAACTCTTCATGCATTAAGCGAACTCAAGCGCAAATGGAGTATCATACAAGAACGGTTCCCGAGAACAACGAAGACGACTCACATATACAACTAGAGTCAACGTTACCTTTGGTAGACGAGTCATCAGAAAAACATATGTCAAATAATATGACTAAACCTGATCAGACACCGTCAATTAGCAATCACCGTCAAACAGTTATAGATACTAAACAGAACTTATCTGAAATAACCAGTACAAGGTCTGGAAGAATAATTAGACCACCGGAGTGCCTAAATCTATAGCTCTCATCATTCTGGAAAAAGGGGGATGCAAGGTAGTACCAGTCTTGTACTTACCTCATACTTAGTTTAGTACTATATATTCATGTAATCTATTATACAGCCATCAGCTGATAGACATTGATGTACACACTTTGTATTGTCATCTTGTGCTATGAAGACATATCGTAGCTTGTTTAAATTCTATAAATAAAGATCTATGAACTAAAAGTTAATCTTATATTTACATGTCCAGCCGGTCAAACGCACTGCAGCTGTAATATTTGTAGCATTGTCAGATATAATGCAATGCACTTTATTTCTTACTATCCAGTTGTCAGCGACTCGAAATAGCTCATTTTTCAAATTTTCAGCTGTGTGCAGTTCGCTATAAGGAAAACATTCCAATAAATAAGATTTCATCTCCCACTCTTCAGATACGAAATGCCCAGTTACAGCAATATAGCTTTCTGCAGTTGATGAAGTCCAACTATCTGTGGTAAGGCAGACATATTCATCGATGGCGAACAAAAAAATAAACTAGCTTGCACCAGGAATTCCACAAGAAAGAAACAATTACAAAGTAATTTCCGTCTTAAGATTTTTCGGTCAAAAATTTCCGATTCTTTTTTTGTAATTTAGAACGTAACGAAATAAAAAAAGTACCGATTTGTTTCATGAGTACCGATTCGTTACTTCGGTATTTATCTAAAACTCTTTAGTCAAGTAACGAATCAGTTCATTTTGCCCATCTCTCCATGGGCCCAACCCAGACAAGAACTTTTTAGGGAAGGAAGGAATTTGGCTTAGACGTGCCAAACAATAAGTTTCCTTCACGTAGTTCCTTATATGATTATCGAAATTAATTGTTGTGTTATCAATTAAGTCACAGTTTTTGATATAAACAATTACTGTATCACAAAGTCATAACACGTAATGATTATTAAATTATTATATCATCACCTCAAATTTCAAATAAACATTTGTACAGCCGTCCGATGAGAAATTTCAGAAATTTCGCAATTTCAAAATGGCCGGCTTGCTGTAGTATTGGTATGCTGCCCATACTCCCGATCGAAACTTGGCATTTCGGCATTTTTCCTCTCCCCGAATAACTCTCACCCTAAAAAGTGCCAATATCCTCCCCTGTGTAGGCTATGGCATTGGTGACTGCGTCAATATGAAATTTCAATGAATTTTGTTAACTGTATTAATAATAAATTGGGACCACCACATTAGTATTTTTTAATTTTTCACCACCATAATTAAACTGTCTTTGAAATTCATGGTGTTCAGGGGTTGGATTCCGCAACTATGAGCTTTCGCGTGTACACAAACTTTTGTGTACACCACTTTGTTCCGATTCCGCAAAAGTGGAAATGAGTTTTGCGGTCAAAATTGTGTACACTTTAATTAATATTTTCTCATGGCCAATTTGGTCGTGAATTTTGAATAGGTACGTGTGAGTTTTTGTCAAACGGTATTTTCAAAATAATTTGTTATGTTATTTATTTTACCATTAGGTTTGTTCGATGAAAACACCATGTAAAAACAACGTGTAAACTTTCCCCTACAATTTTCCCCAAATTTACCCGGGGTTTTGTGCATTCATCGAACAAGTTTTTAAAACACCGGGTAAATCTAATGTAATGACATTTCTCTGACAGTTCTCCTGAGCATAATTTAAATAATAATTTCTAGTGATTTGTCAAAATTTATTTATAAAATAGGTGAAATAATTAAAAATTTAAGAATAAATAAATATTAAAATGCGCAAAAAATTTTTCTGTTTTTTCTTAATTACATATTCTTTTATTAGCTTTTTTACATCGACATTATCGCCTTTTCTGTAACTTTACTTTGAAAAAATTACAATTGGTTCATCTGTGACCAGATATAGCTCCATCATTTCTGCACTATTTTCACTTTGATCATCAGATATTTTGTCACTAGATATAAAATTAATAGTTTGGATGATCAAAATCTTCAGAAATGATTTTCTCTATCCCGTTGGCTTCTTCTCGAGCACTATTAATCCCCTTTCCTGACATCTCATTTAAGAATTTTAGAGAATTTCTTATATGTTGTTTGCTTCAAATCTATTTGCTTGGTAGCTGCACGGATAACGTGAAGTCTATAAAAATTACTTGTTAATAATTGGCAAAGAAACATTTTACGATCAAATTTCTTACTAGAAAGGCAGACCTTAAGATTTCATCCGTGTCCTTCGACTTTAATCACCTCCTCAAACATTTCCTTATAATTTTCATTCGAATTTAATATATGCATATTATCGATGGGTATTTTGTCATCTAATTTCTTATCCAATTTCCTTATATAATCTGAATTTGGTATGAGCTCCACGATTTTTTCATTTTTATATACAGCACTCAACCGCAATCACCGAACAAATTCCATATGACAGTTCACAAATGACAAATGTCAAACGTTTACCCCTACAAATTTTTAGTCCAAGTTCGGGGCACGAAATCAGAAACACCGGGCTTTCATCGAACAAGTTTCAGAAACCCCGTGTAAGCCCAGGGTTTTCAAAAAACAAGATAGTACAGCCCGGGGCTTACCCGGTGTTTTCATCGAACAAACCTATTCTCTAAGCCGTAGTCTCCTTAATACTAGTGAATTCATGTAACTCATTTCTTATAACTAAACTTAACTTCTTCAAACAGACTATTTTCTCACTCAAACAACATTCAGCATAGAAAAATTTTCATTCAACACTTAAGTGTACACAGATCCATACGCAATCGCCTGAAATTCAAAAGTATACACTTGCGCTCACATGAGTTTTTCAAATCCTGTGCACTTGCAAATTCGTCACAGTTGCAAAATTCAGCCCCAGCATTCAAAATTTTAAAACAAACAAAATATTAAACAGCTGTGAAATGTCAATGCAGGATAATTGTGGTAAAGATGAAAGTTGACCAACTTCTGCGTGGTGGCCTACGCTGCCTACGTTCATTGCAGTCACTGAATTGTAATTGCCTTATAACTTATTTCTGCGTGACATTCTCCTGCGGGTGGCTACTTTCATTCTGTTGCAGGGGTAAGGTCGTGCTGGCCAATTGGCTGTCGCGCTTGTCGAATTCGACGTGAAAGTAGACCAATGTTATACTTTTAACACGCAGTAGACGCTTTGGCAGTTCTTTTGATTCATTTTAAACTGTTTATCTGCTTGGTAAGCTGCAAATGCAAGAACTGCCATATCTAATAACTTTTGGACTACTTGCCCAATAATTGGCCGTCACACGGTTACGGTTCACACTAATAGGGTCCAAACGTTGATGATTGGAGACTCGTTCTTCAAGACGAATCTTATAGCTTACGGTAGAGCCTATCGGTTGAGGATAGAGGACCAATGGAGTCGGTCGATATACTTGGCAAAACTGGTGGACGTATCAGGGCGCCCTTCTGTGGGAATATGGGTGATATACACCTGCTCGCATGAAAAGAAAAAGTTTAATAACCCATATGCAAAACAGGTCAAATAGAACCCTATGGAAAGGCAGCTTTAACTCAATGAGTAATTTTTATTAAACATTCAATTAGATATCAACACAAGTTTATAATTAATTCACAGGGTGAATATTAATGAGATCTATAAAAGTGTTTTTTACTTTTTAAAACACAAACTCGAATACATCTGTCTTCTAGTCAGAGGAAATCTAGACTCTCCGTTTTTTACATGTTTTATTTTATTTTTTTTTTACATTCGCCTACTCAACATATCTTTGGATATCCTGCAAGTACTTTCGATATTTCATTTCCGAAAACCTATTAAATGAAAAACAGATACTAGGCAGGGAGCAGCGGCAGAAAAAGGCACAACTTCGTGTGCGTCGTGTCATGTCGCCACAGTACTCCCCCGCCAGCAAAACGGAAAGTTTAGCGATACGAAAGGTGTCTCGGTGGTCAGTGCAAGTGACACGCTGCGGTATTAACGTATTACCATCTGCTAGTGGATCCTCGTAGTCAGCGATTGTTCGTGTGCTGGTGCTATCGCTGGCATGCTGGATGTCTGGTTGATGGAGTCCCAAGTTGGGTTTTGTCTCTGCCTCAGGAAGTGTACATTCATTTGCCCTCTCTGGCACCTCTTCAGAACTGTTAGTTGCGGGTATGTTTTCGGCGATTGATGTATTGCTCCGGGATTCGCTTGAGTCCTCGACCTCCGTAAAACACGGCTTCAGACGATTGATCGAGACGTTCACCTCCCTGTTCTTGATCTTCACTTTGAAAAACTGGTCCGCTCTCCTAATTATTTGATAGGGACCCTCGTATGGAGCCTGTAAGGATGCCTTCACCATATCTGTCCTTACGAACACATCTGTGGATTTATCTAACTCCTTGAATTTAAACGGAGACGGCTTTGAGTGGATGGAAGCCGGAATTGGCCTAAGCCATTGATTTCATATATATAGATATGCCACCGCCGCGCACAATTTGTTGTTACCTCTTCCACTGTAGTACTTTATTATCTGCTCACAAAACGGTCCGCCATCTGTTAGCAAAACTTGGCGAAAATGAGGATAATAAATTGTCTTCGGTAATAAATAGCGCCATCTCACAGCAAAGAATCTAATCTAATTTTGTTTTTTCCGTCTTTCTTTATCAATGATGTGTAGAAATGTGGAAAAAATCTGTAATGTAAAGGCAGGAATTGGCAAATGTGTATAATACGTGATTTAAGTGAAAAGAATTTCATACTTCGCTTTCACACCAGAAAGTAGCAGAACAGACAAGACACTGCGGGCTTCCAAGAAATTTTTCGGTCGGATTTTCGATAGAATTTCTGCGATCTGCCTTTTCACATCTGTGTATAGAGTATATAGTGATTGCAAGTGCAACTTGTTAACTGATCGCTAGATGGCCGTAGTTGTACCTGTTGAGAAGATTGAGCTTTATTATACAAATTTTATACGTATAGCAAATCAGGTTAGTTGAGTTGAGTTTCTTTAAAGCTTTGATGACGTAACATATTAGGTGTTTGCATATACATATATACCTCGGTAGCAAATGCAAAATGATCACTTCTAAGCTATTCTCCTAAGTATCATAAGTTTCTAAATTATTTTAAATATTGTTACGTGCAATAGAAAGAGACAACTGGTGACATCTACTGGCAATGGAGAAGTAAACGACTTTAGGTTCGGAGAATTGAAGAAGCTTCTGGAAAATAGAACACTCGAGAATAATCTGGAGAGTTTCTAGGGTATAAATATAACAGTTGTCATAGCCAGAAAAGAGTCTTGTCTTAGACGTTGCAGTGTTAACAAGCGAAAGTAATAACGTGCGGAAGTGATGTAATTAGATTGCGATAATTGAAAGTACAGTATTAAGCGATAATTAAAGTGTAGTTGATTAATTGAAAGTTTGTGAATTGTTAAGATTAGAGTTAAATAAAGAACTTGTATATTAAATATTTAATATTGTGTTTTAAATAACGAACGGCAAGAGCCACGCTCGCAACAGGTGGTGTCAGAAGTGCGATAAATTCGCGAAATAAAGTGGTGGCAATTGACTTTAAAATTCAAAGTGTGATTAATTTTGTGAAATTGTGTTAAATTTTGAAAGTTCTGGAAAATAATTTATATTCAACTTAAAGTGAATTACTAAAGTAATGGGGCGAAAATTCGAGGAGCTTCGAACGCAGGATTTGAAAGTGGAGTTAGGGAACCGGTCATTACAAACGACAGGTGCAAAGAAAGTTCTAGTCGAGCGACTCAGACAAGCTTTGATAGAGGAAGGAAAGAATCCTGAAACATTTGTTTTCGAAGATAACTTGGAAGAGACCGAAGTCGAAGAAGAGCCTACAATGAAAATGGAACAGCTTTTGAGTGCTTTAATGAGCAAAATGGAAGCCCGTTTTGATGAACAAAAGAATGCTTTTGAGGAACAAAAGAATTCTCTCGAGGAACAAAAGAATTCTCTCGAGGAACAAAAGAATTCTCTCAAGGCACAAAAGAAATCTATGGAAGCTCGTTTTGATGAACAGAAAAATTCCAATGAGGAACAAAAGAATGCTTTTAAGGAGCAAAAGAATTCTTTGGAATCCCGGTTAGATGAGCAGAAGAAATCTATGGAAACTCGCTTGGACGAACAAAAGAGTTCTCTGGAGAATTGTCTAGAAACTCGTTTGGAGGATCAGAAAAATTTTCTAAAAAGTTCTTTAGAAGAACAAAATTTGAAAATTGAAGGAATTGAGCTCCAATTTCAACAAAAGGTTTCGGAAGTTCAACAAAATGTCACCGAGCAACTTGAAAACGTTAAAGCAGATCTTGAAAGAATAAGGCATCGACAGCCTCTAAACGTAGCATCTGAAATATCCGGTTCAGGTAGAATGAAGCCTCCAATATTTGATGGACAAAATTCGTGGCATATCTTCAAGAGACAAGCTTCATGGAATGCAGTACGAATGAGAGAAATTTCGGTGAACGAATGTACTTGTAATAGAATGCAGCCATCACAGAGCACTCCTTCACGTGGTATTCTGCAATGCTGGAATTGTAATAGACCGGGACACCTACAAAGAGACTGCAGAAAACGCTGACGAGTGGAATCCCTAGATGAAGAGAGGAGAGTGGAATTGCAAAGATATCGAGCTGGGCAGCAGAATTGCAATAGATTGCAGTTATCACTGAGCAACCCTTCACGTAGAGTTCTTCGATGCTGGGATTGTAATAAATTGGGACACCTTCAAAGCGACTGCAGGAAGCGCCGTCGAAGGGAATCAACACAAAAGAAAGAAAGAGAAGAATATCCAAGTTGGCGCTAGAGAGGAAGCTATTCTTGGAGCGACTAGACTCCAACCTTATGGCTTAGAGATGCAACATAGGAAAGGACTTATCCATGGAAATGCAGAAGCCTTTGTACAACGTCCTTGCAAACTTGAATGCAAACATTGCGGCCGGGTGGAAGAAAAAGAAAGAACAGCAACTATACAGTTGGTAACTGTGGAACCATCAACAGGTTGGAACATCGAGAACTTGCGAACAGCGCAACGAGAAGATCCGGACATATCGCCTATTCTTGCTTGGAAAGCAGATATAGAAAAACCAGAATGGAAGGATATTTCAGGGAGGAGTGAAAATCTGAAAAGCTACTGGGCTCAATGGAATTCTCTTCATGTTGAATGCGGTATTTTAAAACGCAAATGGGAGGCACCTAACGGCAAATCATTCCGAATGCAAATAGTCTTGCCGGCATCAAAGGTCAAAGATGTTCTAGGTAAAATGCATCTTGGAACATCTGGAGAACATTTAGGAGTGAATAAAACAATTTCTAAAATACGAGAAAAGTTTTATTGGTTACATATGCGGGAGGATGTGGAGAAGTGGTGTCGCAGATGCACTGTGTGTGCTTCTTACAAAGGGCCGCCACATAGCAGCAGAAAGGAAATGTATAAGTGTAATATCAGAGCCCCATTGGAAAGGAGAGCTGATGTACAAGAAGCCACGAGGACAAAATTAGCAGTAAATGCCAATCGGATGAGGACCCGCTATGACTTACGTGCGAATTCAGCAGGATTCAATGAAGGTGATCTTGTTTGGCTGTACAACCCGAACCGACGTAAGGGACGTTCTCCAAATTCACAACAACACTGGGAGGGACCGTATTCAGTAGTAACTAGAATAAATCACGTAGTATACAGGATTCAACGTGGTACAAGAGGCAAACGAAAAATCGTTCATATGGATCGCTTGTGTCAATATTACAAGCATCAAGACCGTGGACCACCTGTTGTTCGGGACGAACAAATTTAAGAAGGGGGCAGTGTTAAGTGCAATAGAAAGAGACAACTGGTGACATCTACTGGCAATGGAGAAGTAAACGACTTTATGTTCGGAGAATTGATTATGGTATCTACAGGAAGGTTCAGGAATAGAATGAATAGAATGAATAGACCAGTCAAGAAGCTTCTGGAAAATAGAACACTCGAGAATAATCTGGAGAGTTTCTAGGTTATAAATATAACAGTTGTCATAGCCAGAAAAGAGTCTTGTCTTAGACGTTGCAGTGTTAACAAGCGAAAGTAACAACGTGCGGAAGTGATGTAATTAGATTGCGATAATTGAAAGTACAGCACTAAGCGATAATTAAAGTGTAGTTGATTAATTGAAAGTTTGTGAATTGTTAAGATTAGAGTTAAATAAAGAACTTGTATATTAAATATTTAATATTGTGTTTTAAATAACGAACCGCAAGAGCCACGCTCGCAACAATATTATTGAGAGCAAAATGGCTATAATTATAGGATGAATATTTGAAGATGTGATTTTGGTTTTTCTTGTTTTGGTAATTTAAATAAATCATTCTGATTTGGTTGTTGGATTTTATTGACTAGCTTTTCATTTGGGTTTGACCATTGTGTATAGAGTGTAGTTTGACGTCAGAATCTTGAAGTCTTATTTTACCCTAGAATCTAGATGTTGAATCAATCATTGTCATTCAGTTTGTAGTGCATAGAAATAATGATGGTAGAGCAAAATTAATTGGACACCCACGCATAATATTAAAAGTTATTAACATTTTTGCATTTCCATCTGCTTAGTCTTTTTGATCGGACAATAAGTTGAGAACGCGTTTACACAACTGAAATTTTGCACACTTCTTTTTTAATATAATTGCATATTTAATTTCGGAAATGGGGCAAATCAGGTGAAAGAGTTAGAGAGTAGATTGCCATACAAAAATCTCTTTTTTCACTATATATTTTGGCACTGCCTGAGAACGCGTTAACGTATAGAGTTGAAATTTTGTACACGCCGTTTTACAAAAATTTTCAAAAAGATTTTAGAACTGGACTAAATCGGGCAACCCCTTCTTGGCCTTGCCATACAAAAATGTAAGGCTTTTACGTATACTGTGAAAACGATCGATCTGAACGTTTTCAATGTACCGAAGAGTTCATTAGAATATGAAATCCTATGAAATTTGTTATAATCATTTTTACTGTCCGGGGAACCGTTCTCAATGCCTGATGTAACTGCGTCTTACCATAATTGGCACAAAAACTAAATGTCGCATGCAACTCCAGAGCAGAGGATATAAATTTATTCTGGAATGGACCACAACATTTGAAAAGATGGCTGCATCGAGCGAATTATATTTTCCCGGTTCTTTTATGTTGAGCAAGTCAATCAAATGTATACAAAACTGCTGTTAAAACAATATTTGTTCTCAACACGCTCTAAAACTTGTTGTGGTACATTCCGGAATGCATCATCCATTTCACAATCTGTATTATCTACTCTGGTATACCATGCGATATCTAGTTCTTTGCCATCTATTGTCTTACTCATATCCTTCACCAGATTTAGTAGTTAACCAAAATGATAACGTGAGAAAAGACATTTATACCTACGTGAATATCGAATTTCATTAATACCTGAAACAAATAGTCCATCCAGATTTCAGTTCTTAGAGCCACGTATAAGGAAGTCTCCATCACCATCTTTCTTTTTAAAATCATTTGAAGTGGAAGAGCTTCAGAGCAAGAGCAAAAATACAACAAACGACAGCCAAGTTATCAGGGAGTTGCTTGATTGCTTACTAAAACGAAATATGAAAAAGTATTTTTGTCTACACAATTGTTGGGCAAAGTTGGTCCTGGAAAAAGATGGCCTAATGAAAATGATTTTTTTCCTAAAATTTACTATAAATCTTTAGTCTGTTAAAAATCTAGGTAAGATATGGGGTTTTAAATGTTCCACATTAAAACTATAATACGTTGGAAAAGTAAGATAATTTTGTCCAAGGAATTAATTGAACTATTATTAACTTATTAAAATATAAATTCGAGAACTGGAGCTCGCAAGGAAAAAGTGAATTTTATTGAAATGTTTATTGAGAATGAGTTGGAGTATAATTCCCGACAAGGCATTATTAAGGTTCACAGATTTTGGAAATGGAGATCATAAAGATTATTTAGCGTCTTCATCTCTATTATTCTCTATTCTGCTTTCTGATTAGTCACAGCATCCTTAAATCGTTCGAAACGTAGGTTACCGATGCTAATATTAGTTTAATAGTGAATTCATTTCTATGACACTGTGTTAACACTGCCACCGAATCTGTCATTCTCGTGCTCTTTTCTTACCTACTGGTAGGAACACAAGAATTCACTATAAGATTGTTTTTCAATATTTTTGTCTTCTTGTCAATAACAAATTTGGAAAAAATATAAATGAAATTTATTTCCAAAGTAAACTGGACTTTTATTTCCAAAGTAAACTGTTCTGAACAAAAAATATCTTTTATTTTCTGAAATATTTACCACCTTTTTTAAATTAATTTGCCGACTAAAATTCTCTCTTAACTTCTCTCGCTTCCCCGCTTTAACATTCATCCTTCTTTTCTTCCATTCATTCCATTCAGGCATCCAATCCATCTCGTCTCTTCATCCCTCCAGTAATTCCAAAAATTCTTCAATCCACCACCCCATTCATCCATTTGTTCCATCGAACCATCTGAAAATTACATGTATCCATCCAATCTATCTACCCTATCCATTCATCATTCCCATAATACTAAATACCAGGCTTCGTAGGCATCCCATCTATTGCCCATACAATAAGCTATTACTTTAAAATAAGGGTAACGTAGTATTGAAAATAACTTTCATAAATAAGTTACCCTAAAAAGTAAGAAAAAAATAATAATTTTTCTTTCTCATAGATATCGATATACACAAGAAAAGTTTCATTTCTTATTAAGAAATTCTAGAACTCAGATTAAATTCTTAAGTTTGGGCATCTATAACTATAATCACAATTGTCTGACTGCAACGCATGCCCAAACTGATTTAATCTGAGTTCTACCATTCCTAATTTTGCAATGAAACTTCCTGTGTATATCAATGAGAAAGAAAAAAATTATTTTTTACTTTTTAGTGCATTTTATTTACGAAAGTTATTTATTTTAAAAGTTTTTTTAATATGTTTTATTTTCTACTTTTTAGTCATTACATTTTCGCTAAAATCTCATAACGGTATACCTACATAATCTATCTGACATATGCATATTAATTCGCATCTACGTTCTCTTGCGAACGTTGGGGTGTAATTTTTCTTTTTGTCTGAGGTAAGTAGTTTAGAAGATTATCGCACCTCAATGTAAGTAGTTCCATGTAAATAAATTTTGCATTAAAAAAGTGGAAAAATGTATTTCACATCGAAATGCTGCCATTAAATATGTAAAACATTATGCTAAAGCGTTTAAAAGAATAATCAGCCCCCTCGCACCAACCTATACTCCCTCTGTACACCAATTCGAAAATCACATATTTTAACGATGTTCGGGTGAAGAAAGTCTCTTATAAAGTTGCTTACAGTAGAAAAGAAAATATTCCATTTAATAACATTCAGCAAGAGCTTTAATTTAATATCACACACGCTCCCCATTCACTCATTGTCATTCAAAAAAATCTCATTAAATCCATCCACGTTTACTAAAATAAAACTGTTCCTGAAAGTTCATATTTTCGCCACGAACGTCGTGTCGCATTTAAGGCGGAATTACAATGGACGCAACGGAACGCAACTGAACGGAGAGAAATGTCAAACCGGTTTTCTTTGTATGCTTTTCAAATGGACTTGCGCACAGTGGACGGACGAAAACGCAGTCGTACGCAGCAAGTTTAATAAAATCTGAAATTAACGCAACTGATAAACATAACCTCAAATTAGCTTTGGGATTGTTTATTTTGTTCCGTCAAGCGAAACTGTGCTGCGGTAAGTGTGTAATAAGCAAAGTAAAAATGGACTGAAAAGAGTTTTTTGATTTTATCCATATTTGTTTATAAATTTTGGGTCAAATGTCATTTTCAATTAATCATGCGTCCATTGCTTAGAATATAGAGACAACAGGAAGTGTTGATACCTGTAAAATTCGTGTGCATGAGCTTGGATTTTTCAGCGTGCCTTGAAGTAGCTCAGAATTATATTGAAGAAAGAGACAAATCTATGTTTAGCTGTCAAACGAAGTTTGTTTAATTTGCGAAAGATTTGCAACAATCTAAATATAATTTAAAATTTGTGAAAAGTGATTTAAAAATAGTGCTAAATAAAGTAAAGAGTGTAAGTAATTATCTGTTGATATTATAGTGATAAATTTCTAAGTTATGTTCCTGTAATTTCAGAATGAAGTGTTCGGTGAAAAATTGTCACAACAACACCAAGGTACGACGTGGGAAATCATTTTTTAGGCAAGTATAGTTATAAAATATTATTTTGTGTACTTTACACACCTTTGTATATTAAACTAAATTAAAAATGCACAACAAAAGCGATGAAATATCGAAAAAATTCTTCCTCCGCCGAGATTTGTTTACATTTGTGACAGTAGCAAAATTCCCTGGGTATGTTGGCGTAGTGACAGCGAATAAGAAGATTTTCGATGTGAGCAACGTAATATTTTCAACCATATATCTTGTTGCCCCGCTCTCTATATTGATTCTACTACACGGATGTACTGAGCGTCCACTACAGCGGCAACAGATACTAACACAACTAGAATTTGACTACACCAAATTTGGCTTATCACACTTCCTGTACTCTCTATATGCTAAGGTCTATTGTAAGCAGCTAACCTCGAGGTCCGTTTTGCGTAAATTTGACATTTGACACCGTTCAGTTTCGTTCCGATGTGTCCATTGTAATTCAGCCTTTACGCACGAAGTTATGAAAGTTATTTAGTCATGGGTTAGTGATTGGATAAAAGTTATTTAATAAAAATAAGAGGTGTACACTCCCCATCACAGCTTCTTATCTTCTTCGCATGCTTATGAATCTCCGTCACCTAAAAACCATAAAAACCACATCGAATTTGCGAAACTGCAATCATTATAAACTAAAAGCAAATAATTTTGAGGAAACAATTCCCGCGATTCACCCCTTGCCAGACAGTATAGATACGCACCACAAGCAATCCAGTTTCTAAGAATAATCTCTCAGAAATTAGAAGACAATTGCCTCATGAAATGAATGCAGAGCATTACCAATACAAAACCCTCGTCTCCTACTCCTCTCCTAGTTCATAAAGTCATTTCATTTCACGTCATACTGTAAGCTTTTAAACTTTTATTATAAGCAAGAAATGTATATCAGTTTGAGTTATTTACTGCAGCGCCGCAAGTGAGCAGTTAATAAAACGCTGTAAAAAGCTACTTGCAACCACTATATACTCTATACACAAGCTGGTACATAGATTTTTCGTGAATAGTTTGATATATTTTCCTCCAAGCAATTTGTCTCATTTGATGAAATATCTTAGAATTTTTGGTTCGGATCGCGGTATACAGAAAGCAATATCTTATGAGCATGAACATTTTTTTTTATACCCTAGATGAAATCTAAAGGGTATACTAAGATTGTCATTCCGTTTGTAACACATAGAAATAATGATGCTAGAGCAAAATGGATTGGACCCATGCATAAAATTAAAAGTTATTTTGATTTTTGCATGTCCGTTTGTCTGTCTGTCCTCACGATAACTCGAGAGCGCGTGTACTTAGAAAGCTGAAATGGGCCAAATCGGGTAACTCCTTCGTACGGTTGCCATAAAAAAATTTCATTTTTCACTACATATTTGGACATTGCCTGAGAACGCGTCAACGTAGAGTATTAAAATTTTGTACGTAGTGTTTTCATAAAACCAGTAAATACAATTTCAAAAACGGACCAAATCGGGCAACGCCTTCTTGGTGTTGCCATATAAAAATTTAGGATTTTTACGTATCCTGTGAAAACGATCAGTCCAATACGGTTTTAATGTACTGGAAAGTTCTTTAGAATATGCAGTTCTATAAAATTGGTTATAATCATTTTTGCTGTTCGACGAACCGTTCTAGAGATATATTCAAAAGCCACTTCAAAACTCAAACTTGCGCAGATGGGTGACTATACGAGATTACAAACGAGCATTCATCTAAGGTATCATAAGATTGGTGTTAGACCAATTCTAGCTTTTTTTACTTGTTTCTTATAAATTACTGTACATTTTTCTTCAGAATTCATTGCATTATTGGTTGCTGAGAACGATCTAATAAAGCTGAATTGATTCGGGTGCTCGCAGCGCATGAGCCTAGATAGAACATTCTTTTAATTTATATCTATAATATTGTTACGTGCAACAAAATGAGACAAGTGACATCTACTGAAAATGAAGAGTAAAGAACTTAAGGTTCGGAGAATCGATGACTCTTGAATGGAATCTTTGGGATGGTTCTAGAATGGAATCTTCAAGAAAGCTCTAGAGAGTTTGTAGAGTATAAATATAGCAGTTACCATCACCAGAGCATCAGTCGTGTCTTAGACGTTGCAGTGTTAACAAGCGAAAGTAATAAACGGGCGAAAGTGTTGTAATTGGATTGCGATAATTGAAAGAACAGTATTAGCGATAATTAAAGTTGAGTTGATTAATTGAAGGTTTGTGAATTATATAAGATCAAAAGTGAAATAAAGAACTTGTGTAAAGTTAATGATTCTTTAGCTTCTTTACCTTTTATTTCGAATTCAAGTCGTCACGATCAATCTTAAAACACGTCAACTAGGCTTGAGCCCTTACGATCGAATTGTTCATCCATCTGCCAGTACCTCATTAACCAGGACCTGCCGTGCCCTTCCTTTCGTACATTCACTCCCATTGGTTAGTTATTCACATTTAATCAGACACGCAAGTACCTGCATTAGACTACAACAATCGATCCTCAAGCCTAGTAGACAAATTCAATCGTGTCTATACATGCTGATCAGGAGGGATTTCCCTGAACTCGTTTATAGAATGTCGCTCAAGGGCATTACTTATATATTTTCACTGAACATGAATATTCCTGTCGCCATTGTTTATGACCACGACAAGATATTCCTTTCAGGTTGCTACGTTTTATTACTCATGTCGCCAGAGTTTATTGGTATTTTACCAAAATATCGCATCCTTGATTTTAGCTTACTACACTTGTATATTAAAAATTTAATATTGTGTTTTAAATAACGAACCAAAAAGCCACGCTCGCAACAACTGGTGAAATAAATTCGCGAAATAAAGTGGTGGCAATTGACTTAAAAATTCAAAGTGTAATCAGTTTTGTGAAATTGTGTTAAATTTTGATAGTTCTGGAAAATAATTTATATTCAACTGTGAGTGAATTACTATAGTAATGGGGCGCAAAGTGGAGGAGCTTCGAATACAGGATTTAAAAGTGGAGTTTGGGAATCGGTCATTACAAACGACAGGTGCAAAGAAAGTTCTAGTCGAGCGACTTAGACAAGCTTTGATAGAGGAAGGAAAGAATCCTGAGATGGAAGCCCGTTTTGACGAACAAAGGAATTCTCTTGATGAACAAAAGAATTCTCTCGATGAACAAAAGAATTCTCTCGAGGAACAAAAAAATCTATGGAAGCCCATTTTGATGAACAGAAGAATTCCAATGAGCAACAAAAGAGTTCTCTGGAATCCCGTTTAGATGAGCAAAAGAAATCTATGGAAACCCGTCTGGATAAGCAAAAGGATGTTTTTGAGAAACAAAAGAATTCTCTAGGATCCCGGTTAGATGATCAGAAGAAATCTATGGAAACCCGCCTGGACCAACAAAAGAGTTCTCTGGAGAATTGTCTAAAAACTCGTTTGGAGGAACAGAAGACCTTCCTGAAAAACTCGTTAGACGAACAAAATTTCAAAATTGAAGGAATCGAGCAGGAAGTGGCGGAAGCTCCACGAAAAGTTACCAAGCAGCTTGAGATTTTTAAAGCAGATCTGGAAAGAATAAAGCATCGTCAGCCTCTAAACGTAGCAGCTGAAATATCCGGCGCAGGTAAAATGAAACCCCAAATATTTGATGGACAAAATTCGTGGCATATCTTCAAGAGACAATTCGAGGCAGCTGCAGAGGTAAATGGATGGAATGATGAAGACAAATCTATAGCTCTGCTGTTAGCACATCGAGGTCCTGCGTCAGAACTTTTACAAACTTTACCGATTGAAAATCAACGTCATTACACTTCATTTGTACAGGCGGTTGAATTACGCTATGGGGATGAACACATGCAGCAAGTATATCGCCTACAATTACGCAATAGGATTCAAAAACTTGACGAATCACTTCAATAACTGCAGACTGATGTGAAAAGGTTAGCGCATCTTTCATACTCCAGCGTAAATGCGGATTTCCTTAATGAAGTGGCGACGGAGGCATTTGTGAACGCACTAGCCTATGCATTAGCGTATGAATCCGACAGACAAGCTTCACGGAGTGCAGTACGAGTAAGAGAAATGTCAGTGGAAGAATGTACTTGTAACAGAGTGTAATCATCACAGAGCCCGCCTTCACGTGGTGTCCTTCGATGCTGGAATTGTAATAAACCAGGGCACCTTCAAAGAGACTGCAGAAAACGTCGCCGAGTGGAATTGCCAGAAGAAAAGGGGAAAGAAGAATGCCAAAGATGTCGAGCCAGGGAACAAGCTATTCGTGGAGAGACTAGATATCAAGCAGCAACTTCGTGGGGCAGAAGTTGGTTGGTGGAGTCGACAGCCCCGAAGTCATCATTCAAGTAGCCCAGTTGCAGAGAAATGATAACAGTCTTGTTATATATGGAAGTATATGAAAAAATGAGTGCTCGGTCACTATCGACACTGGAGCTTCGAGATCAATTATTAGAGCAGATCTTGTCAAGAATAACTGGATTCACAATACCAACAAATACGTACTAAGAACAGCAACTGGAGCAACAGCACAGGTTTTTGGAGAAATAACTCTAGATGTTCAACTAGGCGAACTACTATTTCCTCACACTTTCCTGGTTTCAGACATAATGGATGAATGCATTCTTGGAATAGACTTCATGACCACATATAAAATAAATCTGGGTGTCGGAGAACGGATTCTCATATATGGGAACATAGAAATTCCTATGAGGCTAGGAGCAGGAGCAGATTATACTGCAAAAGTAAGGACGATAGTCTGCGAAAATATTACTCTCCCGCCATGCTCCGAGAGGCTAATATGGACAACGCTTACTGATGACCTCGGGACCTGCCGATTCTATCTGGTGGAAACTAGCCTCACAAAAGTCACATCGAGCATTATTTTTGGCAAAACTTTAGTGAAGGCAGAAGGTGCAACATTAATTCCAGTCAGAGTGCTCAACACATCCGAAAATGAGGTACAACTAAAAGAGGGTGCTATAATTGGAAATTGTGAACCCGTTTACCAGATCGTCAATTTGGATAATGGTAGTAATGTCAAGGAGACAAAACCAATACCAGCTACTACCCAACAGGTTCAGAAACTTCTTTCGTCCAGTGCCTTAAATGAACAACAACATAACGATGTCAAAGAGGTGATCGATGAATTTTCGGAAATATTTGCAATGAATGATGATGACTATGGTAAAACCAATCTTGTCCAGCATCGGATCGATACAGGGGATTCTAGGCCCATTCGACAGACACCACGGAGATTGTCATTAGCCAAACAACCAGAAGTTGCAGATATGATGAACTCCATGAAAAAACAAGGCATAATGGAGGAATCTAACAGCCCTTGGACTTCGCCAGTTGTTCTGGTCAGGAAAAAGGATGGCAGCACCCGATTTTGTGTAGACTACCGCCAACTAAATAACGTGACGAGAAAGGATAGCTATCCGTTACCAAGGATTGATGACACGTTGGATACCCTTTCCGGTGCGCAATGGTTTTCCACGCTGGATTTGAAGAGTGGTTATTGGCAAGTGGAAATACATCTCGAGGACCGAGAGAAAACTGCTTTCTCAGTTGGCAGTGGTTTATGGCAATTCAAAGTAATGCCATTTGAATTATGTAATGCTCCAGCCACATTTGAACGACTAATGGAATGTGTTCTACGCAGTTTAACCTGGAAAACATGCCTTGTCTACTTAGATGGCATAATAGTAATCGGAAGGACATTCGTGGAACATAAAAACAATTTACGGGACGTACTTCGAAGACTCAAAGATGAGAAATTGAAGCTCAGTGCGACCTCTATTCAAAAAAGAGGTTAAATATTTGGGACACATAGTTTCATCACAAGGAGTAAGAACCGATCCAGAGAAGTTAGAAGCCGTCAAAAATTGGCCAGTTCCAAAGGACAAACATCAGTTACGGAGTTTTCTTGGCCTAGCCACCTACTACAGGTGATTCATGAAGGGTTTTGCAGATAAAGCAAGTAACCTACATCAACTTACAGAAAAGGGAAAGCCGTTCATATGGTCGGATAAATGTAACGAGAGTTTCGAAAATTTGAAGCAACAGCTCTGTGAAGCCCCAGTACTTCACTATCCAAAGCTTGGAAGAACATTTATATTGGACACGGATGCCAGCAATCTAGGTATTGGTCCAGTGCTTTCACAGGAGGAGGATGGTCAAGAAGTTCTAGTAGGTTATTATAGTAAAGCACTTTCAAAGTCGGAGAAAAATTATTGTGCTACAAGAAAAGAGCTACTTGCCATTGTAAGTTCAACAAAACATTTTCATAAATATCTGTACGGGCAGAAATTATCCTTCGCACCGACCATGCAGCGCTTAAATGGCTTTTGCAGTTTAAGAACCCTGAGGGACAAGTGGCGAGATGGATAGAGCGACTCAAGGCTTATGATTTTGAAATCCAACACAGAAAAGGTCGTAACCATGGAAATGCAGATGCCCTTTCATGACGTCCATGCAAACTTGAATGCAAACACTGCGTCCGGATGGAAGAAAAAGAAACAAAGGCAACTATACAGTTGATAACGGTGGACCCATCGACAGGTTGGGACAACGAGAGTTTGCGAACACCACAACGAGAAGACCCAGACATATCACCCATTCTGGCTTGGAAAGAAGACATGGATAGACCAGAATGGAAGGATATTTCGGAGAGAAGCGAGAAGCTAAAAAGCTACTGGGCTCAATGAAACTCTCTTCATGTTGAATGCGGTATATTAAAACGCAAGTGGGAAGCACCTAACAGTAAATCATTCCGAATGCAGATAATCGTGCCTGCAATGATGTTTTAGAAGAAATGCACAGTGGATCCTCTGGAGGACATTTGGGAGTGAATAAAACAATTTCCAAAATACGAGAAAGGTTTTATTGGCTACATATGCTAGAAGATGTGGAGGAGTGGTGCCGCAAATGTACTGTCTGTGCCTCTTGTAAAGGACCGCCACACAGAAGCAGAGGGGAAATGCATAAGTATAAAGTCGGAGCCCCCTTTGAAAGGATAGCTGTAGACATCGCTGAACCTTTTCCAGAAACAGATGACGGTAACCGTTGCCATTGACTATTTCAGTAAATGGCCTGAAGCTTATGCAATCCCTAATCAAGAGGCAACCACAGTTGTGGAACAAATAATAACGAATTGGGTCAGTAGATTTGGTGTGCCTCACGAACTTCATTCAGACCAAGGACGGAGCTTCGAATCACGGACTTTCCAGGACATGTGTAAAATGCTGGGAATAAGAAAAACCAGAACTACTCCTCTACACCCACAATCAGATGGCATGGTAGAGCGCTTCAACAGAACATTGGTCGAGCATCTAAAGAAAGTAGTTTGGTATCATCAACACGATTGGGATTCGTATATTCCTAATGGCTTATAGATCAGCTGTTCACAACACTACCGGACAAACCCCAGCTAAGGTCATATTCGGAAGGGAGATGAGTTTACCTAGCGACCTCACCCCAGAGGTGAACAAAAGTTACCAGAAGATTACGTATCAGAGCTCAGACAACGAATAGTCGATATGCACGAGGCCACGAGGGCGAAGTTAGCAGCAAATACTGATCGGATGAAGACCCGCGTGCAACAAAATGAGACAAGTGACATCTACTGAAAATGAAGTGTAAATAACTTAAGGTTCGGAGAATCGATGACTCTTTGAATGGAATCTTTGGGATGGTTCTAGAATGGAATCTTCAAGAAAGCTCTGGAGAGTTTGTAGAGTATAAATATAGCAGTTGCCACCACCAGAGCTTCAGTCGTGTCTTAGACATTGCAGTGTTAACAAGCGAAAGTAATAAATGGGCGAAAGTGTTGTAATTGGATTGCGATAATTGAAAGAACAGTATTAGCGATAATTAGAGTTGAGTTGATTAATTGAAGGTTTGTGAATTATATAAGCCAAAAGTGAGATAAAGAACTTGTATATTAAAAATTTAATATTGTGTTTTAAATAACGAACCAAAAAGCCACGCTCGCAACAATATCTTTTCTGACTGCAGAGCTGCATTACTGGCTCTTCAATCAAATAGATTCAACTCTAAACTGATTTGAAACTGGCTGCTGGAGTTAATTAAATTAACGCACTCCAATTTATTTGCACAAATATGGGTGCCTTTACACTGCAATATCGCAGACAACGAGATAGGGTTCCAACTAGCCAGGAAAGGATTCGAAATGGAATTCCTACAGTCAATACCCATCAGTTACGCTGCCTGATGAGAGGGGAAAAAAGCGTCTGATAGATACTAGCAGCAAAAAGACTGTCTGGGAATAATGAAATTATATTATTCAATGTTTATATGTTTATAAAAACTAATAAAAAAGAAAAAAGCGAACTAAAATCATTTTGAAAACTGCTTTGTTTACCTGTGGAACGGAATGGACACAGGTAAACTCAACCCCTCTCACCAAACAGATGGGCCGCATGCCTATTGATATGGTGACGCTGTCGCTCTCGTACTATATATATGCAAGAATTTTTAATGATCTGCAACTGGCTGCTGCGAAACGAAGCTGTTGACGCGTTGGCTGAAAGGAGGCATTGAAAAATTGACGCGATTTTGAAATTAGTTTTCTTCAAGAAAGAATTTTTTGGGATATCTCCGGTATGTAGCAAAAGCTAAAAAATGTTCTAATTTGTTATTTCATCACACAATCCATTAATTTTTGGTGACAAGTTTCAAGTCTTGGTTTGACTCATCAACAGGTACCAAATAGCGAAATTGGGTGATTAGAAAAACAAATGAAAAAATGAAAAAAGAAGAAAGAAATGAAAAGTTTAAGAAAAATAGAAAAAAAAACAATTTTTTTATTTATTAAAAAATTTAAAAAATTTTAAAGAAACAGATTCATTCGAAGCGAATCGAACCTGTATACGCCACGCAGTGGGCTGAAAAATGAAGAAGAAAAAGGAAGAAGAAGAAGCGTTTCGTGTCAGCAGAAAACCTTCCACTCATCGGTGCAGCTTGGTTTTCTGCCTGCTGCAGACGCTTGAAAATAGATCAAACCGATCTCTTCTCATATAAACTCAGAATAAATTCTGGGTGTGAATTATATGAGGAAAAAAAACCTCCTATACAATCCCAGGAGGAAAATAAATAAAAAGAGATTACTCTTTTGGACTTTTTACCGGGTTAAACTTAATTTTCTTCAAGAAAGAATTTTTTGGGATATCTCCGATATGTAGCAAAAGCTAAAAAATGTTCTAATTTGTTATTTCATCACACAATCCATTAATTTTTGGTGACAAGTTTCAAGTCTTGGTTTGACTCATCAACAGGTACCAAATAGCGAAATTGGGTGATTAGAAAAACAAATGAAAAAATGAAAAAAGAAGAAAGAAATGAAAAGTTTAAGAAAAATAGAAAAAAAAACAATTTTTTTATTTATTAAAAAATTTAAAAAATTTTAAAGAAACAGATTCATTCGAAGCGAATCGAACCTGTATACGCCACGCAGTGGGCTGAAAAATGAAGAAGAAAAAGGAAGAAGAAGAAGCGTTTCGTGTCAGCAGAAAACCTTCCACTCATCGGTGCAGCTTGGTTTTCTGCCTGGTGCAGACGCTTGAAAATAGATCAAACCGATCTCTTCTCATATAAACTCAGAATAAATTCTGGGTGTGAATTATATGAGGAAAAAAACACTCCTATACAATCCCAGGAGGAAAATAAATAAAAAGAGATTACTCTTTTGGACTTTTTACTTTTTTTTGCTACATACCGGAGATATCCCAAAAAATTCTTTCTTGAAGAAAATTAAGTTTAACCCGGTAAAAAGTCCAAAAGAGTAATCTCTTTTTATTTATTTTCCTCCTGGGATTGTATAGGAGTGTTTTTTTCCTCATATAATTCACACCCAGAATTTATTCTGAGTTTATATGAGAAGAGATCGGTTTGATCTATTTTCAAGCGTCTGCAGCAGGCAGAAAACCAAGCTGCACCGATGAGTGGAAGGTTTTCTGCTGACACGAAACGCTTCTTCTTCTTCCTTTTTCTTCTTCATTTTTCAGCCCACTGCGTGGCGTATACAGGTTCGATTCGCTTCGAATGAATCTGTTTCTTTAAAATTTTTTAAATTTTTTAATAAATAAAAAAATTGTTTTTTTTTCTATTTTTCTTAAACTTTTCATTTCTTTCTTCTTTTTTCATTTTTTCATTTGTTTTTCTAATCACCCAATTTCGCTATTTGGTACCTGTTGATGAGTCAAACCAAGACTTGAAACTTGTCACCAAAAATTAATGGATTGTGTGATGAAATAACAAATTAGAACATTTTTTAGCTTTTGCTACATACCGGAGATATCCCAAAAAATTCTTTCTTGAAGAAAATTAAGTTTAACCCGGTAAAAAGTCCAAAAGAGTAATCTCTTTTTATTTTTTTTTTTGAAATTAGAATAAACCATTCCTAATTTGAAAATAATTTTTTTATTTACCTAAGGTACCTATAATATATATAAGTTACTGAAATAATGTGTCAAATGAAATAAATATGCATTAATTTAAATAATAATTTCTTGTAGAACAGAAGGAATACAAAATTCAACAAAAAAATCTCTTACGAAGTACTTCTCTATATATATATCTCATAAAAAGCAAATTTATTGAGAAAAAATCTGAAATTCCTTTGAATTCCTTTATTACATTTTTCCACATTCCTAAACATTGTTAGATAAGGAAGAAGAAAAAACAATTGTTATCGAAGATAACTTAATGTTCTCATATTTTACAATTTTTTCTAATAGATGGCGCCATCTGTAAACATTATTTCAGTCATTCGGTAAAAATTTCGCGTCTGTTTTCTAATTTTGTACATGTAAGGCCATCTGTCGAGAAGAGGTAACAGATTTGATGGCATATCTATATGTATAAAATCAATGCCTAAGATCAGCGAACAATTTGCGTTATGAGACCACAAAATCAGATTGGGCGTTATACTGACCTTTTGAAGAAAGTCTCCAAGCAGGCGTAAACCTTCTCCGTAAACTAACTCTGCCGGAGTTGCTAAAAATTCGTCCCTGAATACTGTTCTGAGGCCTAACAATATGAATGGTAAAATCTTTGACCACGTCTTATTTCTATAAGTCATAATAGTAGCTTTGAGCGTCCTGTGCCATCGTTCCAGGAATCCGTTTGCCTGAGGGCGGTATGCGGCAGTTTGGGGTTACGAGCAAAACCTAACGATTTAGTGAGCTCAACAAAAAGAGCTGACTCAAATTGAGTCCCTTGATCAGTGACGATAGTCCTAGGTATCCCAAAACGAGATATCCATGAACTACAGAGCGTGTCTGCTATAGTTTCCGCGTTGATGTCAATAAGTGGAACTGCCTCGTGCCAACGCGAGAATCTGTCAATAATGGTGAGACAGTATCCGAAACCATTGGAAGGTGGGAGGGGACCGACAATGTCAATATGGATATCCTGAAACCGGCCGGAACTGGGTGGGAAGGAGCCCAAAGATTTCTTTACGTGGCGCGTGACCTTGCATTGCTGAAAAGCTTGACATGCACGAGCCTAACTATTAATGTCCTTGTTCATCTCCGACCAGAAGTATTTGGAGGTTATCATCTTGTTAGTGGCACGGATGCTCGGATGAGATAGACTGTGTACCGCATTAAAAACTTGTTTCCTAAAAGGTTTTGGGATAAAAGGTCGATTAGTATTAGCGGAAATTTCACAATGGGTTTGTTTGTCGGTACCAAAAATGGGGTACTTCTCTAATTTATATTGTGAATTTTGAAGAGCTGGCAGCTCAGGACCACTAATTTGCTCGTCGGCGATGGAACCGAAGTTTATAACACTAGGAATGCGAATCTCTTCCATTCGAGACAACATGACAGCTATTACATTGTATTTACCTGGCACATGTTTGATGTCGGTGGTAAATTTTCCGATGAAGTCTAGATGATGAAGTTGTCTGGGTAATGCTTTCTCTGGATTCTGGTTGAAAGCGAAAGTCAGTGGTTTGTGGTCAGTAAATAGCGTGAACGGTCGCCCTTCTAACAAAAAGCGACACCCTGATAGGCTGCCAACAACTCCCGATCGTACGCGCTGTACTTACATTGTGCCCCACTGAGCTTGACTTAGAAAAAACCCAGAGGTTCCCCGATATTGTCTGTCTTTTGCTGAACTGTAGCTTCTACGGCTGTATCAGAGGCATCGACCCATAATGCTAACTCCGAAGTAGCATTGGGGAACGCCAAAAGTATGACCTCCACTAATAGTTTTTTTTACTAAATATTTAGATTTAGCCTTGATTGCCTCCGTAGACCAGCATATTTTCTTTTTGCCATCTTTTTTGGATCCTCTTAAATCATCATTCAAGAGAGCCTGATGTTCTGCCGCATGTGGTAAAAAACTGCGATAGTAATTAATGGTGCCGAGGAAACGTCTGAGATGATCTTTCACTGTAACAGGCAGATTACAGTTTGAGATGGCTTCTGCTATTTCGACAAGTGGCTTAATGCCGTCTGGCGAGATTAGGTGTCCTAATCACCTCGGGAGACGAAAAATTACACTTATCCAAGTTGATGATCAGTCCAAAAGCTTCCAGACGGGCGAAAATTTGTTGTAAATGGACAAAATGTTTACTAGCAGACTTTGAGGCGACAAGAATGTCATCTAAATAGACGAAACAAAATTTGAACCCTTGCAGTATCGTATGTATGAATCTTTGGAATATTTGGACCGCATTGCATAGCCCAAAGGTCATACGAGTAAATTCAAATAGTCCGAACGGAGTAAAAATTGCTGTCTTTGGTACATCGTCGGGTTCGATCGGAATCTGGTGATAAGCCTTATTTAAATCTAAGGTCGAAAATATCTTACATCCGTGCAAATGGTAGCTAAAATCATGAATCAATGGGATCGGGTAGCGATCCGGAATTGTACAAGAATTTAAACGACGAAAATCACCGCATGGTCGCCATTCACCCTTTTTCTTCTTAACCAGATGCAATGGTGATGACCAACAGTTATCTGATGGACGGTAGATGTCTTGCTTTAGCAGAAAGTCAAACTCTTTCTTTGCTGCGGCTAATTTGGTGGTAATGTGATGCGTGACCGTATACTTGACTGGGTGTTTGAAACTTGACTGTATATTGATGTTTCTGTATTTACGCAAGAGATTTTGTATTTCGATCGGAATTGATGCGTCAATGAAGATGGAGAGCGTGGAGGAGCAACAGAAAATACTTTTCCCGATGGACTTAAACCAAGGTCACAGGATCAATCAATATCCTTTTCTTGACATATACCACGAGACCATAATGTGCTAAGAAATCCGCACCTAGTGTAGGCTTAGGCATGTCTGCGATTACAAACTGCCACGAGAACACGCGACGTAAGCCCAGGTCTACAGATAATATTTTTTGGCCGGATGTGGTGATTTCCGATGAATTAGCTGCCATGAGACGTAAGCCCGATTGGAGCCGACGATTAGCTCGAGTTGCCAGAATTACAGACACGTCGGCACCTGTGTCGATTAACAAATTTCTTCTTGATGACCTGTCTAGAAAGTAAAGACGACTATTGGTGTGGATTTCCCCACCTGTCGTCAACAGTGGAGGGCCAATTAGTTTAACGAATTTTCATCTTTATTTACATTTTTTCTTCAAGAAAGAATTTTTTGGGATATATTTCTTGAAGAAAATTAAGTTTAACCCGGTAAAAAGTCCAAAAGAGTAATCTCTTTTTATTTTCTTTATTTACAAAATAATTTTTACAATTGGGGTTTGTCGATTTATAAGAACATGGCTGAATACATCCTCTAGCCCTATCTATATCCTCTGTGGTACCAGCAAATGCCGTCGTTTCGTTTAGGGGTGGAGTCCCGGGGCTTTGATCGAAAACGAGACCTGTTACTCGGCGAGCCTTCTCGGGATAAATCTCTTCGGGAAATGATACTCCTCTCAAACAACCTTGACAATTCTTCAACCTTCCGGGATAACTGCTCAAGAGAGTGGCTCTGCTTGCTGGCCTCAACCAAAGTCACAGCGCAGACCTGAGAACTTAGACTCACCTCTGCTATCGTATCCGCACACGTTACCACTTCATCCAGGCTTCCCGGCTTACACGCTATTATAGCTTGAGTGAGCGCGGGCTGTAACCACAAGGACTTCAGCACTTCATCGCTCAGCTTCCCCCCAGACATCGAGCACATCTCACGGAATAGCGGCGAGGGTTGAGCGTCCCCTAGGGATAACTCGGTAAAAAGTTGCCTCCACTTCGAATTCTCGCTTCCTGACAACCGCTGAATCAAGGTTTTCTTCAATCTTGCATATCTGCTCTCTGCTGGCGGATTCCCGATCACGTCACTTACTACGTGAGCCACACGCTCCTCCAATGCACTGACCACATGATAGAATCTAGACTTATCCTGTGTAATTCCAGACAATTCAAATTCAGCCTCGAGCTGGAGGAACCAGAGGTCCGGACGATGGCTCCAAAAAGGAACAGGCTTGACGGAAACCGCGTTTATTACTGCTGAACTGGACATCATGGATAAATCTGAAACTGGAAAAGTAGAGGAAACACGCACATTTGAACTCTGAGAGGCATCTGTTAGTTCACTCGCGAGTGACTCATTTGGACGGGCCGTAACGATGCAGGCCACACAAAAAACTCAATTAACGACTTTACCGACCGAAACGAAAGTACCTTGCAGGATACTCGAAGATTCCCACAGTATTACAGATTATACCAACTAAGCTTATGAAAATGTATAATGGAAATAATGCGCTTTCGCATACCATGACAGGAGAATAGAATATTAAATCAAAATTTTAACTAACGTAAATTAGTGAAGCTTTCTTCAAATAGTGGAAACCGTTTTTGCATTATCGGTCTTAAAATTGAATTGACAGTTACAAAGAAAGGGTTTTTAGTAGTTTTTTATGAAGTTTATTCATTGAATAAATAACTAATAATGAAACGGTATATTGGGTGAAAACGTAAACCACTCGGCGAAATGTATTCGTGTGCTCTGTTTGTATTCCTTCCGTCATGGCAGTAATGAAATTCTGACATTCTGAAGGGGAACATTTTTTATAATCCAAATTCCTATGTAAAATAAACAAATTTTGAGTTCCCCCTTATTTTCAGATAATATTTCTTGGCGTTGCCTTTGTATGACTGGAATAATTTAGGCACCAATGACAATTCAATTGTAAACAAGCAAACCGACATTGGTAAAATGTAAAACTTTTTGCCATGGCTGTTTATTTTTATAAATATTTAACTTTTATTTTGCTAGAAACAATATAATTAATTAGTAAAGCTATTAAAGTTACTTGAAGAATGCTTTCCCACGACAATAACTCCGTTCGTTCCTGCAGCACAGCACAGCGCACTTCATTATGATAATTTAAGACTCCGGAGTCTCTATTACACAAAATATCGTTCACAAAAGAATATTTCGCACTTATTTCACACTACTATTACGTAAAAATCACGTTTAATTATTTATTTTTTACAATAATATCTCGAATTCAAATCCAAGAACTTATTTTTAAAATTATGAAATGTCAAAATGTTGAACTGACACAAAATAGACACTAGGCCCTCCTGTCAACCCCCCCCCCCTCAATGAAATGCTTAAACACATACACTGTATTCGCACGATACCCCGGTTCCTTATTAGTTATTTATTCAATGACTTTATTTAATTTGATATCATTGTTTGACTTAATATCAATTTTTCATTTTAAGGACCAGGTGGGTTTTTTTCTCTCTGGTTATGTATAAAACTTTCTCGTAGATACTTGTGTGTACTATTTTACAATGCATCGCAAAAAGAAAAATTACGCTTTTGTCGATTTTTTTTTCTTTTGTGAAGTTGTGGCCTTTATAGGGTTTTAAAAGATTCAATGAATGGTGTAAAATTACGAGACTCTCTTTGGAGGGAAGGCAACATTTTATTGGCCAAAAGCATTTAAATAAAACTGATTTTGGTATCAGTCAAACATCTTGTTCAGCTTATCCTTAGTTATTTCCGTATCTTGAATGATTAAAAAAAAATACGAATATGTACAGATGTACTTGGGAAAGATTTATTAGAGACTAAAAAATTAAAAGACTGATATAATAGCTGCGTTTTTTTTTATCTCTGTAATCTGATCCGGATCAAAGGAGATTATCGATTGACGTTGGTGTCAAAACGATTATAAATTTACATGGTTTTCTAAATTCATAAAAAATCATCACATTGCCATGCTTTTGTTAGTTAAAAACTTCAAAATTTGAACCAAATTTTATTCAGGTTCTATTTTGACGTTTTGTGAAGATTGAAATCATGGCAATTTGATAATTTGCCTCATATGTAAAATCATAGCTACCTACAGACATTTTTTAGAAACAAATCAACTTGAAATTTCCAATGAACCGGATTAATATAAAAAAACGCAGCTAATAACGCATTTTAAAAGATCTAATCATGTTTCAAGTAAACTAAAACCTTTTCTCAGGATGTTACTAAGAAAACATATATAAGACATTACTATGACCGAGAAAAGAGGGCATGCTGGCTCATTCATTTTATTATAAGTCCTCAAAATTATACATATAAAGTTTAATGTTAAACGCTTATTTATTACAAGAAATAAGCCCGACATTTGAAAGTTCTAATGATTCATATAAAAATGCTGTTCTCGTTTTCGATAAAATCCGATTCAATCTGACGTCCAGTACTATATAAAAAAAATCGGTTAAAGGAGGGTTGGGCTCTGACAATCAAGTTTCCGTACCAGAAATTTATCAACGAACAGTCGATCGACCGAATTCAAGTAAATTTAAATCTAATCCAAATTTTCCAATAACATTGAAACACGCAAGATTAATTTTACAAGAGTTGGTCTTATTATTTATTTATTTTAAAAAGTTTAAAAGATAGTATAACAGACTTAATGTAAATCCTTTTACATACTACCGGAAAAATATTAAAGCAAGACAGTTATTATTATTTTTTGAGTAATTAATGTGAGTTAAGAGCTATAAATAGTCAATTTTAATGAATTTAGGACCAATTAATTATATAATTAATGTATATACATACATTTTACTGGGAAGTAATATACAGTTAAATTAAAAAAAATCCCACTTTGTTTTTATTTGCGAAAAACGGGAAGATGAAGTATTTCAGAGAGGAAGAGAGTGAGTTTTTATTATATCCAAAGTAGAACGCTTCCTCAAAGCTATTACCGAAGAGGTCAATGGAATTAAATATATTATTATGTTGTTTCTAGATTCTGGTGATTTGTCTTTAATGTTTATCCTAGCGCTTTCGAGTTTAAATATAGGGGTACGGTGAGATTGAATTGGTGGGACGTTATACCCTAATTGTGCATTAATATCTGTGATATCTATAAGGTTACAAGTAATTTTTAGGAGGAATAATTCATCAATATAAGCTCGGCGATTTTCGAGGCATAACAATGAGTACCTACGAAGTCGTTCTGGGTATTCTAAATGTGTGCGATCGAATTTGTAAGTAAGGATCCTTGTAAATCGCTTTTGAACTCTTTCTATTGTACTTATATAGACTTGATAGAATGGATTCTAAATAACAGAGCAGTATTCTAAGGTACTTCTGACCAAGAAATTATAAAGAGCTAAAGATGAAAGTGGTGTTTTGAAAGACTTACAGCTACGAAATATGAAACCTAATAATTGAAAATATTGCCGTGTTATTGTATTAATTTGCCTATCAAATAATAATTTGGCATCGAAGGTAACTCTCAAGTCTTTTAATTCTGTGACACGTGTTAAGGAACAATTTGAAAAAGTAACTAAGTCTTTTAATTCTGTGACACGTGTTAAGGAAGAATTTGAAATATGGCAATCAAAGAAGAGTGTGTTTTGTTTTCTGGTGAACGTTAAGCAACAACATTTATTTATATTTAAAGAAAGTCTATTTATTGTACACCAATCATGAAGTTTATTTAAATTATTTTGTAATATTAAGCAATCATCTATAGAGTAAATAATTTTAATATTATCCGCATACAATAGGCATGGAGAATTTATTGTTAATAGAAGATCATTAATAAAAATTATTAAGAGTTGTCTTAAAAGTTAACTTAAAAAACGTTATTTTTCAGCAACTATGAGGCTGACGAAAAATGGAACAGTTTGCCTGTTAGAAATTATTTACATACCGAACCATGACAATATCAAAATTTTAGCTTTAAAAACCTCGTAGATCTGGCAAAAAGTATTTTTTCGAACATTTTGGGTCTTATCCTTATAACCGATTTACTAAAAAAAATTGGAATCCTTGAAAGTAACCGATACCCCACATGATACAAAAAACAAAATTTTTAAGGAAGCCCAACCCACCCAATTAAAATTAAAAACATAATATTTCATAATCTTTAACTGTTGGAATATATGCCCGTTAAGAAGATCTAACATTCTGTCAAATTTCGAATTCCTACGTCACGTAGTTTTAAATAAAAAATTCTGTGACAGACAGAAGCTTGGAGTTACTAAGGATCATCTAACGTTCCACATGAATCTGTTTCAATAGCTTCAATTTATGATTCTATTCATTTAGTAAAATCTGTGCGAAATACAATAATTAAATTTGATCTGGATACTTCTGATGGTATTGCTTCATGGCATATTATTGTATTGTATTGTATGATGCTGATGCAAACAAAATTACGATTACTGAGAAGAGTAGAACCAAATAACTTTCAAAAATTTGAAACAAAACCCGTTATACAAATATTAAGTTGGTTTATAGCATCAGGCATACGTAAAATTGCATAATGATAAACAGTTTCGAAAAATTTCACAGCTTATTCGATATTTGCAATGTTAAATATGTATTCTTTCACAGCCCGTATAAAATACCACTATCAATTGTAAAGCACGCAAACGAAATCCCTTTTTGCGCTTACAATATCGTATCTACATGCATGCTTGCTCTTGCATTGTGAGAATATGAGTGATTGATAATTAGATAGGATAAAAGGCCGGCACTGATAGATTAGTTAGACATCTGAATGTATGCGTGCTTGAGAGGATTTCGCATGCAAGGAACTGTATGAGATAATGTAGGATCAATTCTCCGTAGGGCATGAGTGCGAGTTGACAGGCGATTAAATTAGATATAGTAATATAATATAGATATACCTATACAAAATAAATATCTTGTTTTATAACTCAAGTTTTGTTCAAGAAAAAATTTTTTGGGATTCTCCGGTATATAGCAAACGTAATCTATAACTCAAGTGTGGAGTAAAGATCCCCAAAATAGTGAAAAACGATAAATTAAAAGTGATCGGGATTGAATTACTGGCAAAAACTGAATTACAGTGAAAAGTGATTAAAGGAAAAGAAAGGAAGATTTCTTCATTTGTTGAGGAAATTGTGAAGTATAGACCGATCAGTGCTGTAATAGAACATTTAGGACAGTACGCTTGCAAACATCTTGAAGATTACGCAGGTAAAAAGATAAAAGTGGGTGTGTGACAGAAAAACCGGATAGTGAAGAACGCGTACATAGAAACGTCCACCCTTCTAATATTCCTAGAACAACGGCACAACGAAAAATCCTTGAATGAACAAGAAATAATTTAAGTGCAATTCCTGTTCCTTATAATAGGAAATGAGCAAGTGAGCGATAGTGAGATATTGCATACAACACCAGCACTAAGGCGAGTGAGCGTACGCGCATCTACCTGTAGCATAAGAAGGAACTACCTGCAGTGGCGTCATCATTTATTTTTATATATGAAAATAAGGGGCGATAGCTTATAGAAAAAGGAAGAAAGCAGTAACGGCTCAGCGAAAGAAAAAATAAGGTCAGTGATTTTTTTTGTATCTCTCTTTGCTATGATCTGTTCAAAAAAATTAATATTTGTGGCCATAAATAAAAGAAAAAAAAGGGATATTAAAAGAGTAACTACACGATTCAATCGGGAAATTAATAATAATAATCATATAATAATACACTTAGTTAATTTTGGATATTAGTAGCTACTTTCAAAGAAAAGACATATAATCACATTAACGAATAATTCGAATATATCGACGGGTTTAAAGACAGTATTTTAGAAAATCGGTACATGGTACATAGTACGGATAACTTAAAAAGAATATTAAATAATATTGGTAATTTAAAATAACGTAAAGAACAATCGTATAAAAAATGAACGTAAATCAGAACAACGAAAATACCCAGAACGGCGAAGGGCAGGGGGAAAATGAACTTGTGGATGGGACAAATAAAACTCCTCCCTCTGAAGTGGAGCTGTTGAGATGGGAGAACGACCTTTTAAAACGGGAAAGGGGACTTTTACAAAAAGAACGGTGTCAAAGTTGTAGTGGTAGCTCGAACGAAATAGATGGGGTTTCGACATTCAAGGAACAAAATCCAATGAAAATCGGTCTTCGTGAGATGGAAACGATGATAAGTGAATTTAATCCTTCGCATAGCGGTGTCGTTGCTAAGAATTGGATCGAAGCCATTAACAGTCTCCAAACGCTATACGAATGGGATGACCGTACTACCATGTTTTACGCAACTCTTCGTCTAGGGGGAACAGCACGCGACTGGTATCAATCATGAAGAGTGCAAGTTTCAACTTCAACAGAGCTTTCCAGTTGGACAAGACGATGCTTCGATACTCTTGAGCATAATGGAGAGAAAACGACTCGCGAATGAAACCATCGAGGAATACGTTTATATCGTCGCTGCCCTGGGAAGACAGATAAATTTGGCTGAAAGGTCGGTGATACGTTATATAATATCAGGACTTCAGAATCAGAGTTTAATTAACGTATTAATGGCATCACACTGCGATACAATATCAGAGGTACTAAAGACCATCAAGGACTTCGAAGAAATCTTGAAGCAGAATCAAACACGCACTAGAATAACACAAAGAAATTAACCATCTACGTCAGGAGTCCATTGGAATCCACGAATGATTAAAAAAACACACCGCAACCGTAGTAACTTTTATGATTATAAAAACAATAGCGGAGTCCGGCCACATAATAACATAAAAAGAGAATTTAAAGAAAACGACCGCAAGGGAAGTATATCGAAAATAATCTGCTTCAAGTGCAAAGGAACGGGTCACTACGCAAAGAACTGTAAGCAAAGAGATCTACGTTGTTACCGCTGTCAGCAGATGGGTCATACTGCGAGGGAATGTAAGAGCAAGCAAGTACTTAGCACTACGCGAGATTCCTCTCTGATGGAGAAAGATGAATACCACAAAGTGGTTCAAGTGGAAGCTGTTCCTGTCCTGGCTTATTTCGATCTAGGCAAGGAAGATATTCTCCGAGCAAATAATTGGCTCATGGAAAAGAGTGAGATAAAATTGATCGGATCGGCAATCAAAAAACCGATGTAGTAGGAAAAATTAACCAGCAAGTGAAAATCGGCGATATTAACTTTCCAATCGAAATTATGGTAGTAAAAGGAGAAGCTCAAAACGTTCCTATGATAGTCGGAAGAAATTACGTAGATCGATCAGAGATAGAAATAGTAAAAAGTTTGACATCATACAGCGCCAACAACAGGCGAAAAAGTAGTACACCGCTACCGAAATACAACCATTCAACGTCAATATAGCTGAGGAAATCGAAGAAGTACCTAGAATCATGCTGATTAACTTAATCAAAGAATATCGCGATTGTTTTGCCCAGGAAATGAGTGAATTAGGTGAAACTGACTTAATAGAGATGAACATAAAATTGAAAGAGAAAAAAGTAATTCGGTACCAGCCTTATAAAGTTCCTTAGGGATTAAAATCGGTGTTAAAAAACAAAAATTCACGAACTTTTGTAGTTAGGAATCATTCAACCTTTGTTCAGTCCTCACACATAAAAATAAAAATGAATTTACTGAACAAGCATAACAATAGTCCCCCGAAGTATCTACAGCTCCACGCTTAATCTGCCTAAAATACGAAAAAAGAAGACACAAAGTATCATTCCAATTTAATTTATTTAAAAATAATACTTATCTAATCAAATCTTCCATCACATCTGCTCTCATTCGAAATTCCTTGTTGGAATGATTATTCATTCAATAAAAAGCTGCTGCTCCTCCTTTACCATTTATCTAAAAAAATATATATATATAAATCATTTATTAAACAACACAATTCCATAAAATATACTACAGTCTACTTACCTCCGTATATTTACAAATTTGTGATGATAACCAGTGACATTACGTCAACCAGCTGTCTGTGGTACATTCAGACATCGTACCAATCGTTGCTAGGGCAACACCAAGAGGCGAGAAGACGTAAGTGGTTACAGCGGCTATATAAAGCCGACGAAATTCAGTAGATGTCACCATTCTTTTATCAGAGTTGATTTGTATCAGAGTTAATCTGAGTAATAAGGAATCGTGCTTCCTACATTTTCCACAGAAGATAAATCTGGTCAGGGATAACCTGAATTTCCTATCCTTTTACGCAGAAGATAACTCTGATCATGGATAACCTGAGTGTCTAAATTTTCTAACAAATCATTTTACTCCCCTGGTGCCCTCACGCATCACCACAGAAGATAATTCTGATCAGGGATAACCTGAGTGTCTGAATTTTCTACAGAATCCTTTTACTTCCTTATGCCCTCACGTATCATTACAGAGGATAATTCTGACCAGAGATAATCTGAGTGTCTGATTACTTCCTTGTATCCTCACGCACCAACAAAGGCATTTTTGTCAAGTAATACCAATATTTGAAATATATTTTGGTGACAGTTGCTTAATTCTTCTTCTTCTTTTTTTCTTTCCAGAATTAAAGCAAGCAAGTAGGCGTATCATTTTTTTTTGAATTTGAATTTTTAATTTGTTTATTTTTTTTTGGTTTTTGAATTGTAATAGTTTGTAGGTTAATTTTATATTGAATTTTTGAACTGAATTGTGATACTAGGTTAAGCAAGATAAATTGAATTTTTGAATAAAAAGTTTTATGTTTGAAAAATTGAGTTGTCTTTTTATACCGGCTTTCCTTCTACGAACGAGACTAGATCTCACAACCTTCTTCATCAGAATATGCAAGCCCAGTACTGCGTGTGAAGAAAAAGAATGGCGATTATCGAATGTGCTTCGACTACATAAAACTTAACTCCATTACCCTTCGAGAAACATTTCCCATACCTAACATCGAGGAAACTTTAAATATGTTGGCTCATAAGAGGATTTTTATCGCCTTGGACTTATTAAGTGGATACCACCAAGTTCCTATAGCAGACAGTTTCAGACATCTGACGGCATTCGTTACGCCCGAAGGCCATTATGAATATTTACGAGTACCATTTGGTTTGACAAACGCTCCGGCGGTCTTTATAAGGCTCATGAGTAAAGTAACGGAAAACATCGAGAACGGTAAAATTATCGTATTTATGGATGACATTTTGATACCATCGGCAACCTTAGAAGTAAGCATGAAAACATTAAAGCAGTTATTTGACGAACTCAGGAACGCAGCTCTCACCATAAATATTAAAAAGTGTAAATTCTTCAAACGACAGCTACAATTCCTCGGCCACGAGCTTTCGGAAAATGGTATAACACCGAGTTCAGGAAAAACTTCAGCAATAGAATGATACAAAAGACGAGAATAAAAGAGGGAAGTCAAGCAGTTCTTGGGACTCGATGGTTATTTCCGTCGCTTCGTTCAGGGATTTTTATTAATAGCTCGACCAATACATAAACTGTTAAAGAAAGATATTTCCTTCGTCTGGACAGAAGAGACCGAAATGGCCTTTCAAAAGCTCAAGCAGTTATTGAGCAAAAGACCGGGTTTAGCCCTTTACGACGAAAGAGCGGAGCAAAAAGTACACACCGACGTGAGTAGTCATGGAATCGCCAGCATCTTGATGCAGAAGAACGGAGGAGAATTACGGCCAGTGTCTTACTTCAGTAGAGCTACAGCCCCATGCGAAGCGAAATATCACCGTTATGAGCTGGAAGCTCTCGCAGTGGTAGAATCTCTCGAAAGATTCAGACACTACCTGCTTCATCGCAAGTTCAAAGTAGTGACAGACTGCAATTCGCTACGGCAGACGCAAGCAAAGAAGGACCTTGTATCCAGAATTGCCCGTTGGTGGCTGGAAATCTCCGAATATGATTTCGACTTAGGGTTTAGACCGGCGGGTAGATTAGTTCACGCAGATGCTCTTAGTCGGAATCCATCGCTCCCGGCTGAAGAGTCCACAGACGTAACGGGTATGATGTTAGCAATAGGAACTCCAGTCGAAGACTGGTTGACTACCTTCCAAAAAGATGATCCAGAAATTGTTGAAATCCGGAAGATTCTTAACGGCAACATTTTGCAATCGGAGAGAAAAGACGAAATTAAGGGAAATTTTACATTAGAGAACCAATGCGTTTTCAAGAAGACACCCACAGGCAATCGTTTCTATATTCCAAGATGACCGAGGCCATCGCGGACTGGACCGCACTCTTGAAATCTTGAGGAAGTACGTATGGTTCCCACACATGAAACCGACAGTAAGAAAATATCTTGCAGCATGCATTGACTGCTTGTATAATAAGCGAGGTAACGATGAAAAAAATTATCAGCTACATGCACCAGAACGGCGAGCTATCCCATTTTACACCGTACCCATCGATCCCAAAGTGGAAGGGTGGGAATTTGCACCTCCTGGGAATAGTTGATTCCTTCTATAAATTAGTAATCTTAAGGGAAGTTAAAACAACGAATAGCCGAAATGTCATTCGACTATTGGACGACATCAGTCAACTTTCGGAATCCCTCATAATATCGTAACCGACAGAGGCACCACATTCACGTCTCGGGAATTCGAGAAATATTGTGTAGAGAGCTCGATTAAACATATCAACATCCACAGTGAAAACTCCTCGTTCCAACGGCCAGATCGAGAGATATTTCCGGACAATAAAAACGTCCATTGCTTCAATGACCAAGGACACCGAAGGGAGAGATTGGGATCAAAACATCAATGCAATTCAATTTGCACTAAATACATTAAAAAACTCAACAACAAAAATTGCGCCTCAGAAGTTGGTTTTGACATACGAGCCGCGCGATATTTTGAAAAACAAATTGATTTTGGCATTGCACCACCTAATTGAAGAAGAGGAAGAAGAGAACCTACCATTATCAGAACTAAAGGAAAGAGTTTTAGAGCGCATAGCTGAAAAATAACACCGACAAGTACAAAACTTCAACGAAACTAACCGGGAATCACGAAAGTACACGGAAGGTGAACTGGTGTTAATCAGAAACGAGCCACCAGCAACGAGTCAATCCCGAAAAATACAACCGCGTTTTAGAGGGCCGTACAAGGTCAAGGCCGTACTGGGCAGGGACAGATATGTCATCACCGACACGGAAGCATTTAAGGTGTCGCAGAACCCTTATGAAGCAATACAGGCAGCAGAACGTATGAAGCCCTGGTGTCGTATAAAGGATTTAGATTTTGACGAGGAGCCGACGCTTGATGCTAAATCCGACATGGAGGAATAACAGATTCCTTGGAACATCTATATAAGAACAACGAGGGGAAAAAAAGAAAACAAAAAAAGAGAGATACTAAACTAAATAAATTAAGAATTAATTAATAATAAATCAAATAAAGAATTAATCACCCAATAATCGTAACTATACAAGTAATGATACAATGAACTCATATGACAAATGTACCTATAGAGAATCTAGAATGAATATATTAAAGATGATACAAGATTAAAATTAAAAAATCATAAAATGATTTTTATTTTAAAAATCTGTTATAAAAATCAACAAAAAATCTATACCAATTCTTATGATACCTTAGATGAAAGCCCGTATGTAATTTCCATCCACTCCCATATGTCGTACAATCTTAGGCATATTTCGACACATATTTAATATCAACCGCCAAGTTATTTATCATCCGACAAACAATTATGTGAAATGAAAATCATTTTATGATTTTTATTTTCAATTTTTAAAATGACAATCAGTTTTTGATTTTTGATTTTTAAAATAAAAATGAATTTCCGATTTTTATTTTTGTTTTTTAAATAAAAATCAATTTTTAATTTTTGGGTTTGATATGATTTTTTTAAAACATTTATAACCGTTCCTGAAAAAATTTGCAAATTTTTTAAAATTCTAACCATTTTCCCGCCAAACCTCAACATGTTACCTTTCATTTAATCCTGCAAGTATACCCACCTACATGCAACCGTTTTTTAGATCTTCCTAAAAACAGTTTATCGCAGGATCAAATGAAAATATGCGAGAAAACAAATTTATCCATCATTAGTAGCAAATCAATAAAGTCTTAAACTAAATCATAAAGATAGCAATGAAAACTATGAAATCTACCATTCTCTATACTCAGAAGTGAAAAATCGCAGCAAAATTTTAAAGTATTGCTTGCTATTGTAGTTCTCCGATGCAAGTCGATGCAGTACAGTAACTCGCCAGTCAGAATTTTAGGATCACACAAACAATATTTTGCAAATCCGAAGTAGGTACTGACAATGCGGGTGTACAAAAAAAATCGACTAGTTAATAGTCACTACTTTATTAACTCGATGCGCTTGGAATAAAAAAAAAAAATCGCCTTTTCTTTTTATGCCTGCCGGAAATCGAGCCTATCACAAAAAAATCAAAATGTCTCCGTCCAACTTTTTCTATCCGTCCCAGCTCTTCTTCTTTTTTTCTTTCAGATCTCGTTCGCCCGTCAGATTTTAGTCACACAGCACGGTACAATTGCAGCACAATCGCAGTGCGGCCCAATGTGAGCACTGCTGCTAGCTGTCAGTGGCCAAGCGTAGTATACTGCATCATGCAGCACGCTGCGACAGTAACATTTTTTTTTAAAGCATTCGAATTGAGGATTCATTTTGTGAAATTTTGAGCCTAATTATTTTATATTACCCTTGTATATATGTCCGTGACTCAAATTAAAACGTCTTACTACCTGTTGTCTTCTTCTAAGCATAATCATGTCACATCCCCTGTGTAAAGGTAAAGATACACGGTGAGAGACTTTTGGTCTCCAGTCTCCGGTTTACAGACGAAAAAACCTACGAACTGTTTACACGGCAAGAGACTTTTGTCTCTGGAGACCAAAAAATTAGATCTCCGGAGATCACAATAAAAATGTCTCTAGATACACGTCTAAGAAGTGTATACACGCAATTTGAAGCTCTTCACAGATCTCCAGAGATCTTTGTTAAATCCCAAGCCAAAGATTGTTAAGTGGCTTCCTATGGCCTGCGAAATCATGTGCTGCGCCACGAATGCACGTGTCAACGCGCCATTGGAATGGTCTGCTTTGAATTGGCGCGAGCTCGCCTGTGCTGGCGCGTCCGATCCATTTTGAGTCGGTAACTTCAAAGGCGCGGCGCGTGAGTGCGCGAAGTGGCCCGTGGTGACGCAAGCCATCGTGTTATTTTTTTATATGGCCGTCCTACACTGTATCGCTTACTGCATGTGCATTTCACTTTTTGGTAATGAGAGACAGTTGTGGAGAGGAAAATTTTCATCCCCCTGACATACATGAAAGCTCGATTTAGGCCGATTTCCTTCATAGCGATAAAAGTTTCCCTATTTTACAGAAAAGTTCCCTGTCCCCACGAATTTATTTTATTTATTTTTCTACTTATCATTTCTATTATTATTTTATTATTTTTTCTACTTTATTGAAACAAGATATTACAGAAAAACCTTTATTTTACACTACTTTTGCAAGAGGATGTATATACCTGGATCTGAATACAAGAAACAGACTTTTGTACTTTTTATATGTAGTTACATACTAGTTTAATATGAAAAAACTAACATACATTTTCTCGAATAGCATTGTTTCAAATTTGAAATAACAACTTGAATGTCAGTTATTGTTTAACATTTTTTGAATCATACATATTCTGGTTAAATCTTTTCAAATGTTGCGAATTTATATTAATATCAAAACACTTTTGTTCTTTAAAATTGCGTTTATCGTCTAAAATGCCTTCTAATGGTGATATATATCAAATTTATTTCTAATTTTACTTTTATTTAAATTTACTATAGAAAATAGTCTTTCTACACATAATAAATGTTCAGATAGTATATTAATCAAAGGAAACATTTTCCAATTATCAATCTTAATCGACACCTTTTGTCAAAATTAAACTAGAGCTTTAATACTCAATAAATCTTAGATACAAATAGTTTAATTTATCAATATTCAATAAATGAGAAATACAAAATATATAATAAATGTAGTAATTTTGATGCAAATAACTTGTACTCACCTGATCTATGTTTGGCAGTTGATTAACTTGATTTTAATAATTTTTACTGAGGTTGGGATTGGGATATTCTTTATTCTGGTCGATACCCAGAATAAAGTGAGGTGAGTAATTCTTACTGCAGTCGAAACCCACAGAGAATCTTTATTGCAGTCGTTCCCCACAATAAAGTGTTGGTTAGTAATTTTCTTGTTACAGTCGTTACCCGTAACAAGAATCTTTATTGTAGTCGTTACCCACAATAAAGTCTTTATTGTAGTCGTTACCCACAATAAAGTGTTTTATTAGTAATTTTTTTGTTACAGTCGTTACCCGTAACAAGAATCTTTATTGTAGTCGTTACCCACAATAAAGTGTTTAGTGTTAGTAAATTTCTTATTACAGTCGTTACCCGTAATAAGAATCTTTATTGTAGTCGTTACCCACAATAAAGTGTTTAGTGTTAGTAAATTTCTTATTACAGTCGTTACCCGTAATAAGAATCCTTATTGTAGTCGTTACCCACAATAAAGTGTTTAGTGTTAGTAAACTTCTTATTACAGTCGTTACCCGTAATAAGAATCCTTATTGTAGTCGTTACCCACAATAAAGTGTTTAGTGTTAGTAAATTTCTTATTACAGTCGTTACCCGTAATAAGAATCTTTATTGTAGTCGCTACCCACAATAAAGTCTTTATTGTAGTTGTTACCCACAATAAAGTGTTTTATTAGTAATTTTCTTGATACAGTCGTTACCCTTAACAAGAATCTTTATTGTAGTCGTTACCCACAATAAAGTTGTTTTATTAGTAATTTTCTTGATACAGTCGTTACCCGTAACAAGAATCTTTATTGTAGTCGTTACCCACAATAAAGTGTTTTATTAGTAAAATTTCTTATTACAGTCGTTACCCGTAATAAGAATCTTTGCTTTAGTCGCTATTCAAATAAATCTCCGAATCTAGTCGCAACCCAGAATAAGAAAAATTTATTTCAATTGTCAACCAAACAAAGTGTTAGACTGTTAATAAAAATTCAGAACACTAGGAAATACCACTAAAAAATTATCAAGTTACTCACTGCACTGCCAAACTGAAAAAGAGGGCGAGCCAAGTTAAATTGCTGTTTATATAGCCATGGTTTGCACACGGCACCAAAGAACGGTAGTCCAAGGCGCATGGCAACTATACTTGGCATAGTAAAAATAACCTACCATAGCAACAACAATCCAGCATAGCAACTGCAACTCATCATGTGTCTATGCAGTGTTACCATTTTATTCATTGCTCTATCAAGCTGTTTTTGCTAAATATATTTAAAGTAATTTAAACTAAATCAATATGGTATACAATGACTTTCGCTTTGTTAAATATAGGTAATTACTTGCAACGAAAACAAATTAATTTGTACAGTATATCGAATAAGATTACGAATCATATTTACTTCGAACTTGATTCATGGTAATAGGGAAAAATGATTGAATCATGGAATTTTGTTAAATTCGATGTCTCTAGTGCAATGTAGATGGCACTATTTCGTTCCACTACGTACCTTATTTCCATTTTATCGTCTAGTGCGTTTGTTTTCTTGAAGTTGGCTCACTGTCGTGTAAAGTATTCATGTTGACATACTCCAGCTGACAGGGGAAACTTTTAATCTGCCTGTTCATGTAAACTTTTGGAAATTAATCAGGTAATATGTTTATATTTTATAAAAAATGTCATGATTCTTTGTGGTTTGTTTATTTTCCTTTCAGGATCTTCATCAAGGACAAGACTGGAACAAGCCACCTTAAATCAAGCAACATTTCGCTTTTGACCAATGTTATCCGCATTATTTTATTATTTGTTTTGCCAACATGTAAATCTACTATGTAACCTTCTAAGATGTGCCCAACGCTATGCGTGCCTTTGGCAGAGGTACTCAAATAAATAAAGGTTTATGTTTATGTTTATGAATTAATTATGCTTAATGTATCCGGGCATCTTCGTGTCGCCAGTGTTTAGGGAATTTTGTTATGGCCCAATATACGGAAGATTCTTCCAGCAGCCAAAGGCGCATTCTAGCGAAATAATCAGCAATTGCTAAACAATAACCTCGCATGGTATTGTTCTGCAACTATCGGTTATTTTGCTGATTAGCCCAACAGCTGGCTGCGATGAGCGGTTAGTGAAACAATTAACGATTACGATAATAATTAACCTCGCATGGTAATTATTATGTAAAGCGATTGTTTACTACTAAGCGACTCAGGTGCTGCAACCCGTAGAACAAACGGCAAGGTTGATGTCGTTTGTTTACATCCGCGTTGCGAGTAAAAATTTACTTCCAAATATTGGAGCATAAAAGACCAATGACTGGTCTGTCGAGTGCCTGTAATATTCTATTCTTCCAGTGAGCAGTCGCGTTGCATAGTGGTGTCAAGTTTCCGTTCGGTGCGGAGTACGTAGTAGTTATTAAGATAGGTCAGTATGTTTGACGTGAAATAATAAAGTACATAGGTTCAAGAGATTCGAGCGTTGTTTTTCTGAAGTTTTATTATAATTAATTAATTCGATTGCTTTTGGGACACGACAATTGGCGCAGCCGGTGAAACTAGGTAAGAAATTTAAGAATTTCTTGCTGGTGTGTTTTTTTTTGTTATTGCTAACTTTCTTTCTAGAATTTTTTGTAAGAAGGTGGAAACTTGTTTATTTTATATTCTATGTATATTATTATATTTAATTCTTTCACGTTTCAGGCATTTAAGAAGTATTAGATTAAGTGACTTGAATTTTTGTGTTTTGTGTTTTTTTTGTTTTTGTGAAATTGGAAGTTACACTTACTTACATTATTTGAGGAGTTGATCTTCATCAACTACTCAACACAAGCACACACTGGGAGCAAAGCTAATTTAGCTACTCCACACACACACACTGGGAGCAAAGCTATTTTAGCTACTCCACACACACACTGGGAGCAAAGCTAATTTAGCTACTCCAAATACACACACTGGGAGCAAAGCTAATTTAGCTACTCCACACACACATATTGGGAGCAAAGCTACTTTTAGCTACTCCAAGCATACATACACACATACAGAGTTAATTTTAAGATGTAATAAAACTTCGGAGTAATATATAAGAGGCAATATTGTAAGGTGCAAGATTTTGTTTTAAAATAAGTGAAAGTTGGTAATAAGAATATCACCAGTTTCAACGTCACGTTTCGATTTAGGCGTTGGTCGTACGCGCGTTTATTTAATTTATCGGGTTTTTGATAGTCGTAATAACGTCGTGTTATATTTACGAAATGATCTTTGTTTTTTGGACAAATGTATTCGGGTTTTACGCGGTTAATTAGGTAGAAAGTTTTAAGTAAAGTGTGATTTGTTGTATTCTCATTGGGTGCATCTGAATAATAAAAAATAAAAAGTGTTGAGCATGTTCGTTTGTATGTACGCATAATAGCTGAATTGAGTGTGTTAATAGTATGATAGTTTTGAATGTTTACATTATATTGAGTATTGGTAGTCGATTAGTACCTATAATAAGGATATGAGTTTTGCGAAAGATTTGTTCTAGAGCGCGTTCTACTAATTTTTCGGTTTACAGGTATGAAGAAAGTACCAGAACGAGTTAAAAACAAGGAAATATTTAAGAAATCAGTAATAGTGTACAAGATGGCAGATACATATGATAAGATTATGGACATGTTGTCAAAATACGTGCCAATGTTCACTGGTGAAAGATCTCCACAGCTAGCGAAGGAAGTATATCGATTTCTGTGTTGCTGTAAAGATCTTTACGACCGACTGGAAGCAGCAGAAAAAGTTATTTTCATGAAATGTGTAAAATATCAGCTGACGGATGATGCGTATTACATGATAAGCTCCGAGGAACTGAAAGATTTCGAAACCTTACAGCAAGCAATAAAGTCCGCATACATGCCGCGAAAATCATTCAGTGAATTACGCACTGAAATGCTGGACTGTAGACAGAGACCTGGAGAGGACATCACGGAGTTTGCGGATCGAATGAAAGAAATGCGCGATCAGATAAAAGAGGCTGTTTCGGCCAAATACCCTGGAGGGGAGAAGGGACTACTAGCCGAGTTGGAGGCCGATGTTGTAGCTACTTTCAAAGCGGGTGTGATGAGTAGACCTACGCAAGTGTACCTAACAGGGCGCAAGTTTCAATCACTGGATGAAGTGAGACAGGAAGCCAGTTATTTTGAAAAGGATGCCAAAAGACCTCAAGTGAGAGAATCGGGAGTATGGCAAGAAGACCGAAAGTCGAACACCGTAAGTGAAACAAACAGATGGGCAACGGGGGATCGTTATAGAGGCGAACCCAGACAGAATTCGAGACCGTTCTTACCCAGAACAGGGCCAGTGTCATCAGGAAGATACCAATAATCTTCGACAAGGAGAATACCTCCCAGATCTATTGAGTGTTTTCAATGCGGACAGCGTGGACACTTTGCGAGAGAGTGCCAACAAGTACTCTTCTGTAGTGAATGTCAGGAATATGGACATGACACGGAATCCAATTGTCGAATTCATCACGTCAGAGTGGCAAACTATGCAACTGGCATCCAAGATAAATTCCGTTCAGGGCGGAAAGGGCCTTATTACCAATTCTGTCGAACACAGGATCACTACACGGCAAACTGTCTGAAAAAGTATTTAGCCGAGAGGGAGAGTGAAGAAGTGAGTTCCAAGAGTAAGTTTGTCATCACAGTGCCTTCGGACATAGCGTTAGAAGGTAAGTTTAGACTTTTAATTGACACTGGGTCCACCTGTAGTTTAATTAAGATCAATAGAATAAAAGGAAATACGCCCGTACAGACACAACAGAAAATAACAATTGGAGGTCTCTTTGGGTTCGTTAGGAGGTCCATAGGCACTTGTCAGGCGAACTTGCATATAGATAACAAACAGCAGGCTTGTCAATTTAATGCCATTGGTGATACTGATTCAATTCCTGCTGACGGGATACTTGGAATGGATTTCCTGAGGGACAGAGCTATCATCGATTGTGTAAATAGGAAATTATGGATACAAAACGTCGGCCAGGCAAAGGAAGAAAGTGCGGTTTTCGAGAATGTCGCAGCTAGTGGACAAGTTGTACCAAATACTCTGCAATTGTCCAGTCAAAGAACCCCTTTACAAGCGAGAATAGAGGAGGTTGAAAGGAGCATGGCAGAAATCATCAGTACAGGTGTTAATAGCAAAGATAACGAATGGAAAGTTAAGACCACCAGTGTAGAGACAGATCGCGACAGTGCGAGACTTCGCGAGGTAAGAATCGAAGAATTTAGGGAGGAGAGGAGGAGGCGAGATGAATATTATGGCCACAGCGGAAATAGCCTCGAGGATGGATGTGCATTTGTAAGAGTTGCTAATGCAAGAGCCTATCCTGAAGAAAACATGAACTTCTCGGATGGGCAACACGAACCTCGCAAGTATCCTGAACGATATGCATGGCGCTACAAGAGTAGGAACAATTTCTATTGGCAAATACGAAAAGCCCAGGGGAGTCGGCAGAAAGGTAAGTTTAAATTTCAGGGATATAATAGTAAGCCGGATAGGACAGAAGTACGTCAAGGCAGAAGGAAAGTAGGGGAACGGAACTTCATTCATGTTGCAAATGTGACTTCTACTGCAAGTTCAATAACCCCTTACAAGGTAAGTAAAGGTTATGACCCAGGAATCGGGGGGCTTAACCAAATATATGTCCAACAAATTCCCTTTAATTTCAGGAGAAATTCGATGAGCGGAGCTTGATATGGACAGGAAAATATGGAAAGGATGTAAAGTAAATCTATAAAATAAAAGGTACGAACGTCTTTAACAAAAAAAAAAGAGAGAGCAAGTGAATAATGGAAATTTGAAAATTTAAAATAAAGAGAGATTAGGAAAAAGAGTTATTTGATTACTTAAATAATAACCAGAATAAGAAAAAAGAAAAATTGAGATTTAAAAAGAATTAAATTGAATAAAAAAGGAAGAAATAGAGATTTTGAAGTAAAGAGAAATTAAAAAAAAAGAGATCTAAAAGAAAGAGAATATCTATAAAAAAAAAAACAAAATATTGCTTGACACGAAATAGAAAGAAAAAGTTAGAAGAATAAGAAATGTATGAAGATAATAAATAAATGTTTAAAGTTAGAGATGGAAAACTAAAAAGTAGGTTCAAGAAAGATAAAAGCTATAGGAAAACAATATGTTAACAATGTTGAAAAGCAATTAAGAGGTTGTTAAAAATAAGGGTTAAGAAAAGATTGAAAATTTAGAATGAAATAAGATTTAAAGAGAAGATATGTTAAAAAATTGAAGAGTTTTTATAATAAGTATTAAAAAAAAAGTTATAAAGGAGACAAGAATGAAAAGATAAAAGTAGAATATAGAACAAAAGTAAAGATTTCTAAAGAAAAAAAAAAAAAAAGAAAAAAAACACACATCTGTTTAAAGAGAATAAAAGGGTTGCCATAGATTAGTATCATATAAGTATAGGGTTTAGTTTTTCGCCAGGAAAGCGGTAATCACGGTAAGTTTTGCACTCTTGCTGGAGACAGAGAAGACAGGATATAGTATCAAGCCGTACAGGAGTGGTTTTCGAGCACCGTGGGAAAGTTAATTTATACACCATACTGAGCTATCCTGCCCACACGGAAAATGCTGCACTTAAAAGAAGACACAAACTCCGCAACCATAAAGATTTGTGTTAGACATGCACAAGGTAACCGTAGATGAATTCCACAGAAGTGATCTGGATGCCGAACTTGGAGCAACAGTGAGAAGGCCCGAAAATACAGCTACATCTTAGATAAACATTTATTGGAAAAGCTAAAATTAGGAAATCTGACGAAACTACTACCGCATAATTTTGTGTTAAGAGGTCTGTAATATGGTGTACTTTCTAACATATATATATACCGTACTATATGAGATATAAAAAAAAACAAACAAATCTTTAAGTACACGTGGACTCTCAATATAATTAAGAGAACTCCATCGTACTTAAAAGAAACTTTTTTAAAAAAAAAAAACCATTTTGAAGAGTCCGTCCTACCACCGACCCTCAGAGCAACGATTTCCATTGAGATGTTTCTTGAAATGAAATAGAAAAAGCCCCTGTAAAGAGAAATGATCATACGTTCTATGATGATCACATCTTAAAAGCTACAAACTGATGTAATGGTTTCCAGAAATGCAATGTAGATGAAATAATTAATGGGATAAAGTAGCATTTCAGCGTAAAATCTTATTTGAAATTCAAAGGTGATCAAGTGCCAGCAGCATTATCAGGAATAGTGTACCGTTTGAAACGTTATAAAAGTAAAAAGTGCGAGCCTTCATCAGAAAACCCATCAAAAGGGTCTTTAAACCAGAGGTTATCCAAGCTAGCAGAGGCCAGTATATAGTCATCATGTCAAGAACAACAAACCTGCAAACAGTAAAATTACCCTCGTCGGAAAGCAGATGGTACAATTAGAGTAGCCATAGTATTGTAATTAGAGAAGTTTGGGGCACCCATAGAAAGTATAGCCTTAGATAGAATTTTTGTATAAGTAATTTTGTTATATGTAAGTGCTATAAACACTTGTAAAAAGAAAACTTGTAATTTTTTGTTATTTTTGTTATTAGACAGACAATAAATACGTTGCATATTTTTAAAATGCATGTGAATTAATTAAGAATATTTGTTTTAATCATGTAAATTTAGTTAAAGAAAATGATTATAGCATTGGAAAAGTACATAGTTATTGAGAAAATATGTTAGTTGTGAAAGAAAAATTTCATAAAGTAAAGATATGCATGAAGAAAAAAAAAATGTGTTAATTGTGAAAGAAAAAATTTCATAAATTAGAGATAAGCATGAAGACAAAGAAAAAATATATATATATAAGGAAATAAATATATGTTAAAAAGAGTTAAGCAGATAAACTATAAAATTATTAGTGAAAATAAATACGTGTAATCAAAAAGAAAAGATAGCATACAGGTGGTAAGAAAGAAAAACAATGCAAAATGATAAAAATGTAAGAAAAGATTTAATCAGAAGATTTATATTGACATATAAGAAAAATGTAAAACAATCTGAACCGAACGGAGATCAAAAATATTTTCACTCTCCAGATCTAGTTCCCTGCGGAAACTAGTTTTTCTAAGGGGGGAGGGATGTTATGGCCCAATATACGGAAGATTCTTCCAGCAGCCAAAGGCGCATTCTAGCGAAATAATCAGCAATTGCTAAACAATAACCTCGCATGGTATTGTTCTGCAACTGTCGGTTATTTTGCTGATTAGCCCAACAGCTGGCTGCGATGAGCGGTTAGTGAAACAATTGACGATTACGATAATAATTAACCTCGCATGGTAATTATTATGTAAAGCGATTGTTTACTACTAAGCGACTCAGGTGCTGCAACCGGTAGAACAAACGGCAAGGTTGATGTCGTTTGTTTACATCCGCGTTGCGAGTAAAAGTTTACTTCCGAATATTGGAGCATAAAAGACCAATGACTGGTCTGTCGAGTACCTGTAATATTATATTCTTCCAGTGAGCAGTCGCGTTGCATAGTGGTGTCAAATTTCCGTTCGGTGCGGAGTACGTAATAATTATTAAGATAGGTCAGTATGTTTGACGTGAAATAATAAAGTACATAGGTTCAAGAGATTCGAGCGTTGTTTTTCTGAAGTTTTATTATAATTAATTAATTCGATTGCTTTTGGGACACGACATACAATGACTTTCGCTTTGTTAAATATAGGTAATTACTTGCAACGAAAACAAATTAATTTGTACAGTATATCGAATAAGATTACGAATCATATTTACTTCCTCGAACTTGATTCATGGTAATAGGGAAAAATGATTGAATCATGGAATTTTGTTAAATTCGATGTCTCTAGTACAATGTAGATGGCACTATTTCGTTCCACTACGTACCTTATTTCCATTTTATCGTCTAGTGCGTTTGTTTTCTTGAAGTTGGCTCACTGTCGTGTAAAGTATTCATGTTGACATACTACAGCTGACAGGGGAAACTTTTAATCTGCCTGTTCATGTAAACTTTTGGAAATTAATCAGGTAATATGTTTATATTTTATAAAAAATGTCATGATTCTTTGTGGTTTGTTTATTTTCCTTTCAGGATCTTCATCAAGGGCAGGACTGGAACAAGCCACCTTAAATCAAGCAACATTTCGCTTTTGACCAATGTTATCCGCATTATTTTATTATTTGTTTTGCCAACATGTAAATCTACTATGTAACCTTCTAAAATGTGCCCAACGCTATGCGTGCCTTTGGCAGAGGTACTCAAATAAATAAAGGTTTATGTTTATGTTTATGAATTAATTATGCTTAATGTATCCGGGCATCTTCGTGTCGCCAGTGTTTAGGGAATTTTGTAATGTTACATGTATTTCATATGTTTCATTCAAACACAAATATTCTCGTCTAGTTCGGTAGTACCTGTATTTATTGTATCTTTTGATTCAACTAAAATCTATATGCTATCGCATAATCCCCATCATCACACACTGACACCGAGTGGTGTCCAACATTGTTCCAAATTTGGAACAGCTGCTGTTAATAAATTTCGTCAATAGAGGTTTTGTTATTAAAAAAAAAAAAACTCTCAAAAATTTGTTGTTTTATCAATTATGCCGTAAAATTTTTGCATATTTTTTTTAAAACTTTTTCACTTTCTGTCTAATAATCTCTTTCTTGGCAATTAAAACAGATCTCTGGAGATCTCTAGAGACGAAATAAAAAATTTCGTGTACACACTTCGAGTAGTGTCTCTAGAGACTTTTTCTTATTGTCTTCAGAGACTTAATTTTTTGGTCTGAGAGAAAAGTCTCTTGCCGTGTAAACATTTTGGAGATTTTAGATTCTGTAAACCGGAGACTAGAGAGCAAAGGTCTCTCACCATTTATCTTTACCTTAAAAGTGTTTAAAAATCAACACAATTAAAATTTTTAAAATTAAATTTTGTTTTGATTAGTAGCGAAACCGTTTGTATGTTCAGTGAGTTTCTTTCTTTGATCCACCGTTGAGAAATTGTTAACACACTCTCTGAGCTGGTATGCAAAAAAAAAAAAAAAACAAAAAAGTACTGTGCAATCTTAAATACCTCGGTGTGGATATGAGCATTAGATGTTTTAAAAAAATTAAGCCAAAATTTATTTGCCGTTAAAAGCTTGTCTGATCGCTTAGATTTTGACTGAAAGTTTGTAAATTCATCCACTAATCTATCAATTTAGTGTCATCAATTTCCATGTTTTTCTTTTGTAAAAAAAAACGTATTTTGAATTGCAGTCCATTAAGTATTCTCACTTATTTTAGGCAAAAACATCCAGTAAAACTTATCAAATTGTTGTAAAAGTTATGCACTATGCCGAGGAACAGCATGTTCTTAGTAGAATGCACACGCCATACTTTTCATTTTCCTTGTTGTTTATTTTAACTATTATGGGTAATCTTTTTTTCTCATCAAATGTCACCAACTTGGAATATTTCCCGTATTTGTATGCTGACATTTACAATTATTTTACTTACCTGACGTACTGTAGTGTAGATATTTAACATTGTGTGTGGGGCGCGCGGTATATAAAATAATACACAGGCACACAACGAAAGTTACACAAGCTATAGTTGTCTGCTAGCTTCACTACTGGGCTAAGACTGGCAGGGACCAGAAGATAGAACTTGAGTGAGAATTGAGTCGATCTGACTGTCAGCATTATCAACTACACCGTACACATTCAGTACACACAAAAGTAAAATTTTTATTTAATTGGTTTCCAAAATTTTTAAACCCCCGGACAGTATGGAAAACCCCGTCCTGACGCTCCCCGGATGCCTTCCGAACTAGGACAAATCCGGGGAAACCCAGACGGATGGCAGCCTTATACGTGGGTCGTCTAGTGATGACGAAACACCAGAAACTAATTTATCAATTTGAGCTTGGACGTTACAATATTTTGTTAGGTTTTAGTTCCAATAATTCTTGGTAGATCCTTTTGGGACTACAATTGAAATAATTATGTACATCTCGTATGAATTTTTCGAGATAGCTAGGCAATTTGGTACACGCTTCTGAAGCTCAAAGATGTAATAAATGGGTATGCATTTAAAGAAAAGAGATTTGGACAGTCTTGTTGCAATCGCGTTTTTCAAGAATTATTGCCTCCCATCATCACAGTGAATTTGCAATAACCCGCGAGCGGCGAGCCTCATATTTCTATACTTCACTGTATAGTGCCAGACAGCAATTCATATACATATGTATGAAAACGAATTGCTTGGGTGGGTTTGGTTTTATTCCCTGAATTCCCTGTTTCCCTCAATAGTAGTAAAATTCCCTGAAAAAGAGAAATTATGGTGTTGGACGGCCTATACAAAAGCGGCTGCAGAAAGAGCAATAATTTCTTCGCCCCGCGTCACTGACATATAATAAAAATGGACTGAACGTTCTTACTTCGAAAATGGCACAAATTTTGAAGAAGCTGTGAAAACCCTTTATTTCGTACAATTGCACACCGATTCATAATCTATTATCATTTGCAGATTAGAAAAACTAAGGAAGATGAAAATTAGTATTGCATTAAATGAAAATTGTTTAGGAAATTAAACTTGTTTTAATTAACACAAAAATTATTTTTTAATATTATCTACTGAAAAATGTGTTCCTCTGCAGATTTGATGTCAAATATTATTGAGCTTGTAAGAGATAGATGTATATAAACAATATATTTGTTTGCATTTTTATGTGATTTCCAATGCATTCTAATAAATACAGCCGTTCTGTTTCCAAAATTGTTTACAGTTTAGGGTACATTTTGAGCTTGAAAGAGACAAATAGATTTTAGCCAAAATTTGTACCATTTTTGACTATAGGAATTAGATAGGATAGCTCAGTCCATTCTTATTATATGTCACTGGCTCCGGTTAACACGCGCCGTGTGAAGTATATAAGTACTAAATGGCTTGCCTCGTGAAACTACGGGCCATGGGAAGCAAGGTTTAATAAAGAATTATTAAAGTTATTAATATTTTTATATTATGCGTTAAGTGAAAAAGATTAAAAGAATATATCTTTGGTGTACACATTATATGGGATAAACACATTTTTGTTTTTTAAAAATAACAAAAATTTTCTGCCTTAAATCCATTACATTAATTTTTAATTTTTTTATTAATTTCTTTGTAAAAATTTGTCAAACTCACTCCACTTAACTCCATTTCCTTTCCAAGTAGACCTACACTTAACTGAGCAGAAAACATAAATAGTCTTCGGAAACCTGGAGACGACGAAATACAAACTTCGAAGGCCGTAGGCCGAGCCTAGAGACCTGTTTATTGTAAAATACACGATGGGAGAGGGAGACGAAACCAAAAAAGTCTCTAGAGACTAGGTCTCTTTAGAGAAAAAAAATAAGAAGAAGGAAAAGAAGAAGCGACTGACGTTTTCTGTGTATAAAAGTGTAAAACGAATCAGCAAATTTTAAATGTTGAATGCCGGTGTCTTTTCTTTACTGCTTTATTTTGATTTTTTTAAAGTTATGTGATTATGAGCGGAGATAAAAGAAAAACAATTCCCACTGGGAAAATAAAAGAAAACGAGAATTCATAGGTAATTATGAATATTTAATTTGGCGGGAGAATCTATTACAGAACAATTCAATTTTTGTGTGAACAGGTTGGACTCGCAAGAGTGAGGAAAGGGATGGTGCTATGTGCAATGTTGGCAAAATAAATATTCGCCCCCACAGAATGGATCTATTGAGGCATATGAAAACGCCAAAGCATATTAAAAACTCATCTGCACTGAAAAGTCAAAAGCCATTGGAGTCTTGTGGTAAAATTTGGTTAATTGTTCCAACATATTAGATTCATTTTCTATTGGTTACTGTGCATTCTGCAATAAGATCTGTGGACCACTTAACTGATCTCTTTAATAATATATACCATCCTAAATTAAGTGATCTATTCCATCTTCAGCTGCGTAGGACTAAATGTAGTGCAATAATTAAAAAGGTGATTGCTCCAATTCTATTAAATGATCTTATAGAAGATATTGGAAATTAATTTTTTTCTATTATAATTGATGAATCGACAGATGTATCAAATGATACATATTTATGTATATGTGTCAAGTACTTTTCCCAGAAAAAGAATACAATTGTTACAAATTTCTTGTCCTTAATATTTGTAACAAATACTACTTCCCAGGACCTTTTTGAAGCTATAAAAAATTATTTTAATTCTGTCAAATTAAAAATAACAAATATTATTGGAATTGGGACGGATGGCGCAAGCAATTTATGCGGTAAAAATAATTCATTATTTACAATGCAAATATTATATTAAATAAATGTATTTGTCAGCCTGCACTTGTGTGCCTTAAAGGCTTCAGAATTTTTTTCGATGGCATAGATTTTTTAATTAAAGAAACTTTTAATTGGTTTGCTCATAGCCCTCTTAGAAAAGCTAAATATAAAGAAATTTGGAATTTAATAAATTCAGAATGTAATTTCTTGAAACTGATCCAATTGAGCTCTACACGTTGGTTAGTGAGATATAACGCTGTTGAAAGTGTTATAGATATGGGGGTACTCACTAATCAGTCAGTGCTTCAGGTGTCAATACCTTAGCAGCACCTTATCCAATTTTGTTGTCACACGAAAACCTCGGGTGCTGACACTTTCTCTGTTAGGTTCAAACTTTCTATTTCACAACTTTTCGTTATTGTTAAAACACTACTTTTTTCCTTTTACAACCATTCTTTATTACTTTCTCTATTCACTTCTAACTTTCTATTTCACAACTTTTCGTTATTGCTAAAACTCCGTGACCGCCCGATAATATGCCAATAAACCGACTGTACTCGACTTGGATTTTCGTAATCGCAAGTCTAGTTGCTCAGGATAGGAAAGTGCTTAATTAGCATTCCTATCCTGAGAAAATTATTTACCGCTGGGCATGTTTAAACATGCCCAGAATTATCGCGACGAACGATGGTTGGAATTGAAATTTGATATTTTCATAAATATCCAACCATCGTCGTGCTATCGTGCATACATTGTTGCGATCACAATGTATGCAGCTCGCGACAATTCGCTGATAAGAGCTTTTTTCGGTGAAGACTTGATCATTTCAGTCTTCACCGACGTAAAATTTTATGCACCCGATATGTATGTTTGTATGTATGTACATACATATCGTATTTACGACAAATCTTACTGAAGGTACGATTTGTCGTGGGGCTTTTGTTTTTTTCTAATGAAACGACTTGGGATGAAACTTAAAACTTCTATTTTTCCCAAGTCGTTCTTATGGGAAAATATTTTGGTTTTGTGCAAAGGAATGTGACGAAATTGCTGATGGCAATTTTTCGCTTTGCAGAGAGATAAGCTAACCATATTTTAAGCATGATTAGCTTTATACTTATGTATGTTGGTTAAATAAATTTAATCAATTATAATTATTTTTAAAATATCTATTTTAGACAATTTAGATATATAACAATCCTTCCCCCTTCGAAAAAGGGTATTATTCTTTGAAGAGGAATAATACTCAGGGGAAGGTGTAGACGGAAATCACTTTGTGCACGTCAGCGCAATTGCATTGACCAGATGTTTAGGTTTTAACTTTCTTGATTAATGCCGTCCGTCTTATCTCAGTTGAGAAAGATTTTGTTTATATATCGATGGTCGGGAACATATAAGAAATTTGGGCATTGCACTAAGATTTTTGGCTCATTCAACATGACGTTCCGAGTTGCGCTAGGTCGAAATCCCTGGTATCCCCCGAGCCTACTAACAGCCCGAATTACCAGTATTTGTATCTCCCGGGTAGCTCGCAATTGGCAGGGACCCATCAAGCTTTTGTTACACGAGCGGGATGCCGAGCCCGCGGTTTCCTGGATGGAGCCTGCTGAGGCCGGTCATACTTATATGGCCAATTTGTTTACCATTCCTCATGGCGGTATGGGCTGGTCCGCTTCAGGTAAGCTGAGTAAACGAAAGAGAAATAAAATCCTTGGGTTTTAGCTAATGCTTTATTTTAAACTTTCAGGTGGCACCCTTGTTATTAGTGGGGAGTATGGTTTTTGCGGATGTTGCATGTTTTCTGAGTCTGACCCCGTGGCGGCGCTTTATGCCATGTTCTTCGCAACTCCACCTGGCTCTCCATCAGGATCAGAAGAGGACGCAGATCATGCTGAGCCACCACTTGGATATGGCGAGGTCGCGTTAGAACCCGCGGCTTCCGACGATTGGGACTCTGAAGATTTTGTCGGCGACGTGACAGGTTCAGAGAACTGGGATCTTGAAGAGCCAGCCATCTAAGTGCATCAATGTGCCCCCTTCTTTTTTTTTTATTTTTATTGAAAAATTTGTATCTATCCTATCCCTTCTTCTTCTTCATAATTAATAAATATAAGTTTCTTCCCTTTAAAAAAAAATGAGTTTTATTTTAATGTTCCTATTCACCTTTCAGGATTTTTTTGTGTTTGGCTCTTAATTTAGTCGGCGCGGTCGTTCGGTTCTTGATCGGATTGGCACTGGTTTTTGGCTTGACATTTTTTCTTATTTTACAAAAAGGGATTTTGTCATCTTATTTTCTAAAGTTTGTTTTCAAATATTCATTCCTATTCTATTCTTATTTATTTACTTATTTTCTTTATGCAAAAAAAAAATTTTACGTTTTATTCTAATGTTAGTGGTTATATAGTTTCTATGGTATGTTATTTTTGTTATATATTTATTTTATTAACTCTATTTATTTTCTATTTGTTATCTCTATCTACTATCATTTATTGTATTTATATTGTTTATTGTTATATTTATTCGTTAACGCTAGCGAGGGAGAGTATCTTTTTTCTTTCCCTTGGGGTTTGTATTATGTACTTATGTTTTTAGTACCCTAATTTATCTTACTCTAATTTATTTACTATATATATATATGTTTTTTTTTTTTCATTTGGTTTTTATTCTTACATCTCTTTTTTAAATTATTTATTAGGGTTTATTGAAACCGCTTACATTTATTTTCTAGGTGCTCTACTATTAGTGATAGTGCTTATGACCGTTTGAAGTGGTGACACTATACCACTTGCACTGACCTAGTAGGTGGTAGGGTGCGGGTCCTTTTTAGAGGGGTAGGTTCGATTATTTCGAATTGTTTGCTTTGTTCCTCCGCCTCTGGGGTTTTCTTAGGCTTGCGTGAACGGTAATTTTTTATGAATGGGACTAGCCATTTGGCGACCAGGTACAGTACCATACATGTGATGACAACACCAGTTAAGGATACTGATGTTGCAGCTAGGACATGTGTAGGGTGGTGACTGATATGAGGAACTATTTTTTCTAATTTTTTGTCCAGTTCTTTTAATGACTGGGTACCTTCTAGGATGATGCTGTTAGTGTCATCTCCTGAATATAGTTCTGTCTGTATTTCTTCCGACGGTATTTTTTCTTTGGTTTCATTAAGATATTTTTCTACCATTTGCTCTAATGGAGCGATATTTGGGAAGTAGTTGGGTTGTTTGAGACTCAATTGCTGGATATTCTCTGCCTCATAATGTAGGATTTGTGATCCTACTTGTAATTGACAGGGATGGTTGATAGTAATTATTCCTTGGCCTTCTATTTTTGAAGTTAGGAATTGTTGGGTACACTGAAGGTGTACAATTGTTGGTTCTATCAACGAGAATATCCAAGAATTTGGTTTACTTAATTTAATAAGTAGGTCTCTGGGAGGTATTTGCGCTCTAAATTGACACTGTGGCTCTTCCTTTAATGGATTAAAGAGCAGCTTCACTACGCATTCTTTGGACATTGTAGCCTTTGTTATGGGAATGCCTAGCTTAGCGATGTAAGTGTCCTCTTTGGAAGATTGAGTGATCTTTTTGAAGATTTTAAGATCTTGTGTTTTTAATAATAGAATATCCTGTGTCTGTACCTGGTGCGCTACGTGCGAGTACTGTATTTCGGGTACCAATGATTGTTTTTTATTAACATGGATAGGGAAACTATGTATCCTATACAACTTCATTCGTGGTAAATTGAAAATCGGAAGTTGTATTCTAATAACTAATTTGTCTTGGACTATACGAGCCTTTGTTTCCGCTGTCTGATATAACAGGGAGAGACAATTTTGTGCATCTGGGCAAGTAGCGTGGGACTTGTGGTATATCTCTAATAAACTTTTGGGAGACACCACTAGCGGATGCAACTGGTGATTTTTACTGGAGATTATTATGTCGAGTAAGGCTTGTTGCCTGTACTCAATTTCGACAATTTGTAAGGTCAGGCTTGAAATTATCTCCTGCCTTAATTGTCTCATTAGTAAATCATCAGTGATATTTTGCATTCTATTTACCTGGAGATTTATTTGACGTTGTCTTTCCTGCAGAGATGTCAGTGGCTTTTGAATTTGTTGTAGTGTAGTTTTGACTACACTGATCTGCTGTCTTTCCAGGTCGGCTAGTGCTTTTGTATTTGTTTCGAGCTCCTCGAGTCGACTGTATACCTCTTGTTCATTAGTGCTGTCCATGGTCCCGAATAGGTAGTGCATTGCATTGCCTATTCCATCGAAGATGGATCTTGTTGATCTTGATTTGGGGACCACTTCTCGAATGACACTTTTCTTCTCTTGATATTTTCTAAGAGAGAATGAACGTGTTTTTGCTGTACCAGGCATAGCTCATCGGTTTGAGAGCGATTCGAACATAGTCGGTGAACTAAGTGCTCCGCCTGTTCTGCCATAAGCGTTTGGTTGTCCAGTTCCCTTAGGTTGATCTCCGTTAGTATATTCCATGTACTGTGGTATACTTGTAATTTTCCTAAGTCCTCATATAGTATTCCTGTATTGTTCAGGGGACTTATTGTGTAGGCTTCCGTTTGAGTTTGTCCCATTGCCAGATGGAAGCAGCATATTAACACCAATATGTGCTTCATGCTCTGTAGAAAATGAAGGATAGGCTTCTTTAGTCAGTTAGTTATACTGTTCTGCCCAATGAGAACACTCAAGAAAAAATATAGAGAAGGATGTGGACTGTAAATAATAACGCCGGGGAATATTTTATAGCCAGTGGTTTATTGTACGCACGTAAAACTTAAGTACAACACTACAACTAGAACTAAAATTCACAGAATTCAATTTCACACTTAAGAACTAAACTTCAATATATTCAAAAAAATCGCTTACTCACTACACAATAATAATTTCAATATAATACTGTCAAAGTTGTGGCTACTTTGACCAATGGCACTATATGTATATATATATAGGTATATAAATATATTAATTAATATGAAATATAATATATGATTAATCAAAGATGTACTCACCAGTATAAAACTATGGAATCGACTTTATGGCGTTGGTAATCAAATAGTTAGTGATTATCTTGTTCTAGTCGTTCCCCGGAACAAGATACTTTACTTCGGTCGAGACCCAAAGCAAAGTTGTATTAGTCGTGTTTATTCTAGTCGGTACCCAGAATAAATATCTTTATCTCAGTCGAGACCCAAGATAAAGGTTTGAGATTAGTGAGTGTTATTCTAGTCGCTACCCGGAATAACTATCTTTATCTCAGTCGAGACCCAAGATAAAAGTTTGAGTTAGTCTATGTTATTCTAGTCGCTACCCAGAATAACTATCTTTATCTCAGTCGGTACCCAAGATAAAGTTGTTGAGTTAGTAAAATTTATTCCAGTCGAGACCCAGAATAAATATCTTTATCTCAGTCGTTACCCAAGATAAAGTTATTAGGTTAGTAAATTTTATTCCAGTCGAGACCCAGAATAAATATCTTTATCTCAGTCGGTACCCAAGATAAAGTTGTTATTAGTAAGTTTTATTCCAGTCGAGACCCAGAATAAATATCTTTATCTCAGTCGCTACCCAAGATAAAGTTATTAGGTTAGTAAATTTTATTCCAGTCGAGACCCAGAATAAATATCTTTATCTCAGTCGTTACCCAAGATAAAGTTAATATGTTAGTAGAATTTATTCCAGTCGAGACCCAGAATAAATATCTTTATCTCAGTCGTTACCCAAGATAAAGTTAATATGTTAGTAGAATTTATTCCAGTCGAGACCCAGAATAAATATCTTTATCTCAGTCGTTACCCAAGATAAAGTTAATTTGTTAATAATTATATTTGATTACACTAGCCAAGTCGAATTCCAAAATGATGCGCACTCTATAGAAGCTGGATACTAAAAGAGAAAGATTCAAGTTGGCCTGCGACTTATATTGCCTGTGAACTGCGCACGGCACCAACAAATTATTTTACCTTGCGCATAACAACCAAAGTACATTGACCTTAGCAGCTGTGCGTAGGTAGCAACAGAAAGTCCGTTGACCTTAACAGCTGTGCGTAGGTCAGACGAGTGCATTGACCTTAGCAGCTATGCTTAGTACGTACAACGTATTAACTGAACTAATAGAATATACCTATACATACACAATATGGCCATTTCTAAATTATTTTTAGTTAATACTAAAATGTTTTATGCTTTTTAAGCTAAGTAATAATTTGCTAATAATATACATTTTAATTTCAATTAAAAGCCTGATGAATTCTGTCGATCGTGTCGAGATTTTGTAATGTGGAATGTAGCGATCATGTGTCGATTGTTGTCTCCACTAAAAAACTGCTTTATCGACGAGCATGTAGGTAGGTATATGTAGTTTCGTTCCCAACCTAGTTTCAATAATAAGAAATGCTTGGAATTAAAATCTTTTGAATGATTTAATTTTCAGGTGGCTATTTAATGTTGGTTTGAACATATACTAAATAGCATATAACATTTAGGTATAGTATTGCTTAATTAAATCGTTGATAATTTGTATAATGGGGGCTTACTTGCTAAAAGAAAGACGAGGTAGAACAGGATAGGAGGACTGTAAGCCGGTTCCTGCTAAATCTCGTCAAAAGATGAGCATTGTATTCTTTCAAAAGTTTAATTAGGGAATTGGTTAATTTACAACAATGAGTAAAAAGTAACTCATGAAGCGGAATACGAAATTCTCAAGGCAAGGTATGAAGGATGCAAGTCAAGGCAAGCAAGAAAAATTTTATTGGTAGAGTATTTAATTCACTCAGAGAGTAAGGGTTTATTTGTTATATGTTCAGTTTTATTTACGTAGCGTATTTTTTATTAATTTAAATAAAATTTAGGTAAAGTTTGACTTCATGAGTCATAGGGAGTAATCCCGAGTACGGAACCTTTAAGTAGGTAGTTATTAGTTTAACTGGCGAAAATTTGTTTCAGTGGGACTTATTTTCTAAAGGTGTATGTACCAGTGTACTACTCGTAATAGGGCTTTAAACGGTTGTTGTGTACTACAACCTGCCGTTTGCCTATTTTTATGGTAGTGTTTGTTGGACTAGGTACGTTGATTACCAGATATGGGCCAACCCAGATTTGAGACAATTTGTGTTTGCGGCTTTCACTTTTGAGGAGGACTTTGTCTCCTAGGTGGAAAGTGAGAGGCCTGACTGTTTTGTCGTAATATGCCTTTGAGCGTTGTTTGCTGGCTAAGAGATTTTTACGAGCCGTGGCATATGATTTTTGTAATCTGTATTTGAGCATATGGTAATAACTTTCGTGGTTATATACGGGCTCAGGGTCCCGTTTTAAATTAGTTGGGAAATCCGCTGTGAAGCCGTAAAGGCAAACCATCGGGGTTAGTTTAGTACCCTCGTGTACACTGTTATTGTACACGAATGCAGCGGTTCGTAGGAATTGATCCCATGTTTTGGGATTTTCGTCTACGATTGTACGCAGATATTCGATTAATGGTCTATGGGCACGTTCTAGTGCTCCATTAGACTGTGGATGGTATGCGGAAGTTTGTAACTTCTTTACCTTTAGCAGTTTGCAGACCTTCTTGAATAGCTCACTCAGGAAATTAGTTCCCTGATCGGTGACTATTCTCTTTGGAATGCGATAACGCGTGACAATCTCATTGAAAAAGATTTGCGCCACCGTTACTGCTTCTCCATTTGGTATGGCATACCAATCGACAAACTTGGTGAGATTATCTTGGAAAGTTAAGATATATTTATTACCTGATATGGTCTCTTCTAGTGGACCTACTATATCGAGGTAAACCTTGTCGAAAGGTTGTTCTGCGATGTCCGTTATTACCATTGGCATCTTGAATTGTGGCGATGCCTTCATTGTTTGGCACTTAGGGCATTTTTTTATGTACTTTTTTATATCGCGAAGCATGTGTCTCCACCAATACTTGCGTCTGATTCTTTTATAAGTCTTAATGACACCCTGATGGCCGCCGAAAGGAGAGTCGTGGTAATCCTTTAGGATTGTTTGAACTTCCTTGGGGCTCGTGATTATCTCAGGTGCCTTGACTGGACTTATTTCTTGTTCAAGCGTAGCCGGGGGCTGTATTTCCGCCTCTGGGAGTTTTTTAGTTTCTTTATCTTCCGCTGCCGTGGGCGGTGTTTCAGCGCTGGAGCTAGTATTGGCCTCTTGGGCTTTTTGGTTTTGAGCTCTGGTCACGGCGAAGCAATGAGCGGGTTTCTTTGTTTTCTTTTTATGTGGGGAAATGTTTTCCTCCACATCTGAGTCCATAGTGTGGTGGACTTGGGCTTGTACCGTTAAAGTGTTGCCTGTATTGTCTTCGATTAATACTTGTGGAATGCGGCTTAATGCATCCGCATTGGTATTATACTTCCCTGGTTTATATTCGATGGTATAATCGAATTCTGATAATTTGTGGTGAAATCTCACCAAACGGGAAGTCGGGTCTTTAACGTTAAAGACACCTTTGAGAGGCTTGTGGTCAGTATAGACCGTGAATTTCCTGCCTTGGAGGTAGCATCGGAAATTCCTAGTGGCCCAGACTATAGCCAATAACTCCTTTTCAATAGTGGAGTAATTTCTCTCGGCTTTGTTCAGCGTTCGGCTTGCATAGGCGATAGGTTGGTCTTTTCCCACTTCTCCTTGGGAAAGTACAGCGCCTAATGCTTCGTTACTGGCGTCCGTTGTGAGGTTGAAGGGTTTAGAGAAATCTGGATAGATTAAAAGTGGTGGGGAAATTAGAGCATTTTTAATGCTTTGAAATGCTTCTTGGCATTTCTCGGTCCAATTGAATTTTACGTCCTTGCGGAGTAAATTCGTGATTGGACGAACGATTTTAGAGAAGTCCGGAATGAACTTCCTGTAGTAATTGGCGAGTCCTAAAAAGGACTGAACTTGCCTTACTGTTCTGGGAACAGGAAATGTTTGGACGCAGGCCGTTTTGCTGGGGTCTGGTAATGCACCTTCGCTAGAGCATTTGTGACCTAGGTAAACAACTTCTCTTCTCAAGAACTGGCACTTCTCTGGCTGCAGTTTGAGGTTGTTCTCTCTCAATTTGTCGAAGACTTTGCGAAGTTTATCATTGTGGTCATTTAGGTTTTTCCCGTAAATGACGATGTCGTCAAGATAAACGAAACATTCGAGGCCTTGTAGGCCTGTCAGAACGAAGTTCATGAGGCGTTGGAATGTAGCGGGAGCTCCTTTGAGTCCGAATGGCATACGCTTAAATTCGTAGTGCCCGTAATTAGTGCTAAAAGCGGTCTTATGTCGATCTTTTTTGTCGACTAAGACTTGATGATAGCCGTTGGCCAAATCGAGAGTGGTAAAGTACCTGGCATGACCTAGTTGGTCAAGAATATCCTCGATTCGGGGTAGCGGAAATGCGTCGCCAATTGTCTTTTCATTCAATTTGCGAAAATCGACAACGACGCGCCACCTTTTTTCACCATCGGGTCCCGCCTTTTCGGGGACAACTAATAAGGATGAATTCCAAGGGCTTTTGCTAGTTTGGACTATCCCGTTTTCTAGCATTTCTCTTAATTGCTCGTTGATCACTTGTCTCTGGGTCTCTGGTAGTCTGTAGGCCTTTTGGTTTATGGGCGCTTGATCTTGTATTAAAGGGATATTGTGGGTGATAGCATTTGTGTATGTGAGCTTATCACCTTTTAGAAAGAAGATATCATTGTACTCGTAGCAGAGTTCGGATATCGAAGCTTTTTCTTCCGCATTTAGATTTGGGTCTAGGCTGAGCTCTTGGTCTAACCTGTTGACTCGCGGAGTATGTGTGGGATCTTCATGATCCGGAAATAAGTATTTTACGTGTTGTAAGATAGCTGTGTTTTCCGAAAAGCTTGCGTCTCTTTCCTCATTTGGTGTAGTTGTGTACTTACTATCTGTTTTACTTACATTACTAGATGGCAGGGAATGGGCTTCCTGCATTTTTAACGGTGGAGTACCATGTTTTATGGGTACTTTTGTTTGGTCCGAGTACTCGCACGCTTTCGTATTTTGGCTAATAGGCCGTGAAAAATTGGTTCTCTTAATACTATTTGACGGTGGAGCCAACTTTGCCTTCAATGAGGTCTTACGGATCTCGCACGCGTCTTTTATCGGGCTCAGGGGGCACCTTGTATTCTTAATACTAATTTTATTAAGTAGTGGAGTCGACTTTGCCTTTAAGTAGGTCTTACTGAGCTCGCACGCACTTGTGATAGGGCTCTTGGGCCACTGTTGTTTCTTAACACTAACTTGGTTGGGTGGTGGAGTCGTCTTTGCCTGAGAGTAGGTCTTACTGAGCTCACCCGCACCTGTTATAGGGCTCTTTGGCCTCGTATATATCTTAAATCTAGGTAAACTAGACGGAGGAGTCCTCGGCATCTTGTTTATCGGCTTCTGGATCTCGCTCGCATCTTTTATAGGGCTCTTGGGCCTCGAAATTTTTTTATAATTTACTCTATTGGACGGTGGAGTCATTGCTGCCTCTGTTCGGGTCTTACTGAGCTCGCACACGTCTTGTATGGGGCTCTTGGGCCGCGTTAGTAACTTATATCTAGGTATTTTGGAGAAAGAAGTTTTGCTTGACTTCTGTTCTGCCTTGGGAGGCTCACTGATGTTTGTGTTACTCGCTTGCGATTTATTCGGCTTGAGAACGTGTTGTGTATCAGTGGCTTCTCCTATTGGGATGACGGCGTAGTCATGTATAGGGAGCAGTTGTAATAATAAACTGTTGATGACTACTTTAAAATTGTTAATGTTGAGTATGGCAACTAGCACTGTTTCTTTCCCAGTAGGGAGTAAACTGTTGGCCAGGAAGACTCCGTCGCCTATCTCTTTAGATAAACAGAGCATTTCTTCCTTCACTCGTAACGGGACTGTGGTGATAATTTGTGACCTAGCAGGTATGCATATCGGTTCCTCTAAAGTAACCAGATGCTGCCTCATATCGCTGGTTTCTTGATCACCCAGAAAGCTCTTTTCGTATTCCGTCGGTTCTTGTTGAACCTGGCAGCCAGAATTACTCTGTTGAGATGCCTTGGAGACACTGCATGTAGATAGCTTAACCTGTTTAGGTTCCATCTTTTCAGCAAGTGACCTCACTTCGACTGCTTTTCTGGAATACAGCTTGTCCGTTTTGCATGACAAGGGCACGGTGAACTCTTCGGGATTTGTTTCCGTACAAGGAAACTTGAGTGCTTTATTTGGGCCTTCAACATTACAATTGTTTGATAGGAAATCGTTTCCTAATAGGCCGTCATCGGAAAGACCTGGCAGGTTTTGTACCACCTGAAACTTGCAGGGGATTTTAATTTTAAAATTGAAGTTGCCCTTGCAATTTCCCAATGTCTTTCCGGTTCCAAAAGGGGTCTGTAAAGTGCATGCCTCATTGGAATTAATTATCTTGAGGTCTTTAATTGCTCTTTTCTTAATAATACTAACCTCAGCGCCAGTGTCCACTACTAGTTTTGTATGGCCGTTAAGGCTTATGTCCAGTGGAAGTTTCACTGTAGGGACACCGGATTCGGGCGCTTGAGGTGACCCTTTTAATTTTTTAGTTGGGTTTATAGTCGAGCCGGGGAGTTTTGGGTCGACTGCATGTCGTTTCCCTGACTCCGGGCTTCCCATTTTTTCTTCTGGCGGCAGTCTTCGTCTGCATGTCCTCGGCGACCACAAAAGGTGCATTTGAGTCTTATATTGAAGACTTGAGGACTTTTGGTGTTGTGTTGCTCTTGTGTAGATCTGTTGGAGAGGCGTGGAGGAACAATTTGTTGGGTCTGTTGACTTTTTCTGCAATCACGGACGTCATGTCCATAGATTTTGCAGTTTGAGCAGAAAGGGGTGTTCTTGCGCTTAAGGCAATCTGTATATGTATGACCCTTTCGCTGGCAGAAATTACACGTGATGTTACGGACCAGTGCATCTGTATCCGAGTTTCTGGCATCAGTGTTTGTAAATGGTCTTTGCCGTGCCTGTGATGGACCTGGGTTATTCACATTGCGTGAAAACTGGGTTGGATTTGGAGCTCGAGGTGATGCGAACATAGGTGTTGATGGCATTTGATAGTAAGGAGCTCTATAGTAAGCTCTCACTCGTAAATCTGGGTCTACTGGTGCCATTGGAGGAGCTTGTACCAGAGGAGTCTGGACGAATGTAGCACTTTGTTGTAATTTCTCCATGTCCAAGGCTTTTTGAATTAGTGACTCTAAATCGCCTTCTCCCTGCGTGAGCAAATATTGACACAGGTGTGGGTTAGTTACTCCACTTTTCAGAGCGTTTTTGGCGAAATCCATCAGCTGTGTTTTCACAGCAGGGACTGCCTCAGCTCCATACTTCTGTGTCGCTGCCTCGTTGCAAATCGTCAACAACTGTTTCAATCTTGTAATGAACACAGTGAGAGATTCTAACGGGTTTTGTCTGGTGGTAATTAATTTGTTCACCAGCTCCTGGTATGTCTCACGGGGAAGATACGTTCTGTTTAAACGTTCCTCTACTTCAGTAAATGAAGCAGGGACGTCTGAAGCGAATAATTGGTATGCGTCACCTCTGAGTCTTGTAGGAAGGACCTGAATGAAAGCCACTTTTTCTTCATTATTAAGGCACTGCATAGTTTGTTTGCAACAGCCAATGAAGGTTTGTAACTCTCGTCCCAATTGTGGGGTACCTTCACCCGAAAATAAGGGAACGAGTTGAGCTGTGAGCTTAGCTACTTTAGCGTAATCCACCATTATGTGTAGTCTATTGACTGGAAATTGAAATTTGGGTGGACTAGCTGGGCTTGTTTCTGGGCTGATTTCCGTTAAGGATTCTTCGAGCCAATCGATTAGCAGGTCTTCAGGAGTTGGTTCAGCTACTTCACCGTCACTGTCGCTATCACTATCACTGTCACTTAACCTAACACTCTTATTCTTTCCTAGATCTAAACTGAGTGAGCGCCGAGATTCGGAAAACTGTTCTAGTTCCTTTCGGAACTGTATTGTTTTTTCTTTTAAGGTCTTTAACTTGACGAGTCTGGTCTCACGCTCTGTTTTTAATTTGTGATCTAAGGCGTCACAACGGGTAATCGTCAGTTTATCCGATTCCCGCGCTCTCTCGTATAATTTATTTAAAAACTTAGCTAAACTTACTTGACTATTCAGACCTGGCAGAACGGTTCCGCTTCGAAGTCTAGGTCCTGTTGGGGGTAACTGTGGAGGTTTTTCTCCTGCAGCGGATGATGTACCTTCACCGGGGTGCTGTGTATTGGCACCTGGGGTTAATCCCGCGTCGGCTAAAGATGGAGAGTTTTCCCTCGCTGCTGTTTCTGGTTCCTGCTGAGGTAGAGCAGGATTGTCGGCTGGCATATGATGCGCTGTTCAGTGAAAGGGGGGCTCCTTGCCTGCTTTTTTTTTTTTTTTTTTTTGTTTTTTTATTTAGAACTTCATCAAAAATCTGATTACTAAGTTTACAAAAGAAAAATTAAAAAACAAAATAATTTAAAAATTATTATACATATGTAAACAATGATATTGACCAATAGTGTACAAACAAAATTAATAAACTGAAAAGTAACCTTAACTAAGCTGATCCCTTAATTCACTTTTTGAAAGATGAAAGTCAATGCAATCAAACCAGTTGTTAAAGAGACGAGACATTGATGAAATCGGCTCGTGAAAACCATAGTTCGTACTATGATGAGGAACGACGAGGAAGTCGTGGTTCCTCAAGGAGCGCGCAGGAATAGATATATTGAAAGTATTTAAGAGCTCAGGAGAATTTATCGCTCCCTGTATACACTGAAACGCAAAAACAACTCTGGAAGCTTTTCGCCTATTTTCGAGAGAATCCAATGGAAAGAGTTTAAGCCTATCAACATATGGAGGTAAAATAATAGGGTTATGCCAATGAAGTCCACGCAGAGCGAAACGAACGAATCTCCGCTGCACAGCCTCAATACGATTTATGTGTACAGCATAAAACGGAGACCAGACCGGACTGGCATACTCCAAAATAGGTCTAACGAATGTGCAGTAAAGGACCTTCGTTATGAATGGATCATTAAACTCCTTTGACCATCTCTTTACAAACCCCAGAGTAGCATTAGCCCTGGCCACGATTGAATTAATATGATGTTCGAAGGAAAGACGAGTATTAAGGTAGACACCCAAATCTTTGGTTTTGTCAAGTCTAGTTAATAAGCATCCATCTAAAGTATAATTAAACTCCAATGGCCTCCTTTTACGAGAAAAGGACATAGTAGTACATTTGCTTATATTAAGAGGAAGACAGTTAATAGCACACCATTTATGAAAGGTGTCTAAGTCCAAATTTAGAATTCCACACTCGTTTTCATTAGAAACAATGCGGAAGATTTTGGCATCGTCAGCATAGCAAAGTATTCTTGAATTAGTCAAAATCAGAGATACGTCATTAATGAAAATAATAAAAAGGAGTGGTCCGAGATGGCTGCCTTGAGGAACACCAGAAGTATTATCTATTACGTCAGAAAGAGCTTCGCGAAATATAACTCGCTGCGTACGATCCGATAAATAAGAATGAAGCCAATTGACAAAAACAGAAGGAAAACCAAGCAGAGTCAGCTTATGAATCAAGATTTTATGATTGATTCGGTCAAAAGCTTTACTAAAATCTGTGAATATGCAATCAACTTGCTTTCCGCTTTCAATTGCAGAAATGCAGAAATTAGTAAACTCTAACAAATTAGTCGTAGTAGATTTACCCTTCATAAAACCATGCTGAAAAGAGCGCAGGAAAGGCTTGCAGTGGAATGACAAAACATCGCAAACCATGGCTTCAAATATCTTACCAATACAACATAACTTAGCGACGGGTCTGTAGTTAGAAATGTCACACTTATTACCCTTCTTGTGAAAAGGAATAATCAAAGAAAGCTTCCACTGTTTAGGAAAAACACCACAGGTTAAAGATAAATTAAATAAATAACACAAAACAGAAACTATGGACGTAGCACAATTTTTTATGAACGTGGAAGGAACGCCATCCGGACCACTAGAAAAACTATCAGCTATGCTTGAAATGTACTTGGAGACAGACGCTTCATCGAACAACAGGTCCTTAGGTTGAAGAGAAGTCGTCGGGAGCTTCGTCAAATGGGTAAAATCGTTATACCTAATATCACAGTGGTTATCACAGAAGACAGTTTTAAAAAAGTCACCAAAAAGATTGGAAGTCTCCAAGGGATCAACGCTATCTATGTTTCCAAGTCGCAACGATGAAGGGTATCCATCACAGTTGCGCTTAGAGTTCACAAACTTCCAAAATTGCTTAGGTTCCGTACGCAAGGCCGACCTCATTCTATGTATATAATCATTATAAGAATCATTCAGGTACGATATGTACTGAGCACGCAAATTAGAATAAGTTACGTAATCAGCATCGCTCCTTGAGGAACAGAACCTCCTCCAAGCTTTATTCTTCAAATTTTTAAGATGCTTCAAAGAGCCATTGATCCATGGTTGACAATGCGAAGTACGATTCGAACTTACAAGTGGTACACAGTGAGTAAAACAAAGAAATAGGATGTCATAAAACGAGCTCACAGCTTTATCAATGTCACGTTCACCCAGAACACCGGTCCAGTCGCAGGCGGATAGCCATTCATTAATTTTATTAAAATCAGCTTTTTTAAAGTTATAACAATACTCGTAGTTACCAGAAGCATTAGATGATGAAATTACAGGATCAAAAAACAAAACTGTATGTAGTGCCGGATGATGACTTGTTTCAGGAACCATAGGAGTTAAACAATGCTTAACGAGAGTACCATTGGGATCGGACGAAAATACCAGGTCAAGAGATTTTCCAGAGTCATTAGTCACACCGCTAGACTGCATTAAGCCAGAAGAAATGATGTTGTCAATAAAAGATATGGCATGTTGAGGAGTCGCTATAAAAGAAGGCAGCAAGCCCTCATCGTCCGGAGAGTGTACCCAACTCACATTAGGTAAGTTAAAATCACCATAAAGCAACAATTCATCGGCAGGCAGCAGAACTTCAGTAAGCCTATCTATACATGAAGCCAACAAATCAAATATATCGGCAGATGGGCATGGAGGGATATAAACTGTAGCAATATATACGGTTTTGTGTGAAAGCCTGAGAGCCACACAAATAAACTCCAGATCACCGGAATCAACAAAGTCAACCAAGAAACAAGGAAGGTCGCGACGAACAGCACAAAGTACTCCACCTCCAACAGGAGCATCCAGAGACAGACGATGGCGGTCACGGCGAAACAACAAGAACTCGGGACCAAAAAGCTCTTCATCATGCTTAGGTCCCTTTGCTGTAATTGAGAGGGGGGTTTCTTTAACCGCCTTCGAGTTCCCTCTCAATCCTTTGTCGGTTGATTTCGGCTTTCTTTTGCAGCTGGGGGGGCCCTGGGCCGTCTTAACTTCCCCTGGATCTAGTTGAAAAGGGGGCTTATGAGCCGTCTTCGATTTCCTCTTCAACTCCGGATCGTTGACTGCTAGCGTTTGGTCGTCTGCTTGGCTGAGTATTCAGGCTGCTTATAGAGCTGTGTCCTGGCTGATCTGTACTCGTCCTTCTGGGAGGTTTTGGGTGGTTTTCCACTTCCTTCTTTGGAGTGTTTGATAGTATCCCTCGGTGGTGCCTGTGCACTATTTGGGGTGAACGCTTGCCCGCCTGGAGCAGAGGCGCCTAGAGATGGTATCTACCCGAGTGTTGGGGGTGACTTGGCCTAAGTGGCTTAGTCAATGGGACCCCTTAGGTTCGCAGGATAGCGGATTTTAAAGCTCTTATGCCTTTCTATTTTGACTTTAGAAAGCAGGCTTCCACTATCCTACCGGCTGCGCCAATTTGTTATAGATATGGGGGTACTCACTAATCAGTCGGTGCTTCAGGTGTCAATACCTTAGCAGCACCTTATCCAATTTTGTTGTCACACGAAAACCTCGGGTGCTGACACTTTCTCTGTTAGGTTCAAACTTTCTATTTCACAACTTTTCGTTATTGTTAAAACACTACTTTTTTCCTTTTACAACCATTCTTTATTACTTTCTCTATTCACTTCTAACTTTCTATTTCACAACTTTTCGTTATTGCTAAAACTCCGTGACCGCCCGATAATATGCCAATAAACCGACTGTACTCGACTTGGATTTTCGTAATCGCAAGTCTAGTTGCTCAGGATAGGAAAGTGCTTAATTAGCATTCCTATCCTGAGAAAATTATTTACCGCTGGGCATGTTTAAACATGCCCAGAATTATCGCGACGAACGATGGTTGGAATTGAAATTTGATATTTTCATAAATATCCAACCATCGTCGTGCTATCGTGCATACATTGTTGCGATCACAATGTATGCAGCTCGCGACAATTCGCTGATAAGAGCTTTTTTCGGTGAAGACTTGATCATTTCAGTCTTCACCGACGTAAAATTTTATGCGCCCGATATGTATGTTTGTATGTATGTACATACATATCGTATTTACGACAAATCTTACTGAAGGTACGATTTGTCGTGGGGCTTTTGTTTTTTTTCTAATGAAACGACTTGGGATGAAACTTAAAACTTCTATTTTTCCCAAGTCGTTCTTATGGGAAAATATTTTGGTTTTGTGCAAAGGAATGTGACGAAATTGCTGATGGCAATTTTTCGCTTTGCAGAGAGATAAGCTAACCATATTTTAAGCATGATTAGCTTTATACTTATGTATGTTGGTTAAATAAATTTAATCAATTATAATTATTTTTAAAATATCTATTTTAGACAATTTAGATATATAACAAAAGGATACTATCGCAATATTTAGAATTACAAACATTTTTATCTGTGGCTGCTCTGAATGAAAGATGTTATTCGGCAGTTATACTTGCTAATATTTATAAAGTTAAAAAAAATGTTCTGATATTGAAATTTATTAAGCCAATATTGAAGATTATTAATGGTTTGAATTTAAATTTCCAAAAAGACTCCATTGATTTCTTTATAGCAATTGATGAAATTGTATTGATTTGCGAGACGCGTCTTTAAAGATAGCTTTTTACAGTCCTGTTCCGGTGATGTTTTTAATTTAGCAGCTGGGATAATAAATATTTCTTTTCAACTTGATATAAATGATATAAATTACGGACAAGATTTTTTAAATGAAATGAATACTTCAGGCCTAAGTGAGGATGATCTTAGAAATTTGAAAACAAAATGTAGAGACTTTATACTAAAATTAATTGATGAAATGATAAAACGTTCGCCCGAAAGTATTGATGTTTTTGAAAAAATTAAAAACTTTTCTCCTAGTATGCTTAAGTCGATTTAGACCAAAGTTTATTGAATTACCTCTTTTTTTTTTGCTGATAAAAAATGTTATTCTGATATTGAAGAAGAATACGAAAGATTATTACATGTCAAATGGTCCAACATATTTGAAGATATTCCAAATGATACTTTGACATTTTGGGAGAAAGTTTCTCAAATAAAGACATCCTATGATAAGCCAATGTTCGAAAACTTGAGCAAATGTGTTTTTGTTTTACTGTCATTACCAAGCTCTAATGCTGAAGTTGAACGTGCCTTTTCAACACTTAATAGTATTAAAACTAAAGTAATGAATGAATAAATGATTGTTAAAGACTTTAAATGCTGTTCTACGCATTTAATTCTTTTGTTTTTCTAACAAAATCTGTTGCAACAGTTTTAATCCAAGTATCAGAATGTTAAAAAGAATGACTGCTAGTATATACCTCGACTGTACTTCAGAATCTGATGATCAAAACGATGAATTTTTCGAATTAATATAAAAAATATTTGATATTTCGAAAATAAACATAAATGAAAATGTTCTATGTAAAATTCGAACTTTTTTGCTTTATTTTTAAGCCTCTATAATATGTTACTTGGAGAATACATATATATCTATATTTTTTACTTTATTTTTAAATGTGAAGTTTTTTGTTACGTTTTCTATTATTATGTTCAGCATTAATTGAAAAGTTTTTCGATGTTACTTGAATAAATTTTGTTTTTTTATACCTTAAACGAAATATTTTGATTATCATAGGTTTGATTTCAACATGTGTTTCATCTTTTCAAAACTGCAATAAATCGAAGCAGTAGCCTAGAAAAAGGAACGGTTTACATTAAGAGATTGAAACTTAATGTTAACCTGTAATAAACTTGAATAACAAAAACAAAATCTCGCTTACATATAATTAGCTGTCATATTGGAATTCAATTGTATCAATATGTTGTCTGTAATTCCCTTTTGTTTCAAGTTTCAGCTAATTTTTGTATTTTAGTAATTACAAATTGTTTGGATCTGTTCTTCCCGACGAATTGTAATTTTTACACATTATTCTAAAAAACAAAAAAAACTAATCTAATATAGGTATTCGCAGTTTATTGAAATGTTCAGAATATTTTGACTATCCTTATACCTAGATCATGATACAAAGACAACAAGGTATGGCTAATTCTAGAGAGGAGCTTTTCGGGTTATTCCTTCATTTATACACAAATGTCATTTCTAGCGAATTTGTTTTGAGTTTTTTTTTTATATTGACTGAAATACGTTTTGAATATATAAAATATTTAACAAGACATTAGTTTCTTCGTTCAAATCACTTCGGGAAAAGTAATTATTACAAATAGCACAGTTTTTCCACTTTGATGAGACGAACAAATTTGTGACATTCGCCCTCAAAGGCAGGCAACCAATTGATAGATAAATCGGCCATAAATCTTTGTAGGTATCATGCTAGGGTATGATGAAATAATATGACATATTAAGTTTGTCAATCTGGTTGTAATACATAGAAAAAATTATGGTAGAGCAAAATGGATTGCACACACACGCACAATAAAAGTTATTTTGATTTTCGCATGTTAGTCTATCAGTTCGTCTGTCCGTCCTCTCGATAACCCAAGAACGTGTATAGAGAGCTGAATTTTGCACACGGGCATTTTAAAAACAAAGTAAATTTCCAAAACGGGACAAATCGGGTAACTCTTTCGTAGGGTTGCCATATAAAAAATTCGTTTTTCACTATATTGGGCACTGCTTGAGAACACGTTAAAGTAGAGAGCTAAAATTTTGTAAACGATGTTTTCATAGCAATAGTAAAAAGAATTTAAAATGCACCGAATCGAGTAACCTCTTCGTGGTGTTGCCATACAAAACTTTAGATTTTTTAGGTATATTGTGAAAAATATCAGTCCTACATATTTATATTGTACTAAAAAGTTCTTCAGAATACTTATACTTATGAAATCCTATGAAATTCGTATTAATAATTTTTATTGTCCGACGATAAGTCCGAGAAATATATACGAAAAAAGACTTTAACATTGAAACTTTCACAGAGGGTGACTATACGAAATTACATACGGGCATTAATTTAGATTAGATTAGATTTGTCGAGGAGTGTACAGGCGTTGACCTCGCATTCACTGCGTCCTAAAAGATCTATTTTGAGTCCCATTTCAATTTATTCTCTTTCTAGGTTTAGACTGTTAATAAAGTCTAGGACCAGACTGGGACTTAAGTTCCACACGTATAGTTTGGTGGAGGAAAAGCATGTTTGAGGTGGAATAATATCCGCCCGGCCAGTGCTTCACAGATGCAGAGCAGGTGCTCCGAGGTTTCCGGGCATTCATCTAAGGTATTGTAAGAATTGATCTTAGACCAATTCTAGATTTTTTCTTGTTATTCTTTCATTTTATTTCAATGGACAGGCCGATGCAGGATACAAGACAGCATAAAAGACTTGATTATGCTTCTGTGGCAAGTCGTTGGTTTAAAAACTATCAAGACACTGGAATATTCTGCTCCAAATCTTAAAGGCATAGGGTTAAAACGATATACTTATGTTCATACACATAGACTTTTTCCTTGCACGATTACATTAAAAAAATATTAAGACTCAGCTTTTCGATACCTCACGATTTTGAAAGTTCAGGTAAATTCTCCTGACTTTTTTCTGCACTTAATTTTCTTTGCTTTACAAAAATTCCTTGTCATATAGAAAGTACGTACTACAATTGGTTAAATTAAGCATATCGTTGTCTCGCCCTTAAACTTACACAGATTCTTATGATGTTACATTTTATCGGCTCTCCTTACGTAGACTTCACACATTTCTTCCGCATAGACACTCTAACTAAAAGAGTTTCAAATTGAATTAACTTTATACTCTTGTCGGGTCGATTCTGGTGATTTATGAGGAGGGATGAAAGCTTTTTTCCAGTCTTTAATATTGAATAGAATCAGCAAAAGCTTTCTGAAGGAATTACCCGTGAAATTTATACGATGCTTGTTAAGATTCATTTATACGAGAATTAATTTTCTTTCATACGCGAAGAGGTAGAGTGTTTCAAGGGCTGTACACTTAACTGGATTGGCATTCCTAAGGTTATAATACTTTGGAATGATAAGGAATCTTTTCAGATGTTCTTTTCTGAAAGAGATACTTTTTATGATTTATCATGTTTGAGAAATGATCCAATGGAAAATCATTCATATTACGGATTTCTTACAGCATATGAAATTTAGTGTAATTTCACCATTTACGTAATGCTATAGAGACAACAACAATGTTGAATAATCTTCAGTACGTTATATAGTTATTATATTTAGATTATACAGTTAACAAATAAATACAAACTATGCACACAAGGAATAAACAATTTTACCTTAAACTAAATTTTTGTAGGTATTTATCATTTTATAAATTATAATTTATCGTCTTCTTGTACTTGGGCATCTCGAGGGTACTTGACAAGATCTTCTTCGTGTCTGAACTTTTGAGCCACTGTATAATCCATCACTATCGCATTCTGGTGTTGGATTACAGCAATCACTTTCATTGGAACTAGATGCTCGAGCTAATGCTCTTCTAGTTTTATCATAGCATTTTTTATAAAGTTGTAGGCAGCTTCTTTTGCAATCGTAATAGTACTCAGTTGCTAAACTGACATTAACCAGAATAAAGAAACTTAGTAAAGTCACCAGAAAACCAATAAGTGCATCGCCACCCATATCGTAATACATATTTGAAGCACTCTCCATAAGGATACATTTCATCAGTTTGTAGAATGTTTTTTCCAGACTGCACCATATAATTATTGTACTAAATTCGATTAGTAGTAGGGACATAATGAATTCGACAAACACTTGGAATGCTTCCGGTATGTTTGTATACCTATCCGGATACAGATCTGAATCAATAATAACAAGAATAATTGAGATAAGAAATAGCCAACTTGCTACAGTTGGAGCTGGTGAACAATTATGTTGCGGTTGTTCGAGGAATATTGACACTCTAAGAAGTAGGTGAACTATTGTTGCTAGTACCACTGCTGTTTTCGATGTCATCTTTTAGATTAAGCAACTTAGTACATATGTAGATGACAATTAGTTATTTATCTAAAATAAATATCAGTTCCTTTTTCTTGAACGTTTCTTTTTGTACACGAGTTCCTTGAACAGAGGCACTACAATATATATCATGAAATTTATAATTCTGTAAAAAAAAATAATAAATTTTAATTTTTAATCTTAAACGTAGAAAAGTTATTACGGAATACATACTTAACTACTATTGATATAATAATCCGATGGACATTGCACAATAAGAGTCCGATGAAAATTATAAAATAAGAGATGAGTCGGCGTGTAAGCTCAAACCCTTCCTCCGTTTTCGATATACGAACAAATTTAGAGACTGGCACTTTTCCATCTACTGCATACAGCACGAATAGGCATTTGTTTACGAAATTTGCCTGGAAAATTTCAAATATTTAATAAATTTTTCAAAATGTCAGTTTTCAAAATGACAAAATATGTATCGCCAACTGCGTGTGATTGTCAAATTTTTTTTTGTATAGTCTTGAACTTACCTTACCTAGGGATGTGTGATCGTAAAAGCAACTTTAACTTAAAAACGGTTGCATATATGTAGGTAGGTATAATGCTCTGAGATTTCCAAATGTACTGAGAAAGGTTATTCCGGATTTTGGCGGGAAAATCGTTAAAACAATTAAGATTTTTCCCAATCTTTTTACGTCGTCCTAATAGTCGTAATAGTTCGAAACTAATTGGAAAGCTTAAACGGTTTACTATTTTTTTGACGATCTGATAACCTTCATAGGATGTATAATAAGGGAGTTACGAGGTGTTGAGAGAAAATAGTACCCAAAATCAGAAATCCCTCCAACCCCGCATTTTGCCACGCCATCTTCCCCTACAATTTTTTGTTCCTCTCGATATGGCCTATCTATGGTTACCTTTAGTAAATCGACTTGCGGGGTACCCTGTATAGTCATTTGTAGTAGAGTTGGTCTGCTATACCCTGGATCTAGCTATGTAGCTCCAGCCTATGATACAAAGAATAACAAAGGATGGCCTAATTATCTGTCACGAATTTGTCCGTCTCAACTTCAATCGTCCTTATCAAAGTGAGAAAACATTTGGTATTTGAAAATTTCTTTGCTTTTCCACTAGCACGTAATTACTTTACCCAAAGTGATTTAAACGAAGAAACTAATGTCTTGTTAAATATTTCTATATATTCAAAACGTATTTGAGTCAATAAAATACGAAAAACTCGAATGCAAATGCGCTGGAAATTACATTGTCACCTCATGACGTAGCAACACAAATTCCTCTTGAGTCGGTGATACCTTGGTATCTTTGTATCATGGCTACCCTGGTAGACATATCAAGATGAGCTGATCAATGAGCTCCTCGTGAGCAATCAGTTGAACGTACTGATGAAATTTATTCGCTTTTGAATCAAAGCAAAAAAAAATAATCATTTATTTACTTATTCACAGATAGTGTGCATGAGATATTGCATCTCTTTCTTTTATTACGAAATGTATACTTTGCTTCTCTTTTGTGCATTTTACAATATTAGATGAGCACTTCGATGAGAGAGCGTCACGATGAACTTATTAATGAGCAAGACAATGGGGGTCACGATGTGCTTATTAATGAGCATGTCAATGAGTGTCATGATGAATTCATAAATGATAATCGGCATTAATGATTGATTTCATATATTTTTACGACTTTGAACTCCGGTTGCAAATCAAACTCTAAGACGCTGAAGCGTAAGGATTTGGGCATAATAATAATAATTTATTTGGCAATGTACCCAAGATTAAAAGATCTTATTACAGTACTAATATCAAGAGGAGGAGAACAAAAGAAAGAAAAAGCTAAAAGTATATAATAATAATAATAAAACTAAAAACTTAAAAATATACAAACTAAGTACTAAAAAATAATGGAGATAGTAGTCCAATTAATTTATTTAGTAGATGCGTGCACCATTCAACCTAAAAAATTTAAATTATTAATTAACCTTGCAAAAGATTTGCTGGAGCCTTCACTTTGAATATTACTTGGAAGAGAATTCCACTTACGAGCAACCTGGACAAAGTAAGAACACTCACCATACTGTGAGATGTGCCTTGGGATAAGAAGCTGAGGATTTCTGGTAGAATGCAAGAACTGCAGTTTCTCATATAAGTAAGCTGGGCTTTTATGAATTATTAATTTTTGTAAGAAAATAAGTTGACGTCTAGTTAGATATGTCTCAAGGGATATGCCCAGGATCGATGATACATACGCTGATATGTGAGCGCTACGAGGGAGCTTGTAAATGTATCGAGTAACATCATTGAACGCAACTTTCAGTTTCCTTTGACAAACAGAATCAAGTGTGCCGAATATTAAACTGCCATATGTAAAATGTAGTACAATTACTGACTTATCCAACTTCAGTTTAAAATCCACTGACATGGAGCTTGAGCTAATCCACAATTGCCGCAGAGCACCATGTACCTTTCTCATCGTTTCCGCAATGTAGGTGCAGCAGCTGAACTTGGAATTAATTTTGATTCTCAAATTTTTGAGTGAGTCAACATATTCCAAGACTGTTTTGTTCAATACCACAGGGAGAAAATCGGATTTCTCTAATGCACGCCTATAAATTGCTAAGCAGTTTGATTTGGACCCAAGACTGTGTTGTTCAATACCACAGAGGGAAGCTCGGATTTCTCTAATGCACGCCTATAAATTACTAAGCAGTTTGATTTGGACGGATTCAGTGACAGCTCATTAATTGCAGACCACTTATGTAGGTACTGCAGATCCTTATTGATAAGATAGACACAATCCTCCATTAGTCCTATAGGTCTACTAAGGTACATCTGTACATCATCAACAAATAAATGAATAGAGAAATTTTTAATAGCACTTGGTAGGTCATGTATATACAGGCTAAATAAAAGTGGACCAAGGATTGATCCTTGAGGAACACCTGAGGACAGATACGCCGGATTAGAGAGAGTGTCTCCTACCTTCACCATTTGACTGCGATTCGTTAGGAAACAGGTAATCAGCTTAACAGCTATAGATGAGAAGTTCAGCCCATTACCATTACCAAGTTTAGAGAGTAGTTTTAAATGATTAACAGAGTCAAATGCTTTACTATAGTCAAGTAAAACCAATATTGTCAAATGATCACTATTAAGAGCATCATAAATATCTGTGGCAACTTTTAAGAGAGCAGTCTCACAGCTGTGCCCCGGTCGAATGCCAGACTGCCAAACTGACAATATTTTATTCACCTCTACATAATCCATAATTTTCTTATATAAGATCTTTTCCAATCCGTTGGCCAGAAAATTAAGCAGACTAATGGGACGATAATCGCTAGGTTGAGACGGACACACTTTCTTAGGAATAGGGACAACTGTAGCTTGTTTCCATTGGGTCAGAAACTGAGATCTGGTGAGACAGCAATTGTAGATATGGACTAGGGGACAAGCTATATATGGCATTATGAGTTTGAGGAATTTGGGATTTAGCAAATCAAGCCCAGTGGCATTTGACTTAATATAGTACAACGTGGAGAGAGTGAAAAGAAAAGCCCCCGAGAAAGGAAGTTAGAATAGTCTATAAGTTATGAGAACGCTGAGCCGTAGTTCCAGTGAAATTAGTAAAAAACTTGTTCAGTGTATCGGGATCACAGATGACTAGTGGGGATTGTTGCCCATATATTTCCAAGCTGCGAATATTTTTCCACAACCTTCTAGAAGGCTGGTCTAAATCTAGCTTGCTTTGAAGATATGCACACTTAGACGAATGAATCATAGATGTTACCCTATTACGAATAGTTTTGTATCTGTTATGTGCCGCTAAACAGTGCGATCTTCTGTACTGCTTAAGCAGAAAATCACGCTCAGCCATGGCGTGGTGAATCTCTCGGGTGATCCAAGGGCAACGATTGTCCCAGACTCTACATGTTTTTAGGGGCACATACTTATTATAGAGATTCAGAAAAATATTCGTTAAAAGCTCGACCTTACCGTCCAAATCATTACAAGTATATATGTCATTCCACGATATTTGGTCACACTCAGAAAAGAGCGCAGTCATGTTAACGCTTTTAAAATCACGATAAGTGAACGTAGTATTGCGAGTTGTGTCAAATCTAAGGTTGAAAGTCATAAACAGAAAGTCATGATCAAAATTACTTGGCGGTGATATTTGACTGTTGAATAGAACATTATGTATGTTCGTTGTGAGGATATAATCAAGCTGCGATGGAGCGGCAGTATTGAAAAATGTTGGCTGGTGTTTAATTATTTTAATATCTAGTGTCTGTAAAACGTAAAATAAATTTTCCCGTGACGGACTAATACTGAGAGCATTAACATTAAAATCGCCACAGATTATTACGTCTTGGTAGTGTTGAACAATAGAGGCCGCTACATCAAGAAGTTCAGAGGAACTATCTAGGTTAAGCTATTAGGTGGACAATAGACACAGAACAGGACACATTTTTCGGAAACGGAGCTGACCTCTACTGCTATAAACTCAATATCCCGTCCAGGACACGAAGACTTCAGAATTTGGGCTCGTAAAGGTTTGTTGACATAAATGGCAACACCGCCACCTAAACGGTCTTAATGATCAAAGATAAAGATGTTGTAGTTAGGCATTGAAACCAATGCAGAGCTCACACTACTATTAAGCCACGTCTTAGTTACACACAAAATGTGAATCTTGGTATCAGCAAGCATATCTTGAACTTGATCTACCTTATTCCTCAAGCTTCTGGCATTCATGTACATTACATTCAACCCTGTGGCACATGAGGTGAATATGTTGCATAACGCTCTTACCTTGTCCAGCGGTGATATACAACTCTCCTCCACCAGCAAAGATCAGGCACCAGCAGAAAGCACGGTATATGGCAAACAAAAAGTCATTTAAATTACACATCTACACAAACAGAAATAAATAAATAAATAACCAAATAAATAAATTAACATAAAATAAATTAAAAAGCAGCTAAAAAGTAGACTAATTTAAAAATAAAAACGAAATCTATAGCAGATATCAAAAACAATTTTTTCTCTATCAAATTAAGCGATTTGTGACGTAAGATTCCACGCATTTGCAGTGTATATATACTAAGCTACTTCAGTACTTGCTTCAGTGATGAGTTGGTCTAGAGCTTCTATGTTTACAATTACTATAGGCGAATCTTCATGCTTAATACGGACATGCACCATACCATGACGAGTAAAAACATAGTGAACCAGATTATTTCGTTTAAGCCCAACTGCCTTCCGCAAAATTTCTTGATTGTTGGGAGTGAGACTCTCATGCGCATAAATTCTGCTGTCGGATAAAAACGTTTGTTTACTAACTGAAGAGAATATCACGATCAAAGGCGACATCTTACTATTAAATTTAGGGCGAAAAACGGTGGAATATGGTGACAATGTATGATTAATTGTAGAAGATATGTTGTTAAGTATTTGCTGAGGGTTTTCATCATTCGTATAGGGTACTCCAGTGATAATAGCATCAGTCAGTCTACTAAATCTATGTGTGGCTTCCAAATCATTACGAACTTCAAAGAGCTCACCTTTAACATAATCCAGTTCTTCCCTCAGCTCATTCACTTCTGATCTAATTGGCGAAATTATTTCATCCATTTTTTGCAAAATTTTCTCCTCAAATTCGCTGAGCTTTTCAGAGATTATTTCAGCAAAGCTTTTCAGCAGCTTTCTTTCAAGCAATTCAAAATAATTCGTTGAGATAACAGAGGCAGTTGGATTAGCATTGCAGCCGCCACTTTTAACTTGGTGTTGGTTCTTCTGTTTATTTCTCGATACTACGTTGAGGTGATTGTACTGGCACTGGTTTACATAATAACTGCCCCTTGCGGGGCAGGAGACAAGATAAAACTGTGAGCAATTAGTAATAGGGGTAATTTATTATTATAGGTGTACTGTAAGAAAAAAACTAATACCACCATTATTCATTGGATTCATTGGAGTTTCTGGATCTATAAGCAATTGGTTCCTGGGGTGAAATCAGAGATAATGTCAGGGACTATAATATCAGTATTATGGAGGGTTAGAATTGAGTGGTGTGTTACTCCGTCAATTCTCCATTTGATACTAGTGTAGTTGAGGTTAGGTTAGATGGACCGACTGGCACTAAGAGTCATATTTAAACCTTTAAGTAGTCCTTTGCTGATAATGTAATTTTCTCCCGAGACCTTTTATGGAAATATTAAGACAGTAAAACTCGAATCGAACTAACAGCCAGAGAGAAAATGAGCATTACCAGTTCCCCAACTCTTAGTCTGTTACTTTCCCTAATTCGCGGAAGAAGTAATTATCTAGTTTGGTTCTTCTTCGTTTTGCAATATGTTGGAATATTTACACAATTAGAGTTGAATGCTCTCTTTTTGTCCCTATAGCCTCTACTGACGTCATTAAATGAACCCCTAATATGTACGAGTTTCGCATATTCTCTAATAAGGTAGTGCACGAAATAAATGACTGCAGTCCTTCCATTTCCCCCTTGGCAGTGTTTTTCCCTTCCTAGGACATATCTTGGGCTATAGTTGGAATAAATTCTCATATACTGTTATCGTTGATGAGTTCAGTGATTAACACTGGGTTTATCCTATTAATCAGTTTTCTGTATAAGGTTAAAGGGAATCTTTCATGATTGTAAATTGTTGCTGTTAATATGTACTTGCCTCTTTGTACATTTTTCTTGCGGCTCAACAGCAGCGGAGTCTTTACATGATCTTCACTGAATTTTTCTCTACGTGAGGTGCTGTAGATACCATGAATTGTGATGCGACAAATTTTCAATTCTACAACTATTAGCATGCATTGTATTGTAGAATAAATCAAGCGATTTCTACGTTGGCCTTTTTGTATGTCTTAAGATCTACACTTGTAAATTTCATGTCAAGGACAAAAACTCCATATATCTACACTCTATTATTACCCATTTTAAATACATATCCTTCACTCATATACTCATCCAATTTAAAAAACTATCAAATTCGTATATAAAAACTTACAAATACTTACCACGTATCCTTTTATGCACAAGTAATGCAAAATGTAACAAAATGGAACTACTACAAATCGAAGTCCAAGATCTACGGCCACTATTTGAAGAAGAATCTAGAAAAAGATATGACTTCTGTATTAAACTCTTACGTCATATTCAAATTGTAACCAGACTTACCTCAAAAAGACTAGAGATATATCTATTATTGGTTCGATACTGTTCTGGATTAATACGTGGAAATAGAGCTATGAACGTTCCACTTATTGCTACTACAAAAATCACAGACAGCAGATCATACTCAAGAGAGATATATGTTGGTGTAAAGACTTCAACAACACTTATTTGGCAGATATGTAATACTATTGGAAAAACGAACCGAAGGAACCTAACGTATTCCCACCACATTGGCGACTGTACTGCTGTCAATTCTTCAGTGCAGCTTGAATTGATCATGTTGTTGGAATTTGAACAAACACACGACAAATTTTAGAAAACGAATACAAGGATGGTTGAAATTTGATGTAATTTTTTTTTTACAATTTTGATTGAATGACGATTTTATCAATGCTTCCTTTTTTCATTTATTAGGTTGGTCGCACAAAGGAGCCCTTTCATGTAGTACATATATAAAAGAAATTATTTTTTGATTTTTTGAATTCATAAGACAAAAAAAATTGTTTGAATATTTACACATGTGTCATTCCACACATACCCACACATATGTATATAAAAATATAAATAAGAATAGTATTATTAGTGACATAATTTTTTAATAGTGAACAAGTTAAATTGCTAAATTCTAAGTATATATATATAAGTTGTGGCGTTTGATCATACAGTTAAAAACTCTTTTTTGACCGTACGCCTGCAAGTGTTTGCATGAAATATGTCAACGTACTCCTTGATGGCTCTGATAGCTTTATTCTTTTGAGAAATATCGTCTGAAAATCTTATAACCTGATGATGACAGCGTGGTGGGCTGGATAAAATGCGAAACTATTATTGGTAATGCAAGCATGATTGATACAGTTAAGTTTCGACGTATTTGTTGAATAGGTAGGTTGTAAATAAATCTTCTGCTTAAGATTTATGGTGATTTTAATTATTTCACTATAAATTAGATACAAGTTGCTTGCAAATTAAAGTGATTTTAATTACAGATCTGAAACGGTGAATTACGACAATAGATTGCATTTTACAAAGACACAATTTTAGTGTATAGAGAACAATTATTGAATACAATGACTAGCCAATAGCATGATAGCTATACTACTGAACAACATCATGTGGTACCTACATTATGAGATGAAAGTTACTTTGAATTATTTGATATTTAGAAGTACAGCCATGGTAATAACATTTTGTAAATATATATATATTATATAATGGTCGCAACTTTCAGTAGTTAACCCCATAGTTGTACCCACTGACATATATAAAATGGACTGCTGATACTACTGAAATTGCTTACATTCTTTGACATTACTATGGGATCACTTTTCTATAGTTGTCTCGTTTTGGTTTAACTACTTTATTCCGCGGAACTACAAACAATAAGTTCTATACAAAATACACCATAGTCCAGTTTCAGTTCAGTGGTTTTCCAAACGAATATATAGAAAAGAAATAGATGGCAATGCAATATTTGTAATCCTTTCTCTGTCCCCCATAGCTACTTTTAGGGGCAGGTAGACGAAAATTGCTTAATTTTATTTCTTTAAAAACCAAGTTTAAAAAATATTTGATGTTGTATGAGATAAGCTTCCAAGAATAGAAATAATTCCGAATGCAACTGTAATTTGTTGAACTTTAAATATGAATATTAAAGCGAAAGTAAAACTTGAAATTAAGATAATTGTCACACCCTGCCAAAAAAAGTTGGCCCATATGAAATAGAAAATCAGGCAGTCCTTGTTATATATGTCAGTGGTTGTACCTGTTTGAGAATTTTGAACTTTGTTATACACTTTTATACGTAGAACAAATCAGGTTATTTGAGTTCCCTTAGAGCTGTATGTGACGTTTGACGTATTTTATTTGGTTATCGCATATACTATATATCTAGCGACAGAACATGATTACTTCTAGCAATTTCTTTAAGTTGAATTTTTTGATTATGATCACAGTTTTGCACATTTGATGTGATTTTTAGTGACTGCGAGCGGGTAAGCGTGCGAAAAATATTCAGAACTGTTATTGTACACACCTGTTATTTTTGTAAAATCGTTTTAATATTTCATTACTACGTTACCTTTAGAATAATTTTTATGCCCTAGATGAAATCATAGGGTACATATATATATATACTAAGTTTGTAATTCCGTTTGTAAGGCACAGAAATAATGATGGTAAAGAAAAAAGCATTGGGAACCCATTCACAATATTAAAAGTTATTTTGATTTTTGCATGTACGTCCGTCTGTCTATCCGTCTGCCCGTCCGTCGAGAACGCATTCACTTAGATAGTTGAAATTTTGCACACGAGCTCTTTTTAAAAGAAAAAATAAATTTAAGTTCGAAAATGTGAGGAATTGGGCAACTCCTTCGTAGGGTTTCCAAACAAAAATTTTGTTTTTCACTATATGTCGGTACTGCATGAGAGCGCGTCAACGTGGAGAGCTCAAATTTTCTACACGGCGTTTTCATAAAATTAGTTAATATAATATCAAAAATAGGCTAAATCGGGCATCACGTTCTATTGCCATATAAATATTTAGTGGTTTTACGTATACTGTGAAAACGATCAATCCTAGACCTTTTTATAGTACTGAAAAGTTCTTCAGATTATGAAATCTTATGAAATTGGTCATAATCATTTTTACTGTCCGACGAACTGTTCTAGAAATATATGCGAAAAACCACCTTATCTATCTATCAACAAAAAAATTTGATGGTGTCCGGAATCATTTTTGAGATATGAATTTTTGAATTTAATTTGTGTGCAGTGCATTGTTTAATTTAATTTTAAAAAAGTAATTCAGTAATTCGTATTTTACATGTGTTACCAGAGGAGTAAGATCAATCCAATCTAGAAAATGAAGCCCTAGTCTGGTACACCAACGGCTCTAAAACCGAGAAAGGAGTAGGAGCAGAAATTTGTGGTGTAAAGACCGTATTTATCAAAGCCTAGAAAAATTCGCCTCAATATTCCAGGCAGAAGTATATGGCATCACTAAATGTGAGAATTTCAAGCATCTCATAAACTGTGATCTAAATGAAGTTAATATGGGAATGCATTCAAGTTTTAACAAACCTTGGCATAAAGATTCACCTAACAGAACCACCTAACACTTCAATGGGTCCCAGAGCACTCGGGAATGGTCGGGAGTGATAAGGCAGATTTACTGGCCAAAAAAGGAGCATTCATGTCCCTCATAATACAGAACCATTTTGCGGTATTTCTTACAACACCACGAAGCTAATCTTCCAATACTGGATCCAGAATAAAATGAACCAAAGATGTTCAGGATAGCCAAGAGATTCATTAAAGGACCTTCATCAAAGAAAAGTCAGAATCTTTAAGGCTGTCTAGGAATCAATTCAGAATCATCACAGGAGTCCTAACCGGACTCTGCAAACTATGCGAATACATGGATATTCCACAATGTAAATTCCAGACCTTTGGCTCATATTTCTTAAAGCCTGCCGCCCTTGAGGACCAAAAAAATATTTCTCTTCTTAGGAGGAGTAGGATTTTTGGATGAACTGTAAAGAAATGATTTGCTTGCGCAGCTTAGAAAATGCTTAGGTAATGTCTACCAGGTAAAAAGCTTAACTATATCAGTAATAATTCTCAAATAAGAAAGGAGTTCAGTTTTTATTTAAAACTCGAGTAGTCAGACCAGTGAAAAAAACTTAGTTGATAGCTGTTTATTATTTCTTTATTTTTCTTTTTTAATAAATCCTAAAACAAAATATAACTCACGCCGCACAATCACAGTTGCTTATGTTTTGTCCTACGGTTAGGAAATCGTAGTCACCTAAAAGCCACATCGAATGTTCAAAACATTATAAACTAAGAGCAACAAATTCTGACGAAAAAATTGCCGCATTACATCGCTTCTGTATTTAAATTAGTACCCACATACCGTTCTGCACTCCGCGGTTCAGATGCAACATGTTTTCGGTATGCAGCGTAGCGACATGCTTTGCCAGTAGAGAAGCGGCATTTACCGAGTTGAGAAGGGAATTTTATCATGAAATTAACAAAATGTCCGCTCATTTAGTCCATAGCATGTCTGACCGTGAGAGAGTTCCATGCGGTACGACATCGACGGGACAAATGTCGTACCGATACGCCGGTACTATGTTGCTACCGTACCGACGGCCTCTAAGATCACAAGTCGTCTACTGCAACGATGTACCTATACGCCATAACCTATGCGATGCATGGGCAGACCTACCTCGTCCTGCTTAATGTATGTGGCTGGCGCTGATTTTGCCATTTCTATCCTGTGACTTCACTTCTAAGCACAATATAAAAGTTTTGTCTAGTTTTGTTTTATCCCTGCTATGATATGTACAATAGTTCGAGTTATCTACTACAGTGCCGCGAGTGAGAAGTTAGCCCAGTGGGTCCCCAAACTTATTTGGACTACCACCTCCATTTCAGAAAAAAATTACTCAGTGCCTATTGGAAATCTACAAAGGCGCCTCCTCTTAAAATAAAAGCTCGATGTCTGACAGTAATGCCCCCTGTCAGGCCTTGCCTTAAATAAAAGTTCCATTATGTAGTGCCACCTATCGAGTATTAGCTACAAGATTTTACTAAGCTTATGATTCATTCATTATTACTTTATGTTATAATGCTGTCCAATTCTTAGAATAACAAAGAGGAATACTAACAAGCTATATTAGTGAAGCCGTACCGTAACATATCAGGCATACAATACAAAGACTGGCCAAGTAACAAAAATCGATAGCGCCTTATTCGAATATAAAATCGACGACTTGCGTTTAATGAGATAACCAGAGGGTAAGCCAGCAAAGATGCACTCAACTTGTTCTTGGAAATTTACTGGTAATTTTTTCTTCAGAAATTTTATGCATTATTCAACGATGTCTCGACCTGATGTAGGAATCCTTACATTTTTTCTAAGACGTTAGAAATTTCTTAATTTTACGATGACACGCCATTTTCAAAAAATCATATCTGGAGATTGGAAGAACCGATTTTCCTGATTTAAGTTCCAAATGAAGCTTAATACTTTATATTTTTCACAAAAAAGTACAGCAGTGCCGAACGAATATTTTTGTTATTGATAGTAGTGTTTTTTTTTAATAGTAATATTTACTATTGAGAACCTTTAACATTTTTTGTTTGTATTTTCATTTTATAGTTAAAAGAAAAAAATTGCGATGGTGTTCAGCTTCGTTGTGGAGATATAAATTTTTAAAGTGACCACGTATATATGCCTTCCACGCAAAAGCAATCCCTTTGTGTTATTTTGGACTAATTTTGTAAAAAATCATTTCCGATTTAGATGAAACTTTCATAGTTTATATGAAAAGCAAAAATAGCTCACCCGTATTTTTTGTTTTTCCCTACCATACCCTACCACCAGGGAGTTTAAGAATTTCGTGATTTTACGATGAAACTCTGCATACCATATAAACAGTGAAAGCTTCATCAACATCGAAGATGTCTGGTTCCAAGGTGATTGGTTTTGTGTGGAATGGCTAATACTATACCAGGTTTTATTATGTACCTTAGCTCACTTTGAAGAATGATAAAAGGAGAAGTAAAAGTAGCCAAACCGGAGGATTATTAAAAAATGTTTACAAAACAGAATAATTTATCGGCATTTTAGTATTTTACACATCTTCTTTCTGGTATAATTTGGAGATATCAAAATATAATAAAACATTATCCTCATTGTTTTCCGTCACAATTTTTTTTTTATATTTTAAAACATGTATGATCTGAACATTTGCACACACAATGACGTACATATATGAAATAGAAATGATCGTCGCACCACTCGTCAGAAAGCCAAGTAAACAGAGCTTTTCTCCCAGACAAATCAAAGCTCAATGAAAGAATTTCTATAGTTCAATTTGAGCGCCATCTACTATTGGTTAGTAAAAAGCAGAACAGCAATTTGTATGAAAGAACGGGTTTTTAAATATTACTTGTAATTCACTTTACATATAAAAAACTTAAAGTTTTATGTCAGAATATACCATAAAACATATCATTCTAAGTAATAGTACAAAAGGTAGCATGAAAACGTATTCAAAAATAACGAAATTCGCCTGTAAAAATTAAGATTTTTTCTCAAGAAAAGGGTTATGGTCGAGAGTTCTTTTTAAGGAAATAAAGCAGAATATTAAAAAAGTATTTCCAAAAATTTCTCAGCAGCGTTCTACTTTACTGATATATGTGCTTTCGATTTAATTTCATTAGTTTTCAAACGCTGTATCACATTTTGAAAATCTCCGAAATTTAGCTAATCTAGTGAACACCATGTTTCAAAAAGCTTATAACTTTTTATAAATTCCTTATATCCAAAATTTATTTCCAACAATTCCTCCACAAGACAACATTAGTTTTTATTTATTACAATTTAAAGAATATAGACGCATGCAGTAAGTTATAGCAGTGTTCAAAAATCAGGTTTTATCACAATTTCAAGAGGTGGCGCCTTAAGCGAACAAGAGAGATATATGTATATATATATGTTCCGCCTACGTTTTTTTAGGTTTCCATACCCAACGTGTGCCAACAGGACCGTATTACTAAGCTTCCGCTGTCCGTCCGTCTATATGTCTTTCACAGAGTGTGTATTTCTATTGCCGCTATAACAACAAATAATGCAAATAAAATAAAGTTAAAAATTAAAGGTGGTCTCCATACAATAAGTCCGACTCGCACTTGGCCGGTTTTATTAAATACACTTAGTAGAGAATGATGTTGTAAATAACTCCCTTTGTACCTTTAAATAATAAAATTATTTATTAAAATCACAGAAAATTAGAGTAAGAATGATAATATGAAAAAAAAAGTTACGGACAGCATTATAAATTATTTATTGCGCTGCTATAAATGTATCAATCCTCAACTCTATTTTTGTTAGCAGCATTCTTAAATCGCCGCGATTATCTATTTGGAGTCAATTTTTGTTTTTTTTTTGTTAATAAATTTGTGACCGCACTGAACCCACGTTCCACTAAATACAATGAAGGAAATGTAATTAAAAACTTTTGTATTATAGCCCGTAATACAGGATAAGCTGTAGAAATCTGCTTTTGCAGCCAGAACTGTTTGTAGCCGTCTTTGAATATAAACTTCAATTAGACATTTGTTACTTATTTTTATTGAAAGCCCCCTGGATCGTTCCAGCGCCCCCAGGGGGCAGTATTGCACACTTTGGGAAATCACTGAGGCTGAGCTAACCCAACAGGCTTTGGTGAAGCTGCGACCACTATATAATTATAATATATACACAAAGGTAATAATGAGCGTATATAATTCTCAACACAACGATATCAACTAGGTCTTGGCTGTACAAATGCTAGCTTTTTGTTTTATTATTCCATAGATCGCGTCTTTAATTCAAAGTAAATTCAAATATTAAATTTCACAGTGCTATAGATAAATTGGGTATACGTTGGATATGCTGGATCAACTGGAAGTATTAAATAATGACGTATTTTATATATACAGCATACATTTAAAAAATATTTTTCTACTTTCCAAGAGTGTAGGAAATTAAATCAAAATTATTACAAAATTTGTAAAAAAGCTATACCCTAGATGAATGCCAGTAAGTAATTTCGTATGGTCATCTGGCGGTGTTAATTTGATTGTTGAAGTGGTTTTTCGCATATATTTTTGGAACGGCTCGTCGGACAGAAAAAATTACTATAAGCAATTTTCATAGGATTTTATATTCTGAAGAACTCTATTCTGTACACTATGTAGAAACATCTAGGACTAATCGGTTTTACAGTATACGTAAAAAACTTAAATTTTTATATGGCAACAGCAAGAAGGAGTTGCCCGACTAAGCTTATTTTTCAAATTATATTTAGGTACTATTTCTATGAAAACGCCGTGTACAAAATTTTAGTTCTCTTCTAAGTTCACTCGTTCTCAGGCAGTGTAGAAAAATATAGTGAAGAATGAAATTTTTGTATGGCAACCCCACGAAGAAGATTTGTCCTATGCCTACGTCAGAGTTATTCAAAATTCTGTATGATATTCACCACATGCCGTTTGATTATCAAAAAAATTTTTAAACCAATAAAAGTTTCATAGTTCTCTGGAAGAACGAATGTACCGTAGAATGGTTGACAGTTACTATCATGGCTGTCTCTTCCCACCTTAGAATATTTTCTAAACTACTTTAAACTACAACAAGGAATAAACAACATTCTAGTTTTAATTGCTCTTTAATATGTGAAAAGTGCGAACATATTTAAACAAATTACAAAAGGTACTTTTTTTTGTTTTTTGATTTGCAAAATTATAAATAGCTTCTTCAAAATCTATTTCTTAAGCACATCACTTTCTATAGACTTCAGCGACAAACTGTTCAATCTGTCTTGAAGCATTGTACGAAAATTTATTGCCGAATAAGAGAATTTCGAATAAATTTCATGGTCTACTTTCAGTAGCCAAACTTTAACAGCTAAACTATCGTATGGTAATAAATAGGTTGTTTTTCTTGTTTAAAAATTTGGTCATTGGTTGGTTTACTATCGCAGAAGTTAGGGGCCCCATGGATCGCTGTGCGCATGCATAAAGATGTGGTTGTTATTGATCAAAATTGTTTGATTGCAAATATTTAATTACAAAAAATGTGAATTTTAAATTATTTTTATAGTATGAGTAAGTGTATAGGAAACAGCGACAATATCTTAGTCGACTCGTAATGATTTTCAAGCTATGTGGATTATATTAAAAAAAAAAAAAAACGAAATTAATTCAACTTACATAATTGCTTCAATTTATTTTTCAGACTTCAGTGTGCCTATGAAAGGTCAGTTCCTGTCCGGTAAACTGCATCTATGAAAATTTTAATTATATTATGCGGTTTCTTAACTGTAACTTGTAATTGACGATCTCTAATGAGTATATTTTAATTAAATCTTCAATTCTAATTTAAAAATTTAAAGTTGAAAAACTGAATTCGTCCAGGTCTTAAACAAAACAATATACTCGTCAAGTCACAAACTTACTGACGAATCTTTTAAAATTGGAAGTTGAGTTTCGACATTATTCAAAGATTGACACTTTTTGTCTTTAGGTCTTTACGGGCTATTCTTGATCTTACAATATTGATTTGTATATTAGAAAACTGCGATAAGTATAATATGCCACTGTGCATGTTTTCATATATCTACTGCATGGCCGGTCAATCGTCAATTTTTGCTAATTGAAATTAGTATTTCTTATCAACGGAGAAAGCTCCATTTCCACTTCCTCTATTTGCAGAAACTACAGGTTTGGCAAGATCTTAAAAATATGCCTCCACTTCACTAAGCAGTATAAAATCAAGTTTAACTTTTCGTTTTACTTTTCGCACCATACAGGTTGTTAGAATTCCCCAAAATCTCGAACCTACCCCAACTTTCGTACGATAGTTTCCAATGCGTTTTTAAAAGTTAATTCAAGAAATTGGATTACTCATCACAGCTTACAACTTTTCTGTCGTCGAATTGACTTGATCGAAACCGGTTTGGTTACATATACAAATTAGTTGCGTTTTGGTTTACGTATACATTAAATGCGAAAAATTGAAGAAATCCCCAAGAAATAATACGTCAGACCAAAATATATAGGAGGCCATTATGTGCGAACTATGTCATTGGTGACGCACGAAGAGATGCCAACAATTCAGAAATGTGATTTTTATTTGCTCTGTAAGAGGCACTTAAGTGAATCTTTCAATGAAGGAGTCGTTTCGAGGAGTACTCCCATTAAGTAAGCCCTTGAGAGGCAGACATAAAGCTTTTCCTTAAAGAATGGCTCTTACTTGTTGGAAAAGGTAAAAACTTTTAAAGAGGAGAGTGATAATAATTTGAAGAAAAAGGAAGTGTACTAGGTAGGTAATTGCTGTTATCCGCTACCTTACCTCTTTGGTTCTTCCATTTTCTTTGACGTACCTGGAAATTGTGACTATATATGGGCGGACACTAAATTATACTTTATTTTCGTTTATTACCTCGAAAAAAAAAACGGTAATACCTACTGCATTGAATTATGTTTTGCACGTTTGCTTTTACTTCACTTAGGTGCCTTAGTTGATGCATAGCCTAATTTAATAATTATTCCCCTCAAAGTAGTTCTGAGTGGTCTCCCAGATCTGGTCAAGCTGTTCTTGGTACAATTTCACTATTTTTTTTTTCTACTTTCATCATGCCCATGTTATCTAGAAATCACTGTGTCTAATGTTCTTGCTCTCACATCAGCAAATTTTCAGTACCTATTTAACATAACATATTTACACATGTTTGCAGAAGCGTGTTGTTGTATGTGAATTAGATTGTGTTTTACATTTTCATAACAGCGTGTATCTAATGTAATACACTGTTTTACATACATACTCGTACGTAGATAATTGTAGGGGAAGTGTACTTCTGTTTTTACTTTTTACACCACCTCTTCTTCCCATCGAGTCGAATTGTCCATAATTATTTCTTAAATTCGATTGTCATGCAATTTGGTTAATTTTTTCAAATTTCGGGCTGATTTTAACTGATGTCGATGTTGAATTTAATTAGTTTATTTTTGAGTTTCTCATATAAATGTTTGCAATTTATTGTTTTCTATATTTTAGAAGTCACAAAAAAAAAAAAAAAACGCTCTCTAAATTCTCTTAGAGTACAACAGAAATAAGAAAACGTTCTATTCAGGTTATTGACCCTGTGCTATGGCTTACCTGTGGAAATTCGTAGAGTGAATTTTTATTTAAAATATTCTTATAATTTTGTAAAGAAAAGTATATAAATTAGATCGGCTTTGTGAAGTTAAGGGACCAAGCTCTAAATTACTGCGAGACTAGACACCCAAATACATCCGATCTCCTAATAAAACTACGGGAAAAATTATAATTGGTCTTACAAATTTTAGGGAAGATTGGGAGTGTAAGGCACCTACCTTAATTATCATTGTTACAAATCTCTGTTTCTCGAGTTGTTTGTTGTTAGGAAACATGTTAAAAAGCTATGTCCGAGCGGATTTTTACACAATTTTACACAAAATTTTTTCTCTATTTGGCGATAGGAGAAGAAACAGTGATCAGGCCAAATAACCCGAGATCCAATATCTTAAAAAGCAAGTAAAAAAGTTAGAATTGGTCTAAGACCAATTTTTATGATACTCTAGATGAATGTCCGTATGTAATTTCGTATGGTCACCTCTTTGTGCAAGTTTGATTGTTGAAGTGGTTTTTCGCATATATTTTTAGATCGTTCGTCGGACAATAAAAATGATTATAACCAATTTTGTTGGATTTGATATTCTGTATTTCAGTACAATACAACGTCTAGGACTGGTCGTTTTCACAGTATACGTAATAAACCTAAACTTTTATATGACAGCACTTAGAATGTGTTGCCCGATTTAGCCCATTTTTGAAATTTTATTTTCTTTATCTATGAAAACGCCGTGCACAACTCAACCTTTTCATCTTTCTACGTTGATGAACTCCAAGTTTGATATGTTCAATTTAGTAAAACCAAATATAAATTTAAATTCATTTCCAGCGAAAGAGTTGTTTATTGTAGAAAATTAGAAGGAGACACACAAAAAAAAATTATTCTTCTCACAAATTCGCAATTCATTTAGCTTTGTCCGGCTTAATTATTTCATTTTGTCCATACTCACTATAATGAAATTTATAAAAAACAAGTAAAAAACCTGGAATTGGTCTAAGGCCAATTTTTATGATACCCAAGATAAATGCTCTTATGAAATTTCCTATGGTCGCCCTTCTGTGCAAGTTTGATTTTTGAAATGATTTTTCGCATATATTTCTAGAACGGTTCGTTGGACAGAAAAAATAATTTTAATCAATTTTATTTTGAATATTTTTTTGAAAAAAAAAAAAAAATTTTAAAAAAGATGATTACCAAAGTGTTCTACCAAGTGCCTAAAAAAACATCAGTTTTATCAATTCAATTTTATAGGATTTTATATTCTATGTAAAAACATCTAGGACTGATCGTTTTCATAGTATACGTACAAAACTTAATTATTTTATGGCAACACCAAGAAGCGTGCTTTGCTTATTTTTGAAATTATATTTACTATTTTTATGAAAACGCCGTGTGCAAAAGATTTTTTTAGTACAATAAAAATGTCTAGGACTGATCGTTTTCACAATATACGTAAAAAACCTAAATTTTTGTATGGAAACACCAGAAGGTGTTTGCCGATTTAGTCTATTTTTGAAATTTTATTTGCTATTACTATGAAAACACCATGTACCCAATTTCAGCGCTCTATTTCGACGCGTTCTCAGGCAGTATCCAAATATATAGTGGAAAACCAAATTTTTGTATGGCAACCTCACGAAGGAGTTGCCCGATTTGTCTCATTTTCCAACTTAATTTTACTGTTTTTTTAAATGTCTGTGCTCTCTAAGTATTCGCGTTCTCGAGTTATCGTGGCGCACAGACAGACAGACAGGCAAAATCAAAATTAACTTTTAATATTATGCGTGGGTGCCCAATCCAATTTTCTCTACCATCATTATTTCTGTGCGTTATTTCATCTAGGGTATAAAAAGTCCAAGTCACAGTATATTTTCTAAACAATATATAATTATTAAAAAAAAAAAATGGGGAATCGATGTGATTTTGAGTGGAGATAATAAAAATACTCCAGCCAGCTGTACCTCATTCATTGTTCGTGCGTGGCATTACAGGTGGATATAACAATACTTATTGTGCTTATTGTGGTTAGTTCTTAGTGTCGGGTTAGTGTAACCCAGCGGGAAATGGGAAGCACTTAAACACGAATGCAAGAGCGCTTCTCTGGAAGCTCGCAGCGCTTCCCCACCGTATCATATCGTTTTAACGTGAGCATGTCCGTAGAGGGAAGCGCTCAGCTGTAGATTCTTGGGAAGCGCTCTTGGAGCGCTTGTAGGGTAGCACTCTTGGATCGCTTATAGGGAATACAGAGGGAATCAAGATAAAAGCTTTATAAAAAAAAAACAGTTTTATTCTGAATGCACTCGGTTTAATTTCAAATCTGTGCATGTTTTTGCTAAACAAAAATAAAGCAATAAGTACCTATTATTAAATTATTAAGATATTTGTATAACCACACATTTCACTTGACAACTAAAATTTCAATTAGCCGCACACTTCAACTGACTAAGAATGAAAGTTCTGCTGCGCTTTCAGATAGATATGAGTCATCTTTTCACAACAAAAAACACATAGGCTATGAGTAAGCCTAAAATCAGAAAAGAGATCTGCTGCCCCCAAGATTTTTTCGGGTATGGTAAGAGAGCGTTTCGAAAAAGATATTTTCTAGCTATGGTGTGAAAAAGCTTCCCGTGAGAAGCGCATGATATATTTCCCGTTGGGAGCTAACTAAGCCTATATCCTACCATTTATCTACAGGTAAGTTCGGTTTAGTAGTTAATGTTTTTGCTACCGATGTCGCCTTTTCTTTTTCACCTTTTTTTTGCAGGTAGGTCCTCAGCTTCTATGAATGCACGTAGAAGCCATCATCGGGCTCTTCAGGTAATATTATCTTCAAATCTAATCTACAATAAAGTAAAAAGTGATTGAGTGAAAAACATGCTTAAGGTTTCTGAATGAAAACTTTTTTATTAATTAACCGATTTTTATGAATTTTTTTTATTTATATTGAAAACATTTAGCTCTTGTCCTGAAGGGTTTTATTTTTTCGAAATTCATTTTCGAACATTTACATTATAATGGTTAAAGTTAGACATTTTCGAAATCGAATAACTTTTATTTGAATCGTACGATTTTTTAATTATAGCACTTTTTTGAAAGATCTTTTTATTCTGAACCAATTTTTTCAAGTTTTAGTTCATTTGGACTTTTGAGTGGGGAGAAAAATAGGGTGGGGGGAATTTTCGATATTAACTCTAACTTGAGTAATTTGAGGAGTAGGGGGATGAAATTTATACACCTTATAGATCTTTTGCTAAGCTATCTTTTGGTTTTCGAAAATATTCGAAATTCGAAATAGATTTCGAAATTCACGCAGTTGAAATTTTCAAATCGTCATTTCAGATTTTCCTTTATTTCTCCACTTCCTGAGGGTCTAGCGAGATGTTTTAAGATTCGTTGGAAAGCCTATGGGCGTGGCTATAAAATATCAAAAATTTAGAAAAACGATATTTTCGAAACGCCCAGAAAAGGGCGGAAGGTGGGGCAATAGCGTTTTTTTTAAATCGCTGTAGATTCCGTATTTCCTTTCGCAGGGGGATGAAATTTTTCATAGATATTAACTTTATAATTTACCATATTATGATGTTATCTTTTTTTCGAATTTCGAAAATTATTCATATAAACTTGATGATTTTCGAAAAACTTAAGGGTCACTTGATCGGCCGATTACAAGTGAAATTCCGACTCCAATAGGTCGAGTGGGGTATCGTTGGAAAGAGAATACTTCAGAATTTACGAATCTGAAATTTCACCCCCCTCCACCCTTCCTTGTGGGTGGGGGGAGCTAAAACGTAACGTAAAATGTTAGGGGGTGCAGCGGGGGAGGGGGTGTCCGAGGAAAATTTCGAATGCGCCAAATGAAAGATCCCTTCGAGGACTATCGACTTGTGCACTAATATCGCTTAAGGGTGGTACTGGGTTGATTTAACAGGGTGTTCAATTTACATCTACCCGCATCACGGTGCTACCCCACAAAAAAAGTTATTGCAAATTTGGGATCCCAAAACATAAGTAATAGCGCATCAAAGAGCATGAAACTTTCTGGAAAATTTAATAAAACATCAGCGAAAAACAAATTGGTGTGATCGATTTTCTTTTTCTGCCCTTATTTACTTAATAATAGTATTTGAAGTTCAGAAATTTGCTTTAATTATTTTCATTATTCGAACCTGTTTTGCGGGGAGAGGGGGGGCCCGATCAAAAAACTAACTTCAGATTCGTCTTTAATTCAATAAAGGGATTAAAGTTATGAAAAAAAAATTTGGGGTGGGGGGATTTTGTGGTGGGGGGTTGTTACCCCTACCCCCCCACAAGCCCCAAATTTGGCATGTGGGGTGTCTAATTAAAGCCCCCGCCGAGCTCTATCGAATGGCGTTTTTCAAATTTCAATTGAGTATACTTCGTAGTATATTTTTTTCACCCTCTTACATTTTACCTGAAAACCACTTTTTCACTTTGTCGGACCCTGCATCATAACGGATGCGCCTACAGAAAATATTTTACATTCGAATTAAAGCTAACAAAATTCTCTATTTATTAGTAAGTTTTTATTTTCAATTTGAGACATTTTCTCACTGAGTTTTTCCTCCCGAAGTTCAAAGTTTTTCCTCATCTGGGTCCCATATACCCCATTACTACATATGAGTTATTTTTCCAATTTTTTTTAAACCATAGGCATTAGTGTTCGATTACGAAACTTTTTTATCTTTACAAAAAAATTTCTCCGAAGCACCGTTATTCCGTAAAGAGAAATTGTAAATTTTTACATCATCTCACGGCAAAAAGCGGCAAAAAGCCGTCGTAAAAGGAGGTTGTTCTACTATTATTTAAATTTCTCCTAAACTATTAGTCCGAGCGGGAAACTAATTAGAAATAAACGTTCCCAACAAAACAGGCTTCATTTTATCCGCTGACATTATACTCAAAAAGTGTATAATTAAGTAGTAATAGTAGAAATAAAAACTTTGAAAACGACCAAAACGGTCAGAAAACGCCATGAAAAACCGGCATTTCCTTAATTTAAGCCGTTTTGTTGAGATACTTTTGTTTTTATTTTAGCTATTTTTAACCGGATCTTCATAGTTCATTTTTTCTATGATAACTATGACCCCTGGGAATCTTGTGGATTTTTTTCAATTTTTTCCGGAGCCGGGAAGGGCTCCTACGGGCCCATTTAATCACCCTGTTCCCAAAATAACAAATTTCATTCCCATAATTACATTGCGAGGCAAGCTAAATTAGTTTGATGAACACACATACGTACATAGGTGTGCTATTGAAAACTACCACCCTTTTTATCTCGGCCAAATTCCAACCGATTTTCAAAATTCTTTTTACTAAATTCATCTTAGTGATTTTTTTCTGATTTTTTAAGACTATTACGAATTTCGTAGGGTACCGGGTCATAGGGTTCTTGCCCACCCCCTCAATATATTATAATGCGAAACTTATTTTCACTTGTGTATGTAAGCATTTGTATATGAGCTAAGAAGTACACAATTTTATTGAAATACGCATTTATAGCGGAAGCCACGTAAGATAGTTTGGCTTAGCCAGTAGGGCGCTAAGTCAGAGAATTTAGGGATTGTGGGTTCGAGTGTTGAGTATGATTTTATTTTTTATGTATATGGCGGGTTCATTGCTAAAGTGAACCAAGCACAGATCTTTTTCAAGCTTTTGGTTTATCCCTTTCTTGACGGCTACTTAGAGCTGTATGATATTCAAGTAAATTGGTACCAGTACCAGTACTTATACTGGCAATAAATTTACCAGTAAAAGTGAGACTTGATGCTTATTATGAGGATTTTTTTCAACATAAAGCAAGGTTGGCCTATTTATTATTGGAGTACCTATATGGAAAAAAATAAAGAAAAATATGATATATGAGACGGATTTGGAAGATTGCTATGTAGGTTTCATATCATTATGTGAAATGTAACATTCAAATTTAATTTTTTTTTTTAAAAAGCCCATGTGCAAATTTTTTCAACCGGATGGATAGACATGCAAAACTCAAAATAACTTTTAATAATCTGCATATAACCCATGATTACATAACCTGTATATATACCCTGATTTACATATTTCCACGGCAGGAGGTTGTTCTACTCTTATTAATTTTTCTTCTAAACTATTAGGCCGATCGGAAAACTAATTAGATTTAACTTTATGGGGCAAAATGTAGATGCGATTTCAAACTACAAATATCCTATACCGTTTATATATTTAAAATATTTATAGTATCTCATCTGTGATGGAAGATGACCACATTGAGCATTTTACGGGTCATTTAAAAAAATTTCAAATTTTCTTCATACACCAAAGTCGATCGTTATCCGTAAGTGTTAGTTCAATTTCAACTATTCCTTTTTCAAAGTATACCTAGGATATGTGGCATTACAAATGATGTAAATTTAAGGTTTGCGTCCACCTTGGTGGCGGGGGTGGGAATAAAAACGGGAAAATTTTCGGATTTTTTTTGAAAAAAAAAAAATTTCAAATCATTTTTTTAGTAATGAAATTTTCAAGGAGGGCTGAACAGGGGTAGATAATTACAACCCCTATTTGTCCTAAAAATAAATCTTTTTACTAAATCTCGATGCGATTCTAATTACCGATTCGCCGATGAGTTTTGTATGATACTATCTTTCATCGGTCATTACATTACATTCAGCGCCATATTTTTTGTATATCCTGCAACAATTAAGCCACTTTTTTTCTCTTAACATTATCTCTAATCCACTAGCTTTTATCTAAAATAAACTACAAGACATTATTCAAAGCTGTTTAGCATGGTTCGCTAAATTAGATTCTAATTAGATTCGTCCCTCATTTATATGGGGAATGTTACGTATGATTGAAATGTTTTTATTTTAACGGGACTTATAGCAATCGTATAAGTCCCGTTATAAATTTAGAAGTAGTATACTACTGTCCCTAAATTATTGTGTTTTTTTCAATGCTATCCGACAAACGGTTTAAAAGATTGTCATACATAGATTTCATTATGTCATTTAATTTGCATGCTCATATTAAGGAATGAATTAAAATTCCCGTTATTTTTTAATTAATATGCTAATTTTTTTAGCTTAATTTTTATTACGATTTTTTTCTGATTTTTTGAGCATATTTTCAAACTCCTCCGACATACGTGACAAAATCTGAATATTTGACGCCCGAAATCAGCGTCCTGAAAATTGATTTGGAAATTCCGTTATACGAAATAACAATTATTCCAATTTTTAATTTTTTTCTACAATTGTGATCATAAAAGAATTGTCTATACCGAATTTTAGCATTCTCTGATTTTATTTTCCTATTTAAAAAAATTAAAATGTCCTGGAAATGTAAGGTCCATTAGACGACTCCTGGTGGGGGCCACAGAAAGTAACTGGACCGTCTATTTCAAGAAGTGGCTTTTGACATTCCTGCTTTATCGTTTAAAATTTATTTGAGCCAATTCAGTTACTTCGTTCAAATTCTACAAGCATTTGAGTTCGACAAGTCCAGCCAAGATTTGCGAAATCAAGCATTTTGTAAGGGTTTGCCCATCAAAAAATCTCAAAAAATCACGATTTCATTTTTGGAGCCTAACCCAACATGTGGGCACTCTTTGGAAAGGTCTCGATGAGTACATTACAGAAATAACAAAAATTTCCCCCCTCCTCCAATTTTTCGGGTGATTTAGGGCAAAAAACCGTTATTTTTGCAGTCTGCGCTTCTTAGCGGCGCCCCCTTGAACTACATAGATTTGCAATGCAGAAGCCCAGTATAGCTACTTATGTCCTATAATTTTTAAAATTTATTTGAAGTCATTACCTCTTATCATTCAGGAGATATCGAATTTCAAAGTCTTCAAGTCCCAATATAATTAGGGAATTCCTTGGTGCATGAAAACTGAATTTCCTATTTTTCATCCTATCTTAGCGATTGAGCACTCATTGGAAAGGTCTTGGCGAGTACATTTTGAATATGCAAAACCATTTTACCCCCACCATATAATTTAGTGAAAAGGAAGGCGGGGAAAGGAATGATTTGTACTACGCGTACAGTTTGAGCACGTGTATCTCCTACAATTATTCACTTATTTCAGAAATTTTTCGATTTTCTGTTATTGTGAATTTTTCTGATTTTTTGAACATATTTGCAAACTCCTGCGACGAACAACGTGACGTAATCAGAAATTCTTGAGCGCCAAATTTCCACCTTGAAAAGTGATTTGAAAATTTTATTGTATGAAATAACGGTTATTCCAATTTTTAATTTTTTCCTACAATTGTTATCATAAAAGGATTGTCTGTACCGAATTTTAGTATTCCTAGATTTTATTTTTCTATTAAAAAAAAAATAAAATGTCACGATTAATTTTTACGCGTCTGTATACACCTGTGAGATCGAACACAATTCAGTCTATATATACATTTATAGACCAAACTGAATAGCGAAGTTTGGCTCAGTCAGTAGGGCGGTAGGTCAAAGTCGTTGAGTAGGGCGGGTATGGGTTCGATTGTTAACAGTGGAATTTTTTTTTTTTAATTTTTTTTTATATATGACGGGTTTATTTCTAAAGTGAACCAAGTCCACTTTTACAACTGATAGTAATATTGATTAGAGTTGGTCCATTGTGATTTTATTTACTATTTTTATGAAAAAGGCCGTCTGCTAACTTTCAGCGCTCTAAGTGAACTATGCCTATAAAAAAATTCGTATACAAAATTTCAGCTCACTACGTAGATGCATTCTCAAATATTCTCAAATATATAGCGAAAAACTAAATTTTTAAAGAAAGCCCTATGAAAGAGATACCCGATTTGTTTTTTTTTAAAGCCAGTGTGCAAAATTTCAACTCAGTTAATTGGGAAATTTTTATTTTTCCTGTATCTTACTACGTTCATGCGTCAGTTTCCAAACAAGATAAACAAAAGTACCAAAGTGCCAAGTTCCCGCTTTGAAATATGGCAGTCAGGCTCTAATATGGCCGAACTTCACGCACAGATAAGCCGGCATTTTGGTTACGCTGAAGGTAGATACACGTCAAGTATTCCCATTAGAATTTTGACACATTGAAGCTGATAGCCTGTGACGTAATTGTGTGACTAATGTACTTGCATGTTTATAGGAAAGACAGAGAGAGATCAGAGAGCGTATTGTGTTCCCTGTACCGTGCTTTCCTATACATTTCACGATATGACATCATACATATGACATCAAACATGGTTCGTAATGGGAATAACATGAATTCTATATACATTGGGGTACGCTCATGTACCTGAGAAGATGGCCTTATACCGGCGCGGCGCTCCCTTGAATTATCGAGACTTCCAATGTAGGAGAAAGTTATACTCACTTAGCTTTTAGCGTTCAGGAGATATCAAAATTCAAAGTATTTAAGCCCCTATCTAATTGGGGATTGGTGTACGTTCCATACATTATGTATGTATGTAAGTGGTAAAACATCAATTTACTATTTTTCATCCAATCTTAACGTATGACCACTCATTGGAAAGGTCTCGATGAGTGTATTATGATCATGTAAAAATATTTTACCCCCCCCATATAATTTAGTGAAAAAGATGGGGAGGGGGGGAGTAAAAACCAGAATTGACTCCACTCTTTTGGCTATTGCTCCTCACCCTCCTTACCGTTTCTCTTCATTCTTTTTGCATATGGTAGCCAACCCCTCTCTCTACAAACAGGCAATCATCTGTTCCTCCCCTCACACCCTCGCGCAGCACACCATGCCAATCTACAGTCTACATTCAATAAAAACTTTCCGACATGCCTCCACTCTTTTGTCCATTGCTCCTCACCCTCTGGACCGTTTCTCTTCATTCTTCTCTCAAATGATAGCCAACCCCTCCCCCTACCTATGGGAAAACGTCGCACCCATCCCCACCCTCTCGCCGGGCATCGCCGGCGGGCTCACCCTAGTATCATTGTATTTTCTGCTTAAAAATCTATCACCTCGAAGTGCGAATTTGAGAAAAATGAATTATAAAATTTTACTTATGCTACCATCTATGGAGAAGTTGACAAAACAGTACTTGCAAGGATATAAAATTTGATGTTTTGCTAGTGTTATACTGCTATGTACATACAAAGTGATTTCGAGAGGGTTTTTAAATGTATTTCCTTGTTTTCTTGTCGTTGCCGACGTTGGTAGGACTTTATACTTTTTTAAAAATTGTTTAAACGCTAGGGTTTACCATGCTCCAAAACACAAATATTTATAATGAAATGTGTTGCTTTGTCGACTGGAGAGAACTATTTGTAATATTCGGGTAATTTGAATGTTATACGAGGTGTGGCTATAAAATAACGAGACTGTCATAGGTTTAATAAGGCCCACTGAAGTTGAACTTAAATTCTCAATGAAATTATTGTCCCTATATAGGATTATGATTGTGACATTATTTTTTTCCAAAGAATGAAAACTGTTTGGATTTACTCTGTTGTACGTTAAAAAAATTTATAACTAGAACTATTAGGGACCTTATTATCCCCTGGGGGGGGGGGGGGGAGTAAAAATGCCCATTTTTATTTTTATTCGAAATTATTAAAAATAGCCGAATTTTGTTGATTTTCTTAGTTTTAGCAAGTTAAAAGGAAATCATTCCGCTGATTAAGATTTTGAAAAAGTTAATTTTTGCTTTGGGCCTTATTATACTGTGTTAGTTTAATAAGACCATTGGAAAAGGTTTTATAAAACTGAATTATATTTTCAAATATTCACTTCTGTTACAGTTTTTCAATTTTTTTAGTTGTGCAAATAAATAAACTTCACGGAAAACTTCTTTTTCTTGTTCTAATCATCAAATACTTGATTTATTGCATTTTAAAATTAGGTGGGCCCAATTTGCCGCAGGTACCTTACACAAGAAGCATTTGAGAGGATGCAGAAGCTATAAAACAAAACGATGAGTTGTATATTGCAACAGGTATACACCAATAAGATGTATGCTAGAAGCACTAAAGTGAATGAGATTAATGGAGCGAATTGAACTGAGTGTATTCTTGTTAATATTCAGGTCTACCTGAATATTTGTGCCAAAAATTAAATTTAGTAACAGACATACAATCATATAACGTTAACTGACGTTAATATACGTTTGGATCTACGAAGAAGTACCAGGGTGCAGAATTCGCTCTTATATGTATAACAGCAAAGGTTGCAAAGGTTTAACGCGTTACCAACAGAATTGAAGTAGGAAACAAGATTTGATAATTTTAAAAGAGGAAATTTGTAATATGTAAATATTGTGTATCTAATAAAGTATTATTGTATTTTTTATCAGTCATACGGTACTAGGTACATCTCAACAATTATTTCATTATACACAGTTTGCAATCCATCCAATAAGTGTATATCAAGATAAATTTGAAAATCATCAACATGCATGAACATGCAGTCGAACATCATTATCAACAGCATCCATAAAATTATGAATGAATATACTAAAAAATAGTGGTAAAAAAATAGAACTTTGCGGCACACCTAATTTTAATGGGAAGCACATATAAGTAGATACATATAGTAAGATTATTCCAAACTTTTACCTGCTGAACACGAATTACAGACAATGATGATTCGAAATAGAAATTGAAGCTCAAGTACAGCATATAGAAATAGATTTAAATTCTCATCAGCAAATATGCAGTAAAATATAAATGATCCGAATTAATTCTTAGGTAGGCACTTACAGTATTACTGACAACTTAAACTGTCTATTAATTTCGACGGAATTTGAAATACTTGATGTCAATTAAGTGACATTTATTCCATGATTTAAGTAATGATACAATGTTTTTGTTTTAAAAAATTCCTTTATTAAAAAATAATTATTGACCGCGCGTAATTTAAAATATTTCGTAGATATCGAATAATCGCCTTAACGGTTATAATAACTCTAAGTATGCACAATGAATTCACTTGCATACATACGTACAGACATAAATATGTTATAAATCGCTTAAAGCCTTAAAGTGCTTCTGGTGGTGACATTATCACAGACCGACGAACAAAAGCTTTTACTGCTCTTATATAGTACCTTTCACCCACACACCGTTGAACTTTGCGACCCGTTTCCTGTTTCGGGCGAACTTGCCCTCCAATCTGATGGGATATGTACTTACACATATATATATATATATATATATATATATCTATATATGATGTTGAATATAAATCTGTATTCTCTGTTAACCCAGGTTTTTCTCTAATTCGACTTTTCTATTCTTTCTTCTACATACTAACTACGTTACCATGTTGAAACTGCAAAGTAGGTCGAATTATTGAGTGTGCGAAGTGAAGTGACTGATTTTGTCTATCGTATCAGACCTCAGCTAGCACCACCTTAGAAAGACTCCATTCCATTTTCCATCCCCATCATCAATTCAATCTCAGTCAGTTAAGAGAACGAATATTTAGATACATAGTACATACATATGTAATGTAGGTAGGGGTGGGAATCCCCATTCAATTCTTGGTACATTTTCTATAATAAAATATGCTCCTCTAGTCTGGTCGCCAGAATCAATTCCATTTCCAACTACCCGTTCCGCTGCTTGCTACTTGCTATGCTACTATAGTACTGATAATGTGTTTCACTGTTGAGTGCTGGCCTTAAAAGCTCTGGATGACCATTTTCATGGTTCAGTCGATGTAAAACCGTCTTGAAGATTACGTAGAGCTTCAAGATCGCGCTCCTAACCGAACATTTTGAGACTGTTGAATTTGAGTGCTCAGTTTACTTAGTCGTTGCATTCTCGAGTTTCTATAGAAAGATAAGGCCCGACTATACAGTTTTGTGATAAATTGCTGTAATAAAATAGCTTTAAGTTTTGTTATTAATTTACAAACAAGTTCAGAGTTGACTTGTTTTTTCACATATAGTGTTAGTATAAAAAAAAATCAAACTAGGAATTCCTCTGATCGTGTTCGGGAGATCATTAAGTGGATAATATCGCGCTAATCACTAAGAGAAGTGAGAAAAAGATTTATTTTCTTTTTGAGGATTGACGCTAAGCAGAGTGAGTATGTTTTTATGTTTGATTAAATTAAAGTTATCAGTTTTTTTTGCAATAGTGCACACACACACACACGCACACTTTTTATATACTTACCTTTACTAACACTACAAACTCTTTAATTAAACTTGAATGCTTAAGTGTTTCGTAATTGGACTTTTCTATGCAATTGCAATCGTTCTCCCAAGTGCCATGTTGTAACACTTTCGTTTGTTGCATGATTTTTGCCTTGCACTGTGCCAAACCGACCGTAACTCGGGTTTTTCCTACTTTTAAAATTAGATTGAAACGGTTTTACTCACTATTCTTGGTAAAAACGTTGATTTATAATAATTACATTTTTTTTTCTATTAATGTTTGGAAATTTATTCAATTAATTGTTCTTTTGTTATTAATTTATGAAATAAAAAATGTCAGAAAAATGAAATAACTTTGGTTTTTGTGGTAAAATGACATCAAAAGAAAATGTTTTTTTAAATTGGCATATTTTCTCTTCTGACACAATTAATGTCAATTGTCAGTAATAAAAAAAAAACGTCAAAAAATAAAGTCATTTTAACTGCAAGCAAAATAATTTTTACAAAAAACCCGCAAGGTTAGAAGGCAGGCAAAATGAATATTACATAAATTTCCTTTTCACAAAAAAAAAACCAAAAGTTTGCAAAAATTTTTAGGTTTTTGGGTAAAAAAATTGTTTCCACTGATTTTGTTGCATGTATATGATGGTTTAAAGATATATGACATATTATCAAATTTGTTCGCTTCGACAAGTGGGAGATATCAACAAGTTGTGTCAAAACTGTCCAATCTAATATAAAAAAAATCCAACGTTATTGAAATTCGGCACTACTTGATTTTATACAAATTTTATAATTTGAATCGCTCTAAAAAGCAACAATGTTTGTTTGTGTTTTTTGTAAAAATTGCAAAATTGGAAATGATTGTATATTTCGTTTTTTTTATCCTTTTGAGAGGATTTTTTGCTTGTTTGTTTCTTTTACAGTTGCTTTTAGAACATACTTTATAGGTATGTTCTAAAAGCAACTGTAAAAGAAACAATATATTTTCACCTTTTATTATGTATCGTTACTCAGAATATGTGAAATTATATGATGAAATTTCATTAAAATTCGAGTTGCCTTTATTTTGGATGATATCAGTTGCCATAAATTATTGACTCTATCTGGTGCATTCACAGTTAAATTTTGATATGAGTCTTTTCGTACGTTTTGCGTGGAAATATATATAGAGGCGTGTTGTTAAATACTATAATTCTCAAAAATTGTATGTAACTCTGGTCTCCAGGTCAGATAAGGTTGTAAAAAATTATCTAAAAACCGATAAGCTCAATTTGCTTCCAACCAAAATATGTGATCAGTTCATTTTAATTTGTTGAAAATTTTAATGTCAAGAATGCTACGTGACCATGTATAGAAATCAATGGTCCATAAAAAGAAATGGGATTGCGAAAATGATGATATTGCTTTAGAGATAGATAACTATATATTGTTGCAAGCGTGGCCTTAGCTCGTTATTCACAACTCAATATTGCAGAAATAATTTACAAGTTCTTTATTTTCACTTAACTCCTTAACCATTATCGTTAGTGCTATATTTTAAAGTATCGCAATCCAATTAGAACACTTTCCCCTGTTATATACTTTCACTTGTAACCACTGTACTGCCTAAGACAAAACTCGCTACTGGCGGTGACAAGTGCTGTATTTATACTCTTCAAATTGTCCAGAACCTTCCGGTGATTCCATTTTACAACCTTTTCGAAGATTCCATTGAAGAACCATCGATTCACAGAACACCTTAAGTTGTTTACTCTGCGAATGTTATTACTCATCTTACGCGAGCTTTCAATTGCGTTCTGCCCTAGCAAGGATCTTATTAAGATCTTATGATTAATGATCTGATACAATGTAATATCATAAGAATATAAAAGAAATATGCAAAATCAAAGGTACTATCATGAGAAGAAAACTATAGATTGGATTAAAATATTGAAAGTAACAGAGTATAGATCTTTGATAAAAATTAAAGAAAAATGCACATAGAATAGAGCCCTGGGACACACCAGCGTAAATATGGTGGAGTTCAGAAGTAAAGCCTTCTAATATATTATTTTATATTAGAATCTACAATCTACATATAATAGAATGGAGGGAAGTAGGTAGAGATCAAATGGTCTAAGTTTGGCTATTAGGGCAGGATGTTGTGTATACACTATATTAAAGGTCTGCAAACTATTGGACCAATGGATAATAATATTTAAAAGCTAAAAAAGACTGTGCCCTTTTTTTCAACGTATATATGTACGTATATATGTACGTTCGGTACGGAAATACATAAATATCATCTGATCAACTCATAGTTGGCGCATGCTAAATATACATTTATTTTGTAATTAATACGCTTTCTATGTTCAAACATACAGGGATATTTTCCTCCAAGTCATAATTATCTATATTGTAGGTAGTCTTAAAATTCTGCAACGTCATTTATTTGTGTTTAAAAGTATTAAACGATTAAAATGCTCAAGACTATCATTCAATGAAAAAATAATAGTTTTCGAGAAATTTTTAGCTTTATAATGAAGGCCAATTTTTTATAGTTTAATTAATAAAATCAAATAAAAACAATTAAAACTGTCACACCAATATGACTGTGATCTGCACTGAGAAATAGTGCTAATGGTTTTTGCTTAGATATTCGTATGAAGTGTTTTCTTCAAATTAAAATTTTGTTATAATTTTGTTAAATAAGGTATTTGAATTGGATCATCTTTGCAAAACTAAAGAATCAAGCTTTAAATTACTAGAATATAATTTGTGCGTATGAATTACAGTTTAGGTATTAATAGGATATTCAATTAAAAGTAATTTTTCCATACGAACATATGTAATTTAGTACATAACATAGGACTACTTTGGGCTACTAAATTTTTTGTATAGCATGAGAATTATTTTTGACAAAATCTCAAAACTCTAAGTCCATTAAAGAAAGAAAGAAAGAAATATCTTCATGTAGATAAGTGAAGCAGCGAATAAAGTCAATAAAAAAAGATGGTTTTAATAAAAAGCTTTGTTTGTTTATTTTTTTTCTTGATGTAATTAATTTACGCTTTTTAACGCACGTAAATATTATCAAGTGCAATAAACATTATGTGACAATCAAAATTAATATTGGAATTATCTTCTTTTTTTTTTTGCTAGCCTCCTAGTATCTTCAGAATATAAGATAATTACATACAAGTATGAATTCTTCTTGAATATTATTAATAAGATTATCTTTAAGATAACATTATTATCAATTTTCAAATCTCACGTTTTTTAGAAACCGATAATTATAACGTTTTGTGTTTAATATTCACAAAAATTGATTAATCAGGGAAATCATAATGTTTATAATTTAATAAACACGTTCCACGCAAAGAAAACTACGCGCTACCTTGTATCTGATTATCTGAAATATCTCAAATCTGCACGTGATGGAAATATAGCAAAAAAAAAACCGACAGTTTTCATTGCAAGCAATTCAGTTCAATATCGTATTTATTTTATATCTTTATCAAGAGGGGGAGGTATGCAATGCATCGTGTCCAACCATGCAGGCATTGAAATGTGAAAATCTGATCCAGAAAACAAGATTTCGCTCGCAGCGAATGTTAAAATACCAAATGAAGTCGATTATTACATAACGTAAGATTTACCTGTTTCGTGCTGCGATAACTATTTGCCATTTCAAGGCTATCACACTGAAAGTGTATTTCTTAAGTAAAGGTCTGTAATTTATTGTTAGAGATTTTCATGAATCACTAAATGAGTCAATGTGCTTTAAATTGCAGTCTAAAAAGTTCCCCTGGCTTTGGTATATGTATGGATGGGATATGATAGCTAAAGCACATTTTATATATGAATGCTAAAGTAAAATGATTTTATTAAAGTTGGAGATAATTATGCTTATTATAAAATGTCACCACATAGTAGGCATTTGTGTATGTTATTATGTAGACCAAAAAGACAATTTTTAAAGTATAATGAAGTCCTGGGTGCTTTTACCTTCTTAATAATTACGAATGGCTTATCGCTGGAACAGAATGAACGGATCAATGTCACGCAAAAGCTGAATGCACTTGAATTACATTAGTTTGCACACAGTGAATACAGTTTCCGCATTTGCCGCAAAAAAGTTGGTCAACTTCTACACAAATATACCGCAGAGAAGTTTTTTGACAGTTGAAGCAAACGTTTGTTTTGAATGAAATTTGTAATGTAAAATTAATTATTGAGCTGCGGGATATTATTCACAGAAGTTTTAAAAATATAAAAAAGCATAATATTGAAAATATGAAAATCGCATTGAATTGTCATTAAACGCAGTCGGGGCAATTTCGTTCTGGGCAACACTTTTTTTTCTACGTTTTTTGACAGTTAGCTGCGAAGTACGTACTGCGTAAACTCTGCGTTGCATTCTGTTCCAGCGGTTATGGAGATAACTGAAAAATTAAAGTTTTTGGTATTCAAAGGAAATACAATTTTTTTTTTGCACGTTAGGCCCTAACATGTGAAAATTTTCGGAAGTTGTATACGGGATAGCTGGTGAATAAGGTCTGGGTATCCTATTCCTACTTCTTGGACAATTCAATACTTTTATTAAGTAAAGAAAATGAAAGAATATTTTTAATCCTTCATTTATGCAAATTGGAAAAAATAAGCATTATCCGTCACCGATATAAATTCAAACCTTGTGATAGTTTGCTTTATAGATTTCTACGTCTTTGATTCTCCACCTAATTTTTTGCCATATGCCATATATGTGCTCCGATTTATAGGATCTTAAATTGAAGTCGGAAATAGATTTCAACGAGAAATAAAGTAAAAGACGGGGGGGGGGGGATTTGTTTTTTCAATCCACTAGGAGTTATTAGGGTTTCCTCAAAATATTTGAAATCAAAAGGTGGCCAATATCTTTAAAATTTTGAATGTAAGCATTAGTAATTTTTTTATTTTATTTTCAAATGTAAATAGTACCTAAAATTATGCCTAAATTTTTTTGTGCTAAATGATAAAATAATAAGCTATAATAAATTTGTCATAGTCCGTCTGTCCGTGCGTTCGTTTAACTGTCCGTTTGTTTGTCCGTCCACACGATAATATGAGAACGAGCTCAATTACAATTTAAATTTTTCGTACTTTTTTGCAAAATTGTTTTGTAGTTCTGCTGAAATTTTATATCTGTGAATAGTATGAAAAAAAATGATCATTTCAGCTTCGAATACATATCAGGAAACTCCCTTGTTTAGTATTTCCACAGATTATGTTTTTTTTTTTGTTTTTAATGTGCATTTTAAATACTGCTAATAGCAGATTAAAATTTTACACACAGGAATTTACAGATAAAATTAAAGTTTAGGTAAAATCACATAATTATAATAATAATAATATTCAGTATTGCCATACAAACTAGAGCTGTTGTTTTTCGACCCTTAGATGAATTTCGGGACTTCAAAAGAATGTTCTAGAATCTTAGCTTCGAGGAAATTCGAAGCTACCATGTGACCGTGATTCAAAATTTGTAATGTTAATTTCACCCATTGCCCGTTGAGCCATTGAGCTAAAACTTGGCACACTTATAGATCTCTTGTATGAAAATATAATTTAACACTTACACTGCGTGGCGCAAAAGTACTGGCACTATGGAAATTACTTACATTTTTTTATGACATCTCCTGTTATTCTGATATTGAAAATTGTGTAGTAAACAAATGTAAAATTACTAAAAATAAACATGGACCGTTATACTCCCCAAGAACGTGGAATAATCGTGTCAATGTTTTTACGGAATAATTCATCAGTGATAAAAACACAATGTGAATTTCGTCGACGATTTCCACGCCGTCCGACACCGGTTGGTCGCACAATGCGACGTTTTCCTACACGCCTCGAAGCAATTGGCGCAACATTGGATAGACCTAAGTCTGGCAGACCCAGACCGTTCAGCCGAAAATATCGATGCTGTGCGCGAAGATGTGGAAGAGTGTCCAGAAACATTAACAAGGCGACGTGGCACGTAATTGGGCATTTCCAGGCGGACTCTGCAGCGTATTTTGGCCAAGTACTTGAAGATATTTCCGTATAAAACTCAGATGTCTCATCAGCTGCTGCTGCCTACTAACCACCGAGCTTGTCTAGAGTACAGCGCGTCATAAACCTCAATCTTGAAGAAAATGATTTTATTTTGTTTCAAAATTGGTTATGAGTGACGAAGCGCATTTCCATCTCTCGGGGCATGTCAGTAAGCAGAATACTCGCTTCTGGGGCACTGAAAATCTGCGCATTATTCAAGAAACACCTTTACACCCACTAAAACTTACTTTATGGTGTGGCGTCTGTGCTGAAAGAGTGATCGGACCCTATTTTTTCGAAGACGCTGCAGGCAATGCGAGTACTGTCACTGGCGAGCACTACAGAACCATGTTACGTGAGTTCTTGATACCCAGTTTGGATGAATTGGGGCTGGAGCACATCTGGTTCTAACAAGACGGCGCCACGGCACATACAGCGCGCGACACTATGGTCACTTTGCCAGGCCGTGTTATCTCTTGTTTTGGCGATTTGCCTTGGCTTGCAAGATCACCCAATCTGACCTGTCCAGACTGCTTTGTTTGGGGTTATTTGAAATCACTGGTGTATGTGAATAAGCCCAGACTATCGCAGACCTAAAAGAAAACATTCATCAAGAAATAAGGAACATATCGCATATGGAAAATGTCATAAATATTGCTGAAATGTGCATCAACTCTGGAGGTTACCATTTAAGAGACATCATCTTCAAATCCTAATGCGATGAAATTTACATATATATAAAACTAATTCTAGTTTTCTAATTTAGAAAAGATGTTGTAGCTGAACCAAGTAGGGTCATTACTTTTACGCCACCCAGTATACTATAAAGTCAAGGTGGCGTTTGTCTGCAAGATGGTGGCCGGATATTGTCATTATAGCCTGTAAAATTTTGCCATTTATTCCTCGATTCGACTTATAATCGATATATGTGGCTGCAAATTTTACTAAAAGAAAAACCAGTTCTGTTTAAGAATTCAACCTCAGAGGATATAAAATCGTTTAGGGCTTAGAAGTTGAACCCTTCGAAGCAGGAACGTTTTACCAACGAAGTACCGAAGTATTAGAGCGAATTAGAGCGAATTAAAATGTATGAAATTTGGTACAATGTCGGATAGAGCAGTTATTTTTTCGATGGACTAATCCAGGGCACGTTCAACAGAATTAATAAATAAGTATTAAAACAAACTGTAAAAAATATTTTTTATTTTACCGTTATGAAATCTGTTTGGTATTATTTGTTTGGTTCAAAATTTGTAATCCGGCTTCTTTTGGCTTGAGAATAACCCTTCGGCCACTGGTTCGTAACTATGACGTGAAGTTAAAATCAAACAAATTCGTAATCTGCAAACCTTAAAATCCCTGACATATCGATTTTTAGTTGAATCTGATATAAGTGATAAGATTCCACTGCGATTTAGGAGCCGTCATTTTGATTTCTAAACTTCGACCACAAATTCGACCTAAAATCTCACCGTTATCGAATTTTAGAATAATCTAACCATATGTGATAAAAATCGTCTACCATTTTTATTTTATGTTATTTAAAGGTCTAAAAAGTGTATTTTCATTCAAGATGTGTAATTGTGGCAAAATTTTTCTGAATGTGAAATTTTGGCTGAATGTGAAATTTTGGAAGAGGGTCAAATTAGCGTTAAAAGTTTTGAATCACGTTGCGTTAGAAGTCATACATATATTGAAATATTTTTATATATTCTTATCATAACCAAAAAAACTTATAAAACGTCTATTCCCCGGAAAGCACAGACACTCTTTAAACTATTCAAAAATTATTTCAAGTTACCTCAAATATTACAATTTAACCTTAACACTGCAGAGCAGCCACTAAGAAAAGTTCATGCTTCGAATTTTCAAAACATTGGCAAAACATTCATGCTTCGAAGCGCTTCGGCAAGACGTGCATGCTTCGAATGATTCGAGTTAGAAGCTTCCAACTACCTGCTTCGAACTCTGTCAACAGCCCTAATACAAATTTCATATTCGTTTACTATAGATGAAATTATAGGATATGTAAAGGGTTTTCCAATAAGAGGTGTTATTTTAATTAGCCCGCTATTTCGGTAGAGCTGTCATTTTTTGACATTTGACAAGTAGAAACTACGCCATTACTAAAAATGGAACGATACACGATTCAACAACGCATTGAAATAATTAAAATTCACTATAAAAATGGTGAAAATGTGACAGAGACGGTTCGTAAAACTCGAACATTTTTCGGTCGTCGTGAAACACCTTGTCGGATCGCAATACAGAAATTGGTAGAAAAAATCGAGCTGTCGGGACAAGTCAGTGATGTGAAGAATAAAACCCGTGCACGTCGCTCAAGAACAGCCAAGAATATTGCTGCTGTAGCCGAAAGTCTTGAAGAAAACCCGGGTTTGTCCATTCCTCGTCGTTCTTTAGAATTAGGCATTCCACAAACGTCATTACACCGTATTTGCATAAAGATGTGGGTCTTAAGGCTTATAAAGTTCAATTAACACAAGAACTCAAGCCGGCCGATCATCAACAACGTCGAGTCTTTGCTGATTGGGTCCTTGAAATGCATGAAAATGATCCGGAATTCCATCGAAAACTCATCTTGAGTGATGAGGCCCATTTCCACCTCGATTGCTTCGTCAACAAGCTAAATTGTCGCATCTGGGGCTCATAAAACCCAAAGGTTATTGTTGAAAAGCCTCTCCATCCTCAACGTGTGACTGTTTGGTGCGGTTTATGGTCCCACGGGGTCATTGGACCTTACTTTTTCGAAAATGAGGCTGGAGCAACAGTTACGGTGAATGGATTGCGCTATCGACAGATGATTAATAATTTTTTATGGCCGGAATTGGATGGTATTGATCTGGACAACGTTTACTTTCAACAAGACGGCGCTACGTGCCATACAAGCAACGAAACCATTGATCTTTTACGGGAAAAGTTTCCGGACCGTGTTATCTCTCGAAGAGGTGATCACAATTGGCCACCGAGATCTTGTGACCTAACACCTTGCGAGTTCTTCCTTTGGGGCCACGTGAAAGAGAAGGTCTACGCCAACAGCCCAGCGTCGATTCAAGACCTCAAAGATGGAATTCGTGAGGCTATCGAGGGCATAGGACAGCCACTTTGCGATTTGGTTATGGAAAATTTCATGAAAAGGATATGGTCCTGTAGGCGTGGTCGTGGTGGTCATTTGGCTGATGTTATTTTCCATTATTAACGGCATACCTTCCTCTTTATAATGAAATAAAGATCCGATCATTTATCTCAAAAAATGGCATTTTTCTTTTTAATATCAAAATAACACCTCTTATTGGAAAACCCTTTATAATAAATTTGTCTATACAGTTTGTACCACGGGGTATTTTATATTTTTATGTATAAATAATCTAGTCCGTTTATGTCCGCATGATGACTTGAGGCGTGTTAGCCTACCGAGTGGAAATTTCGAAAATTTTGTAAAAAAGATGAAGTCAAGTTCGCAGGTGGGTAGAATTAGGCAACTCCATCATAGGATTATTATACGAAAATTACTACTAGATTTGCAGATTTTCACGTATATACCACGAAAACAGTCAGTCCTATATGTTTTTAATTCACTAAAAAGTTTTTTTTTTTCTTGTGGCATGAAATTGGTTATAAACATTTTGATTTTGTCCTACAAACCATTCTATAAAGAAATGCAAAAGCAAAAACTATAACGATCTAATCAACATATCTTCAGTATAGAGGGTCGGCTATTATTTATGGGTCCTCATCAAAGGTTTCTACCAATTGTTGGTCTTATAAAAATTACGTTTTTTTCTTTCTAGTCTTTATTAATTTTTGAAAACATTCTCGAGATATAACGTCAAATGTATACGCCTCTCCTGAATTGTACAATAAAAATTGATTTTAGCTTGATTTTCTATAAAATCATCAGTTCGATATTTTGAAAAACTTGGAAGAGATTTGAAAAAATATTAACGTTCTTACTGAAAACTGAATAAAAAAGAAACTTCAAGACCAATAGGTCGCAGTGAGGATGTATATAGAGGCCCCAATTCATACAATATTGTTCATTTCTCACGAGAATCTATTATTACCTCCTTCAATCCTAAGTACTTCGGTACACCCTATAATAACTTTTTGTTAATATTTATATAATATTTCTAGAAAAAAAAATTTATTTAACTAAGCTACAAAACTATTCATTTATATTATTATTTTTTTGAATTATTATTTGTCCAAGATTATGCAGTCACTGTGTGAATTATCATTCACCAAGCTGTGAAATAATTCTATAAAAACAAAAGATTCAAAACAGATGTAATTATTTGTTTGCAAAAAAAAATAAAAAAAATAAAAACGATATGCTTTTCCTCAGATTCAGAAGATTTTGCCGTCAGTATCTACACACTATCCAGGCTCGCTTAGCATGACCCTGTAGATACCTACTGATAGATTAAAGAAAAATAAAATACTTAATTATAAATACTGCATAAATATAAAAAATTTGCATTAGGTACAAGTTATTTGTGCATGGCAGCGATTGTATATTTGCATAACGACACGAGAGAATTTACCTTAATAATTCTCTTTGCATTTTAAAGAAACTCATTTGTAGCACTATTGCAAAAAAAAACAAATCTAAAAAATTATAATTTTCGCCTCCATCAATACTATTACTAACAACAAGATAACTTTTTCACCTATAGCATTCGCACTAACCTCCTTTCATTAACTGCAACATGTCGAAAAATGTAAATCCATCTCAAATTAAGCATAGCAATAACCTTCCATCCGTAAGTAAAGTGTAAACTTGTGCCTTAATTTTGTATATTCGCTATTACGCATTACACATTTTCGCAAAAAAAAAAAAAAAAAAACAAAAAAAATAAACAATAATCTGCACAATGTTGTTTTATTAACGTTTTTGAATGAATTATTTTCCAAACAGATCGATATGGAGGCCCCAGAGTTTAGAGCATTCGCAAAGGAAATGGTCGACTACATCGCTAATTACTTGGAGAACATAAGAGACAGGTGAGGTGGAACTGATTGCAATTTTATGTCTATGCTATGGAACGACACGAGCAGCTGATAGCTGAGCTTATTATTGCTTAATGCATTTATTTTTATTTTTACCTTCACTTCGTTCTATTAAGTAGTTAGTTATGTTGTAGCGGGCAAGTTGGCAAGGTAGGCCAAGGTCAAGTTTGATCTTGATACGAATATCGTGATTGTGTTATGCAAGACTGACATGACTGGCAACAATTGTTGTGAGTGAAAGTTAACTTTATGTGCGGTTACCGACCTGCCGAACAATTAAATTGAGATCTCTTTAGAATTTTTGTTGCTTTGTCGTTTTTTGAAAATATAGATAATATTTTTCGAATTTGATAGTATGTTAGCAGGTTAGATTCAATCTAAAATCTGAGAATATTTAACTAAAATTGAATGGTGATAAACTCAATATTGCGTAGTATACGAATTCTATATGTAGGTAGGATTTTGATATTGTAGCTCTATAGTTGCTGTTTATCTTTAGTAGAGTACCATAGGGATAAATTTTAGGATCACTATTATTCAGTTTATGTAGACTTTCCTGAGATTTTAAAGTATTTCAGTATTCATATAATATGTACGTTGAGGATCTGTAGATTTAACTTAGCCGATCAGGCGGTTTAATCATGGATTGCTTTGCTCGCGTCAATATTGATCTTGATAGATGGAGGTCAGAATACATGATTTTAATATACAACCAGGTTGTCACTTCCACGAAAGCTAAGTAATATTGCCATAGATCATTGATATAGTTTCCAAAACCCTGTGTCAGACAGTCCTTCATTTGTAGGCCACTTAGACAATTTTTTTTAGATCACTTATACCTGTCTTTTTTTAGAGCAATTAAACCTTTGATTGGATCAACTTTATTTTATAGGCCATTGGCTCACTTAAACGTTTCTTTCCTAGACCACTTCGATCTGTCTTTTTAAGACCACTTAGACATTAGACTTGATGATGCTTATTTTGGAAGCCGTTTGATGATTGTATGGTGTAAAGAAAATAATCAAGCATTTATATACAAGATCGGAGCAATATCCCCTCGTTACCTTAAATTGGTGATACCATGACAGGAATTAGTGTGGCTGTACTACAAATTAAGTTCTAAGGCAATATCGTTCACCGGCATATACTTGAAAATATAAGTCAATTCGAAAAAAACCCATAGATCTATTAAGAGTTACTTGCTGTAGACATGAAATGGAGATTATGCAAAACTTTTCTCTAGATTATGGCTTAACGGCTTGTCAGTGTTCAACTATTGTGGGGCCCGTTTTTAGTTCAATTAGACCATTTGTCTTACATTATTGGTCTAATTTTATTGAATAGATGTGAGAATAGTTGAATAATGGCACGCGCACTTGCTTTGGTTGATTCTATTAAATTTTAAGTCCTAGAAAATTGCTTTAATAAAAATTTCATTATTTTAGACGTGTTTTACCAGACGTTAAGCCAGGATATCTACGACCACTGATTCCAGATGAAGCTCCACAAAAACCAGAGAAATGGGAAGAAGTTATGGCTGACATTGAACGTGTTATTATGCCTGGCGTAACACATTGGCACAGTCCAAGATTTCATGCATATTTTCCAACGGCCAATTCTTATCCAGCTATTGTTGCTGATATGCTTAGTGGAGCTATAGCCTGTATAGGATTCACATGGGTATAATGAATAATTTCGCTTAAATTTGCCGAATATAGTTTATACTAATGGTATGATATCATTTTACAGATTGCAAGTCCTGCCTGCACTGAGTTGGAAGTAGTAATGTTGGATTGGTTGGGAAAATTATTAGATCTTCCCTCCGAATTTCTGGCATGTTCAGGAGGAAAAGGTGGTGGCGTTATACAAGGAACAGCTAGTGAGGCTACCTTGGTTGCACTATTAGGTGCCAAGGCAAAAAAGATTAAGGAAATTAAGAAAGAGCATCCAGATATGGATGAGCATACGATTGTGTCTAAATTAGTTGGATACTGTTCAGGTAAAAATATTTTTGGACCTTCAATTATGGAATTTGAAATTTTGAAATTTTTCAAATATTCTAGCTCAAGCACACTCTTCCGTTGAGAGAGCCGGACTTCTAGGAGGCGTACAGCTGAGATCAGTTGAAGCTGATGGAAAGAATCGATTACGTGGTGAAGCATTAGAGGAAGCTATTAAAAAAGACATAAGTGATGGATTGATACCATTCTATGTATGACAAAGAAATTTTTATTTCTAGACAAGAAAAAATCTCACTAAAATATTATTCACTTTCAGGTTGTTGTTACTCTTGGAACTACAAACTCATGTGCTTTCGATAAACTTGATGAATGCGGGCCGATTGGAAATAGACACAATGTTTGGGTTCATGTGGATGCTGCGTATGCTGGATCAGCTTTCATTTGTCCAGAATACCGATATCTTATGAAGGGTATCGAAACTGCTGACTCCTTTAACTTTAATCCTCACAAATGGATGTTAGTTAATTTTGATTGTAGCGCAATGTGGCTTAAAGATCCAACTTGGGTTGTGAATGCCTTCAACGTGGATCCTTTATACTTAAAACATGACATGCAGGGATCAGCACCTGATTATCGTCATTGGCAAATTCCTCTAGGTCGTCGCTTTAGAGCTCTGAAACTGTGGTTTGTCTTGCGGTTGTATGGTGTTGAAAATCTTCAAGCGCACATTCGTCGTCATTGCGGTTTCGCGAAACAATTTGAAAGTTTATGTTTAAAAGATTCACGTTTCGAAATCGTAACAGAAGTTCAGATGGGCTTAGTCTGTTTCCGTTTAAAGGGCACCAATGAACTTAATGAAATTTTATTGAAGAGAATCAATGGTCGTGGGAAAGTACATATGGTTCCTTCAAAGATCAGAGGTATCTACTTTTTGCGTATGGCGGTATGTTCAAGATTTACAGTATCAGAAGATATGGAACTCACTTGGAAAGAAGTAAGTGCAGCGGCTGACGAAGTCTTGGCTGGAGAATCAAAATAAGAATTTTGGCATGACAGTCTTACAACAAGATTTTTGAATAGTAAAAATTTGACGACTATTGACGTAACTTAGGGACCAAATATTTGTAGCGCTGAATTCGTTGATATTTAGTTTAAGAAGCTTGTGTAAATAATATTTTCGATTTATCATAATTTTTATATTTATTAACTCTTCTCATCTAATAAATTATATACATCTGTGTTAAATTTTTAGTTTCGACGTCCATTTAGGATCTTTTCAACCAAAGTGGGCTATCCTACTTTCCATGAGAGTTATGTAACATTAGATTTAAACTAATAGGTGAATAGGTGAAATCAAAGATCATGTCATCTTGGAGCAGAATTTAAAGTGACATACAATGTGTTATTTAAGAACAGAGTAGGTCCAAGAAGAGATTCTTGAGCTATCTGAAGATTTATACCAAAGAAGTTTGGAAGGAACATCAATAAAGAGAAAGGCTATAGAATGTATTACAATACGATGAGAAATTCTAACAAGATTGTCAGAAAATCAAAAAGGCAGGCTGTTATCACCACTATCCATCCTGTATGTGCCTAGTGGTGACTAGTTCCATTGAGAAGGTGAAATAGACGACGTTTCGTCCATATAGATTTTTTTTTATTCACTTAAATTCGTTGATAGAAAGACTAGTTTCATAATATGTATATTGGTCATGCCTCGGTATATCTTTCTTGCGGTACCGTCATTTATTAAATGTGGAATAGATTTCGGATCGATTACTCTAGTCGAGTTCCTAGATCTTGAGGAGGCCGTTGACAGAACCACCACCGATAGACAGTCTGAAGCCATGGACAGCCATGAAGTTCATTGTAAAATTCCGCGGTGAATCGTCCAAATTTTAAGACGAATTATGATAATCATAGAGCTGAAATGTCCTGGTGAAACCAGCAAAGACAAAATCTTAGTTCTCTTTTCCTTTCAAATCGTTTTGAACATAATTTGCTCCCATGTTAAGCATAGCAGTATCTACCTAAAATCGAAAATAATAGGAAGATGCATGTGCAAGAAAAGGTAAACAATACTATGAACCTCTTCATCTAGCTTAGGGTAGAAAATTGTTAGGAATAGTTCTGTATTGTGTGGTATTAACCCTAGCTGTTGGTAAATCTCATGCTCACCTAAAGTCTCTTGTCCCGACACTGTTGCCGACGCAAATTGAGATCTCGAATTTAAAGCTAGCGTGCTTGTATAAAACCCTCGAGTTCTAAGCAATGTATGTATGGCCACGGATCATTCTCCTTTGGACAATAATCTTCTCTGTATCCTATGCGACACCTTGATACATAATCCTCATTCCGCCATAAATTGTTGGTGAGCATTCCTGGAAAGAAAAATTGAGGCAATTTAAATTTCCTCAATCAGCTCTGCAGGTCTATACAGATGGTTTTCCTTTACAAGTAAAGAAGCGTTTCACAACCTTGGGAGTAAGTTAGTCAAGGAATGGAAAATGAGATGTTGATTTCATAACAGGTTGGGTGGTGCTTTTAAAGTAACAGAGAACAGATTATGGATGAAAACTAAGGAGAGCGACAGAGAGGGAATGATAGGATCTGGAGCACATCCAAATCCAAACAAAATGAATTTAGGGGAATGTTTCCATGCCTACTTAAAAGCCCTTTGAGAGGGAATGTCAAAATTATTATAAATTCGTCGTAATATATAAAAAAAAAAGTTTATTTTGAATTTGATTATATTTTTCAAGAAAAAAAGGATATGAACTAAAAACAAAAGAAACAATTCTATTCCATTCCCTGATCAAGAATATGCAAATTATAGTCAATAATTCTTCGAGCCTCTCGAATTCCACTTTGTCGGGCACCCTCAAGTGTTCCCAATCCATCACAAATTGTCGCATCTCCAGCAAAAAGTAAAACCGGCGTAGTAGAATTTTTGTATCTTCCCAAGGGCAATGACAACTCATTGATTTCCACCTCATTATTGTATATAGACAAATACGATTGTCCACCTAAGAAGCAAGCATCTGTGGACCAATATGATCGAAGTACCTCTATGGGATACGGAATATTCGGGTTATTCAAAAATTTCTTCAAAAACTGAGTTATTTTGTCTACGACAATTTTGTCACTACATTTTTCAACATCTGCATATGTCGTCCCACCTATTTTCACTTCAAGAACATTTCTACTTCCAGGAATCAAAGATATCTCCGTGATGTCTAGACTCCAATCAGATCTATCATCTAATTCTGTAATAGACCAAATTGGTTTGATGGAACCTATAAACCATGACATAATTCCTCTTGGGTACTCCAAAAAAATCTTTCCTGGATAACCCACTCCTAATTTTTTAATCACACTCGTTTTTTCATTTGGTAGGCGGGGAATAAACAGAAGTGAACCGAACGTTTTCAGAGTACCCAAAGGCAGCGTGCAGATAATATGATCAGCAATATATTGAGATCCATCAAAGCACGAGACATAGGCACTCTCTTGTGGATGCAGATTAGCCCAACGAATTTGATTTACTGGCTTTCCTAGAAGTAGCTGACTATTTTTTATAGAACTAGCTAATTTTTGAGTGATTGCACCAAGTCCTGTACTCATTGAAATTGGATTCGAATAAGAATGCGCTATTTTACTTAGCTGAGCAATATTAACTGCGGACAAGTCACATCCGACAAAGCTTGTTAGATCTCTGAAAAGTGACGTGAACACCCTTTTAGCTGTGGGTATATCATTCTTAAACATTTTCCGTGCAAGTTTTTCAGTTTCCGTTTGTATGTAGGTCTTTGAGTTTTGAATTAGTCCAACATCGTTTTTATACTGAACGCCGCTTATCAATGAACTAAAAGCCCACGCAGCCATTTGAACAAAGTCTCCATCTAGAACTTCACCTTTGCTTGTCATGTAATATTTCTCATAATCTTCTTGATTCGCTTCCAATATCCCACTACTTTTCACCAATTGAAACAGAGAATTCGGGGAATCAGACAAATTTAGCCATTTAGCGCCAAGTTCACAAATTATATCTCCCATTGGTACTGAATAAATTCGGCCTCCATACCGTTCGGATGCTTCTAAAATCAAAATGTTTGTAAAACCATTTTTTATCAAGGTATCTGCAGCAGATAATCCTGATATTCCTGCACCAATAATAACGATTCTCGGTTGAGATTGGCCGTTTTCTTTAGATGTTTTTAAAAGTGCTCCTGGGAATTCAATTTTGTCGTTGTTATCTGAGATTCGTCGAATAAAATTGTGCAAATATTTTCCATGGGGAAATCTGAAAAATTTACATTATTTCAAGCTTAAATTGATTTCTGAAAACCTACTTTTTGTGAAAAATTTGATTTTTTAATTTGCCTACAGTTTTTGACATCTTCAAATTTAAAACGCATAAATTTAATTTCCACCCGGAAGTCGGTCGACTTTATGTAGAAAATGTCACCGTAAGCTTTTAACGAAAATATTTTTAACTGAATCTCTGTTGGTTGCTGCTTGATGTATTAAGACTCGAACCGTGTCACTGATTATTTTAGTTTACATGAAAAAGTCATACGTTGTCAAAGGCGTGCTTTATATGTAGCTAATGAAAATACTTGTGGACTTTGTCGGAGAGAAATCATCGTTAAGGAACCATTTAAAACTGATATTGTCGCTTTTAACTGCCGTCATTTCTTTCATGACATCGACATCGATAGTTGCACAGTTTGTAAATCACAAAAGTGAAATTCTTATTTTTATTTTTAATTTTACGGTAAATTAAAAATATTTACTAGCGTAGTTTTAAGTGAATGGTTGATTATATGTGTATGATTTATATTTAGATGTTGTGTGAAAACCAATTTGTTGAAGATTTTCATGTTCCACTTATGATTTATTTATTTTTATTACAATGAATTTGAATGGCAAATGTAATGCTGCTGTAGTCAATTTGGTGCAGCTAAAGTAGGAATACAACTTAACGCTTTTAGGGGTGCTGCCGGAGATATCCAGCCTTCTTCACTTAGACCTCCAGCGAGTCTATTCTGCCTCTTGACCTCATGGGATAGTCTTTTTTTTTTAGACTGCTCTAGATTCATCCTGCTTCCCTAAGGAATCACAGGATATATTTGAGCTCTTTACAGCTCTCTCAGATTTGAATAGAGATAGCTACCAAATAGACTACATGTTTTTTTCATCAGAGCGGAGCACTCGTATAGTTGGACTATCGCTATATACTTCGTGTCGTTATGAGTAATTGAATTATAGTTTAATGTGTGACTTGTAAAGTATTTTCAGTCTTTTTTGGTGAGACGTAGAGTCTAATCAACTGTTCCCCCATCAGGAAATGATTTAAAGTATGTTAGTATGTTAATTGCGCCTAGGTCGAAAAATTCCTTGCTTTTAAATAAATGCTTTGTCATTTTTTCTGTTAGTAATGTAGCATAGAAGTGCGTCATTCTATCGTCACATTAATATATGTAGCTGTCGAATATTATCAAAGGCGTTACTATTGCCTTCCAGCCTGAAGGGTTGAATTCAGGAATTAACTTTCTTAATTCTTTTCAGCTGACAATAAGCTTGATCTCGATTTTTTACCAGCCCATAGAGTCCCATCTCGAAACTACCATTTTACTAAAATCACGAGCTCATCAGCGTATTATACCACTTTATAGCCAATTTGGGTGAACATAAACAAGAGGTCGTTATCGTACACGTAACAAAGATATCACATTGATGAGTGCCCTATTATTTCCCGTCTTTCTAATTGTTCCGCCTTGATTAGTTCTGTTATTCAATATGTGTGCGATCGAGAGTTTCAAGGACCTATTTTACCCCTTTTTGTATTAAATATTTAGCGTTTAAAACTGTAGAAGAATTTAGCCAGTGCCAGAACATAGACCTTTTAATTTGTTACGGGCTAATTTTTTTTCTCCCCTTTGTTAGTTTGTCTGTCGTATGTGTTAATCATGGGTTATGGTTTCAAGATAAATAATGAGATCGATGAACTGTTGACTTTGTGATCCTTGTCCATTTCAGGGGGCGAAAGAACGGCCGGCAAACTATTCCCAAGCTAGCGAGCGATTTAACAGCAACTCTACATCATCGTCAACACATACACAGCCACTTACACTACAAATCACGCCTTAGAAAATATTGCGCAGTCGAATAACGCAACCAAAAGGGACAGACAATTACACACGCAGTACGCAATCACGTCACGATGATCTACAGGGTCACCTATTCACAATACACAGAAGAGCACCAATCTACATACGCACATATAATACACTCAAACCATCACACTACGCATTCTGGACATATAGGCATATATATATATATATATATATATATAAGATAGTTAAGGCTTAACATTTACACATTAGCTTTTATTTGTTTTATTTCTATTAAACATAGACTTTATAGTTCTAAAATCCTGTGCGATGCAGTGACCTCTAAATTAATTCCTTTTCTATCATCCTTAGAAACCATGAACTCTAAACTACAGAATTAATCTAGGGATCACTGGTTGCACCATTAGTTAATTTCCTATAGTAACTAGTGTTCTTTTATGAACAATTTTACTCATATATAGGTTTTCCCTTTTCCTATATTTCTTAATTATTTTCTTTGAGTAATATTTGTAAATTGCTTTCCTTTTTTTTTTAATGCGGATGGGTCTATTGAAAGCATGGAGGCGGGATAATAGTCGATTTATTTGAAATGTGGATACCATCCTGAGCCTCATTCTCACCTCAAATAAATTCGTAATAGACTTCAGGATACAGGCAATTTAAAGTGTTAGCAGCCCGGACGAAGAATAGCCAACCTATGAACAGAGTTGATAATTTTTTTAAACATGCGATAAATAAACTGAACCAAATCAATTCAAAGTATGAGTAACCGAATTGTAATATTTTTAAACATACGATAATTATAACAAATTGAATCAATTCAGAAAATCAATACTCAAATTTTAAATGCCCCGGCTGTAATGTCGACAACGATCGCTGACAAGTTCAAGTTTCGTCAAGTTTCGACGAACGATTTCGAAAATGATGGCTATGTCCCCTCGTCCGGTAGGTGAAGCGAGCACTTTTTTTTTGCGGGAAACGGCTAGAGTAAGGGACTACGAGTAGAGAGATATAAAAGAAAGATTAAAGAATAATTATAAGGAAAAGAAGAAGTGAGTTAACTTAAAAAGAAAGAAAAAGGAAAAGAGTTGTGAGTTAAAACTAAAATAAAGAAGGTTGGGAGTACAACAGAAAAGCGGTGAGAAAGAGCTTCAGGATTGGCGGAGTTGAAGTTTTTTTTAATTGGAGTGATTTTATGGATACAGTTTTGGGGCCGGCCACATGCTTTCGAGGAAACCTCTCCAAGTTAAGTACCTCGTCTTTTATTGGTTAACTAACCTCTTTCGAATAATTAATTTCTTTGAATATAAATTTTTTTTGTCTTGTTACTTAATTTTAAGAGTTTGGGAATATATATATAGATGTAAGTAGCTTACACTTCTTATTTGATTATAACGTGATTACATACATACATATTCCTCTTTCATTACAACCTATTGTGCCCTTCTTCATACTGTATGACGAGATAATTTTGTAAGTTTCGTGGTATCTTTTGTATTTAAAAAAAAAAAAAAACCACGTGGCGCCCATTGGATCCACGAGTTTGTTGGGCCCCAAGACCCTTCTCCACTGAGCTACCAAGGTTACGCGACAAGAGGTGCGTAACAAGCAGTTGCCTAAACGGTGAAATTTGGAAGGTAACAAATTCCAGGTGGCTTGGGTAAGAGCACTGACATATATAATATGGACTGATTAACTTTCTATTTCATGTGGGCTCAATTGCTTATGTCAATAAAAGTTCTTACGCCGGTGCCAACATTGAAAAAATCATTGGCGGGAAGTTGAAAAAATAAGCGCCCAGCTCGAAAAGTGATTATAATAAAACGTTTCGAACTTCTGCTTCATATCTTATGAATATATTGTCTTTGGTAAAACAATTTTATCAGTAATAACCCTAAATAATTAATATAAAAACATTTATTTCGACGGACCCATTTATTTATATGTTGTTTACAGTTCTCCTCAGTTGGTACTTGGTGCTTAGACCGAAAGAGAAAAGTGAGCCCACTTTTTGCAGTTCATTTCCATTAACGTAGTCAGTCCATATTATACATGTCAGTGGGTAAGAGCATTCAACTCGAAAATGTTTAAACTTCTTCCCGGCTCTCTTATTTTTCTCCCAATTCTTTCGAATTGCTTTCAGTGTGTTCTTTAGTTCTTTTGGTGTGTATGAGACCATCTTAATTTTTCGGCATCTGAAAATAAAATTGGAAATTCAGTCAAATATTGCTTGACTTATAACTGTGTGTGTGTGGTACGAACTTGCAGATACCATTGCTGTTTCTGATTTTAAATTGAACTTTTATACAGAAAAAAACTACTTCTCTAAGTAGAAAAAAATCCACTCAAATAAGTAGCTTATAAAACACATTTACAGCAAACAATTGATTCAGGACAATCGGATAAAAACTAGTAAAAATCGCCCTATTTTCCGGTGTTGCGAAGGGACAAAAATTGGTAAAATTTTAAGTTGAGAAATATAATTGTAGTTTATCAAAGAAAATTAAATTAGTATAAAATTTTTGCACTTGTTCTGCGTGCAGTATAGAATATTTTTTCATAACCAAACACGGACTTATATTTTATTTTTTAATATTAATATTAAGAGCTACATATTCTGAATTATAAATTTTTATTAATCATATTATCGCGCCAAAGACGGTGGAACAAAATTGATCTTTTTACATATATTTACGATGAGGCAGTAATAGCAAACATTTTGTGTCTCTTACTATTTTTTTTATAAGATATTTTCTAACCAAAGCCATTAAAATAAGTTATATACAGAAAAGTAAACATGAATAATTATATTAAAAAAAAAAGAAATAAAATTTTTTTTTTGTTGAGAAAAATTAATGTAGTGGTTGCAACAGGAAATAAATTCACTGAACTTTCCTTCCGCTTCAATCTGTTGGTCTCTTTTCTTTTTCAGCTCGTTCAGAATGTCTCAACAAATGACGTTATGCTCATTTCATTCTTTCAAAATATGATTTGATGGCATTAAGGTTATGTGTAGTGATGTAGCAGTAAGAAGAAGAATTTGATTTATTTTCGGAAATATCTACATTTTCTTGTGTCCCTAAAAATCTTAAGGGACATCAAAACAATCTCTTCTAATTCATGGAATGTGTTATGGTACTAATAGTCGAGCGAGTGGTCTTGGGCGTGAGGACGTGAAGTCCAGTTTATCAGCCGAACTTGATAGCTCACTCAATGGTGGCATTGTGCTCAGGCTGGCACCTCGGCTATATGCAGAGAGAAAATTACATAATTAAGAAAAAAATATATATTTAAAACGGCAACTACTTACATTAGTTTGTTGTAGCTCACACGCAGAGGCGCCACCAGTGTGTTCCGCGGTGCCACTATTCAATTAAATAAAGAGATTTACACACCCACTGGATAGGCTACTGTACATTAAACAAGAATTTAAAAGGAATGTCAGTTGTTCAAGCAAGCTAATTATATACTACTGCTACGAAATGCTTCCAACGAGTTTATTTGTAGCGCGCTAATACTCTTCAGCAAGTTGATTTGCAATGTGGCAGCAATGTTACAGCGGATATATTGAACAAAAATGTGTGGTGCGTTATCAATGCTGGGTTAATCAGCGGATTTAAGTGTAGAAATTTATATATGTTCCAGAAAGATAATTAAAACTTTTTGTTGTACCTGTGCCAACGAACATATCGTACCACTAATGTGTTATCCACGTTTAGTTAATCAGCGGGTTTAATTGTATAAAAATGATATGTACTCCCGGCGAATAATCAAACTTTTTGTTGCACCTGTACCATCGGATATATGTATACTAAAAAAAATGCGTTTTGTCTCCGATATTTTACGTAGATGGTATCCAAAGCTGAGTTAATTAGCGAATTTATAAAAGAATACTTTTTATTTAACCGAAATACGGGTACACCCTTGTGTATAGAACTATATATGTAGTGGTTGCGAGAATGCTTCCTTGTTATAAATGTCAGATGCCGCCACTTGTACCATTTTGAACAGTTTTGCTCGCGCTCAGTGTCTAAAATTTCTGCAACTGAAATATAACAAGGGGCTCAAGGGATAAACCGTAAGAGCCTTTAAAATTGCCTGAACGATTGTTTGCTAAAAACGCTTGTGTTTTTCATGGTAGATATACAATCATTCACAAAATTATTTGTGCACAGTAGTTTCGTAATTTTTAACGGATATATGTTTCCTAAAAAATAAAAAAAATTATCCATGTTTGTAAAGCTTTTATTTACATGATTCAGCTAAAAAAATTCAACAAATAAATAGAACAAAAAGTTTTTTCACAAAATTATTTTATTTGTGCATCCAATTTTCTTCACAAAATTATTTGTGCACACATAAAAAACAATTTTCACAGCGTTTTGCTATGAAAATTCATAGCGAACTAAGTCAATCTGAAATTGACTCAGTTTGCTGCTAAGTCTGCATCTCGAGAATTGAGTGGAAGAAACTCTTTATGCAAACGAAAAATCTTTGAAAAAAGAAATTTCATTGCAAAAAGAGGGCGTTTCATATAAGCAGGAACCGTATAATCGTCAGTACGGCTTGGTTCCTGCCTGCCGTATACGCCAAAGCAAACAGCCAAGCTGACCTCATATATATATACTTAAAATAAATTTTAAGTGTGAATTATATGCGGCGAAATACTACGTATTTACTTGAATGCCTAGCAAGATTTAGCCCTATGCGGGACTTGCATTTCATAGAGAGTTTTTCTATGAAATAAATTCATAACGAACTTAGCGAGGTTAGCTTGGTTGTTACTTTGACGTATACGGCAGGCAGGAACTAAACCATACTGATGAGTATTCGGTTCCTGCTGATATGAAACGCCCTCTTTGCACAACAAATTTCTTTTTCAAGATTTTTCGTTTGTCAAGAGTTTTTCCACTCAATTCTCAAGCTGCGAATTTGGCAGTAAACTAGGTCAACTTTCATATGTATCGCATGTAGCTGTAAATGAAGGAATAATAGAACTTCAAATTAGACATTGCATATAGATATAGAGAGTGAAGAATGTAGGACCTAAATACTGTCGCAGGTACAATTCAATTTACATGAGAAGATTATGTGTGTTTGGAGTCCATCAGTAGTCCAATATCCTTGACTACAGTACGTTTACATAAACACTTGAAGTATACTTCAAGCAGAGATCATGTAATGAAATTATCATGTAAACGTGCATTCAAGTATATAGTTGAGTCAAGTAAATCACAAAATTTTTGTTCAAATAATTTACAAGAATATGTGTGGAGCCAAAATATACATAATATCAGAAAGAGAAGCAACACTGAAAGCGTTAAACTAGTTTACCTTTGAGTCTAAGTGTGTTTGAGGCTGTCTTGAAGCAACTGACCGAAACAAACGGGTATCAGGACATGAAGGCATTAAGGACGGACCACCTTGGAAAGGAAGGAGTCAAATCTCTGTTTGTTGGCCATCCCGTTACGGCTTCATAGCACGAAAGCTCATTATCCTGGCAGACGGATTTATCGTTCACCTCCTTTACGGGTATAGTACTGATAGCCCCCAACTCATCATAAAGTACAGCCATGCACTCCAAACCATTCTTCTCATCCTCTCTGAAAATAGAATTGACCGAAAACTTTAAAATTAATTCTTGCCTTCTTTTCCGTTCATGTTAAAGTCTGGAAAACTGAAGTACCCTGTGGCTAGGAATGTCGGCAGGACACGTCTAGTATACTGGACAGCATACTCTGTATAGAGCAGTCTCACATCCGAATGCTTCACCTCCTTGACGCAGTTGATCCTTTGAATCTCTTCGTACGGTCCTTTTCCTTTAAGTTGAGATATATCATCAAGCAGCACACCAATGTAGTCCTTTTCTAGCCTAAAAATGGAAAAGTGCATTCAACAAACACAGTAACACAATCTAGGACATGGATTTATGGACACAATCTTACATGGCTTCCTCAATACATGATTCATGGACAGCAACCCAATACCGTTCAAGCAATGCATCTTTACGAAAAAATAAAAAAAATATTTGCTTGAATGGCTTGCCGATTGCCCCTCACCACATACATTCATAGATGTATCTATGACCCTACATATGGCAGGTGCCGTTGCATGGCGAAGCATTGTCGGATCTCTAAAATCATATTTTGCAATATTCCTTTCCGCTATGTTATAAATTTTATACATTTGTGATTTCTGTGGAAAAATTTATATCGGTGCGCGATCATTTTTTCGACTTTTTTATAGTGCTTTGTGCATTTCAGTTAAAAAAATTGACGGTGCGAGTTTCCCCCCTATATGATGAAATTCGGTCGGGTGCGAATTTCACTTTTACTAGGCGTGCAAGGGAAATTCGCACATTTTTCTTCGAGATGGCTTCTATGCTTAGCTCTATAGTATAACTCAAATATAAAGTTCAGCCGAAATGGTGCACGACTATAGGAATTCCTTAGATTTTTCAGCAAAACGCTTAGCAATGATACAAGCCCATTCAGGAGAGATTCTAGCTAACTGTCTCCACTCGTTCTTTTTAGAGGGGTGTCGCCTGTAGCCCTAATCCCCTTTTCTACTAAATACTATGACTATTCAAACAAAATTCAAATTTCAAAATTAAAAATTAATTATTTCAACAACAACTACACTAGTAAGATTTCGAGCTAGACCAAAGTTTACTCATTGTGCTGAACACTACTTACGTAACAAATTAGCAAACGTGTAAACAGAAATTTCATGAAAGTACCTGCCATGAAATTCACTTACGAAAGCTACTTTCGCCGTGTAAATGTAGCTTTAAACTAAATTTCAAAAAAGAAAGAAAAAGAAAGACAAAGTAATTCATAATATGTACAAGCACTTATACTAAATTAAACTAACAAAAACCCTAATCCCTCAATACAAACTTATAAACTAAGAATTGTAGAAATAATAGCTAATTAGTAGTTAAAAGTAGTGGAAAATAGACAAGAAAAAAAATGTACGTAAAACTATTGGATAGATCGCAAATATGCAAATAGATCATTGCGAAAACGGCGACTGCTGATGCTTCTCCTTAGATGAATTGGAAGAGAGCTCCACATCCTGGTGGAATTGGATCTCACTAGTGCGCGAGCGGAACAGTGGCGTAGATAGAGATGATGGTCTGGCAGATTGAGCAAAGGTCAATTTGCTGTAAAGGTAATCTGGCTGTTTGGTTACAATTAAATTGCGAAGAAACATTACAGATCGAAATTTAAGGTAAGAGTCCAATTTACAACCCAGAATAGATGTGGAATACGCAGTGATATGACTGAAATGCCCTAGACCAAAAGCATAATGAGTGGTAGAGTTAAATGCTACATTAATCTTACGCAAAGAATGGGAATCCAATTTGCAAAACACTTCACAGCCGTAAGTCAATAAGGGGACTAGTAATGATTTCACTAACATTACACGGGTTTCAACAGGTGTAAAGGCCGCAGATTTGGATAATTTGCGTAAAGCTCCATACACCCTGCCTATGATACTGTTAATGTGATCGGACCAGTTCAGAGTACTATTAACAATTATCCTAAGATTCTTGACACGTTTGCTGTATGGAACGGCAATATTGTTAAGAATTACGTTAGAAAAGGTGGAAGTATCTAACTGGGTTTTATATACAATTACAGCGTTAGTTTTGCCAGCGTGTAAGAGGAGCGAATTATCAATAGCCTATTTGGAGACTTTTGCAAGATCCTTATTCATTCTGTACACAGTATTCTCTATAAGCCCTAAAGGTGTAGATAGGTGTAGAGTTGAATGTCATCTGCATACATATGAGAATTACAGTCACGCAGGATAAGTGGAAGGTCGTTAAAAAAAATTGAAAATAATAATGGGCCGAGAATAGAGAGCCTTGAAGCACTCGACTAAGAACAGGTAGAAAATCAGAGGCAGTATCCCCACAAAACACCCTTTGTACTCGTCCGCTTGGATATGACCCAATAAGTTTGCAGACAGGATAAGAGAAATTAAATATTGTACACAGTTTATTTAACAGAAGCCTGTGGTTAACCTTATCAAAAGTTTTTGAAAAATCTAGAAGAACGAGCAAAGTGAGTTTATCACTGTCCAGGGAAGTTCTGAAATCATCGATGATCTTTAGCAATGCTGTGGTGAAGCTGCGCTTGGATATAATTCCCGATTGTAGGCTAGACAACAAGTTTATGCTATTTAAGAAGCTGATCATGTGACTATGCAGGGTTTTTCAAAAACCTTAGACAAGAAAGGTAATATGCTGATAGGGCGATATTCAGGAGAGCTGCAAGACCTTTTGGGGATTGGTATAATTTTCCAGAGTTTGCAAACAGAAGGAATGGAGGGTCTTAAAAGGATGTTGTTAAATTAATATGTCAGGCTTGTAGTTATAACGGGTAGCAAAAACCTTAGACAAGAAAGGTAATATGCTGATAGGGCGATATTTAGGAGAGCTGCAAGACCTTTTGGGGATTCGTATAATTTTCCAGAGTTTCCAAACAGAAGGAATGGAGGGTCTTAAAAGGATGTTGTTAAATTAATATGTCAGGCTTGTAGTTATAACGGGTAGTAAAATTTTAACAAACCACATCATTAACATTTTAAATGCGAAATTGTAATCAATAAGTGGACTGCTGCAAAAACCCCAAGACTGCTGTTAAATTGTTTTGGATTGCATTAATTGGCAAGACCTAAAAACAACTAAAAGTTAGGGAATACTAAAAGTATATGAGCATAGTCTAAAGAAGACATGATAGCTCAATCTATGAATCGAACTATAGATACAAGATACAAAGTATAGAAGATTTAAGAATAAAGACAGTTAATTTCTTCTAGTATTCTCCAACGTTCTGTCTTTTTAGTTGTTTTGATTTTGTCATTAAGACGTTTAAGTCTGGCCCTAATTAATGTAATCAAAACATATTCAACCATTGCTGTCTTGTGGTTGCAGCCATCCCACTTAGTAATTATACTACCAACGGTTGGAAGCATTTTCTTTAAAATGTTTCTCTCACTTATGTGGTGTTGAAAAAACTTTGAAAATTCTACATAGATTTTGTTCAAATCCATTTTAAAACTAATGGTCGGTATCGTATTAAATTTTGATCCGAGCCTTTCATTTCAGTCAGCGTGTGATTTTCGCTATGACCGGGATCGTTATCGATCGTGTGTTTTCGACAGAACTCACACTTTGTTCGTCTTACAACCATTTTTGCAAGATATCCAAAGAAGTAAGTTTTCGAAGAAGTAGAAAATTTTTCTTTAGGAGTCTCAAAATCATCACAAATTTCATTATCATCTTCAGAGATATACCCTGCAACTGCTTCACTACCTTCACAGTTTCAACATCCTCTAATAAGATATTGATGAACTCTGATTTGAAGTTGATCAAATTTTTTGAGCACTCCGACGGTAATACATTAGAAACATTAGAATCATTGAAATACAATAGAATTTCTTTTAAATTCTTGTATGATACATATGTAGAAGGGTTCCGCTCATTCGTACTGAATTCTCTAATCTTTACAAATAAACTTTCGAGAGGGTCTTGATTTAACCGAGAAGTCATTAAAAAGTCCTGCTTCTCTTTTAAATCTTCCCATAGCATACGTAACACATTTATGGTTGGTATTAGTCCATCGAAGCAGTATGGACGCTTCATTCTTCCCATATGAACCCATATATCCATAACGTTGCCGAAGAAAGATTCTCGATCATATTAATGTTTTTCTGCGATAGAGCATTTCTTTCAGGATTCTTATTGAATTCTGAAGCACTATTTAGATTGTCAAACAGTGTATTCATGTTCGCAATGAACTCTGCCGTATTACTCGCACGTAATTTTTCGGCAGATTCCGGGAAACTATCCAAACTTACAGCTGCCAAAATCGCGGAAGCAACCGAGTGGCTAAATATCTGGGTCGCAAGCTCAACAGGTACTTGGTGAAAATGTTCAGGACCAATATATGTATCGGTAAGCCGATGCATCGCTCTAATGTTCCCACTATCCATATCGTAAACCTTGCGAATTATATCCCATGATATTTTTCTTCCGTTAATATTGCTATGATATAAATTATTTCTGACGCTCTTAAAGAAATGAGGTATATCGTAACAAGCATATATTTTGTTGTCATTAACGAAAAAGTATGGGTTTTCACGCGTGCACCCTAAAAGCCGATAGCACTTTCTATTGTTAACACCCTGGTCATAAGTTATTACCTTTATATCCAAACCAGTTGCTAGCAGTTTGGAAATCGCATCTTTTAAAGTTAACGCTAAGTCCTCACCGGAAACGTTACCCGCACATAGCCTACAGCTGGACTATAGTTTTTATTCAGTCCTCGTAGCATCAGCACAAGCATACTGGAAGCTAAGCTGCTCTTGCGACCTAATGGACCTAAATCTGTTAGTCCATATATAACGTCATTATTTAATTCCAACTCTGGTTTGTCATCATTTCATCGAACAGTAGAACACAGCGTCTATCTACTTCTGCCAACTCAGAGGTTTTCTGTTTCAGTACTTTTAAAACAATGTTAGAAATACCTGTGTCCAATCTCACCATCGAATGATGCCATTTAAGAATGGTGCTTATCGGGGGCAATAAAAATCCCAAATTCAGCATATCTTTATAGAATGCTGGAGATTAGTTATAAAATATTAACGCTAAGTTTGTTTCTCTACCTGTCCACTTAGTCGTATCTTTATGTAGAAGCTGTGAACGTAAAAAAGATTTCACAATCTCGCTTTTTCCAGCAAGCATGCTTTCTAAATCTATATTTTCTGGAGAATTGCAAATAGGGGTCTCATCAGGAAAACGATACTGATCTAAAATTTTATATTTTTTGTTACGATATGTTTTCGGATTCTGCATTTTATTCAAAACTAGCTGGCTATTTTCAACTAGGTGTGTGCAATGAGTCCTTTCCGTAAAAGTCTTTTTGACACAACCTTTTCGGCGTGTTACCCAATGGTTTTCCACTATGGTGTAGCCAAACATTTCTACGATAATCTTTTGGGAACAAGAAAAAAGATGAATTTGACAATCCCCCCTTCCTAGATTTTTGATGACAGTTTTTATAACTGCAACAATATGCCGATGTCATGCAGACCAGCAATCGGATATCAACGCTATTAATAGAAAACTCTCGGAAAAACACTTTCGCAAAGAAATATTCGTAAAAGAAAAACCAAAATTAGAAACTCAACTCTCAGAAAAACAATTTCGCAAAGAAATATTCGTAACAAAATTACAGCAACTCAAGAAAACCTCGAAATCTTAATTTCGCAAACAAATATTCGTAAAATTAAATTAAATCCAATTAAATTACAGGGAAAACAAAACTCTCGGAAAAACACTTTCGCAAAGAAATATTCGTAAAAGAAAAACCACAATTAGAAACTCAACTCTCGGAAAAGCAATTTCACAGAGAAATATTCGTAACAAAATTACAGCAACTCCAGAAAAGCTCGAAATCTTAATTTCGCAAACAAATATTCGTAAAATTAAATAAAATCCAATTAAATTACAGGGAAAACAAAACTGTCGGAAAAACACTTTCGCAAAGAAATATTCGTAAAAGAAAAACCAAAAAATTACAAATACAAATATACCACCTTCTTACACTTCACACACTTAAAATTTTATTCACTAAATAAAATAACGCTGTCGATTACTATAACCACTCTTAAATGATTTTAAAAAAAACCAAACAAAATTTCCACCAAATACAAATCACAAACAAATTTATTCGAATTGAATGCGTCGCTCTTACTATAACCGCTCTTAAATGCTTTTGAAAAAAACCAAACCAATCACAAAACAAAATTCTAATTGCTTCTCGCTTGCTATGTTTTTGAACTGGAAAAAACAACAACAAACGACTTACCGAATACCGAAAAAACTTTTCTTTCGGAAAACAAAATTTCTTTTCAACCCCCAACACCCTCCACACAACACAACCACAAGATGTTTGCTGTTTGCGCTTTTCTCCGCATGGGGTGTAGGTGCATCTTTTTCTAGACGAAAATCGAAGCTGGCGGAAGTGACGCGTTCTACCAGAACTCCAAACCTCTCTCTAGCAAAGACAAACGAATCCACTGAAGTAGAATCTTTTTCGCCGCGTTGTAAAGTAAATATCCAAACCAAGTTTTAGTACAAATCGAAACATTCGTTGGAAAGCTATAAGAGAAAAAGAAAAGCTTTTGCTATGGTTGCTGTATTAAATTTGTGTACCAGTGGTTGCCTCTATTTTATGAACATTTTGTAGAAATAATTGCAGCAAATTACAACTTTACTGATAAAGGATGGTATAGAGAAAATTATGAAAGAAATGGCCAAGGAAAGATACCTGTTTCGATTTCTTAAAATGCCGGGATTATAGAAATATAGAAAAAATATATGAATTGATTTAAATTGACAACACATAAAAGTCAGAAAATAAAAGAATAAAGCACTACACTGTGTTAAAACGAAAAAGTTCCCTACGCCGAAGCTATCAAACGCCGGCTGAGTCGAAGTTGTGTACGCTCGCACTGTGTTTCAGCCTTAATGCTTGTGAATTTAGTTTTTTTGATCGTAGAAACTATAAAACCGTCGGGCGAAATTAACAAGCCATTTTTCGGAACATGCATTTACCGAACTATGTACAAGTAAAACAGTTTGACAATTTAATTATTATATTCAAGTGATTGCCATTGTTTTCTATATAAAAATCTATGTATATATTTTGCGTTCAAAAGTATTTACCATCAAGACAGTGGCTTGGCGTGGACATGGGGCGAGGCGAAGCAATTATATTACAAAAAGGTTAAATAACCATGCGTAGATGTTATTGCAGCGGTTCTAATAATTTATCTACATATACCCCTATCGATAGCTGCTTCTTAAGAGCTCCAATTTTTAAAGAAAATAGGCAACTGCAACAACTGAAATGGTGTTCAGGAGAAATGTGTTATTACGGAAATTAAAAAAGCAATTGGTAATAGTTTACAGGAAAAAAAATTCATATGCGAATGTAGTGAGAATGACTACCGCGGTAGTTATTAAACCAAAGGTAGTACAAAGTACAATAAAAACGAAAGAAGAAATCAAGGCGAAGTTAAATCCTGGAAACTCAGGTATTCAGGTAACTGGTATAAAGAAATTAAATAACGGTGCTATTATTGTGGGATGTGATAATGATAAATCATTGAAAAAATTTAAGGGTGAAGTGGAAAATAAATTAAGCGAAAATTATAGCGTTAAAGTAGTGGATGGTAGAAAACCAAGAATTCGTACAAATAACTTGAGCGAGAAAATGGTTGAAAACGAGATAATTAATTGTTTAAGAAAACAAAATGAAAGTTTGAAAAAAGCGGGTATAACGTTTAAAACTATGTGGAAAAACAATCTTATTAGATGTCGGGGTTCATATTGTGTAGACATAGAACTAGATGTAGAAAGCTTTAATATGGTAATGAAAGAAGGAATAGTTAGTATCGGCTGGGACAAATGTCGGAGATGCGGTTTATGTTAAAAGATGCTACAGCTGTCTAGGGTTCAATCATATAAGTAAAGATTGTAAGTTTGAAAAGAAAGTATGCTATAAATGTGGCGAAGAGTATTATTGTAAAGATTGCAAAGCTATATTCTTGCGGTGCGTAAACTGCGTCAGAATTAACGAGGAATTGAAATTGAGCTTAGATGATAGCCATTACGCATATCCAGGCGCCTACACAGGATGAAGCCATGGGTTGGGTTTCAGAAAACATCTTTTGTATAAGTTTTTTCACGTAATAGGACTATGTAAAGGGTTTTCCAATAAGAGGTGTTATTTTGATATTCAAAGAAAAATTCCATTTTTTTAGATAAATGATCGGATCTTTATTTCATTAGAAAGAGGAAGGTATGCCGTTAATAATGGAAAATAACATCAGTCAAATGACCACCACGACCACGCCTATAGGACCATATCCTTTTCATGAAATTTTCCATAACCAAAGAGCAAAGTGGCTGCCCTATGTCCTCGATAGCATCACGAATTCCATCTTTGAGGTCTTGAATCGACGCTGGGCTGTTGGCGTAGACCTTATCTTTCACGTGGCCTCAAAGGAAGAAGTCGCAAGGTGTTAAGTCACAAGATCTCGGTGGCCAATTGTGATCACCTCTTCGAGAGATAACACGGTCCGGAAATTTTTCCCGTAAAAGGTCAATGGTTTCGTTGCTTATATGGCACGTAGCGCCGTCTTGTTGAAAGTAAACGTTGCCCAGATCAATACCATCCAATTCCGGCCATAAAAATCATTAATCATCTGTCGATAGCACAATCCATTCACCGTAACTGTTGCTCCAGCCTCATTTTCGAAAAAGTGAGTTCCAATGACCCCGCGGGACCATAAACCTCACCAAACAGTCACACGTTGAGGATAGAGAGGCTTTTCAACAATAACTCTTGGGTTTTCCGAGCCCCAGATGCGAAAATTTTGCTTGTTGACATAGCCATCGAGGTGGAAATGGACCTCATTACTCAAGATGAGTTTTCGATGGAACTCCGGATAATTTTCTTGCATTTCAAGGACCCAATCAGCAAAGACTGGACGTTGTTGATGATCGGCCGGCTTGAGTTCTTGTGTTAACTGAACTTTATAAGCCTTAAGACCCAAGTCTTTATGCAAAATAATGGCGTAGTTTCTACTTGTCAAATGTTAAAAAATGACAGCTCCAAAAGTGACATATACCGAAATAGCGGGCTAATTAAAATAACACCTCTTATTGGAAAACCCTTTACTAAATTATATTTTATTTTATTTCACTATAAAAACAATTGCTTATATGTATTTTTATTGAAATTATAAAGAAACTTAAATAAGATTTTATTAAGAAATATGATTAACAATTATACATATAAGAAAAATTAATAAAAGTTATATAAGAAAAATTAATATATTAAAAATTATATAAGAAAAAATAATAAAAAATTCAACAAGAAAAATTAATAAAAAAGTATACCTACATATAAGAAAAATTAAAAATTATATGAGAAATATGAATATCTTAAAAATGAATAAGAAATTATACATATGATGTATGTATAAGAAAAATTAATAAATATATTTAAAATTATATATTTTTTTCTTATAAAATAGAATAAAAAACAGATCAGCGAAAGGACTATTTTCTGAAAAAATTAAAAAGCGATGTGTTAAGAATGAAGTTCAAAGATTTTTTCTTTTAATAATATAATATATATATATATATATACATAAATACATGAAATATTAATATTAAGTAACACTAATCCATTTAGCCTATCTTCACTCGTTGTGTTGCGTAAATACGTTTTAAGTCGTCTCAATGTTGAAAAAGATCGTTCACTGTTTGATGTTGTAACCGGTAGTGTAGCAAATATTTGAAGTAATTTTCGAACAGTTGGGAAAATTGATTCGTCACATGCTAAAAATGCATTATGAGCATTTTTTGGTGTATTCGAAGAATTTAAAACATGGCGCCACCACACCTTCAGTTCACCAATGCCCTCAACTATGCTACAGTTCGTAATACTTTCATATTTTTCTAAGAGGATTTTTGCAGAGTTTTCGTGCTCTGATGAAAAGTTTTGTTCATTTGGCATAAGACACATAAAACTTTGCAATATATTTTTATGTTTCAGAAACCGATCGTGAACTTGTATCTTTGTAGAATCTAGGAAAGGTATGAGAATGGAAATACGATAGTACTCTTCAGGTTTTTCAATTGCAATGTTGCAGCGATGAGCTTGTCTTCCGGTTAAACGAGGAATTCGTATTTCTACATTAAGCTCGTCACATATTTTGTTGATGTCAGTGAATATGGTATTAAATTGCTTTTCTGCTTCACGTCGTGTTTCATCTAGCACCTCTTCAATATTTTCTGACAATCCGATTGAAGCGGCCAGATCCAGATTAATTGTTTGTAGTAATCGACTTAGCAGCAGGGTTATAGCAAAAACTTTGGCAAGAACATGAAGGGATATTTGAAATTCTGTAACAGCAGAAGAAGTTGTTTTGTCATCCCAATCAGAAATAATTTCCATCGTAGAAATTGCAGCTTTTTGAAGCTCCAGAAATACTAGGAAAGACTCGTGGCATTGAATCCATCGTGTGGGACATATTTGTTTTAGTCGAGTTATTGTTAATTCAGGTGCCAATTCATCTATACAATGTTTTAGCACGGCTTGGCGCTTTGGGGTATTAAAGAAATTGTATACACTTCCGAGTGATCCTATATAATTTCGTATAAATGAAATCTCACAAGCTATGAGATGCACAGTGCATATATAAAGCTAGCTTGTTTTCATCGCTTACATATTTTTGTGCCCCATGAAATCGTCCACTCATTGCTGAGTCTCCATCATAACCCTGTCCAATCATGAATTTTGAATCTATTTCCAGATTACGTATAGTTTGCATTAAGGCATTTGCAAGACCCTTACCAGTCATATCAGTAACAGGTACGGACTGTAAAAAATTTTCTCTGATGTTATATGAATCGGTATCTACATATCAAAAGCATAATGAAAATTGTTCAATACCAGCTATGTGTATCACTAGTCTTGTCAGCCAAAATCGAAAATGATCTCGCACTATTTATTTTGGCAACAATTGAACGAGCAACTATTATGTTGCATGCACTTATAATATCGTTTTGAATTCTTGGACCCAAATAAGTTGCATTTTTTCCTGAGACCTCTAGATGATTTTTAAGTATTTCATCCCCACAATGGACTCTAAAACGTAAAAGCGCTCGAAAGTTTCCATCATTTTCCTCTGGATTATCAAACGTTAAAGTACCAGAGTCTCTATGTCCTCTTAAAGACAAACATTGACAACTGCATAAAAGTATTGTCTCTATGATTGGAGTTAATCTACAGCGATTTTCTACTGTTTGTTTTTTTTTAGAGCGGAGTCCAATGCCAACCCTACAGGTTCCATTTTATGCTCGGAAATTGCTTTACGATTTTGTGTGTGAAGAACAGCTGTTTTATGGTACTCAGTTTCCTGATGTTTGTTGAAATTTTCTATAGCATCTTTCCAGTTTGAGAAAGCAGTTTTGGCAAGTTTTCCTAGCGGCTGATGTCCAACACCACCATAATTTGCAGAAAATAATACACAAAACTTGCAAAAAGCATCATTAAAACGTTTTGAGTATACTAACCATTTCCACCAGCCAAACCAGCTGTACTGAAACTTCAAATTATGTTTTCCACTAAGTAGGAATACAAATTTGTCGTCAGGATACCAAAAGCTTTTTAACAAAGATAATCTTTTTTCATCGATGTATTGCTCTCCTCCAATAAAATTACCAACCCAAATTAGACTTTCAAGTTCAAGAGTAAACAAAAAACTAGTTTGAACAAAGCAAGCATGACTCCTGTGTATTTTTTTTGAATTTTTCGCTAGTTAATCTAGTCATTATAGACTTTTGAAAATGCAAGTGAACCGAGAAGGCTGATTTTTAGATATTATGTAGTGGGGGCTTAGAAAAGGGTAACTTGATATTGTCAACCAAGACTTCCTATAAGCTTTCTCCGTAATCTTGAAAATATTAGTAAATTTTGTTTTTTTGCGATAACTCGGCTCTCCGTCATGATGCGAAAATTGCGATTTTATACTTTTCTGTTGCTTTTTTCACGCTGTAAAATTTAGGTTATATGAGTACCACAGGAACCAAAACTTCGGAAAGTGTACGACGTTCGAGAAAGAACCAGATTTGATGAAACTCCAGCTCCAAAATTTAGAGAAGTTTCTTGCTAGAGACACAAACAAAGTTAAGTTTGTATAAATTCTTCGCCGTTATTTTGCAAAACAAAGTTGAACAGGCCTTTGAGGATGCAGATCTCTTATCGTGACCACGGTAATTGAAGAAACATCAATTTATAACTCTGTTGAAATCGTTGACGAAGCCATCGATTTTTTGGTTTAATCAGTGAACTCGTGCATGACAAACAAACGTGTACTCCTGAAAACCAGCAAAAGGAAATACACCCTCAAAACTCTACTCTCCGCCTAGTTTGACGCATGATAAGTCCGTTCTCGACATCATAATTTTGCTTCATGCTTTTGAGGATGATTCGAGCATCGAAGAATTATCTCATGTGGTTAAAGAATCTCCATAATTCGTTGAGTACTCTGAGCAGGAAGACTGCCAGGACCATCGAAATCACGAAAAATATAAATACTAACAAGTAAAAAAGCTAGAATTGGTCTAAGCCCATCTGTGCAAGTTTGATTTTTGAAGTGGTTTTTCGCACATATTTCTAGAACGGTTCGTCGGACAGAAAAAATTATTGTAAAAAATTTTATAGGATTTCGTATTCTAAAGAAGTTTTTAGTACAATAAAAATGTCTCGGACTGATGGTTTTCACAGTATACGTAAAAGCCCTAAATTTTTGTATGGCAACTACAAGGAGGGGTTGCCCGATTTAGTCCATTTTGAAAATTTTATTTGCTATTACTATGAAAATACTATGTACCAAATTTCAGCGACGCCTTCAATACCGCATTTAAAATATTGTGTATAGCGTGCTGGACATGTGTTATTATTGTGTGTTCCTCCACATTTTCCGCACACACTTTTGTGACCTTTGTGATGCTGCTGCTTCTTATATGGTTGCTTGGAGATATTTAGAATGCTGGGCTACAACATGCACTTTGACCTTCGTTGACCACATGGAAATTATCTTTATCCCATGACAATGAGCTTTCTTAATTTAGGAGTTTGTTTTGTAGCGTTGAATTGGAAACACTACACACTAGCTTATCCCTTAAAGCGTCCGATAAAAATGAGCCAAAATCACATGAATCAGCCAACAACTTTAATCTAATTATAAAATCTTCCATAGACAAGTCATCTTAGACATGTGACTAAAATTTAAATAGCTCGGCTATTGTATTCCTGATAGGTGGTTCGAAATGCGGTTTTACTTTTTTGATTAAATCCACATCCTTTTGTTTTCCTGGTGTTTCTGGGAGAAGTGCCGCTTTTATTCTCCGGTATGCATCTGGTCCGATTAGAGTTAGAAATATGGTACCGAAAACCCGTTATTCCAGAATATCTTTTCCCCAACACCAGCTGAGTTTGATTTCGCTGTAACCTGTAAACAATTCATCTTATTGAGAAATTTTCCTACAAAAGTTGCAGGAAATTTCATGCTCTATAATTTTTGTAATAGTTATTTTTAACCTAGGTGGCGCTAGAGAGAAAATAATCTCGAAAAGCTGGTTTTGATACTATTTTTCCAATGCGGCGTGGCGCGGCACGAGTGGCGGTCACTCAAGATCGTAAACTCGGAATATTAATTAGGACACCGAACGTTACAAAGGCGAAAGAAGAAAGGCGAATGGCGAATGGCGAAATGCGAAAACAAAAGGCAAATGGCAAAAGGCATAAGGCAAAAGGAAAATAAAATTTAAAAAGCAGAATGCAAATGGCGAAATTTAAAAGGCGAAATGCAACAAATTTGTCCTTCAGCTTTTGTAAGTTAGAGCCTACCCATTGTCAATTAGGGCGGATGGACAAAATTTCTTACAATATCGTATCTTACCTTTCTTCCCTCTTGTAATCGGTTGAAATGCCATTGACATCCTCGGTTGAACTTTCAGTCAAGTCGTTAAACTCTTTTATTTCTTCTTCAGAGGGAGAGGATAACGTTGCCTAATTATTGTGGAATACACATATAGTGAACTCGCTTGTTTTGAAAATTCGTCTATAATAGACCAGTTCTCGGTTGAAATATAATAATATAGACTTTTGTATATAATTGACTGAAAAATCCTTGTTGCTGTACATTATAAGTGGAGTTGTTCGGGGAATCCCCCAACATCCGCGTGATGCAAAATAAGATGATGCAATCGTGAGCACTAGAATTCTATTGTGGTTATGTTGACAGTTCGTCATCGTACGTTTCTGTAGTCGAACATTGCACCGTGCGTAGTGTTTTATAAGAGTTTCATTGAATGTAACCATCGAAAAATTTCAGCAAATAAAAAATTTGCATTTAAAGTGCATGAGAAATTGATAATCATAAGTGAAATTGAAAATGGTTGCTTTCAAACGGATATTTGTGCAAAAATTAAATTGAAAAAATCCCCTGTTTCAAAAATTGCGAGAAAATTAAAGTTGAAAATAAACGACCAGAAGAAAAAATGCTTCTTTCTTTGCATCCTCAATTTGGTCAAATGCTGTTTAAATGGTTTCTACAAAAAAAAAAAAACTGAATCTTTGTTTCAAGTTAAAGCTGAAGAATTTGGTAAAATGATCGGAGACTATTATAGATGCAGTTCTGGGGTGAAAGGACAAATTCAAAAAGAGGTTGTTATGGAAGCATATGAGTGAGTATGCTTTGGACGTGAAGTCCAAAAAATTCTGTGAGCAGCGTTGATGCAGGGCGGCACGCGAGCACCTCGGCTAGTGCGGGAGAGTTGTGGGGTGGGTATATCAAATACCTGCCGCTGTCACAGTCGATATACCAAAAGAGAACTCGTGCCTGGACAAATACACAGTACCACATCCGATCCAGAAGACATAGGTGTTGTGTTTTTAAGCCATGCCCCGTCCTCCCAATGACACGGTGCGCTAAATGTTTACAGTGTCCCTAATGACATGTAAATGAGTGAGCGGATGTAGCGGACCTTAGTCAATCATCACCATTAGGAGAGTGAAGGAGGGAAAATTAAAGTCATTAGGGTTCCATAACGTTATAACCAAAGACTTTTATTACTAATAAAGGAGTCCATACAATGAAAGGAACAACTTTTCTTTAAACTTCTAACCTCGTCATTCTACAATATTGAACATAGGCGTACTACTAACCTGTCTAAATCCTAATATTATCGTAGCCTGTGCCTCGCACAATCCTAAGCCTGAAGCTGCACTACAATAAATAATGTTGTTTCAGACAAAAGAAATCTGAGTATTTCCAATTATCTCATTGAACTATCGAATTAAATATAACTATATTTTGTAAAATTCAATAAACATTGAATTTAGTCTATTCCTAATTTTTCTTTTTATTCATCACCAGATTCGATTTTTCTTTTATTCTATTTCTACTATTGATAAAACTAGCTCGCTTCTATCCACTTAGATTAGTAGTGCGTCAGTACTCTGTTGTTGTGAATCTTTGCAACCTGAGAGCAAGTGTAGTCTTACAGCTAAAAGTACTTACTATAAAACTTTTATTTCAAAATGAGCCATTTGGAGACTCTACTAGTGTGCAATTTACATTACATCAAGAAAATTTCATACATTTATAGTGGGAAAGGTCATTACTCTACCCAGTTCGCCTATCCATGTCATGGACCTGGCCCCTGTGTTCTCCACTGAAACATACGATCTAAAATTCTATACTCTAAGTCCTTACTTCAAGAATCGCGCTAGTGCCAATTTTTAGCGAGTATCGAATCAAGACTAAACTTTAATTGTATCAATGTTTGTTGTATTGGAACACAATCATCCTCTTTTATTTCGATTTAAAAATTGAGCCACGTACTAATGTAATCAATATAGCAATAATTAAACAAAAAGGCAATACGTACGCATATTTTAGCGTTGGGCATCCACGTAGAGGGGCCTCCGAGAGGATCTGCTATGCCTGGTGGAAAAATTTTAAATCTTGGAATTTTAGAAGCCACCCACAACCATGTCGGACTTGTTGATTATATCAATATCTCTATGCCTAAAATGATATAGTACCGAATATTATTCTAATTTTTAAATTAAATGAACTTCCATATGACGACTAGACTCCACAAATCCCGTGATTCATCTACCGCTTCAAGTGCCGACGGGGCCTCACCGGGTGTGAACTGACATCCTAGTTGGGTCAATGACAGGATTGCTTCTGTGGACTTTCGCAGGGACGGGATGGTATTTTCGTCGAGAGGGCACTCGGGCTCATTACATGTGATTCCACCACTGTGAATAATTCAAATTGGTGAGATTTCGTTCTTGTAATATTTACATGTGGTTTCTTCGTCGACAAGTCGATGATTAGTATCCCAGTTCGGACGCAACTAATTGTCAGAGAAGGAAGTCCACTTAGGCGGGTTTTCTTCCTTCCCCTTTTTCCCGGTTTCTAGGTTTTTGAAATTTACAGTATTTGATGCTTGAGGAATAGTTTGCCGCTTAATTCATTCGATTTTCCTTCCTTTTTCTCAAAGAATGTTTAAAATTTCTAATATTTTCTCGCGATCAACTTTACGCTCTAATAGGGATCTTATTATAGGTCAAAGGACGATACTTTCAATATGGATATTTTAAAGTCCGATAAAACAATAAAAACTTTACTGATTGCCAAGATTTCACTTTCTATTTTTTCTTTTCTTACAATCTTCGAGAACACAACCGACAAGTTCAAAAAAAAAAAAAAAAAAAAAAAAACCAAGGAAAAAATGTCTTCCATCTTGTCCGCCAAAAATTCTTTTTCCTTCTCTTGCCAACCTTTTCTAACGACTGGCCCGCTGGCAGAGGTCTATTGTACATCCGTAGAGAAAATGGCAGCACGATCGCGCAATATCAGCAGAACATGAGCACCGTCACTAGCTGGCAGTGATGCAAGTGCAGTATACTGCTTCATGCAGCACGCTGCGACCATAACAAGGTATAATATTGTTTTCCGAAAGATGTGTGAAAAACCAGCTTCACTAGACAGAAATGGCACAAATGAAAACCTCAGCCACTCGGGGGAATGTATTAGTGTGCTGTGTTTGTATTCGTTTTGTCATGGCAGTAATGAAATCATGACATTTTGAAGAGGAAAATTTTTTATAATCCAAATTGCTATGTAAAATAAATAAATTTTTAGCGCCCCCTTATTATCTGATAATATTCCTTGGCGTTGCCTATGTATGACTGACATAATTTAGACAGCAATTACCAATTCAATTGTAAACAAAACAAACCAGCATTGGAAAATGTAAATTTTTTTCTGTCATGGCTGTTTATTTTTATTAATATTTCACTTTTATTTTGCTTAAGATACCTACTATAATTAATTAATAAAGCTATTAAGGTTACTTGATGAATGCTTTTCCACGCCAACAACGCCGTTTGTTTCTGCAGCATAGCACAGCGCACTTCATTACGGTTATTTAAGACTCTGGAGTTTCGATTACATAAAATATCGTTCACAAAAGAATATTTTACACTACTTTTAAGTAAAAATCCTGTTAAATTATTTATTTATCACAATATCGCTAACTCAAATCCGAACTTCCTTAAAAAAAAAATGAAATGTCACAAATGTTGAACTGACGCAAAATAGGCAGTAGGCCCTCGTGTAATCCCCCGCCCTGACCAGAGGTCTGTCAGTGAATTGCTTGAACTCGTACACTGTATTCGCACGATACCCCGATTCCTTATTAGTTATTTATTCAATGGTAATAAGTGATGGTTACTCAGAAGAAAACATATTTAATGCTGATGAAATCAGCATTTTCTTCAGAAAGATGGCGAATTAATCTCATACATTAAAAGGTGAAGTGAAGTGGAGGAAAATTATCAAAAGAGGTAAACATTTCATAGTACTTTATACACTAGCTTTAGTACCAATTTGGATATTTTTAGGCAAATTTCAAAAGCCCAGATATTTCAAAAATATTAAAACATTACCTGCCGAATACTGTAGTAATAAAAAAACTTTGATGACTTCAACTGCTTTTGAGAATTATTTAAAAATGAGGGAAAGCGAATTAATAAAGCAGAACCGAAAAATTTTAATGCTAGTTGATAATTTCTGGCTAATTCTGATATTACGCTACATAATATAAAACTTCACTTTTTCCCACCAAATGTAACGTCAGTCTTGCAACTGATGGTTCAAGGTGTCAATAGGAGTTTAAAACAAATATAACGAAAGACTATGTTACTAAAATTATGGAAAGCTATTTCTATTTTGGAACCGATAAATCTATTGAGCTTTGCAAGGGAAATTTGTTGTTCTGAAACTATTCGAAACTGTTTTCGACATGCTGGGCTAGTTAAAAGCAGAATTGAGACAATGAACTTTAATCCAGAAATTGATCTTTCGTTGAGGAAGTGGTTAATAATACAGAATTTATTGGACTTAAGCAAATTTGATGATTATGTCAATATTGGATAAGGAGTGAAAACCACCGAAGAATTATCTGACAATGATTTAATGAATGAATTGGAAAATTTTAAGGAGGCTGATGAAGAAATAGGAGAAGAAACCATAGTTACAACTGAAGCAGCATTAAGCATTAATTCGTATACGAACACTACAGCATTTTTTCCAACAACAAGATTTCACCGATGCTATTTTTTCGAATTTGAATAGAATCCCAATAATAATAAAAAATAAATATGTACATAGGTACTTATTATATTGAAAATAGGCAAGTTCAGACAAAGAAAAAAACAGACATTTTTGAAAATTAATATGTTTATTAATGCTTTTAATTAAATGGACAAGTTTTGGCATAAGTAAGATTGTTTTTGATTTTTCCACGCATATTTTCCTACACGTTCTCATTAGATTGACACTCCGTTATAATCAAACAATTACAACTGTTCCTGGAAGACCATTATAATTGGATTGTACTGTATTATGAAAAGCCACACAAGCATTAAGAGGAGTCAGTACCAAGATTTGCAAGTTTCATATATTTTTCAATGCGAATTTCTGGCAAACTATTTGTACCAGAATAATGACTTATATCTTCAATTAAAGGTAACGAAGAGGTCTAGTAAATAACGTCGAGAAAAATAAAAAAAATGTATTGGAATGGAGATATTAGCTCGGAAAATTGTAAAAAATGGTAAAAATTGATTTTTTTCAATTCAAATTCCTGTTAGTAGGTATTCTCATTTCTTTAGATTGTGACTATTTTAGAAAGATAAAGCCTAAATCTAGCAAATAACGTCGAGTTTTTTATTTTTAGTGGCACTTTTTTTAATTGTTTAACTCTAATAGTACTTGTTTTTTCTCTCGATATTTCACAGACGAGAAATTTCAATATTTCGTTGAAAGTTTTAGAAATATAAAGCAAAATAGCATATTTAACAACTATGTGTAAAATAAAATTTAGGAGAGTTCATTCTCGTGAAAAATGTTCAATTTCTTTGAACTGCAAGTTTTCATTTTCGTCTTAAATTGTCGCATGTTTGGTTTCTGCCTTTTACGCTGGATGTCTCTAATCGAACTTTCGACCCTGTGATCAGACAGGTCTTATTAGTATGGTTATCTCAGATCGCCTACCATAGAAGTGCGATGATAAGGTCACCCAATTGGCCATACAAATACTTTTTATCAAAAGCAAGTGTGAATCATATGGTAGCAAGAGTTTCTCGGAATTTCTTGGTTTATTCAAGTGCCGGTATGGCGACAAGGGGGAATAATGACTCAATTTTAAAATTGCAACGAGAAATTCTTGCTACCCTATGATTCACACTTGTTTTTGATAAAAAGTATTTGTATGCGAAATTGGGTGATCTTATCATCGAACTTCTATGGTAGGCGAGCAAAGATAACTATACTGATGAGACCTCTCTGATCGCTGGGTCGAAAAGTTCAATTTTTTTTTTCTCAAAAGCTAAGAGTATAAATATTGTCTTAATTTGTTTTTTTTTTTTATAATTTTACACATGTACATATTTTTTAGACTATTGACTTTAAAATATGCGGCTAATCTATTGTTTTAATGTACCTATAACTATTAATTAAAAATATTTATTATACAGGGTTTTCCAATAAGAGGTGTTATTTTAATTAGCCCGCTATTTCGGTAGATGTTACTTTTGGAGCTGTCATTTTTTGACATTTGACAAGTAGAAACTATGCCATTAATTAAAATGTTAAAATGGAACGATACACGATTCAACAACGCATTGAAATTATTAAAATTCACTATAAAAATGGTGAAAATGTGTCAGAGACGGTTCGTAAAACTCGAACAATTTTGGGTCGTCGTGAAGCACCTTGTCGGACCGCAATACAGAAATTGGTAGAAGGTAGAAAAATTCGAGCTGTCGGGAAAAGTTAGTGATGTGAAGAATAAAACCCGTGCACGTCGCTCAAGAACAGCCGAGAATATTGCTGCTGTAGCCGAAAGTGTTGAGAAAACCCAGGTTTGTCCATTCCTCGTCGTTCTTTGGAATTAGGCATTCCACAAACGTCATTACACCGTATTTTGCATAAAGATTTGGGTCTTAAGGCTTATAAAGTTCAGTTAACACAAGAACTCAAGCCGGCCGATCATCAACAACGTCGAGTCTTTGCTGATTGGGTCCTTGAAATGCATGAAAATGATCCGGAATTCCATCGAAAACTCATCTTGAGTGATGAGGCCCTGTTCAGGACTGGGCTCCTGACTCAGATCTTCCAACCTGAAAAAGAAACAAAAAAAAACGGACCACAAAGAATCAAATCTTTTAATTTAAATCATAAATTTTCTTACCTAATTAATCGCAGTAATCCCACGAAGCAAAATCCTTCTGTAAACAAACTACTGCTGTCAGCTCAAGTCAGCTGGACAGCAACAAGTATGGCCACCACGGTATCGAAATACAAGAATTCTCATTACGAACCACGTTCCGCCATTACACGAGAAATTACTGCGCAGCAGAAGAGTGAGATGTGCAGCAAATCGTGTGTGCTGCTTCTGGCTGCGTCGGGGTCGGCTGGAGGTGTTGGTTTTAGGAATTTACAAATTTTGTCGGGTAAGTAAACTTTCTTATACAACAAAATGTGAAAGATTTAGTTGGTATTAACATTTATACTACACTGGATTAGGAATAAATTGAATTTACGCAAAATATTTTTTATATTCATAAGTTGAGTGCAGCTTGTTAACAACAATAACTAAAATGGTAACACTTTATGAATCAATGATGAAGTGCAGTTGCTAGGTCAGGTTGTTGTTGCTATGCAAGTTGTTGCTATGCCAATACTGTTGCCACGCGCCGTTGACTACCGTTCTTTGGTGCCGTGCGCAAACTCTGGCTATATAAACAGCAGTTTGACTTGATTCGTTCTCTTTTGTGATTTAGCAGTGCAGTGATTAACTTGGCAATTTATTCCTTTGTGTTATTTCCTAGTGATTTTTCCTAGTGTTATATTTTATTACTAAATTAAATACTTTGTTTAATTGACGGCTAAAATAAAATATTCTTTTTCTGGGTACCGACTGGATTAAGGATTTTATTTTAGATAGCGATTAAATTAAAGGTTTTTTATTGTGGGTAGCGACTGCAATAAAAATTATTACTAACAATACACTTTATTTCTGGTCTCGACGGAAATAAAGAATCTTTCTTCGGGTCTCGACTGAAGTTAAGATATATACTAACATTCACTTTAAGTCGGGTCTCGACTGACTTAAAGAATATTATCTCGGGTCTCGACTGAGATAATATATTACTAACAAATAACTTTATTGCGGGTCTCGACTGTAATAAAGTTTCTTATTGCGGGTCTCGACTGTAATAAGAAATCTACTAACTCAAATCACTTTATTGCGGGTCTCGACTGTAATAAAGAGTCTTATTGCGGGTCTCGACTGTAATAAGACAATTACTAACAAAACCACTTTATTGCGGGTATCGACTGTAATAAAGAGTCTTACTGCGGGTATCGACTGTAGTAAGACAATTACTAACTCAAACACTTTATTGCGGGTCTCGACTGTAATAAAGATTCTTGCTGCGGGTCTCGACTGTAGTAAGAAAATCACTAACACAAAACACTTTATTGCGGGTATCGACTGTAATAAAGAGTCTTATTGCGGGTCTCGACTGTAATAAGACAATTCCTAACAAATCCACTTTATTGCGGGTATCGACTGCAATAAAGAATATCCTCATCCCACACCTCAGTCAAATAAAAGGTCAAGTAAATCAGCTGCTACATATCGATCAGGTGAGTACAAGTCAATTGCTACAGTTGAATAAAACAAATTTCTATATATTATTTATTAAACGTCTTGGTTTCAGCTTCTTATATTATAAAATATATATATATATCTTGTAGTTCTCAAGTTATCGTATTTATTGAACTCGAAGTATTTAGTGCAGTGAATAAACGAATAAAACCACTACCTTTATACCAGTGCATTCATTTCAGTCACTTAATCATTTATTGCGTGTACGTTCTGACTACGAGCAGTACATTTTATGGTCCTTCGAGCCGGATTTAAAGTCTAGTGGTATATATTCTTTAATTTTCAAACATGGCTACACTGCAAAAACTTCTCGCTAATCAAGCCACCTCAGCTCAAATATTCCAAAAATCGTTCAATAACTACAAAAATACTGATGTAGAAAAACGAACAAGAGGACTTATTTCTGAGCGGTTAATCGCCCTAAACGAAATTTGGTCCGACTACAAAAATACGCATTATACGATTCTCCAAGCTACTCAGGCTTTAGAAGATAGCGAATTGCAAAAATACGATTATTTTGCAAAAGATCAGTTTTCAAGCGTGGAAGATCAATACTACACGTTTCGAGGTATTCTCAGAGATGCACTAAATGCATTCGAAACAAAAGTAGATTCAAAACCAAACACGGAGAATGAATCTTCTTCGTATATGAGGTTACCTAGCATCACAATCCCAAAGTTCTCAGGGTCATATGAGTCATGGAGGTCGTTTCGCGATTTATTCCAGTCACTGGTGCATACAAATTCTGCGTTATCTTCAGTGCAGAAATTACATTATTTAAAATCGAATATTTCTGGAGAAGCAGAACATTTGTTGCGTCAGCTTCCAATGACCAATGCGAGTTACGACAACGCATGGAAGATATTGCTCAATAGGTATGACAATAAGCGAGTATTAATTAATGCTCAGCTAAAAATTCTATTTAATCTACCTAAAGCAACACACGAGTCAGCCAAAGCAATAAAAACTGTGCTAGACAAATCGTCAGAATGTATTTATGAACTCGAAGCATTGGAAGTCCCCACTAAACACTGGGATACAATCCTGATTTACATGCTAGTGCAATGTTTACCAGCAGAAACGCATCGCTTATGGGAACAAGAAGTTAATAGTACAAATGAACTTCCTACCCTAAAATCTTTAAAGGCTTTTCTAGAGACGAGATTCCGAACTCTAGAAGCAATCTCAGATACAAAACCATATTCCGTAAACAAACCAGCTCAAATTTCAAGAGCATCCACTCACCTTTCATCATCTGGTGACAGATGTATAATGTGCAAAGAGCAACATCGGATATTCAAATGTCCAAAATTTATTAAACAAGACGTAGACTCAAGATTTAAAATTGTCACGTCAAACAACTTGTGCATTAACTGCCTTTCAAAAGGTCACAACTCGAAATTTTGCTCAAGCAAATTTACGTGTCAGCGATGTGGAAGGAAACATCATTCCTTACTCCATAGGAATAACGCATCTCCACCGGGTTTGATCAAAGCATCAGAAAACCGGAATTCACAAGCTCAACCTTCACCTTCTACATCTAATATGCACACGCTTCACGCGAATCAATCAACAAGAACAACACAAGCATTGCTTGCCACAGCATTGCTCAAAGTGTCTTCAAAAAAGGGCACCGTACTCACATTGCGTGCTTTAATAGACTCAGGCTCGCAAGTCACATTCATTACGCAGGCAGCCGCACGAAAACTACAATTACCAACTAGGAATATGTCAGTACAAATCACTGGCTTAGGAAAGTCAGAAGCTATGAATGTGAAAAAACAGGCAACAATACAAATTCACCCTTATTCATCATCGAACAAGGTAACTACGATCAATGCCCTGGTTGTAAAGACTATAACAGACATATTACCTCCGTCCACCATTCCAAACAAGAAATGGAGTCATGTACGAGACCTGCAACTCGCCGATCCATATTTTTTCAAACCAGGAAAAATCGACCTGCTCTTAGGAGCGGATGTATACGGAGAAATTCTCTTGGAAGGATTACGAAAAGGTCCTCCAGGAACACCAATCGCGCAAAACAGTACGCTCGGTTGGATTCTTTTTGGAAATATCAACAATACGTTCACAAGTCCTAAAGCGTCTGTCTTAACAGCACACGCTCATTATGAGGAAGATTCCTCACTTGATAAACTCCTTCGAAGATTTTGGGAAACCGAAGAACTGTTACCTGGAAGACAACTGTCTAAGGCCGACCATGATTGTGAAAAGTTCTACGAAAAAACTCACTATCGAAATGCAAACGGCAGATATGAAGTCCGTTTGCCCTTTATACAAGATAGTCCAAGCTTAGGCAACTCGCGTAGCATGGCTTTACGGAGATTTTACAGCTTAGAGCACAAATTACAGCAAAATCCTGAGCTCAGTCAGGAATACAAAGCCTGCATTAATGAATATCAATCATTAGGGCACATGACAGCAGTTGACGAAGAAGTTGATAAAGATAAATGCTATTATCTTCCACACCACGCCGTTATTAAAGACAGTACAACTACCAAAGTTCGAGTTGTCTTCGATGCCTCGGCTAAATCCTCCAATGGGAAAAGTTTAAACGAACAGTTGCATACAGGCCCAGTACTACAATCTGAACTCTTCACAACGTTACTTAGATGGCGAAAGTACAAATACGCTATGTCAGCCGACATAGAGAAGATGTATCGGATGATCAATGTTCAGCCTGCAGATCAAAATTATCAAAGGATACTTTGGAGAAATAATCCTAATGAAGTGATCAAAGAATACAAATTAACTACGGTTACATTTGGCACAACACCAGCTCCTTACTTAGCAATTAAAACCCTTCATCAGTTAGCAAGTGATGAAGCTACTAAATACCCTGTGGCTGCAAAAATTATACCACGTGAATTCTATGTTGATGATCTCCTCACTGGAGCAGATTCCATCGGTGAAGCCTTGGAAATACAAATGCAGCTTATAAACATCTTGTCGTCAGCAGGATTCAATTTGAGAAAATGGGTCAGTAATTCATCAGATCTCCTATTAAGCATCCCAGAAGAGCACAGGGAAGTACAACTTCCATTACGGTTCGCAAGTGATGAATCTATAAAAACCCTGGGCATACATTGGCACCCAGGAGTAGATCATTTTACCTTGCAATATAAACAGTTCGCAGATCGCATTTCTACAAAGCGTTCTGTGTTGTCAGAAATTGCGACACTCTTTGATCCACTAGGTTGGATATCTCCAATTATAGTGACAGCTAAGATTCTGATGCAAACCTTATGGCTTTCTGGATGCTCATGGGACGATCCAATTCCTGCATCCATTGATATGCATTGGCGACAATTCAAAACAAAGTTAAGTTACATTAGCGAAATTCAAATACCACGTTGGATTTTTACAACTAGTGATTTAGCGACTTGCCAATTACATGGATTTTCCGACGCATCCAACCAAGCCTATTCGGCTGCCGTATACATCAGGGCCATCGATGAAGAGGGCCATGTCCATGTCAATCTACTAATGGCAAAAACAAAAATAGCACCCGTTAAACCGATCACGCTTCCTCGTCTTGAGTTATGTGGAGCAGTACTGTTAGCTCGGCTTATAAATCGTGTTAAAACAGATTTAAATATGATCAATACGCCCATATTCGCTTGGACAGACTCTTCCATAGTCTTAGCGTGGATACGCAATCACCCAAATAAATACAAAACATACGTAGCGAACAGGATTGCAGAAATCCAGGCCCTAACTGATATCCAGGCATGGCGTCACGTGCGGTCTGCTGATAATCCTGCTGATTGCAACTCCAGAGGCATTGAACCTGCATCTTTAAGCTCCCAGGAGTTATGGTGGCACGGACCTCAGTGGCTGCTAAACTCGGAGGAAAATTGGCCTCATACAAATATTTTCAACGATAGTAATGTAGACTCGGAACAAAAACGAGTGTGCTATGTAACCACGTATGTAGATATCAATGAGTTAATTTGTAAATTCTCGACTTTCACAAAGTTGCAACGAATTACTGCATATTGTATAAGATTTATCAATCATTGCCGCAAGAAGGCTACAAATATAACTCCGAATTACCAGCATAATTCAGTTCAATTAAAACCTATAGAAATGACTCAAGCGAAACATCTGCTTATTAAGCTTGTTCAACGAATTGCGTTCGAAAATGAAATCAAGCAATTAAAAGCAGGCATCTCACTAGATGCCAAAAGTAAAATCTTACCTTTAACTCCATTTTTAGATGATCAGGATTTATTGCGTGTGGGTGGCCGATTACAAAACGCCAATATTTCCTACGACCAAAAACATCCAATAATACTGCCGAAAGAAAGCAACTTGACAGTATTAATAATTAATTACTATCATATGAAAACATTACACGGAGGTGTGCAATTGGTTCTATCAACAATAAGAAACAAATTTTGGATACCACAAGGACGAAAAACCGTCAAACATGTTTTACATAAATGTGTTACCTGTTTTAAACAATCCGCTTCCAATAACAATCAAATCATGGGAAACCTCCCCGCATCAAGAGTTAACATATCCAGACCTTTCCAACAAACTGGTGTTGATTATGCTGGCCCCATAAATTTGAAAATGTCGAAACATCGAGGCAATCGTTTTTATAAAGGTTATATATGCATTTTTATCTGCATGGCCACTAAAGCCATCCATATAGAGCCAGTCTCCGATCTCACCACAGCAGCTTTCATCGCAGCATTCCGCCGCTTTTCTAGTCGACGAGGACTTTGCACCGATATATATTCCGATTGCGGAACCAACTTCGTTGGAGCCGACAAAACTTTGCAAAAGGATCTCAAAAATGCGATAAAACAGGCTAGCGAAGAAATGGCAGGAAGGGTAGCAGAAGATGGAACTAGGTGGCATTTTAATCCGCCCTCAGCTCCACATTTTGGCGGATTATGGGAAGCGGGAGTGAAATCGATTAAATTTCATTTAAAGCGCATACTAGGAAATTCTGCACTCACGTATGAAGAATTCGCAACCGTGTTAGCTCAAATCGAAGCTTGCTTAAACTCTAGGCCATTATGCCCCATCTCAGAGGATCCAGAGGACTTAATTATTTTAACACCAGGACATTTTTTAATAGGTAACTCATTGATCACTCCTCCAGAGCCAATGATCAACAAGAATGTTTCATCATTAACACGATGGAATTATCTACAAGCCTTACAGCAACAGTTCTGGCATAAATGGTCCAATGATTATTTAAACTCATTGCAAAATAGACCAAAATGGCATACCCCAATCTCCAATCCCAAAATAGGAGATTTGGTGGTTATAAAAGAACCCAATTTACCAGCATGTCGCTGGATATTGGGACGAATCGTTGAATTACATCCAGGAGCTGATCAGCTGGTAAGAGTTGTTAGTATAAAAACGAAGAATGGAGTCCTAAAAATGCCAATAACAAAATTTGCTATTCTTCCTTTAAACTAAATTACGCTCTCAACGATTAATCATCACAACAATCAAGATTATATGATTATTCTTAAAACCCAAAGATCACATTATCCCATCAAACTAACTTCCCTGTAAACATACATATTTTTTATTTTTTTTATTTACTTTAAACAAAATATCCAAAGAAGCATTTATTTCCTCATAATCAAATTTATTTTCGTTTTTACAAAATTTTCATACCCATGCAAAATTTCAATTTATTTCCTAACCATAAAAGCGCATTCTTGCCTTACAATAACATGCAAACCGTTACATTAGCTAACAAACATTTATTTTCGTAAAAAATTTTTTTTTTTTTTTTCGAAATTTCAATAATCTATTGAAATTCCAATCGTCACAATTGTATGCACCTATGTATGTATGTACATCCATTGTTTACATCAAAGTGCATTCTTCACTAGAGTGATTGAAATTGTATCGCTACAATGTATCATGACGGACCAGTAAATTGAAAAAAAAAAAAAAAAAAAAAAACAAATTTCGTCTCTGCAAATTTGTTTCAATGTAAATGACCAGCCTGATCATGAATAGTTAAGAGAACCCGTTAGTCTTTTTTAAATAGCGAGCTCGTCATTTCACAAGCCACAGTTTAGTCCAGAGTTTTAAAAAAGCAAAATGGAATCGTCCAACAATTCTACTGAGGAAAATACCCAGTCACCACCAACGCCAGGGAAATCCATAGAGCGCGATGTGAAGAAGATTTGGGAGTTGGAAAAACAACTCAACCAACTACAAACCGCCTTGCAGATTAAGAAGGTTAGCAGACGACTTCAGTACCTGCAACTGGAGGAATCAGAGGTAATCGACTTAACCGATTCTCCACCAAATTCACCAAGGCGTCAGCAAACCGAAGCAGGGCCAACACCATCGGGATCAGCAGCCATACTGGATGAAGCCCAGCAGACATCTTCATCGCCCAAAATTAAGATTCTGGAGGACATTGTGGTAGTACCTGCCACAGAGCAAAACAACGATTTGCACTTAATCGTGACGGACAACAAGACGGGAGACATAGAGGACATCACCGTTTCCTGGGATGCGCTACAAAGATCGAAGAAACGAAAGCAACGAGTGACAACCAAGGATGGAACCCGTTATAACGTGCGGCTATTAAAGGATGGACATATTAAAATTCTTTAATAAAATATAACAAAAGGATTTTCTTAGTTTCCATTCTAGAAACCTGTCATTTCGTTTCCTTTAATATTACTACCGGGGCTTCCTCAATTTCACTTCGACTCTGCGTTGACGTATTTGGGGCCACGTCGCTTGCAAAATCTTTTGGTTTCGTCTTCCAACCATTTTTTCACATCTCTTTTGTTTGTAGCAAAATTACAACATATAGAATGTGCTATACAAAATAGTTTATTGCTCTAAAATATATAAAAGGATAGATTAACACTACATATATTAACACCAGCTGGAGTGATCAACATATAATTGAAAGGCATTCCAACCTTTCAACGGGGGGCAGTATGTTCAGGACTGGGCTCCTGACTCAGATCTTCCAACCTGAAAAAGAAACAAAAAAAAACGGACCACAAAGAATCAAATCTTTTAATTTAAATCATAAATTTTCTTACCTAATTAATCGCAGTAATCCCACGAAGCAAAATCCTTCTGTAAACAAACTACTGCTGTCAGCTCAAGTCAGCTGGACAGCAACAAGTATGGCCACCACGGTATCGAAATACAAGAATTCTCATTACGAACCACGTTCCGCCATTACACGAGAAATTACTGCGCAGCAGAAGAGTGAGATGTGCAGCAAATCGTGTGTGCTGCTTCTGGCTGCGTCGGGGTCGGCTGGAGGTGTTGGTTTTAGGAATTTACAAATTTTGTCGGGTAAGTAAACTTTCTTATACAACAAAATGTGAAAGATTTAGTTGGTATTAACATTTATACTACACTGGATTAGGAATAAATTGAATTTACGCAAAATATTTTTTATATTCATAAGTTGAGTGCAGCTTGTTAACAACAATAACTAAAATGGTAACACTTTATGAATCAATGATGAAGTGCAGTTGCTAGGTCAGGTTGTTGTTGCTATGCAAGTTGTTGCTATGCCAATACTGTTGCCACGCGCCGTTGACTACCGTTCTTTGGTGCCGTGCGCAAACTCTGGCTATATAAACAGCAGTTTGACTTGATTCGTTCTCTTTTGTGATTTAGCAGTGCAGTGATTAACTTGGCAATTTATTCCTTTGTGTTATTTCCTAGTGATTTTTCCTAGTGTTATATTTTATTACTAAATTAAATACTTTGTTTAATTGACGGCTAAAATAAAATATTCTTTTTCTGGGTACCGACTGGATTAAGGATTTTATTTTAGATAGCGATTAAATTAAAGGTTTTTTATTGTGGGTAGCGACTGCAATAAAAATTATTACTAACAATACACTTTATTTCTGGTCTCGACGGAAATAAAGAATCTTTCTTCGGGTCTCGACTGAAGTTAAGATATATACTAACATTCACTTTAAGTCGGGTCTCGACTGACTTAAAGAATATTATCTCGGGTCTCGACTGAGATAATATATTACTAACAAATAACTTTATTGCGGGTCTCGACTGTAATAAAGTTTCTTATTGCGGGTCTCGACTGTAATAAGAAATCTACTAACTCAAATCACTTTATTGCGGGTCTCGACTGTAATAAAGAGTCTTATTGCGGGTCTCGACTGTAATAAGACAATTACTAACAAAACCACTTTATTGCGGGTATCGACTGTAATAAAGAGTCTTACTGCGGGTATCGACTGTAGTAAGACAATTACTAACTCAAACACTTTATTGCGGGTCTCGACTGTAATAAAGATTCTTGCTGCGGGTCTCGACTGTAGTAAGAAAATCACTAACACAAAACACTTTATTGCGGGTATCGACTGTAATAAAGAGTCTTATTGCGGGTCTCGACTGTAATAAGACAATTCCTAACAAATCCACTTTATTGCGGGTATCGACTGCAATAAAGAATATCCTCATCCCACACCTCAGTCAAATAAAAGGTCAAGTAAATCAGCTGCTACATATCGATCAGGTGAGTACAAGTCAATTGCTACAGTTGAATAAAACAAATTTCTATATATTATTTATTAAACGTCTTGGTTTCAGCTTCTTATATTATAAAATATATATATATATCTTGTAGTTCTCAAGTTATCGTATTTATTGAACTCGAAGTATTTAGTGCAGTGAATAAACGAATAAAACCACTACCTTTATACCAGTGCATTCATTTCAGTCACTTAATCATTTATTGCGTGTACGTTCTGACTACGAGCAGTACAGGCCCATTTACACCTCGATGGCTTCGTCAACAAGCAAAATTGTCGCATCTGGGGCTCGGAAAACCCAAGAGTTATTGTTGAAAAGCCTCTCTATCCTCAACGTGTGACTGTTTGGTGCGGTTTATGGTCCCGCGGGGTCATTGGACCTTACTTTTTCGAAAATGAGGCTGGAGCAACAGTTACGGTGAATGGATTGCGCTATCGACAGATGATTAATGATTTTTTATGGCCGGAATTGGATGGTATTGATCTGGACAACGTTTACTTTCAACAAGACGGCGCTACGTGCCATACAAGCAACGAAACCATTGATCTTTTACGGGAAAAGTTTCCGGACCGTGCTATCTCTCGTAGAGGTGATCACAATTGGCCACCGAGATCTTGTGACTTAACACCTTGCGACTTCTTCCTTTGAGGCCACGTGAAGGAGAAGATCGACGCCAACAGCCCAGCGTCGATTCAAGACCTCAAAGATGGAATTCGTGAGGCTATCGAGGACATAGGGCAGCCACTTTGCGATTTGGTTATGGAAAATTTCATGAAAAGGATATGGTCTTGTAGGCGTGGTCGTGGTGGTCATTTGGCTGATGTTATTTTCCATTATTAACGGCATACGTTTGCCTTTACAATGAAATAAAGATCCGATCATTTATCTCAAAAAATGGCATTTTTCTTTGAATATCAAAATAACACCTCTTATTGGAAAACCCTTTATATATATTCAAACATATTAATTTTGATTTCGAATTAACACACCGAAATATAACTTAGCTGCGGCGGCGTGGCAAAAATACAATCTCTTATATTTCAAGCCGTCAGAAACTCTGCGATAAAAGTATTATACACGGAAGCGGAAAACGAAAACGTATTTAATATACAAAAAAAAAAAAAAAAACAAAAAAAAACAATTTATAAAATTTATTCTTTTAGACTGGGATACATGCACGCTATTTTTAATCAGTTTCATTCGGCTACTTCCTCCTCCACCAAACGGAATTAAAGAGTTGAAAAGACTTACTAATGAAAGCGCTGTATACAACTTTATTAAATTCTAAACGGTAAGCTTATATTTCCTAACGTTTTATTATTTATTTTTATTATTATTATTCTGGATACCAAAAAGAATTTTCAGCCTGGATTGCCGAACGCGGAATATTTAAAAGACTCGTCAGGCAGGAGCACCGTTCATTATTGGTATAAGTACTTCAAATACTATTATAAACCAATATTTGTTAGTACTGGATTCCAATATTATAAGCATAAATAATACAGCAACTCTATTAATTGCTATAATATAAACCTTCGGTTGTCTTGGGCATATATCCAAAATTTTATATATAATATAGGAAATGATCCGATAACACAAACTATAAAAGATGTCCATATAAAAATAAAACGACTAGCTAAAAATGAATGAAAAGAAAATACTAAGGCAAATAAACAACGAAATATTTCTGTCATTTGTAATGGCCGTTAATTTCAACAATACTGAAGCATTTGAAATTAGTGCATGTACTGTACAGAAACAGTTCAAAATATTTAGATTTAAGCTGTATAAAATCAATACAAATAAAGTTTCTGATTCAAATCAGATTTATATTATTTTGTTATATTCTAAGAGCGAATGAATTGTTTATGATTCTTTTATAAATTTCACTTATACAGGAGAGTATAAAATATATATTTACGTCGTATTCATTTTTATATCTCTATACCAATGGCTTATACTCTCGAAATATACAAATTTATACTTGCGAAAGTATGCATTCGATACCGTATTTTGAATGGATTTATATACTTGATACTAATAACATATAAAATTTACTCCAAGATTTTCAATTGTGTGGTTTGGCACTTTGGGGTGGACTATATCCTTTAACCAGTCAAAGAACATGGAAAAAATTTCGGATTCAAATATATTGTTACGAGCGGTATTCTTCCTTTTCTTCTTCGAAACTACATTTCTTCGAAAAACTTTTCTTCTTGTTCACTTTCACTTTTTAGCGCCATCCGAGGCCAACGACGAGGACGTAGTGAAATTCTGATCCCATTTTTGATGTTGTTTTTTTTAAATTCAATAATGCATGAAAATTCTATGGAAAAAAATTTCAGTAAATTTCTAAGATAAAATTCTGGGTTTTCCTATATCAGCCCGAGGCGTACTTATGTTCCGTAAAAGTACTTTCGTGCCGAAAACGGAAAACGATTTCAAGAATTCACGCTGAATCTGTAACCACAACTGTAGCTGGAGTAACTCCCTATTCTATAAGCAGGCAACGGGTTGGTTTCATTTTCCTTTGAATTTTGTATTGTACTTAATTCATAGACGGACCCTGGGTATCGGTATTATTTTTTAATTATTGAAATCGAAAAATTATTTTCGTATTTTTAGGACTTTCGAATTTGCTATAATCAATGGTTAAACGTAATTTAAAATAGATTTTTTTAGATTCATTTTTTGGAGCCATTACATGGTTGTAAAAATAAATTTTCTTTAAAACGACATTTCTTCGAAGAAATGTATTTTTGAAGAAAAGTTTTGTCAATGAAAAGTTTTAGAAGTAAAGTTTTTCGAAGAAAAGTAGGTGAATCGTTACGAGCATGGCCTTCATTCGTTATTCAAACACAATATTTCAAATATTATTCACAAGTTCTTAATTTATTTATCTATATTGTTTATTTTTATAACATTCACAAACACAAACACACTTTTATAACATTAGTTATCGCTAGTACTATACTTCTAATTATCGCAATCAAAATAGTTTACTTCCTTCATTTCACTCTCTGAAATAAAATTCGCCTCCTGGTGGTGAGAAGTGCCCTATTTATACTCTATAAATTGTCCTAGGACCTTCCCCAAATTTCCATTCTCGAAACATCGATACTCCGAACTTTTGCCTTTCCTAGATAAGATTGTTTGAAAGTTGTTTATGTCCGTTTATATAAAATAGACTGCTGACAATACTGCAATTGCTTACATTATCTGACATTATTATGCAATAGATGTTTCTTTTTGGTTTAACTATACTTTATTCCGCTGAACTACAAATAATAAGCTCTATACCAAATCCACTATAGACCAGTTTCAGTTCAGTAGTATTCCAAATGAATTTATGGAACCCTTTCTATATGGGGGAATCTACTTTCAGGGAAAGGCAGACAAAAATTGCTTAAGTTTATTTCTTTAAAAATATTTTTCTTAAAATATTTTTTGATGTTGTATTAGATAAGCTTCCAAAAATAGAAATAATTTCGAATGCATCTGTAATTTGTTGAACTATGATTCTATAACACGGAGAGTTGGGGAGTTTGGGAGAATTTTTGTTTTTCCCGATAAAAAAACACAACCGCCGAAAGATGGTTGTTTTGCACTTGGGTCATATACATCGCAGATCATATATTTTACATATATTTCTTCCGTTCTTTGTTTCACATCCATTAGTACTTTGTTGTGAACATTTTTCTCATGGAAATTGAACTTCCATGACCTACCAGTTCTTCATAATGATGAGTTGAACATATGTTCATTTTTGTACCAAAAAAATAACCATTTTTTCATGCTGATTCACTTTTTTTCTTCAAAACCATTTATCGGACTCAAAAACTATTTACATATATGTATAATTAGAGAACAAAATGTAGATGTGATTTTATCCTACGTACAAGCTTTATAGCTTTATACCATCCCTTCTGTACTGGAAGACGACTAAATTGACCATTTTCGCGTGATTTAAAAGTTTTAGCGGGTACCTTGAGACACCAAAATCCATATTACTATAGCCAGGATATGCGGTGAGTCCAATCCAATTAATTTAAAAATTCCTAGGTACCACACACACACACACACACACAAACACACACAAGCCACAACCAAAACAGACAATACCCATTGCGACGAAAAAGAAGCGCTTCTGAAAGATGCACAATGTAATCGTTTCTCTAGCCATCATCTGGCAGCGCTTTGGAAGGATATTCACTGATCTATCATGAAAAATAAGCAAGGGCGTAAGTAAGTAACTCATCTGCTTCTAGAGCCATCGCTTGGAAACTCTAAAGAACATTATTTGATGGGCTCCAGCAGATTGAAGTGCAACAAGAGGTGATCTCATCTAATTTTTCCACTATTGTATGTGATGTTCAATGGGATGTTCAGAGTGGTTAGAACTTAGAAGTATGTACATAATCTGAAGTTTTGGTTAATATAAGTGAGAATAAAAGGGAGAATATTGACTTATATTTAATCAACTTCATAAAATTTAATACCATAAATTATCATGAGGAAACGCAATCGCCTTATTACTGTTCTCTGTTTTGAAGGCCTCTTATGAGATTAAGCAAGAAGCGAAGCACTGCGATGATTATCCAAAAAGCTCATTAAAAATTTCGGAAAGATACATTCAAAAAACTTCTTCGGTCATCGTTCACAGCGATCCTAGAGCATTTCTTCAGAGCAACAATGAAGCGCTTGACTATGCGGACATGTCTATATTAAAAAACAATGTACTGGGATGGGGAAAGAAGCGCTACGAGTTTCCAGGGAAGCACTTCAGGAGGGCTCTTAGAGCACTCTTTTTCTCAGTGGGTACTGTTATCTGAGAAATATTCTTCTTCCTTCTTTACAACTAATACAGCCGAGAATTTGATCGAGTGGAATAGAGAGTTTGGTAACTCCCCGAGTTACAGAATTCTGAGTGAAGAATTAAGTGTCAAAAGAACTCTTATCTCCACAACTCTCCGTGCTAGTGAATCCGGCCCCTGCCAACAAAGCTGACCCATATGAAACAGAAAATCAGAGAGTCCATGTTATATATGTTGGACCACTGTACTTAATTAGGCATTCCGCGCGAAGTATGTAGATGTCGCTTCTATTGCACGTAACAATATTTTTCCAAAGCAAAAAAACTTACAGTTCCAAGTTGTACATCAACGCGGTCGGACGTTTCAAAATTCGCTCGCTTCGACGCTTGGACCAGATTAGGGGTTTTCCGGGAGATTCTTTTTCCCTGGTGATGCCTTCAATGCATCATCGGACTTTCAATCTCTCGGATATATTTTTATGGTGTCTATTGTGTAGTGTTCTCAAAAAGTTTTACTCACCAGTTGATCTTATCAATTGGAACAGTGAATTAAACGTGGCGTCGGTAAAGGTAGTTTCAATTTCATGAAACTTACTTGTGTTTCGTCGACATATACACAACAACGAAACAAAAATAATACATGTACAATTATAAATAACAATAAAATCACAAACATATAAACAAATTATAATAAATATAAATCAAAATACAACCATATAACTATACAACAACTTTCAATACTAAAATAATACAAACACATCACATACAACATTTAGTCGGACATATATATACCCATAGGGTCAGGCCAATGCGAAGGAACTCCAGCTCGCTAGTCGGGCCCACAGTTCTGGAGCATAAGTAATATTGGAAGAAGAAGAAGAAGAAGAAAAAACTGATTGTACGTCACATCCTCTGTGATTTTTAGTTACTTCTTAAACATTAAAAGCATGTTGAATATTTTTGAATTCCGCATGAGCCTTAAAATATATTTAAAATATATTTAAAAAAGAAAACACTTTCCTTGTTCGTAGTGCATTCAGTATAAAATATTTATTCGAAAATATGCAGATAGGATACTGCGTTCCGGCCTAGTTCTTTTAGTTTTTCAGTAGGAAGAATGCCTACCACTTTCATAGTAACGCTGAGAAGTACATACCATATATCTGATTCTGTTCGTTTTAATATTTAAAATTAACTTGAATTATTTTTTATGCAGCCAAGTTTAATATCCATTTTTTAGTCGGAAGTAGCTCTTATTGCTTTCTATTATTAGTTATACAATGCAATTTAACTGTTATGTGTGCAAGAATTTATGTTGATTTCGACCAATATACTTTCTTTCGTGCTTTTTGGCCCATACGAGCTCAATCCAACGATTTTATTAGCTTTTATACATAGAAGATACGAACATTTTACTAATTCACGTTTGAATGTGCTTCCAATGTATTTAAATGAGGAAATTTTGGATCTTAATCTTAATTATACCTGTTGCATTTTAGGTAACCTAAGAAACTTCTACCGTTCTTTTTTCTACAACCTGTGTTTCCATATTTGAACGCAATATGAAATCAATGCTTCTTTATTGCTTTCAACATATCTGCTACAATAAAAATATATTCACCAGATTCACCATTTATTTCTGCTAAATATTTCTTTAAATTATTACTGTTATAATTTTTGAATAAAAAGCTTTCCAGAAATCTCTCAAATTACAAAACTAAAAGACACGTGTTGATCCGCCAAGTATCTATGGTCGTATCTAGGGTTTTGTTGAGGGGGGGGGGGGAGCTAGTAGGGGCCAGTATGCCACAAAACTGAAGAAGAATATTCTTCAAGCAAGTATTGTTTAAAAATATATGCAGAAACACTTGACTAAAATTCTTTTTGTGATAAAAAATTATCACTTATACAACGAAACTGACTTGCTATGTACAATGAAGAACATTACACGAAGTCAACATAATATACAAAAAAATTTTGGATTTGGAACATTTAAAATAAATATTTTTCTATATTAACGAAAAGTAGACTATATACATTTAAGCAATTCTATTCTTAGGATATTTAACCTTTCCTCATTTACTGTATGAAAATTTATATAATATAAATATGAAAAATCAAATCACACCTAAATATCCTTGATACCCATGGTACAGAGCTTATTTCTCACATTGCATTATCGTTTAATTTGAATTCGTCACCATCCAACACTATCTTCTAAATGAATATCGTCATAATCATGCTGCTGAAGACAATCCAACTATTATTTTATTACTTTTCATGTAAATTTAAATTGAACTTACATTATGGTGTTATAATGTTGTCAACAGAAATCGCCAAAAACCAATTGAATAATTTATTTTTTCCCCGGACGGGAATCGAACCTACACTTGTTAGAATCAGTCAATGATGGATAAAGAAGAATTTTAAGAACTTTTATTTTTAACGATTCTAAACCAAATTAATAAATACAAGAAGGAAAAACAACCGCCTCGTCCGGGGTTCGAAACCGGTAATAATAAAAAATTGAATTTAAAATTTATTTGTGCGCTTTCATCGTTACTGGTTATTGCCAGCTGAAAGCAAATCGTGGCTTAGTTGGCTAGTAACAAATTGATAAATGCAAGAGGGAAAATCATCTGTCTCGTTAGCTCAGTGGTAAGAGCAGTCGCCCGGCAAGCGGAAGGTCCCGGTTTCAAACCCCCGGAAGAGGCAGTTGTTTTTTCTTCTTGTATTTATTAAAAGTTCTTAAAATTCTTCTTTATCCACCAATTGAATAAGCTTTAATTATCTATTTTTTCCTGCAAATTGGCTCAACACTTTTTCAGTTGTAATTTTTTCTTTTAATACTGGCATTCTCTACATATGTTGAGCAGTGACTTGTGAGAGAATCGTTCTTGAAGCATTGTGCTTCTAAACCACGTTTTAATCCGCCTCATTGCAGAAAAACTTCCACACAACCGGCGGAGCTCACTGGGAGTACTATTGCCGCTTTTAAAAGCTTATATAGTTAAGGCAGTAGGTATACTCTTTTTTAATATGTTTTTCTCAAACTTTGAGCATTCATCTCATCATTTTTATACCCTAGATGAAATCTAAAGGGTATACTAAGTTTGTCATTCTGTTTGTAACACCTCGAAATAATGATGGTAGAGCAAAATGGATTGGACACCCACGCATAATATTAAAAGTTATTTTGATTTTTGCATGTCCGTCCCTGGGTCTGTCCATCCGTCTGTGCGCACGATAACTTGAGAACGCGTTCACTTTGATAGCTAAAATTTTGTACGTAAAATTAAGTTCTGAAATGAGATAAATGGGGCATCTACTTCATGGGGTTGCCATACAAAATTTTGTTTGCCAGTAGATATTTGGACACTGCCTGAGAACACGACAACATGGAATGCTGAAATTTGGTAAATGGTACTTTTATAGTAATAGCAAGAAAATAGTCGAAAATGGACCAAATCGGGCAACACCTTCTTGGTGTTGTCATATACAAATTTAGGTTTTTTACGTATACTGTGAAAACGATCAGTTCTAGACATTTTTATTGTACTAAAAACTTATTTAGAATACGAAATCTTATAAAAGTGGTTGTAAGCATTTTTTCCGTCCGACAAACACTTAAAGCATCTGTTCTACATAGCTTGCTCTTCCCAAGGGGCTTCCCTAGAGTTTTTTTGTGTGGAAGTTAAGTCTGGAGTGGAAAGAGGTGCCCACCAAACAGCTTTAATGCGGCATCGTGCATTGAACTCCAAAATGCTATCTATTGTCTTAGTCAAAGTTACTCGGATATTATTGTTGGTGGTGATTTCAATGTTGATGGGTTGCGAAGCCAAGCGTCTACGGACGAATTACGTTTTATGATGCAATCAAATGACTTGAAGATAGTAAATTATATGCCAACGTGTTTTAATATAAACAACCCATCGCAGTTCGTTTATGTCGCTGTTACGAATGTTTACAAGGTATTATTTCATAGCCAAATATGTCCCACGAGTAACTTTGATCATGTATTTCTATATTTAACGTATTCCTTTGGACTGCGACACTCTGCTCTTATAGAGATTACAAGAACATTGACAAGACCTGCTGTATGCGCAGACTGTATCAACTTGCCCAGGCTGGATATTTTCTCAATGGAGTCGGTTGACGATAAAGTTAATACTCTAAGCAATCTACTTCTACAGCTTTTTATACGGCATATACCATTGCGAAGACGAAAGGTTTCATCACAGCGCTGTCCGTGGTTAACCAGGGAGATACATTCGATTATCGCTGAAAGAGATCTACTACTGCGTCAGTATAAAGCCACGCACAACCCTTTAATTCATAATCGCAACAAGAGAGTTCGAAACCTCTTGACTTTTATTTAAACTTCGATATGTCGAAAAGGCTTTCTACAGCACTAAATGAAATCCTGATTTTCCAATTAAAAAACTTTGGAGCAACATCCGCTCATTGGGTGTTTCTGGGTGAGAAAGTCCAAAATGCAACATTGACGCTGAGGCCCTAGGTGAGTTTTTTGCTTCTTCTTCCCCTATAGTCTCTAATAGTCATCTAGTGGTGGGTGGTAATCGTTTCGAGGGTTTTGCGTTTAATTGCATTGATGATACTGATGTTCTCTTTGCAATGTCTGCTGTAAAATCTACTGCGCTTGGGCATGATCTGCTCCCCTCGAGATTCATCAAGATGATTTCCCCCGCTATTTCTGATATTCTAGTACATATTTATAATTATTGTCTTGCAACTTCTCAATTTCCGTCATTATGGAAAAAAGCCCTCATTGTCTCTGTTCCTAATAAACCTCGTCCTAATGGAATTAAGGATTATATGCCTATTAGCTTACTGTGTTACTTCAGCAAAGTCTTTGAAAAAGTAATGTACAATCAGATCACCAAACATCTTGACCAGCATCAGCTTCTATCATCTTTTCAGTCAGGATTTCGAAGTGGACACAGCTGCGAAACTGACCTTCTGAAGATTTCTACGGATATTATTGAATCCTTAGATCTAGACGATCTAACTATCCTTGCCTTATTGGATTTTAGTAAGGCTTTTGACTCAGTAGATCACAATTTGCTCCTTTATAAAAGTTCGAATTGCTTCAATTTTTCCTCTTCAGCCATTAAGCTGATCAAAGGTTTTCTTACGTGTAGACAACAAGCAGTCAAAGTTCAAAACTCTATGTCGAACTTTCGGAACTCCTACTGTGGAGTACCCCAAGGATCAATCCTAGGTCCTCTCTTATTCAGTCTCTACATCAATGATCAGTGATTAAGAATGTGAACATTCATCTATATGCTGATCACGTGCAAATTTACTTGAGCAGACCAATTGGGTTATAAGAAGATTGTGTTGCTCGTGTAAATGAAGATTTAACGAGAATTTACGACTGGTCGATAGCTAATAAGCTGCAACTGAATCCTAGCAAATCTGTGTGTATGCCGATCTATAGAAATCACCTCGAGGCATTAGAGCTACCACGAGTTATTTTAAATAACTTTACCTTGCCATTCTCTAGCTCTGTGAAAAATTTGGGTGTAGTCCTGAACACAGAATTTACTTGTTGCAGTCACATTACCAATATTTTAGGCAAAGTATATGGCTCCTTACGGTAGTTGAGAGTCTGTATTTATTGTCTTCAGATAAGCGATTGAAATTGGTACGTAGTTTGATTCTACCCAACTTTATGTATTGCACAATAGTATTTCCCAAGTTAGACTCAATTTGCCGTCGAAAATTGACAGTTGCATTCAATGATTGTACTAAATATGTTTACAACTTAACACGCAGTGCCCAGATCTAAATGCAAGCTAATTCAGCCCTTGAACATACCCATCTTGCTCATCGCGACTTGTATTTTTTACATAAATTAATTCATAAAAAGCGGCCACAATATCTTTACAACAAGCTACAATTCTTGCGCTCTCAAAGAAGTTTAAAAATTCTTTTACCACGCTGTCATTCTCATTTTGGGGAGCGCTCTTATTTTGTCCAAACTTCACGTAAGTGGAATAGTTTACCCTCTAATATACGTAGCACTAACTCAGGCAGAGATTTTCTTGAATTGTTAAGCTCTTTGGAGCCTTATTAGGTACACATCATGGCTGTTTTTAATCTTAATTTTTATTTAGTATATTTTCTTCTTTTTTTTTTCTAGAATTTATATGGTTTTTTCTTTTTAATTTTTATTCCTTTCCTCTCTTTTTCTGATTTAATTGAATTTGCTTAATATTGTTTTTCTTGTTTTCCATTTAAAATAATAATTTTGTATGACTTCCTTAACCTATAGATTTGTATCCAATAAGATTTGTAATCTTTATACAGCTGACCGTAATAAAGTAATATTGTTGTTATTGTTGAAACATTCTAGAAATATATGCGAAAAACCACTTTAAAAATCAAAATTGCACATTCATACGCGGATTTATCTAGGGTATCGTAAGAATTGGTCTTAGATCAATTCTAGCTTTTTTACTTGTTTAATTATAGCATGTTTTTCATTACCATCGCTTCAGCTTCCAAGGCTGATGTATCAATGTTTTACATTTTTTTTATAATTACTGATGAAATCCATTCCGCTATTCCTGTCCAATTTAAGAAATGCATCCACATTGCGAGTTAACGGTAGGTTTTCAAATCTGCGTTTTAGATTTACTATGATATTATCTATTACTTGGTAGTAAATGTTGATCTTCCAATATTATTCCGGTTGTGTATCGTCTGGCAAATGTAATGTAATTCTTTAACTCACAGGTTTTAGGGAAATCTCGTGCTTTTCAGAAATTTCTCGATGTCTGTCAAAATTTTGAACTGATTCATGCATGCTTGAGGACACTAGCCTGACCAAGAGTGCCATTTGGGGTCTGGCATAATTTACTCAGTACATTCACTATAGAAAAAATTGAGTGAAATATGTGTAAGGAAACGATGAATTTTGGTTTCGTAAAAATATTTAGCAATCCAAGTGCTTATACTATGTGCTTGTCACAGTTCTCAGTGATCCCTTTTTCCAAAGTTAATTTAACTGTATCATAATTTGCAGTTTTCGTAGCGACAACTCCATCTGGTAGTACTTAGACTTCTCATTTTATGGCTGGTGTAGATTCCGAGAGTGCTTTGTAATTTTAGCAGGCTCTCATAGTGACTAGGTTATGACAACTGAGTATAAAAAGCTTCGAGCCCGTTAAAAAATGTATTTGCTAGTAAAACATTGTTACATGAGTCAGCAACCGGGAGATTTAGTTTGTGCGCTTAGCAATGGATGTAAATTGCGTAAGGGTGAATTCTTTAGGTCTCCATTTTTACCAGACATTAGAATTGAAACATTTCCCAAATAATGTTTATTAAATGTATCCTAAATTAATTAAGCCAGTCCTTTCGGATATCTGGAGGTGGAACAATTTATAAAACCTACAAATCTTACACCTATATCCAGATCGTTCGTATATCTTATGGTTATTGACAATGGTTCCTCTATAAAGCACCTGGCCTCGTCCACACTCAAAGAAAAAAAGCCACATGCTTTAGTTTCATCAATAATTTCTTCCAGAGTGAGGTTCGATATCCCTTCAATTATTTCATGCTGGATATCTGGGCCCCATTCCACGAAACTTTAACAACAATTGTATTATTCTTGTTCTATTAGTACTTGTCGATTTTGCACTACAAAAATTATTCATCTTCTTGTAGGAAATTTTAAACTTTCCTAGACTTGCAGATTTAATGTATATAAGTCTAAAATATTTTCTGCACAAATCGGTATGTAACTTAAACTTGTTGCATCTAGCGAAGTCTAAATTCTTCCATATAACGTGTACTTTGTATGACTCGAAATTGTAAGATCTTAGCAATCCATGGAAAAGAAGCATAGAAGTATATAAGTTGAAATTGAAAACCGAGAATTTTAGACATTTTAGAGTAACTTTTCGTTAAATCTAATTGCTGCACTACGGTTTTAGGGAAACGAAATTTTCAATAAATGTTTTAATGTCTAATCCAAAAAAATGTATTCTCTCTTTATATACTTTTGTTATTTCACGGAATACAAAATCACCATTTTCATCTGAACTTGAACTACTACACAATATATTTATCATTTTATTATAAATAACTCTTTTCCCAAAACACTGTTATCACCAACTACAATAACGATAAACTTAAGACATCAAAAGTCTTCTGTCTATCTTGCATTTGATACCATTATTTTTTCCGGCTTCTTATGATCTATTGAACATTTTTGAGTTCGAATGTTATTTAGTACGTGGAGTTAATTATTAGTTACCATTTTTTGTATCCTAATTTAAATGTTAAAACTAATTAATTCTAAATACACATGTCTGGAAATGAATTTAGTTCAAATTGTACTTCTTTACTGACTTATGCGAAAATCTACTAGTCTGAAAACATAGGTAAAAAATTTCCTGAGTTTCTACAAGCCAAGATGGATTTTCAAGTCGAATTTCTGGTACAGTAAGTTGTAAAAGTCAAAATTTGCCGTTTGTTGAATTGCGGTTGTACAATTGTATAATGAATTCTACAAGTATTGCTTTGTGGCACACAATTTCTCTGACTTGTTGAAAAACACTTGTAGTACAAGTAATTGTAGTTTTGTGGAATGGAGCTCTGGGCTGCAGTAGTTGTAGTGTTTTTCAAAGTGAGAATTGAGCAATTTGCAAGAAATTACATCTATTTTTAGAAGGTGAGTCCTCCCGGTGCCTTCTAAAAGGCAAGTTTTTAACAATTTCTTCCTCTTGCTATTCCGTAAGTTGTTGATGAACATCTCCAAATGTAAGATATTGACCGCTTTTCGTAAAATTTTGAATCAATTACAAATTGCGCGACTATTAAATAATTTCGTTATATTTTCAGTGTATGGGGGGGGGGGGCACCGGTGTCACACCGGGCTCACTCGGCGGTCATGCCCACCCGTGCCCCTACCTAGCTATGCCCATGCAAGTATCTGTAATTTTTCGATAATGAAAATATTGACACACAAATATTGTTCTCCTTCTTTACACAATATGAATAAATATGCAATCACCATAAGATCATTTTCCGCTTCAAACACCAGGCGTATACACCGTTTCTTGTGGCCGTGGGTCATCTTACATTGGGTAAACACAAAGAAGTATTGCTGTCAACCTCAAAGAACATGTAAATGCTGCAAGCAACAATTAGCGGGAAAAATCAGCAATTTGCGAGTATATTACGGACCATCCAACAGAACATCACCGAATTCATTTTGAAAAGTCAGTAGTCCTGGCTCGTACTACATTGTTGACCCGAAATAAACTATATTTAAGAAGTGACGTGGTAAGTTATGTGTACAACAGCAACAACAATTGTCACAGCCGCCACAACTGCAGATTCACCGGTACAATCTGCGTAGCTTAGATCGTCAACAAAAAATTCAGGCAGTTATCCGGTCAGCACGCTTAATGAAACTTGAAGTGAAACGTGCGGGGTGAGTACCTACTCGATTTTGCACTCAATAAATAAATTTATTTAATATACGAGTAATCCGAAAGATCTTAATATAAAATGCCCATACACAATCGTAAAGGCCATAAAAGTAATACTATAAATATGTAGTCGTTAGAGTTATCGTCGCTACAAGTTTGTCATATATACAGGGTGTTTCCCTCTAGGAGGTCAGATAAAACTGAAAAATAAGACTTACAAAGGTTATATTAAAAAGCACAGAGAGCTACTTTAAATCCAATTCAAGAGACAATTTGGTATAGAGATGTTTTAAGAATGCATTTCAAACTTCTTTCATAAAATCGTTATAGGATTTACAGGCCTAATTAAATGAAGAAATATTCTGTATAAAGCTAAAAAGTCTTTCAAGGTTCCTTCGTCAAAGATCGGAGAGGGTTATAGGGCTGACTGAGCAGTCGTTCGAAAGGCCATGGAGTTCTGCTTACAATGAGCTCTAAACTGTTACCATGCACCCTGTAGTTTTTAAAATACGGGGTGTTTTGTGAAAAAATAGCTTTTTTCTTAATCACCCTGTAACTCCTAAACGGTTGATATAGCACCCCCCTGCCATACAATTTTTTGTTCCTCTATCTGAGTACTATCACCTCCCACTCTACTGACCTCATAGTGAGAAACACCCCATATGTGTGGATGATGGAACTCCTTAAATACTAATCGCTTGCTATTTATAGGGTCACCAAAACTTCGAAAAGGGCTGGGCAAATAAAAAGTGATTAATTTTATATCCTTAAAGAGCAAATTTAAGGAATATTGGATGTTATTATAAGCTTCCAATAAAAGTAATAACTTCGAACATATTTAGAATTTTTTGAACTTATAATATGAAAATGATGACATAAATTCGAGGTTTACCATGAATTGAACGCCTTGTTGTGAACACTACACCTCGAGATGTATCCTCACCTCATCTCGTCCAAGTAAGAATTTGAATGTTTTTTAGTCTTGCTCAGATTTCATAGTTGTTTTATTAAGGTTTTGAGCTTGCTAAATGGTTTTATGCAGATGTTTTAAAAAAACACCTGGAGAGTAGTAATAAAATTGTTTTGCATTTAATCTATTTGTACTTATAGAAGTTTTATTGTTGTCATCACTTCAACTAAAATAAAACCATTAGCAAAATAGTAATTAATTACCTCTTAATTTTATTATGGTTTTATAGCATCCTCGAAAAGTATTGTATATAAATCTTTGATAAAACTGAAAAATAAGACTTATAAAGGTTATATTAAAAATTATAAAGGTTATATAAAAAGCACATATTAAATCCAATTCAAGAGACAATTTGGTCTAGAGATGTTTTAATAATGCATTTCAAAGTTCTTTCATAAAATCTTTATAGCATTCACAGGCTTATTCAAATGATGAAATATTCTGTATAAAGCTAAAAAGTCTTTCAAGGTTCCTTCGTCATAGAGGGGAGAGGGCTATATGGCTCACAGAGCAGTCGTTCGAAAGGCCATGGAGTTCTGCATACAATGAGCTCCTAACTGTGACCATGCACCCTGTAGTTTTTAAGATACGGGGTGTTTTGTGAAAAACTAGCATTTTTCTTAATCACCCTGTAATTCCTAAACGGTTGATATGGACCCCCCTTCCCTGCTATACAATTTTTTTGTTTATCTAGCTGAGTACTATAACTTCCCGCTCTACTGACCTCCTAGTGGGAAGCACCCTGTATGCACGAAGGCAGTGAATTAACTTAAATCCTCGAGATATATTTCCCATGCCATAAGAAATTGAGCTCCATATAGTCCTAGTCTCTAAAATGTTTTATTGTTATGGAAAAGTGACTAGACATTGAATTTATATACGCTATAGGGCATATCTATCCACTATCTATTCAGGAAAATAGTTTCCCAGTAATTTTAAACTTGGTTCCTTATCTTTCCAAAGGCTTAGAGTTCATGGGCGTGGTGTGGACTTTGGGCGAGGGGAAGCGATCAGATAATAATTTTACAAAAGCGTTAAATAACCATGCGTTCAAATGATATTGCAGCAGTTCTAGTAAACTATCTATACCCCTATCGATAGCTACAGGAGTTAGTTTTTTAAGAAAATAGGTAACTGCAACAGTTAACTGCGTCGGCTTTGCGAAGAGGAAGATAAAGCCACGAAACATAATCTAAGTGTCCCCCGATTCTTACTTCAAGGTTGAAAATCATTGGTCAAACATCTCTCCAAAAAAGATTTGCAAGCTAACTCCAAGGGCAATAATCGAGATCGTAAAAGTGATAGATTTAACTTAACCACTCTAGGGAAGGATACAATACATCAACTCTGCTCGCGGTGTCCGCAGGGTCTTGTGGACTAGTCCCCCCTTCTCTTACTCGTCGTACTCAGCAAAAGTTTCAATTTAGATACCAGCGAGTCTGTAGGCAATAAAATTTGTTTGTGCCCTGAAAGTGAGAAAATTCATATAAAATTAGCCTAGAACATTGATTTTATACATATAGATATGCCACTAAATCTGTTACCTCTTCTCGACAGATGGCTTTACATGTACCAAATTAGAAAACAATGAATGACTGAAATCATGATACAAAATAGCAAGGTATGGCCGATTCGAGAGGAACTTTTTGGGTTACTACGTCATGCGGACACAAATGTCATTGCCAAAGACAAAAGCAATTTTCAAATTGTCAAATTTCCAAGTAAAGAAGACAAATTCTTGTAATTGAAAATGGGTGTTTCTTCAACAGAAATATTGTGGACAGCGTATAAAACTGAAGGAATACGAAAGGGTGTTTATAGAGGATATATTTAGACAATATTTCAGGAAATTGAATTGGGCAATCGTTACTGGAACTGAACTTACTCTTTTCAGTATAGATATTTTCGGAGAATATGCTGGAGGAATATCAGATGGATTAACAATACCTCTAGATGTCGAACGACAAGAATTATGTCAGCTGATCATGCAAAAGGAATCAAAATAAATACGTCTCATGTAGTTAAAACGATAATTCGAGGAAACGGCGTGAGAGGATTTCATTTTAAATTGAAAACTCATGTAAAAATAATTATTATATTCAAAATAATAAATCTTGCAATGTTTTATATACGATAGCAATTTCATTTTGTTTTACAATACTGAAGGGTATTCAACGGTTGTCATGTATGTTTCCTTTCCATCTTTATAAATGAAGTGAACATTTTTGCCATTTGGTACAATTAATTTTGTAGTATAATTGAACATGGTACCCATTCTTTCGTCACGCGGTTGTTATGCAAGGCCGTACTTATCACTATAATCAACCTATTTGGATATCCAGAAAACAGGCAGTGCTGCTGGATCTGTGTTCTTTCTCATCTCGTAGATTGCCGGCAAGTTGAACAGGATTAGTGTTTATAGTTTCTCATATAAATTAATTTCATTTCACTTGTACCCGTAATTATTCCTGAGTCCAGTTTTGTATCGTTCACTGCCATCACATTTATTTTAATTAAAGTTGTTCTCCTGCTGCCCTTCCTCTCATGATACTCCAACAGATCAGAACATTGTGCCATTGTCAACTCAAAATTATGAATTTGTCCGATTGTTGGCCGTTTTTATGGATTAGACTGCGACATTACAATTATTATATCAACTTGACACAACGACAGATTTCACTGAATGGCAATCGTCGCCACATGACGTAAGCATGCAATTGACAGAAAAGTCGGCCATACCTTGTATCATGGACTGAAATCATTGTGGCAGCATTGTCACTTCTAATATTGCAGTTTCACCACAGCTAAGTTTCTTTTCCAACTTCTTAACAACTTCACGTCGATGACATCATTCTTTGATTTGTAGACGCCAAGCACAAAGTGATTAGGGATAACTCTTGTAAATTAAATTAATAATTAATTGTTTGTTGAGTATAATAATATTTTCTTGCGTTTTCATAAATAGTTAGTTTGACAACAGTCAATAGTAACCATATCATGTTTACAGATGGCGCTATCTATTAGAAAAAAATTGTAAAATATGAGGATATTAAGTTATCTTCGATAACAAATACTTTTTATTCTTCCCTATCTAACAATGTATAGGAATGTGGAAAAAATGTAATAAAGGAATTCAAAAGAATTTCAGACTTTTTCTCAATAAATTTGCTTTTTATGAGATATATATATATATAGAGAAGTAATTCGTAAGAGATTTTTTTGTTGAATTTTGTATTCCTTCTGTTCTACAAGAAATTATCATTTAAATTAATCCATATGTAATTTAACACATATTTAATTTGACACATTATTTCAGTAACTTTTATAAATTATAGGTATCTTAGGTAAATAAATAAATTATTTTCAAATTAGGAATGGTTTATTCTAATTTCAAAATCGCGTCAATTTTGCAATGCATCCTTTTAGCCAACACGTCAACAACTTCGTTTCGCAGCAGCCAGTTGCAGTCCAGTAGCAGCGTCACCATCTCAACAGGCATACGGCGTATCTGTTTGGTGAGAGGGGTTTCGTTTACCTGTGTACATTTCGTTCCACAGATAAAAAAAATGATTTAAGTTCGATTTTTTTCTTTTTTATTAGTTTTTATAAACATATTAACATTGAATAATACAGCTTTTTGCTACTAGTATGTGCCAGACGCTTTTTTTTCGATAAAAATAATTTGTAATTTTTATACGAACTGGTTTAGTTATCGAAGGAACAACATGAAATTAATTTGTCAGGCAGAAATTCGGTTGATTTTCAATAGCCAAATCGATTGGAGTGTGATAGGGAATAAATGTGTAAGAGTACGGCCGACAAGACGTTGGTTTTTAACAAAAAAAAAAAAAAACGTCTAGCACCGGGGAAGCAGCGAGGAAACTACCTGGAAATAGTAAATTTATATTTTTCTATGTTTATGAAAATAGATGAAAAAACGTAGAACTAAAAACATTTTCAAAACTATTTTTTCACCTGTGTAACGGAAAGGGCACAGGTAAACGCAACCCCTCTTATCTTCCAGCGTAACTGAAGGGTATAGGCTGTATGAATTCTATTTCGGATCCTTTTCTGGCTAGTTGGCCCCCTATCCCGTTGTCTGCGATATTGCTGTATAAAGGCACCCATATTAGTGCAAATAAATTACAGTGCGTTAATTTAATTAATTCCAGCAGGCAGTCCCAAATCAGTTTGGAGTTGAATCTATCTGATTAAATGGCCATGTAATGCAGCTCTGCAGTCAGAAAAGATATTATAGATATTTTTGTTCCTGTGGGTTCTCTTGATATTTTTTCTAATTTATAGCTCAATTACATATATGTCGACCCGAGGTCTTGAACCATATACTCCTGCCCCAACTCCCTCATTTGTTTTGGAGCCATCCGTAAATCAAAAGGATGTTCTATCTAGGCTCAGGTGCTGCGAGCACCCGAATCAATTCAACTTTATTAGATCATTCTCGGCAACCAATATTGCATAAGAATTCTGAAGAAAAATTTCCAATAATTTATAAGAAACAAGGAAAAAGCTAGAATTGGTCTAAGACCAATTCTTATGATACCCTAGATGAATGCTCGTTTGTAATTTCGTAAAGTCACCCATCTGCGCAAGTTTGAGTTTTGAAGTGGCTTTTGAATATATCTCTAGAACGGTTCGTCGAACAGCAAAAATGATTATAACCAATTTTATAGGATTTCATATTCTGGAGAATTTTCCAGTACATTAAAACCGTATAGGACTGATCGTTTTCACAGCATACGTAAAAATCTTAAATTTTTATATGAAACGGGTTGCCCGAATTGGTACATTTTCGAAATTATATTTACTGTTTTTATGAAAATACTACGTACACAATTTCAAGGCTCTGCATCGACGCGTTCTCAGTCAATGTCCAAATATGTAGTGAAAAATGAAATTTTTGTATGGCAACCCTACGAAGGAGTTAGCCGATTTGTTCCATTTTCAAACCTAATTTTGCTTATTAAAAAGCCCATTTGCAAAATTTCAGCTCTCTAAGTACACCCGCTCTCGAGTTATCGTGAGGACGGAAAGACGAATAGACAGACAGACGGACATGCAAAAATCAAAATAACTTTTAATTTTATGCATGGGTCCGTAACACCCGCAATATAATACAAGCCATGAAGTCGCCGAAGGCACCGACACATTAAAAGGCCTTAACGTACCGGGTCAGCATGCAGTAACAGCTCACTCTCACTGCTTTTTGTATACTCGTCATGGAGGAAAAACTAAAATTTCATCTTAAACAGGTCCTAAGGTCCAAAACTGTCGTTCACACAGCAAAATGAAGTTAAAACAAATTGCAGCCAAATATGTTTTCTTTCTGATAGTTTAAGAAAAAAGCATGTGGTACAAATTTATGGAAATTATATCAAAATACAAGCAACTTTTATATGAAAAAGTCCTGCAGTAAGACAAGGCAAGAAGACTGTGGATGTCTCCTGCTGCCCTGCCCGCTACTCTCTTTTTCGACTTTGTTCATAGCTTGTGTATTCCGGGGCTACGGCTGAGAGGTATTGAGCGTAAAATGGTAAGGTTGTTGTAAACAAAACTATTTTATTATTTTGTTAAGTAAGATATATCGGAAGTGTAGCCCTTGGCAAGGTAAAGAACCAAGCTTTAAATTACTAAAAGACTATTTTCCTGTATGGATAGTAGTTTAGGCTTTATAGCATATATAAAGTCAATGTTAGGCGCTTTTCCATAAGTATCAATATAGAACATTTTAGAAAACGAACTCACAACACATACATATAGATTTCTGTTTCATGGCTTAAGTATTCTCGAGGGTTTTCGTCCAATCCATTTTGCTCTTGCATCTTTATTTCTATGTGTTACAAACGGAATGACAAACTTAGTATACCCTATAGATTTCATCTAGGGTATAAAAATGTAAGAGAATTAATTCTCGTTAAAAATTTTCAATTTCTTTTAACCTCAAATTTTCATTTTTCGTCTTAAATTGTATGATTTTGTCGGATGTTGGGTTTCTGTCATTTACGCTAGATGTCTCTAGTGATGTCTGTGGTCTAGGTCTAGACTAATTTTGTATGAAGTTTCTCACTTTCAGGACACAAACCTACATATAGTAAATTTTATTGTCTACAGGCTCACTGGTATCTAAATTGAAACTTTTGCTGAGTACTAACTACTCTTAAGCTTAAGGTTAAGAGGATTCAGTACCAAGATTTGCAAGTTTCTATACATTTTTCAATGCAAATTTCTGGCAAACTATTTGTAACAGAATAATGATTTATACCTCAAATCAAAGATAACAAAGAGGTCTAGTGAATAACGTCGGTAAAAATAAAAACAATGTATTGGAATGGAGATATTAACTCGGAAACTTCTAAAAAATGGTAAAAATTTAAGTTTTTTAAATCAAATTCCTGTAGGTAGTTATTCTAATTTCTGTAGATTCTGGGCTATTTTAGAAAGATGAAGCCTAGTAAATAACGTCGAATTTTTTTCATTTTTACTTGCGTTTTTATCATTATTTGGCTCTAATACTCTGAGAAACAAGTTTATTTCTTTAGAGATTTTTATAAATAAAAAATCTTAAAAATATTTTGAATATCTTATGTTACACACTTTAAATACACAGAACAGTAATCATCCCGCTTGATGTCTTACCATATTTACCTTATATTTATTTACTTCAATATTATTAATACCTATATTTTATTACTTGAGAAATTGTGAAACAAAAGTTTTTGCAGGTATGTTTAATTTAAATTCATTCGTCTTATTTTGCGGATTTCAAAAATATTACAAATATTTGAATTTTAAACATAATGTAATTAAATAACCGGCGATCTTAGATTTTCTCTTTAATTATATTTGACTTTATAATTGTATTAAGTAGAACTTGTGTATTCACCATTTTAACTTTTCGTTTAACACTACCCTTTTAATTATTTTACTCTCCGCATATGAATATTAATTTTCCAAACATGACCTTGCAAAAAATCTTCCAACTTTGACGAAGGAACCTTGAAAGACTTTTTAGCTTTATACAGAATATTTCATCATTTGAATAAGCCTGTGAATGCTATAAAGATTTTATGAAAGAACTTTGAAATGCATTCTTAAAACATTTCTAGACCAAATTGTCTCTTGAATTGGATTTAAAGTAGCTCTTTGTGCTTTTTAATATAACCTTTATAAGTCTTATTTTTCAGTTTTATCAAAGATTTATACAATAGTTTTCGAGGATGCTATAAAACCATAATAAAATTAAGAGGTAATTAATTACTATTTTGCTAATGGCTTTATTTTAGTTGAAGTGATGACAACAATAAAACTTCTGTAAGTACAAATAGATTAAATGCAAAACAATTTTATTACTACTCTCCAGGTGGTTTTTAAAACATCTCAATAAAATCAATTGGTCTGGGAGACCAATCTGCATAAAACTATTTAACAAGCTCAAAATCTTATTAAAACAACTATAAAACCTGAGCAAGACTAAAAAGCATTCAAATTCTTACTTGGACTAGGTGAGGTGAGGATACATCTCGAGGTGTATTGTTCACAACAAGGCGTTCAATTCATGGTAAACCTCGAATTTATGTCATCATTTTCATATTATAAGTTCAAAAAATTCTAAATATGTTCGAAGTTATTACTTTTATTGGAAGCTTATAATAACATCAAATATTCCTTAAATTTGCTTTCAAGGATATAAAATTAATCATTTTTTGTTTGCCCAGCCCTTTTCAAAGTTTTGCTTGTGACCCTATAAATAACAAGCGATTAGTATTTAGGGAGTTCCATCATCCATACATACAGGGCGTTTTTCACTAGGAGGTCAGTAGAGCGGGAGGTGATAGTACTCAGATAGATGAACAAAAAATTGTATGGCAGGGGGGGGGGTGCCATAACAACCGTTTAGGAGTTACAGGGTGATTAAGAAAAAAAATTATTTTTTCAATAAACACATCGTATCTTAAAAACTACAGGGTGTCTGGTCACAGTTAGGAGCTCATTGTATGCAGAACTCCATGGCCTTTCGAACGACTGCTCGGTCAGCGCTATAGCCCTCTCCCCTCTTTGACGAAGGAACCTTGATAGACTTTTTAGCTTTATACAGAATATTTCATCATTTAATTAAGCCTGTAAATCCTATAACGATTTTATGAAAGAACTTTGAAATGCATTCTTAAAACATCTCTAGACCAAATTGTCTCTTGAATTGGATTTAAAGTAGCTCTCTGTGCTTTTTAATATAACCTTTGTAAGTCTTATTTTTCAGTTTTATCTGACCTCCTAGAGGGAAACACCCTGTATATATGACAAACTACACTTGTAGCGACGATAACTCTAACGACTACATATTTATAGTATTACTTTTATGGCTTTTACGATTGTGTATGGGCATTTTATATTAAGTTCTTTCGGATTACCCGCATATTAAATAAATTTATTTATTGAGTGCTAAATCGAGTAGGTACTCATCCCGCACGTTTCACTTCAAGTTTCATTAAGCGTGCTCACCAATTGCCTGAATTTTTTGTTGACGATCTAAGCTACGCAGATTGTACCGATGAATCTGCAGTTGTGGTGGCTGTGAAAATTGTTGTTGCTGTTGTGCACATAACTTACCACGTCACTTCTTAAATATACTTTATTTCGGTTCAACAATGTAATACGAGCCAGGACTTCTGACTTTTCAAAATGAATTCGATGATGTTCTGTTGGATGGTCCATAATATATTCGCAAATTGCTGATTTTTCCCGCTAATTGTTGCTTAGCATTTACATGTTCTTTGAGGTGGACAGCAATACTTCTTTGTGTTTGCCCAATGTAAGATGACCCACAGCCACAAGAAACGGCGTATACGCCTGGTGTTTGAAGCGGAAAATGATCTTTTGGTGATTGCATATTTATACATATTGTGTAAGAAAGAGAACAATATTTGTGTGTCAATATTTTCATTATCGAAAAATTACAGATACTTGCATGGACATAGCTAGGTAGGGGAACGGGTGGGCATGATTCCCCAGTGAGCCCGGTGCGTCACCGGTGCCCCCCCCCCCCAGAAAAATACGATCCAAGATTATTCAATTCAATTAATCGATCAATTACTTTTAAGTTTCAACCAAGCAAACATGAGGACATACACCGAAAATATAACGAAATTATTTAATAGGCGCGCCATTTGTAACTGATTCCAAATTTTTGAAAAGCGGTCAATATCTTACATTTGGAGATGGTCATCAACAACTTACGAAATAGCAAGAGGAAGAAATTGTTAAAAACAGAGAATACTTGGCTAAGCTTATTGATATAATAGGTACTGACACTTGTTCGCCAGGGTTTGCCTGTGAGAAGGCACCGGGAGGTCTCACCTTCTAAAAATAGATGTAGTTTCTTGCAAATTGCTCAATTCTCACTTTGAACAACACTACAACTACTGCAGCCCAGAGCTCCATTCCACAAAACTACAATTACTTGTACTACAAGTGTTTTTCAACAAGTCAGAGAAATTGTGTGCCACAAAGCAATACTTGTAGAATTCATTATACAATTATACAACCGCAATTCCACAAACGGGAAATTTTTACTTTTACAACTTACTGTACCAGAAATTCGATTTGAAAATCCATCTTGGCTTGTAGAAACTCAGGGAATTTTCTACCTATGTTTTCAGTCTAGTAGATTTTCGCATAAGTCAGTAAAGAAGTAAAATTTGGATACTAAAAATAATATTTTATTTATTTATTTATTTTTCGATTGAACTACATTCATTTCCAGACATACGTGTATTTAGAATTAATTAGTTTTAACATTTAAATTAGGATACAAAAAATGGTAACTAATAATTAACTCCACGCAGTAAATAACATTCGAACTCAAATAGATCATAAGAAGCCGGAAGAAATAACGGTATCAAATGCAAGAGTGACAGAAGATATTAAAAGTTAAGTTTATCGTAGTTGGTGATAACAGTGTTTAGAGTCTAAAAAAAGGCATCAACAAAAGGACTTTAATACAGAGTCGAAAGTGAGCGAAAGAATTACATTACATTTGCCAGCCGATACACAACCGGAAGAATATTGGAAGATCAAAGGGCTTCAGATACGCATTGGGTGTAATAGGGCAACTTAAAGAGGAGGGTCTACACTTAACGGTTTTTATAAAAAAAGGTTATGTTGACGACGTTTTTGCAAAAATAATATAGGTTAAATTAAAAAAAAGGTAAGAAAATCCGAAATTTTGAGTTTAGACAACCATAATTCTTGAGGGGAGAGGGCTATGGGGCTGATTGAGCAGTCGTTCGAAGGGCCCTGGAGTTATGCGTACAATGAGCTCCCAAAGGTTACCATGCACCCTGCAGTTTTTAAGATACAGGGTGCTTTGTGAAAAACTGGGTTTTTTCTTAATCACCCTGTAATTCCTAAACGGTTGATATGGATCCCCCTCTCCCTGCCATACAATTTTTTTTGTTTATCTAGCTGACTACTATAACTTCCCGCTCTACTGACCTCCTAGTTGGAAGCACCCTGTATGCACGAAGGCAGTGAATTAACTTAAATCCTCGAGATATATTTCCCATGCCATATGAAATAGAGCTCCATATGTGTGCGTACTGGTCCTAGTCTGTAAAATGTTTTATTATTATGGTAAAGTGACTTGACACTTTGATTTTATATATGCTATAGAGCCTATCTATCCACTATCTATTCAGGAAAATATTTTTCTAGTCATTTTAAACTTGGTTCCTTATCTTTCCAAAGGCTTAGAATTCAGTGGCGTGTTGTGGACTTTGGGCGAGGGGAAGCGATCAGATAATAATTTTACAAAAGCGTTAAATAACCATGCGTTCAAATGATATTGCAGCAGTTCTAGTTTCTAGTAAACTATCTATACCCCTATCGATAGCTACAGGAGTTAGTTTTTTAAGAAAATAGGCAACTGCAACAGTTAACTGCGTCGGCTTTGCGAAGAGGAAGATAAAGCCACGAAACATAATCTAAGAGTCCCCCGATTCTTACTTCAAGGTTGAAAATCATTGGTCAAACATCTCTCCAAAAAAGATTTGCAAGCTAACTCCAAGGGCAATAATCGAGATCGTAAAAGTGATAGATTTAACTTAACCACTCTAGGGAAGGATACAACACATAAACTCTTCTCGCGGTGTCCGCAAGGTCTTGTGGACTAGTCTCCCCTTCTCTTACTCGTCGTACTCAGCAAAAGTTTCAATTTAGATACCAGAGAGCCTGTAGGCAATAAAATTTGTTTGTGTCCTGAAAGTGAGAAAATTCATATAAAATTAGCCTAGAACATTGATTTTATACATATAGATATGCCACTAAATCTGTTACCTCTTCTCGACAGATGGCTTTACATGTACCAAATTAGAAAACAATGAATGACTGAAATCATGATACAAAATAGCAAGGTATGGCCGATTCGAGAGGAACTTTTTGGGTTACTACGTCATGCGGACACAAATGTCATTGCCAAAGACAAAAGCAATTTTCAAATTGTCAAATTTCCAAGTAAAGAAGACAAATTCTTGTAATTGAAAATGGGTGTTTCTTCAACAGAAATATTGTGGACAGCGTATAAAAATGAAGGAATACGAAAGGGTGTTTATAGAGGATATATTTAGACAATATTTCAGGAAATTGAATTGGGCAATCGTTACTGGAACTGAACTTACTCTTTTCAGTATAGATATTTTCGGAGAATGTGCTGGAGGAATATCAGATGGATTAACAATACCTCTAGATGTCGAACGACAAGAATTATGTCAGCTGATCATGCAAAAGGAATCAAAATAAATACGTCTCATGTAGTTAAAACGATAATTCGAGGAAACGGCGTGAGAGGATTTCATTTTAAATTGAAAACTCATGTAAAAATAATTATTATATTCAAAATAATAAATCTTGCAATGTTTTATATACGATAGCAATTTCATTTTGTTTTACAATACTGAAGGGTATTCAACGGTTGTCATGTATGTTTCCTTTCCATCTTTATAAATGAAGTGAACATTTTTGCCATTTGGTACAATTAATTTTGTAGTATAATTGAACATGGTACCCATTCTTTCGTCACGCGGTTGTTATGCAAGGCCGTACTTATCACTATAATCAACCTATTTGGATATCCAGAAAACAGGCAGTGCTGCTGGATCTGTGTTCTTTCTCATCTCGTAGATTGCCGGCAAGTTGAACAGGATTAGTGTTTATAGTTTCTCATATAAATTAATTTCATTTCACTTGTACCCGTAATTATTCCTGAGTCCAGTTTTGTATCGTTCACTGCCATCACATTTATTTTAATTAAAGTTGTTCTCCTGCTGCCCTTCCTCTCATGATACTCCAACAGATCAGAACATTGTGCCATTGTCAACTCAAAATTATGAATTTGTCCGATTGTTGGCCGTTTTTATGGATTAGACTGCGACATTACAATTATTATATCAACATGACACAACGACAGATTTCACTGAATGGCAATAGTCGCCACATGACGTAAGCATGCAATTCACAGAAAAGTCGGCCATACCTTGTTAATATTTGTATCATGGACTGAAATCATTGTGGCAGCATTGTCACCTCTAATGTTCCAGTTTCACCACAGCTAAGTTTCTTTTCCAACTTCTTAACAACTTCACGTCGATGACATCATTCTTTGATTTGTAGACGCCAAGCACAAAGCGATTAGGGATAACTCTTTTAAATGAAATTAATAAATAATTGTTTCTTGAGTATAATAATATTTTCTTGCGTTTTCATAAATAGTTAGTTTGACAACAGTCAATAGTAACCATAAATGGTGACCCCAATAATTTGTGAACAATATTATTAGTGTTTTTACGCAAATTGCTTAATACAATTGTACGAATTTAGTGACGCTAACATCACAATGGCGGAATTTAATCTTAATCCTACACTCATTGACCTCTCAAACGAGGACTTAAGTGTTGTCTTACAAAGTCCAATTAAGCAAGAATTAGTACAAAATCTTCCTGAAAATCCGGCCGCAACAAAAACTACTGTTCCTGACGCCGTCGTTCGCGCGTCATCAAACATAAACTCAGCTCCTTCAGCAAACGGATCAATATATGCGCGTGTGAGGCGACCAAATTTCTGGAGACAAGAACCAGAATTATGGTTTGTTCACGTTGAAGCATAGTTTTTTATAAATAACATCGTCATTAGCGGTATTACACAATACTCTCTGCCTTGGATTCACCAGAAGTTTTAAACCAAATCACTGACTTCATACGTTCACCTCCTCAGCAAGATAAATATAAATAATTTAAATTAGCAATTATATCTCGTTTTTCAGACTCCAGACAACTAAATAAGTTATTGACAGAACTCTCATTAGGAGACAAAAAGCCATCTCAGCTGTTACGTGAGATGTTAAAATTGGCGCCAAATAATACTCCAGACTCTGTGATCCATTCACTTTGGTTTCAACGAATGCCAATTAGTGTGCGATGTATTTTATCAGCAAGTCAGGATGTTAATCTCCTTAAACTGGCAGAAATCGCCGACCGTATCCTAGAACATAGTTCTGTTTCCGCTCCAGTGGAGATCAATTCTTCACCTTCCACACTGGACAGTATCCAATACCAGCTTGACCACCTTGGGCAACGTTTCGAAAATCTAGCAACCGCTCTGAGGAACGACAAGGCAGTGACACATTCATCTAACACAACCTTTAAATCTCACAAAAGAGATCACAGTTCTTCTCGTTTAAACACATTAAAGGATGTCAATCGAAAAGTATGTTTCTTTCACCGTCGCTTGGCTGAAAAGGCTCGCAATTGTATAGCACCTTGTGACTTCACTTCCACTAACAATCAGGAAAACTGAAACGGCATTCATTGTCAGAGGCTTCTCAAGGCAGCTACAGCCTCACAAGTGAAAGTCGACTTCACATCAAAGACAGATCCTCTAATCACAAATTTTTAATTGATTCCGGTTCTTCAGTATCAATAATACCAGTTCATTTTTTTGGACGCAAGCTCGCCTCTGGACTCTTCATCTTGTATGTAGTAAGCACTACGGAAATACAAACCTTTGGTGAACATCTCCTCGAACTGGACCTAGGTTTACGCCGATCATTCAAGTGTAAGTTTATTATCGCTGAGGTCAAGGCTCCAATCATAGGTGCGGACTTTTTATCGCACTATGGTCTGGTCATCGACCTCCAAAAACGACAACTTGTGGATTCTGAGACAAGGCTCACTACACAAGGTCAAATGATTCAGGTTTCTAACGTCCACCATTAACAAACAGCTACCTTTTATGGACATTCTAAAACAACTCAAGGACATCACCAATTCCAGTAGTCCTAAAAATAGATCAACAGTATTTATTGATAATGGCAATTCGTTCTTTTTGATAAATTCTCGTCACACTGTCGACTAGAACAACCCGCCGATATGCCTTCAATGTAAGGATACGTTCAAGACTGACTTAATGATCCCATCCGTTCCTCACCATACCAGCGAGCTGCTTATGTGAGCAGTATGTAGACTAACCCAGGATTTTACGATATATAGTGCACCACAGCAGGTAGGATTTGTTAGCTAGTATCCTGCATATACATTTACGATGGTTCGTAACCTGTTAATGCTACTGTACCTGCCAGTTCTTGGAAGGTTAACAAGTAGCTGTGTGTCACCATATCTGCACTACAGGCCCACCAGTTTCTGAGCATACACGTCGTCTAACTGGTGATAAACTTACAGTAGCACGTGTTGAAATTAAGTACTTGATGGAGCAGGGAATCATACGTCCTTCTAGCAGCCAGTGGGCATCACCAATCCACCTAGTTCCGAAAAAGTTAGCGGGGTGGAGAATGTGTGGCGATTTCCGCAAACTAAATGCGCAAACTGTGCCCGACCGTTATCCGATCGCACATGTGCAGGATTTCTCAGAACGCTTACATGGAAAAACGATCTTCACCACTTTGGATTTAGTACGACATATTATCAAGTACCTATGACCGAAAAAGACATTTCAAAAACTGCTGTCACTACACCATTTGGCTTGTTCGAGTTTGTTGTAATGCCTTTTGGCTTGCGAAACGCAACACAAACTTTTCAACAATATATGGACTCCATTTTCAGAAATCTTGATTTTTTTCTTCTGTTATATAGATGACATACTGATTATGTCTGAAACAGAAGAGCAGATCAAAGACACTTAACTATCGTATTTGAGCTACTTAAACAAAACGGTTTGACAATCAATGTTAACAAATGTCATTTTGGTCAAACTGAAGTGCCTTATCTAGGTTTTCTTATTAATGCTGCTGACATCAAGGCACCAACCGAATGAATCTCAGCAATCGCAAACTACAAGAAACCAGAAATGTTACTTGAGCTGCGTCGTTTCTTAGGCACCATCAATTATTATCGCAGATGCATTCCACGAGCAGCTGAACAGCAGGCTGCTCTCAACGAGTTTCTACATGACTCCAAAAAAAATAACAAACGACCGGTAAAACTAAAGCAGCATTTGAAATGTGCAAACAGAGTTTAATTCAAACAAAGACGTTAGCACATCCTACATCAAGCTCCAGTCTGGCTTTGGTCACAGGCGTGTCAGACGTCGCTTTGGGAGCATCTTTAGAACAGCAAGAGCCAGGAGACATGACCTGGAGACCTCTTGCCTTTTTTCAAAAAAACTTTCAAGCACTGAAAAAAACTACAGCACTTATGACAGGGAACTGCTTGCCATTTACTCTGCCATCAAGTTCTTTAGACATATTCTGGAAGGTCGAAATTTCGTTATCAAAACAGACCACAAGCCATTGGTCTACGCTTTTCAGCAGAAAATGGATAAAGCTTCTCCGAGACAACTCCGGCATTTGGATTTCATATCGAAATTTTCAACGGAGATTATACATGTGACGGGTGTTGACAACGAAGTGGCAGATGCACTTTCTCGCCTCAACGCAATTAGCATGCCTGCAGTCATTGACCTTGGTGAACTTCAAGTTGAGCAAACCAACGATAATGAACTACAAGAGCTGTTGAACAACACAACTTCGCTACGTCTACAAAAATTGGCAGTTGATCAAACCACACATATATACTACGATATTTCAACAGGCACAATTAGACCGTATATTCCGGCGTCATTGCGAAAAAACTTTTTCACTCATATTCATGGCCTCTCGCATCCTGGCGGCAAGGCAACCCTACAACTAGTTAAACAGAAGTTCATATGGCCAAACCTCAGAAGAGATATATTACAGTGGACACGATCTTGTATTCCTTGCCAGCGATCTAAGGTGCAACGTCATCAGAAAAATCTTCCTGCCAAGATTCCAGTCAATCAGCGTTTCGAGCTGATCATGCCTGAAATCCGTGGCTATAGATATTGCCTGACTATGATTGACAGGTTCTCACGGTGGCCAGAGATAGTTCCACTTAAGGAAATGACAGCAGACACCATAATAACTACCTTCTATACTAACTGGATTGCTCGCTTTGGAACTCCACGCACGATCACTACAGACCAGGGTTCGCAGTTCGAGTCGGTATTGTTTAAGACACTAACTGAACTTATAGGAGCGAAACATATCCACACGACACCTTATCATCCAGCATCGAATGGCATGGTTGAACGCTGGCATCGCTCACTTAAAGCAGCACTCATAGTACTCATGTGTCACAGCACTTCTTGGCTGGATATTCTACCTACAGTACTTTTAGGACTAAGAACTAGCTACAAAGAAGACATACAAGCTTCAGCAGCTGAACTCCTTTATGGATCACCACACTGAAAGAATAATCTATATGCTACGACTATAATTTTAAACAGCTATAAAAAGTCAAAACTGTATTGTTAATGTCTGCAACTAATTATTCTGTTGGTTGCGTCTATTATGCAGTTGTGTTTAGCTATAAATGTAGTTGTAATCAACTGTATTAATGCTTATTATATCTAAAGTATAGTCATCAGCAACTACTTTCATGCACATTCCTCTATATTGTAGTTGCTTGCGTTTTATATTTCAGACAACATACCTTGGATGTTAAGTTCAAGCAACTATATTTTTACTTGTTGCATAAACATAATGTAGTTGATTTTGTCTAAAGTATATTCAATACCATCTACTTTTGTACTCGCATTCATTTATTGTAGTTGCTGCCGTCTCTTATTTTAGACATCATAACTATAAAATTAGGATCTGGCAATCATATTTTATTTACCTCGTAATTAAAAATATTCATTAATGGCATATTTTAATTACTAGGTAAACAAAAATATGACTGCTGGAGCTTATTATAATTGATAAAAATATTTTCAAAAATTTTGTAATTTTTTTAAAGAGATATAATAATTACTTTTTAACTGTTAAATATAATTCTGAATGAATTAATATCAGTTTTAGTTGAATTGAATTTTTTTCCTTTGGACTTTTCCAAAATTCCCAGTTCATAGTTCAATAAACTTCGTGGTCAGTCTGCGGATTACAAATAAAATTGGATTAATATTCGAAATTTTTTAATTTATATTTAAATTAAATAATGAACACTTTTCACCTCATTGATGCAAAAGACTCCTGTACTTCTATTATTATCGGCTATAGAAGGTGCTGTTCTCTTTTTCCTGAGTATTTACAACATAGAACAGTAATGAGAGATCCGTATTTTTTTATTGTGTCCTATTAAACAAAAACTATTATACGAATTTTGATAAAGTTATTAAATATGGTTAGCAGTAGCTTCTTGATTGATGAATGATAAAATATTTTATAAAGATTTATTTCTGCTGAAAGCTTTATTAAGTATACCATCAAAAGCTTTGTCTTCAAAACTGAAAAACTGTTTCTTTTTATATCTATGTACTAAAAAAATTAAATTAAATTGTTTACATTAAAGAATTAAGCTAATATCCATCTTTTCACGTAATTCTTGGAATTATTTGATATATTCTAAAGTGCAAGTGCAAATATTGTGAGCTATGTACTTATTGTGGTATTATTTATTTTCAATATGTCACTTTACTTCAATAATTTGGACAGTTCCTACTTACCAGTTTACAAGAATTTAATTATTAAAATGAATTTTTTTACTTTTACATTTCACTTCACAACGATCCGACTCCACTGACTACACTGAAATGATTTCTAAGTTAATTTTATTAATGCAGCTATAATAGTTATTATTGTTATCAGTAGCTATATAATGGTCACTAGGAGCTATACGAGTACTTAAATAGCTATTATATTCGCAAGCAACAATGATTATAGTTGCTTGCATCTATGTTTTTAGATGCTGAGAGTGTAGTACTGGTAGTAGTGGTGGACTAATTTTTTATGTATTTTGGAAAGTTCCAACTATATGAATTTTGACGTCTAAATAATATTGGTGACAAAGTTTAACTATAAAGCCATATGCAACCCATCAAACTGTATCACAATATATAAAAGTCCCATCCAAATCCAAGAGGTAGCCCTTCATTGATATATTCACACAAATTTTATTTTATTTATATTTTTCCAACATTCCTTTAAGTACGAGTAGGATATATATATAAATTCCTATTACAGAATATTTTTTACCAAATGCTACTATATTGTTGAATATTTTAATTGTCTGGTCGAAGTTTATATAAATTGAAAGATTTAGTAACTATCCCCGTTAGCTAAATAATAAGATTTTTACTTACTTTTTAGGATATCGTAACTATATGTAGTTGGGATAACTATAATATAGTTACTGCACCTATGCGAATCTTTACAACTTTTCTTTGAGTGCACTTCGCATTCTTGGAGAATTTTTCTTCAACGAAGACATCAAACCAAATCCACAAATCTTTCTCGAGAAATTCAGAGAACATATGCGGGAAATTCGACCAAAAGCTACTAGTCATCACATCAAATCAAGCTTCTTCACTCTCAACGATCTCTACACCTGCTCTCACGTTTTCGTCCGTACGGATGCCGTGAAATCAAGAAACTGGATAACTACGTTTTCGTCGTTGACATCAACGGAAAAGAAGTAACTATCTTCACAGAAAATCTCAAAACCGCATTCATCAACAAGGAAGATAGTCTTTCCAACCAACCATAAACATCGATACAGCCTTTGGAAAATATCTGGATTCAACCGTTACGCACCTATTCTGGCGCTCGTAAAAAATCCAGAAACGTCACCTTTTCTTTTCGTGACACAATCACTGAAGGGGGAGTAATTATGGCAGCATTGTCACCTCTAATGTTCCAGTTTCACCACAGCTAAGTTTCTTTTCCAACTTCTTAACAACTTCACGTCGATGACATCATTGTGATTAGGGATAACTCTTGTAAATTAAATTAATAATTAATTGTTTGTTGAGTATAATAATATTTTCTTGCGTTTTCATAAGCGCCATCTATTAGAAAAAAATTGTAAAATATAAGGATATTAAGTTATCTTCGATAACAAATACTTTTTATTCTTCCCTATCTAACAATGTAATATAGGAATGTGGAAAAAATGTAATAAAGGAATTCGAAAGAATTTCAGATTTTTTCTCAATAAATTTGCTTTTTATGAGATATATATATATATAGAGAAGTACTTCGTAAGAGATTTTTTTGTTGAATTTTGCATTCCTTCTGTTCTACAAGAAATTGTCATTTAAATTAATCCATATGTAATTTAATACATATTTCATTTGACACTTTATTTCAGTAACTTTTATAAATTATAGGTATCTTAGGTAAATAAATAAATTATTTTCAAATTAGGAATGGTTTATTCTAATTTCAAAATCGCGTCAATTTAGCAATGCATCCTTTCAGCCAACGCATCAACAGCTTTGTTTCGCAGCAGCCAGTTGCAGTCCAGTAGTAGCGTCACCATCTCAATAGGCATGCGGCGTATCTGTTTGGTGAGAGCGGTTTCGTTTACCTGTGTACATTTCGTTCCAAAGGTAAACAAAATGATTTTAGTTCGATTTTTTTCTTTTTTATTAGTTTTTATAAACATATTAACATTGAATAATATAATTTCATTATTCCCAGACAGTTTTTTTTGCTGCTAGTGTGTGCCAGACGATAAAAATAATTTGTAATTTTTATGCGAACTGGTTTAGTTATCGAAGGAACAACATGAAATTAATTTGTCAGGCAGAAATTCGGTTGATTTTCAATAGCCAAATCGATTGGAGTGTGAAAGGGAATAAATGTGTAAGAGTACGGCCGACAAGACGTTGGTTTTTAACAAAAAAAAAAAAAACGTCTAGCACCGGGGAAGCAGCGAGGAAACTACCTGGAAATAGTAAATTTATATTTTTCTATGTTTATGAAAATAGATGAAAAAACGTAGAACTAAAAACATTTTCAAAACTATTTTTTCACCTGTGTAACGGAAAGGGCACAGGTAAACGCAACCCCTCTTATCTTCCAGCGTAACTGAAGGGTATAGGCTGTATGAATTCTATTTCGGATCCTTTTCTGGCTAGTTGGCCCCCTATCCCGTTGTCTGCGATATTGCTGTATAAAGGCACCCATATTAGTGCAAATAAATTACAGTGCGTTAATTTAATTAATTCCAGCAGGCAGTCCCAAATCAGTTTGGAGTTGAATCTATCTGATTAAATGGCCATGTAATGCAGCTCTGCAGTCAGAAAAGATATTATAGATATTTTTGTTCCTGTGGGTTCTCTTGATATTTTTTCTAATTTATAGCTCAATTACATATATGTCGACCCGAGGTCTTGAACCATATACTCCTGCCCCAACTCCCTCATTTGTTTTGGAGCCATCCGTAAATCAAAAGGATGTTCTATCTAGGCTCAGGTGCTGCGAGCACCCGAATCAATTCAACTTTATTAGATCATTCTCGGCAACCAATATTGCATAAGAATTCTGAAGAAAAATTTCCAATAATTTATAAGAAACAAGGAAAAAGCTAGAATTGGTCTAAGACCAATTCTTATGATACCCTAGATGAATGCTCGTTTGTAATTTCGTAAAGTCACCCATCTGCGCAAGTTTGAGTTTTGAAGTGGCTTTTGAATATATCTCTAGAACGGTTCGTCGAACAGCAAAAATGATTATAACCAATTTTATAGGATTTCATATTCTGGAGAATTTTCCAGTACATTAAAACCGTATAGGACTGATCGTTTTCACAGCATACGTAAAAATCTTAAATTTTTATATGAAACGGGTTGCCCGAATTGGTACATTTTCGAAATTATATTTACTGTTTTTATGAAAATACTACGTACACAATTTCAAGGCTCTGCATCGACGCGTTCTCAGTCAATGTCCAAATATGTAGTGAAAAATGAAATTTTTGTATGGCAACCCTACGAAGGAGTTAGCCGATTTGTCCCATTTTCAAACCTAAATTTGCTTATTAAAAATCCCATTTGCAAAATTTCAGCTCTCAAAGTACACCCGCTCTCGAGTTATCGTGATGACGGAAAGACGAACGGACAGACAGACGGGCATGCATAAATCAAAATAACTTTTAATTTTATGCATGGGTCCATAACCCCCGGAATATAATACAAGCCATGAAGTCGCCGAAGGCACCGACACATTAAAAGGCCTTAACGTACCGGGTACAGCATGCAGTAACAGCTCACTCTCACTGCTTTTTGTATACTCGTCATGGAGGAAAACTAAAATTTCATCTTATACAGGTCCTAAAGTCCAAAACTGTCGCTTCTATAGCAAAATGAAGTTAAAACAAATTGCAGCCAAATATGTTTTCTTTCTGATAGTTTAAAAAAAAAGCATGTGGCACAAATTTATGGAAATTATAGCGTTTGAACAAAATACAAGCAACTTTTATATGAAAAACTCCTGCAGTAAGACAAGGCAAGAAGACTGTGGATGTCTCCTGCTGCCCTGTCCGCTGCTCTCTTTTACGACTATCTTCATAGCTTGTGTATTCCGGGGCTACGGCTGAGAGGTATTGAGCGTAAAATGGTAAGGTTGTTGTAATCAAAACTATTTTATTATTTTGTTAAGTAAGATATATCGGAAGTGTAGCCCTTGGGAAGGTAAAGAACCAAGCTTTAAATTACTAATGGCCGGTTTCACAGTCAAGGCTTAAGCCACAGCGATGGCTTAAGCCAAGGCTTAATAAATATTTCGGTTTCACAGTCAAGGCTTAAGTGAAATCACTGGCTTAAGGAAAGCTTAACTTAAGCCCGTCATCTCGAAGGCTTAAGCCTCAGATTTTGCTGTGAAACACATAAGAAATTATTGCTAAATATGTATTTTGCCTAAATATTATAATTTTTGTTATTAAATCAACGTGCATATTTCAAAAGTTATATTTTAAAACTAAATTGAAATTTTCTAAGCGAAAAATAGTTATCTAATTAGCAGTTTTGAGTACTGTCTGGCAGCTAGTGTCAGCATTCCATTTGACGTTTTAAGAAGAAACCAAACAGTTTAGGACAAAAATGAGTTATTTATCTGATGCAGAGGATATAAGAGACCAAGAAATGTATAATATAATATCGCAAGGTGTGACCCGTGAAAAAATTATAATGAGTCGCCGGCAACATTTTGAGAAATAGGATGACGTTGATTTTTATTCTTGGTTCCGGCTGTAGATACATTCGGCTTTGATGGTTTACGTTGTCGAAACATTCTGCAACAATGATTTTAGATTTGATATCCTTCTAGAAAAAAAACCACAACAAACTGGTAAATAAAAAGATCTTCTTCTTTTCGCATAGTTTTTAATCCACAATGGCAATTTTCCTTTAAAAAAATTCACAATTACCGCAGTGCTAACAACTTAAAAATTTTCATCCGCGGCTTAACTAAGCCTCAGTTAACTGAGTACTGTGAAACCGAGTAGGCTTAAGTTCTGAGCTTAAGCCACACCCGTGGCTTAACTAAGCTGTGGCTTAAGCCTGGACTGTGAAACCGGCCATAAAAGACTATTTTCCTGTATGGATAGTAGTTTAGGCTTTATAGCATATATAAAGTCAATATTTGGCGCTTTTCCATAAGTATCAATATAGAACATTTTAGAAAACGAACTCACAACACATACATATAGATTTCTGTTTCATGGCTTGGGAAGTATTCTCGAGGGTTTCACAAACTTAGTATACCCTATAGATTTCATCTAGGGTATAAAAATGTAGGAGAATTAATTCTCGTTAAAAATTTTCAATTTCTTTTAACCTCAAATTTTCATTTTTCGTCTTAAATTTTATGATTTTGTCGAATGTTGGGTTTCTGTCATTTACGCTAGATGTCTCTAGTGATGTCTGTGGTCTAGGTCTAGACTAATTTTGTATGAAGTTTCTCACTTTCAGGACACAAACCTACATATAGTAAATTTTATTGTCTACAGGCTCGCTGTTATCTAAATTGAAACTTTTGCTGAGTACTGACTACTCTTAAGCTTAAGGTTAAGAGGATTCAGTACCAAGATTTGCAAGTTTCTATACATTTTTCAATGCAAATTTCTGGCAAACTATTTGTAACAGAATAATGATTTATACCTCAAATCAAAGATAACAAAGAGGTCTAGTGAATAACATCGGGAAAAATAAAAACAATGTATTGGAATGGAGATATTAACTCGGAAACTTCTAAAAAATGGTAAAAATTTAAGTATTTTAAATCAAATTCCTGTTGGTAGTTATTCTCATTTCTGTAGACTCTGGGCTATTTTAGAAAGATGAAGCCTAGTAAATGACGTCGAATTTTTTTCATTTTTAGTTGCGTTTTTGTCATTATTTGGCTCTAATACTCTGAGAAACAAGTTTATTTCTTTAGAGATTTTTATAAATAAAAAATCTTAAAAATATTTTGAATATCTTATGTTACACACTTTAAATACACAGAACAGTAGTAATCCCGCTTGATGTCTTACCATATTTACCTTATATTTATTTACTTCAATGTTATTAATACCTATATTTTATTACTTGAGAAATTGTGAAACAAAATTGTTTGCAGGTATGTTTAATTTAAATTCATTCGTCTTATTTTGCGGATTTCAAAAATATTACAAATATTTGAATTTTAAACATAATGTAATTAAATAACCGGCGATCTTAGATTTTCTCTTTAATTATATTTGACTTTATAATTGTATTAAGTAGAACTTGTGTATTCACCATTTTAACTTTTCGTTTAACACTACCCTTTTAATTATTTTACTCTCCGAATATGAATATTAATCTTCCAAACATGACGTTGCAAAAAATCTTCCAACTTTGACGAAGGAACCTTGAAAGACTTTTTAGCTTTATACAGAATATTTCATCATTTGAATAAGCCTGTAAATCGTATAACGATTTTACGAAAGAACTTTGAAATGCATTTTTAAAACATCTCTAGACCAAATTGTCTCTTGAATTGGATTTAAAGTAGATCTCTGTGCTTTTTAATATAACCTTTATAATTCTTATTTTTCAGTTTTATCAAAGATTTATACAATAGTTTTCGAGGATGCTATAAAACCATAATAAAATTAAGAGGTAATTAATTACTATTTTGCTAATGGTTTTATTTTAGTTGAAGTGATGACAACAATAAAACTTCTATAAGTACAAGTAGATTAAATGCAAAACAATTTTATTACTACTCTCCAGGTGGTTTTTAAAACGACTCAATAAAATCAATTGGTCTGGGAGACCAATCTGCATAAAACCATTTAGCAAGCTCAAAATCTTAATAAAACAACTATAATACCTGAGCAAGACTAAAAAGCATTCAAATTCTTACTTGGGCGAGGTGAGGTGAGGATACATCTCGAGGCGTTTAATTTCTTGGTAAACCCCGAATTTATGTCATCATATTCATATTATAAGTTCAAAAAATTCTAAATATGTTCGAAGTTGTTACTTATATTGGAAGCTTATAATAACATCAAATATTCCTTAAATTTGCTTTTAAGGATATAAAATTAATCCCTTTTTGTTTGCCCAACCCTTTTCGAAGTTTTGCTTGTGACCCTATAAATAACAAGCGATTAGTATTTAAGGAGTTCCATCATCCACACACCCTGTATGTATGTTTCTCACTAGGAGGTCAGTAGAGCGGGAGGTGATAGTACTCAGATAAATGAACAAAAAATTGTAAGGCAGGGGGGGGGTGCCATATCAACCGTTTAGGAGTGACAGGGTGATTAAGAAAAAAGGCTGTTTTTTTTTAAAACCACCTTGTATCTTAAAAACTAGGAGCTTATTGTATGCAGAACTCCATGGCCTTTCGAACGACTGCTCAATCAGCTCCATAGCCCTTTACCCTTAAGAATTATGGTTGTCTAAACTCAAAATTTCGGATTTTCTTACCTTTTTTTTAAATTTAATTTCTATTATTTTTTCAAAAAGGTCGTTAACATACCTCTTTTTTATAAAAACTGTAAACTGTAGACTCTCCTCTTTAAGTTGACCTATTACACCCTATGTATTAACACCAGCCTTTAAACAGTTATTAACTCATAACCTATTCAGTTCACACCGAAATTAGACGATATTTTGTAATGTGACGTGCTAAGGGAACAAATTATCGTTTAGAATAGGTTTGAAAATGGGTTTGAGAATAGGTTTAGAGCTAATGGGCTTCAGATAGCACATTGGGTGTAATAGGTCATATTAAAGAAGAGAGTCTGCAGTTTACAGTTTTATAAAAAAAAAGTCATGTTAACGACCTTTTTGCAAAAATAATAGAAGTTAAATTAAAAAAAAATTTAAGAAAATTCGAAATTTTGATTTTAAACAACCATAATTCTTGAGGGGAGAGGGCTATAGGGCTGACTGAGCAGTCATTCGAAAGGCCATGGAGTTCTACATCGGCGAGCGAGCAATCTCTTGAACAGCTGTTCAATACACCCTTATTCGCCAGTGTGTAAAAAACAACAGTGAACCACTACACCCTTATCCACCAGTGTGTAATAAACAGCGTGCTTGGTTATTGAAAAATGTAAACATTTCTCCCAAAAAAAAATAAGTATATTTCTCTTTGTCACACACATGCTCAATTTCGTTAAATGCTACATTCAATTCTTTTTTTCAAAATTTGGATTAATTTTTTTTTTTTCAATTGACGCCTACTTTGATGGGTAATCTCTTTCTATTGAACAGCTGTTCAAGTGAGTTCTCTATATATACTTTCTCTATGTTCTACATACAACGTTCCTAACTGTGACCATGCAATCTGTAGTTTTTAAGAAACAGGTGTTTTGTGAAAAAATAGCCTTGTTTCTTAATCACCCTGTAACTCCTAAACGGTTGATATGCCCCCCCCCCCTTGCCATTCAATTTTTTGTTCATCTATCTGAGTACTATTACCTCCCGCTCTACTGACTTCCTAGTGAGAAACACCCTGTAAATGAATATTTACAGACTGATCCTCATAGATTCTTCCAGTCTATGAGAATGGGTAAAGAGCCCTTCGATTATATAAAGGGTAAAACCTATAAAAATATGGCAGCTATCAAAATTAACACGCTGCACTTCGCGAAAAAATGATAAATCTCATTCTCGAGTGTGATACCTCGAGGTATCTCGCCACATCGCTCGCTGCCATAGCGTTGTTATGAATACTGTCATAGTATAGCTTGTAATCATTTTATTTCTAAACTCTTGATATAGCCTCACCTCGCTTCGCCGCGCCTTGCCTCGTTGTGCACGTATCCTAATACCTACGTATCCTGATTTATGGCACTGATGTTATAAGAGTTTCTGATGATTTTGGTGTATTGTTTCTTTCTATAAACATTGTGACTTTATTCGTGGCTAAAGCTTGTTTTTTCTACGCTGGAATGCGAGAGGTTTTGCAGACCTATACGTTTAAGATACTTTTCATTTCGCAAAAATGCGTTCTGTTTTAGAATATGCTTCCACAGTTTGAAATTCCAACATTAAATCCTAAGATTAAGTGGGGTCCCTTCGAACATTACGATATGGGGGCTCTCTAACAGAAATTATTTTCTAAACTATTTTGGATGATGAACAAGAACAATATTTTATAATGCAATCACAAATACAGCATGTCCGAATGGCGTATTTAAAGTAAAGAAAGTTCCGATCATGCGAGTAGGTTTAATTGTTTTGTAGTGAAAGGAATGAATAACTTTTGCCAGACAGAGTTCCCTGTATAAAAATTAGTTGCGTTGAAGCTGGCTAGAAACTCAACTGTTGTTTCACTTACTTATATGTTCCTGTATAGTACCAAAAACAATGCCACTGCTTCACCAAATGTGGAAAAGTTCAGACTTTTTATAATATTTGGGTACTTTCTTTAGTTTTGCTAAGCTTTCACCCGGGCTGTCGTACTAATTAATGACGGTGCCAACAAAATATGACAACTTTACGTTAGAATTCGGGAGATTTTCGTCATCTGGCGAATTAATGCTTTTGTCTAAAATTGATCTGCCAAATCTTTAAAAACACCACCATCACTTTGTCCTCCGTAGGCACCGATATCAACAGCCGTGAAAGAGTAATTGCTGTCGTAAGCTGTAAGCAACACAATGCTGTGGTATTTTTTATAATTATAATACAGTGATCCTGCATTAGGGGGGCATTTAAATCTAATATATTTCTCATCTATTGCGCCTACGCAATTAGGCATTCCAGTCATGGAAAAGAAAGCTCTTGCTATTCTGCTCCATTCGTCTGTATTAGGCGGCGAAAGATGAATGCATTGTATTTCGTCCCAAATCACTTCACACATTTCTAAAATAACTGTGCGGGCTGTCGCTGCTCCAACTCCAAACATCCACGCTATTGTTTGAAAATTTGCTCCTTGGGAAAGGAACCTTAAAATGAAAAAAAAAAAAAATATTACATTATCATCAAAGCTATCCAAAATATATTCATAAGCACTTACATCAAAGTCATTACCAAACGACATTCCGCTGGTATTGGCCTACGAACCGACCATTTCGTCAACCTATTTTGCATTAAGAGGAGTCAGTACCAAGATTTGCAAGTTTCATACATTTTTCAATGCGAATTTCTGGCATTTATTTGCACCAGAATAATGACTTATATCTTCAATTAAAGATAACGAAGAGGTCTAGTAAATAACGTCGAGAAAAATAACAAAAAATATATTGGAATGGAGATATTATCTCGCAAAATTGTAAAAAATAGTAAAAATTGATTTTTTTCAAATCAAGTTCCTGTTAGTAGGTATTCTCATTTCTTTAGATTGCGACTATTTTAGAAAGATAAAGCCTAAATCTAGCAAATAACGTCTAGTTTTTTCATTTTTAGTGGCGCTTCTTTTAATTGTTTAACTCTAATAGTCGTGTTTTTTCTCTAGATATTTCACAGATGAGAAATTTCAATATTTCGTTGAAAGTTTTAGAAATATAAAGCAAAATAGCATATTTAACAACTATGTGCAAAATAAAATTTAGGAGAGTTCATTTTCGTTAAAAATTTTCAATTTCTTTGAACTGCAAATTTTCATTTTCGCATGTTTGGTTTCTGCCTTTTACGCTAGATGTCTCTAATGTGACTTATGGTCTAGGTCTACGCTAATATTATATGAATTTTCATACTTTCAGGACACAAACCTACGTATAGTAAGTTTTATTGCCTACAGGCTCGCTGGTATCTAAATTGAAATTTTTGCTAAGTACTGACTCCTCTTAAGATTGCTAAAAGATTTAATTGTGGACATTGGCGTAGCCAGTGTTTTGTTGTGGGGGGGGGGCAGTAGGGGGCAGACTGACACAATATAGAAGAAGAATATTCTGCAAGCAGGTATTGTTTTTCAAAAATGTGTGTAACTTTCTAAAACGTTAATCAGTGTTAAATCCAAGTTTCCTTACATGAAGCAAACTATTTCATTGATTACCGTTGTTTTTTTCAACCAATGTATGCTTAAATTAAACAACAATAAGAATATTTCCTAAAAACAAGAATAAAATAAGAATAATTTACTAACATATAATTATATGGTTTTCTAAAAAAAAGTTATTTCAAATTCATGGCTCTAATAAATTGTGAATGTATCCCAATAATAGCCCTGAAATTAGAAAATCATTTCTTCAATAAAGCTGGAATTGGTCTAAGACCAATTCTTATGATACCCTAGGTGAATGCTCGTATGTATCTGTGCAAATTTGTTTTTTGAAGTAGTTTTTCGCATATATTACTAAAACGGTTCGTCGGACAGTAAAAATTATTGTAACCAATTTCATAGGATTTCATAGTCTGAAGAACTTTTCAGTACAATAAAAACATCTCGGACTGATCGTCTTCACAGCACCTGTACGTAAAAATCCTAAATTTTTATATGGCAACCTCAAGAAGGGGTTGCGGGATTTATCCCATTTTTGAAATTATACTCATCATTTTTATGAAAACGCCGTGTACAAAATTTCAGCTCTCTACGTCGACTCGTTCTCAAGCGGTGTCTAGTCATCACATCAAATCAAGCTTCTTCACTCTCAACGATCTCTACACCTGCTCTCACGTTTTCGTCCGTACGGATGCCGTGAAATCAAGAAACTGGATAACTACGTTTTCGTCGTTGACATCAACGGAAAAGAAGTAACTATCTTCACAGAAAATCTCAAAACCGCATTCATCAACAAGGAAGATAGTCTTTCCAACCAACCATAAACATCGATACAGCCTTTGGAAAATATCTGGATTCAACCGTTACGCACCTATTCTGGCGCTCGTAAAAAATCCAGAAACGTCACCTTTTCTTTTCGTGACACAATCACTGAAGGGGGAGTAATTATGGCAGCATTGTCACCTCTAATGTTCCAGTTTCACCACAGCTAAGTTTCTTTTCCAACTTCTTAACAACTTCACGTCGATGACATCATTGTGATTAGGGATAACTCTTGTAAATTAAATTAATAATTAATTGTTTGTTGAGTATAATAATATTTTCTTGCGTTTTCATAAGCGCCATCTATTAGAAAAAAATTGTAAAATATAAGGATATTAAGTTATCTTCGATAACAAATACTTTTTATTCTTCCCTATCTAACAATGTAATATAGGAATGTGGAAAAAATGTAATAAAGGAATTCGAAAGAATTTCAGATTTTTTCTCAATAAATTTGCTTTTTATGAGATATATATATATATAGAGAAGTACTTCGTAAGAGATTTTTTTGTTGAATTTTGCATTCCTTCTGTTCTACAAGAAATTGTCATTTAAATTAATCCATATGTAATTTAATACATATTTCATTTGACACTTTATTTCAGTAACTTTTATAAATTATAGGTATCTTAGGTAAATAAATAAATTATTTTCAAATTAGGAATGGTTTATTCTAATTTCAAAATCGCGTCAATTTAGCAATGCATCCTTTCAGCCAACGCATCAACAGCTTTGTTTCGCAGCAGCCAGTTGCAGTCCAGTAGTAGCGTCACCATCTCAATAGGCATGCGGCGTATCTGTTTGGTGAGAGCGGTTTCGTTTACCTGTGTACATTTCGTTCCAAAGGTAAACAAAATGATTTTAGTTCGATTTTTTTCTTTTTTATTAGTTTTTATAAACATATTAACATTGAATAATATAATTTCATTATTCCCAGACAGTTTTTTTTGCTGCTAGTGTGTGCCAGACGATAAAAATAATTTGTAATTTTTATGCGAACTGGTTTAGTTATCGAAGGAACAACATGAAATTAATTTGTCAGGCAGAAATTCGGTTGATTTTCAATAGCCAAATCGATTGGAGTGTGAAAGGGAATAAATGTGTAAGAGTACGGCCGACAAGACGTTGGTTTTTAACAAAAAAAAAAAAAAACGTCTAGCACCGGGGAAGCAGCGAGGAAACTACCTGGAAATAGTAAATTTATATTTTTCTATGTTTATGAAAATAGATGAAAAAACGTAGAACTAAAAACATTTTCAAAACTATTTTTTCACCTGTGTAACGGAAAGGGCACAGGTAAACGCAACCCCTCTTATCTTCCAGCGTAACTGAAGGGTATAGGCTGTATGAATTCTATTTCGGATCCTTTTCTGGCTAGTTGGCCCCCTATCCCGTTGTCTGCGATATTGCTGTATAAAGGCACCCATATTAGTGCAAATAAATTACAGTGCGTTAATTTAATTAATTCCAGCAGGCAGTCCCAAATCAGTTTGGAGTTGAATCTATCTGATTAAATGGCCATGTAATGCAGCTCTGCAGTCAGAAAAGATATTATAGATATTTTTGTTCCTGTGGGTTCTCTTGATATTTTTTCTAATTTATAGCTCAATTACATATATGTCGACCCGAGGTCTTGAACCATATACTCCTGCCCCAACTCCCTCATTTGTTTTGGAGCCATCCGTAAATCAAAAGGATGTTCTATCTAGGCTCAGGTGCTGCGAGCACCCGAATCAATTCAACTTTATTAGATCATTCTCGGCAACCAATATTGCATAAGAATTCTGAAGAAAAATTTCCAATAATTTATAAGAAACAAGGAAAAAGCTAGAATTGGTCTAAGACCAATTCTTATGATACCCTAGATGAATGCTCGTTTGTAATTTCGTAAAGTCACCCATCTGCGCAAGTTTGAGTTTTGAAGTGGCTTTTGAATATATCTCTAGAACGGTTCGTCGAACAGCAAAAATGATTATAACCAATTTTATAGGATTTCATATTCTGGAGAATTTTCCAGTACATTAAAACCGTATAGGACTGATCGTTTTCACAGCATACGTAAAAATCTTAAATTTTTATATGAAACGGGTTGCCCGAATTGGTACATTTTCGAAATTATATTTACTGTTTTTATGAAAATACTACGTACACAATTTCAAGGCTCTGCATCGACGCGTTCTCAGTCAATGTCCAAATATGTAGTGAAAAATGAAATTTTTGTATGGCAACCCTACGAAGGAGTTAGCCGATTTGTCCCATTTTCAAACCTAAATTTGCTTATTAAAAATCCCATTTGCAAAATTTCAGCTCTCAAAGTACACCCGCTCTCGAGTTATCGTGATGACGGAAAGACGAACGGACAGACAGACGGGCATGCATAAATCAAAATAACTTTTAATTTTATGCATGGGTCCATAACCCCCGGAATATAATACAAGCCATGAAGTCGCCGAAGGCACCGACACATTAAAAGGCCTTAACGTACCGGGTACAGCATGCAGTAACAGCTCACTCTCACTGCTTTTTGTATACTCGTCATGGAGGAAAACTAAAATTTCATCTTATACAGGTCCTAAAGTCCAAAACTGTCGCTTCTATAGCAAAATGAAGTTAAAACAAATTGCAGCCAAATATGTTTTCTTTCTGATAGTTTAAAAAAAAAGCATGTGGCACAAATTTATGGAAATTATAGCGTTTGAACAAAATACAAGCAACTTTTATATGAAAAACTCCTGCAGTAAGACAAGGCAAGAAGACTGTGGATGTCTCCTGCTGCCCTGTCCGCTGCTCTCTTTTACGACTATCTTCATAGCTTGTGTATTCCGGGGCTACGGCTGAGAGGTATTGAGCGTAAAATGGTAAGGTTGTTGTAATCAAAACTATTTTATTATTTTGTTAAGTAAGATATATCGGAAGTGTAGCCCTTGGGAAGGTAAAGAACCAAGCTTTAAATTACTAATGGCCGGTTTCACAGTCAAGGCTTAAGCCACAGCGATGGCTTAAGCCAAGGCTTAATAAATATTTCGGTTTCACAGTCAAGGCTTAAGTGAAATCACTGGCTTAAGGAAAGCTTAACTTAAGCCCGTCATCTCGAAGGCTTAAGCCTCAGATTTTGCTGTGAAACACATAAGAAATTATTGCTAAATATGTATTTTGCCTAAATATTATAATTTTTGTTATTAAATCAACGTGCATATTTCAAAAGTTATATTTTAAAACTAAATTGAAATTTTCTAAGCGAAAAATAGTTATCTAATTAGCAGTTTTGAGTACTGTCTGGCAGCTAGTGTCAGCATTCCATTTGACGTTTTAAGAAGAAACCAAACAGTTTAGGACAAAAATGAGTTATTTATCTGATGCAGAGGATATAAGAGACCAAGAAATGTATAATATAATATCGCAAGGTGTGACCCGTGAAAAAATTATAATGAGTCGCCGGCAACATTTTGAGAAATAGGATGACGTTGATTTTTATTCTTGGTTCCGGCTGTAGATACATTCGGCTTTGATGGTTTACGTTGTCGAAACATTCTGCAACAATGATTTTAGATTTGATATCCTTCTAGAAAAAAAACCACAACAAACTGGTAAATAAAAAGATCTTCTTCTTTTCGCATAGTTTTTAATCCACAATGGCAATTTTCCTTTAAAAAAATTCACAATTACCGCAGTGCTAACAACTTAAAAATTTTCATCCGCGGCTTAACTAAGCCTCAGTTAACTGAGTACTGTGAAACCGAGTAGGCTTAAGTTCTGAGCTTAAGCCACACCCGTGGCTTAACTAAGCTGTGGCTTAAGCCTGGACTGTGAAACCGGCCATAAAAGACTATTTTCCTGTATGGATAGTAGTTTAGGCTTTATAGCATATATAAAGTCAATATTTGGCGCTTTTCCATAAGTATCAATATAGAACATTTTAGAAAACGAACTCACAACACATACATATAGATTTCTGTTTCATGGCTTGGGAAGTATTCTCGAGGGTTTCACAAACTTAGTATACCCTATAGATTTCATCTAGGGTATAAAAATGTAGGAGAATTAATTCTCGTTAAAAATTTTCAATTTCTTTTAACCTCAAATTTTCATTTTTCGTCTTAAATTTTATGATTTTGTCGAATGTTGGGTTTCTGTCATTTACGCTAGATGTCTCTAGTGATGTCTGTGGTCTAGGTCTAGACTAATTTTGTATGAAGTTTCTCACTTTCAGGACACAAACCTACATATAGTAAATTTTATTGTCTACAGGCTCGCTGTTATCTAAATTGAAACTTTTGCTGAGTACTGACTACTCTTAAGCTTAAGGTTAAGAGGATTCAGTACCAAGATTTGCAAGTTTCTATACATTTTTCAATGCAAATTTCTGGCAAACTATTTGTAACAGAATAATGATTTATACCTCAAATCAAAGATAACAAAGAGGTCTAGTGAATAACATCGGGAAAAATAAAAACAATGTATTGGAATGGAGATATTAACTCGGAAACTTCTAAAAAATGGTAAAAATTTAAGTATTTTAAATCAAATTCCTGTTGGTAGTTATTCTCATTTCTGTAGACTCTGGGCTATTTTAGAAAGATGAAGCCTAGTAAATGACGTCGAATTTTTTTCATTTTTAGTTGCGTTTTTGTCATTATTTGGCTCTAATACTCTGAGAAACAAGTTTATTTCTTTAGAGATTTTTATAAATAAAAAATCTTAAAAATATTTTGAATATCTTATGTTACACACTTTAAATACACAGAACAGTAGTAATCCCGCTTGATGTCTTACCATATTTACCTTATATTTATTTACTTCAATGTTATTAATACCTATATTTTATTACTTGAGAAATTGTGAAACAAAATTGTTTGCAGGTATGTTTAATTTAAATTCATTCGTCTTATTTTGCGGATTTCAAAAATATTACAAATATTTGAATTTTAAACATAATGTAATTAAATAACCGGCGATCTTAGATTTTCTCTTTAATTATATTTGACTTTATAATTGTATTAAGTAGAACTTGTGTATTCACCATTTTAACTTTTCGTTTAACACTACCCTTTTAATTATTTTACTCTCCGAATATGAATATTAATCTTCCAAACATGACGTTGCAAAAAATCTTCCAACTTTGACGAAGGAACCTTGAAAGACTTTTTAGCTTTATACAGAATATTTCATCATTTGAATAAGCCTGTAAATCGTATAACGATTTTACGAAAGAACTTTGAAATGCATTTTTAAAACATCTCTAGACCAAATTGTCTCTTGAATTGGATTTAAAGTAGATCTCTGTGCTTTTTAATATAACCTTTATAATTCTTATTTTTCAGTTTTATCAAAGATTTATACAATAGTTTTCGAGGATGCTATAAAACCATAATAAAATTAAGAGGTAATTAATTACTATTTTGCTAATGGTTTTATTTTAGTTGAAGTGATGACAACAATAAAACTTCTATAAGTACAAGTAGATTAAATGCAAAACAATTTTATTACTACTCTCCAGGTGGTTTTTAAAACGACTCAATAAAATCAATTGGTCTGGGAGACCAATCTGCATAAAACCATTTAGCAAGCTCAAAATCTTAATAAAACAACTAAATACCTGAGCAAGACTAAAAAGCATTCAAATTCTTACTTGGGCGAGGTGAGGTGAGGATACATCTCGAGGCGTTTAATTTCTTGGTAAACCCCGAATTTATGTCATCATATTCATATTATAAGTTCAAAAAATTCTAAATATGTTCGAAGTTGTTACTTATATTGGAAGCTTATAATAACATCAAATATTCCTTAAATTTGCTTTTAAGGATATAAAATTAATCCCTTTTTGTTTGCCCAACCCTTTTCGAAGTTTTGCTTGTGACCCTATAAATAACAAGCGATTAGTATTTAAGGAGTTCCATCATCCACACACCCTGTATGTATGTTTCTCACTAGGAGGTCAGTAGAGCGGGAGGTGATAGTACTCAGATAAATGAACAAAAAATTGTAAGGCAGGGGGGGGGGTGCCATATCAACCGTTTAGGAGTGACAGGGTGATTAAGAAAAAAGGCTGTTTTTTTTAAAACCACCTTGTATCTTAAAAACTAGGAGCTTATTGTATGCAGAACTCCATGGCCTTTCGAACGACTGCTCAATCAGCTCCATAGCCCTTTACCCTTAAGAATTCTGGTTGTCTAAACTCAAAATTTCGGATTTTCTTACCTTTTTTTTAAATTTAATTTCTATTATTTTTTCAAAAAGGTCGTTAACATACCTCTTTTTTATAAAAACTGTAAACTGTAGACTCTCCTCTTTAAGTTGACCTATTACACCCTATGTATTAACACCAGCCTTTAAACAGTTATTAACTCATAACCTATTCAGTTCACACCGAAATTAGACGATATTTTGTAATGTGACGTGCTAAGGGAACAAATTATCGTTTAGAATAGGTTTGAAAATGGGTTTGAGAATAGGTTTAGAGCTAATGGGCTTCAGATAGCACATTGGGTGTAATAGGTCATATTAAAGAAGAGAGTCTGCAGTTTACAGTTTTATAAAAAAAAAGTCATGTTAACGACCTTTTTGCAAAAATAATAGAAGTTAAATTAAAAAAAAATTTAAGAAAATTCGAAATTTTGATTTTAAACAACCATAATTCTTGAGGGGAGAGGGCTATAGGGCTGACTGAGCAGTCATTCGAAAGGCCATGGAGTTCTACATCGGCGAGCGAGCAATCTCTTGAACAGCTGTTCAATACACCCTTATTCGCCAGTGTGTAAAAAACAACAGTGAACCACTACACCCTTATCCACCAGTGTGTAATAAACAGCGTGCTTGGTTATTGAAAAATGTAAACATTTCTCCCAAAAAAAAATAAGTATATTTCTCTTTGTCACACACATGCTCAATTTCGTTAAATGCTACATTCAATTCTTTTTTTCAAAATTTGGATTAATTTTTTTTTTTTCAATTGACGCCTACTTTGATGGGTAATCTCTTTCTATTGAACAGCTGTTCAAGTGAGTTCTCTATATATACTTTCTCTATGTTCTACATACAACGTTCCTAACTGTGACCATGCAATCTGTAGTTTTTAAGAAACAGGTGTTTTGTGAAAAAATAGCCTTGTTTCTTAATCACCCTGTAACTCCTAAACGGTTGATATGCCCCCCCCCCTTGCCATTCAATTTTTTGTTCATCTATCTGAGTACTATTACCTCCCGCTCTACTGACTTCCTAGTGAGAAACACCCTGTAAATGAATATTTACAGACTGATCCTCATAGATTCTTCCAGTCTATGAGAATGGGTAAAGAGCCCTTCGATTATATAAAGGGTAAAACCTATAAAAATATGGCAGCTATCAAAATTAACACGCTGCACTTCGCGAAAAAATGATAAATCTCATTCTCGAGTGTGATACCTCGAGGTATCTCGCCACATCGCTCGCTGCCATAGCGTTGTTATGAATACTGTCATAGTATAGCTTGTAATCATTTTATTTCTAAACTCTTGATATAGCCTCACCTCGCTTCGCCGCGCCTTGCCTCGTTGTGCACGTATCCTAATACCTACGTATCCTGATTTATGGCACTGATGTTATAAGAGTTTCTGATGATTTTGGTGTATTGTTTCTTTCTATAAACATTGTGACTTTATTCGTGGCTAAAGCTTGTTTTTTCTACGCTGGAATGCGAGAGGTTTTGCAGACCTATACGTTTAAGATACTTTTCATTTCGCAAAAATGCGTTCTGTTTTAGAATATGCTTCCACAGTTTGAAATTCCAACATTAAATCCTAAGATTAAGTGGGGTCCCTTCGAACATTACGATATGGGGGCTCTCTAACAGAAATTATTTTCTAAACTATTTTGGATGATGAACAAGAACAATATTTTATAATGCAATCACAAATACAGCATGTCCGAATGGCGTATTTAAAGTAAAGAAAGTTCCGATCATGCGAGTAGGTTTAATTGTTTTGTAGTGAAAGGAATGAATAACTTTTGCCAGACAGAGTTCCCTGTATAAAAATTAGTTGCGTTGAAGCTGGCTAGAAACTCAACTGTTGTTTCACTTACTTATATGTTCCTGTATAGTACCAAAAACAATGCCACTGCTTCACCAAATGTGGAAAAGTTCAGACTTTTTCTAATATTTGGGTACTTTCTTTAGTTTTGCTAAGCTTTCACCCGGGCTGTCGTACTAATTAATGACGGTGCCAACAAAATATGACAACTTTACGTTAGAATTCGGGAGATTTTCGTCATCTGGCGAATTAATGCTTTTGTCTAAAATTGATCTGCCAAATCTTTAAAAACACCACCATCACTTTGTCCTCCGTAGGCACCGATATCAACAGCCGTGAAAGAGTAATTGCTGTCGTAAGCTGTAAGCAACACAATGCTGTGGTATTTTTTATAATTATAATACAGTGATCCTGCATTAGGGGGGCATTTAAATCTAATATATTTCTCATCTATTGCGCCTACGCAATTAGGCATTCCAGTCATGGAAAAGAAAGCTCTTGCTATTCTGCTCCATTCGTCTGTATTAGGCGGCGAAAGATGAATGCATTGTATTTCGTCCCAAATCACTTCACACATTTCTAAAATAACTGTGCGGGCTGTCGCTGCTCCAACTCCAAACATCCACGCTATTGTTTGAAAATTTGCTCCTTGGGAAAGGAACCTTAAAATGAAAAAAAAAAAAAATATTACATTATCATCAAAGCTATCCAAAATATATTCATAAGCACTTACATCAAAGTCATTACCAAACGACATTCCGCTGGTATTGGCCTACGAACCGACCATTTCGTCAACCTATTTTGCATTAAGAGGAGTCAGTACCAAGATTTGCAAGTTTCATACATTTTTCAATGCGAATTTCTGGCATTTATTTGCACCAGAATAATGACTTATATCTTCAATTAAAGATAACGAAGAGGTCTAGTAAATAACGTCGAGAAAAATAACAAAAAATATATTGGAATGGAGATATTATCTCGCAAAATTGTAAAAAATAGTAAAAATTGATTTTTTTCAAATCAAGTTCCTGTTAGTAGGTATTCTCATTTCTTTAGATTGCGACTATTTTAGAAAGATAAAGCCTAAATCTAGCAAATAACGTCTAGTTTTTTCATTTTTAGTGGCGCTTCTTTTAATTGTTTAACTCTAATAGTCGTGTTTTTTCTCTAGATATTTCACAGATGAGAAATTTCAATATTTCGTTGAAAGTTTTAGAAATATAAAGCAAAATAGCATATTTAACAACTATGTGCAAAATAAAATTTAGGAGAGTTCATTTTCGTTAAAAATTTTCAATTTCTTTGAACTGCAAATTTTCATTTTCGCATGTTTGGTTTCTGCCTTTTACGCTAGATGTCTCTAATGTGACTTATGGTCTAGGTCTACGCTAATATTATATGAATTTTCATACTTTCAGGACACAAACCTACGTATAGTAAGTTTTATTGCCTACAGGCTCGCTGGTATCTAAATTGAAATTTTTGCTAAGTACTGACTCCTCTTAAGATTGCTAAAAGATTTAATTGTGGACATTGGCGTAGCCAGTGTTTTGTTGTGGGGGGGGGCAGTAGGGGGCAGACTGACACAATATAGAAGAAGAATATTCTGCAAGCAGGTATTGTTTTTCAAAAATGTGTGTAACTTTCTAAAACGTTAATCAGTGTTAAATCCAAGTTTCCTTACATGAAGCAAACTATTTCATTGATTACCGTTGTTTTTTTCAACCAATGTATGCTTAAATTAAACAACAATAAGAATATTTCCTAAAAACAAGAATAAAATAAGAATAATTTACTAACATATAATTATATGGTTTTCTAAAAAAAAGTTATTTCAAATTCATGGCTCTAATAAATTGTGAATGTATCCCAATAATAGCCCTGAAATTAGAAAATCATTTCTTCAATAAAGCTGGAATTGGTCTAAGACCAATTCTTATGATACCCTAGGTGAATGCTCGTATGTATCTGTGCAAATTTGTTTTTTGAAGTAGTTTTTCGCATATATTACTAAAACGGTTCGTCGGACAGTAAAAATTATTGTAACCAATTTCATAGGATTTCATAGTCTGAAGAACTTTTCAGTACAATAAAAACATCTCGGACTGATCGTCTTCACAGCACCTGTACGTAAAAATCCTAAATTTTTATATGGCAACCTCAAGAAGGGGTTGCGGGATTTATCCCATTTTTGAAATTATACTCATCATTTTTATGAAAACGCCGTGTACAAAATTTCAGCTCTCTACGTCGACTCGTTCTCAAGCGGTGTCTAAATATATAGTGGAAAACTAAAGTTTTGTATGGCAAGGCAATTCAACGAAGGAGTTGCCTGAATTATTCCATTTCCGAACTTAAATTTCCTTTTTTCTCGAAAAGCTCATGTGCAAAATTTCTGCTCTCTAAGTATCCGTTCTGGAGCTATCGTGAGGATGGACAGACATGCAAAAATTAAAATAACTTTTAATATTATGCTTGTGTGTCCTATCCATTTAGCTATACCTTCATTATTTCTATGTGTTACAAACGGAATGACAAACTCAGTTTACCCAATTGATTTCATTTAGGGTATAATATTCAGTAAACAGTCCAGAATAAAGCGATGCGAAGTACACTGTTGTGGTGTGCCAGATATTCGTCTGTTAAGTGGTTGTTAGATACGCTTAAGTGGATGAAGATATAGCAACGAATTGACTTAAATGTACTTTTATTCATTTTTAAAATAAAGAAGAAATATTACTAGAGATACATATCCATTTTCTTTACATAAATGACATACAAAAAAAAAAAAAACTTTAAACAGGTTTAAATTATTCTTGCAGAATCTATCGCTGTTCAAACATATTCAACAATTCTTCAATAAGTTAATAGTGCTAACTTCAAAGTTCAATTTCTTAAATTCATACAAAATTCGCAAATAATTAATATTCTCAGTGAGATAGACGAGATTTAAGCAGATCTGTATTAAAACATTAAACGCCATATCTATCGAAATATTTATTCGATTGGATTAATGCACTGACATATATAATATGGACTGACTACGTTCATTGAAATACACTACAGAAAGTGGGCTCACTTCTATATTGCTGACTCTTTCGGTCTAAGCACCATGTACCAACTGAGAGAGAACTGTGAACAACAAATAAATAAGTGGGTTCGTAGAAATAAATGTTTTTAAATTAATTATTTAGGATTATTACAGATAAAAGCTGTTTTACTAAAAACAATATATTCATTAGATACGCAGAAGAAATTCCAAAGGATTTATTAAAGTCATTTTTGGAGCTACGTGCTCACTTTTTCAACTTCCCGCCAATGATTTTTTCAATGTTGGCACCGACGTAAGAACTCTTTTTGACACACAAAATTGTGCCCACGTGAAATAGAAAGTTAAGCAGTCGATATTATATATGTCAGTGGATTAATGAAATATATCCATTGCCAGTTACCACCCCATTAAAACTAGTGGGGCATATTTCTAGGTTGCAGATCTGCTGAATCAGCTCTTTATCTTCAGATTTGCAAGGAATGGTATTATTTTCTTGATATTCGGCATTCTAGGGCTATTATTCTTGGAGCTCCCAACTCCCTTGTAAAAACTATGGCTGCGGAAAGTTCTTTTACGATGTTTCCATTGCCACCATTTCCTTGTTGAAAAGTTATTAAAAAAACAGAAATGAAGTATTCGGTCAGTGCTTGCAAATATAAATTGGATTATAAACTAGAGAAATCCTGTTTGAGGCAACTGCACTATCTAAATTATCTTTTTTGTTAATAGAAGCAGAGATTTATATAAATTAATTATGTGAATTATTTCAAAATAAAGTAGAAAAACAACATTATTTATCACAGATGCTCCGCACAAAACCTTTGTTTACTTGACAATTTGCTTAGAATAGGGATGGCGGGTAAATAAATGTAAAAATACATGTAAATACATGCAAAATCTGGCTTATCACCATTCCTGTTTTCGATACATTCTAAGGAGTGAGCTATTACTGCACGGCTGTAGCCGGCCCGTTAAGGCCTTTTAATTTCCAGTTTTTATGATGTCGCTTTCTGGTTTGACGAATAAAGACAAAAAATGTGATATCGCAGATTTACATGCAACGAAACAGAGCGGCAAATTGATTAATTTTCATAAATAAATGATAATGACAAGTGGCGGAATTTTCAGATTTACTCTCATGTAATACCGCGCTTTTGTGAAAGCACTTTTTTCTGAGATATTGAAAGAGGTCACCAAAGTTTGTTCCAAAGTTGTTGCTGTATAATCCGATGTTATTTGAACAGAACGTGCTTCTGTTTACTGTTGTTATCAGTATTGGGAGATCGTAGGAATTCCATATTCTGGCAACTTCTGCCATTAAGATATTGAAAAGTAGTAAATTAATATGTAGTAGCACTGATTACTTTGCGCCTAGTTGCTAATGTTCTTTTATAGATATCTCTCCTATATCAATAAAAATTAATTAGTTTTCGAAAGTTACGTGAACTGAACTATTCCTTTTGGTGTATTTCTTATGCTTTTGGTACCTAGGATAAAAATGGTAGGAATGCGCATAATATAATAATTTGTGGGAAAAGTCGCCATTAATTCCCATTTTCGAGAGAATTTCACCCGCAGCAATTTCCCAACGCTACTGTAACTCATTCTCTGATGGGCTTGGTAAAATGAAAATTTTATTTGACTGATAGACATTTTGTTGGAGGGGACTAGGAAAAGGCCTAAGTAATAACACGTAGTTGTTTTTAACTCGAGACGACTTTATTGACTGACTTTTTCACAAAATTATTAAATCGAGAACGATCGACATAGCGGCACATATATGTATATGTATGAATATACACAGCACGCACAATAGAGCTTGTACTGATTTACACACAAACCAGATTCTGATGATCAGAATCTGCACTGATAACAAGAACAGATGTTCTTGTGTATTTTATTTCTTTTGTTCATTTAAAAAAGCAACGAAAGCTTTTAAATATCAATATATCGCCTATAACTCAGCCATCCTGGCTTAATAATCGACCCGATTATTAAATCACGGAAATCAAATATTACCCAATAGTATAAAATTGAAAGAAAATATTAATCATATTAATATGATGATCACATGCTGTATAGCCGATCGTTATTTACACAACAATGTATACATACGTTATTATCATGTTCAAAATTAATTACGTTTGAATTGAAATTCTTTACACAGCAAATTGAGGTAGAGTAGATATACGAAAAATTCATTATTATGAATAATTTGAAAGGATTTTGAAGTTATTCAAAATTTTGAAAATAATTGAATAAAATCAATTATGCTTGTATGTATATCTTACTACATGAAAGAAGAATGAATGAAAGAAAAAATTGCAAATTATTAGTAATAATTGCTTCGTATTATTGGGGGGGAGCCTACACGGTTCTCTGGGGGGGGGGGGGGGGTGTCATTGCCCACCCGTGCCCCTACCTCGCTACGCGCATGATTGTGGAATGCCCATTCTAGTAAATTTTCTCACTTTGTCGTCGTTATCCTGTTTTATCACCTTGAAAATTCTAGTATAAAATCCGTGAAGTTCGCGTTGTTCTTCGGAATTATAACTTCTTGTCCAAAATCTTCTATTTCTTCTATTGAATAACATTAAGTTATTCCGGACAATAGCAGCCGTTAACAGAAAGAGTCTCTTTTTTTGTACATTTTTCCTGAACATCTTCAACCGAAAAATTTCCACAAATCAAAGTTAACAAACAACACCAAAACTATCTTCCGTCAACCGCAATTCTACAAACACTACACTGCACTGCGTTCAATGTGGGTTTACTGTTTGGACACTGCACTGCATCTAATTGTAGTTTAGGCTTTACTCTAATAAAAAAATTTGTTTGATTTTTAAAATTAGAAAATTAAACAAATTTAAAACAGTTTTTGGGTATATTTCTTTTTCAATTTCGAATTTGTTATAAAGCGACATATAGGTATAGCAAGCAACGGTTTGAAAGCCTTATTGAACACTCACAAGTCGCCTTGGCTCCGTGTTCTGTAAGTGTTTATAAGTTGTGGAACATTTCTGAGTATTTTTAACTCATAGCTCTCCTCCGACCGCACCCGCAACATTCGACCAGAGTACATGGTGAATACGTGTAGTCGTGGTTAACCCAGAGACCCCAAGCCCATCGGGCTAGCGCCTGATGCTCGTCCTCCCAGTCCGGATCTAACTAAGTGGGGCGAGTGGCCGTTGCACTGTAGCCATCATTGGCTTATAGTGCATCCCTTTTTTTAAAGTTCATCCAAAAAACTCAGTCTTCCTAGGAAGAGCCAAGAGCCTGGAATCTACATTGTGCAATGGCCTGCATTTACATAAGACGTGCTCCGATGTTTCATCCTATTCGAGACACAATCTACATACATCAGTGAATTACATGCCTATCCGATGCATGTGTTTGTTTAGTTTGCAGTGTCCAGTTAGGCCTCCTGCGATGATTCTGAGTTGGTTCCTAGACAGCCTTAAAAGATCGATCCTGTCTCTTCTTTGGCGAAGGTCCTTTAATGAATCTTTTGGCTTGCCTGAAGCTATCATTGAAGTCTATCGTTGAGCCATTTCGTCGCACGGATCCAGTTTTGGAAGGTAAACTTCACGATGTTGTGAGAAATACCCCCAAAATGGTTCCGGTCCTATGACGGGTGTGGATGCTCTGTTTTTGCCCAGTAAGTCTGCCTTATCATTCCCATCAATTCCCTAGTGTCTGGTCAAACTCTAACAACTAAAATAAGTTGTTATAGGTTGTTTTACTGGTTGAAAAATGATGGGTCATCGGTTGGTCTACTAACGCAGGGGCTAAGAGTACTATGCTATGGATTGCAGAGTGCTGGGCCCAGACCAAGTAGGATCATGTGTAAATATGGCACTTTCTGTTCACGTGAATAAGTTCATATTCTAACACATAGAGCCAATTATGGGTTTAGAGAACCACTTACGAGGTCTATGATTAAATTTAATAATTTTTAAGAGATTCCTTTGTAGACAGAAATAAATAAATAACGAATAAATTTCTACGACGGTTTTCTAATTATGAATTCCTCTTAGTTATTTTACTGGGATACTTATGAAAAGAGAGAGTTAGATCTTTATTGACAGACAGATGTCGCTTTTCGTAAAGGAATAAATTTATGATAATTCGTCAGAAATATAAAATTATCGATACAATATATATCTGCACAAATGCTGGTACAAAGGTCAACCGCTTCGTTAAAAAATAAGTCTTAATCTATTAAATAGATAAAAACGAACTCCGCTTAGACACAAGAATCCTTCGAAATGTTTCAATATCCCTTTAAAATGAATAATTTTCGTATTAATTATCAATTTGAAAAAGTAAACAATCAAATAGAAATAAAAACTTTAAATTTATTTAAATAAAAACTAATAATATAACATAAAACAACAATTTTCCTAAGCTAAAACGTAACTCCTTAATGAAATTATGTCAAGGCGTACACGCACATGCTCTATTTGGTTTTTTCTTGATCCGATACGTTCAATTCTTGTGACAGTTTGCTTGTCATCTCAGTGAGACCACCAACTTTTGTTGTACCATTTATAAGAGTTCCATTCAGTTTCGGTCGTCGTTCTTGTTCAATCAACAACGTTGCTTGATCACTGATCTCTTTCCATGCAAAATCAACATCTTTCTCCTGTGGATCCATTCCACAAATTACGAAACGAAGAAAATGTTTACCTTTGTGCGCAGCTTGAATCATGTAAATTTTCTTGCGTTCTGTGATACGTTCCAAAAGAGACTTATTAAATTGGTCATCACCTTTGATTCGGAAACACACCAGACCAAGACTTCTTTCTGCGACAATCTCAAATCTCGAATCATTCAGAACGAATTTTTCAAAACGTTCTGCAAGAGCAATATGTTTTCGTATATTTCCACGAATACCTTCAGCTCCGTATGTACGTAATGTAATCCATGTCTTGAGTGCTCTAAATCTTCTACCTAATGGTATTTGCCAATGCCTATAATCAGGTGCCTTAGATTGACCTTCGAATTTATGGTTAAGATAAATTCGGTCCACATTAAAGCTATCTACAACATCTTTAGCATTTCTTAGCCACATAGCACAACAATCAAAGTTGACCATCATGAATTTATGAAGATTGAAATTTATGGAGTCGACACGATCTAGACCTCGTAGAAGATGTTGATATTCAGGTAAGACAAATGCAGCCCCGGCATATGCTGCATCAACATGAAGCCAAATCTTATATTTTTCACAAATCGGTGCTAATTCGGAAATATTATCGTATGCGCATGTGCCGGTAGTTCCAAGAGTAGCGATGCATATGATTGGAATTTTTCCAGCTGCTAAATCTTCTGCGACTGCATTTTGTAGAGCATTTCCATGCAAGATTTTATCTTCTCCAGCTGGGAGTAATTTTATTGGAACTGCTGCTAAAAGTCCTGCTTTCTCTACACAACTATTACTTTGGTCACTGGAGTAGGCGATCAGTTTACCGCGTGCTTCTGCTTCAGTTATTTTCGAATTTTCTTGCATCAATCGTCTTACTGCTTGTTCCCGTGCAGCTAAAAGTGCTACGAGTACAGCTTCACTTGCTGAACCTTGGATTACACCTCCTCCCGGACCTTCGGATGAATGTAAAAAGTGTTTTGGTAGATTCATAAATTTCGCAACCCAATCCATTACTATTGCTTCCAGTTCTGTGCATGCCGGACTGCAAATCTATGGAGAGAGGGAGAGAGAGATAAGTTTAGAGAAAGAGATAAAGTATCTAATTTTTAAGCAAATATGTTTTTGACAATTATTGTAGGTTCTATGGGAAGAATAAGGATATTTATGTGAGTAATTATCGTGTCAAATCAGTTGTGTTTTAGTATAACTATATAAATGAACAGCTTTCGAATGGGATTTCATACACTAATCAATGTTAACAAAGTAATAAAAACCGGATTAGCCTCAATGCGAAGAAGGTTTATAACATAACCCGAAGGCTTCTACCATAAGCAAAGACACGTAATATGGAAAACAGAGACAGCAACCAACAGACTTCACAACATGCAGCATTATTTGTAATAAGCATCAGGTGGCAGTCAATCACCCGGCAATAGGCATAGCGAAATAAATGATTCAAGAAGTAGAGCTTCCGAAATGGGCCGATAAGACAGAATCAGATGAAGAGACTATAGCAATTGTCAAACTTCAACAAACTAGTATGACCTTCTTCCTTCAACGAGTGAAAAACAGGGATAAGTTAATGATCATCTGTATATTTTTGACTGTTTGACTGAAGTTACTCAGTTTTTATTACAGTTAAAATTCTTCTGCTATAGCTACTAAGTTAATAATAGAAAAAGATGTTAATTACGTAATATTCTCATGCCATTGTCACTTGTAGTAGGCGAGTTACTAATCAGATTCAGCACGGCTAGTATGGAAGTAAGAGACTGTGACTAACCCTAGTCAGATGGAAATTAAAAATTTAGTATACTAAACATGGTTGCGAATTAGTACATAAGCTAACCTCAAGAAAGAGAACCAATTTTGTTTCCCTTCATAAAGAAAAGATCCAACTGATAAGCCTTACACATTTTGGAAAAAAATGAAATTTTCAAGGAAGTAAATGAAAAACCAACTGGAATATTCGTAAAAAAGTGACCACAGAGAAAGCCAAGATCTCACTCTGGTCCTGGAGAAGCTTCCTTGGGAAGATTTGGAGATTGAATTCCAGAATTATTTACACTTTAATATCCAGATCATTGACACTTCCACGTAATAGGTGTAAAGTGACATGCGCACCACTTCTTCGACAACCTTGGAGGTGGTACTGATCTTGCGTAAACAATTGTAAGACTAATGTACACTCAAATCCCATTAAGTTCTGAGTTTTGACTGTCGACGATGGAAAATCACATAAATACTGAATCTTCAGAACGCATGGATTAAAAATCAAACAATTCCAAAATTTCATTACTGTTGAGTTTCTTATTCTCAGAAGTTTTATGTGGAATCAAATTGGACATCTACATCGAGATATCACGTAGTGATGCAATGGTGTAAGTACTGAAAAAGCCATAAAAGATAATTGCCTATCGGTTCCACTTAAGACAATTGCTCGAAAGTGTATAAGAAAGATTTCAAAAGAAGGCTACCTACACAGGTGTTTCTAATGTGTTAAGAAAAAAAAAAAAAAACAGAACAAAATTTGTAGTTAAAAAAAAATTAGTTAAAATTCCGAAATTTCGACTTTGCGAAATGCTTATTTCGAAAACAGCGGGGATCTAGGAAGGGAAGAAAATATGTTATAGGGCATTAGAAGAGTCTAACAACTATCTATTTAATAAGCTTTAAATAATCATCATAGCAGCATAATATCATTCATATATGTATAAAAATCATAAATCTTACAGTTTGAAGAAGAAAGTTTTTAGGTTTCCGAATCTCATGAACCGATTAGGATCCCCCCTACAGACACAATTTTTTATTTGTCTAAACGTAGTATATCTCTTGCTCGATACCAGAAGCATTAAAATAGCTTAGACACCACCCTAAACCAATCATATATCTTCGCTCCATTTAATTTCTATATCGCAAATAGATGGCACTGTAGTACCTTAGTGTCCCATTTTCATACCCTATGAAATCTATACTAAGTTTGTAACGCACAGAAATAATGATGGTAAAGCAAAATGGATTGAAAAGCCACGCATAATATTAAAAGTTATTTTGATTTTTGCATGTACGTCTGTCCGTCCACGCACACGATAATTGAAGAACGCATGTACTAGAAGAGCTGAAATTTTGTACGCACACTTTAAAAAGAAAAAGTAAAATAAAATTCGAAAATAAGATAAATTTGGCAACTCATTCGTAGGGTTGCCATACAAAAATTTCGTTTTACACTATATATTTGGACACTGCCTTAGAACGCGTTGACATAAAGAGCTAACATTTTGTAAATGGTGTTTTCATAGTAATAATAGCATATAAAAAAGTTCAAAAATGGAATAAATCGGGCAGCCTCTTCTTGGTATTGCCATATAAAAATTTAGGTTTTTTTACGGATATTGTGAAAACAATCAGTCCTAGACAGTTTTATTGTACTAAAAACTTCTTCAGAATACGAAGTCCTATAAAATTGGTTATAATCATTTTTTCTCTCCGACGAACCGTTCTATAAATATATGCGAAAAAACTACTGCAAAAATTAAAATTGCTCAAATGGGTGATCTTACGAAATTTCATACGGGCATTCCTCTAGGATATTATATTGGTCTTAGACTAATTCTAGCTTTTTTACTTGTTTCCTTGAAAGTGGGTGGAAGGACCCTGTTTAAATGGATCAGTATAAGGTGCGTTTTGAGGTGCCTCAAAATGCATTTCATGACTACATCAGTTAACTTGCTGCCCTTGCTGTCTTTTAGTCGGCGGAACAAATATATCAACAAATTATGTAAAGTACATCTACTCATTAATTGAAACTAGATTGATAATGTGACTCATACTAGCCTATAAAAACACGTGCTACCTTTCTTGGGGATTACATGAGGAAGTACAGCTTACATCTAAGATTTACTGCCATACTTCTTGCACTTGTAATCCACATTTCTAATTAGGCAGCTCAGCTTTCAGCGCTGAACAATCATAGCAGATCAAGTGATAGTACTTTGACATTATACAGTTTTCAAGATGGCGGGAAAAAATATTCGAGAGCGGAGTTTTATAAAGAAGTAAATTTATATCGGTAAAATGAGTGTTTCTGGGATCATATACATACATACATTACATCATCATTTACCAATACTTTCCTTGTCTATTTTTCCGATTCTGCCACTTGCTTTATTGCTATAACTGCTGATAAATACAAGATTTTACGTCTCAATGCCGTTTTTATATCTTAGATGAAATCATAGGGTATACTAAGTTTATCATTTCGGTTGTAACATCTAGAAATAATGATGGTAGAACAAAATGGATTGAACACCCAAGCATAATATTAAAATTTATTTTGATTTTTGCATGATCGTCCTTCTGGCCGACCCCACGATAACTCGATGCCTTGATAACTCGAGAACGCTGAAAGTTTGCACATGGGATTTAAGAAAAAATAAGTAAAATAAAGTTCGGAAATGGGACAAATCGGGTAACTTCTTCGTAGGGTTTCCATACAAAAATTTCGTTTTTCACTACATATTTGGACACTTTGAAAACGCGTCGATGTAGAGAACAGAAATTTTTGTACACAGTGTTTTCATAAAAATAGTAAATATAATTTCATAAATTGGCTAAATTGGGCAACCCTTTCTTCGTGTTGGCATATAAAAAATTTAGGAGTTTTACGGATATTGTGAAAAAGTTCAATCCTAGATATTTTTATAGTACCTGCCTACTGAAAATTTCTTCAAAATATGAGATTCTATGAAACTGATTATAATCATTTTTACTGTCTGATAAACCGTTCCAGATATATATTCGAAAAATCACTTCAAAAATCAAACTTGCACTGACGAGTGACCATACGAAATTTCATACGGATATACGCATAGGGTATCATAAGAATTGTTTCTAGCTTTTTTACTTGTTTTTATAAAGACTTGCATGCAAGATGATAAGATATCAAACGACGTGCCCATCTAAGATACCCACCTACTTAAGCTACCTACCTACCTAAGCTACCTCCGTACATAAGATTACTACCTTCTGCTGTCTAATTAAAAACGTGTTGGAAGAGGGGCTTGTATGCAAGCTGGTCTTCCTCGTGTAATCCCCCGGTAAAGGCAAAGTTAACCTAATAATATTATTAGGTTAACTTTGGAAAAGGTCTCTGCTGTTTATGAATTTTAGATGCACAAGTTACGTGCAGGCAGGCAGCATCTAAACAGGCTCAAATTAATTACTATATAGTCCAGTAATTGTATACTTTTGAAAATGCAGTTGAACCGAGGAAGCTCATTTTTGTATATGATGTAGGGGGGCTTAGAAAAGCTTAACTTGAAATTTTCGACCAAGATTTCTTATGAGCCTTCTCCACCATCTCGAAAAAAAGGGGTAAATTTCGTTTATTTGCGATAACTCGGCTCCCCGGCTCCGATGAGTATTCCTAGCAGGAAGACTGTGAACCAGGACCATCAAAACGAAGAAGGGTATAGATATTAAAACGGACCTCCATCCATTTCCATCTTCTAAAACACAAAAGCAATTATTTACTAATAAATTTCATGCGTGTGATTCATAATTTTATTGTTTTATTTATTTATATTGTACTTTAATAATTTCCTCTACAGTCTCTTAATTTTTTACTTTCTGACCACCTCACATTATGGTATTAACACATTGTAGGTATTAATATGCTCTACAAGTTTGATAATGGACATTTTTCGATATGTATCACGAGAAAGAAGAAAACAGCAAAAAACAAGTTAAAGTCTCTTAATTTTTTACTTTCTCATCCGATATCTCAGCAACGATCAACGCTGGTTAAAAAAATCATACCACCTAAATTATACAGCGTGAAAAAAGCAAAAAAAAATATATATATATAATCACAATTTTCGTATCATAACGGAGAGCCGAGTTATCGCAAATAATCCAAATTTACCCCTTTTTTAATCTCAGTCGACAATTTTTCAAAAGCCTGATATTGTAGACTCGCCAAAATTTAATTTAGCTCGGACCTTAGTACTAAGCTAAACAAAAGAGCTAAATTAGATTACCTAGATTAGTGGAGGAGTGTGCAGGCGTTAGACTCGCATTAATTGCGTTCTGAAAGATATTGGGAGTCCCCGTTCCAAATTATTCCCTTTCTAGGTTAAGACTGTTATATTAATAAAGTCTAGAACCATTCTGGGATTTAGATTCCAAAACATAGTTTGGTAGAGAAAAGGCATGTTTGAAGTGGAGTAATCTCCGCTTGGCTAATGCTTCGCAATTACAAAGTAACAGTTCTGTTAAATCAATACATAACCTAACATATAGCCCATACAACTCCGATCTCTCTTTTTTTTTTGATTTCCTCCTGTCGCAATTTTTATTGCTAAAACGTTCGAAAATTTACTTACCTATATTTAAAACCAAAAAAAAAAAAAAAAACAAAAACATACTAAAAAATTATATAAAAATTTCATGAATACATCCCTCGAATTAGAATCAACAGAGTTTCAAGCATCATATCTCTTATGCAAATTCACAAACAATTCTGATAACACATTATTCCATTCTTCTTCAATAAAAAAAAAAATTTTAATTTATAAACTGAATTTTTTTGCTTATTTTACCGTCCTATTATGATCAAAATTTTAGGGGGCATGGTCAAGGTGAAGAGAAAAAAATCATTAATGAGATTTAATTTGTGCAGTAAAGGTGCAACGGTTGGATTTTTTGCAGTACATTCACCAGCATAATTTTTTGTACTTCATATACTTTAAGTGTTATGTGAAACTACCTATTTACTACATATAATACATGTATGTAGATGTACTATTACTATTTCAACACAACTAACTAAAACAAAACAAGAAGATATAAATAAAAGAAGATGCTGAATTTGACTGAATTTGGCCTCGAGCTGTGTTTAAAAAACAAGAAAAATATTAAGCAAAATTTTGACTGTGTCTATTAAACTGAACTCTAAAGTACTTGTAGTAGAGTGCGATAAATGGTGATTAAATTGTTGGTGCACTTCACATTTACTTCATAAAACTACCTACATATATACGATTTTTTTGGGGATTAGTTAGTTATCTTAACACGTAAAAAAACATCTGAATTAGCAAAGCAGTGCAATATTTTTATCAAAATATACGATCACGCGGATGATAGACGCACACGTTTCATTATCAAAGAACCGGTTTTTCCATATTTCAAAGAAATAATTTAAAAAAAAAACAAAAACAAATTATTCACGAAAAAATACAATTTGCACGCAGTTGAATACAGGAGAAATGTATGATTGTTTACAAAATTCAGTGAAAGTATCTATAATGAGATGCATCTATACAACCTTTTAGTACTCCCATCATCTTAAGAAAATATAGCGCTAGGTAGGTATATCTTACCCAACTAAAGCCGACAATACCAAAGCCAGCTGAGAGCATTTCACCAACAATTGATGGAAATGAAGTGGCTGTCGGATAGTAAGCATGAAAGTTCGGTGACTGCCAATGTGTTATCCCAGGCATAATAACTCGTTCGATATCATTCAAAATGGTCCTCCAATTTTCGGATTGTTCAGGAACTTCGCTTGGCAGTAAATCATGTAAATATCCTGGAGATATTGAAGGAAGAACATCACTGAAAAGTTTTTTGGTATTTTTGTTTAATTTTTATACAAATTTATGCAAATTTAAAAATTATTTATATTTTTATTTTATTTTTTTGTTTTGTTTTTACCGATCGCGGATGTTCTCTAGATAATCAGCAACAAAATCAATTGCAGCTTTTCCAAATTCTCTAAAATCATTTACATCCATTTTTTGTGTTATTATTCTATTTTTCGTAACTCTTTATAATTAAATTCACTAAAAAACAACAACTTTATTTCTAGATTAGAACACTAAAAAAAAACAAAAAAAATCATAGATCACTTTACACTAACTGGAGGAAGGTGGATTGGGTATCAAATAATTCGTAATTAAATAACTTTCAAAAAATTTCACTCATTTATGACCTGCTGTGTGACCTGTTACAGTAAAGACACACTGTTCACACGGTTAATGAAGTGCCGACTTTTCAGTTTCTTGGACAACTGTAAGCTTTTGTTGGTAAACTTTTGTTTAAATACTAAAAAAGAGCAAAGAGACTGTCTTATAAATATATGTATGTATGAATGTATGTATGTATGTATGTATGTATGTAGGTAGATACAAGAGCTGGATAAGATGTTTACAAGAGAAACTGGAGAAATTGTATTCTGACGAACGCCGCGCCGTACTGCGTTGGTTTTTGAATTATTATGGCGCGACCGGCGTAGTGGAATTGACGAAGTGAGAAATTTTAATAAAATTTAATTAAGCTATATCTGCGCACGCTCGCGCATTTTAACAAATAATTTCCGGTAGAATACTATCTTATAAGTTTTTTTAATTTAAGTTGGCTAACCTTCTTTTTTGTTGATATTTTTATCTTATTTTTTGGGTATTTTTTGTTTGTTTATATTTTAAACTTATTAAGGAATTAAATGTGAATCATTTGTTAAATGCTTATTGAATTGTGAAGTATGTGGAACCTGGTCGAGTCGTTTTCTGTATTTAAGTTGAACTTTCCATATTGATTATAGTTGTAGCCACAACTTTAATCAACATAATTTTAGTTATGTTTTATGTAATTGGAGATTCAAGAACACACCCTAAATGTAGTTTGATATAATATATCTATATCAAAAAGAGAATGTGAACGGTTTTTTATTGTTTTTTACTACAAAGAACATAATCTTGAAGGTTTGTACTATTCCAGTCAGTTTTTTTCTTTTTAAGAAAATTAACTTTCTTATTGTATACTTGAAATTTTAAACTTGGATAAACAGTGTAAAATGTAAAATTATTTAATAGTATAATAAAAAAAATTTTTAGTTTAGAATTAAATTTAAATTTGAACAAGTAAAAAGCTAGCATTGATCTAAGACCAATTCTCATGATAGGTAGTCTAGAGGAATATCCATATGTAATTTCGTATGGTCACCCATCAGTGCAAGTTTAATCGTTCAAGTGGTTTTTCGCATATATTTCTAGAACGGTTCGTCGGGGACAGTAATAATTATTATAATTACAATAAAAACGTGAACAGCTTGCCCGATTAGGCCAATTTTTGAAATTATATTTACCATTTTTATGAAAACACTGTGTGCAAAATTTCTATTCTCTATACGTTGACGCACTCAATTTGTTCCATTTTTGAACTTCATTTTATTTTTTTTTTGTAAAAAAGAAGATGTGCAAAACTTCAGCTCTCTAAGTGCACGGACAAAATGCCGCACCGCAAATAGTACAGCAGAAGACCAATCATTCCCTAGCACATTGCACCTTGCATATCGCGGAATTAATGACCCCATCGAAGTACTGCACATTGACTAAAGCTATCTCAATTTTTTTATTTCTGAATTTAAAATTTTGCGAAAGTGCAGTCATAGTTTTCGCAGAATGCAACGCTCTAGTTGCAGTTCCTCTAAAGAGGACGAAATTTTGTGTGAAGTTAATAAGTGGAATTATTTAAGAAAAAGGCAAACCGTATTCAGGAAACTAACTTGTAAGAGAATTGATTTTGGTGAATTTAATCATTTATATAAAGATCTTCGAAGAGACAACGGTTTTACGAATATATGCTCATGGACGTATCTAGATTTGACTACATATAACAGAAAATTGACGGAAAAATTGTGAAAAATTGGAAGAGTTTCCACAAACAACCCATAGGAATAGTAGAAAGACTAATGGAAATGTCACGGTAAGGAAATTATTTTCTTTATAATTTTACAGTATAGCAATACAAAAATATAAATGAAAAAAGAAAAAAAATTACGAGATTGGATGTTCGAATAGAGTTTTCGGCATTCTTCACGGAATTTTTTTTATCAGTTAATATTGATTCTGAGGTGAACGATTTCTAATGCTTCTGGAAACCGTTATTACTGAAAACTCATTCGATTAAATTTGTGGCTGGCTCACATTACTAGGCTCCATATCGTGATCGTGAAATTCTTCCTCGAGAAGTTGCATAACTTTAATGCGTAATCTCATCTTTTCCCAAGGAGCTAATGCCTTAACATGTAGTACCAAGTTACTAAAAAATGAGGTATCTTCATCTACATCTTTCTCTATTCTTTTCTCGCGAGTAGTTTTCTTTCGCTTAAGGTATTGGAGTTTTTATTTTTCAGCATCCAAGAAAGCAAGACCAAGGGGATTCATATTTTAAGGGCATTTTCTGCCTGCAGATATTCTTAGCAAATTGAAGCAAGATGGCGTGCTTGAAGGTCGTCGCGACGGCGATAGCATAAACTGAATATCAGCACTAAGTTCTATTGCAACTTCACTAATATTTCCATCGTTAATTATTTCAGAACACATTTCTTTAATAAAACTATCTGTTGTCTTGCGGAGTGTAAATTGATCCTTCAGGAACATCAAATTTTGGAATTAGGACCACTTAGCATCTTCGATTTTTCTTCCAGCATCACCAGATTTTCACGAAGACGCTTCCATTTCCCATTTGCCTCTGATTCTATAATAAAATTAAAATTACAAAAAATGAAATTACTACTCATTTTCGAGGTTTTTAGCATATGGTACATCTTTCAGAGGTTTAGCCTTTTCTTTTCGTATGGGGAAAACAACAGTCGCAAAAATCACAAAAGAAACAGTTGGAGCAATCTGAACTATACAGTAAAAATTTGCAGAAATTGTTGCCACAAAGTCTAGGGATTTTTCGATATGATTAGGGACTATTCCCTAAAATGTAAAGAATATTCCCTAAAATGTAGGTTTTTCTTCTCTAAATTTTAGGGAGTATTCTCTACATTTTAGGTTATAGTCCTAATTTTTTTACAGTGTACCTCATACTCAATACATATGAAACATCCGTCACAAAAAGATTTTTATGACATCTCAGAAGGTTATTTTAAAATTCGGAATTTCCCGCATTACATTGGATCTCTGGATGGTAAACATATTTGTTTACGTCGGCCTTCACATTCCAGATCAATGTATTATAATAATAAAGGTTTTTATTCAATAGTCCTCCAAGGACTAGTAGTTGCTCACTATAAATTTATAAATATAAATGTTGGCTCATTTGGCAAACAAAGTGACGGAGGAACTTTTAAAGCATCTGAATTATTCAAACAAATCTCAACTCTAAATTTACTTGAGGATGATGGACTATTCAATTCTTTCATTAGAATGTCTTACGGTATAATATCACATGCTTATTTCTTTAAGAACTTTTTTATGTATTAAGTTTTAGATTTAGGTATATGTATATATGTAGGTAAACACTGAGAAGTACTCAGATTTTGTGTTATTTGATTATAATTGTTTGGTCCAGGCGTGATACGAAATGTCGTTAGTACGTTGAATACTTACCTGCAAATTAGAAGTGACAAAACTTAGAAATTGTACCTTTGTGAAAATCATCTTTCTGAAATCCATATAAAATCTCAGTCTACGAACAAACTTCTCACAGATGATGCAATTCCCAAGCCATAAAATAAGAGCAGTCAAAGAGCAACTTGAAGATGCTACCAAAGAATGATTAGAAGAATATGAAAATAATAGCATTACTTTATATATATATATTTCCATGCCATTTCTTCGCGTAAAAAGTTCCTTCCTCAGGTAACACTTGGAGAAAGTATTGGAAGTAAGGCAAATATATTCTTTCCAAAACGCCGTCCTGACTAACCAGACTTTAATAGGTACTAATGAACTGAAAGGAAAAAAATAAATTTGTGAAGTCATTTATTTTGGGACAAGTTTTTCACAAAGCGGTCTGAAACCGAAAAAGAATTTTTCTTAAAATTTTATTATAAGTCTCCTAGTAATTTAAACAAAAATGCATACTTGTCAACAAAAAGGGGAACTGAATGCAATGTTCAGGATGATATAACTTTTGGCTACGAAGATTTAGGGCCGCTCTGGGTAGAAAAAGAGATATTGCAACAAGTGTTCTTTTGATAATGATTCGCGGGCTCAACCGGAATTTGGAACTAAGGTATTGGTTTCTTCGTTAGTTCTGTGAGAGGAAATGACCTGAACTGACTAATTGATATTTTACAAAAGCTTTTGCGTATTAGATTTGAAGTGGTTGGAATTAAATGTGATCAAGTGTCTAACAACCAATCTTTAGGTTGTACCATAAAAAAACCTTTTTGTATATCAACAATAGAAAGGTTTATTCCTTTTATAATATTTGTCACTGAATTAAAAGTGTACTTAACTACTTATTATCTAATAATATTCTAGTTAGAATCGCGGCATTTTAAAAATTCGAATGAATGTGCCATTTCTTAAGATATAACAAATTTATTAGAGAACTTGAAATAAAGTCGAAAATCAATAAGCATTTGGGGTTTTTGAAGCGACGATAGATTAAAGCAGAAGTAAATTTCTGCAGCAGGAGTAGATTCCTGCTTAGACGTAGGATAAAGGTGAAGCAGAAGTAGATTTCTGCAGTAGGAGTAAATTCCTACTTAGATGGAAGCAAATTTTATTTGGATAATTAGGAAAAAATCAGATTAAACTCTGATGTGTTTACATAAAATTCTGAATTGGGAATGGGTGATTCTGCTGCAGCTCGTCGCCTTTTAATAGCCGCCGCGAACCGCTGTGTGTACGTATACCAGACGCACAGTACCCTCTAATGTGATAATTTACGAATCAGCATTCTTAAGCATTACCTTATTATCAATTAATATAACATTAGATTCAGTTGTAGTACCCACATCCAGTTCTCTCATTATTCTGCGAATTCAACTGACTTTATGTACTCCACTGACTGCCGCACGATACTCTGCTTCAGCTGACGATATTGTAATGACTGACTGTTTCTGAGCGATTCAGACTATAGCATCTCCACCAGAATTCTACTCGTTGAGATCATGTTCGATTCTCTCTCACCATAGTTTGCATCTATATATGCCTTCAGTCTTGCCTCATCTCCAAAAAATATTCCAAAAACCTATATTCCATTGAGATATCTGAGAATACGTTCTTGATATGGTATATAGATACAGAAGACTCCCGATAATTTCTAGATACGTACATATCTATGCTGTGTCACCAATATGCCATTTTCTTTTAAGTGAACCTCTATTCCAACGTCAAATAATTTTCCTTTCTCTGGACCTTCAGTTTTTATTCTGAAGTTCATTGCCAGTCCAGACAATGCCTGCTTTATCAATGCTTCATCCGGACCAATAATAATTCCGTCATCTACAAATATTCCAATTATAACTGACCTACTTTGTTGTAGAAAAGACATTGATCATGATCAGTGTCTCTAAGTCCTACTTTCATAAGGGTTTTGGTGAACATTGCGTTCCAGTCCTTTGAAGCCTGTTTTGGCCCATATAAGCTTCTTTTCAAGAGCGACAGACTCTTCCAGAATCATCATCAAAATCCTGGTTGCAACATAAATATTTGCTCTGATAAATTTCCATTTTATAGAGCTGTGTCTTCGTCAATAGTATGGATCCACAGTTCTTTGTTTGCAGCATGACTCAATAGCAATCTAATACTAGAATATCTGGCAACTGGTGCCAAGGTTTCATTACAGTCAATTCGCAACGCCTGATCAAAACCTCGAGCTACAACCGATGCTTTCAGATGTCCATATGCCTTCTCACGTAAAACCAATTTGTATGTTAATGGTTTTCGATTTTTAGGCAAGTGTACCAGCTCCCATGCCTCCATTTGTTTTAGTGCATTTCGTTTTGCATCGCTTTTCTCCCTTCGGAATCTTTCAGTGCCTCTTTCATTAAAATCTCTTCAACTTCACCAATCATAGCATTGTCACAGAGCTTTGGATGATACTTAATGTCCTAATGTCACATACCATATATCGGTATATTTTCGTTTACTTCCAGGCTTGACTCCGACTGATCACTTTCACAACTTCTGTAGCATTCCTCCTTAGTCTCCTGACATTGTTTATCATATTCTGATTCCGACTCAGATTCCTTCACGTTATCAGCTGCTACTTCATTTTCCTTGTATCCAATTGACTTACGACTTACTTCTGTGTATCCACGTTCCGGACCGATTTTCTTATCGAACAGTGCATTACATGAGACTTCGACATGTTGTTCACTTGGCAAATAGATTCGATATCATAGCCAACGAAGATTCCTTTCTTGCTTCTTCGATCAAGCTTCTGATGTTGATGCTCAGGTATCATCATGTAGCATTCGTGGCTTTCAGACTGATGCGATAACCAAACCACAATTCAGCAGGTGTCTTACCAACAACATTACTATTTCTAGTTTGATTCATTGTAAAAACTGAATAGTTTAGTGCCTCTGCCCCCAAAGATGATCCAAGATTCCTAGCATAAATTTCTGCTCTTCGTGCTTCTACCATAGTGCGTATTTCCAGTTCGATTCGACCATTCTATTAGGGTGTTTCAGTAGCTGATCGCTTATTAAATATTTCAATCTGCTCACAGATATTTTTAGTTTTGACATTTTTAATTTCCTTTCCATTTTCTGACATTAGAGCTTCCACTCTTTTTCCAAACTGATTCTCGACTATAGTATGCTTCTGACTTTTGCTTCAGAAAGTAGACAGTTCTAAAGCGACTGTAATCATCCTTGAGCAAACCACTCAGAGACCTAGAATTCATTTCTCCTAGATCGACATGTACTCTGTCAAAAGTACCTTTGACAATGACGTCATTCTTTGGATGAGACACTTTATGTTGTTTCCCGTACGCACATCCTTTACAGATAATATCTTTCCAGTCCTCAATGTAACGAATATAATTTCTTTTCAGAATATCCTTTACATGCCGGATATTTTGATGCGCTAATCTTTCGTGCCAAAATTTTAGGCTTATCGCTGACAAGCTATGCTGCTCCGTTGAACGAAACATCATTTAAAAAAATCCTCCAGTCTTTTTTGTCACCAAGCCAACCTTACCTCCTTCCAGTGACTCTTCAGGGGTGGTGTGTTGTGCATAACCTTTGTCCAGTACAGTAGTGACATAGAAGAATTTCAATCTGATGTCTGGAACGAATAAGACATCTTTCAATACACTAGGATATCATTTCTCGCCATCATAAGCATGTAGCTGCACATGCTACTGAGATGAATGATTTGACTTTGCTTTCATCGTTACTTGACTTTTTCGGACATTCATTTGCAAAATGACCCATTTTGTGGCAAAAATGTAGTTTTTCTTGCAGTATTCAACTTATTCGAAACAGGGTTTGTTTGTGAAGGCACGCTTCATGTGGCGAGTTTTGCCGCATTTAAAATATCTACTATCAAATTGACCTGACTGTCTATACTGTTTAGGACTAGACTGATCTGACCTCCTTTCTGTACCTTTCAGACCTCCCGAAAATTGCATTGTTTACATTTTCAAACGAATTTTGAAGAAATATGGTAGACTGAAATTTTAATAAAAAAAAAAAATGAATTGCCATCTGTTGTATCCTGTAGGAGGTCTTATTGATATAAGCACGTCTCGGAGCTCATGTGTTGTAAGTATGCTGAAAGGTGTGTGAGGTGGTCTGTTCAGAACGAAAGCATCTTCCAACTTAGTGCCAGGGTCACTGGTCCCAAGTTGGCGAAATATCTCCCGCACAGAAGCAGCCAGGTCGTGTAGTTGTGGAGTGTTTATTCGACAGAGATATCAATAATATCTCCGAGAACTACCAGTGTATGCGTACCGGCTTCAAAACTCCGAGCATTACTGGATACTGAATCTATTAATTCAGGATTAAACCTGATTGGAATCGACACGAATTGCGTGTACCGTAGAGCATTTCACTTAAGGTGAAATTCTGGCCTGATTCTGTCCCAGGTCTGAATCGTTGAGATTAAATCCTGTGGCCAGTAACGAGGATAGGGTGGTCGAACAGAGAGCAAGTAGTATTACTTTTCTATGCCGATCCCTCCCAGTACATTCACCTACAGTTGAGAAATCAAGGTGTCTCTCTGGCAAAACACTCGTTGGAATGCACGCACTTGGAGACACCTTGATTTCACAAGCAAGTTAGTGAGACCTAATCCACCAATCTTGACTGGCAGACAGAGCGTGCTTTCAGCAACCCATCGTCTTCAGCACCAACAGACGTCTATCGCATTTGTTTGAAGGAGACCTATGAAGCCTTCATCAAATGTCTCAGACTTTAGCAGATGAACGATGGACGAGGTAATCAAATAGTTTCTCACGACTGACCTTCGCATTAAGGATAATGGAAATAGTCGACCATGAGTTTACAGCTCTAGAGAGTTTCTCCAGAGCAACGCAGGTATTATTTTGTTTACTCTCGCCTCGGATATACACACCTAAATACTTCAGGCAAGTATTAGTCCATTGGATGTTCAGTAGAGTATCTGTACGATCTCTCCACCATCCACACCACAAGCCTTGGCTCTTGCTAAGGTTGATTTTAGAGCCAGCTATACGTTCGTACTTCTCGAAAACAGCTTCATCTCTTGTCACGAAAATAGAAAGGTCATAGGCATATGCCAACATAAGAGCCCTATATGGTAGATGAACGAATATTGTCCGAGCATTCGACGAAGATTCACCAGTAGCGGCTCCAATGAAAGATCATAAAGCATACCTGACAATTGACAGCCATGTCTAATACCTCGATAGCGAGATAGGAGCCAGAACTTGTCCTTAATGCTTAATCAAAATCGCTGAATCTATATACAATTTCCGGACCATACCGCGCCATCTGGGTGGAAACCCAAATGCCTCGAGAGCAGTCAAGAGATACTCATGCGAGACGCTATCAAAAGCCTTTTGTTGGTCTAGTAAAATCATGGCCATTTGTGTACCTGTTTGTTCATGGTAGGCAAACAAATGCTTGGCTACTGGATGTTGCCGTAGATACTACGACCAGGTACACAATAGGACTGTTCCAGGTGTATTACAGCAGCAATCACCGAGCGGAGTATCGCCCCTAAAGCTTTGCAAACGATTTTGTAGTCTACATTGCATAGGGTTACTGGCTTCCAGTTCCCCATCCTCTGCAAATCTCCCTTGTTTGGAATCAAGCGCATAACAGACCTCCTCCAATTAGAAGAAAAGTCTGAATGCGTCTCAACCGACGAACTGAAGACTTCCAAAACGGCAGGAATTAATAAATCCCTGAAAAGTATGAAGAATTCTGGAGTCAAGCCGTCATAACCAGGTGAAGTATGTCGCCTTAGATCCTTTGTCGCAGCGAGCATATCCTCCAATTGGATTACTGTATCCTGGAGCTCCTTGTTGTCTTCAGAGAAAGTGGGAATATTCTCAAGAAATTCATGAGTGGTCGAGGATGTTGTCGACGTCGATGCAGAGTAGAAATTACTGTACTAGTCTCGAATATATTCTGATAGCTGATGTCCGTTGAGGACTTGTCCAGATTCATTAACTATCGATTCGACTTCACAAGAAACAGTACATCGTCTAGTTGCCTGGAAGAAATACTCGGCTGGACATTCGCCTTCCTTTAGCCAGCGTGATTGGCTGCGCAGAACAAAATCCAAGCTGTGTTTGTAAGTTTGTGCTGCCAAGCATTCCTTTATTCTATTAAAATAAAAAATCAACTCCGTCTGAGTTGGGAGAAGAGCTGCCACCCGAGATACATCGGCCGGTAAGCTAGAAGCTTCATACCCACTTCGATTGAAACGCCTTTAGATGAAAGATCAAATTTTGAGCTTTCCAACATCCCACCATTGACTAAGAAAAGGAAAGTTAGCTTTTCTCCTTGCCAATCGTTCCAGAATTCAATGAACTCATTGATGAACTACTCGGAATTCAAGAAATAGTTGTTGAATATCCAGTATGCAGTTCTTCTTTCAACAAGAGTGCTGATTGCCACTATAAGAAGATGATCGCTAACGGAACACACTTCATGAGTGACATCAACGAATTGTTCTAGTATTCCTGGTGAGACGTAAAGTCTATCGATTCTGGAACCTGCCAGACTTCCAATGGATATTTCGCAAGACCCTCGTGTATGATCTAGTCGTAGGATGCATCCAACGATTGATATCCACGAATCTGAAAACACGGACAAAATTCCTCAACCGAGTAGCATTGACGGAATTGAACTAAACTTCGGAATGCCGATCCATTGAGACATTCAGCGTGCATTAGAAATCACCTCCGAGGATAGTTTCACCGCTAAAATTCACCAGACAGGATTGAACACTATCAAGAACTTTTTCTTGTAATATCCTGGTCATGAGGAAGATACACGTTTACTACCCTGATATGTTTGTCTTGAACGACAAAGTCCATGGTAGAAGCAAATCCTGGGAAGATATCTGTATAGACCGGAGACGATAGTGTAATTTTGTTGGATAGAATGATTGTCACCCTTGAGCCTCGGCGAGGCGCAGGTGTGGCAAACATTGCATAGTCAGTGTGTAAATAAGCATAGCGCTCAAGTTGTGTATAAGTGTCTTGGGTGAAATTCGTCTCCTACGGAAGTGCAATGTCTATATCGAACATTTTGACATGTTCGATAGTACTGTCTAGTCTTGTATGAGCACCTAACACGGGGGGTGTTAAGAGACGCTACCTTACACATATAAAGAGATAAGAAGCTCAAACGATAATGGTACGACTTCTACTGGCGAGGAGAATCGTCCAAGCGATGCTCCTCAATCAACTCCTCCACCTTCCTATGAAGTCGTTCTAACTGAGCTACATCGTTGTACTTCCTTTTCTTCTTAGACTCCTGTTGTAGGAGTTGAAGCTGAGGAAGTCACAACTTTGGCTTCTCCATCTGCGTTACAAGAATACTCCAAATTTTATCTGAATTGCTCTTGTACTGGAGCTGGGAAAGAATTTCGGAGATCTGATCTTCTTACTGGGAAGGGTTTCCATCCCCTCCCGTCGTAAAATGCCTGTAGACCCGTACTGTCTTAGGCGGAGGCTTACCTGCGTCCAAGGGGGCTGGACGAGGAATGATGCCCTTTCCTGAAATTTCAATAGTGGAAACCTTATTGAAACTACCACTAAAGTGGTCATAAGAAATCTCTGACTCTACCGCTGGAGATCGTAGTGATGCTGCAGGTAGCTTCTTCTTCAAAGCATGTACTTTCGCCGAGGAAAGTGATGGCCTCACGTTCTTCAGAGTAGGATGTTGTCCTAGGCTCAAAGACGTCGACGTGACCTTTTCTAGAGCCGCAGCGATAGCTGTTGTCTTTGGAACTAACAATGCAGCCTCTTCTTGGACAGCTTTCCCCACAATAGTCTTCTCCAAGTAAGATAGCTGTACCTGTTTGCTGTTGCTGGCCTCTTCAAGTGGACCCTTAACGGCCTCTTCTTTGGGCCCTTAATTAGTTTTATTGGAAGAAGAAGTAGCTTTTGTGCTCTTCTTCTTCCGACTTTTAGGTTTGAGGGGATCATCAGTCCTCCTCCTCCCCCGAGTTGCTGCTGCTCGTACTCATTTTGAGTACAGCAGAGCAGTTTACACTTTTATATTTGCAATGAATTTCTTTAAATTACTGTTTTTTTTTTTATTTTTTAGTTTCTTCTTGTAATGTCGCGAAATATTTTTATTTGCTACCAAGCACTTTACAAATTTTAAACGGTTGCCAAGCTGTCATGGCAACGGATGAATAATAATTTGAATAGAATTAATTGCCAAATGTCAGACATTTTTCACAATTTGAACAATATATTTCACACACCAATAAGTTTTGTAAATCCAAGTATCGCTGGAATAACTATTATTCACTTTTGAATCACTTTCACCGCTTTTTCTCGGGTTTTTTCTTTAGTTTCTCGGGAAGGTAAGATTGACACGTCCGGTCTCTGCGGCAAAAATAATAATAAGTACTAATAATAATTTAGAGCTAGTACCGTTATAAAAATAAATTATTTAAATAAAAGATCCTTCATCAGGACAAAAATCAATAATAACATAGAGCCTGGCAATTAAATAATTTCACAAAACAACCAAAGAGAAATAAAGATCCAATTAGGATTTAATACAGAAAAAAGAAACGGTGTTTATATTTGACTTCTTTTAAGGCAGTACCAAGTAGGCCTTTTTCTCTTAGAGAGCACTCCTAAAAAATTTTCAAAATAAATACGTCGATTATTCTCTGCCAGAGCGAATCTTCTTCGCATAAGAAATGGAGGTTAATTTCTTTGGTTATGACCCTCTGTTGAAAAAAAGTGATTGACATGATTTCCTTATTGGTTCAATAAAACTATTAAATCGGATTATGTCTAATATTGTTTTTTTTTTTATAAATCGCCACTTACAATTTGTATGCATTGAACAATAGCGATCATATTTCCATTGGTCCGTTGTCTTTCACCCAATTCGATCAGCCTATAGATCTATAAAATATCTATAGAATTTATTACAATTCATTGTCGCAAAATAATAAAAACACACTCTAATTGAAACCCCATCTTTCGGATTATAGATTGATCGTGATGTTGATCTTGTTGAAGTTGATGAACCGATTTCCTAATCCTAATATCAGGCACAGCGAAAAATTCCATGCGAAATTAAGAGAGCTGGCGGTAAAAATCAGTATAAATAAAAAGAAAAAAAAAAACAGTAGAAAAAATTAATGAATCTTTTAAGGATAGAGACATACAGAGCTGGTGAGAAATTGTGAAAAGGTATAAAAAAGGAAGAAATCCTAACTCATTTTTAAAAACGCGAAAATTTCTGAAATATTTTTTCCAATATCTATTTATAATTTAGTGATTTGTTTACGTTTTTTATTTACCTGCTTGCTCTAAAAGTGTACTAGCCACTACAATTGGGCAGCATTAGCGAGGAGAGATTGGTTCACTTTCTGCAAGCATTTCCTCTACCAAACAATCTGCCTGCAGCTTCCAGAGTTCTCTAAAAACCACTCAAATGGATTAGATTCAATTAAACGAGAAGATAGTAATGCTTTTGGTAGAAACTCATTTTCTTAACTCTTTCATTCCCAACCGACGAGTAACTTATTCCATTCCATGAGATATATACCAATGGCAAGATTGAGATTCTCACTGCAAAATTTTTAAATTCCTGCAAGGTAAGATTGTCTGTTAGCACATCCACACTTTCAGGCGATATATTTTCGAAGAATGTAGAAGAGATACATCAGGGTGATTTTCATACCCAAAGTAGGAAAATTTTTCATAGTACTCAAATTAAATCAGTTCTTCTCTTTTCTCAAGTAGATAGGCTAAGTAGATAAGCTAGACTTAGTCTTAGAAGTTCAAAGTGAAATACTAAATAAGTCATTTTACTTATGAAACTGGCAAGTCTGCATACTGTACTTAGACAGTCATCCAGGCAAAAAACTTCATTAGTAACTTTAGTATAATAAAGTAGAAAATTATAGCTAAAACTAAGAAATATTACACGACTTTTTTAAGACCACTGCCATTTACGAAACTACCCAAACAAAATTCTCACGACTGTGACCTAATCCTGTTAATTCTATCAGGTAACTTAACAGATATCTTTCAATTGCCCAGATATGGCGAAGCATAGATCGCTCCATCTTGAACAATCATCTCTTTCGCTCGATCCAGCTATTGAAACTTAATCCGAAAAAGAGGCCCTTGTCTGAGATTAAATTGAAACGACGGCGGTTCAAAACAGATCGCAGTGAATGTCAGGTTAATACCTAATTCAGCTCGACAGATCGAAATTCCTGGATAGGTACATACATATATACACCATGGTGGTGGGAAACTTCATTTATACAATATTTGATGGGACATTTAAGGGACACGTTAACACTTAACAAGTATGAATAAGGCCACTACGAATAAGGTTGAATTCGTATGGTTTCACTTTAAATGCCATTTCAAAAAACATCCCCACAATAAATGAGTTCTCCCAAAGGAGTCGACATTTTTCCTCGACCAAGTTCAATAGAATAACATCAACCACCCATACCCATCCACCCACCAACCAATGTGACAATCCACGGTAAGAATTTAGATAGTCGAAAATTTACCAGAAGAAACAAACCGTGTGGAGTAAAAACACGTATGCAAACGACTCTCCCCCTCACCCCCCTCTCAACCATCCGCCGCCACCCATCCAGCGTGCTGAAACAACAAGTTCCATAGCCATAAAGTGAATTATAGCAACTTAATAAAATTATAGTAGCGTCGATGTGCACACTCCACCCTCGGGTCCTTTTGTTTCATACATTCAAGTCAAGGACTAAGAACTGTGTTGTGGCAGCGTCTTTGAGTTCCAAAGCGCTAAGATAATGTTTCCAGAAGACAGAAGTACTTGGGGCGCAAAATTACCGACCCTTCCTCCGCTATTCGAGGCAAAATAGGGACTAGGAAAATTTTAAGGTGTTTGCATTTTGTAACATTTTTCAATTTATTTTTTTTTTCCACATATTTTATCAACTTTGACCCTTTCCACATGCAGTGGCTTTTCGATGGGGTCGTTATAATACTACCCGTATTTGAATACACTACACCACAGCTCAACTATGTACCTATGTATGTATGTATGTACGTATTGGGTTGCCGGGGGAGAACTAAATTGACGCGGAGGAACTTTGGCTGTGTATAACTGTGGGTGCAGCAGCTCTATGGTCTTTGGAATTGAAAGTGCTAGGGGAGTTGTTTACCTTTATTGGGACTGAAGGTGCCCATAAGAAGTTACATAAATTTTAAATTTCGAGGTAATGGCTAGTGTTGGCATAAATATTACCAGCAATATTCAAATAGACCCAATAAAAATGAAGTTTCGTATGCTGCGGGTAATATTACTGATAAGATAATGGCTGCCATGTTATACCTATATGTGTAGAGAGACTGTGGGATTGTTAGAGGAAGTAGGATTACTATGGGAATGTTCGAAATTAAATTCGAAAATAAGGATAACTTTTACCTTTCACAAGTGAATTGCATCTCAATTTGGAAATAATTATAACAAGTAAAAAAGCTTGAATTTGTCTAAGACCAATTCTTATACGTGAATTTTCGTTATAAGCGACCACAGCTGAATCAATTTCTAGCAGAAAGTGGCTTACAAAAAGTTAAACTATAAGGGAAGTAGGACTAAAAACTTTTAAGTTTTTTATGCGAATATATTAAAACATTAATTGAAGAAAACATAGTCCGTACTTAGCTTTAATTTACTGTAAACAAAACTTAATTTTTCTTAAAAAGGTTCATTTGTAGTACATATTTGGTAATTTAATGATATATATTTTCTTTTTAATCAAATAAAAAACGGTTAGTTATTAAAATTTTTAAAAATTACTTTCTCTCGAATTCTTCTTAGAACTAGAGTATCTTCCACTGGCAAATTTCCTCCTTCCGCCCATTCAATTATATTACTGTATTCATTTATCACGTCGTCAACAGTTTTGGAGCTAGGATTTATCAGTTCATCTTCTTCTTGTTGATCCACATTAATTTTTTCATTCCACCTACTGGTAACGGTTTCATTGGTTCCATTTGCTCAATTCATTATTTCTCCATCGGATAAAGAATTATTATGGGGCACAATGGTTCTATATAAATTAATTATTGGAAGTTCATCTTCATCATCGAAATGATTAATTGGCAAGTTTAAGCTTATTTCTTCGATGTTTATCAAATGCTTCCAAGCGTTTTGAATTACAGTCGTTGGAACATCCTCCCATGCTCTTCGAATTATATACGTCAACTCTTTTAAAGAAATATTTTTTAATTTTTCAGCAGTATCATTTCCTGGTGAGGTTAAGTAGCAAACTTTTCCTGTATTTAACTTTCATGCTTTTAATTATGTTCTGATCTAATGGTTGCAGTATTGCTGTCGTGTTTGGTGGAAGGAATGTGATTTTGAAGTCAGAGTCTCCGCTTAGCGATTCTGTGCCATGACATGTAGCATTATCTATTAATTAGAGTGCTTTGGCAGGCAAACCCTTCATTTGTAAATGTTTCTTCATTTTTGGTATAAAATCATTCCTTAAATAAAGATGTGGTTTGCCAAGCATTCTTAGATGATCTATAATAAAGTATTGGATCCCAATTTTTAAATACTCGAGGATTCCTCGCTTTTCCTATTATCAATAAATCGAGTTTGTGACATCCAGTAGCATTACAATATGGCATTATGGTAACACGTTATTTAGAATATTTCCTTCCTGGAGAATGTTTTTGATGAATGGCAACCAATGTTTTACGATCTAAATTTTTAAAAATTTAAAATCCAAATTAAAATCTTGCGCCATAGATTCATCACAAGATAACTTTTCTCCAGATATAGCTTTTAAGCGAATCCCATGACGCTTTTTAAAATTAGTGATGTATCACTGACTCGCTCTAAAATTGGATTGACCGAGTTCTTTAGCAATATCCAGTGCTTTTAGTTCTAATAATTTATCATTCACAATATTTTTTTTTAGTCCGTTCTGCGAAAAACCACATATACAAATTGGTTTCAACTGAAGGAAACAAGGTTGGTCTAATTTTTACTGCAGTTTTTGGTGCGATTATTGAGTTGGAAACGAAAGTCTAGAATTTTCTCCCTGTTTTTCTTAATGTTGTAAAGAGTTGATTTGTTTATTGCATATTTTTTGAAAATTTCTGTTGAAGACACATTATTGTCCAAATCTTTTAGAATTAAATTTTTTTTGAATATTGGTATCGTACTTTTTTTCGGCTCATTTTCAAAAAAATGTTATTCCAAAATAAATATTTTAAATTGCAAAATTATGTATGTAATAAATTACTAAAAACAACTTATTTTGTTTCATGTTCTACACCGTAACAATTTTTATTATGATTCACAGTTTTTCATTAATCACCTTTTGTTAATAGCGCACTGATAGGAATGGAAAAATATAGAACGTCTATGACAACAAACAAGCCTACTACACGAATCTCATTGAAGCGCACTTCTACGTATTCTTGTTCAGTGGGTAGGTATGTCAGATTTACAGTTAAATTTCAATGAGCGTAAGTTCCTGGAACTAGGCAATTGCAATATTGTATCTTGGAAAATATGGACGTATACAGGGTGTTTCCACATAGGTGGTCCATAGAGCAGGAGGTGATAGTACTCACCTAGTCAAGTGAAAAATTGTATGGCGTGGGGGAGGGGTCCATATCAACCGTTTTGAAGTGACAGGGTGATTAAGAAAGAATTCTAGTTTTTCACAATACACCCTGTATGGTAAAAAGTCCAGGGTATACTTTCTTTGTCAACAGTTCATTGTATGCAACGACTGCTTAACCGTAACCGTACTACTCTCCCCTCAAGAGCTATGGTAGTCTAAAGCTGGCTTCCCACGACGTGTGGTTTCACACGCCGCGCCGCGCGAGCACAAGCCAACGCGCCATGGGAAGGGTCCGACTCGAGGTGGCGCGAGCTCGCTTGTGCTGGCGCGCCCGATCCATTTCCAGTCGGTAACTTCAAAGGAGCGGCGCAAGCGTGCGCGAGGTGGCTCGAGGCGGCGCGTGACATTTACTCTTCATTTCGGTGGCACCGCGCCGCAAATCAACTTGATCCAACACGCGCCGTGGAAAGTGTATGGCGCGGCGCGGGCTGACGAAAGCTCGTAGCACGAGCTGGCTTGGCTCGTGAAACCACACGCCGTGGGAAGCCACCTTAACTATAAATTTCGGATTGTTTTACCTCTTCTTTTACGTTGTCATCTTTTTTTGTAAAAAGGCAAACTTTTAAAAAAAAAAACTGTTGACTCTGGACTCTTATCTTTAATTTAATTTGATCTATTCTACGTACTGTCTGTAGTCGTTAAGAATTTATTAGCACATAACCAATTTATGTCATACCGAAATTAGACGATATTATTTAAATGACGTATTTTCAGTCACTAAGGGAACCAATTATCTTTAAGGCCGCTCGCAGATTGGCGAGCGGTGAGCGTTGAACGGTGCGCGATAAGCGGCAAAGTTTTCGCGTTGATCCGCTTTATATTTTAGTTGCATCGTACTATTTAGTGCATAATGATGTCACGTCTTATAAGTAAAATGGTATTACTCGACAATTTACGATTAAAGAGATTGATTTTAGCAAGAAAACGGGAAAGACTAGCAATTTGAAAATAAATAAAAACCGGTTGGAGTCGTGAATTTAACATATTCTTTGAAGACCTTCCCAAAAATTCTGAGCAATTTTTTGAATTTCTACGAATATCAATTAAAACTTGCGATTACTTTTTAATAAAACTTAGAAACCGCCTGCAGAAAAAAAAAGACAAACTTCAAAAAGTCAATAAGTCCAGAGGAAACACTTTATATTACACTAAATTACACCACAACTAATGGGCAACGCGCTCAGCCACCGCTTAGTTGAGCTGAGCTGTGAAAACACTGCTTGGCGATACAGTTAAACGCCCTTCAAAGTGAAAACTTTCGTAGCGATGGCCTTGCTAAGCAGTGTTTTACCTCTCACAGCTCATCGCTCACCGTTCGCCAATATGAAAGCGACCTAAGAATAAGTTAGAAAGTAGCTGTATGTACTACATATGCATATACATATAAATAACAGTGCAGATTTTAAATGCGGTCAGAAATATAAAAGCGCTTCTATTGAAAAAGTTGTTTACAAAAATATCATTCGCTTAGAAAGAGGTCGTTTATATTGAGGTCACTTATATCAAAAAATGTCATTTATATCGAGGTCGCTTATATCAGAAATTCACTGTAATACCCAAGATGAATGTCCTTACGTAATTTCGTATGGTCACCCATCTGTGCAAGTTCATCGGACAGTAAAAATTATTTAATCCATTTTCATAGGATTTCAAATTTTACAAAAAAAAGCATCTAGGACTCATCGTTTTTACAGTATACATAAAAAACCTAAATTTTTATATAACAACACTAAGAAGGGGTTGCCCGATTTAGTCTATTTTTGATGCTTTATTTACTATTACTATGAAAACACTGTGTGCGAAATTTCAGCCCTCTACGTCAACGCGTTCTCATAGGCAGTGTTCAAATATATAGTGAAAAACGAAATTTTTGAATGGCAACCCAATGAAGGAGTTGCCTGATTTTCGAACTATAATTTACTTTTTCTTTTTAAATCCCGTGGCAAAATTTCTGCTCTCTAAGTCAATGCGTTTTCGAGTTATCGTGAGAACGGACAAACGAACAGACAAACGGATGAACGGACAGACAGGCATGCTAAAATAGAAATAACTTTTAATATTATGCGCGGGCATCCAACCCATTTTGTTCTACCATCATTATTTCGATGTGTTACAAACGGAATGACAAACTTAGTACATCCTATAAATTTTATCTAGGGCACGGGCTGCTAACCTATTGGTCGCGACCTCGAATGGGGTCGAAACGGGTTTTCTTACACAGTAACTAAAAAAATATTCACTAGTTATAATGCAATGTCAGACATGTCCGTAGATGTTAAAGAGCAGATTTTGAATAAAATCAAGGTTTAAACATTGTGAAAAATATATTCGTTCAGATGATATCAAAGAAGGGTTCAAATTTTATAGTGGACTTAAAACTACTACAAAAAGTGAAGATATTATGGAGAAGATAAATACGTTTTTTGAGACTGGAGGATTAAAGTGAGAAACGTCTGTGGGATTTGTACGGATGGTGTACCATCTACGATTGGGTCAAAATTGGGCTTTCAGAATAACGTAAAGGAATTAGCTTCCCAAACAACCAGTAAGACTCTTTAACTCCTTCGCTTATAAAAAAATGATAAAAAATGATATCAAATCTGGGAAAGGAAACGAATATTATCGCATTTCATGATAATCTCGGGGCATTCTTATCTCTGCTGCAAACCTGGCGAAGAAAAAATAAATCTTGGCAACATTGCCATATTTGAGAAACTCTGCACTATGGAATGAATCTGAAGGTGAAATAAATGAAAATTTGAAGGAGGAGTTTACTGGCCATCTTGAATCCCTTGAAAACGAACATCAGCGTTACTTCCCTGAAGAAACTACATTGACACGAATCCATTCTCTGTTTCCCTTGATGTAACCAACATTCCCAATGAATTACAAGATGAATTCTTGGATTTGTGGAATTATCGAAATGATTCCTCAGCACGTAACTTGTTTAATGAAAAATTGCACACACAATCCTAAGGTGGTATGTACCATTCATACTCAAATTTGAAAATGCTTGCCTTTTTACTTTTAGTTCCATTTGTGTCTCTATATCTCTATGAGAGTGGATTTTCAAATCCTCTTCGTTTGAAAACGAAATAAATAATTAAAATCAAATGTTGAAAATGACATGAGGTTGGCATTAACAAAAACTTACCCGCAAATTTTGAGGCTGATTAATAACATGCAATTTCAACCATAGCATTAAGTTAATTATTAATCATAATTTAAAATAAAATCATACTAAAAAAACTATTCTCGTTGTTGGTTTTTAATTACTTTATTAAAAATGCTTTTATATACAGGGATCGCAACCCGAAAAAGGTTGGGAACCTATGATCTAGGGCAGGTGTGGCCAAATTTTCGATAACTACAGGCTACCTGTTTCCTTAAATTATATATACCAACATCCTGTTAAGTGATCATAAGACAAATAGTAATTTAAAGCCAAAAATAAGTTTAATTTAAAACAACAATAGATAATACTAATACATATTCAATATCAAGTTTTTTTATTAAGAGAAAATAATGATTTCTTCGGACAAACTAATATCACCTACTATTTTTTATGTCGTATTAGAGGATGTACTGGAAACAGGAAATTACAAATTTTCGACAAGCTTTTCATATTTGTGTTCATATATACTTATAGTTATTCGTAAACATGCTTTCAAATGATCATCTGTCAAACGGGAGCGATGTTTTATTTTAATTGCATTCATAGTAGAAAATTTAATTTCGCTGAGGTAAGTGAACGGAAAAAGGTTGTTAAATATGCTGCACATCTCCATAAACATGGATATTTATCTTCACAAATTCCAATAATTATTTTGAGATGAAGCTCTTGATTTAAAAAATCTATCGAATTTTAAGTTAAGGATTTCATTGTCAACTACTCCATGACCAAAAAATTTTAAGTTTTTTAATTTTATTAATCTTTCTTCTATGTTTATTTCATCATTGAATGGCAATGGAATGATAAATAAATTAAGAAAAAATAATATCGAACAGAATGAAGAATTTTGTGCGGTCTGTGCGGATTCATGTCTCATTTTATTAATGTTAATTGCCGAGCATACCCGTTCTACATTAGTAGAGGCACGAGGAAGATCTTTTAAATAAAAATTAAGAAAAATTCGAAAAACAAATTTAGAAACATTCGAAAAAAGAATTTAGAAACCTTAAGGAAAATTAAAGAATCATCGAGTCTCTTACCAAGTGATAATCATCTGTTAAATTTTTAAAGGGAACTAAAATCAAAAACGCGTCATCGCCTAAGTTTTGTAGATTTAGAACGAGGAACTGGAATTAAAAAAACTTAAATTAACAAAACATTTTTTTCATGTCGAGACGTGAGGGTACATATAGAAAGGCGGGCGACTAGGAATAGTTACGCGGTCGACGCTTTGGCCATTTCTGCCCCATAGATTTCATCTAGGTTATAAAAACGGTGTGGAAGTGTTTTTCTTTATTTCGTAAGTGCCAAAAATTCTTGTTGATTTTATTGCTAGATGTGCTCCTTACGGCTCACAGCCTGCTTCACAATGTTGCACTAATTCAATTGCAATTTTTTCATTTTATTTCATCGTCCGTGAACTTAGTAGGAACGTCTCCACCGTTCTTCGTTTGAAATCCGATCTTGCAACTAATTTGTAGAATACGACGCACATATCTATTTGCAAATTCAAAATACATCTCGCAACACTGATTTCACATTTGAGTTAAACATTCGAAGTTTTGTTCTGACTGAGATTACATTAGAGTTACATATCAAAGAGTTCGAAAAAAATAGCACTCCTTAATTTGTTTATTTTGGAATTATTATTATTATTTATATACGAGCAAGATCAGAATAACTTACAGGATATACTAGAATTATTAAAATGCCTTGAAATCAATTTTGAGAAATTTGAGTTATCAAAGTGTTGGTATTTTTTTTGTATTGAGTGCTGCCAGTTTTCTGCGATAATAGAAAGAATGGACAATTTAAAATTAGAAATCTGTGTGGTTCCATGTTAAATTGAACTGCAATAGCAACCAAATTATGAAAGCTTACAAATAATTTATAAGGATGATGTACCAGGATGTAAACAACAAACAGTCTGTGGAAGACCATCGACATCAATGAACTATGAAAGAATAAACAAAATAGTTAAAATAATTGCGGGACATGAGGAAATAGGTGAGATGTGGGCTTATCAGTATACGACCAGGAAAGCAAAATTCAGTCCAAGCAGTGACTATATAGACCAAAAAGATAATTGAGATAAAAAAAATAAAAATAAAAAAAGGTTCGACCCTAAAGAGATGACAACTATTCTCTGAGATTTTAAAGCATATTCCTTACTACAAGTTCAAGAAATTTTGAGAGAATTTCAGTGGAAAATTTGAATTTACTCACCCTTTAGTCCAAATCTGGCCCCATATGTTTTTTTTTATTCCTAAATTAAAGGAAAACTTAAAGGGCATGAACTGGAATTCATTAACTGAAGTCAGGACATGGGTTAGGAAAAAGGAAAGGAATCTGTTTGCTATAGAGAAGATTTGGAAAAATGGCATGCAAAGTGTCTCAATGTAGAAAATAAGTTTTAAAAGTTCACAGATAGTATTGTTTTATCATATTTAGGTATTCCGAGAACTTTTCAATTTACCCTCGCCTCTGTTTTTATTGTTTCAAATCAGAACACAAGAACTATAAAGATATAGGAAATATGTGTCTATACACGACAAACCTACCTACATTAAAATAATAAAAAATGGTACCTGATAAGTAAGCATTTCTCTCGGAAAAAAATCATACGCAAGCCAACACTTCATACAAATTAAAAGTCACTTATCTTCTGTGACTAAAAATATTTCTATCCAACCCAGACGATATTTGACACATCTACATATTTCTCGGAATAAAATTTTTTCCTGAACATTTTTATCGTGAGAAATGCTTACTAGGTAGTCTCGCTGGCAAGTTAGGTAAAATAATTTAGGAACATATATATATAATAATTATTTTGAATAAATTCACTTGTTTTATAGTATTGAGGGTTTCAATTATACTCATCAAAGTAGATTTTCACTCGTGTGCCAGTACAAGAACCGTTTTCGCCCTCTTCACGATCAAGATACAAGAATATAATAATAAATAATAATAAAATAAAATCAGGACAAACGAGTTCTGAATCAGCAATGTGTTTTAAGAAACTAAACTGTGCAAATTTATTTTCAAATGTACACCAGCATTAAAAATTATAAAGAAGGACGCTGTAAGTTCAGTTATTTATTCTTCTTTTGTCTAATAATAATTCGGTTTTTTTTAGGAATAAAAATAAGTGAAGAATATTCATTTAACCAAAATGTTACCAAAAAATTACCAAAAATATGTTCAATCGGAAGATTTGAATTTTACCCAAATTTGATTGCAATTTGGATTGGAGCCCTACTCTATCCCCTTAATACATGTGTTCTGAAAATAAGTAAATTAAATTGCTACATTTCTTGTAAAATTTCATCGAATCTATAGAAAATATATCCTCGTTGAGAAAAAACTTACTCTAAATCTACTCGTAAAAATTACATTTAATTATATAAGCGAATTACAGAAGCACCTAAACCTATTTCTATTATACTTAAAATAAATATTTTTATCAATAAACATTCAAATAGCTGTAGAAAAGTGCATTGCAATTGATGACCTCTAAATAGGGAAGCGAAAGACACATAACCTGTAATCATCAATCAATTACGTACAGCAGTTAAGTCAATTCTATAATACAACAATTCTGATAGAATCCCAAGGTTTTAAACACTATAGAAGCACTTCAAAGATTTCGTTTTTAAATACATATCTTACACATGCACACGACCATATTTAATGATTCGAATTGATTTAATTTGCTGATTATGTTGCAGAAGACGATCGTGATAGAATAAAATTAACTGCCCACCATTGAGCAGTTATCACGTGAGATATCACATCTAATTGTATTCAAATGGATCTAAAGTTAACAAATTTTCATTGATGACCCCTTAGATGGTTTTAATAAATCTTTTATTCTCAAAAAATATAACGGTGATGAACTTATTTTATTTATTAAATTCAAATACGGGAACTCTTTTGTAGTATTAGTATACAAAAGTTTTAATTTACATTAGAAACTATATACAATTGTTAATTTTATAAAAAATGTAAACTCAACTTTGAGTATAGGTTGTTGCCATATAAAGCTTTCAATTTTTCATGTAATTTTTCAATACTGTTTAAAACCCGTTGACTTATATATAACGAGCTGGAACTTTGCACACGAAAATATTATAAATAACAATATATTAAGAAAAAAACTTTTAAAATAAATAACTTTTGCAAATAAAATGAACTAAAATGTAAAAAAAAATATTTCTTTCAGTTCTGAGTCATATTCATAAAAAAAAGCTTCATTACAAATAAGAAATTCTAGAACTTCGATTAAATCTTAAAAGTTTGGGAATCCATAACTATAATTACAATTGTCTAACTGCAACTCATTCCCAAACTTTTAAGATTTAGTCGGAGTTCTAGCATTTTTTATTTGCAATGAAGCTTTTCTTGTGTATATGACTGAGAAAAAAACATTATTTTTTACTCTTTAGTCCATTTTATTTACAAAAGTTTTTTTAATACCTATATTTTATTTTCTAGATATTGGTCATAAATTCTCTCGATTCTCGAAAACCGTTTCTCGGATTTCGACTCTCGAATCTCGCCTCTCAAATCATGACTCTTGAATCTCGAAACTCGACTATCCAAATTCAACTCGGTAATCGCGACTCTCGAATCTCGGCTCTCGACTCTCAAACTACGGCTCTCGAAACTCGACTCCAGACCCTCGAGACTCGAATAGCGCCTCTCGAATGTCGAAACTCGAAACCCGTCTCTCGAAGCTCGACTCTCGATTCTCAACTTTCGGAACTCGACTCTCGATTCTCAACTTTCGAAACTCGACTCTCGATTCTCAACTTTCGAAACTTGATTCTTGAATCTCAACTCTCGAATTTTGACTCCCCAAACTCGACTCCCGTCCCGACTCTCGAAACTCGACTCTCGACTTGACTCTCGAAACTATCCTCTCGACCCGACTCTCGAATCTCGACTCTCGACTCATATCACACACGGTCCAAATTGCACAACCCCAAGGGTGGTATTTACCACCCCACCCCAAAACCCCTCAATACTCTTTCGTCACGAAAGGCACTGTCAGGCGCTCAGACATTTATGCGCTCAGTCGTATATAAAATCAGACACACAGTTTTTTAGTCAGTGATCTGTGAGTTGATAGAAAGTTAAAAAACAAACTAATTTCAACTTCGAATATGAGTGAAATCAGGTAACGCCATAGACAAATTTTGGTTTTTGAAATCTATTTTAAATACTGTTAAAATCGCCTTGATTTATAGTGAGCTGAAATTTTTCTTTGGCGGCACGTCTACAGGCTATGTAGATAGAGGAACGTCATATAAGTGTGTGTATAAGGCCATACACAGAGTGTTTTAGTTCAAATAGCCTTCAATATCATTGTCTCTTTCTCAACAATTTACTTCAAGTTCATTCATAGAGTCAGCAGATCCTTGCGGGCAGTAATATTTTGACGGTTTCGCCTCGTAAGGCTATCATGGTAGAAAACTTTTTTTTATATAGTTTTAGTGAAATATGGATGTCGGTTAAAAAGACTCTCCAACAGGCAGCTTTTATCTCCAAAAGCATTTTTCCTATTGTTTACCTAGTTTGTTTGTGGTAGTTAATTGTTTCTTGGTCATTTTAGATATTTTGTCCTGGAAAATGTCTCATAAGATTGATTCTAAGAGCAAATGCTCTATCTTCCAGAAAGTATTGAGCCAAACCTCATTTTCGGAAGAAGAAAAAGTTTTTTTTACATTTTTACCATCTATTTAACATGCAGAATTTGACATTATTTCATATCTTAGAAAAACTATCCTCAATTTCCCTCTAAATATCTTCATTAGGTAGCTTCTCACACGACAAAGTTCTTATCTATCAAATTATTTCGTATTTTTCCAGAATTATAGTAAAATTTACTTGCAGTATACAAACTCATTGTTGCCACATGAACTCTTTTATATTGAGTTTTTTCTATAGAAAAAATTGACTTATGTATTCCGTTACGACAAGCATTTAATGCTAATATTTTGACCGTAAGCAGCATTCGATGCTATTATTCTTGTATTTTAACGATGTTTTTAATATAATAATAAAAACCCCAAATTGCTTAGAGATTGAACAAGTCCTAGGCTAGGTTAAATGTCAACACTGTTTTTGGAAATTAAAAAAAAAAATAGATTAAAATTAATACGAACTACAAATTACCAACAGAGATAAAAAAAAAATCGAACTTAAATTTAGTTTTTCGTAAATAGATAATCAAATTTTTTATCGGTGAAACTAACATTAAGATTAAATTTTGCTTTTAATAGAATTGTTCATTTGTTGTGCATTAAAAATGTTTGTTCATTTCATTTGTATTTTTCGAAATCGACAATTTTGTTCTTGTTCACTGTAAAATACACACATATATGTACATACATAAATATCATATCAACTCCTCTCATATTTCAAGCTTATAAAAATAATGTAAAAATCGTATCACTAATCTCTAACTAATCACTAACTCTATATGTTATAAAAAACACAACGACGGCAAGGTAGAGAAAAAGTAATTATTGTTTATGTACATAACATCAAAATTATTGCTAATTATAAATAAGGGGAAATATATGTATTTAAAGCCTTCTTTGAAAATTTTGTTTGCTAGCATACTAAGTTATTTACATAAAGACGTCACCATTTAAAACTTGTTTACTGCACATAAAAAAATAATTAAAAACTCGTTTTTAGACTGTTCGATATAATGAGTACCTGGCTTCTGTTTTAATCTTAAACTTTTTTTTTCTTTAGATAAAAGTTTCCATCCACGTAAGAGATGAGTATCTCTTCCAAATTTTTTTTCTATTGTGTTTCTCACTCCCACAAATTCACAACAGATAAGTAATTAGTAATTGCATAACATAATTCATGAGAATGTAGTTAATTAATTACAATTATGGTGTCGATTGTGATCTATTTCAAAATTATTAACATTTGGTACATAAGAAAAATTTGCATGAAAAATATGCTGAAGAAGTTTATATCCGTAGTTTTCCGTTATATATGTATTATTAAACAAAATTAAGATTAGCGCGATAAGCTATAAAAAATAGATGCAATTTATCTCAGGTGAATTAGACATAGAATGGGTGGATATATCTAGTAATGATGAAAACATGAAATTTTCTTATGTCTTCGATGTCCTGGAAATATCCGCACAAGTATTCGTTCAACGTGTTAAACTAAGATCTCTACATTTCAGAAGAGCTCTTTAAATATGTTTTTAGAAGAAAATAGTTAGGAACTGAATTTGAAATTTACAATTTTCTCCAAAGCCAGGTAGATGAGAGTATTCGACAAAATACCTTCATATCTATTTTTGCATGTGTAAACTCTAACGCTATTTTCGGGACATCCTGTGAGCTATGTTTTCATTTTTATAAAATCTTTAATTCCAAAACGGTTAACCAATTCGATGCGGTTGTTATTTGTTTGAAAAATCACAAAGCTCTTTACGAAGAATTCCAATGCATTCACTGTTTTATTCAGTAATAGTTTTGAGGTTAGGAAGTAGGGTTGCCGCTGGCGGAAATAATATGGGACACGAATTTCTGATAAAAAGGACAGGAAGGTGACGAAAACTAAAAACTTTGAGCTTATATTTTGTTTAAACGTGGAACATACATATATTATTAAAATAATAAAAAAAACATTAACATAACAATATTTTCAAATTACATACACATATAATATTAAATTTTACACCAATGGGATTTTTATTTGTTAAAAATTAGGTGTCCATACTACATTTGTTTTATTTGTTATAAGCTCTTTTGCCGCCAATATATTGTGTAGTGTTTTAATTTCTAGTTTATTTCTGATTTTCGTTTTACAAAGTGCTAGTTGTGAAAAAATTCTCTCGGCTGCTTCGGAAATGTGTGGCAAACTGGGTAAATTAAAAATAAATGTGCTTAATTCTTTAAAGCAATTTTCCCCTAATACATTTTTCATACAAGAGATTTTATCCCAAAAGCTTTTAATATCTTCAGAAATATCAATCGTCTGACATTTTAGTAGTCTCCATTGGTCACTAACTTTTCTATTTCGAATTTATCCTCTAAGAAAAATTTAAATGCTTTTAATAATGGTAGAATTAATTCTGTACTGTTTACAACTTTTTTAGGTCGAAGTAAAGATAACAATTTTAATTTCTCATTTTCAAAATCAAAGCGCATCAATATCTGTTCAGCTAATTCCATATAGAATTCTAAAATATAACTTTTAACTTTCAAAATATCCTCTTTTGTTAGATTTACTTCTTCAATTAAAAACTAAGATCTAGCACCATAAAATACATCTTCAATTCAAAGTTGATTTGATTTATTTCTTATATCAATATTATTGAGAGATTGAAGATACTTTGGATATTCTATTTTCAAGATATTTCCTACTATAATGTGAAAATTTTCCTCTATTATATTATAGAAATACTGTAATCGAACCTTTTCTTCCTGAAAATCTAAATTCATTGCATTTACAATCTTTAAAATATAACTCATAAAAGTGAAATATATGTTATCGTTTTTGGATCATCCAAGCTTTCTGAAATTTCTTTCGTTAATGAATTATTGGATTCCTGTATACAGGAAATGAAGTACAACTTCAGCGCATCCCATTTTTCTAAAATTCGATTTACTACATTTTCCATGGAAAGCCAACGAGTATGAGAAAGCCCTAGAATTTTATGAACTTTCAAACCACAATATTCCTGGAATTCTTGCAATTCAATAGTTCGTTTCGGACTGTGTGCAAAACAGTTATAAATGTCCTAACGAAGTGTTTCAACGTATGCTGGCATTTTCTTGCAAGCCTTAGAAGCACATAAATGCAATGAGTGACAGGTGCAGCGCATAAAGAAAATATCTCTATTCAAATGTTTGAACCTTGCCTGAACACCCTTTAATTCCCCACCCATTACACTTGCATTATCAGTGCCTAATCCAATGATGTTATGTGCAGTAATATTCAAGTTTTTTAAAAGCTGTAATATCTCATTGAAGATTGATTCAGAATCACATTTCACTAATTTCAGTAAACCTAAGAATCGATCCCCTACTCTTTTCATCTTGTCATCGAAATATCTCACTACTACAGCCAAAGATTTACAATTACCTAAATATCTTGTCTCGTCAATTATAAGAGAAATATTCTTATCTCTAACACTTTCCATTACATTACTTTCACCTTTTTTCGTCCACATTTAATTTTATTTGCAATTTTGGAGTCAGGGCAGCAAGTTTTCAATAAATTTGGAAGGTAGTCCATTAAAGCAAAATGACAAGTTATGTACCTAGCAAAACATAACCAGTGTAAATTCTGCTGCCGTCACGTTCTTCAATTCATTATAATTTGTTACACTGCAAAAAGCTGCAATACCAATTTGATTTTTCTTACTTTCAACATTTTTTTTGTGATTTATTCGTTGCTCATGCCGTCTTAGATGACCTAAGTGGTTTTGAAGTGGCTTTTCACACCCAACACAAAATGCCTTTTCATTTTTCTTTCGAACACCCAAGAAAATTCCTTTTCCCAGGAATCTTACTAATATTGTGGGTAAGTCTTTTTAAAATAGATGTCATTATTGGTATGTATCGCCCTAAAATTATTAAGAAGTGAATTACTCTCACATTTATTTCCAGGATTTAATTGATACGCTTCATTATCACTTTCAATGTCTGAATCTGACTCCACAGTCATACTCACACGTCGAACTTTCGCAGGATTTTCATCTGGGAGTTCAGATAAATTAGTTTTTCTGACCACAAACCTAATAATAACAAATTTTACATAAGATATCAACAATAAGTATTTAGAATTATTAGTGTTACCTATCCATTTCACAAAATTTTTCTTTCACTGGAGACTAGACGCATTCAACACAACTATTCAACATAAGAAAAATGACAGGAAAATTAGTCTATAATATCTTGAAACTTTTGAACGCATTGGGTTCTCATTCGGCGCTTCAACCTATAGCGCCGACGTGCGCGTTGCATTGTAACTACTGCATGCGCATTTTGCTAGACTTTTGTGCCTAGATGTGTCATCAGCTGCGTGCGCAAAATTATTTGCTTATGATGAGAAATATTAAACTGAATGATTAAATGGGAATATATTAACAATCTTTGTTCCAAAGAGGGACGAAGGGACAGGAATTATTGATAGCACATTTTTGGGACTACATCCAGTCCCAAAGGACAGAAAACGGCGACCCTGTTAGGAAGTAATGACTCCATACAAATTGTGTGATATGAGAACCTCTCCTTTCCACTGTTGATTTAAGAATGAAAACAAAAACTTTCTCGCAAAAAATTCTTTTCATCTAATACCGCAAGCTTTGAGATTAATTTAAACTTCAGGGTATGTGGTATTATCTTACAACTACAGCGAAAGGTTTCATATAGCAAACCAAATCTGTGTTAATATTTGACGAAACTTTATGCTTATACATATTTATACCCTGTATATATACATTTATAAGAATAGAGGCCACTTATTATAATAGTGAATATATAAAAACGTGAATATATTCCGAAAATTCGCAATTGACAAGTCACCATACAACAGTTTTTTGATATCGTTTTGCTTAAGGAGATATGCGTGATTTTCTTTTTTCGAAGAACTTTTCTGTACCCTCATTATTCACTATTTAATTCTTGATCCATTAGCCCCAGATGTGTAATTTTGGACTTTATGGTAAGATAAAATAGATGGCTCTCAGAAATTATTTCAAGGCTTTCTTTCAGCAGTTTGCGTAATGACACCAAGCTAAACACCCTAAAAGTAAGTTTATTTCATTAAATGAGAGTATAATAATGAATAAATGGAAGATATTCGAGATCATTTTTCTGTCTAAATAAGCCTATACGATTTTTTATGCTTTAGATGAAATATGTACTAATATATACTAAGTTTTGCATTCCATTTGTGACACATGAAATAATGCTGGCTGCTGGTAGTGCAAATTGGATTAGACATCCACACAATATATTAAAACTTCTTTTGATTTTCCATGTCCGTCTCTCAATCCGTGCGTGTCTTGCTAACTCGAGAATGCGTTCACTTACAAAGCATTTGTAAAAAAATTCTGGATTTAAGTTCGAAAATGACAAATCAGGTAACTGCTTTCGTTTTTAGGGTTCCGTACAACAAAAGGAAGAAACGGAATCTTTATAAAAGATCGCCCTGTCCGTCTGTTTGTCTCGAGAATGGCAGAATTTTAGATATTCATGACGTGCACATGTATCGATAGTTAAACATTATTAAATATTTTTTATGAAATTTTTAATGGACGTGGGATGGGCCCCCTAAAAAAATGTTTTTGTTTTGTATCTTGTGAGGTATCGTTTCGAAGAGCTACTTTCAAGTATTACGAAATAAAAAAATCAGAATTTTTGGTGAATTGGCTATAAAGATATAGCCCAAAATGTGCGAAAAATGCCGTACCTCCCCTGTTTTTCTAGGTTTTTAAAACTAAAATCTTGATGATATAGCATTAGTAGATAACAGGAAAACTGCAGCTTCTTTCGTCAGCCTTATAGTTGCTGCAAATTCCTTTTTTTGTGTTAACTTATAAGTCAACTCTTACTAATATGACCGACTTTTATAAATTTGGTTAGATTTAAATATACTGGAATTCGATCGATCTAGTACAGAACCCTGATTGAGTGAGCCTGACTCTCTTTTAACTGAATTATATATTATATATATGGACACTGCCTGGCATTTTAATAAAAGTACTAAATGAAATTTTAAAAACTGGGCTTAATCGGTTTCTTGGTGTAGCCTGAGACAACTTACAGCTATATATGAAAATCTCCATATGAACCCGGATCACTTTCTGAAAGCTCTTTAACTTTTTATCATTGAGAAGAATTTATGTGGCATACTACAGTAAGAGAGAGATAGAATGTGTAGAGCTTTCTATTAGAGGACCATTAGATCGTTTTAGTTGAACCGCGTTTTTGTGAAGTTTTGCATATTTAGATGTAAGTTGTCTCAGGTGTAGCCACAGCGCGGATCTAGCATTGAAAGTAGGGGGGGGGTCATACTTGGAACTACGTGGAACTAGGAAATCTGCATTAAGCGGTGTGGATGATGTGTCATTTTTTAGTATACTTTTTTTTTTTACAAAAACTAATTTTTTTAATAGAATAGGGTGCAAACTGCAGGAGTTATTCAAGCCCAACTTTTCTCAGTTTTACACACTGGCATATATAATATGGACTGCTCGATATGCTATTTCATGCGGGTGTCAAAAATAGTTCATACGTCGCTGCCAACATTGAAAAATCCATTGGCGGAAAGTTGAAAAGTGAAACCTCTCGAATTTCTATTTACCCAAATAATTAATTTAAAAACATTTATTTCGACAAACCCACTTATTTATTTATTGTTTACAGCCGTTTCTCAGTTCGCACGTTACATAGAAAAGTGACCCAACTCAAAAAATGCAACTTTTCAGGACAGCGAAAAAACGAAAAGCTGTACATAGAATTAATTCTAGCTTAACGTAGTAATTGTTTGCTAAAAATAGTCTGAACTCTTAAATTTGTTAGTAAATATATTTCTGAAGTTTTTGTTACCGCAGTTGGCGAGGTTAGCTGTTAATCCCGCATCCTCTTAAGTTGTGTCGCTTTTTTTTGTTGCGAAATAAATATTTTTACAAGTTTTTTTTTAAGTGGCACAACTCAAAATAGGATTTTTAAGAATTAAATTCCGTACTTTGAACTTTGTGGAAAAATGTCATAACTCATAATATAATTTGTAAGAAATAAATGCTGTTTTGTGGAAAAGTGACACAATTTAAAATAATACTGTTGAAATGTCGAAAACATATTTACGTTTGTTATGAAGATCGTCACAAGTCCCAAAGTGACACTGACACACTGTTCTATGAAGAATATATCTGTTCTTAAGTAACAGAAAAGTGATACTATCGCTATCTAGCGGCAAAAACAATCAGATAGAAATATTCCAATTTCATGGTGTAATTAACTCAAAAACGACAAATTTTGAGTTAGATAACATTTCTATGTGACGTGCGAATTAGTAGATGGTGCTTAGATCGAAAGAGAACGCTATATAGAAATGAGCCCACTTTCTGCAGTGTATTTATATATAGTCAGTCCATATTTTAAATGTCAGTGGTTTTACATAAGACCACTGCAAATATTTTAGAATTTTAGGAGTGTTACATGCCAAAATTACCTGAAAAGAGGCTTATCTCTCTTTAAGGCGAAGAAATTGCCATCAGCAATTGATTCAAATTCCTCAGTTAAAAACAAAAAGTATTTCCCATAGAACGACTTGGGACAAATAAAAGTTTTAAATTTCAACCCAAGTCGTTTCAATAGAAAAAAGCCCCACGACAAATCTTACCTTCAGTAAGATTTGTCGAAAATAAAAATACGATATATATGTACATATATACCTACATACCTATCGGGCGCATAAAATATACTCGGTGAAGATTTAAACGATCAAGTCTTCACCAAAAAGTCTCCTTTCAGGAAATTGCCGCGAGCGGCATACATTCTGGGTGCAACAATGTATGCACGATAGCAAGACGATGGTTTGATATTTATGAAAATATCAAATTTCATTTCAACCATCGTCCGGCGCGGTAGGCTGAACACTAATTGTAAACAGGTAAAGAAAATAGAAGTTGCGATAAGATAAAAAAATAAACGTTTTGTGAAAATAACCATAAGAGGAAGTTTGTGAAAGAAAAAGTTTGTGAACAAAGCAAAAGTAAAAAAAAATCATAATCAATCCTGAAACGGCGTAGAGTGATTGCCTTCGACTAAGGTAAGCCCCGAAATATAACAGGAGTTAGGACTAAGTTAAGTTAGGGCTCTGATGTGGTAGCGAGGGAGTCTGTTTCGTGGCTTGGGAAGTGTTTCTCTGAGGTCCGAAGCCCAAATTCCGAGAAAAACCTATACACATACATCACATGCATAGAATAGCATTCATTGAAATAAATTTTTATTTTTTTAAGTTTTGGAATAAAATGTTTTTTTAAGTTGAATTACATAAATAAAAAAAGTATAAAATAAAAACTTTATTTTTTCAAATAACTCAATTAAATAAATATTTTTTTCTTCAAATTAAGGAGGGAGTGTCATGACCCCCCCCCCCCCCCCCCCAGACCCAACCCATGGATCCGCCACTGTGTAGCCATACAAAAATTGCGATTTTTTATGTTTACTGTGAAAATTATCAGTCATAGATGTTTTTATTCTTATTGAAAAGCTCTTCAGAATATGAAATCCTATGATATTGGTCATAATTATTTTTACTGTCGTTCTGAATTGCGTTGAAAAGTCCCTTCACCAAACAAACGTGCACATGCACCATGCGTAATTACATACTGGCGTTCATCTAGGGTATTGTAAGACTTGATCTTAGACAAATTCTGGCTTCTATAATTATTCTATTATCTTTTAAGCTAACTGGTGGGGAAATCTTTCAATACTGTATTATATAGCACCTTGCTTAAGTAGTCGAAATGTATAGACATAATATATATAAAATTATTCTCAAGTTTTACATCTAAAGGTAGCTTATTAAATATTTGAAAGCCCTTATAAACTATTCTGCGATGAATTATCTCTATACAGTGGCAGCCTAATAGGTTGTAAGTCTCCAACATAATTCATTAATTCACTTAAATAACTCGGAATATCACCTGAATTAATTCTAAATATAAAAATTTAAAACATTCATAATAATTCGTTGCTTAACACTCAACCAAACAAAGAATTTAACATAAATATGATAGATGTGTATCTGTTGCACTTTAAAATGGCTCTCATTCCCCTATTTGGAAGACTCTGTAGTCTTACATAAGAATTATTATCGCAAATAAACATGACTGTCGAACAATATTCGAAATGGGGCTTAATTAGTACGTTATATACATTAATTGAACTTAGTAAGTCTAATTTATTTCTTATTCTTCTAAAATATCTTATTTTCTTCGGAACTTTTATTTTTGTTATATGATCTATATGTCTTTTAAATTTCAGTGCCTTATCAATAATAATTCCTAAATACTTAATTTCATCAACTTGTTCAATTTGTCCATTATCCATTCTTAAATTCTGGTAAAGTTTATACTTAAATATCATAACTTAGTTTTACATACGTTAACCTTTAATGTATTTAATTTAAACCAATCTTCTAGTGTCCTGTTTTGTATCATTCCCTGTCACATATATGAGTGCATCATCCACAAAAAGAACAATTTTTGAATTTCTTAATACTTTGGTTATGTCGTTAATATATATAATAAACAGGAGAGGTCAAAGAATAGTTACTTGTGGAACACCAAACGATGTCATTATACAATCGGATATACATTATTCACTGAAGTTCTTATGCCTTATTTTCCAAATATGAATCAAACCACTTCAATTCTGTATTTCGAATGCCGTACATGAGTACAGTTTCTAAGGCAATCATATGAGGTCCCGTGGTTGTTCAGAAAAAACCGACCCCCTATGAATGATTAAATAAACAAGAAAAACGTTTTTTATTTGTTATCAAATAATTTAATTTAAACTATTACTTACTCATCTGCATTATACATAGCCGACATGATATAATTACAATGTGCTATAAAATTGGTGAACATTTTACTTTACGTTCTTCATTAGATTTTGTACAGAGACAGTATAGAACGTATCAGACACTATTTTAAACTGCTTCTTAAGCCGGTTCCACACAATGTGCGCATTTGTAAAATATTTGGCTATGCGTCTCGTTTACACACACCTCTTCAAATGACATTTTTGACGAATGCACAAATTGTGTGGGACCGGTTTTAATATTTTTCGATTGGCCTTACTTGCGGACAATTTGGAGGATTCGCTTCCTTGGGTACTACGCGCATGCATTAGGCAACGTAAAAATCTCTTGTATTGGTAAGTTGCTAAATCTTGCCAAACGAAAGCTGATGCATCGTGCTTTCTAAAGAATGGAAGTAGTTGTTTCTGAAGACGTACCTTAATGTATACATTCGTATTGATTGTGCCTGTTGTCACGAAAGGTAATGATTTCTGCCACACGAATATATTTGGTGCACCGACGATTCTTAAACTTACGATCTGCATTGACCCGTTTTTTTGTCACATAAAATTCATACAAAATCCGACTCCTGGATTTTGCAACTTTGTTCTTTTCTGATATTCCGGTGTTCTCTAAACATGGAAACTTCGTAGGCTTTCTCATTTTTTTTTAATTCGATGGACCGTATAGAAGATAATGTTCCAGTTTTATCAAACATATCTCTCATTGACATAGGCGTAGATCTTGTATCGTAATCAGGGGGGGGGGGGTCATCTTACAAATTAAATGTAGCAACAAAAAAAAAACCATCCAGCGCCGTAAAACGCTTAGTTTAGCCACCGCAGTACTGCAGTACTAGGAAGGTTTCCGCATTAAACAGTGTGGATGATGTGTCATTTTTTGTATACTTTTTTACAAAGTCATTTTTTTAATAGAATAGTAGTTTAGGGTGCAACCTGCAGAAGTCATTCAAACCAAACTTTTCTCAGTTTTATACACTAGGATATGTAATATGGACTACTAGATATGCTTTTTCATTCGGGTACAATTTGTGTCAAAAATAGTTCATACGTCGCGTCGGTGCCAACATTGAAAAAAGCCATTGTTGGGAAGTTGAAAAGTGATTTTAATAAAGCCTTTAGAATTTCTGTTGAATATCTATGAGCATATTGCCTTTGGTAAAATACTTTTTATCACTAATTAATCAAAATAATTAATTTAAAAACATTTATTTTGACAAACTCACTTATTTATTTATTGTTTACATATTCCGTGTGAAAACAATTAATTTGCAATATTCTTCTTGGCTGACCTCCATTTTCACTGCATGAGCACTTTTGACTTAATGGCTTGTGATTATATATGTATAGCTTTTTATAGATGCAATCTTACCAGCGTTCCGTTATTTTGTTTACCTGGTGATGTAATATGAGGGGATAGGTGGTCGGCTTTTTTAGAAATATTCCTTTGTTCGGTGCTTGGACTTTGACACTAAAAGCAATTTTTTTCTTAAAGTCTTTTTTTTTTTTTTTAATATCAAAATGTTAAAACAAAATCCTTCATAAAAAACATATTTATAAATGGCCAATGTTGAATGCTGTCTAAACACCGAAAACACACCTCACCTCAACATTATAAACTATTTTTAGAAAAATTGATAAATTTCTTCCATTCACCCAACGCCAACTTGGAAGGAATCATAAAATATAGCCAATCCTCATCCAGCCATCTATTATGTCGCAAATACACCGAAGAATTTATGTGTTCGCCGGTGCCTGAGCAACTTTCGCAAAAAGAACCTCCAAAGACTTTGTAGTGCGTTCCAATTGTAATAAATAACGATGAAAAAAAAATGCTCCAGAGAAACTGAGAGAATCGTTTTTTTTTCGTTTTCTTTTTTCTGTTTTTTTTTTTTTTGTATTCATTGTACTTTCGAAAAATCCCTACACTCTCGATTCACCCTCGAAACAATCAAGTTAAGTTATTCCCGGGGGAGTTCCGTAGTATATATAAAATCCCAACAACTCCATTGAAATGTTAAATTCTCCCGTGTCTCTATCTCTATACGGTTTCCAGGCTACATAAAGGATAAACCTTATATGTATGTATGAGCTGAACTTATAAGCAACTACCCGAAGACGTATATACCTACATACAAACAGGATGTTAAGGGTGTACTTTCTTGTTTCAATTCCTTCGAAATCCTGAAGGGAATGTAGGTATGTACGCCGTTACGTAGTTAAGCTTCTTTTGCTGCCTGGTGAATGAGAAACGAGAATCCGGCAAATGCCAGAGAACAAACAATGAAATTAAATTTTTCATTTGAGAAACAATTATTATGAACTCTTCATCCGTTATCCTTGGGATTCACTCTGTGTTGTCCTTGTCCGATATCTTAACAACGCAGCGGTTAACTCCGGCTCTGCTTTTCATTTTCATCTTATCAAAAATAATTTTCCAGTTGAGACTGATCCCATTTTCAGCACACACCATCGCCCACTTGTGTACAGTACACATACTAACTTACCTACCTCGTAACGGGGCCCCGTTAATTCGTTAATAATTAATCAGTTCAGTATACCGAGCCTTATCTGATTAGAAGAGATTTAACGTATTTCTCCCGTTTTCTGGTCTGCCTGGTTTGCCACCCTGAGTGTGTGTAATTGAGGGATTTCCTTTGTTGAAGTTTTTGTTGTGTTTCTTTGAAGACCTTAGAATATCCTGCTACCGCATGTGTGGCGATGACTTTGATTTCTCCTGACTGTGCACAAGATGAATGTGTTCCAGATAATTTTATGTGGATGGATTTGCTAGTAGTTGGGAAACATATTGTTTGAATGAAATGTGGAACAGGTGGACAGGTATGTTTGGCATGTATGGGCTGGTGCGGCGAGTTTATTTAGTTGAGAAGGATTCGAACAGTGCTAAGTTTGAATCGGAAATAATTATTGTATATGTAAAATTATGACAAGAATTGATTTTTAATCCTGAATAAATTTGCAAGCATTTTGTTCAGCCTTTTCTTTTTACACAATTTTTATGATATTGATCTGAAACCTTCGACAAAATATTAGAAACTCTTCAGTTCAAATGCTGCCGAGCTTAGATTTTTGAAAAAGATGTTGCGTGTTTTTTTTTTTTTTTAAATCAAAAACCTCAAGAAATGTGTTATTTTCCGCCCTATCTTAAAATCATTTTCATATAGGTACTCAGCAATTTTTATTATTTTTCGTACACAGGCTTTCCGAACATATTTGTAAATGCTACCGGAGCTGTTTTCCCAAATCTCTTAATACTTTTCAAAATTACTTTTATAACATAAAAATTAAGACCCCGGTAACCTGAATAGAATTTATTGCTACACTTTTATTTTAACATGAGAAGATTGAGGTAACTTTAGTCAGGAAAAGCCGGTCAAATGTCCTAAGTAGTTTATTTTATAAAAATCAATTTGTAAAATTCTCTCTTTATTCATTTTAATTTTCAAAAGTTTCTCGTGGTGACGACACGATCCAGTACTCTAAGCAAATACTCGGTTTTGTATAGATGTATGTAATTTTGAATAGTACTTTATAAGTAATATTGGTAGGCATTGCTAGATTAGAATGAAAGCTCATGTTACTACTACATAGTTAAATTTTTGGGAGCTTGGAATCGAGAGCGTCATTTTCTGCCACTCAGCCTTAAAAAAAAATCGTTATGGAAAAAGAATTTAGTTTGGCTGTTCCTCTAAGAAGAATGTTCTTCAAGTCATTTCCGATTACGTTATTTTTCATGTAGCAAAGCATAAATTGCTATTGATTTGTTTTTTAAGTATTTTGAAGCCTAGCTTTGTGGGATTAAACACAGAAAGTGAGAAGCTTAGGTTTAAAATCAGGGTAATTTCAATGCCGCAAGTCCAATTGTATATATCATGGTAGGTATTAGCTGCCTGTAAGTGTAATACAAAGCTACGTCCTTTGCGTAGAACTCCTGGTTCACTAACAAGAATGAATACCACATTACCCATAACATATACATACTTGTATAGAATATCTAGTTATCGCGCAACTGAATTAGTGAATTAGTTACTTGCTGTATTGTAGAGGCGCTACTGCAGACAAAAAGCTTTCGTAAAAGCTTCTCCAAGTCATAGGAACGCTCACTTTAGTTTATGAAGTACTCCATTTCCCGCTGGGAAAGACGTAAATAAAATAATATTGCCTAGCGCAAAATTGAGACCCTTCCTGCATCAGGTCGAGGCATTGTTGATTTTATAATAGAGCGTGGCGTTACTGGTTGTTCTCACTGACTTATAACAATGGACTGAGCGATTTGCTATTTCATGTGGCACAAAAAATATTGTGTTTCTGTATATCACCGTTAGAGCACCCTTTAAAACGTTTACTACATAAAAATATGTAAAACTCAACCAATCAGATGAAATTTTACACCCGTAAATCGAATTAAATTAAAAAAAAATTATTTTCTTGTGTCCAAGTGATATTTTAATCGCTCATAAGCACTCTTATAAGAAATTAAACTAATTCCGACTTTAATTTTCAAAAGTTATTCTTAACTGAATCCTGCGTATGGGCAAGAGAGACGGCGCATGATAAACACTATCTTTACCTTATTCTTTCTGCGGTGATTTCATCTGCAGCCAACATAAAAACATTAAATGGCATAAGTAAACGCTCAGTGAACAATATTTTGTGTTGGTAGCTCCAACTCTGCCATAGGGCGAAAGAGAGAACTGTAAAACTTGTGCCATTCTTTCCTATAGGAAAATGGCAATACGCTCAGTCCATTGTTATAAGTCAGTGGTTGTTCTACTCCCCAGTCTTTGTATCTGTTAGCTTGCCTTCTTGTGGTTTATCCCTTGAACCCCTTGTTCATACTTCAGTTCCAGAGGTTTTAGCGACTGAGCGTGAGCAAACTGTTTAGAATGGTAAAAGCGGAACCATCTGATATTATAACAAGGAAGCATTTTCGCAATAATTAAATAGTTCATATACAAGGGTGTAAGTACCCTTACTATGCCAATAGGAATGAGTGTACAACTCCTGAAAACTAGCTTCCTTTAGATGCTTAAAATTTTAAAAGATCGCTCGCTGCAAGCAACTAAAGAATTGAGGGTAGCGTGCAATCAGATTCAGATGCTCCGCAGCTATAACTAAAGAAGGAGAATAATAAGAATTGGAAAAGAAGAAAGAGAAGAAAAAGAAAATGAAGGAAAGAAAAAGAATAACGGTGAACTTGAATAGAATTTTTGATGTGAATCTATCATCGCGTACGACAAGTTGGAAAAAAATATTCTGTCAGATTGAATTCGATGACATTTGAGATGTGTCAAAGTTTTGTTATTATTAATTAGATGGTATTTTTCTTCTTCTTCAATTAAATTTTTATCAAAGTGCATTTTTACCTATGGAAATAAAGAAAAAACACCAATCCAATAAAAAAAATCCAGAACAGAATAATCTCCCAAGTAACTTTTACCAGTTTTTTGACAGTTCTTATATTGGATGTAAAGTTGGAGGCATTTGTGACGAAATTCATGCAATTTTGTGTCGCAACCTGAACGGTATATTTGGAGCAATGAAAAGGCAAATTAATCATATTGAGAATATTTAAGGAGGGCAGTTACTAGACTAAGATTATCGGTTCGGCCGACAGTTCACAAAATATTGAGTCCATAATGACTACGGATTTGTACAGTAAGCATTATTTCAGAAAAAAAAAAAAAAAATAATTGAGAATAATGGGATTACGAAATATGGATCAGTTGGGTAGGATACCAAGTATTTTAATTACTATATAAGCTGTCGAAAGCCAATGCACTCACATAAAGCTGTCAGATGTTTGTACAGACCTTTCCAATCGTATCTACCTTGATGGAATAACGACAAACAAGAAATCCACGTAAAACGTCATACCTTCGTGAAAATTTCATTTTCAATTGCAATTTTCAAAATGTAAGAATATTCAGGACAGGCTCCAAAGAACTTGCAATTACCAGTGTAGATATGTACTATGTGTGTATATAAGTCGTTTATGTATATAGTAAAATGTAATTATGCGACAACCAGGAAATGTGACAAAAACTTTACACAAAGTTCTTCCCACCTCTAAACTCATTACGTACAGAGTTGAATTCGGTGCTGCGGGATTGTATATGTAGTTCTTATGTACACATATACTTTATGAAATCTACTCTTCATCTAGGTCTTATTTTGCTACCTATGTATGTGCACTTTTTATCGCATGTGCTCTGTAGCAAATCCTGTTTTGGATCTCCTTGTGGATTTTCGCACCGCACAAGGCCAGGAGCAATTTTCCAAATTGAAGTGGTGAAAATTTGCATTACGGGATAGTTTTGAGTTTTTATACGAAATGCTCTTCGTCTTGTTTCCATAGTTTCTTAGAAGTTCTTCTTCTGATTTTGTTTGGTGTTTTGATATAAAAAGTGTTCTCAATTTTCTATGATTTATGACTTTCACTGAAATTATTGGGACAAAAATAGAAAAAAAAACAAATCAAAAGATATTTTTTTCCAAAAATTATTATTGAAATTTGTAAGATGTGTTTTCTCATAAGATATCTTCAAAGGTTTTCCATAATGTTTCAGGAGCTATAGTATTTCTTTCTTTCTGGATGTTATTTTTCTGGTCTTTCAGTGTCTAAGATTTAGTTTTGTAAACATTTTCTTTCAGAAAATTCCAGAGAAAAAGTCGGGAACAGTGTTATGCTGGGGAATTTGGGAGGTCATGTCATCAAATTTCGATATTGCGCAATCAATAAAATGTTCACGTAAAATCACGGTATGATAGGCTTGTAAAATTTGATCAGTAGTGTCGTTTGCTGCCAAAGCGGAGCACTTTCGGGAAAAATGTAATGCACGAGTAATGAAAATAAAGCCGATCAAATTAAAATAAATGGGAATATAAAATTTTATTAAAAGTTATATGTTTTATTATACTCAGTGGTGTAGCTAGCCCCGAGTGCCCTTTTGGAAAATAAGCAAAAACACTCGCTCGCACAAAATACATGGTTAAAAATTTGAGTTTATTTTTAAAATCCGTAGAAAGTTTTAAGGTATTTTAAGACATTCTTGTATAAAAACAAGAAAACGTAAAAGTTTAAAACTTCTTGTATCAGTTTCGTCTTAATTTAAAACTTTGTGAATGGGTTAATTTTTCTGTAAACCTGAAAGTTTAAAATTAGGTATAATTTTCTTTAATTTTTCAATTCATACCGAAAGGGTTTATTTTTAAGTCGCTTCTAGTCTGAATTGTAAACAGTCGCGTTTATATCAAACAATTATTTCCTTAACTTAAAACTCATAAAAGTCTAAATTTTTCCTAAACACAGAAAGTTTTAAAAACAGTCCGAAAGTTTTCACAGAGAAGATCTAAAACCAACGAAGTTTTATTTTTATACCTTTTTCAACTTAAATAATAAAATCTAACGGGATTGTTCAGATCATGAAACCGAAACGGTTTTAATATTTAGAACAAGTGCGACTTTTGCTAATGAATCAGTTATTCAGAAGTACGCATCCGTGGAGTGAAGTTGATTTTTTATTTAGTGGTTGCATTTTATTTTTCATGTAAGTATTTTTATTATATTTGTTTATTACGTATAAAATAAAATAATTTTTTTTTGTTATATTTGTGGAATTTTATTTAGTAGCATTTCATTTACTCTCGCGCATTTAAAAAATTATCACTACTTACATCATGATAGTAAAAATTTATGTTTGAAGTGCATAGTATCACATCAATGTGAGAAAATGTTTGCGACTTATAGCGGCTTATCGAAACATATTAAAAATTGTTTAGAAAACTCCTATAATCTACCTTAAAGTAGTTTGCTTCCTAATATTTGTTCGAGAATCGAGAAAACAAATGAATACACAACAATAAGTAGAAATTTAACACCAAATATAAATTTAGACATAGCTTCTATAAAAACTTGTATCGGGGATTTTTTTCAATAAATTAATTCATTTGGTGTTTCGAACAACAATAATATATATACAGGGTGTCCCGTAAGTCGACGTCAAGCCGGAATTGGGTGATAGACCAAAAAAAATCTAAGTCAGGTATTTTTCAAATTATATACATTTCTTTTGTTTTCGAGAAAATGTACATCCTGTGATGGATTTTTAGCTCCTGTTGCTACAAATCCTTACTGTTTTTCAATTTTATTTTTCTTATGTAATCCCGAATAGTGCTTATGTAATCTGTTGATTTAAATTCTATGCCAACTGTTCCAGCTTGGAAGAAAATACCACATTTTGCCGAACCAAGAATAGAAAATTAATATTTCACCCAACTTTAACTGACTGTACTGAAAAAAAATTTACTACGCCAGTTTGGCAAGTTACTTCAAAAGTTGATGCATTTAATAAGGATTCTAAAATGGTATAACACTTGCCACAATATTTCTTAGATTACAAAGAAAAAAAAAATTTCTTCAAGAAACCCAGTTTCGAAAAATTTCTTTTCACCTACTAAAAATGATTCTAGTGTACCCAAAGTTTGCCGTAACCTTAAGATTCTAGTTTGAGTGAGACAGAGAGTCATTACATAAAGTTTGAGTGAGACAGATAGTGGCGCTTTCATGTTAGAGATCCTAACTTTTTGTTGAATGTAGGACAAATTTTCCTTTAAATTAATTTAAATTAAATTAAAATTAAACACCAATTCTTTGGATGCTAAGATTCATTATTTACAAAAGATGTTCAAACTGGCTTCCTTCATCTGCAATACAAGTTCGACATCGAAAAGGTTCGGGTTATCAGACGGTCAAATCTTCCATTGTTGACAAATTCAACTGCTTCCGTAATTCTGGATCTCATGTTTTTGTAAAATTCGGTGAGCTATACTTTTAGGCACTCGTGTGCTTTCCTGGATTACACGTTTTAAAGTACTTGGGTCTTCTTCAACTGTTTGAAGTACTACGTCCTCGTATGGTAAGGAACTTTTCCTTCACCATGATCTTGGTTTGGAAGTCGGCCTTCTGTGGAGAGTAGACGATGCACATTTGTAAAAACTCAATGATTTGACGAGCTAGCGTCATTATCTTGCTCACTCACATTTCATGCAATGACTCTCCGTCTCACTCAAACTAGAATCTTAAAGTTACGGTCTTACGCAAAGTTTGGGTATACTAGAATCATTTTTAGTAGGTAAAAAATAATTTTTCGAAATTGGGTTTCTTGAAGAAAATTTTTTTCTTTCCGTAATCTAAGAAATAATGTAGTAAATATTATATAATTTTAGAATCCTTATTAAATTCGTCAACTTTTAAAGTTACTTGCCAAATTGGCGTAGTACATTTTGTTTTCAGTACAATCAGTTAAAGTTGGGTGAAGTATTAATTTTATATTCTTGGTTCGGCGAAATATGATATTTTCTTCCAAGCTGGAACAGTTGGCATAAAATTTAAAGCAACAGGTTACATAAGCACTATTCGGGATTTCATAAGAAAAATAAAATTGAAAAAAAGTAAAGATTTGTAGGAAAAGGAGCTAAAAAACCATCACAGGGTGTACATTTTCATTTTTTTTATATTTTTCTGGTAACTGTTATGATTTGGTCTATCACCCAATTCCGGCTCGACGTCATCTTACGGGACACCCTGTATATATATATCTGTAATATATTATAATCAACCAAAAATTAAGTGAAATTATAAGAAACATTTTTTCCAATTCTTTTTTTATAACTGATAATTTAAATGAATCACCCACATCTTATTAAATTATAAACACATTTGAGTACCTTGGTTTTGATGTCTTAAATGAATTTGATAACTGGTTTTAAAAGAAATTAAAATTATGAAAGTAATGACTTATATGTAAAATTCCTCGAATTTCGATGGAATATAAAATACAATAAAGAAAAAAATATATACATTGAAGTGGTTATTCCATCTAATATTCAATATATCTCAATTATTGAAACTTTGAAATCTTTATTTAAAATAATTTCTTTCAAAAATATGTATTTTCAAGAAAGTCTAATAAAACTTATTTAAATAATGTTTGCTGTTCAAACAATTATTTCAAATGAAAAATACGAATTATAAAAGAAAAAAAAATTGCCAGCGCCCCAACGGAAATAGCAATTAGCAATGAAGAAATGAAAACTGAAATACATTTCTTACAAAATGCAGTCGCTTTTGAACAAAGTATTGAAATTAAAGACAATTTAGGAAAAACCGTCAAATATCGTAAAAACTTAAAGGAAAATGGTAAATAGCTATTAAAATTTATGTCAAACTATTATTGCATATGAAATAATAAATAATTTTTTTTGAGGCCAGCCATTCCCTTTAACTCGTACACGAATTTATCTATTTTCATATTTCTTTATTATTTTCGACACTCTCGTAGACCCACTTTTCGTCATCACAGCGAGCTGAAATTTAGTATACAGGTTCATGTCACGTGACAATTGAATCTGTCAAAATTTGAACCGGAAATTTCCATGGAAAACCCGGAAAATCGGGAAAAATCATTTGAAAATTTGGCACAAATTTGATTAGTGATAATCCGTTTCAGGAAAAATGCAGAGTTTCCGATTTTCCGAAAAATTTTCCGGAATTTTCCGACTTTTCCGGAAAATTTTCCGGTAAAAAAGTTTTCTAAATTTTGCAGGATCAAGTTCCCATCATTACTTTCTCTCCGACAATGGTGCAAATTTTGCAGAAAAAATCGAGGAAAATTCATGTAAAACGCTTTTCCGGAGTTTTTACGACCAAGGAAGCGTTTGAGCGTTTTGCAACGTAAGACAAAGTTGTAGAGCGAAATCAGTTGCATAAAGTTGCTTTTGTGGAAAACTTCATGGAAAACCCGGAAAAGCGGGAAAATCAACGGAAAAATTTTCATCGATATGATTAGTGATAAATGTGTTTCAGGAAAAATGCAGAATTTTCCAATTTAGTTAACGTGAAAAAGGCAGAAAATAAAATAAGTAAAAAACGAATTTTCAAACAAAACTGAGGCCAAGTCGCATGAAAAAGTAGAAAATAAATTTTTCTTCACACACAGAGGTGGACTCAGATATATTTCAGTAAGATCAATTAGAGGTAATAAATGATTTGATTCATGAAGAGAAAGAATATTCAAGAGAAATGTCACAATCAAAAAATCTGAGTCCACCTCTGTGTGTGAGGAAAAGTTTATTTTCTACTTTTTGATGCGACTTGGCCTCAGTTTTGTTTGAAAACTCATTTTTTACTTATTTTTTCTATTTGTCTTACTTTCTAGATATTATTTGATTTTAAGCTAATGTATCCAGATAATAGTGACAAAATGATTTTAAATTGGGGAAGGTGTGAAAATATTATTTTCAAAATTTTAGATGACTCCAAAATGTCTTTACAGGACTGTGGAGGTATAATAAAAATGTTATCACAATTTGGTTGCTATAAATCTATTTCTTTACAATGTTTTAGAATGGAATAATTCAACTATCATTTATAGTACTTCTGAAGTTATTACCTCCAGCTATGTGAAATAAATCTAAATCTAGAGAATCATTTTCTTAAGCCAAGCACAAATTAATTAAATTTGGAAATGTAAGTAATTTAAAGAATAACAAAATGCTAATTCTGTAAATAACTATAAATATTTACATATATCTAGATTAACACTCACCAAAGAAGAAATCGTTAAAAATACCAAAGGGCAGCCTGTTATATTGGCAACTGGACCGAATGCATCAGAAATTTTTATACTATTTGATTTATGTTGACAAACAATTTATAAAGGTACTAAATAATTTTAATATTATTGAAACAATGGATCTGGTTTTTAAATTATTTGTTTGTATTTAATCTTACATATGAAGTAAATTTGAGAAGATATTTTATATTTTTACCACATTTTATATACAAAATTGAGCTACCTCAAGTAATCACGCATATAATTGAAATTCAAAACAAACTTTCGAAATATTTCAATAATACCGAATAAAAATAAAGCATATTAATAAAAGTTCAACTAATGAATTTACAAACCAAAATTGGAAACAATGAAAAAAAAAGTAGTTATTGTGAATTTACATAAAATAAGCAATGGTACCACGTTGAAAAAAAATAAAAAATAAATAAATAATAAAATCGAAACCATAAAAATTGTAAGTTTTTTTTTAAACTCCCATGTAATATTTCAAGTAGAATTGTACCACAATGAAAACCATTGAAAAAAATATTCTACAAAATTCAAACAAACTCCACTGCCTCAAATTGAGATAACTTTGGTTTAGATTGAAACCAAATTTATTTTTAAAGGTTTTAATTTCAGACTATGCAGAATTATCAATATAAAACTGATTCGTCTTAATAATTTTAAGACTTTGTGTAAGTTTTAATGTTAAACTTTTTCGGAATGGAATTATATACAAACCCGAAAGTCTTAATTTAAGCTCCGAATATTTAACCGTGTATATGGATATGTATACTATTTGAAAATCACAAAAATAACAATACACATTACAAAACTTTACACTAAAAAATATCTTAGCGGTGAAATACGTAGATACATTTTTCGTCGAACGTATTAATTTAGCTAACAACCATGGACAAATTCAAATTTATAATAGGTACTAAATTTCTGACAGTAAAAATTACCAATTATCGACATTAATAGCAACATGAAAAAAGAAACAAAGAAAGCAAACAAAGAAATTTCAGTCAGCAAAACAAACAAATTATTGCAATGACTTTAATAAATTGCATCTGATGCTGACAATTGCATTTTCGCTGATGCAATTAAAATTCTGTAAATACCTTTGTAGGAAATTATGCTACCTAAGTAATTATTTGAGGTGAATGAATTCTTAATTTCTGTTTATAAAATTTATTTTGTTTAGATGCACTCCATACATTCTCCCCTTACAAGGTTGAGTGATGATGATTCAATGCTGTCCTGTCGCTCTTCCTTGTGCTTGTCTCGTCTTGGAACTGGACTCGATTTAATACTCTTCTGTCTTTAACGGAATTATTATTTGTTCATTGTATCTTATTAAGAGTCCAATTGTTATTATGATGATTTCAAGCCCGTATAGGTTACCGTAGTGATTTAGGTCATGGGTATTTAAGTTAGGCCAAGGTATATAGAAGACAAGATATTCCCATTAAAATTTTGATACATTGCAGCTGATAGCCTGTGACGTAATTCTGTGACTAATGTATATACATTTTTATACAAACGACAGAGAGAGGAAAGAGAGTATTGTGTTCTCTGTACCGTACTTTCCTATACATTTTTACAATATTTCGTCACTAATAGCGGAACGTGGTTCGTAATGGGAATAGTTGTATACTATATACCTTGGGTTAGGCATGTTCTTTATCCTTTGTTGCTGGGATCTTATTACCTCGTTTAGTTCTACTAAGTCATTGCTATTCAGGTTCACATTTACTAACCGCTCTTGCAATTGGGGAAAAAAAGGTAAAACTAATAAAAAAGCACTTAACTCAAACTGTTTCACTTTATTTTAATAAAATAAATTTCTGTACTTCTCAAACTCACAAAAACAATTTCTTTACTTAAACAAAGTAGGTATAGTAATTATTCTGCAGCCGTACCGGATTAGGATAAAAATTAGACTAACTTACATTTATTCTATATAATTACATTACCTTCTTGCGGTTAGTGGATTATATTTCACTTAAGTTTTATAATTTACCTATGTAAAAGAATGTGTACGTGACAATTTTAGGCTTTGCAGTTTTGTGTGAAGGGAAATATATTATTCGGATACTTTATAAATTGCATTCAAGACTTACTTGTATGATAATATGATATTTGTAATTTTCAGGTGTAAGCGCTTTCTTGCTATGGAAGTACCGGATGATGGAGTATGTTGTCATGGTCTGATCGTGAGACAATTAACCCTTTCAGTAACCATCTCAAACATACGAATAGAAATGTTTTTAGTGATGGTTTTAATCATATGGGTCACAGAAGCACTTTACGGTAATCCATTTTTACCTGCCTGTAAAAGTGTGGTCGGTGAGAGATGTACATAAGTAGACATGGTAGTCAAACTCCGCCTCCTTCATATAAAAAATGAAGGACTATACGAGAGCTAATGAAAGGTGTTTTGAGCGAAAAAAGGATGTCTATTATGTAATAATGATTTATTTTAATTGTAATTTATTTAAATGTAATTTAATTGATAATTCATTTGAATATAAAAGTATAAACATTTTTATAAAATGGCATTAAAAATAACTTAATTTCGATGATATTCGAAGAGATATTCAGAATATCGCCAAATGCATAGATGTGCTTTCCATTTCGAACAATAGAAATACGTTCTTTGATTACTATGCGTCGAATCGAAGCGTGAAAAGTGAGCGACTTGGTCGTAGCGGCTATTAATTGGTGGTGAAGAAAAGTAATTTTGTCGCTTCGGTCCATATATATCTTCCTCCTCATCTAGAGAAGAAAATCCAGCCAAGTTCGAGGAACGCCTGCGTTTGTTACTTGATAGCTTTGGGGGGGGGGGGGGGGTTGACGAAATGCTAACGAGGGTATCCAGCCTTTATTGAACGCAAGCAAGTCTATTTGGTTCAGTATTCCATTCCTAATAGTATCCGCTCTGCATTCAAACCAACTAGCGTTGATTGCCATGTCGAAGAAACGCAAAGTCCATTTTTTGGATTTAATAAATATTCGATAGTACTGCAACATTTGATCGAGAAGAACTACGTCTCTCATTCCTCTGTTATATATCTGCACAACTTCAGGTCTATTCGACTTCAATGTACCGCTTTTAATTTTTATTATACCGCTGCACTTTATCCGGCACGCCTATTCCAACAAAGTTTGATGCCAAATAAACACCTTTGTTGTCACACCTTTTCGTGACAGCTACTTTTATGTCACGGCTGATCACCTCTTCCGCACAGCCGCGGCCTTTCGCATCTCTGCATGAGACCCTAGAGAAGGATTATGAAAACGATTGACACGAATTTGTCCAGCAACGAGTATTTTTCTTTTCGCAAGAATAGTGCGTACGTTGTGAAAAAGCCGCGCTGAAACCAAGTTTTTCCAACAACGACGTTTGGATTTCAGTGGTCGAGCCTTGATAGGCAATGAAATCGTACGGCATTCCGCTTTTATCACATTGCAGATAGAGTTTTATACACCATGGACATGGTTTTCATCGTATATATTATTTCATTTGCAGACGTCCTTTGAACGGTATAATCTGCTCATCGATACAAAGTGTTTCTTCCAATAGGTACTCCAACAAACGTTTTTGAACTCTATCGATGATGGGCAGCATACGCTAAAATTATTCATTATTATTAGGTAGGTATCACATGTGTGTCTACAAGATGCAAATGTATACAAAGTGCATGAAATCGATTGCGTGGCATATTATTGGCAATGCAAAAAGGGACCCTTTTTGCGAAAAAATTGTGATCTCCGGAAATTTTAAATTTAAATATGTGGTTTTTTGTTATAATCAATTGGCAACACTAATTCCAAATGCCAATACATTAAAGATGCACATCGACATATCCACTCTTAAGGAAGTAATTTTATTTTTGAGTTTTTCTTATGTTTTTATGGATTTGTTTATATAATATATATTTATTTACAGAGGTAAGTACTGAATGTTTTAAAAGTTGAATCGCTACATTTACATCCAATGACTACCCATGTACACTCAAATGTACATTTGATTTACAGCGACTGGAACACTTACCCGAATGCCAATTCCAAAAATTTTTGTTTCGACGTGCTTGTAAAATGTGGATGAGTAAGACTGAATTTACCTATACATATAGCTACGAACACTTTCAGGGATTTTGTTGTATGTCTAAAATTTGAGAACGCAAAAATAAACTTTTACTTTTGACCTTCCTTAAAAAATGTCTGAAAACGACTAAAACTTTTAAAGAATCTCTCTAAAACCAGGCCCGCATTGAGAGGAAGTATCGTTTATAGCATTAAACTGAAAAATTTACATTATAACGTTTTTACAATTTATTTTAAGGGGACCCCAAAGTCATGTACACTAGAGTGTACATCGGTAGTGAAAGGGTTAAGGCACTGAACGGAAAGGTAATTATTATATATGTATACGTTATATGTAATTTTTATATTATATATTTGTTTACTGTAACTGTTCACCTCTTTAATCAGCAGTGGACTTATTATTTATTTAATTTATTTAATATTAGCCAACATATATAAATATAATCTGACTTATAAGGTTACATAATAATAAATTGTTGAGAAAAAAAACCATTTTGCATTAAAACAAAAAAATCAAAATAATCAAAAACTCCATTAAAGATTCAAATTTATCAATGTTAAAATCCAAAAAATTTGAATATTTGTTGTAAATTCTACACATATTACTGAGGGACTCATAAAATCCATAGTTCGTTCGATGATTTTCGATAAAAAGAATATCGCCTTATCTTAAAATTCTACCGGGAACATTCAAAGATTTAAGAATTTCAGAAGAATCTATTACTTCAGTCAAAACTTTATGAATAATAAAAATAAAACAAGACTATCAGAATAAGGTGGAAGCTCAAACCTATTATTCCATGGAAGGCGATGCAGGGCATAACATAAAAAAAGTTGCTGTACAGATTCAATCCTATTAATATACACTGTAATAAGGACTCCACTTTTAACAGGCGTATTCCAGTATAGACCTTACAAATGAATCATACTAGGAACGCAATGCGTACGGATGATTAAATTCCTAAGCCTACGGCCTAACAAACCCAAGCATTGAAAAGGCTCTCCCGATATTATAATCAAGATGGCGAGAAAAAGTAACAAAGATAATGCCCATAGATCCTTAATCTAGTTTACTATATTTATAGAAACATTATCTATATGATTCTGATATGCAAAAGGAGAAAACTTTCGTTACATTTGAGAATATTTAAATATTTAGAAATAAAGTATTATGCTTACACCGCAAAATTTAAAGCATATACATTATTCTGTAGCTGTACACAATCATTCAATCAATGAATCTGTTTAAAGATCTTAACATCATTAGCATATATTAAAATTTCAGAGAAGTTTACCAAAGATACGAGGTCATTAATAAATAAGACAAATAATAAGGGACCAAGATGGCTTCCCTGTGGAACTCCAGACTGCGTACAAAAAAAAAAAAAAAATAAGATGAGATCCAATCAACCAACAATGGAGAAAATTATAATTTTAACAGCTGTGGGAAAGCTTGTCAAAGGCTTTGTAGCGGTATAGATACAATTCGTCTGCAACCGATTTTCAAGCAATAAAGGATGCTAAAAGTGTCAAATTGGTTGATGTTGATCTGTCCTTAATAAATCTAAGCTAATTAATGGCTTACAATCGAATGTCAGCAGTTCACAAACCATGTTTTCAAAATGTTTGGATATAACAGACAATTTAGAAATTTTTCGATAATTCCCATTTTTAAAAACAGGAATAACAAATGTCGATTTCCAAGCAACAGAAAATACACCCGTTAACGAAGATGAATTAAATAAATAAAGCAGCGGACGCGAAAGACTATCAAAACATTGTTTAAGTACAATGCTAGGAATATCATCCGGTCCAACAGAACAGTTACAGTCCAACTCACGAACATGCTCACATAACATACATATGTACACATAAGAAAAATCGTTCGCATTGCTATTATCAACACCGAAAGACTTGTAAAATAATCCGCAAAATAATTAGATATAAGAAACGGGTCATGACTAGTTCAAAAAGGAAAGGCTGCTGGGATAACCATCGCTTCTACGCTTAGCGTTAACAAAGTTCCAAAAACACTTAGGATAGTATTTATTACTATTTCGGACGTTATTGATGTAAGAAGTGTAAGTGAGCATTACGCAAATTAGGTAGACTGTCGTCGAACCAATTAGGAGTACAACTCAAATTCCTAGGTTAAATTTGGTGCTTGAATTTAAATGCCTTGACAAGACCTTGTTTTCTGGTATGAAGGAAGATTGGATCCTCGTATTTTGTTGTTGGAGTTTATAGATAGTGTTGACTGATTTATTTTAGTGGTGTGTGGCAATTCCACATATGATGTCGAACATTGTTTTTTGTGCTGTGTAATTTTATCCATATGTTGTCCGTTTCTCTATTTCGTAACTTGCAGAAGGGTGAAATCTTACATTCGTTATTCATGACTTCTAAATTCACAGCAGCTTTAATTGGATTTTAATGTGAATATTGGCTGTTTTAAACCATTAATGCCTGTTGTGAATTTAAATACACAAAAATACTAGTGTGTTTAAAAAAATATATCACGCGACGGGTAAGAGAGATCGCATTCAATCCTGTTCTATTAGAGAGGAAAAAGATAGAACTATTAATAATTTTTATGAACAAATCGATTTTATATTTACTTGCCTTTTTCTCTCTGGAGATAATTTACTTTGATGGGTATTTAAATAAACTCTTTGTATTTAAAAGGAGAGAATTTAAGATTGTTTAATTATATGAAAATGAAATATTACAGAATATAGAAAATTATTCAGCCTTTTAACATTTTCCATATCACTACGTTATTATGGTAGTCAATGAAGCACTTGGGATGCAGATTCACCTTGCATTTAGTACAACCAAACTTAGTTTTATTGTTACATTAGCCACAACAAGTACGTTTTGTCATTTTATCAACAACATGATTACTGCGATCTGTACCCTTGGCCATTTGAAACGTATTACTAACACTTGGAATACGAACCTCCCGCGAATTTCCACGCCATTCACACGAAAATCAAATTGGCTAATAGGTGTTGAACGTTCATACTTCGCGCACAAGCCATGTAACATCTATGTGCCTACCATGGCTGCATAGAATGCATTCGTAAGCAATGGCCAATACCACCTTTTTCCCAGTACTCTAATGCAGTAGTTGCTCATGGCATTGTCAAAAGATCAACGCCGACCCATTCGTTGATTATTTTCATGAATGATCAACGGCTGCTTAATTGCCCCCATCTTGCGGTTCTACTTATCACAGCTGGCTTGACACATTAGTGTAAGTCTTAAGTCTTAGACATTAGAGCATAAATTGGAATGGTTAAACAATCAATGGCGTGAATCAATTGAATGATTTAATAATTACTGAGTTGTCATTGCAGCACAAATTGAAAATCAGATGCGCCACGCAGATGCTTCTTCATTCCTTTTACTTCCATTAAAGGCACACAGTTGGTACGATTGTCACGCACAGTTCCGGATACGAAGACCCAAGCGTATTCAGCCGACACATCAGCTTATGGCTGGTAAAGAAGTTGTCGAAAGTAACATTGTGATTTAAACAACTCTCCAGATGAGACAACTATTGCAACACAGCGTTTTCGCCAAGGCTATAATTTTTATCCGTATTTCTTGATGCACGAGCATATGGCATGAACAGGTAGCAGTAGCAGTATTCATTGGGTGATGCCAAGCATCAATATACTTATAACCAATTCTAATTGGCTTCCTTTTAAGAAATATTTTGCAGGAATGCCGTACGTAATATCATAGATAGCACAAGAACTAGATGTCGCATGGCATAGCAGAGCAGAGTATACAGATTGTGAAATGGGTAGTGCATTCTGTAATGGACCATAACATGTTTTAGAGCGTGCCGAAGGCAATTGTTTTTATAATAGCACTTTTGTATACATTTCAACGACTTCCACAACACTTCAGATACGAAAAAATATGAATAACTCGACGTATATATCATTTCAAATGTTGTGGTCCATTCCGGAATGGACCACCCAGCCATATATATTTTGTATACTATTTTGGTACTGCATGCGACATCTAGTTCTTGTGCCATCTATGGTAATATGCAATCGTTTGCTGGTAATTCATACCTAAATGGTGTGACAACACGCCGAATTGCATAAATTAGCGGGTGCATTAGCTCAATCAGTGGGAAAAATTTGAAAGTCGGTTTCATTATTCAACTTTTTACTGACATAAACATGCACATTTTGTTGGATTCACTTGAATCTGTTTCTTCCCACAGAATTAGCATCCCAGCAATGCCAGATTGGACCAATATGGACGAGTATTCGCAAAGTATGGTAGCCAGTAATGTAGGGTAAGGTGGGGCGCATTCGTCACTGGGGCACATTCGTCAGTGCCATTATTTCTAACTTCTGAGAATTTTCTGTCCTCCTTTGTGTACCGACAACGCATGTTAAAGCTTGATTCACATTACATTGTAGCTTAGTAGTTCTATTCTGACCTTTAAGCGAGCTGCAAGTGTTTTTGTGTTTCAGCAGTTTTTTGTGTAATTTTGTGCTAATAAAACGTAAGTATTTTAACCACTTTAATTTGGAATTTTTCTAGCTATTACAATTTTGATTAATTACTTAATATGTCTTTTACAATCTTATATATTTTTTGTTTAAAAAATGTGTGTTTTTAGGAAAAAATTGTAATAATATAAAAAAATGTGTACAATGGGAAACATTCGTCGTAACAACATGGCTCACATTCGTCGCGCGACGAAAACAATGCGAAAACAAATGCGCGATCTGGAAGGTCTTGTATTTTCACGGATACCCCTGAAAAGGAAAAACTTGAAGAAAAGCTTGAAGAAAAAAGCAGAAAGGAAAATAAAACGGAACTAAAAAAAACAGCTGCTAAAGTAATAATTTTTACATCTTCTGAGTCAGAGGACGAAACCGAAGTGTCTTATGCTGAGTCTTGTACGTCTGGTGGCAAATACGTAGATTTTGATGATGAAGATGAAGGTTGTATAGAATAGACAGAACTGATTAAAGAACTAACTGCTGATGAAGTTTTATCATTGAATAATTTTGTACTAGCGAAATTTGCGATAAATCGGCCAGTCTTTTACGTTTGCCAAATTATTTCTATTGAAAATAATTTATTCACCGTGAAATTCTTCAGAAAATGTGCAGGAAAATATATCTTCATTGAACTCAGCATTGAAGATGTTTCTTTCATATCAAGATCTGACGTGGTAATGAAATTACCAGAACCAATTCATCCACAAGGTACATCGAGAGCAGAGAATAAGTAAATTTTTGATATCGATTTATCAAAATATTATATAAAATAAATAAATAAGTATTATTTGATTATCTATTATATTTATTTAATTTTTCCGGTGATTAAAATGAAGATCTCCCTTTTTGTTTTGTTATATTACTTTTTTTGAAATAATTTGTGAAGTTTCATTATTTTTTTCTAATATATAAACATTGTTATTAATAAAGTCGTCTATTTATTCCTCAGACGAATATGCCCCTCCCTTGGACAAATGTACCCCACCGTGAGGCGGTTTTGTCACTTTGGTAAAACTGTCAAAACCAAAGCTTTAATCTAACAGAAGCCTGAAATTTAGTGAACTAATATAACTATAAATGTTTTTATTATATTTGTAAATATTCTGCTTTGTAAAAGAATTTATTCTTTCTTCAAAAATGTCAATTGAAAAAATAGTGACGGTTGCGCCCCACCTTACCCTACAACATATCAAAGAGCGGATCCTCAATCTCATAATTTTTTCGAAGAATCTAGTTTGATGTTACGTGCTTATCAAGTATTACGTGAAAAATTTAACAGGCAGAGTTACCACGTGATTTTCAAGGATGTGGCTCATAATTTTTATCTTCTTCGTCAACTTCCATTGCGTTATCATCTCATCGCGTTAAACAGTGTGCACATTATCGTCGCTGCAAAGATCTCAAAACGGAATCTAACAAGGCAGCTCATTTTCATCGGTGATCAGCTGATGATTGTCGTCCAATTCTTCAGTGTTACTTCAACCGTATCTAGTGGAGCAATGATCACATTTATTTTGTTCGCATGGTGTCAATTGCCTGCCTCCTGACTCGAACTATCCACTTCCGCCTCCAATTCAAACTAAGTAAATATTTCGAAAAACAATACAATGATGAGTTCTTAATATGGGGTACTAGACTTACATGGGCATGAATGAATGTTTACTACACAATATATAAAGTTAACTTCATAATTACAACCCAACCATGCGGGCTAACCGTTTGCAAAATTGTAATGAGAAAAATCTGAAATGTCATTTCCAGCTAATGCAAGCCTACATACTACCGCAAATAGGTAAACATTTCCGCGAATAATATTCCTTTATTACTATTCTAAGCAGACTTTCATTTACTCAAAAATTCAAGTAAACCAGGAACTCGTTAAAGCCTGTTGGGTATTTAAATACCCATATTATATCTCAGATATGCCCTGCAAATAAATATCTCAAAATTTTATGGCCAACTTCTATGACATATGTATATAAGAATTCCGATAAAATTTCAAGACATTCCTATGACGGGATCTGTTATCTGTTATCTTTTGGTAGGCCTTCTAGTCTTCCTTTTTATACCCTAGATGGAATCTATAGGGTATACTAAGTTTGTCCTTCCGTTTGTAACACCTCGAAATGATGATGGTAGAGCAAAATGGATTGGACACCCACGCATAATATTAAAAGTTATTTTAATTTATGCATGTCCGTCCGTCCGTCCGTCTGTGCGCACTCGAGAACGCGTATACTTAGAGAGCTGAAACTTTGTATACGGACTTTGAAAAAAAAAGTAAAATTAAGTTCGAAAATTAGACAAATCGGGCAACTCCTTCGTGGGGTTGCCATACAAAACTTTCGTTTTCCACTATATATTTGGACAATGCCTGAGAACACATCAATATGGAGAGCTGAAATTTGGTGCATGGTGTTTTCATTGTACTAGCAAATAAAATTTAAAAAATCGACTAAATCGGGCAACTGCTTCTTGGTGTTGCCATATAAAAATTTAGGATTTTTACGTATACTGTGAAAACGATCAGTCCAAGACATTTTTATTGTACTAAGAACTTCTTCAGAATACGAAATCCTATAAAATTAGTTATAATCACTTTTTCTGTCCGACAAACTGTTCTAGAAATATATGCGAAAAACCACTTCAAAAATCAAACTTGCACAGAAGGGTGACAATACGACATTTCATACGGACATTCATCTAGGGTATCATAAGAATTGGTCTTAGACCAATTCTAGCTTTTTTACTTGTTCATAGGAGTAAAACGATCTCGTGAAAGATTCACAGCTAGATATTTGCTGGATGGTTCAATGTAAACATATTTCTCGTTATGAATTACTAGGATTGAAATTAGTTCAAAAAGATGATATGCCTCTGTATTTAGCTGTAGAATTCGTATATCAAAGAGGGCGTTGTTTTCCGTAATTCTTACTTTTATGTGTATTAAGTTATAGATCGTCATTAGTGAAGTTGTATTTCCATCATGAGAACGTATTCCGCAAAATCTTAAGTTAATTTTGCGGAATACGTTCTCGTGTAATTTTGATTTAATTACTAAGTTGTGCATGTGTGATTATTAATGTGTTTACAAGTCCTTGTTTTATATCCATTATTCCAGTTTGAAAAGAATACGTACTCAATGTGATCAAAATTGCTGCAGAAATTAAAGATTCGCTAACTAATGTTTCATACTGTGAATGGTTTAATTTGACTGTCATAGGCCTTGTTTATGTGCTTTCTACGTAGCACAGCCTATATAGGGCTCTTACTTTAACACTGTTTTTCTGCGTTTTATTTCATTTGTCAGAGCGTTTGTCATTTCAACTTGACGTGATGTCAAGTATGGAAATAGCGAAGCAAATTATTGTTAACTATTGCAGGAAAAACCAGAGGAAAAGAAGATAATTGCAAGATATGAAAAATTAAGGTTATATATGTAACATATTTTAAGTTGCTTTAACGAGTTTTATGTTTGTTTTAGGTTAATTACAAGAAAGTACCAACAAACTGTTAAAATATATTACGAAGTAATGCATTCGATAATTTCATGCCCAGAAAAAGATTGCGAAGCAAGGATGTTTGGAAAAACTTATATGCAAACTTGGATGACCGAATATGTCGTGAACTGTTTAGACTAAGCAGAGAACAGTTCGACTACATATGCAACGAGTTGAGAAATGAAATCAAGACAAAGTTTAATCCCATCTCCGATAAAAATTTTGTTCGTGTTGAGACGAAAGTTGGCATAGCTTTATATAAATTAAAAAGTTGCGTTGAATTTCAAGTGATTGACAACATATTTGGTCTTCAAAAATCGACTATCCATTTTATTTTTTACGAAGTTATAGAGGCAACTTTAAAAATATTAACCAGGAAATGGATTAAAATGCCAAACTTAGAGGAGGCCCAACAAATATCATCTAACTATAAAAGCATATCAAAAATTAGTCAAATACTTGGAGCTATTGATGGGACGCACATCGCACTTAAAGCATCATTAGAAGGAAATACAGATTTATTGAACAGGAAAGGCTGAACATTCATTACTCTACAAGCTGTAGTAGATAACCATTGTAGGTATACACTGAAAAAAAAAAATTATTAGTTAAAACGACAAATCACGATTAGTTGATTGTACATTAGTAATTCCTGTAAACTGATTTGGAAAAACAATTAAGTGATTAATGAAATTTTAAGTTCTAATTAGTTGCAATTTCTAATTGGAATTAGTTGATTTGCCTTTAGTTGTTTTGAAAAATACTTTGGTTGTAGCTTTGAATTCAATTGGTTCAGTTAACAAACATTTGATGATAAATTAACTAATCATATTTCAGAAGACATATTAGTAAAATCAACATATAAAATTAATAATTTTTTCGCTGAAGCAACGAAACTGTTTGTTTATTTTTAAGAATATGATTTGTTATATTAGCGAATTTATGCAATTAATAAATTCAACAAATGTAGCCTCACAATTTTCTAAATTAACGGATTACATTAGTTGATATGAATAATATAATTTCCGCACAACTTTAAATTTTAAATCATTTATTTTTATACCCTAGATGAAATTTCATAGGTCATACTGAGATTATCATTTCGCTGGTAACGCATATTACTGATAAAGGAAAAATGGATTGGACTCCCACGTATAATTGTTATATTGATTTTTGCATGTCTGTCCGTTTGTCCGTTTATACGTTCGTCCATGGCATTTTCGAAAAAATAATAAATATAGTTTCATAAATGGAATAAATCTTGAAACCCGTGGTGTTGTCATACAAAAATTACAATATTTTAAGTGTACCGGGAAAACGTTTAGCGCCAATTTGATCCTGTGCCGAAGCCAATGCACTACAACGAGACGTGGTAGCAAACGATAGAGAGAAATGTAAATGTCAAATGACAAATGACAGAATCCATAAGGAAGTTTGTGTATTTGAACAGTCTCTATTAAAACGAGAAATCGAATTATTAAAGCGAGAAAATGACCTTCTCAAACGAGAGCATAATTTGTGTGTTGTGTCGTCTACGAATGACCAAGGTGCTGTCGTCAATGTACGAAGGAAAGAGAAATTGCTTCATCCATCGGAAGTTAGGGAAGTCTTGCCCCTGATTGATCCGAAAGATGAACGATGTCTTCCTGCAATGCAATGGGTGGCGAAATTGGAGAAATATCAACAAATTTACGATTGGACAGATGAAACTCTACTACGTTACGCTTCTTTACAGCTGAAGGGTGCGGCAAAAATGTGGCGTTTAAGTCTTGAGGATGAGTTCTCGACTTTGGAGAGCTTTTCTTCCTACTCGAGATGAGTCAGATGTACACTTCACACTGGCAAACAGGAGAAAGAAGAGAGATGAGTCTTATGAAGATTATGTCTACGTAATGAAAAATCTAGCGAAACAAGGCTGTATCGGTGAAAACGCCTTAATTAAATATATTGTAAGGGGTCTCAGAGATCCTACTGTTGAACAAATTCTTTCATTACAGAAATTCGATTGCAGTACCTCACAACATAATTCCATCGGTCGAACAGAATACAGAGAGATAAAGGAGCAGAAGGGCGATACTATAACTGTTCCAAGGGCAATTAAGCAGCCGCAGTTCAAATGTTTTAATTGTGGTGATGTTGCACATTTTTCTACGAAGTGTCCTAAGTCAAAACAAATACGGGGACTGTGCTATGCCTGTGGAAAACCAGGACACTCAAAGGTCAACTGTCCTATGATAACAATGGGTCAAATTTAGATGCTGAATAATTCAGTTTTACAGATAAGTAAGTGCGTTGAATTTTGTATTAATTTTAAATTACAAATTGTGACTGATGCTGTAGGTGTAGATTTAGAACTAAATGTTAAAGCAGGTAGATACAGGTAGTCCTATAAGTTTGATTAAAAAAAACTTAATACCAGATTTTGTTGAATTGGAAAAATCAGAATATGTTGTTGTGTCTAATTCTGTCGAAAACGTTGGCTATACTGAGGATCGTGTTTGAGCGGTCGAAGATTTAGGAAAAGAAAATAGATGTCAATCTTATCGTTTAATTCAATTCATCTTTACTTAAAACACTTAACAAACTATTACTTAGTTATTTAGTTCAATTCTATTAGTTCAACCCGCTTGACTACTAGTAAGCTTAATTCGACCGCACACGACCAGTGTTCCTATTAGACTCGCTTGATAGTTCTTTCGTGCGGTGCGTGCTCTCACGAGAGGTTGTATTGGGATGTTGGAAATGAATCGAGAAGTCGATGTATTGGAAGCATATTGTTTGGTGGTGCCCTACAGTGCCCCCCTCCTCTAGCTGGAGGCTCACGGTCATTTTTGTTTTTTTTTTAACTGTTGCTATAAATTGTAATACTAATACTTCCGAAATCGGGTTATCTTGGGATCGAAAATCGTACGGTCTTCCTCTTCTTCTTGTTACACTCAAGGAGAAATGCTGGTTTTAAACGATCTATGGAAACTGAAACGTGTTTCTTATTTATTCTAATTATGAAATATTTTCTTAGCTTTTTTATTACTTGAAATGGTCCCTTAAATGGTTGTTTTAGGCCTGGCTTATTTAATTCGGATCTGATAAAGACTTGCTCACAATCATTGAGTCCTTCCGGTATGTACACTGGTTTCGACTCGTTCCTTGTGTGAGTCGGCTTCAGTTTGCTCATTCTGTCGCGCAGTTGCTCTACAAATGTAGGTAGATTTTCGTTCGCTTCAGAGCTTGTATCTGTGTTTACTAACTCTGATGGTAACCGGAGTGGTTGTCCATAGGTTAGCTCGGCTGGTGGGCATTTTATATCGGACTTGAAAGCTGTTCTAATTCCAAGGAGAATGATAGGTAATTCATCGCTCCAGCGAGCACTATCTTGCCTACACCGCAGTGCTGTTTTCAAAACGCGATGGAATCGCTCCACTAAGCCATTCACTTGCGGATGATAGGCAGTAGTGCGGATTCTATGCAAGCCTACTAACTTCGTCAATTCCATGAAAAGTTTCGACTCGAACTGCGTTCCCTGATCGGTCGTAACTTTTGAAGGTACCCCGAACCGACAGATATATTCTTTAAAGAAGACGCTTGCAATTGTCTCTGCTGTAATGTCCTTTAAGGGGTAAGCCTCTGGCCAACGAGTGAATCTGTCTACAATGGTCAGGATGTATATATGACCGTTAGACATCTCTAGTGGTCCAAGATATCCATGTGGATATGATCGAATCTTTCTCTAGTCGCTTCGAATGTACCGAGTGGAGCTCTCGTGTGGCGTTGAATTTTTGACTTTTGGCAAGGTACACATGTTTCTACCCAGAGTTTTATGTCACTATTCACGCGTGGCCAAAAAAAACGAGAAGCTATTAGCTTTCTAGAGCTTCTTACACCGGGATGTGAAAGTGAATGTAGTGTATGAAAAACTGTCCTTCTAAGACTACCTGGGATGTACGGTCTGGTTTCAGCCGTGCTTGTGTCGCACCATATGGGTTCTGGTACTGAATGAAAAGACCGTTTTTCTAGTTTATACCTTGTGCGTCTTGATTTACCTGATGAGAGTAAGAATTTCAATTCGTCGTCTTTGTTTTGTGCCTCGACTAGGCTTTCCGGGGTGAAATCTGAAGTACCTGCCGAGGTAATGCTATTTTCTTCTGGTCTTGATAATAAATCGGCTACCACGTTATCTCTACCTTTAATGTGGCGAATGTCTGTAGTGTACTGTGAGATAAAATCCAAGTGGCGAATTTGCCTTGGGCTTCTATCTACTTTAGTGCGCAAAGCTGTTGTAAGTGGTTTGTGATCTGTGTAAACGGTAAACTGGCGTCCCTCCAGGAAGTACCTAAAATGACTGATTGATGAATATATAGCCAATAGTTCCCTGTCATATGCCGAATATTTTATTTAAAAAAAAAAAAAAAAACATAAATATTTAATATTTACTTAACTGGAACTAATGAGTGAAAACTAGAAGTATATGGTACCTTTAATATTAAAATTAAAGTGAATGACAGTTACGCTAATACAAAATTTTATGTTGTACCAAATAGCACAATGAGATGCGGCTCCATTTTGGGACGAGATTTTTTAACAGTTACGAATACTAAACTGTCTTTACCAACAGATATTTGTGCAGAAGGTAAAATTAAAATTTCTAATAATAAATGGACTAATGAAGTTCTTAATATCGATACTAAGGCAATTGGTAATAATTCAGTTGATCAATTAAATATAAATAAATCCCGGTTTGAGTAAATGTGAAAATGATTTGGTTTTGGAAACGTATGAAAATTTTTATCTAGGACCAAGGTCAAATGAACCCAAAACTAATTATAAAATGTCGATAAAGTTAACTAGTGACAAAGGTGTAAATATAGGACCAAGGCGGTTGTCATATTTTGATAAGAATGAGGTGCGGAAAATTATAAACGAGTTGTTGGAAAAGGGTATTATTCGTCATAGCGATTCTTCATATTCATCACCAATAGTTTTAGTCAGAAAAAAGAATAATGAATTGCGTATGTGTGTTGACTATAGATCATTGAATAAAATTACTCAACGTGATAACTATCTTTTGCCATTAATCGAGGATTTGATTGACGAATTACAAGAGAAACGATGGTTCACGAGTCTTGATTTAAAAAGTGGATTTCAAAAATGGCGGAAACTTCAATTCAATATACAAGTTTCGTAACTCCATTAGGGCAAATTGAGTATGTTAATATGCCATTTGGGCTAAAAAACGCACCTTCCGTATTCCAAAGGTTTATCCAAAAAAATTTTAGGGAACTTATTGATGAGAAGAAAGTATCCATTTACTTGGACGATATTTTGATCGCTACAAAAGGTATAGATGAACCTACATGCTCATCAATTTTTGAAATTATGAAAGATAACTTACTAGAACTGCGACTAGACAAATGTAAATTTCTCTATAACGAAATTGACTATCTAGGTTACTTTGATTGCGAAAATGGGATAAAATCCAATCCTTCTAAATTACAAGCCGTAAAAGATTTTAGTGTTCCGAAAAATTTCAAGGAGCTAAAAAGTTTCTTGGGGTTGTGCTCGTATTTCAGGAAGTTTATTAAAAACTTTTCACTGATGAGCAAGCCTCTTTATGACATGCTTAAGGATGGTCAAGAATTTGTGTTTGACGAAGAAAACCATAACTGTTTCGAATCCTTAAAAAAGTATTTAGTCGAGGCTCCGCTTTTAAGCATTTATTCTCCAAGTGACTATACAGAATTGCATTGCGATGCTAGCTCTTTGGGTTACAGATCTGTTTTGTTACAACGAAAACAGGATCGACATATGCATCCAATAATGTATTTCTCTCTTGCATGGAAATAAATTTAAAATAGTGACAGACTGTAATGCTCTAGCATTAACCCTGGATAAGAAACTTATTAATTCTAGAATTAATCGTTGGGTACTTGAACTGCAAGATTACGACTATGAAATTGAACACAGGTCAAATAATCGCATGCAACATGTTGATGCACTTAGTCGGTGCCACAATATTTTGGTTCTCCATGAGAACCCATTCGAGCAACAATTAGCGATTTATCAGTCAGAAGAAATTAAGCAGAAGTTAGAAACAGAAGAAAGTTCTCTTTATGAACTGCGTGATGGACCTGTATATAGAAAATGGAAAAGAATCGAATTTTATTTTACGTGCCGGAAAATATGCGAATTCATATTCTTAGAAATGCACATGATCTCCGTTCACATGTTGGGGTTGGAAAGGTTTGTGAGTTTATCAGACGAGCATATTGGTTTCCAAACATGAATGTAATAGTTAAATACTATATCCAAAATTGTTTGAAATGTATTGCGTTCAATTCTCCTTGTGGAAAGCAAGAGGATTTCCTGCATCTAGTGCCTAAAGGAGTGCAGGCGTTTTTGACTATTCACGTAGATCATTTAGGACCACTTGAGGTAACACCACGTAAGAAAAAACATATTTTTGTAATTATTGACGCATTCACTAAATTTGTGAAATTGTTTTCTACTAAAACCACTAATACGAACGAAGTTGTTCGTTGCCTTGAAAGTTACTTTAATAGTTTTAGTAAGCCCTTGAGAATTATATCTGATAGAGGAACTGCTTTCAGTTCAGAACCATTTAAAAAGTTTTGTATAAAACAAGATGTGCAGCATATTATGGTGGCAACAGGTTGTCCAAAAGCAAACGGACAGGTTGAACGGAGCAATCGTGACATAATTCCCATGATAGCGAAATTAGTTGATGCTAATAAGGGCGTATATTGGGATCAGGTTCTTTCAAAAGTGGAATTTTCCCTTAATAATACTTTTAATAGATCTATAGGAACAACACCAAGTAAATTGCTTTTTGGCGTAGATCAAAGGCATAAAGACGATGATAGAATTATGGAATTCATTGAAAATTCCTTAAATAAGAATAAACGTAATCTCGAATTTTGTAGAAAAGAAGTTTCCGAGAAGATACAAAAATTGCAAAACTATAACAAATCAGTATTTGATAAAAAACGTAAGTCTGCTGTGAACTATAATATCGGTGATATGGTTATGATTGCAAATGTTGACACGACGGTCGGTGTGAATCGAAAATTAATTCCAAAATATAAAGGACCTTATAGGGTTACTATGTGCCTTGGGAAAGACCGCTATTTAATAGAAGATGTCGAGGGTTTTCCACTGACTCAGAGATCTTTTAAAACTGTTTTTGATGTGTCCAGAATGAAGCCATATCTTAATTTAAGATCAAGTAGTAAAATCTAGCTTCGATATAGTTATATGCTTACTTAAATTTAGACAAACAAAAGTGAAAAATGTACTTATTTAATTTTGCTTGGAGTAATCTAGTTATAGCAAATTTTATGTTTCAAATCAATGAATTCAATAACTTTGAAAACCAAAATTTATGTACATAATCAAGGACGATTATAGTCAGGTTGGCCGATTGTAGGCACTGGAAATATTGGTTTTTATATAAACCTAGCACAGCTTAGAGTAAGTATGAAAGCGTAGCAAAAGATAGAATGTGAAGTAGGGTACAAGAGTGTGCTTGTGCGTGAGATGACGCAAGAAGAATATAAAAAATTAGAAATGAGGTTAGCATCACACAGCAGGTTGAGATGTATAGAGATTAAAAATAAAGTTCGTCATTTCTGTTGAAAAAGTGTTATTAATTGAAAGTGTTGATTAATTGAAATAAGTGCCTCCTACACTAAAAATCTGAACCTTTGCTTTGACACTTCTTTTTTCAATCTGAATTTCGTTTGGTCATGTTAAAAACCAATTCGTAATTTCGACTTATACATTCGATGAATCAAAAGATCAGAAATTTTTGCCTCATATAATTCACACTTAGAGCTTATACTTAGTGTATATATGGCGTTTGCTTAATATTTTCTTCAGCATCTGCAGTAGACAGAAACTCTGTCGTACTAATGAGTACACATAAAGTTTTTGCCCCAGAACGCTGTTTTTTCCTCTTTATTAAAAATATTGTCAGCCAACTGCAGACAGATAATAAAATCATATAAAAATAATAATTACAAAAAGAATTAAATTCATAGCATTTTATTATTATAATCAACTAAAAAACTAGTTGAACTTTCAAATTTCATTACATGTTTTAACAAATTCGATTAGTTGATTACTAATGTCGTAAAACTAATGTTTACGTTATTTTAAATAATTTGGAGAATTGAATTTGATGAAAGAGCAATATTAATTAGTCGATTGTTCCAGTAAGTGCTTCTAAAGACTGATTAAATAGCGACTGTATTACCTGATATTTCTATTTTTTTCGAAATTTATTATATAAAAATTAGTTAATTCAACAAAATGATTAGTTGAAAAAAGCTCGATCGAATACGAAATTCCGAAAGATTATCAAAACTAGTTGAATTCAATAATGTTATGACAAAACAAGATTAGCTAAATCAACTAATGCTAATAAGTTTTCTTATCGAATATGATTCGTAAGCTGAAAATTAACTGATATTATTTGTTGATGAAACAAATTTATTGGCGTAAAGCAACTAATCTTTTTTTTTCAGTGTACGTATTTGATATTTCCATTAAAAGCAACCCTAAATGCATTTGTTAACATTTTAGTTTTCGATAAATTCGTGTAAATTTCCTAGTAGTGCACATGACGCACTTGCATTGAAGGGTTCCTTTATTAATCAAAATGAAGTTTCGATATTTCCGGAAGTAAGTCAACTTGCAAAATATTTTGTTTTAATAATAATGGCTCCATTGGATTTTGAATGACTTCTCAGGGCAAAACTTATGAAATTTCCATGTTCGGTGTAGTTTCTAATGAAATCAGAAAATACGTGGTAGTGAAAACTGATGAAATTAAAGTGTGCTGTGAGTGACAGTGAAATTTACGAAATATTATTTTAATGTTTTTTTTTTTCCTATTGTTATGGAAATAATTTTTAAAAGTGCAGATGTTTTATTTGTTTCAAAATTCGAGAAATCTGTTGTCATCATATAATCATAAATAAAGTTTTGGAATAATGCTGAATAGTTTTTTTTCTGTTATTTTTTTCTGGTTATATCTATACAACTCTAGACTTCCTTTAAATATTTTGAGGTTTAATTTATCTTAGTTTCCGTTTCAGAACCTTACACATATAGATTTTAGATACTTTCTAAGTTAATTATTTCAAAATTATATTCCTCAGAAAGAGCCAAATGTTAATTTTGACAATTAATTAAAAAAACAAAAAAATTAATATTTAGGAAATTTTTACTGACTTAAGGGCCCATCTCAGTGTAAAATTTTTGAAAAATCAAAAATTTTTTTTTTCGTCCCATCTGGAAGTACATATAATTGTGCGTGTTTTGTCAAATTTACAAATTGAAATTCGCATTACGGTCGCTAAAACCTTTCTTAGAAAAAGGCGACGCGCGGTGGAGCCGGCCTACCTTTCAACCGTCATTTCTTTTGTTCCGTCCCTATGGCATATCCCTACCTAGGGGTCTTACCTGCTCTTCTGTACCTGAAATAGAGTGGTCAAATTCGTCAGTTCCGTGTTCGAGCAAGCAGAAGGGACTTTGTATGGAGCTGGGATGGCTGATTGATTGTAAAAAAAACCCTTCTTCAAACTTTAAATGCGTTTTTATCGAAATGCCCGTTTTACAAACGGTGTCAATTCTCACCTCAGAGGGAGAGTTTTCAAGCTTTCGACTTGAAATTTTTACGGAATTTTCTTTACTTCATTCTTTATGTCCCCATGGAAGTTTTTTTTTTAAATCTTCCTATTTTTCACACGAAAAACTGTTGAAAAACATAGCTAAATTTCGTACTTTTTCCTCAAGCCGTTTGGTCAAATTAAAAAAAAAAACCTGCATAGCGACATAACGGCTTCTCTACAGATTAATAATCAATTTGATTTTTTTCTTTCAGATGCAAACTGTGGCCACAACCGTGGACACCCATTGCCCCCATTTATATACCCTAGATGAAATCATAGGGGTATACTAATTTTGTCATTCCGTTTGTAACACCTCGAAATAATGATGGTAGAGCAAAATGGATTGGACACCCATTCATAATATTAAAAGTTATTTCGATTTTTGCATGTCCGTCCGTCCGTCCGTCCGTCCGTCCGTCCGTCTGTGCGCACGATAACTCGAGAACGCGTATACTTAGAGAGCTGAAATTTTGCACACGGACTTTAAAAAAAAAAGTAAAATTAAGTTCGAAAATGGACTAAATCGGGCAACTCCTTCGTGGGGTTGCTATATAAAAATTTCGTTTTCTGCTATATATTTGGACACTGCCTGAGAACAAGTTGACGTAGAGAGCTGAAATTTCGTACATGATGTTTTACTACATTAGCAAATAAAGTGTCAAAAATGGACTAAATCGGGCAACTCCTTCTTGGTGTTGCCATATAAAAATTTCGCTTTTTTACGTATACTTTGAAAACGATCAGTCCAAGACATTTTTAAAACTTCTGCAGAATACGAAATCCTATAAAATTGGTTATAACCAATTTTTCTGTGCGACAAACTGTTCTAGAAATATATGCGAAAAACAACTTCAAAATCAATACTTGAATAGATCGGTGACCATACGAAATTTAATACGGGCATTCATCTAGGGTATCATAAGAATTGGTCTTAGACCAATTCTAGCTTTTTTACTTGTTTTAACTCACTTTCTAAAATAATTATTATCAACAAGTAAAAAATAAATAAAAACTAATGTAAAAATATTTTTGTATTACAAAAGTGCGGTCTTATTCGTTAAAAAAATCATCCCGATCCCTCTCCTAACCATAAAAAAAAATATCGTGAAAATTGGCCGGTTTCACTGAGGTGGTCCCTTAAGTCGAAATTTTCATCTTGTTGGTGGATTTCTGCAAAATTACGTTCAGATCTAACTTCAAAAATTTCTATTTAGATATTAAAAACTTTCTTTTCATATTAATGCTATTACAAGCTTACACTCAAAGTGGTAATGAATGAATCCACATAATGTTGTCTATTAACACCATTCTAATTTATAACTCACACCACAAAAATTGTTTTTGAGTGACGACTGAAAAGATCGCAAATAGCTCTAATCTGGAGTTAAATTTTAACTCTAAATGTAAACACCGTTTTTTTTAATTGTGTAGATCCAATCTGATTTTCGATCAAGTTAATTTGATTTTGTCTTGAGCTATGATTCTTCTTCATCATATTAATTTTATTTTCAATTATTGATATTTAGTTTTCAACAGTTGCCTCACAAGCTTTTTATCTTTCTTTATTTCATATATTTATTTTTTCATAATTATCTGCGAATTCTTGGTTGAGGATGCCGAATAGTTTATTATATATTGTTCCGATGAATTGGAGGGGTGCTCTTCTTTCACGAATTTGAGATAGGTAGTTCATTAATGTGTTCCGCCACCAATATGTGATGACTAAGTTGTTCAATTGTAGCACTGCATAAGATTCGTGAAATACGTATACCTTTGTATGGTTTTTTATTCCATAGAATTCCTTCCAATAAGTTGTGAGGTCATAATACACAAGGAGATTTTATTCACTCGAGTAAAGTTAAATTTTTGAGATGTCATCAAAGCACAATCCTTTGTGTTTATCGAATTTCGTTATTTCTTCTTTGTAATACACTCGCTGAAAATGTAACAACGATGTATTATAAAGAAGTCTTAATAAGATTGATCCGAGAGAAACTTCTTTCCGCACTTGCGGAGCACCACATAAAGCAAGCAATTAATTTTTCCAAATTGCGAATATAATTTGACCTAGCAAAATTTTGTATATTATTTTTATGAAAATGCTGTATATAAAAGTGTTTTTTGTATGGCAACACCAAGAAGGGACTGCCCGATTTAGTCCATTTTTGATATTTTATTTATTGCTACTATAAAAACACCATGTACCAAATTTCAGCTCTGTATGTCTATGCGTTCTCAGGCAGTATCGAAATTTTTGTATGGCAACCCTACGAAAGACTTACCTGATTTTTGTATAATGGAACTTAGATTTACTTTTTTAAATAGCCCGTGTGCAGAATTTCATCTCTCTAAGCTCATGCGTTCTTGAGTTATCGTGAGGACAGGATGGACGGATAGACGGACATGCAAAAAATCACAATAACTTTTAATATCATGCATGGGTGTCCAATCCATTCTGTTCTACAATCATTATTTCTATGCATTACAAACGGAATGACAAACTTAGTATATCTAGGGTATAAAAATAGAATTCTAGTATTCTTCAAATAATAGTGACTTTGCATAAGATCCCATTCTTCGTCTAAAGCGTCAAAGTGTGATTAAAGGAATTAAGCTTTGTGTTAAATAATTTGGATCTATTTCTGCAACTGCTTTTAGTAGGTACTGGATCTTCAAAATATATACGATGTAATATTTCTTTGCATTACATAATATAGAAATCACCGCTTTATCTTCTTATATCTTATATCTCTTGTTCTTGATATAGTTTTTTATGAATTAATTCTTCTTATTTGAGACCTAAAGTCAACCTTCTAAGATAAATGTTGTATATGCTAACAAATACAGGAGTTTTACTAATGGAATGGACGAATACTAAAAACGGAGTACTTTTATAAAAGAAGTTGTACCGGAGTAAACTATTAGCTTCCGGAGTACTAATACTCCGAATGGAGTATAAACGACAGGATTGATGTGCAGTCGTATCATTTTGTTAAAACTACATCGGACCTCTTCCTATATTATATTAATTTTAGAACTAAGAAATCCATTGTCATTCCCCCTCAGTGATGGTTACGCCTTCAGCAAAAAAAAAAAAATTATGACTCCTTCCGAGGAAATTCCACCCCAAAGCGATTTTGATGACTTTAGTAATTCTGTAGATTTACTTACCTTTACGAAGCTGTCCAATCTTAGAGTTCGTTATTCCCTCGTGCTATTATAATAGTTCGTAGTATAATAGTTATTACAAAAGTTAGATTCAAACTAAACTAACCTACCACAATTTGATTGCTTAGCTCGATATGTCGTTAAAAATTTGCTTTATTAAAAATATTTATTCACAGTTCACCTCGGATATATTTGAGGTTATTTTTGCTTTTTTTTATTTTGGGATAACAATGATTATTTGTTTTTAACTTTTCCATTTCGATTAATTTACTAATAATATTTATTTTTCTATTATACTGTGTTTAATTGTAATTGATTAGTTTTAGATATAAAAACTTCTGAAGAAATTTGACACCTAGACCCGAAACGTATATATAAATAACAATTTTAATTTCAAAGCAAAATGATGGGTGTTATAGAAAACAATAGATAAATCAAAATCTTATTTGTTTTTAAGAAGGTAAATGAATCATTGACATTGACTTAGTTGTTAAGGCAACGACTGACTCTGTTGGTAAGGTAGGTCTATTCAACCTTAAGGTAAATTCAAGTGTGTCAATTAATGACATTCCCAAAAATTTCCAAAATTGGATTAATCTGTAATACATATAGAAAAGTTTATCATCAAACTTGGCATATGTGTATGTGTAAGCAGAAAACAATGTGCTATAAATAGGGTGTTTTGCATAAAATAGTCGACCACCCTAGTAGTAATATTCTGCGAACATAGTTATAGATGTGGCTTTGAAATAGTTTTTCGAACTAATCCACAACAGTTAATTGCTACGTGGGGTGTGGTCCGGTGGTTTGATGAGAGAATGAAAGTATTTCACGATGAGGCTGGAGTTGGGAGAGGGGAGGGAAATTAGTGTGATGCCCGTCCAACTTCTGAGATGCCACAGTGAATTCAAGTTGATAGGCTAATTTTCCCAAAGAAGTGAATTATGGTATATAGTACATCTATTCATAGGAGCGCCCTCAAAGTGAACTATCTACAAGAATTGTTTGACAGATTGCTTCCTCAGAGAATAGCTTCAGATAAGGTAAACGATGGCTTCCTACAAATTAAAAGGAAAGACAACATCCCGGTATGTTTCTGTATTATTCATAAATTGGAAGATATATGATAATGAGGAGATTTTGGGCTAATTCGGAAAACAGAACTAGGTATACTATCGAAAGGACAAGGGTAACATTTTCCATTTACTTAGTGCTGATACTTGAATAAAGACAAAAATATGGATACGGTTTGACCTATTTTAGATTAATTAGGCGCAGTTTCACAATTGGAATCAAATTACCTGCCGAAAGGAATGAATAATCTAAAAATTTAGCCAAATCATAGATAATCAATTATTTGAGACAACTAGTCGATTTTCATATGACATTCCTTAGAAAATAAGACATACTAAATCCTATCAACTGGGAGATTCATTACTACCAGAAGCTCTAGAAGAGGATGGGAAAGTATGATGAGAATGACTCAAGTATCAATCTCAAACATAAGAGGTCTCTAAGCCTTAACAACCATTAGTAGGGGTTGACCTATAGGACGTATATTTTTCATAATAAGAAACTAAGTTTAATATGTGTATCGAATAGGTTACCAGCCACCCAGAATACGGTCGTTACAATCAATAGAGATTGAGAATATCATTAAATGCGAGAGGGTTGTCGGCCTTCATAAAAATTCATTAGAAAAATGTTCTAGTAAATGTTCCAGAAAACTAGGAAAGAATTTGTAATTGATCTAAGACCTATTTTGGAAATATCCTGAAGATGAATGGTTCTTTTTCAGTCCATTTCAGGGAAGTTGGTTAGACAATAAAAATTGTTTTGACCAATTTCATAGGTTTTTAAATTCCGAATACCTATTATGAAACACTAGAAATCTTTTCTGTGACTGACCGTTTACCTAGTATACGTGAAACATATACAAATATTGAAATTTTCGTATACTGGCAACTCTACGAAGAAGCTGTCCGTTTTCATCCATTTTCGAATTTAGATCTACCTTATTAAGAGAACGCGGAGTATAAAAATTCAATTCTTCTGCTCAAAGTAGTGAAAATTAAAATTTTTGTATGGCAACACTCTGAAAGAGTTGTCCGATTTTATTTCCATTTATGAGCTACTACACTGAAAGAAATCGTGCAAAAATATTTAATTTGCAAGAATTGAATTTCATTTGCCCTAAATGAGCACATTTGCCAGAATCGACTGATCATTTCCAACAAACGTTGTACGGTTATTTTAAATGATTGATGAGAATTACAATTTTGGCAAATGCAGCCTTTCCCAGTAAATGCAAAACAGAAACGAACCTTATTTTAATTAAGTAATATGTAATTTCGTTTACGACAAATGTAGGGAAATCATTTATCGTAAATGATCGTCACTGATATCATTGGTAAGAAATAATATAAAATTATCTTCATTCGTGATGACTGAAATTACGTTTGAAGGAAACAAAGTTTCATTTCAGAGATCATTTCTTAAAAAACTAACTGTTGGCTTTCTGCTAGAAACTACTCAGTTTAGTTTTGTTTAGCCAGTACGGAAGTGTTTTTGTGAAAGCCAAGTGTATTTCATTAATAGATATTTCATTGAATTGAAGCTCTTTGTATTTGCAAAGGTAAGTGTATTTAAATATACCTAACTAAAATTAATTATGTTCGGTACAGCAAGCTTTTTATATAATTTATACCGCTAAGTTCAAAAACGAACTAAATCAAGGAACCCTTTCCGAGGGTTGACATACAAGAAATCATATCTTGCACGTATATTGGTCCTGACCATTTTTACCGTCGAAACGAACTGTTTAAGAAACAAATGTAAAAGCTTTTCAAAAATAACTTTACCGTTTAGAGATCTAACTAGCAGAATTTCGACAGAAGAGTGGCAAAATTTAGGGCATACAGTTAATTTATTTATATAACATCTCATCTTATAACTTTTTTTGTAGTTTTTATTTTAGAATATTCAATGTATATCTTTTGAGATTAATGCTATGGACACACGTCGAATTTAATGCATGATTTAATTACTCTAAATATGTAGTTCGCTTTCGGTTACATATCGAAATATTAATCTGCCAGAAATTTTCTATGCTATATCTCTCAACAAAATAGTTTAATAAATATTTTTATCAATATTATTATTATTACCCTAATTTGTATACGCTTGACAAAGTCTCATAGGGCATACTAAGTTTGTCATTCCGTTTGTAACGCATACAAATAATACTGGTAGAGCAAAATAGATTGGACGTCCAGGCATAAAATTAAAAGATATTTTGGTTTTTGCATGTCAGTCAGTCTGTCTGTCTATCCGTCCGTACAGCCGTCTTCAAAACAAGGCGAGAAAGCATTGACTTAGAATGCTATAACTATGTCCACGGTCTTTTTAAAAAAAAATTGTAGATATAAATTCGAAATGGGACAAATCGGGTAACTCCTTTATATGGTTGCCATTCAACAATATAGGTATTCATCTAGGGTAGCGTAAAAATTGGTCTTAGACCAATTCTAGCTTTTTCCATAGTTTTAATTACTCATTAAGGTCGTCGTATGTACAGGTTATAAGAATTAAATTAGTTTGTATATTGTTTTATTTTTTTCATTGAAGCCTTATTTTTAGATGTCAAATTTTAAGTTCCAGTATGGAGATCTAATTAAGAGTGTTAAAGTGTTTTATGAGGATATTTTAACAGTCAATAATGTCAAAGAAGCAGTCAGCAGCAATTTTCCTACCAAAGACAAAAAATTCATATATATGTCTGGTGGATTAGAAGTTCCTGAAGAGAACTTAGTTGACTTGACAAATCAATATTTAACGAATCCAGACTTCATTCTCTGTGTGAAAAGTTAGTATAATTATTGAGCTTTTTATTGGTTTTTTATTGCATTTATAAAATAAGATGTGTGCTGTGATAATAATACGATTGTAGTCGCTAGTCAAAATGATCTTCTTGATCTCTTCGAAAGTCCGACTACTAGCAAAGCTGCTAGATACTCGAATAAAACAGGGGAAATTTTTAAACGAAATGAATACAAAAGAGGTATGAATAATTATATTTATCATTGACCTGCTCCTAATTTATTTTTTTATAGGAAATAGCAGACTTCTTGAATAGATATTGCCAATCTACTATAGAATATTATAACAGAAATAAAAGACTTAATAATATCCAACGAATAAATATTAGTAAAACGATAGTAAAATATATAGTAGACAACAGACTTATTTCTTACAAATAGCATCTCACTTAGTCGCTATCTTTCCTGCGGAAATAGAAAAAAACATATTACGTGGCACATTGTGGTAAAAATCGAGCAAAACTTTATGACGCTTATTACAATTATAAGAACGAACTAATTGCAAGTAGATTTTTGAAGGCTCGTTCTCGATCCAGCATTCCTAAATTAAATTTTTCGAAAGCTTAATCTACAGTCGTATTTAATCAGCTCCTAGATTTGAATGAAATTCTGGAAGAATCCAATGATGTTGTTACGTTACCGTGACCGGGTTATATCTCGGACTTAATATAGAGTACCCAATAAAGAATCAAAATGTTTGGTTCTTCCTTCTAAAATTTATTTTTTTGTACAACACTGGGTATGACAAAAACTACGATCCAGCTGTCAGCACACTAGCTAATGATTTAGGACTAGCTGAATCTTCGAAATAATTATATTTTTGCATAACTTTAAACACCTGGTAACTTAAATAAATTTTAGTTACATTTTCTTTCAGAAATAATTATTTATTGCATTTGCATCAAAACTGGATTCATAAATTTTAATTTACAACGGAGACATTTAAAAAGATCTTTTTGATAATAGAGGTAAAAGAGATTTACTCAGTCATTTTTCCTTTATTTTTAATGATATGTTTGCACTTTTTAGCATTTGAAGCTCATTTCTCTAAAAATACGTTTGTGACAAACAAGGTTATTTCTTTGAGTGTATGTTAGATCAACACGATCATACAAAAAACAAATGTACACACAGACAAAGAGACGACATGAAAAATATCCAAATGTTGAGTAATTACAAAATATGAATTGAATCGAATCATTATTTCTATGCGATACAAACGTGTGAACAACTTTATTATTATTTTATCTATAGGTTAAAAAATTAATTCTAATCACGCATCTACGCACATTAAAATTTTTAGCAGCCCAGGCAGACACGCATGTAATTACAATTATTGACCGCTATCTGCCTCTAATCTGGAATAATAGCATGCATACAAATTCTATAGCAAAAAATATCGAAAAAAGGCCTAAGGCAAAAAAAAAACAAAAACAAAAAAAACTTAGTTCTACGTTAGGCCGAGGCATCCATCGTTGATTTTTTATTTGGCCGAGTAATTACTGGTTTCGTTCTACATGACTAGTCTTTGGTGAGCTGTTAATCGCCTATGCTATAACTGTCTGAAATCTAAGGCTCACTTTTATAAGTCAATTTATCAATTTGTGCTTCTATGTATAATTCTCAGCCAAAGAATATTACCTCAACAACCAAACTTAAAATTTTACAAAAGTTTTGTACAAAATTCTAATCTCAGTCTCACTTAGACACTTTCCAACGATCAAAGGTACCGAAAATTCTAATAATCCATGGATTTCCAGAACAAATTCACTTTTAAGAACAAAAATAAATGCTTCCTACTTTTTATATATTTGTCGAATTAAGTAACTACCGATTTCAAGATTCGCCACGAAAACTCCGTTAAAAGGCTAATTATTTTCGAAACCTTGAGTTTAGTGCTCGTGCCATAAGCAAATTAATTTTAACTTAATCTCGTCGACACTTGCATACCTGGCTAGTAGTGGCTAGTGTTCCGGGTTAAGGTAGAACGTAAATTTTCCGAAAAAATTTTTCACGCCTGATTTAATATTTTTTTGTGTGTTGCTTTGATGAAAAATTAAAATGTTCCGCTAATTATTATTGAATGATCACGCCTTTTTTTTTTTACTCTTATGACGTTTGTTTTATGAATTTTACGTTAATTTACTTGTTTTGCGAGTTTACCTTTTCAATTAATCTCATTCTAATTATTATTTATCGAAATAGGTATGATGAGGAGGTAATTGCAAATTTATGTTCTTTTCTTTGATTTTAGATTGTTACGCAATGCCCATATGATTTGGTTCAAACCAATGTATATTGGCAGAAAAGCTAATTAAGAAAAGTTACATCTGCATGTACTGGAAAAATATCGTAATCACTGCATTCCTTCCTTCGAAACGGTATTATTTAGGCAAATTTATCTACACGATCAAAAAGATCTACAATTGAATAATTGGCAATGATCTTGAAAGTAAACTTAAACGTGACATGACATTAGATAATGTAACTTTACGTAATGTCACGTAAGGCAATACGAAGAAAAATTAAACTTTACCCGATACACCAAAATAGAAATGAACTAACGATCATTAAGTTTGGAGAAAGTTACTTTTTCGAACGTCAGATGTCGTAAGAAATGCATAAAGTCTTTTATTTTTAATCCAAAGGCTGTTTACCACATGACTGCGGTGTCGTTGCTGTTGGTCGTTTCCGTACAAGGAATACATATCATAATAATATAATAACATATTTATAAGACGTCTCATGGTGAAGTACACAATCAACGAGATGATTCCACCGGTGATGGATAGAATCAGTCAGTCGAGTAACATACTTGATTCTTTCGCTTTTAAAGTTCTGTATCATTCAGGATTCGGCTAAAAAGAAAATTTAACAGGAATATCATACAAGCCAAAATTTTTATAAAAAAAAGTTCTGACATATAAAAGTTCATCATCATCATTATCACTCGCAATAACCACCCGAGTGTAGTATTGGGGCTACCATCACTTCTAGCTCGGGTACATCCTCGTTAATTAAAGAACGTGCAGCATCCAATATCCTTCTCAAAATCATGCACTATCATAACGTGGGTTTCCGCATTTTTCGGAACTTCGGGATTTCTTCCTTTTAGAACAACTTTGGGTATAGATATCATTCTTGAAACGTATCCAAACCCCGATTTAATATTGCTTATAATTTAAAGAGTCTCGAAAATCCTATATAGGCTTAAGGCTCTAAAATTTTCTATTATTACCATTGTTATAACAACTGTCGGAAAAATATTAAATTCAACTAAGGAGAACTCTCCTGGGAGCTACTTATTATAAGACAGCACTTCATGTGTGTGTTTTCTAGGTCTGATGATCTTCTCTTCAAGCAAAGTCTATCGAAAGTACAAACACCAGCGTCAAAAATTTATTGATGCTAGTTCAATTGTACCCATGAAAGAGTAACTATTCACAGTAAGTATCGGTAATTTTCCAGGTAGTGCTAACAGGAAAAGTAACCTGAATGTGATGATATATGCACAAAATGCACACAACGTAATTTTCAAGGTAGTGTTAACAGCCCAGAAAGTCAAAGGCTTTAAACTTCGACACCTATTACAACAGGAGACGTGACATTTTTATATAATATGCCTGAAACATCCACAACTCCATAATATTTTTGTAAAAAGAATAAAAACCACGAAAACTTAATACAACTTTGCGTCAAATCTGTGCGTATTATCATGATCAAAATTCCACATAGTTTGGAAAAAGCATAAACTTAGGTAATGTCGTGTCAAAAATAAAGATTTCGGGATTTTATATGTATGTAATTAGCTTTAGAAAACTCTTGAATTATAATAATGATACATCTAGTAGATAAATTTGTACTTGAGTATGAAAGATCTTTCAGTTGAAGAAGAAGTGACGGAGAGAAAACTACTAGTAAAAAAGTTTTGGTTACTAATATATTTTGGTTTGAAAGTTGCTATTTCAGGGATGTATAACTATCAAAATTATGATATTATTGCAAAGAAAGTTCAATTTGTAGCAAAGATCGAACCTTTTTCTGTTTATAGTTTGGTGCGATGATAAAGGTAATAAAGGCAATAATGTTAACCATGGCAACGGATAATTTCTCTGTTTAATAAATTTCGCATACAATTTTGGTTTTTAATTCATTTCATCATCGTCAGATGATATGATGTGCTTTCGGAAAGCATTCACTTGTTTTGAAAGATCTGCGGCAGGCTGTTCATGCTTGCAAAGTAACGGGTTTTCCAATAAGAGGTGTTATTTTGATATTCAAAGAAAAATGCTATTTTTTGGGATAAATGATCGGATCTTTATTTCATTATAAAGAGAAAGGTATGCCGTTAATAATGGAAAATAACATCAGCCAAATAACCACCACGACCACGCCTACAGGATCATATCCTTTTCATGAAATTTTCCATAACAAAGTGGCTGCCCTATGTCCTCGAGAGCCTCACGAATTCCATCTTTGAGGTCTTGAATCGACGCTCGGCTGTTGGCGTACACTTTCCCTTTCACGTGGTCCCAAAGGAAGAAGTCGCAAGGTGTTAAGTCACAAGATCTCGGTGGGCAATTGTGATCACCTCTTCGAGAGATAACACGGTCCGGAAACTTTTCCGGTAAAAGATCAATGGTTTCGTTGCTTGTATGGCACGTAGCGCCGTCTTGTTGAAAGTAAACGTTGTCCAGATCAATACCATCCAATTGCGGCCATAAAAAATCATTAATCATCTTTCGATAGCGCAATCCATTCACCGTAACTGCTGCTCCAGCCTCATTTTCGAAAAAGTGAGGTCCAATGACCCCGCGGGACCATAAACCGCACACCAAACAGTCACACGTTGAGGATAGAGAGGCTTTTCAATAATAACTCTTGGGTTTTCCGAGCTCCAGATGCGACAATTTTGCTTATTGACGAGGCCATCGAGGTGGAAATGGGCCTCATCACTCAAGATGAGTTTTCGATGGAATTCCGGATCATTTTCATGCATTTCAAGGACCCAATCAGCAAAGACTCGACGTTGTTGATGATCTGCCGGCTTGAGTTCTTGTGTTAACTGAACTTTATAAGCCTTAAGACCCAAATCTTTATGCAAAATACGGTGTAATGACGTTTGTGGAACGCCTAATTCCAAAGAACGACGAGGAATGGACAAACCTGGGTTTTCTTCAACACTTTTGGCTACAACAGTAATATTGTCAGCTGTTCTTGAGGGACGTGCACGTGTTTTATTCTTCACATCACTAATTTGTCCCGACAGCTCGAATTTTTCTACCAATTTCTGTATTGCGGTCCGACAAGGTGCTTCATGACGACCCAAAAATGTTCGAGTTTTACGAACCGTCTCTGCCACATTTTCACCATTTTTATAGTGAATTTTAATAATTTCAATGCGTTGTTGAATCGTGTATCGTTGCATTTTTATTAATGGCGTAGTTTCTACTTGGCAAATGTCGAAAAATGACAGCTTGAAAAGTGACATCTACCGAAATAGCGGGCTAATTAAAATAACACCTCTTATTGGAAGACCCTTTATATGCCACCATTTTCGCAATTAGGTATATGAGCGTCGATATTGCGGAATATTTTGAGTTTCATCATTAGTAAAATTCTGTCCAATAATATTATGGAATAAAGAAGAGAAAACTAAATACCTGTGGCTAGGTATGTAAATTTGTGTATGTATACGAAAAGGCAATAATCCTATAAGACCGTTATACAGAAATTCGTCCAATTTTGCGTAAATTTGTGAATGGACTATCTTTGATTTTGATGAAATTTTACAGGAAGGTTGGCAAAACTGGAAATAAGTAATTTTTTGTTCCGACCCATTTATGACTGAAATACGGTGTTTTGAAATTTGAAAAATACGGCAAATTTTGCTTAGTAGATGTAACATTAAAGATTTATACCTCAGAATGTACTCTTCGCATCTCCATGAAATAAACGTATTTTATTTTGGGAAGCTTTGTGGCTTCCGAGAAAAATTAGTCAAGGTCATTTTTCTGAAAGTTGCTTTCAAGGATAATCGATATTTCGTTTATCCTTGATTATCTCGAAATGTGCAGTTCCGATATTTTATATTTTATTGTATGTATCTTAATCCCTAATGGGTTTTAGTGAAGCTGGAGAAAGGACAAAATGGAACTTCTTAGATTTTGATTGGGGGGTTTTTTTGTTTTTTAAAATATGTAGGATATTGTATGTAATTTAGAAAACTGTGAAAGAAAATTGGTGAGATGTGGTGAGTTGACAGATTATATAAGTATAGTTTGTTCGGTAAATAAGTAGGATGAAATATGCCAATATATTCCTTGAAGTGTCCAGATAGCACTTTTCTTGAGACTCGTTTCCCTAAATTCACTGCTTTCCTCTTCAATTTAAGATATCGGATCAAACTTGATCACTGATTCCAAAGAGGACCCTTTATTCTTTATAACAATAACTAAAATGGTACGCGTTACAAGTGAAACGGTTTTTTCAATTGGATGAACATTCAGGTGGCCCAAACATATATATGGATTTCAAATTGTTCAGTACTGAACATCTTTCGGTATGAAATCATTTCGTCATACAAAAAATATTCATTTTCATAACGAAATAATTTCATCATATAAAAAATTATCTATGCAAACAAATCACATATTTTTTCAGCAGGCAACAAATGAAAGCTTTGCATGCATTTTATATAAGTTATTAGCCTCGGTGTCAATAATACTCGTAATGCCACGAATTTGTCGTGCTAACAATAAATTACTATCTAGCATGAATCAATATCCAATAATTGTAAATAATTGTTATGTTAGCAATACTTTAGTATCATGAATAAAAGGACAGTTTTGCTTTTATACGTTTTTACTTTTTTAGACTCAAATTAAGTTTGAGTTAATTACAGTCTCACACAAGTAATGATTTTTTGGCTGTTTTGGACTTTCAGGAGAACTGTTTCAACATTCTCTTTCATAGCTGTTTAATTTGACAAGATCTATTCTTGATTCTTTTTCCATTAAAAAAAAAAAAAAAAAAAATGAAACCGAAACTCCAATTTTTTGACTTGGCGTCAATTTTTTTTTATAAGAAAAAGTGCCGCGCGTGCATATTTTTTCTACTATATCGTCATCTACAATCTAATCGATTATCTTTGTAGCAAATACGAAATATTGTTTATAATATTTCTAAACACCGTTCACTGCCAAACGTTCACAATATTTGTGAATTTTTGCACAGTGAACTTGTTCCTACATACAGTCTACTACGTTTCACTATGGAAATTCCTAAAAAATAATTATTAGCCGTGAATATTATAATGAACAACAATGAACTCATTAATGAATCTAGTGATCATTTTCACTGACTGTTTTAACTGTTTTCTCTTTAAAAGTCTTCAGCCCTTAATCGACTGGTTAGAAAACAATTACAAGTTCTTAGCGATCACTGTGCACTGTATCCATGAATGTGTTCACTAAATACTCGGATTTATTCGATGTGCCAGTCCAACTATTAAAACCATGCTCTTCACCATATTTGAGAAAAAGTTGTAAAAACTGTAAAATTCGTATCAAACGAGGGTTCATTGATAAGTATTCACTTTTATATTTGGATTTTTATTCCTTCGGTATAGTTTTTACAGATCCGATCAAATCGTCCAGTATTTGTCAGTCAGCTTGGTCTTGCTCCACAAACTTAACTCACGTGCAAATTTTATTGTTTCTGTTATTAAATAGGAAAAAGTGTGAAAACCTTAGAACTTATTTAGTGCCTCAGACGGAGTACAAAACAATAAATAGGTAAGAGAAACTTTTTATGTGCAATTATTATTCGTGGTTTTTGGTAATTAATAATAAAAGTGCTTTAAATTAACGTGAAAAACTTTAAAAATTATTTTCGCGTGATCTGTTTTTTTTTCAGTTCTTCATCATATTTTAAATAATAATACCTAGTAATTTTTGTGAAGAAGCTCACATATTCATACAAAAATTCATATAATAATATTCTACTATTCATATACGTGAAAAACATAATTTTTCCACTCTGAAGACGATTGTTTTTCTGTGACCGAAAATTATAGAAAGCCTTTTGTTTAATTTTCTTCTTGGTATAACTGAGAGTTCACATCTGTTTTTTTTTTGGAAATAGGTTCAAGATGAAGTGGCTTAAATGTTTGTTAATTTTCACTCAATTCAGAACCTCTTTCGTCATTTTAAAAACTACTATGGTTTGAAAACCAATAGTACTTATTGCTGTGAACAAAATTCTTGTTTTCAAATATTCTCAGATATTTCAATGTTTAAACGACATTTGAAAATGTCTGATCATGAATTGATGACATTCACATATTTCATAACACTTATGATTGGAGATATGGCACTTACTTGATTGAAATGATAGATATTATCCTTTCCTTCGAATTCACTGTGAATACTACAGAGTCTTTGAAACTTAAAATCGAACAGCACAACAAAGATTATATTCGCTTATTTAGAGATACATTGAAGCCTAAATTCCATAATTTGACTCACTACCCTCGAATTATCTCCTCTTCAGGTCCAATTTGTGTAATGTGGAGCTTCAAGTTCGAAGCAAAATATAAGCAATTTAAAGTTTATTCACACGCTATCACTTCCAGAAGAAATATTTGCTTAACACTTACAAAAAAATATCAATTCAAAGTCGCGATGTATTTGTTCGATGATTCGATTACAGAAAATTTAACCACAGAAAGAAAAGACAAATTTGAAACAAATTTTATTGATTTCATCAGCCAAAGTATTCGTACTAGTAAACATGATTTCAAGGTTTTTTCTAAAGAAATATATAACAATATAGAATTTAAACAAGATAACAAGGATATAGAGCTTCATCATATCATTTGTGTAATCGCAGGGCCTCTCAAAGAATTCTATTTATTTTGTCAAAAGCGTGAGGAAATCCAGAATGATCCCCATTATCTGGCGTTTTTAATCAACCCATCAAATTTATCTCAATTTAGAATTATCAAATTTGAATACCTTTTAGGACCACATGTGAATGGCGTAAAAACTTCCAATGGAAATATTATGTTGCGCTTGAAAGAATATTATTTTTCCTTATAAAAGACAACACTCATATTTGTCTACTATCTTCTTTTTTCATAATAAGATGTACTATTCACTATTCACCGGTCGATCAGTAAAAGGCACTACTATTAAAAAATAGCATTGGATTCAAACATCACATCGACGCAAATCTCTAATCTTGCTGAAGATGTAACCAATATTAATACCTTACACGCATTCAAGACTTTCTACAACATGGATGAGATTATGACAACGCACTGACCATCAACTCATCCCTTGGAGCCTGAAGACCATTGTATAGAAGATCAAGAACTTCTGAAACTGTTACCCAGTTGGTCTCTGGAGAAATAATATGATCATTTTTTAAGTAAGTAGGTTAATTTTTTTGACCAATATACGTACGATTTTACTTCTATGATATGTTCACATTGCAGCACAAGTCCTAGAAATAATTAAAGTGCACCATATAAGGCACTTATTCCAAAAATGTGACTTGGGAATAAGAGTAATTTTCGAAAATTCTCTTGAAAAATGGAGAAACTCCATTGGAATCGTCCGAGAATTTTACACCACACCCATTATCGTCAAGAATGTCATCTTTAACGCCAGATCGTCTTTCACCAAGATCATCGCCTTATCCGAATAGTCCCACCAGTGATATTTCCAAATTGCCATCAGATTCAGATATTTCACTGGAAGCTATTTTGATAGGTACACAGAAAGGAATTTGTCTCAAAGAATATTACGAGCAGAAAAAAACGTTTCACGAGGATCAACGATCTATTTTGATCAATCTTATTGCTCAGTATTTTGATAACAATATTATAACATATGATTTTAAAAACAGCTATAAATAGAAAACGATATTATTAAAATGCTTGCCACCGAAAAAATTGTAAGTACCTCTTAATTTTAAAGAAGTTTAAGTTCACGCATTTAGAAGAACACATTACCGGTTTGAAAAAGGAATTAATTCATCGTTTTGCAAAATCATCTTCGTTCTTTTTTACTACTTTAACTTCACACGAAGCCAGTCACGAACAAAGCAAAACAAATTCATATGAATTTTGGTGTGAAAGCACCCCTAGAGTTTTTAAGATAAATTATTAGAATTATTATGCAAAAGAATGACTTAGTTTTGCAAACGGGTAAATTGTTTTTAAAAACGGGTGAACTTGAAATAAAAGCCTCTTTTTGAGTATACAAAATTTTTCAAATGTAAACCTTAAATTATTCTCAATATATGTCAGGAGTATTACCGTTCCGGAAAAAAAAGGAAAAATTCACACCAGGTTTTGCTACTAGAAATCACATTCACGAAACAATCAATCAAAAAATCTCTAAACAAGAAGAATTAAACAACATTTCGGTGAGACAAATAAACTTTTTACATTTGACAAAAGTTGTTTTAAATAAAAATTTATATTTCATCTTAAATTTATAGAGCCCGAAGAAAATGCAGAACTATTACAGAGGTCTTTGAAAAACGACAATATCTCACAGTGCAGGAATTTGATTATGCCTGGAAAGCTTGTAGTCAGTCGCGATTGAAGGACATAGTAGACGCAAGCTCTACTGCCGACATATTCCTTAAGTGGCCGGAATATAAGAAACCATCCGGATATCGCCTGGTAGTACTACGAACTTGCTTATTTACTTAAAGTGAACCGAAAATTGAAATGAAGAACACAAGGCATTCCTTGAGGTGTCCCGATTATCGTTTTTACCCATTCCCCCTCTCAAATCACTTTTTATACCGCAAAAGGTTGGAAATTTGTCTTTCTTCGAAGATAGATATAGTGACGCATATACTTATATTTCGTTATTAAAAAGCTCAGAAAAAAGTATAATTGGGACACCTCAAGGAATCACCCTGTACTATCCATTTCAATTTACGGCTCATTCTTAACATATTACCTTGTATTATTGTCATTATTGTTGCTTTCTATAGATTTACGTGGACTTCAAAGATCGGTTTAAGAACACGCTTTCCATTCTGGATAAACGGGACTCTATATCAGAAAGATTGCTTCAGATCTTGAAAGCCCAAATTTGAAATAAACAAATCAAACAACTTTCAGTCCTACGTCGAATTAGAGGAAGAAAACCGTCATTTGAAGTCTAAAAGTGAGAAAATTCAGCGATTTATTTATGCGATCGGGGAGGAAATCATCACTGTAAAAGAAATATATGTTTATTTTGGTAACATAAGATTTCCTTTTAATAACATATTACGTGCTGTAGATATCTGTATAAAGATATTTTTTCTATTTAAAATACCCAGATCCTGCGAAAACATTTTGGGTATTTATTGCCATATTTTTTACAGTTTGAAATCTCCTAGCAACAGCAAAGTTTCTCCTTTAATCGATAAATTATTGCATGCTGAAAATGTGTAACCCTTGGAACAGAATGGTCGTAGCCATCACGCAGGCAAACGTCACGCAGGAGTAAGTTATAAGGCAATGCCATTAAGTGACCGCAATGAACGTAGCCAACGGAGCCATAACGCAGAAGTTGACCAACTTTCAACTTTTGAAGCAATTACTCTGCATTGACATATGTCAGATTGCCAGCTGATTCATTTTCTGTTTGTTTTGAGTTCTGTTATCGTTTAAAATTTAGCTTGGAAATGAGTACTTTTGAGGAAAAACTTATCATGGAAGTGAAGAAATACCCTGTGCTGTACGCAAAATCTTCGGGAGGGTATAAAAATATAAAGACGTAATTTAGAATCTGGGACGAGATTGCGACATGCTTGTCTTCAACAGGTAGAAATTTTGCTTAATACAGGGGTATTTTAGAAAATTTAATAAATATTAATATACAGCTGAAGACTGCCAACGGCGCTGGAAATCTTTACGGGACAGATTTACGAGGGAGGCCAACAGCAAAGACTTACCGTCAGGTAGTGCGGCAGTTAAGGTGGGAGAGTGGGAACACTACGTTTGCCTATTATTTCTTAAGGACCACATTAAGCCTAGGAAGTAATTATAGAAATATAAATTTTGATTGCTAATAATTATATATTTAAAACAATTTTCAGAGGGAGAGGAAATTTTTCGGAAGTAGTTACCGACGAAACCATTGATCTATCCCTAGATGAAACCTTCACAGGTTCTTCGGAAGTAGACCCCGCTCTGGATTCATCTACTTCGATTGATGCTATAGATAGTGAACACAGTTTTTTAGGAAAAAGAAGGAAAGTGAAACAGGAGGACTTAAACAGTGAGCTCTTCCAGACAATGGCTGTCTTCAAAGACTATTTGGCAAGGGTAAATTCGAAGAGCACTGTGCCACAGTCACCCCAAGAACCAAATGATGTGTTTGGGAAATCGGTGTCAACCATTATTTCTACATTAAATGCGGAAAATCAAAAAAGGGCAAAAGCCGAAATTCTAAAATACTTAGCAGATGTCCAACTGCAAGAAATAAGTAATTAAACCATACAATGTTTTTTATTATTATTATTTTTATTTGAAAATTATGTAAAATATTTGTTGGTGTGTCTTGTAGGTGCTAAAAACAAAAGCTTCATTATTATCATTATTATTATGATAGCAGGTTTTGAAGTAGCCATCAATCTCCCTCGTCAAGTTAGCTTCTCTAACCCACCATCGTCTAGGGTTTCTATTGGAACGTTGTATTATAATATAACACAACATTATCATGAACATCATGATGCAAATTTCGATATCACCCATACTTTTAAAAATTAATTAAATAGTAATCAAAATGCTTGGAACAGTGTGACAGTAAATGAAACTATTTTAAGTGGCAACTTGACGCAGTCACCAATGCCCATTCTGTTCAGCAGGTTGGTGGCTACGATTTTGACACTTCATCGCGGCCTGTGTGCGGGGTGGCTGCGATGCATTCTGTTCCAGCCATAATTCATAATATTTGTATACGTATGAGTTAGTATAACAAAATTATAATATAATAATGTTTATGTTCGGAATCAGTTTATATTTCAAAACTAAGAAGAGTAAGTTTGTTAGAAATAGAAATAGAAAAAAAGTGGAATAAACTAAAAGACTTCTAAAATATTAAAAAATAGAAATAAAACGAAATGAAAATCGTAAGTAATTGTTTTAATTGCGACAGGTTGGGAAAGAGTAAACGGCAACATGGTGAGAGGGGAAATGGAGGGTGGGATGGGAGATGTCGTTAGTGATATAGTTCACAGATATCGTGAATAAGTTCACTAACTTGTACATAAATTTTGGGTTACTGAATGTAGTGAACGGGTGTTCAAAAATACAATGATCAAATTCATACGCTGAAAAAATATGAAAAATTCACTGTATTTTCGAACATTTTCATAAATATTGTGTACCTTTTTCGTTCAGTGAAGGCATCATGTAGTCTATGAACTGTTCTCAAAATGCGATTTTCGCAGGTGAAGTATTTTTACAAATTACAAAGAATTTGTGCCGACCCATAAAAATATCGAATTTGTTCCAATGACTTTTGATTTTTGTTTTTAATTCCTTTTTAGGGTTCCGTATCAAAAGGATAAAAACGGGAACCCTATTACTAAGCCTCCGATGTCCCTCCGTCTGTCTGTAACCGGGATGTATCTAAAACCGTAATAGGTAGACAGTTGAAATTTTCACAGAGTGTGTATTTCTATTGCCGCTATAACAACAAATAATAAAAATAAAATAAAAATTAAAGGGGTCCTCAAGCAAGAAACGTGATTTTTTCGGTGTTTTTTTCCCTCGTTTTATTTTCATTCATTATTATTATCATAACTAGGCATACTTTAGGTAGTAGTTAAGACAACTTAACGTCACGCAATAAGCTGTAAAATAAAGACATCGCGTAACTAATAGTTTTTATATCTTTTTCGGACAGTTAAAGTGTTAATGTAAAATAAAGTCATAAGTGAAATCAAGGCCAAAATTAAACCCTGTAGGAAAATGTTATACAAATATCCCGGGATATCGGTTCTGTTAAAATCATCATAGTTGAAATTAGTTTCGTTAATCACGTAAGTTCTGGATTTGGATTTGGATTTAGGTAGTAGTTCCTTCAAAGGAAGATAAAACTTAAACGAAAACTGCACATGATATTTTTATCGATTTTATTATAATTTTTACAGAAACTGAGAAAGTAGATGAACTAGAACCACTTAACACAAACATCAATCAAAAGCAGCCTAATTAAAATTTATATAAAGGCAAATTAAAGTCAAAGAAAACCGGAAAAATAACCAGTATAAGTAATAACACCGAACAGGTAAGCAAAATTCGCGCTACTGAATATAATACATAAATAGATGGACATCACATGTACAAGGATAAAAAGTAAATAGGGGAGCTTTTGCCCGGCGTCGTATCTCTTTTAACCAGAAAGCTAACCGGTAAGAGTACTGGATAATTAACTGGTCAATTAACAGGTAGAGTGCTTGCAGAGTTATGTTGCTTGCATCCGAATGATAAGTGTATGTGTGTATGGGTGTGTTTGTCGGATACGCTGGATTGCGAATTAGAGCATACTTATCTTGAGAGTAAATGAAAGCGCATGTTTTAGTGGGTGCACCTGAAGAACAGGATCAGGAAGAGTAGATAAGCTTAACGAAAGGACGAATATCCGTTCATCCGTTTGTGCGCACGATAACTCGAGAAAGCGTGCACTTAGAGAGCTGAAATTTTGAACGTGAGCTTTTAAAAAAAAGTTAAATTAAGTTTGAAAATGGGACAAATCGGGTAACTCCCTCGCAGAGATGGGCATTTTTTATTTGAATAAAAATAAAAGATAAAAATCTGAATAAAATGAAAAATCGAATAAAAATTTATTTGATTACAAATATTATTCGTTATTTGGTGAATTATTTGCAAATAATTATTTGTTATTTGGTGTAAATTATTTGAGTTTCGAATAATTATTTTTTATTCGATCGTGCGTTATTTGATAATCAAATAATTTCATTATTTGATGAATTATTTGTGATTTCTTATTATTGTGATGGTCATTATTTGAATTTCAAACAATTATTTGTCATTCAGTTATTTTACGCCTATATCCTAATGACCCTTGAGTAGACATAGATTTCAGTTCATATTTAGGAATTTTGAAAAAGAAACCTCTTCAGACGATGATAATTTTTTTAGTTTTTATTATAATACATTTTAACTAAATTTTGATATGCACTAATAATATGCGTTTGCTTTTAATAAAATACGCTCTTCAAAATGCTCATCAGTTAAAGAGCCACATTTAGACCCGCTTAATATTGTGGCTTGCTTCTACAGGTGCTGAAGAAGGAAGTGGGGTATTATATTTTAAAAATATTGCCTTCAGAACTGGGTAGTCCTCTAACATATTTAAATACCTTCGTGGGTCACTAAGATATCTGGAAAAAACGAAAATTGAAAAAATTAAAGTACTTACTCGTACAATCAATGGCCTTTAAGATTAAATTTTTTTTTTTAAATTTGTTGTCACTTACTTTAAAACCTGAAGCTCTATGTTGAAGTTGAATTTTTTATTGCCTTTGGAATATCAGTTGTGGCTATCAAACTCAATGTGTGCGAGGCGTAGCGAATATGTGGCGGTAAAGTACCGATTTGATGTAATGAAGGTAACTCATTGACCTGGATATCTTCCATAGGATCATCGTTTTCAGTAATTCCGTATTCCTGAAATGCTTTAATAAAATTGCTACCATTGTCAGTAACTGTTGCAACAATCTTTGTAGAATTAATTTCAAATTCGTTGTTGATGTTGGTTAAATATTCTGCCAACCCATCATAGGAATGGGTACCGGGAAAACGACCACAAGCTAAAGCTACGCTTTTGGTTTCATAGGTTAATACGTTTATCCAATGTGCCGTCACTCCTATAAATCTTCTATGAGTCGAGGACCATATATCCGCAGTTGTACATATAAAATCAATCTTTTGTAAATCGGTTTTAATTTTTATTTTCATTTCTTTGGATTTAAATTAAATTAAGTAACGAAACACCTTGCGAAAACAAATGCGTGTATCAAGACTTAATTATTTGAAATTGGAACTAATGGACACCAGAAAACATATATCCATAATCGAATGACAAATAATTGTTTGAAATTCAAATAATGACCATCACAATAATAAGAAATCACAAATAATTCATCAAATAATGAAATTATTTGATTATCAAATAACGCACGATCGAATAAAAAATAATTATTCGAAACTCAAATAATTTGCACCAAATAACAAATAATTATTTGCGAATAATTCACCAAATAACGAATAATTATTTGATTTTCAAATAACACACGATCGAATAAAAAATAGTTATTTGAAACTCAAATAATTTGCACCAAATAACAAATAATTATTTGCGAATAATTCACCAAATAACGAATAATTATTTGATTTTCAAATAACGCACGATCGAATAAAAAATAATTATTCGAAACTCAAATAATTTGCACCAAATAACAAATAATTATTTGCGAACAATTCACCAAATAACGCATAATTATTTGATTTTCAAATAACACACGATCGAATAACGAATAATTATTTGAAACTCAAATAATTTGCACCAAATAACAAATAATTATTTGCGAATAACTTAAAATAAATTGATACTCAAATAAAAATTTATCCGAATAATTTTTTATTTGATTTTTTAAAAAAATCGTTATTTGATTGAAAATTTATTCGAATAATGCCCAGCACTGCTCCCTCGTTAGGTTGTCACACAAAAATTTCGCTTTTCACTACATACAGGGTGTCCCGTCGAGATGTTAAAAAAATTTAAGGGTCGAAAGTACAGAATATTTGCGATCGAATATGTTATATAACATTTTTTCGAGTTCGCACTATTTTCGAAGTTATAGGGGATTTTCGATTTTTTCGAAATTTTGAACCCTAAGTCATATTTTTTACCATAACTCAGTTCAGGTTGCGCGCAGGACGACTCTTTTTCTTGTGTTTTACTCGTAACATTACAGGCTCTCATTCGGTGTAACTCGATTTTGAAAACGTTCACACATAATGGAAAAATTGGCGATTTGTTGCCAAAACATTTTTTTCGTCAGAAAATTAATTTGTCTTCAAAGTCATAAATCTCGAAAAGTAACCATGCCAACAGATGATCCGGTTCTCAGAGAAAACATCCCTCATTTATTATCTTTTATAAAAGTCCAACACGATTAGTCCACCTTAAGTATTGCCAAAGTTACAGTAAAAACTTGCCTGCAACATACCTCTCATAACTTCAGCAAAATTAATTCGAATTGCATAAAAATCCGGAAACGCGTTTTGCGGGAACTCTTATCTCCTTCGAAACTGTTTGACCTATAGCTAAGGTGAATATACCGTTGGATTCGGAACATAACTCGTTAGTTGTTAAAGTTAAATTCAATTTCGAAATTCGAACATTTTCGAAAATATAGAGAGGCAAAGTTGACTCGATTTTCTGAATTTTTGTGCATACTTTTTGAAGATTTTTTTTTTATTTTCATATAGATTAAGGATGTAGAAATTTTATTCAAATTAATCATTTTTTCGATTTGACCTCTGAGACTGGCAAATCGCGTTCGAAAATGCGCAATTTCAAACATATTTTTGGTTTCAGTTCGTGTAGTTTCGAGTGGATTTGAATGAAATTCGGTGTGTATGCCGGATTTACAAATACACAACTTTTGGCATTTTTCGATTTTCAAAATTCGAAATTCTCATTAAGTAACTATTCGAAATTTGAAAATTTTCAAAAATTTATTTTTTTATTTTTTCGAAATATCATATCTAATTACATATTAAGTGATTTTCTTTCCCCCTATTCTCTAGATCCTATTAATCTGCAACTTTTTTACACTGCATGTTATCAGCCAAGGTTTCATCGAAAAAAGTTACAAACGGTTGAAATTCCAAAATTCAAAATCACAAAATTCTGTATTGCATTTTGGATTCTATGCTGGGAGACTTGCAACTTTGTAGTGATATGCTCATTTATACTCAGCAACTTTCTGCATATCAAAAATGTCAATTTTCAAAAATTTTCACTACTAAATCTACGATATTCGAAAAAATTTCACTTTTTTTCACCCTTCAATATTAGTACTTTCCTTCCACAGAGTCTAGACATGTGGGTACTCTATGGAAAGCTTGCAGTCTCTACTTTAAGAATCTGGAAAAAAAGATCACATTTTCCAACTTTAGGTACATTGTTTCTTCCATCCTTGCAATTTGATTTAATTTTGCTCAAGTTATGAGAGGTATGTTGCAGGCAAGTTTTTACTGTAAATCTGGCAATACTTAAGGTGGACTAATCGTGTTGGACTTTTATAATAGATAATAAATGAGGGATGTTTTCTCTGAGAACCGGATCATCTGTTGGTATGGTTACTTTTCGAGATTTATGACTTTGAAGACAAATGAATTTTCTGACGAAAAAAATGTTTTGGCAACAAATCGCCAATTTTGCCATTGTGTGTGAACGTTTTCAAAATCGAGTTACACCGAATGAGAGTCTGTAATCTTACGAGTAAAACACAAGAAAAAGGGTCGTCGTGTGAGCAACCTGAACTGAGTTATGGTCAAAAATGTTACTTAAGGTTCAAAATTTCGAAAAAATCGAAAATCCCCTATAACTTCGAAAATAATGCGAACTCGAAAAAATGTTATATAACATTTTCGATCGCAAATAGGCTGTACTTTCGACCATTAAAATTTTTTACCATCTCGACGGGACACCCTGTATTTGGACAGTGTCTGAGAACGCGTCAACGTAGAGAGCTGAAATTTTGTACATACTGTTTTCATAAAAATAGTAAAAATATTTTTAAAAATGGGCTAAATTGGGTGACCCCTTCTTGGTGTTGCCATATAAAAATTTAAGATTTTTATGTATGCTGTGAAACGATCAATCCTAAATATTTTTATTGTCCTGAAAACTTCTTCAAAATTTGAAATCCTATAAAATTGGTTATAATCATTTTCACTGTCCGACAAAATAAGAAATATATGCGAAAAACTACTTTAAAAAAGAAACTTGCACAAATGGGTGACCATACGAAATTACATATGGGAAGTCATCTAGGGTATCATAAGAATTGGTTTTAGACCAACCTGTTTTATTTGTTTTTGTTGTTTTTGTAATTGTCAGGACAAGGTTTTTAGGGAAAGAAAAATTGGAATCGGCAACCCTTTCTTGGTCTTGACATACAAAACTTTAGTTTTACACTATATATCTTCCTGAGAACGCGTCGATGTGGAGAGCTAAAAGTTTGTACATGGCGTTTTGTTAAAAAAGTGTAAATTTAAGTTAAAAAATGGGACCAATTGGGCAACTCCTTCATAGCGTTCCCATATAAAAATTTTGTATTTTTATATATTAATCCATTACAATTTTAAAAATGTAGCAAATCGTGTGATTCGCTTTTAGTGTTGCCATACAACACTTTAGTTTTTCACTATATTTTTGGGCACTGCCTCGAGTGTCGACGTAGAGAACTGGTATTTTTTACACAGACATTTTTAAAAAAACAAAAAAGGAAATTTAAGTTTGTAAGTGGGACCAACTCCTTTGTTGGATTGCCATACAAAAATTCGTTTTTTTACTATACTCATGGGTATACTGAGCTAGACATATATGAACGCACACATATGCACACACCCACATATACAGGCACAGAGTGAAATCTTAGAGTACGGAATCGCGCGATCGATTCAGATGATGATTAAATATTATGCATCTCTAACCACCTCATTCCTTTCAACCCCCACGCCAATCTGTTTAGGCATCTATATTACCGTCGGGCAACGTTGATGGACTCCTCTAGTTTTAAATAAAACTACTTGATTTTTCAGGTAAATTGAACTTTAAGGTAATAACTAAAGTGTTATAACAAAGAAAGTATGCGGGTCGTGATATTACGGCTCGCTCTCACAAATTTGACGAAAACTCTCTTGACGACCCACCACCAGATTTATCTTGAATTTCAAGATATTTGATACGCGTTCAAGATTACAAGAGTTTAATGCTTAATTTCAAGATATTTGATTAGAGGTGTATTTTAGAATCCAACAATAAATAAAACTCAACAAATCAACTAAGTAATGACGTCAATGGCTTAGAACTCGAAAAAAATTTGTACAGTTTTTGAACCATTTCAAAAAACTTGTTGCCTCTTGTACACACCCGGCAGCAAGGTCTTCATGCTTCAAGTTAAGAGAATGTCCCGCGCATGGAACAAAGGTAGTAAATTCACATTTCTCCTTGATTCTCCCTTGCAATCCAGAATATTTTCCCGATATATTTGATGCATTATCGTAGCTTTGTCCTCTACAGTCCTTTATGGGGATATCATAATTTTCTAAATATTTCAAGACTATATCCGCTAAATATTCAGATTTGTGCTCCTTAATAGGTAAAATTTCAAAAATCTTTCAATGGGAACACGGTCTTTCACATATCGAATTATAAAAGTCAACTGGTCAATATGAGATAGGTCGGGCGTACTATCAACGCTATTTTGCTGATTTAACTTCACTTATAATTTTCATCAGGACCTGTTTTCCCATTATGTTAATGAATTCATTACAAATAATTGCTGATAAATAAGAAATGTGTCCTTTTCCGGGATTCCCATAATATTTCAAGTGATCTGCGAGAAATGGATCAAATTCACTTAATAACTCAATACATCCCAAATAATTTCCGTTGTTGACAGATCCAAGGATTTCGTTGTCACCACGAAATGGAGCCCTCTCGATGCCAAAAATTTTACAACTGCGACAATCCTTTTTAGTAATTTTTTCCAGTAATCCACTTCTCTTTTATATTGAGATAACAAGTCTGTATCGACTCTACCAACGGTTTTACTTCGTGCGAGATAAGTCATCATAGCTTCTCTATGTGTTGAGCTATATTCGTGCTCCAAAATTATTTGTTTAATATGTTTCCAATCGTTGTATCCACTCGGAGAACAGAAGCTTATATTAGAAGGGTTGAATAAACAATATGAAAACCAAAATAGGGATTTCTTCGATGGCGAATATAACAGCCATTTTCTTTCAACATTTTCATTGTTCTTTAATTTACGATGCAAGAGTGTTTTATTAAAATTTCTAGTTTTTGAACTACCATCTGCTTCTATGTAAGTTCTGGATGCTTCGGAGAAGTCACAATCCTCATTTTGAAAAAATGCAGGTCCTTTGAAAACCCATCATGAAAATAATCGCCAGGATCTTGAGAAATGTTTTCTGTGGCTGAAGACAGTTGTTGCTCAGAAAAAACAGTTGTTGGTGAAGGCGATGTATTTTTGCCGCCGGGACGATTACTTTCTAAATTATATAATTTATTTCTCTCTTTTTCTGACCCGGAAGAAGCTAGCTTAGAAGAAGTGGGTTTTGAAGTTCCCTCAATATTGTGTAGGTATGACTCGTGTGAAGAATTTTGACCGCTACTTACAGAGGCTCCTGGTGTAAAATATGATGTTAATTTCCTTTTGATGCGCAGCTTTTTTTCTTTTTTCTGAACCGTTAGGATAAGATCATTTAGACATATTTTAATTCAGTATTTTATAACACTAAAAACAATTATAAAAACAACACGGGAAACACACCGTATAAAAATTTTAAGGCGAGTAAACTTATTTTCAGAAGAAAATGTTAAACGGTGCTAAGGGGACTATACTGAATCCCTAATTTTCGTGTGAAGCATTTTATTTCTAATACTGAAAACAACACATATTTATTTCGTCAGAATTTATGTATGTAGTATATATAATACTATAAAAATAGCTAAAAAGATAAAGAAGCAAACAGTACCACAAAATGTTGATCGTTTTTAATTTGCCTGTCCTAAAGACTGTATCATTTCATGGAAAAGAAAGACACATCGGAAAGATGTGACTATGTGAGTCTTTATTTACAATAATTTTTTTTCTGCGAATTTTCTTGAAAATTTTTCTTCTAAACTTTTGTGCGTTACTCGTAGCCAGCAGCATTCCCAAAAAGTTGGATTCATTCGGTTCTCTGGGCCTCTAACCATTTTTCCTCGTAATTTGTATGCGCTAGGTATGGTACAATCGGCAGTATTTCCGGAAACAGAAAATTAGACAGAAATTAGGGGTAGAATTGATTTTGCTACTAGCACATTTTGACATTTTGTGTTGATGAACAGAAAATTCCAGAAATTTTCTATTTAGCGAAAGAAGGCGTGAAATTTAATAAATGGGCTGTAAACACTGACACTATACAATATGTTATATAGTATGTCTGTTACTTTGTATTAAAATTTGCTTGCCATTTCGAATAAATCGCATGGAAATCTTCAGACGCGGTTTCTATTTATATACAATAGTATTAAAAAGATTTTTATTGACAACAATATAAATTATAAAATAAACCTTATTGTATTTGCTGCAGATGGTGCTGCAGTGATGACGAGCGCAAGGCACTTTGTAGCCAAGCTTCTGACGAACGACGTGCCCAATCTTGCAGATTTAAAATGCGTGTGTCATTCCATTAATCTAGCAGTATCGGCTGCTTGTTTAAAGCTGCCAAATAGTGTTGAACAATTAACTCGTGATATTTATAACTATATATCAATGAACATTTTGCTGACATTCAGAAGATTTTAGAATTAAAACAAAAAAAATATTACACCCCGTTACATACATCACGATGGCTTTCGTTAGAACAAGTTATTTTAAGAATTTTAGAACTTTATGACAGTTTCAAAATATATTTTGGCTGCTTTGCAGTGAATGTAGACCATCTCGAAAGTCCGGGAAATATTTTGAAAAAATTATTGGACCCCGTACATAAATTATATTTGCAATTTTTATCATATGATTTGCCTGTGATAAACAACTTAAACAAACTTTTCCAGAGTGAATCGCCGCAGATACATAAACTCCAAAAATCAATAGAAAGCAGTCTACATACTCTTCTGGATAATTCTATGATAAGATCATATATAGACAAAACACCAATAACTAATATTGAATACGATAATCCAAACTTTTTTTTGCATTTAAAGGATATTTATTTTAGACTCAAGCATTAATACATCTGGATCTGAAATAAATAAGTTTCGATCTACTTGTCGTAATTTCTACATAGAACTTATCCGTCAGTTTTTAAAGAGATTTAATCTCAATGATGCTGTTATTCAGTGTTCTTGGATAGACCCAGAACTGGTAATGGCAAAAAAATGTCCTTCAATCGCACCGTTTTGCAGTCTTTTTCCAAATTTAATTGCAGAGTCTGAAATTCCAAAGCTTTTGGCAAACAATTTTAAAAAGTGAAAGAAGATCAGGTGAAATTGTTTTTCCAAAATTAGGAAAATTTGTTTTCGAAATTCTCACTTTGCCAAATTTCTCAGCTTCAGTATGGAAGAACTTTTTCTCAAATTAATATCAACAAGACTAAAATGAGAAACCGCCTCTCTGAAGATACTCTGAATGGAATTCTACTAACAAAAGATTACTTAAAATTAAATGGATATTTCTGTCATAGTTTAGAAGCTAATTCAAGTCTGTTAAATAGATTTGACACAAAAACTATGTACGATACTACTAATGAAAATGTTGATTAATTTTCCACGTTATGTACAAAGACATGCTTCATTAATAATTGAATTTGAATTTTATTTTACTTCCGTTTTTATAATTATTTTTTATTTTTATTTTTATTATATTATGTTTGTTTTTGTTATTGTACCTTTGTTTTTATTAAATTTGAATTAAATTCATGAATAAAAAAACATTTAAAGTCACTGTGTCTTCTTATTGTAGTTCGTTATTCAGTTAAGATTTTTGAAAGATTTTTCTCATAATGATTCAAGGTTTTCAAGATATTTTACGAGTGGCGGTTCGTCCTCATCAAAGCACTAGCACCATACAGCCAGCGCTTTGACGATGACGAAGGGCTTCCCACCAAGCAGTCCGCGTCATGCTCTTGCATTTCATTACGTGTTCTCTTAGGTTCTTTTACATCTTTCCAGAAAACCGGCTTACGATTTTGCATACTGCATCAAGAAAACTCGTGTGGAATTGCCCGTTTTCCATAACAATTTGTTTGAGAGAATTTTCGTTTGCATTGCATTTGTTGTAGAACAGAGGGAGAATAGTAAGATGAGCGGATGGAACTAAAGGCCGAGTTACAATGTGACGCTGTCGCGAGACGCGGTTGCTGTCGCTAAACCTGTCAAAAGTTGAAATGTATGAATGTGCCCAAGCGCGGGTACAGTGTGTCGCTAAGGGTGTTGCTGACGCTGGTCGCGTTGCTTAAAGTTGAAAACATTTCAACTTGAGACGCGCAACAGTTGACATCTGCAGTGGAAAAATTTGATTTTTGCGGGAAATTTAAATTTGTAGTGAAAATGGTGAGTTAAAAAAAACTGTAGTATATAATAACTAATTAATTTAATTATTTCCTGTTTGTTTTTTTAAGATGTAAACAAAATTAACACATGTTATATTAATATATATATATATATATATATATATATATATATTAATATTATTAAATGTATTAATTTTGTTACCATCTAATAATGAAAAAAACATTCGTGCTTATACTGTTTACGGTACCTATAAAATAATACAATTTTGTAATTTCTTTATAGGAAAAACAGAATGTGGGAAAATTTATTGAGGATGTAAGGGGTCACCCCATTATTTTCGATTTGAGTCCTCTTTAATCAAATTTAGTAGCAAATTGTACTGGACGTGATTCATTCGTGTAGCTTTGTAAAACAATTCATTATCGTTGTCCTTAATGTATTTAAAAGTTTTCTCGTAAAATCCTAAGTTGTTTCTTTTTCGATACAGTGGACGTACCCACCACTTGCGTTTCACATTTCTCTGCCGCAAATATAAGTATGACATATTAAGTAAATAAAGAATAAATTGAAACTCGTCTGCATCCTTAATTTTATTCATTTTATTTCAAATTTTATATACAAAATTTTGCACATATAACTTCCTGATGACAGCCAACTTTGACACTTTAAAGCGACATCATTGGAACAGCAATAGCAACAGGCACTGCGTCCGCGTCAGCATCAGCAACATCATTCGCGACCGCGTCTCGCGACAGCGTCACATTGTAACTCAGCCTTAAGAATTGGTGGCCGACAAGCAGTCTAGTCGCAGTCAGTTGCATTGTGTCTTGTGCTTGGGCAAAAATGTTCATGAACTTAGGCTGCTGGCATCGGCGTGAGTACAGCTATGATTGTCAGGTGGTGTGGTGGAGAACGGAGAGAATGGAGCAATATTCTCTCAGTCTTAAATTTTTGCTTCTTCTCGTTTGTTACCTCCCGATCTCTTCTACAATTAAGCATACGTCTTGCGCATTTCGAAAGGCCAGATAAAGCTTCTTGTTAAATTATATGTTCTTTGGTTATATCATTCACTCTTCTTTGCCTATTCCTAGGAAAGGAGAGGGTAGCCATCCCTCAAACTTCAAAATTTTCTGAATCTATCATTAACTCCAAGTTATTGAAATATCTAGAAACCAATAAACTCATAGTAGAGCGCATCACCACACATACACACCATTAAATTAAAATTAAGTAAATCATACAAGACACCCATAAGGTGATTCACTGCAGTGCATGCAGAAAGAATAAAACAAAAAAGAACATTGATCAGGCAGATAGGAGCGATGAAGCTCTCGGTTAGTCAAGCGACTATTCCAAGTGGGAGCTATAGGGCTCACTGTTAGGATAGCCAGATAAATAAAAAAAAAGGTAGAGCAAGAGAGCCAAATTACCTTTAGGTACAGCCATGTTGGAGCTAGGGAGCTCGCAGTTAGGATCTAGAATAGATACGCACCCGTGGAGTTCAATAAAAACTCTGATTTATTTCATATAATTACACTGAATTTATACATTATGAAAAGTGCTGACATTACTTATTTCTATAATTTCAACCAATCGCACACCTTCAGCCATTGTTATATTCAATTATTGATCATAATTGCTGTGCATGCAAATAATGCACAGCGGGCATTACCCAAAGTTTCAGCCAGGTAGAAGTAAACAAAGAAAGCTACAATGTAATGCTTTTCATTGATCGTTTACTCTATCGTACCATACGCTGTTGGTTTTGCTTTTCTTATTGCAAAGCAAAGGCATAACGTAAAGCTTTGCCGTCGTATATTCATTGATACATGACACTCATATGTGCTTAATGCACTTCGCTTGTCCATAAACAGGTGGACATAGCTTTTGTTTTATTTTCACATTTTTTATGGCATTCTGCATATACAAAAGAGTGCTGTGAATCACCTTATGGGTGTTTTGCCTGATCAATGTTCGTTTTTGTTTTATTCTTTCTGCATGTACTGCAGTGAATCACCTTATGGGTGTCTTGTATGATTTACTTAATTTTAATTTTATGGTGTGTGTGTGTGTGGTGATGCGCTCTGCATCATCAAGGATCGCCAATATGGTTTCCGAACTGGACGTCCAGATTTGCTGACTTTTCTCACGAAATGTTGGAGCCGTGCTCTTCACAATTTTGGTGAGTCCAAAGTCGTTGCCCTAGATATTGAAAAGGCGTTTGAGAGAGTCTGGTTCCTAATACTTAAAGCACTTTCCCTGTTTTTTCCCTCTTCTTCTATTATGGATTGACAGTGAACTAGATGACGTTTCATTCGAACCTCACCCTATAAATTTATTTATTTCTCCATCTCTCTTCTTAAGTTTCATTAATGATCAACTTTCCATTAGTTTCAATCCCATACATAGTTTTGCTGATGACAGTAGCCTTAATTTCGCTTACACCTTGACACTTTTGTAGACTCCAGAGGGAATGCCACATCTTTCAATCGAGATTGCATGATTAGATCATTTAATAACGACTTTGATAATATCCTTGCTTGGTGCAAGGCGAATCGCGTCGAATTCAATGCATCTATGTCCCAAAGCTGGCTAATCACTTTGAAACAATATCAAAATTTTCCACTCCCGTTTATTTTGATGGAGCACTAATTTACGATACATCGTCTTTATACATTCTTGGCATCAATATTTCCAGTAAGTTAGGCTGGACAGACCACATTTTCTCTGATGCCAAAGAAATATCGAACTGCCTTGGATTTCTGGGGTTGGATTCTGATGAAATTAAAATGACAAATGACTATGACATCGTGACTTTTCTTCGAAAATGCAATTCTTATACCATGACTTCAGCCATAAAAAGTTACATTTAGCGTTCAAATGTGACTTATTCTCAATAGGCCGATTCCTAATAAGCTGGGTGTCATGACAAATGACTTTTTCTCATGACAATTATTGCAGCCGAAATCACTTAACCCTTGCCGCTGTGACTTTTGTCATATTCAAATACGAAAGTTACAAACAACACCACCATTTAGTAAGTATAAAAATAGTAAACATATACAGGGTGTCCCGGAAGTTGACGTCAAGCCAAAATCGGGTAGTAGGCCAAATCATACTAGTTACCAGAAAAATATAAAAAAAATCTAAATTGTGTATTTTTTAAATTATAGGCATTTCTGTTTTTACGAGAAAATGTACACCCCCTGATGGTTTTTTAGCTCCTGTTGGTACAAATCTTTACTTTTTTTTTTAATTTTATTTTTCATATGTAACCTGTTGCTATAATTTCTAAGCCAACTGCTCCAGCTTAGAAGAAAATGTCACATTTTGCCGAACCAAGAATATAAAAATAATACTACGCCCAACTTTAACTGACTGCACTGAAAATGAAAATGATATATTATTTCTTAGATTACGGGAAAAAAATTCTTTTTACCTACTAAAAATGATTCTAGTGTACCCAAAGCTTGCCATAAGACCGTAACTTAAGGATTCTAGTTTGAGTGAGACGGCGAGTCATTCGACAAAGAATTACGGCAGCAGTTGAATTTGTCAACAACGGAAGATTTGCACGTCTGATAATCCGATCATTTTTAAGAAGATCTCGAGCTTGTATTGCAGCTGAAAAAAGGAAGTTTGAGCATCATTTGTAAAATAAATCTTAGCAACCAAATAAATGGTGTTTAATCTTAAACTTAAGGAAAATTTCTCCTAAATTTAACATAAAGTTAGCATCTCTCACTCGAAAGCATCACGATCTTCTCATTCACTCTTGGAGTGACGCTCCGTCTCACTCAAACTAGAATTTTAAAGTTACAGACTTAAGATAAGCTTTGGGTACACTAGAATCATTTTTAGTAAGAAAAAGAAATATTTTGCCGTATAAGCTAAGAAATAATGTAACAAGTGTTATATCATTTTAGAATCCTTATTAAATGCGTCAACTTTTAAAGTTACTTACCAAACTGGCGTAGTACATTTTCTTTTTCAGTACAGTCAGTTAAAGTTGGGCGTAGTATTATTTTTATATTATTGGTTCGGCAAAATGTGACATTTTCTTCCAAGCTGGAGCAGTTGGCTTAGAATGTAAAGCAACAGGTTACATAAGTACTATTCTGTCTGGATTACATAAGAAAACTAAGATTGAAAAAAAGTACGGATTTGTAGTAACAGGAGCTCTCGAAAAAAAAGAAATGCCTATAATTTAAAAAATACATAACTTAGATTTTTTTAATATTTTTCTGGTAAATATTATGATTTGAGGTATCTCCCGATTCCGGCTTGATGTTGACTTCCGGGACACTCTGTATACGTATATATATGTATATGTAGGTATAGGTATGATAAATTTCTGGAAAAATACTTCACAGTAAAACTTTGCTGGAAAATGAATCTCGCTTCTGACGGAAATGACTTAAATCAAAATTTTTCGTTTTTGTTTTGTTTTCAAACAAGCGGGAGACTTCTGCCAAAATAACTCGTTTTGTTATGCGTTTTGAATTGTTGACTTCCAGTGCATTTGTAAAATGAAATTCATCCGTTGATGGCTCCCAGATTATACCCAAAGTTTTTATAAACATCAGAGTCATTGATTCTAATAGGTCTTTCTCTTTTAATAGATGGAATACTTTCGTTAATCAAATCGTTATTTGCAAACCATTTCCGAAGTTCTAATTTTCCAGAGCTTAGAATTGATGTAACTTCCTGACGAATTTGTGATATTTCCTCTAAAGTATTTGCACTTGTGATGAAATCATCTACATAGAAATCACGTTTAATGATTCGTGAGACCGTGGGATATTTTTCTGCATGTATATCAGCCAAGAAATTCAACGCACGTGTTGCTAAAAATGGAGCTGATGACGTTCCGTAAGTTACAGTCTTAAGCCGTTATACAGGGTCCCAATTTAAGACTCCCTACCATTAAAAAGTCGAAGAATATATCACTCCGATGAGCAAGTCGATTCTTCGAGGTTAATTAAATGTCGGATCTGCCAACGTAACACTGGAAGGAATGCGCCAGGTACTAATATCGATATGCATTTGAGGTTGATTTGAAGTAATATGGGGCAATATTGAAAATTGAAGTGTATCTTGAAAATTGGAGAATCTCGATTTAATTTTGGTAATTGTTGCGAAGCGAACATTAGATTGGTTGACACCAACACCGACAATTTTACTATTAATTTTAAACTTTTTTAAATTCAGTAACTGCTGTTTTAAATTTAATTGCGAACCATTGTCAAGAACGGCACGAGCAGGAATATAATCACCCACAGTATTTTTTACAGACACTATAGCTGTTGACAAGAAAATATGCTTTTTCTTGGCTGCATGATTATCAATTTTTGACAACTGTAGAGAAGTTGGCTGGGTCACATTTGTTGTAATTGGAATTGATGACTCAGTAGCAGCAGTGTTTTTTGATACGATAGGTGCATTAGAAACAATATGCTGTGAAGATGTTACTAAACGATGTAATATTGAATGATGAGGATCATGACATTCTTGACATTTTTGAGCAGAGCATACTCTAGTTATATGGCCTTTGTCTAGGCAATTTATACAAAGTTGAAGTCTTTTAACCTCACGATATCGACTGTAAACAGTTAATTTTGAGAATTTTTGACATTGAGATATATGATGTCCACACTGTCGACAATAAACACAAGTTACCTCAGCGACTGACAGAGATGTTGGACTTTTATATGGTTTTTTATTAAAATTGCACGCTACATTAGCAACTGGCTTGGATGGATGATGAATTTCACGATTTTCAAGATGTTGGCACCGTTTATTTAAAAATTTAGAACAATCTTCCTTCTGTAAGTTCAAGCGAATCTTCCCATTTGGTGTACGAGTCAGTATCTAACTTCATTGAAATTAATTGCAACAATACTGCATTCACAATGTCTTCATCCCTACCCAACGATCGTAAAGCTCGAATATTACCATCAATTCCGTTGACAAGTTTTCGAAGTTGAGACGCAGAATTTTTTGGAATAGGTGGTAAATTAAAAAGTTCTCTGATATGCGTTTGAAAAACAATGCACTTGTTGTCATAACGATCTTTTAACATAGATAAAGCCTTTTCATAATTCTCAGCTGTTATATCAATGGATTTTATAGCTTGCATTGCATCACATTTCAAACATTCATCCACTAAAAGTTGAAAGCGTCTAATTGTTGGAACTTCATCATTTTCTACAGCCGATTTGATTTGCTGAATGAAATTCGGATAATCGATATAATTCCCTGAAAATGTAGGTAATTTTATTCGGGGTAAATCGTTACCTTTTGCAGATTGATTTACAATAGATTTGTCATTTGACACACTCGGTAACTGCACTCCTTTTCCGTTAACATTTGACTCAAATACTTCCTTTTTAGCTAAGATACTTTCCAAAATCTGCAATTTTAGCAATAAAGTTCTTCAACGTCGAACCGATACTTATTTTCATCTAGATCCTCAGGAATTTCACCATCAATTGAATCTTGAACATCTAAATATTGTTTAAAATATCCCTCGAGAAGACTAAAGCGACATGCTAACTCTGGAAGGCTAATAGATGATCCATTTGTTTTTATGTAGTTTCTAATCCGTGTTATACAGCCTCTCTTAGCACCACGAGTTTTTTTTTTTTTTTAATTCTACAGTTATTGCCATTTTAATATACAAGTAATAACGTCACTGATTATTTCTGACTCACAGTCAAACGAAATAATGCTTTTACAGGAGAATCCACTGTATCTAGCTCAGTTCCACGGAATAATGGAGAGAATTTCAATATTCAACGATATTATCCAACAAAATTTATTAAATTTGGAGCGAACTTAATGTTGTGACACGAGCTAGCTTTTTCACTTTTTTCGAATCACGTTTTGCGATTTTTTTTTTTTTTTTTTAATTAACTATAATAATATATTAATTATTTCACCACACTACATGGTTCACTATCACGGTTTGAAGGACTAAAATGTTCGTTCTATATACGATATTTATTTCTATTTATTTTTTTGTTATTTTTTTGTCATTTTATACAAGTTTTTTTAATTTCTCATTTATTATTATTTTAACTTATTTCTCTAGGGCAACCTAGTTCCACCATTCTACTCTAGAAGCTCTGTTCGGATATGACGTGATTGATTTTAACTTTTATTGAACTACAACAAACTTAACTTATCTATTCGATATCAAAAATGGACTAAACACCAATCACGTTGAAATAATTTTATTCCATATTTATTTTTATACCCTAGATGATGAAATAATACGATATACTAAGTTTGTCATTCCGTTTGTAATGCATATTTTAATTTTTGCATATTAGTCCATCCATCCGCCTGTCCATCTGTTCTCATGATAACTCGAGAACGGGTGTACTTAGAGAATCTGGCGTACAAAAATAGGGTTTCCATACAAAAATTTCGTTTTCCACTACATATTTAGACACTGCCTGAGAACGCCTCAACATAGAGAGCTGCAATTGTGTACACAGTATTCTTCATATAAATAGTACCTACAGATAATTTCAAAAATGGACTAAATCGGTCTACCGCTTCTTGGTAGTGCCATATAAAAATTTAGAATTTTGACGTATATTGTGAAAATAATGCATCCTAGACGTTTTTGTGGTACAGAAAAGTTCAGGATATGAAATCCTTTGAAATTGATTCTAAGCATTATTACCGTCTGGCGAAACATTCTAGAAATAAATGCGAAATACCACTTCAAATATCAAACTTGCAATAATGGCTGATCGGGCATTCATCAAGGGTATGATAATAATTGGTCTTAGAACAATTCTAGCTTTTTTTACTTGCTGTTTCATATACTTCTGTTTAACGTGGTTCCAGGATCTTATTCTTGAGTTACGATGGCAGATTCCGTATACGTTAAGCTGTCAAAACCATTCGAAATGAATGCGCATCTCGTCTTCTTGAAACCCGTATTCGTTATTTTCGTATGCGAACCATTCGTTATATAATGAATGTGGTTCAACCATTCGTTATTTAACAAATTTGTAAAAACCATTCGTAATTCAAGAATAGGCCCCCCGATCTTATTCGGAAATTGGCAATTTTTTTACATCATATGCCATTACATTGAAATAACCCCACAAATTTCTTTTACGCATCTAGAAACTGAAGTCTGTGACATGGCTAAAAGAAAATCTTGTCCAACTGGCAGTTAATAAGACCCTAGTAGATATTAAATAAGTTGGTACAAAATTTGCATACACCTTTGCATTAAAATTTTATCCATGTATTTTTTAGAAATATATTCAATTACCACGCAATTGTCAAATTGTCACTACTATAATTTAAGATATTTGTCATGTTAACCAACAATCAGAATTCCAAATTATGGTATAGTAACATTGAGATTCGAAGTCATTTTGTCATCGTCATTTGTAGTTTTAATTTTATCAGAATCCATCCCCTGAAAATGTGGAAGAAATATTTCAGCCCATGGAATCTTTACAAGTCCTACATCAAAACTAGAATGGAATCGAATTCCCATATCTGGGTCGGGGCTGGTCGCACAGCTTTAGCTTCATTGGATATTGTTCACAAGAGAGCCTTCAAGCTCATTGGAAATTTGGCAATAACTTATTATATGTATCGATTCACTCAAGTACCGTCGCAAGGATGCCTTTCGCTCCTTTATCGCTACATGCATGGTCAATGTTCTGATGAAATATATAGTCTGATCCATTATATCCCTTCCTGTATGCAACACTCGCGCTGGAAATCGCGCACATCCCTTTACTCTTCAAACTAGTTTCGGCCGTACAGTAAAATTATCTGATGCTTTTTTATCCCGAACCGTAAGAATGTGAACAGTCTACCATCTTCTGTCTTTCCGCCGGTCTTTCTTTCGGCATACAATCTTCGAAAGTATGAGAGTAACATACATCAGTACCCTCGCATATCTCCTCGCGAACTTCAAGTCCTATACCTATCTCCTTTCTGCCACGCTGTGCTTTGCATCATAGGGTATCCTCTGAGCTGTGCTTAATAATATATATAAAAAAAAAAGAAAAAAAATGTTATACATTTTCAGGAAATCTTATATTACAAACGCGAAGAAAGAACGATGGAAGGAGAGCATTATCGTCTGAGACAGCTAAATCAAGTTAAAGCTACTGTTGCCGTTAGGTGTTGTAGTTGCTCACTCTATTGTAGCACTTTTTGTTACAATCGCTGTTGAAACATATGTCGTTCCTGTCCTTGCTCTAGTTGTAGTCGACTGACGTTTAAACAGCAAAATTGGAAAACAGAAGCAAGGATGTCTCATGTCCGAGCTAGTGTGACATGGATCTCGAGTTGGGAAGAACAGATAAAACGGAAACGATTTCTTCTGGTTTAGATTATGTGGAAAATTCATGGCATCAATAAGCTCAGATTTCATGAAAATCACAGTATACCATTACTTCAACACGCATCTTGTCTGGTATCTTTTATACATTTCCTAAGGGAGAGGGAGCTTATATTATGCCTTATACTTGGAGAAGAAGGCGACTAAAAGAGTTGAACGGCATTTCCAAAGCTATATCGACATATCATCGATGATACTGTTTAACCGCAAGACTACTAATGTCACTACCACGTTAGTTAAAGTCAAATTCAAATGTTCAGCAGACACTAAGCTTCTTCCTTGTTTTATAATAATGTCGAAATTATTGCTATTGAACTCTAGGATAGAACGAAAAATATCATATTTTTGGATTTTAGACATAAAATTTACAATACAAGTTGTGGTTTCTTAACTACGTTATCATTAATATCGAAATTGGATTTTGCTACTCTGTGCAGTTACGTGGGTGTGATACTTATTGCTGTCTCACGGTTATGCAACATCTCTCAAATCTGTTTTATATGGACAGCGACTCTACAAAAGCCACAACCTTTTTCGAATAACTGAATGTGAGACTCCATTTCCAATGACATGCGTCAAGAGCGATCAACCTTCGACACAGCGAATTTGAAAGATGACTAATAGGAAAATAGCGAGTCGAATGCATCTGTTAATATTGGATATACTCCCATCGAAGAATGTAGAATTTCAGTAGTTAAGATAAGGCAAGTTTGCATTCCAAAATCGGTAACACCAGATTATAATTCCACAGACCACATAAAACGTTTGTTATTATTTTTTAAAGGAATACGCGATAGTCCATAGTAAATATTATATAGGACTTAATCCATGGTACATAAGTCAGTTATTGCTCATTCTTAAAATTTCAATACGGCGATTCTTAAAAAAAAAAATAAAACTCACATCCTCAATATTGTACAATTATATGTATATAATGTTACGAGAGTGACCTAAGTTCGTTATTTAAAACACAATATTTCAAATATAATGCACAAGTCCTCTTTATTGTACTCTACTATTTACTTTTATTAAAATGACAAACAATCACAAATCGTCTCTACTTTTAATTATCGCTAGTACTGTACTTCAACTGTTCGCAATCCAATTAGAACACTTTGTTCCGTTTACTACGTTCACTTCATTTCTAAGATAAGACTGCCACCTGGCGGAGACAAGTGCCGTATTTATACTTTACAGAAAAGTCGAAAGTTGTTTATGCCCGTATTTTATAGATGTCGCTTGTCTTTTCCTGTAATACGATTCTCCGAAAGTTGTTTATGTTCGTACTTAATTAGTAATTTCATACGATGTATCTATTTCCAATAGATATCTCTAATATATACAAAGGATGCTCCTTTTCTAGGGTAACTAAATTTACTAAATCCATTTGAGGATGTTGCTCATGGTTATATAAATATATATATGTACATAAAAGAGGGCTCGTCCTCAACCAAAAAAGTATCAGAAAAATGATAGCAGTGGACGTTTTGGCATTCAATTTTTCCTTAATGCTAGTTTTGATTTTATTGCATAAAAGCTGAGTGATGGAAATATTGTAATTCAGGGTATTATATGTCTGCTACGTATGCATGCTTGAATATGTATACATGCATACAATATTTTCCACGGACTATGAACTTTTACAGCCTTCAATGTTCCGCATATGAATATCTACCAAACGCAAAAATATACTTGAATTCGCATATTTCTGTTGAGTGCACGACCTCTGGTGTTGTAAACATTAAAATATTCTTGTGGGGCTACTCAAAATATGTATGGAGTCCTTCATGATAACCATCATGCTCCTTTTATTATGTATGTAGTATATAGGTATATATACAATACACAGGGTATGTATAGGTATATGTTGTTAACAAATATACATGCCTGTTTTGATGTTTTCTAGGAGAACAGTTTTTTATTGTAAGTCCCTTGTAAAACTTCCTCAAAACCTTTAACAGAAAAAAAAGTCCTTCAGTATTTGAAAGTTATTTTTTAAATACATATACATTCTGGGCGAGAGTTGCCGTACCAACAACCCTTCCCTTCATCTAGCCAACAAAGCAGAATTCGATTTTTCATAGGGGGAGAAAAGCTCTATCAAAATCTCATGCCTACCGAAAAAAAAAATCTGTAGAAAGGAATGAAAATTAAAACGTTTCCTGAAAGATCTACCTATCTACCTACGTTAAATACTCATCGAACCCGAAATGGATGCATAAGAGAATTCTGAGTAATATCAGGAGGAGATACGCGCGGTACTGCAGGTATAGCTAAATATAATCTTCAGGTATATTACCATAGTGCTGGAGCTTACGGGACATGGGGGAGTACAACCAACCTAGCCGAAGATTAAAAATGCAAGGATGCTGAATGTTGCTGTTTTTTGCTTTTTGTTTGTTGAATTCTCTGAACAAGATATATATTCGAAAGAAGTAGAGGATTTCAATTAGCATGGCCTCGCTGCTGCTGGTGTGTTTAGTTTATGCGATAGATGCCGTAAGAACATTGAAAGTAATTACGAGATCTTTCTCTCCATGAAAGAATTGAAAGCACGCTTCAATGACGAATGGGGAAAATGAAAATTTTGATTTACATGGCAGTTCAGTTAGGATTTGTATAGTATTTGGAAAAAAAAACGAAGTGGTTCTAGGGATTTTTAAATCGTGACGTGTATTAAAGTGATTCTCGTAAAAGTACGAAATAATTTCAAAGAGGAACAAACGAGCAAAACTCAACTAAATGGCGATTGACATAAATGAAAAATGACTTTCATTTCCCAGCCAGTTGGAGATTATCGGGCTTATGTTTGCTATCGTGCGTAGGCTGCATTGAAAGTTTTAAATAGTAGAAAATAAATGTATTCCTTGAATTTCTATACATTTGTTAATTCTTTTTTAAACCAATCCTCAAACCACTGTGATGATATTTTTTAAGAACCTCCGAAACAACAATAAATGAAGACTTTAAGCGTAGAAAAACATAGAACTCGTATTTTTATATCCTCGATGATCAATTCCAAATTTGTTATATGGATTTATTATTCAATTTGTCATTTAAACATAACGTTTTACAGATTAGTGTATACTAAGTTTGTAAGAGAGCTGACATTTTTTCATACGGCAGTTTTCAAAAAAATTATAGGTTTAAGTCTGAAAATGGGACAAATCAGGGTTGTCATTCAAAAATGTTGTTTTTCACTATATATTTAGTAACTGCCTCAGATCGCGTCAACGTAGAGAGCGGAAATTTGGTAGATAGTGTCTTCATAAAATAGTAAATAAAATTTCAAAAATGGACTAAATCGGGCAACCAGATCTTGGCGTTGTCACATAAAAAATTAGGTTTTTTACATATAGTACTGTGAAAACGATCAGTCTTAGATGTTTTTATTGTAGTGAAAGATTCTTCAGAATGTGAAATCCCTTTGAAATGGTTTTTACTATCCGACGAACCATTCTCAAAGTATATACGAAAAACCATTTTAACAATCAAACTTGCATAGAGAGGTGACCATTCCAAATTACATACGGACATCTAGGGTACCATAAGAATTTGTCTTATTGTTAGACCAATTTTAGCTGTGTAATGCTTATGACAGACATGGGGTATCAATATCTAGTTATTCGGAAAATCCCGTTTATACACCATGTGTGTCATCAAGTACTCCTAGTATACCCAGAAAAACTAGTGGGTATAAACTCGATATCTAGATATCAATATCCTCAAAAATTACTGGGTATACCCTGGTAATCGGAACTTCTTACTTTGCGCAGCGCCATCTTGTTGTTAATAATAAATGATAATGTGTCTAATTAAGCAAAAATGTGTCTGTGCTTACCCAAAAATGCGAAAAAGAAGATGAAGAACCAAATATTTTCCGGGAAAAGTAATATAAAAAAAGGCAAATATTAAACTCCGCAGAGTTAATAAATTATTCCTTTAAAATTTTGTTATTTTTAAACAAACCGTCGACCACACTTTTTTTCATTTTACACAAATTTGTGAATTGAGACACCACATCCGCCGATACATTTTACACCTTAACCAGGATCTTATTGAAATAATGCGATTTTTTCTTTTTTTCGTTCCAATGCTTGAATTTGTCGTATATTTACAATTAATTGTTGCCGTTTAGCTTGCGTTAAAGCTCATATATTTGTCACTTCCATTTCCAAATTTCTTACGCTTAAAAATCTGTGAATTGAATTGAAATATCAAGTACGGTTTGTCACATTAATCCCTTTTTATGTCTGTCGTCAGGGGTGCTTTGATATCTAGATATTCGGAATATCTAGATATGAATATCTAGATATCGATACCCCATGTCTGTCATAAGTATTACTTGTTTATTATATAAAACGAAAAGAAAGAAATCACACGAAGAGAGGTTTAGGTTGTATGGGGTGGTTGAGTCATTTTATTTATTATACCCTAGATGAAATCTATAGGGTATATTATGTTTGTCATTCCATTTGTAACACCTCAAAATAATGATGGTTGAGTAAAATGGGTTGGACACCCACACATAATATTCAAAGATATTTCGATTTTTGCATGTCCGTCTGTCGGTCTGTCGGTCTGTCTGTCTGTCCGCACGATAACTCGAGACGGGTGTACTTAGAGAGTTGAAATTTTATACAAGGGCTCTTTAAAATACAACTAAATTTAAGTTCGAAAATAAGAAAAATCGGGCAACTCATTCGTAGGGTTGTCATGCACAAATTTCGTTTTTCACAATGAACAATGCCTGAGAACGCGTCGACGTAGCAGGCTTAAATTTCGTACACAGCGCTTTCATAGTAATAGAAAATAAAGCTTCAAAAATGGACTAAATTTGGCATTTTACGTATACCTACTGTGAAAACGATCAGTCTTAGATGTTTTTATTGTAGTACTGAAAAGTTCTTCAGAATATGAAATCCTATGAAATTGGTTTTAATAATTTTTATTGTCCGATGAAATTTAATATTTACTTGTAATTAGTATTTTCCTCTAGTTAACATTTACTTATAACTATTGGAGTTGTTTTTGTACTTGTTAGAAGGGTTGTTTTCTTATGAGAGGAAGGGCTGGGGAAGGATAAGGAAAGATTTGCGGAGTCGGGATAAGGTGCAAGGTAGGATGTGTGATCGTTCCGTACTCGAATCGTTCTTGTTCGGGCATGTTTGTTTGCGCTATGGCTGCTTGGCTACTCGTTCGACACAGTGCGCATACCTGAATGTTTTCGCATTTCATCGGCGTTGAGTTCGTTCTCCCGTATCCATGTTAGTTCCCAGGTTGTGTATATGTGTTTGCGTTTGTATTGTTTAATTAGCTTTTTGCTCGCTGTGTATCGTAGCGTACTCACTCCGATATTTAATTTCAGGAGGGACAGAGAGACAACCGACGGACCCAGAGAACACCTGCTGTAAAAATTGCTTGTAGATCCTCATAACCTTTTCAACGATTGGACCAGCTCAGTACTCCTGTCCACCGTTATGGCGCTTTAAAACTTATTAACATAACTTTTGTCACAAGAACTGGAAACTAGAAAAGTTACACCCGCTACTATTTAAGACACCTGAAAAACTAGCATATTTTCTTAATCCCCATGTAGCTTTGAAACGGTTGAGATCCACTCTTCCTGCCATATAATTTATTGCTTGTCGAGGTGAGTACTGTCATCTCACCAGGAAACACCCTGTATCTTACCAGAAAAGGTGTGTTTAAAAAAAAGTTTTGAGCATTTGAAATTCTTGTAGAAGAGAGCCACTATAAAGGTAGTTAAGATAGTAGATAAGGTCGAAGAGAAAGATCAATGCCCTGAGATACAAGTATGTCTCTAATTTACAGCGTAACAAGGATGATCATAGCAATGCAATCCATAGATGATCCGAAGGCAGTCATTTAAAGCTACAGCTACAGACAAGAGGAGAACCTTGATAAGTCTTTCGTGGATGCTGAGTAGTATAATATCAGCTAACAACCATGACATCTTCGGTCCACAAAAAATGTCCCTCAATTGTGTGGTGATATAATCTGTGTATTTAAAAATTGGAATTGATCTTAACTCCAAGCTTTATCTACATATGGTGGGCTCCTCCAATATTCTCGTGGAACATTTGCTCGTATCAATTTTCACGTCAAGCCATTTTCTCGTATCAATTTTCTCGTCAAGCCATTTTCTCGCATCAATTTTCTCGGTAAGCCATTTTCTGGTACGAAAATTTCTCGTATTCCAATTTTGCTCGTGGAAAAAATATATTTTGAATTAAATAGTTTACACGAGCAAATTGGAATACGAGAAAAATCGCGCGCGCAAACCAAAAGATAATTTCACACGAGCATTGGATTATTCGTTGAGTATTTCATTTAAAACAGAAACATCACTTTATTTACTTATATGAGTTCTTTAATTAAGGAAATATTTTTTATACTTAGAAGTATACATATACTCGTAGTAAAATTCTTACAAGGTTGCATACGAAATAATTGTACACCAGAAAATGGCTTTACGAGAAGATTGTTACGAGAATATGGCTTGACGAGAAAATTGATACGAGCAAATTTTGTACGAGAAAACTTGTACGAGCAAATAGCTATGAGAATATTTGGTGATACCATACGGCGTAACCCTACATAATCGATGCAAACTGGTGGAAGCTGAATAAGGTCAAAGTCTATGGGTTGTGTATTGATATTGCTGAGCAATTTTTAATTAATTTAATTTAATTTAATTTTTATTATTAATACAAGCCTACTTAGATAATTTTGCTAGATCCTCATTAATGTAATCCAAATAACTCTGCATAAGGCCGATAAAACTACTAAGGTAAATCTGCACGTCATCAGTATACAAATGAACTTTAGCGAATTGGATTTTCTATGGCAGATCATTTACATATATATAGAGATAAGATAAGAGGTGCAAGAAAATAACCTTGTAAGATACATCTACTAAGCTAGAAAACCCACCATCCACCTTCACTAGTTTCTTTCTATCACATCACAAGATTACAAGCTGAACTATAGAAAAATTTAAAATATTTTTTAATTTAGATATAAATTTGAAATGGTTTACGCTATTAAAGGCCTTAGAAAAGTCCAGAAATATCAATACATACTGCGAACTCTTAATTATTAGGAAATAACGCATAATAAGGAAGTTTCGTAACTGTTGTGGGATATCATACGACTTTTCTCCAAAAAAGTATTCAAATGCCACGTTTTTCAGGGGCATTCTCCAGAAAGCTAAAGATACTTAGTGCCTGGCAGTCAGAGACATTGGTAAGTGATTTATTTTTGGCGATTTGGATGACATTGACCGCTTTCCATTAGGATGAAAAGGCAGAGTTGTGAGGAACGCATTGGATATGCAAATCAACTACTATCCTTTTGGACAGCCAGGCCTTCGGAGTACATCTAAGTTTCTGGGGGATTGCATGACGTCTGTGGATAAGTTGCGTATCCACAACAAGGAGTCGCTTCAGTGAATTCCTCGTCATAAGGGGATCATGAGGAATGAAGGGGCTGACCTTTTATCTAGGGGTGGCTTTGATTCTTCGTTCTTCGGACCGGAGCCCGCCGTAGGCGTTGCCACCTCGAGTATCGGGTCTCTCATCAAGGCATATGTTCATAGAAAACATCAGCACACAGTAAAATATTTTCAACTAGATCCGTATTAAAACTCAACTAGAGTGGATCTCCTAGATATTCTAGTGAAAAATCTAGTTGGAACCATTTAAGCAGAAGCCCAGTTGACTTTTTTATGGATTTCTAGTGAATATGTAACAGATTTCTGGACATGAAAACTATATATCCAGTCTTATTTTATGAACTGGGTTTCAAGTAAATTTAAATGGTATTTCCCTTTTGTCAACTAGATTAACCATTAAATTTCAAAATGTTTTTCTAGTTAATTGAAGAAGATTTCTAGTTTAACCAGCCGACCGAATCAGTTAGATATATCGCCTAAGTTGACAGTCAATTTAAGCCGAATTCAGTTTAATTAAAGAGGAATCTAGTTTTCACAATCAGAACAGATTTCTAGTGAAATTAAAAATTTTCATTTAATTTCACTAGAAATCTGCTGCGGTTGCGAAAACTACATTCCTGTTTATCCTAGCCAATTTTCGTTTCCAACATCCTGCACCCTGTATAATATCCTTGTAAACATGTTCTTATCAGGAAATGATTTTTATTATTTGAGGGGAAATAATAAGCCAAAACTGGATAATTTAAATATACACTTATTTATTGATTTTAAGATTAAGAGAAATACAAATACATATGTAGTGTATATGTAAAAGTGGACTAAAAAATTAAAAAAAAAAAAAACAATAGTTCCATTTAAAAACAAATTATAGGTATATCCTTAAACACATTCATTTCAATCAATCAACGGCAAGACTTTTGCGAAATAGAGACACTACCCCTAATGGGTTTACTTTTTTGCTTTTATAGATAAAAGCGTCAAAAAAATTAAAAAAATCGTCAAATGTGTGCTGTACTTAAAATTGAATACATAGTGAGCCTTATACAATATATCGAAGGCATGGCGTACATCTTGTCCTGTCTCTATAAAAACATCCTCTAAAGCAACATAAAATACTCCCGTTTCCAAAGGTCGCTCAGATCTATAGATGATTATGGGTTGAGCCTCACTTTTTTTTTTTTTTATAATGGTATTGATGTCATCTTCAAGCTGAAAATACGAAGAGTACAAAACAGTGGTCAATTAGTTGTTGAATTACAAAATTATTTTCAAACTTTCATTGATCCACTGTATTAGTGGCATTAAAAATGTTTTGAAGTTTTTTTCTTCCCAATCCTCCATATCTGTGGAAATTTGGCAATATGACCGTTTTGTTTGGCGGTTGGGTAGTTTTTTTAAGACAGTTGCGAGCATCCTTAAATTATCTATGAAAGTATTTGAAAATAAAAAGATAAAATATTTTATTAGAATTAATATATAATATGTTAGCTATACATGTTTTGAATATTTTGATATTGTTGTGCAATCTAAGTGCTTTACTATTGAATGTTTGTAATTAAATTTCAATGATGTATATAAGCTATATGGTGGTATGACTGCTACATAGATTTTATTGTTCATTGTTTATTTTGCTATTTTGGACTAATCTATGTGCCAAACTGTCTTATGTCGTAGAGCCCAACTACAAATCAGTTCACTTTAATAGATTTTCATTTGAGTGAACTAGATATGCAGTTGCGTGAGTCATTGCAACACAACTACAAATCAGTTCCCTTTAATAGATTTTCATTTGAGTGAACTAGATATGCAGTTGCGTGAGTCATTGCAACACAACTACAAATCAGTTCCCTTTAATAGATTTTCATTTGAGTGAACTAGATATGCAGTCCAGGAATGTATTATAACTGAACCTTCAAATAATTAACTGGAAACACATTTGAAAAAAAACTGAATTTCTCGAATTCTAAAAAAACTAGAAATAAAAATAAGAAAGCATTTATTTATGTCCGGAATCCTAGTTGAATTATAATTTTAAATAGAAATCCAGTTAGATATAATAACTAGACATGTACGCAGTTAAATTCAACTAGAAAATTTTTTACTGTGCAGGGATGGGAGAACCTGAGTATTTGCAGGTGTGCAAAACTTTTCTTGATGGGCCCAATAGGAATGTCTCTGATTCTCTCATGGGGCTCGGAAGGCAATAATGTGGAACTGTGGTTTGCATTATTACCAGCCACAGCTCGCTTCATACTAATCTAATAAGTATGGGAGTTGTTGACAGCCCTGAGTGTCTATCCTACCTGGAAGGAGAGCCTGAGACAACCGAACATTGTCTGTGTGCTTGTCAGGAGCAGGCTGGATACTATAGGGTCTGATCTCCTGTCTATAGATGAACTAAAAATCTTCTACATGCTTCATTCAGAGGACTGGAAGGTTTTGTTGATGGTGTTTTTAGTAGGATAGTACGTGGCCGCTTTCGCTTGTGTGTTTGCGATCTTTTGTCCCTTGCCAAAAAAAAGGTACGCATTGAATATATTCCAGTTTCCCATGCTAATCTTGCACCTTATCATTACCTTAAGATGTTTTATGAAATCTCAGTGATTATACTAACTTTTAAAATTAAACAGACAAATCAAAATCTTTTTAGATTTACAAATTATGATGATCCAAACCGTTACGTATTGAAAATAAAAAAAAAACCTCCATCTACTATGGACTAATTGATTGATTTATTTGATCGCACTTGGTGGCCTTGAAGACATTTCTTTAAAAACACTTGTCTCTAATTCCACAAAACTTGTTTCATTAATTATTAGTTTGTTAAACCAACAATGTTAGACAAACTCGTTGTATTATATCAGAGACTATTAATAAAAATGAAAAGTACATCTAATCATATTTAGTTTACCTCTATGTGCCAACGATATAAAGTTTCCCTTAATTTCATAAATTCTAGATGCAAAAATTATAGTCTTCCAAAACGCTTAATACACAAGACCAAAATCATATGGTTGAATAATGAAATTAAATAGCATTACAAGACTCGTGACAATATTAGTTAGTCATTAGTGTGCACATGAAAGTGATATTCTCCCAACTTTCAGTATGTGTTCCATTGCAATGAGAAAGAAAGAATGCTGGCATTTGCACAGTACAATTGCCAAAAATCAAAGACGTACTAAAAATAGTAAGAGTAATCCTTCAGATTTTACCTTTTTGTGTTAACGAATGTAATTTATTGGAATGTGAATTAAATCAAGATAGGCTACAAAGAAATTTTAAATATCATTGCACACGTGGATGTCGCTCTAGATGAAAGTGATCTAGCCACAAAGTTTGGATGTTCAAGTGTAATCAATAGTGGAAAAAAGAATTTAGTTAGGAATAGAGTTGAGGAAAAAGCATTAGGTTCTATTAAGAAAGTTAGGGAGGTAAAGTCTAATCAAACAGCAAGATTTAACCGAGGGATCATTAGTGCAATAAACAACCCAGATCTTATTTTTGACGCCAGAGAAAAGTTTTCATTGAAAATTAATAATCCATCGGTACCAGCTTTAATGGAATACCAAAGTTGCATGCTGTGCTCCATCTGAAGTAATTGTGTAAAAAGTTAAGTAGTGTAGTGAAGGCTATAATCAATTTCAGAGGCAAATTTTCAATTAAGTTCTCTTTTCCTTTAATCAATACAATTAAAGACCTTAAGTTACCATTGTAAGAGTTTTTAGAGAGCTCTTCAATACGAAAAAAATTAATTGCATTGTTCTTCTGCAGTTGCAGCAGTAATTAACGGCTCTCTAAGTCAGCTATTAATTGTGAGGCAAGTGATCTCAGCTCTGGCATTTATTATTATGTATACGACATTATGTAATAGACTGAGGATTATATGCAAACTTTTTATTTCCTAATATAAATGACTAAAAACAACAGAGTCATATTAAATTAAATTAAATTAATTAAAAAAGTTAAATCCTTTAATACATGCATATTTAAATATGCAATTTTTATACAAAATCTATGCAAAAAATATGCATAAAATATGGATTAAATATGCAGAAAATATGCAAAATATGCAAACATGAATAAATAATAATAAGTAAATTAAACGAGTGTTTGCAACAAAAATATTAAGAAGTGGGGAAAAGAAAGACATGGTGTTAAATAATCAAAAATTTATGGTTTTTGTAATAAAAATACTTTTTCACAAAACAGCTTAGAAAAAAAAATTAAAACAGATGCACTTTTCAGAAATTGGAATGAATCTGATTCTACTTAATTGCAGTAGTTCATTGCACAATATACAGCTAATGATTGTTCCAAGTTTGGTACTGTCATATGATGACACTTGTTTGTCAAAATCTTTTTTAAAGCAGAAACTGATCGCTCAACATCACAAGATGTTATTGGAGCAAACTTAAATTTACTCCAATATTAACTGGAAATTATTCTGGTTCATTAAGTTTTTCTCTACCTAAAATTCAACTTATCTTCGAAATTGTGTCAAAATCCTGATTGATTTTTAAGACACTATTAAATTTGATGCAGTTCCAATCCGAATAGCCCCAAGGACTTAAAAATCGTCACAATATTCATCGAATGTGCTAAAGTTATACCCATTTTTCCAACGATTTTATTGTGTCTGGAATAGTGCTGAAATTTGCTTTAATAAACGACAAATCACCTATAATTTGATTCTAATTCTCATTCAGTGGACTCTGAGTTAATTCGATAACCTGTATCTACTTTGAATACATTATAAATAAACAAGACAATTCTATGATTTTTTCCCGGGGCAAACTTATATGTGTTCAAGAAGGCATTTTTTTATTCGCCGGCTAATAACAAATGCTACTTTTTTTATTTATTATTCCATGATGATTTTGGGCGGCAAATTTCTAGTCTTGATCAACAAGTCCCAAATAGCGAAATTGAGTGACGAAATAAGACTACTCAATGATTTTTTTTATCAGGAAAACTTATGATTGTTCAAGAAGCTATTGTTTTTTATCCTCCCCACTGACTTATAACAATGGACTGAGCGTACTGCCACTTTCCTATAGGAAAGAATGGCATAAGTTTTACAGTTCTCTCTTTCGCCCTATAGCAGAGTTGGAGCTACCAACACAAAATATTGCTTACTGAACGTTTACTTATGCCATTTGATGTTTTTATGTTGGCTGCAGATGCAATCACCGCAGAAAGAATAAGGTAAAGATAGTGTTTACCATGCGCCGTCTCTCTTGCCCATACGCAGGATTCAGTTAAGAATAACTTTTGAAAATTAAAGTCGGAATTAGTTTAATTTCTTATAAGAGTGCTTATAAGCGATTAAAATATCACTTGGACAAAAGAAAATAATTTTTTTTAATTTAATTCGATTTACGGGTGTAAAATTTCATCTGATTGGTTGAGTTTTACATATTTTTATGTAGTAAACGTTTTAAAGGGTGCTCTATCGGTGATATACAGAAACACAATATTTTTTGTGCCACATAAAATAGAAAATCGCTCAGTCCATTGTTATAAGTCAGTGATCCTCCCACATAATAGAAAGTCGCGCTGAAGAGTATAAGATTTTCTGCTAATTCAAAACGTTTATTTTTTTTGCGGGCGTACGCAGGTTCAATACTTTCAAGTTAACCTGGTTATTTTAAATGTTTTAAACTTTTTTTTCTATTTGTCTCATTTCTTTATTTCTTTCCATATTTCTATAATTCATTTATTGTTTCAAGTCATTCAATTTTGCTATTTGGGACTTGTTGATGAGTCACAACCAGGCTGCTATCCAAAATCAAATAAGTTGAGTGATCGAACAACAAATATAAAAAAAAAAAATTCTTTTTCGCTTTTGCTATTATGCCGGAGAATCCAAAAAATATTAATAACAAATTAATAGTAAAACAACAAAGATATTACATTTGTAATGCATCGGCTTTGGAGATAAAGGAATATTTCCTAATATACAGGGTGTCCCGTATGTGGTCTGGCATCCGAAAGCTACGGATAGGTCATGCTTATGGCAGGGGGAGGGGGTGGGGAATTCGTAACGGTTTCCGAGAAAACGGGACTTAAAGATATTTGGGTATGTTTTTATAGATCACCCTATAACTTCTGAACGTTACACTCTATGATAATGATTTAAACTTTGGTAGATAAATAATCGTTGGATCTTTTCAATGATCTATACATTTTCCCCTCACCCTTTCCGTTTTAAAGTTATGGCTCAACAAATTTAAAATTTCAGAATTTTTACTCGTTCTTTTTATTTAACTACTATTTTTATTTAAAAAAATGTCTTCAATATCAATTTTTCATATTGAATTTAAAAAGCACATAAGCGTAGCTTTAAAATGACCTATGACACTCTGGATCCAAAATGTAACCCTTTCTGGGGTTTTTGCACATTTTCTTAATCATATCTAGCGAAAATGGTTGAAAAAGTTCAATAAGTGCTAGAAAGTAGGCAATTATCTTTTGGAAATGGCCCACATACGGGACACCCTGTATTTCGAAACTCTTGCTGAAGTCAAACAGGAGCATTCACGAATATTTTTTTCATTGATGAAATCAATTTATTAATAAGAGAAAAATTAAGTCGAATTTGCGAACTTAAATCTACATTTTTTTTTAAAAGGCCATGTACAATCATTATCAGCTCTCTAAATGAAACTGTTCCTGGTTCTCATGAGAACAGACAGACAGAGAGACGGACATGCAAAAATCAAATCAACCCATTTTGCTCTACCAATGACAAATTTAGTATACCCTATTATTTCATCATCTTGGGTATGAAAATGTGGATTTGTTATTCTATGATAAAGTGCTAATGAAGTGCTACTAACCGCCATTTCACATTTCCGACAGATACTGAATTATTAGTAAATTCTAAACTGTGTTCGTCAATTGACTTACAACTTCATGATCAAAGTACACTTTTTTTAAATTTTTTCCATTTTCCTACACCTCTTTTCACTTAGAATAATAATACTCAAATAAGGAATAATGCAAGTTGGTTCGTTGAATTAGGCAGGCCGGTCGCACACTGTAGAATCAGAGACTAGCGACTGTAATCGGTGACTAAAAATTCAGTTGATTTTGCACGTTACACGCAACAGCGTTCGGTACCGCAAACTGCTCTATTATACGTCAGTCAGCAACTAAAAAATCAGAAGGGAGTTGACGACTGGTAACTGACTGAATCGAACCGACCGTTGCGCTCAGTCTGCATCAGCAACCTTAATATCAATCAGCTGATTGTTGTTGATCGTAGCCGCCATAACTAAAGTTTTTTTTTTGTTAAATCTTAATAAACTTTGTTCTGACAAAGTACATATTTGTATAAACATTTTAAAAACAGATTTATATACTTATAATATTTATCGCATAATATTTACGGGGTGAGATCTTGTTGCTTTTCTGGAGGGAACATAGTGAAAATGGAAAGGGGAAAAAAATCGTATCATTTGTGAATTTCCTCCTAGCCGCCAGCAATTTGGAAATCTTACAGCTTTGATGAAATTGTCAGGTTTTAAGTAAAGTTCCGTATATTAAATTAGATTTTAAATATGTACATTCATATGCTAGTGTTTATGCTTATGCTCGGAAAGGATGGATGGATTCTTCCACATCCATTTTCTTGAAGTCCTTCTTCTTCTTCTTCTCCTTCTCCTCAACTATCAGTAAATTAATACAGGGTTTATTTTTTTATGGCTATTTTAAAATCGGTTACCTAGTGTTTAACAACACTGAAATTTTACCGAAAATCGAAATAAACACTCAAACTCAACGTCTTTGACTCAATTACTAATCTGTCAGAAGACGATGCATATGCGCACATGCAACGATAGTCAATCAACAACGATTAAAAATCAATCAGTCGGTGACGAGTCAACAGATCAGTTGCTGACTGGACTATCAATTGTGCGGTCTTCCTTAAGGCTGCATAAATTTGCAAGCATTTTGTTCCCTCTTCTTCTTTTCCACAATTTTTATGATATTGATTTGAAATCTTCGGCAAAATATCAGAAAATATTCAGTTCAAATGTTACTGGGCTTAGATTTTTGAAAAGTTGTTAGTTTTTTTTTAGAAAATGAAAAACCGTGTTATTTTTCTCTCCCCCCTAAATACTTTTTCATGTACACACCAATTTTTATTATTTTTCATACATAGGTTTTCCAAAGATATTTGTAAATGTTACCGGAGCTACTTTTCCAAATTTGTTAATACTTGTCATGTTACAAAAACTTTTAAAGTAAAATTTATTGCTGTACGTTTACTTTAACATGAGAATGAAGATTGAGATAATTTTATTCAGTAGCCCAAAAACCGAATAAATTCCGTGAGTAGTTTATTTTATAAAAAGCAATTTGTAAACTTCTATCTTGATAAAAAGTGAATGATTTATTCATTTCAATTCCCAAAAGCTTCTTGTAGTGACGACACGATCCAGTAGTCCAAGCAAATTCTCGGTTTTGGTTATATGCATGTAATTTTGAATAGCACTTTATAGGAATTATTGGTAAGCATTGGTAATGTGATTTTATCAAAAGCTCACGTTAATACTATATAGTCAAAATTTTGGAATCCAGAGCTTTATTTACTGGCATTCAGCCTTAATGCCAGTTGCCACAGTTGCGACGAGCAGTGCAGCCGTCTACTATTGCAGTCATAGGAACAATTTTTTCTAGGAACGTTTTAAGGAGCGTGAATTACATATGAACTGCAGTAGTCGTTGGCCGCTTTATTCGTCATAATTATGGCTCTGTCTCACTCACACTTCATGTAATCACTCTCCGTCTCACTCAAACTAAAATCTTAAAGATACGTTCTTACGGCAAGCTTTGGGTACACTAGAATCAAATTTGGGTTTTTTGGGTTTTTTGGGTTTCTTGAAGAAAAATTTTTTTTCCCCGTAATCTAAGAAATAATGTAGCAAGTATTATATAATTTTAGAATCCTTATTAAATGCGTCAACTTTTAAAGTTATTTGCCAAACTGGCGTAGTACATTTTTTTTTCAATACAGTCAGTTACAGTTGGGTGAAGTATTAATTTTCTATTCTTAGTTCGGCAAAATGTGACATTTTCTTCCAATCTGAAGCAGTTGGCTTAGAATTTAAGGCAACTTTTCGAGATTACATAAGAAAAATAATATTGAAAAAAAGTAAGGAATTGTAGCAAAAGGAGCTAAAAAACCATCACAGGGTGTACATTTTCTCGAAAACAAAAGAAATGTCTATAATTTAAAAAATACATGACTTAAATTTTTTTTATATTTTTCTGGTAACTATTATGATTTCGTCTATCATCCAATTCTGTCTTGACGTCGTTGTATAGTGGAAAACGAAATTTTTGTATGGCAACCCCACGAAGGAGTTGCTCGATTTGTCTCATTTTCGAACTTACATAAGTTTATTGTTTTTTTTTTTACAAAGTCCGCGTACAAAATTTCAGCTCTCTAAGTATACGCGTTCTCGAGTTATCGTGCGCACAGACGGACATGCAAAGCTCAAAATATCTTTTAACATTATACATACGTGGGTGTCTAATCCATTTTGCTCTGTCATTATTATTTCTGTGCGTTGCAAACCGAATGACAAAATTAGTATACCTTATGGATTTCATCTAGGGAATAAATTATATAAAAAATATACAAAAAATATGCAAATATGCAAAATTTCTAATAAAATGCATACATAAATTGAAGTTACCAGTGATATCAATAATTTCTGTGGTAAAGTTATTTGTTTACGTTAAAATAAATGCACAATATGCATTTGCATATAATCCACAGTATAGTAATAAATGTTCAATCGAGTTAGTTGCTGGTTTTTGAAATGATTTTCTACCTACCTAGTTTTTTGGAACTCCTGCACCATCTAATTGTAAGTTGTTTTCTTTTGACGTTTGTAGTCTTTTTGCTTCGATTCCAATTGAAAAACTGACGAATATCTTAAAAGATAGAATCGTTACTAAAATTTTCAACTCAGTTAGTTCCTCACAGCTTAATCGATTTAATAATTTTAGGTATAAAATATTAAAACAAAATTATTCTTCATTTGATTGTAAATTTTATGAACATAGAGTGATGGTTTGGAAATGGGTTCTGCCCTTTCACTCTTTTGTGCAGATTTTTTCATATATTACTTTAAGAGGAGTCAGTACCAAGACTTGCAAATTTCATACATTTTTCAATGCGAATTTCTGGTAAACTATTTGTACCAGAATAATGACTTATATCTTCAATTAAAGGTAACGAAGAGTTTTAGTAAATAACGTCGAGAAAAATTTAAAAAAAAATGAAAATGTATTGGAATGGAGATATTAGCTCGGAAAATTGTAAAAAATGGTAAAAATTGATTTTTTTCAAATCAAATTCCTGTTAGTACGTATTCGCATTTCTTTAGATTGTGACTATTTTAGAAAGATAAAGCCTAAATCTAGCAAATAACGTCGAGTTTTTTCATTTTTAGTGGCGCTTTTTTTAATTGTTTAACTCTAATAGTACTTGTTTTTTCTCTCGATATTTCACAGACGAGAAATTTTAAAATTTCGTTGAAAGTTTTAGAAATATAAAGCAAAATAGCATATTTAACAACTATGTGCAAAATAAAATTTAGGAGAGTTCATTCTCGTGAAAAATTTTCAATTTCTTTGAACTGCAAATTTTCATTTTCGTCATTCGCATGTTTGGTTTCTGCCTTTTACGCTAGATGTCTCTAATGTGACTTATGGTCTAGGTCTACGCTAATTTTATATGAATTTTCATACTTTCAGGACACACACGTACGTATAGTAAGTTTTATTACCTACAGGCTCGCTGGTATCTAAATTGAAATTTTTGCTGAGTACTGACTCCTCTTAAGGAGCTACTTCAAATAATCAAAAAACCAATCACATTTTCAGATAGTATCGTTATGTTGACAATATTTTCTGCATCTGGAGTGGTTCTGACAGACAACTTCCGTTGTTTTTAAATTCGTTCCTTGGATAGCAATATTTAATTTACTGTGAAAGTTAGCAATAAAATTTGAAATTTTATTGACCTATTCATTAAGATAGTAAATTATATATCTTTAGAATAAGATACATATTCTGATGCAGTTATTCTCTAGTCATTCTTGCTAACCATGGAATACAAAATTTACAGTTTTTCATTCTTTAATCAATAGACTATTGAATGTCCCCTTTAAAAATTACGTCTTTAAGAAAGAATAACATTTTGTAAAAATAATTGCAACAAATAACGGATATACTAAAATTATTTATAAATTGTTAAATAATAAACACCAAAAGATGAATTTAAATTAAGTGTTTCCATTATTTGAGTAGAAACGGTGAAGAAGCAACCATCTTTGAGGAAAGAAAATATTAAGAATAATAAATAATAATAAAATTGGGGATAAAAAAGATATATTAAAATCAAGTAGAGTTTGTGAGATAAGCTGTGAGGACTGTCCGGGTATATATGTATATCGGGAAGACTAAGCGTTCATTGAAACAACGACTTGGAGAGCCCATTAATTCGACGAAATTAAATAAATCTATCTCTGGCTTAGCAAAACATTTAATTGACACAGGAGACAAGTGTAAGTTAGAAAATTTAGGATTGATGTATAGATTGCCAGGCGGGTGTGAATTTTATCCTAGCCAGACTATTTCCATAATGACTTAATTTGAAATTGAGTCATTTCAAGGAAATGAAAGGATGACAGACTATGGACGAAAATTATTTCATTTGGAATGTCATTGACAGTTTCTAATGGCAGAGTTCAGAATTTTGGTGTTACGAATGCGAAGCAGAAAGGAATCATCAGGCCAAAGAGAAGTGAAACTGAAAAACTTAGACTGTGAGTGTAGTGGTAGTTGACATTATATTTCGCATTCTGTACTGCTGCTTAGTAAACTAAGAAAAGTGCATTAATAATAATATATGTAAGTATATCTATTATTAACGCAGCATTTTGTTATCAGAGCTAAAAACAAATTAACATGCACAAAACAGCTGTGAGGTTTTATGACACACATGTAAATAAATCCAGAGGCATGTACGTTTTCAATACATTTTTGGTTCACTGTATTGATAGTGTTAAAGCAATTCGTAAAGTTTACTTTTCCATTTCACTTTAGGTGTACACTCTCAAATGCTTAGAGGGGTATGAACACAAAAATTCAAATTTGCTTAAGAAAAGTACGATCATGAGTTGAAGTTGACGAAAGGAATTAAAACTTGACGAATGGCTTCTTATACCTATTGTGGGTTGCCATTATAAAAAGCACGTGATCGCTTCCTTGCATATGCACATTGTTAGCCCATTTATTGGAAAAATTTTCCACTTTCCAATAAATTCGGCTCATTTTAATGACGGTAGGTGTGGCACTTTAACTGTAATTTCACTAAATGGAGTAAAATTTGGTCCATTTGAAAATTAAGCGAAATCTTGCAAATGGATCCTTGATGGACTTCATTTCTGTGTCACTCTGCACATTTGATTCCATTTAATTAAAAATTAAATTATTATAGAGACAGTTTGTCTAGGGTATTAGATAAATATGAAAAAATTCAAAGTTGATGATGGGATCTTGGTGAACGATCAGATAGATTTTACTAATAAGAGTCCACTTCTTGAGCCATATTTAATGAAATTGTAATTGTATATTTTATTCTTTATTTATTTATTTATTTATTTACATACAGTAATTTTTTACATTGTCATATACATGTTGTTGATTTGTTACGATTCATTACGGTAGTTTCAATATGCAGTTGATATTTAACTTTAAAGGTTGTACATAGATTAGTTTAGTTAGTAGCTCTGAGTATGCCATATGAAGGCGAAACTCATCATCATTGTTTATTTAACAAACTAATAATTACCAAAGAGAAAATTTCGGAATTAGAAACAAGAGCTTTTGAAAAAATGTTTCTATGGCCTAGGTATTTTCATATACACAAGCTTTCTGAATGTTGTTTTACGTGAAAGATATAAAATGACAAAATCGTCATATATATTTTTATTTGATAAAATCAAATTCAACTAAGAAAAAATGATGAAAAATTGAAAACGCCAACTGTTAATTAATCGCGAAAAAATTATTTTGATTCCTTTCAAGTTGTCAACCATGAAAACAACATCACCAGTAAAGAATTTTTTTGCATATGTACTAGATAACTGCTTCTAAAATGTATATATAAAATTTCACAAGCTAAACAATCCATATTTAAACCTTTATAATCTCTTTGCAATCGACTTTAACTTTCATGGTATGTGTACAAACCTCAACCAACCTGAGTTTATAAAATAAGACAAAGGTACCTCAAAACCAGCTTCTAAAACAAACTTATGTCGAAAAACAAGGAAATTCTCCAGATTTTACATATTTTAATATCTTCTAATCGCCCAAAAAACTCCGTAGAATAATATTGCGAATTTTAGTGTAGCATCCCCCATATCTCTACACACTTCGGGCTACGATTGGAGGATGGATATAGTTGAGGAGAGTTCTCAACTCTTAAGCTCTTAAGCTGTTCAGATGATACATGCGTCTATTTCTAAGTGCATGAAACTGGTGTTGTTGTTGTTTAGAGAGAAAAACAAAGTTTTAATGCAACTTTATATGTCATATAATACTTGCGGGGGTAAATAGCATGCCATTAGGCAACCCCATGAGCAATTTTCCACATCGCTCTACGTGTATATCCACCATTTCTGGGAATATTATGTAGATATTTTTACCCCCCCCCCCCCCACGCTCACCAACAGACCCATTTGCGGAGGAGGGTGGTTCACATGAAGACAACTTTTGTCACACTGCCCTTTAGAGGTTGAAAGGTTGTTAGTATGGGTTCGCCTGGTTTGTCTATTATATTTAGTGGGAGGGGGAGGATGATGGAAGGAGTTCAAAAGGGTGGAAATCTTGTTGTGTTTGTATATGTATATGTGTTTGAGTGTGGTTTACAAATATGTAGACAATATTCTAAGGATTTAGTTCGTATTCTATTAATGATAATTTCTGTGTGTTTGTATTCGCAATTGCGCAATCCTATACTAAAATTTATTGAGTAGGCGTATGAATTTAAAACGAGATTTTTCGTCCATAGTTGAATGGGAGGAGCCAAAGGACTCTAAAGCCCAGCTGATATCAATAAAGGGGAAATCCTTTAAACGCATGCCTCTTGAAATTCCTTTCCAGGCGAATATTTGCAAAAAATAAAGCAAAATATTCGTTAAAACTGGTGACGAAAACTTTTCAAATATTTATTTTATTATTTTCTAGTGTAAAGCTGTACAACTGTGTTCGGGGTCCTGTCACTTAACCACGGGAATCGGTTATCCTTCTTCCATTTACGTAAGGAATATTAAGCAGCCTCTGGATTTGGGTTCGAGATATTTTACAAAATTCCAGGAGATTTCATTTTGTTTATTTGTTTGCCGAAATCGAAACGGCATAGCATAGAGAGGAATCCGAAAGTTACAAAGAAATTATTTAGTTATCATAGCACAATGTCGCATATATGCATTAGTTTAGTACTGATATCACACTCCACCCCACCTCCCTCCATATGGATGATATGAAGAGAGTGTGTTTTAGTGGATACAATTTACCTAACCGCGAAATGAACAAGTATAAAGAAAAGTTTTAAGGATTTTAGTGCATAACTTCGGTTGGAATTGTGTACAGGAACAGGATACTATTTTTAAGTTGCCGCCCGAATCATGGACATATGTTCACATTCCATTTTTGAAGTGATCCGAGATGAAAAAAATCGCGCGCGCTTCGTGTGTTAAGTGACTATAGCGAAAAGACTTTTAATCTGACTTAAGGGACTTACTGTCGTGAATTAATTAGTGTATAATACGCGATAGTGTGAACTTTAAGGACTGAGAAAGTTCGTTTTTTTTTATATGTGTACATGTGTGTGTTGGTATGAATGCCTTATAGAATTGCTTCAGTACCTATATATACCTACCCTACTACTATATATCGCGCGCTCTTCTATTAAAAGTACTCGCACTTTGAGACTGTGTGTTGTGCGTTGTTCTATTCTTCTATATTTCTGTATATAGTGTAGTGTGGTAAAACAGAGGCGGCGGCGACGGCGGACAAACGCATTAGCATTATAATGTGCCCTGTTGCCATAAGTTTTTATGTTATTGCCCCCGCTAACTGGCCGTTTTACTTTTATTCATCCCTGCATTATTATTTCGCCCGTCGTCGTCGGTTCGTGTAATTAATGCTCCAAAGGGATCATGATGTGGCTAGCCTATTTGCTGTTTTCAGGATTAAATTATTTGCAAGCAGCAGTGAAGTTACTTTTAATGTATTTTGCTTTGTTTTTTTGCAAAATCTAAGGATTTAATGTTGGTTTGTTTGTTTTTTGTAAACTAATTATATGCCGATAAGTTTGAAAGAAATAGGAGTGTTCGGGGTAGATTTTGGATTAAAAAAAAATTTTTTTGAAATGAATTTCGACGATTTGAATATCTGTTTGTAAGCAGTCAGAATTATACTCACATAAATTTGGCATACTTTCATTAACATTTACGACAAAATCCGAACAATTCTATATTTACCGTCGGATGAGAATGATATACTTCAGACGAAGTTGACGAATATGAGATTAGACATAGAGCTTGGATTTATGATATATTTTACATACGAGACCATGTGTCCATTTATATCTGTGTCTTGACGTATAAAATGAACTCATGAATTTAAACCAATTCGTGTGCCAAAATTTATAGTAACATGGCGAATAGTATATTTAAAAAGAAATTTATACTCCAGAAAGGTGTTTTAGGTGTAAGTTGTCTGTAGTTACATATTGAAAAAGGAAGAATATTTTGATTAAATCTGTTGAACACCAATACAAGAAATATTTTTATTTGGAATTTTTAACTTGCATTTTGATCTAGGTAAATTTAGTAGGTACTTCATTTGTTATATGATCTCTCAACAACTTTGTCTGATATTTAGTTATATCATCACCTCTCCTCGGTTTGTTTACTTATTAGGTACTCTGTCAGCCATTTTTCGCCATGAAATTTAGCAATCAGTTATAGTTGTGTTGTGACTTGAAATTTTATTTTTATCGAATAAAATTGAAAATGAACTCAACGAACTTCTATATTCCATTCTAAAAAGCTCAAACTAGATATGTTAACACATTTCAATAGATCTCTTTCAGTTTTCTTTATCGAATGTGTCTAATGAACATACATGTAATCAGAACGTCGACTGAAATTGCCGAATTTGTGTCAGTCATGTCATACCTAACTACCCGCTGCTTGAGCTCAGTAATTATAAGAAATCCTTATGTTTGAACGGAATAAAATAATGTTTTATTGCTATTTTAAGATCTATGTTTGTTGTGGCTTTATACAATGCTAATGTATATACGGATATAATTGTATGTTATGAATAAATTAAAAGGGAAACGTTTGGCTAAGATTTGTCATAATTCGTATGAATACGGCTTTAGATATACCTACTGAACAAATTTACAATCGTTGCAGTATTAACATAGTATACAATAAATAGAGTACAATAAATCTAAGAACAGGCTTGTAATACTAACGAGTGCCATACTTGTTTGTTGATTGAAATCAAATCAAATTCGAATTTTTTTAATTCAACTAAATGAATTTAGGACGAACTCGTATGTGAGTAGTTCGCAAAGAGCAAAAGGAAATAATAGAATATTTGATATCGAATCTAACTGACTATCTGACAGCTGTTCGTTAGTTTTCTAATTTACTTGTAATGATGCATAATCACAATTTATCTAATTGACTCTCTTTTTGAAGTCTTGTCATATTTGTGGAATTTTAAGATTGACCGAAAGTATAGCAGATAAATAAAAAAAAACTTATGGTTACACGATAACACTGGAAAAAATAAATAAGCAAAATAAATATATTGTATATATATTTGATCTCTTACACTAAGTTTAGTTCTATTTTACTCCTACTACATGCTGTAATTGCATTAAGGCTTTGCTTAATGAAACTTTTATTAATTTAACTATAATAATAACAAGTATTAACTCATCCTGATCACGCCTTGACTGTCAACCACATGTGAAAGATCATGGCCGATCTTCTCACATGCTTTCTCACCAAAATCCATCGTTATACTTTTTCATAGCTACCAACTGCAAGTTTTCTTTAACTTCTTATGTTTACTGGTGACCTGTACCCAACGGCGCTACTAAATAATTTTTACGTATACGTAGTACTCAGAAGCGACCATAACAATTTTTATTAACAATAATCTTGGTAATAAGTTTCTATAAATTTTTTCTTATAAGTCGTTAAACTTGGTAATTTCCACTAGTCCTTCCTTTCTACGTTACTGAAGTTAATTTAAGAATTCTGTTAGGTTTTTTCATCCAATTATTTGAATTAATCCTGTATATGTATGTCGTATTAAGATGGTTTTTCGAAGATGCATGATTAACCATTAAAGTTCTAACAATTAATTTATGGCGATCAGCCTTCATGGAATTTTGTTTTATACAAGGTGTTCCGTAAGTCGACGTCCAGCCGGAATCGGGTGATAGACCAAATCATAATAGTTACCAGAAAAATATAAAAAAAAAATCTAAGTCATGTATTTTTCAAATTATAGACATTTCTTTTGTTTTCAAGAAAATGTAAACCCTGTGATGGTGTTTTAGCTCCTTTTGCTACAAATCTTTACTTTTTTTTCAATTTTATTTTTCTTATGTAATCCCGAATAGTTGCTTTAAATTCTAAGTCAACTGCTCCAGATTGGAAGAAAATGTCACATTTTGCCGAACTAAGAATAGAAAATTAATACTTCGCCCAACTTTAACTGACTGTATTGAAAAAAAAATGTACTACGTCAGTTTGGAAAGTAACTTTAAAAGTTGGCGCATTTAATAAGGATTCTAAAATGGTATAACACTTCCTACATTATTTTTCAATTCAATTTCAATTTCATTTATTTGATTATAATTTGTACAAATAAGAAATTTCTTTATTTATGTACATATCTGTGAAGTTGAGAAAAAGTGTTTTTGATTATATATGGTAGCAAGAATGTATTGGAAAGCTTAATAATTACAAATAATAAAGATAATAAAGATAAAATGATCGCCGAACAATGAATTGTTTATGAAGACGAAAATAATAATCTATTCAAATTCTTTTTAAGGTAACTATTAGGATCGAAACTAGTAACATTTCTTTACATGTTTTATGATTATTAATCCATCACCAACTGCACTCCACAAACTCAAACTATATACTGACCGGCGACCGCATTCTGATAAAATTTCCCGTATAATGATTCATAGCAACGCATCCTGATAAACGTATTAGCATGAACAGAGTACTGAAGGAAAGAATAGAGATAAATGCAAACATCATTACTTATGTTTTATTGAAATTTCCTTTTTAAATATGGGGAATTCAATGCAAATTACAGTATTGTATGGAATTTTACACAAATTGACAGTACGATACAAAATGTTTGTGTAATTAAATGTAAAATCACATAAATTATCTAAAAAATTACTTACTTCACTTATTTTTCCAATTAAAAATAGGAAGTTTGCAGATTACGTAAAAAGTATTTAATTTCTTAATGATTATGTGTATATATATATACATACATTTTAAGCGGTAGTGATTATTTTAACCATAGTAATTTTCCACAAAGTTAGTTCATGATTTTTTACGGTGTATAGTATTGGTCAGTGGCCTAGGTAATGTGCTTTCAGCAATACCCTGAACACCCTCAACGATCCCGCGCGCCTTATGGCAGTTGGAAGTGAATTAAATTTATTACGCCAGACAGAGTCAAGGTTGACACATATTATATCTCCCTGCATGATGATTGGTAGTAGCAGTGATTTAGTTAGAGTGCGAAGACTTCCATATACCCTTGAGACTATACTGTTGATATGATCAATCCATGTTAAGTTTTTATTTACAATAATACCCAAAGTTTTTACTTTATCTAGAAATGGTATAGGCGTCGAACCAATACGTAATGGAGAAAATGTACTAGTATTAATAGACTTTCTGAATAGTACTATAGCCTGAGACTTATCAGGATTTAAATTTAAATTATTTTTCAGTGCCCAATTAAAAATAGCACTCAAGTCCTGATTCATCTGTCGGATGCAGTTCTCAGTTAACTCACAAGGGCAACTCAGATATATTTGAACATCATCTGCATATATTAAAATGTTGACAAATTTGAGTATATCAGAAAAATCGTTTATATAAAGTGTACACAAGAGCGGTCCCAATATGGAGCCTTGAGGAACTCTCGAACGTAGGTCAAGGAAGTCAGACCACTTTGATTTAAATATTACCCTCTGTTTACGGTTTTCCAAAAAGCTTTCAATAAAATTCAAAGCAGTTGAATTAAAATTATAAAAATTCTTCAACTTACAACGTAGACACTTGTGATTAACAGTGTCAATAGTCTTAGAGAAATCCAACAGATAAAGTATAGTAGATCTATCTTTATCAATATCCAGACGCACATCATCAGTTAATTTGAGTAGAGCCGTGGTGCAACTATGATTAGACCTGAATCCATTTTGCCAAGGGGACAAGAGCTCATTGACATCGATGAATTCAATGTATGGGTCGATAGTCAGAACAATAGGCGGGATTTTCTTCTTAGCAATTGGTACCACAAGGGCATTCTTCCACAAAGAAGGAAACTTAGATGTCATTAAACAAGTGTTAAAAATATGGAAAGAAAAAATTTTTCTTCAAGAAACCCAATTTCGAAAAATTATTTTTTACCTACTAAAAATAATTCTAGTATACCCAAATCTTGGCGTAAGACCGTAACTTTAAGATTCTAGTTTGAGTGAGACAGAGAGTCATTACATGAAGTGTGAGTGAGACAGATAGTGACGATTTCAAGTTAGGGATGCTAACTTTTTGTTAAATTTAGGACAAATTTTCCTTAAGTTTAAAATTAAACACCAATTATTTGGATGCTAAGATTTATTATTTACAAAAGATATTCAAACTGCCGCAATACAAGTTCGACATCTTCTTAAAAAGGATCGGGTTATCAGACGGGCAAATCTTCCGTTGTTGACAAATTCAACTACTTCCATAATTCTGGAGCTCATGTTTTTGAAAATTCGGTGAACCATACTTTTAGGCATTCTTGTGCTTTCCTGGATTGCACGTACTAAACTACTTGGGTCTTCTTCAACTGCTTGAAGTACTACGTCCTCGTAAGGTAAGGAACTTTTTCCTTCACCATGTACTTGGTTTGGAAGTCGGTCCTCTGTGGAGAGTAGACGGTGCACATTTGTAAAAACTCGATGATTTGACTCACTACCGTCACTATCTCTCTCACTCACACTTCATGTAATGACTCTTCGTTTCACTCAAACTAGAATCTTACGGCAAGCTTTGAGTATACTAGAATCATTTTTAGTAAGTAAAAAATAATTTTTTGAAACTGGGTTTCTTGAAGAAGAAAAATGTTTTTTTTCCGTAATCTAAGAAATAATGTACCAAGTGTACCATTTTAGAATCCTTATTAAATGCGTCAACTTTTAAAGTTAATTAGCAAATATTTTTTTTTTTCAATACAGTCAGCTAAAGTTGGGTGAAGTATTAATTTTCTATTCTGGAGTAGTTGGCTTAAAATTTAAAGCAACAGGTTACATAAGCACTACTCGGGATTACATAAGAAAAATTAAATTGAAAAAAGTAAAGATTTGTAGCAACAGTAGCTAAAAAACAATCACAGGGTGCACATTTTCTGGCAAAAAAAGAAATGTCTATAATTTAAAAAATAGATGACTTGGATTTGTTTACATATTTTTCTGGTAACTATTATGATTTGGCGTATCATCCGATTCCGGCTTGATGTCGACTAACGGGACACCCTGTATATATATAAAAAATTAAAAAAAAAAACGAAAAAAAAACACAAATATTTTTTGTTTTAATTACTAAAATATGCCATCACGTTTCGCTGGTGACCACTGCACTTCTTCAGGAGGTAACTCTAATTATAAGTCAAATTTATGTGTTCTAATTAAATAAAAATTTTAAATTTGAATCGTCCGAGAATTTCGTATACATATGTATAAGCTCTAATGAAACTGGAGCTGTTCAAGTTATGCCAACATGCCACTAACACGTTTTTTGTTTATTATAGATCTTTTTAATTTTGGATTCTTGAAATGGGTCTGACATAGAAATATATACCTCAGCTTCATTAATTTAAAAGATTTTAGCTATATAGGTATTCATGAATAACATAGAAATGTTAATCTTGCTTCCTAGGCTTTCGAGTTTCAATAGTGTCATGCTTTGCTTGTGCTTACATACAGTTTCCCGTCGAGTCAATGTAAAATGTTTAGAATTTGCTTATGTTATCAATTACAATTTAAATGTTCATGATATGATAAAGAATGATCAACGTTGAAAATTTCTCTAAAGCCCATACTTAATCTAGGATCTAGGAAAGAATCTATAATTGGATCTAGACGAATTTTAGCATAACCCTATATGTAAGCTATTGTGCAATTACCATTGTTAAAGTAGTTTTTCTTTAAAACTTCGAGGACATTAAATATGCTTTCAGCTAACTTCGTAGGTTTTTATATTCCGACGAACTCTTCAGTACATTTAAAACATATGGAACTGACCATTTTACCGAAAAATACAATAAGTACAAAATCTGCAAAAACAAAAGTTTTCGCATGGCAAGAAGATTAAGCGGTTGCTAAATGTCTCTCATTTTCAAATCTAGATTTCCAATAATTAACACTGTACAAAATTATAGCTAACTAAATTAACGCGCTCTCACTCAAGTTAACGTTCGGACAGGCATACGGATAGATAACTATTTAATCGAGTTGAGTTGAGATACCGAATAAACAAGCACGCAGCCAACTTCGATTCGATTTTTCCCCTTCCTTTCTGTTTTTTTGCTTTTCAGCGTCAATTATTATTATTTAAATATTAACACCTTTCGTTTGTTATTTTTATACCTTAGATGGTATCATAAAATACCTACAGGATGTTCCGAAAATATATATGTTGTAAATAAACAGGTAAAAACAGAGATGATTTATAATTGAAAATTGAATTCGGCAAAGTTTTGGAATAATCTGGAATTTTTTGTTTCTAAAACACACTTATAACTTTTTCATATATCTGAAAATACCGCCGTTTACCATTCTTTTATTTTATTTCTAATTTATCAATTTTAATTGTTTATTACCTCCAATTCCTTTTTACAGCTTATTTTGATTCCATTCCAAAGAAATATATGTATGTATTTTCAATTTTTTTAAATTCTCAAAATTTAGTTCAAAAGCTTTTTTTTTTTTAAGAAATCGTTATAAAAGAAAAAATAATAACTTATTCGATCATAAAGCTCTTGTGCTTTTACTTGCTTTTTTTATTATTTTATTTGAAGGTAGGGGCACGAAAGGTCCCAGGCCCGGAAAACAAAGCCGCCCATGTAGCTTATCTGCTAAAAATAAGAAAGAAATTCTATTAGGCTCATCAAGATAAAGTTTTATATACTTGCAAGTACTCAGGTTCGCCCATCGATGCTGATGGTTCATTCGAATAACGGATTTGATGAAAGACCTGATCACCGAGATGGTAACGCCTACAGCAGGTTCCGGTCCAAGGAGGGGAGAACTAGAGCCGGACCTGATTAGCAGCTCAGCCCTCTCAATCCTCATGATCCCCATGTTCTAGGGAGTTCTCTGTAGGGACACCTTATTGTGAATACACAGCTTATCCAAAGGTGTACTGCAATCCATCAGTAATTTTAGTATTATCCGAGTGCCACTCAGAACCATGAAGGGTGTCTGACTGTCCGAGAGATCAGCAATGTCTTTTCTTTGATTTTCATATCAATGGCTATCTTTGCTGCCATTTCGATGACTAAGATCACAGCCTGGAAGGCAGTGGTGTGATTTTCAAGTGAGTACTCCAACCAATGTCAAGTTCAAGAAGTAAACATCAGCATTGGCCCCTCATTAGTGAGTCGATAAAAATCTTTAGAGCGGACCATCGAAGGTACGATAAGTATCTTTCCTCAACAGATGACGTCCAAAACGAAAAAAACTAAATTCCGGTACCTGTGCATTAAGTGGCATATAGGCCAGAGGGTTTTCCCGTTCCAGTCCACACGCCAAGAGTAATGGGAAGAACCACTTCAGCCGTCCTGCCTTAGTATTGCAGAATATTTTGGTAAAACAATGTACTTGTGTTTGTCCATCTATTGGCACTCTAATTCACGAGCTAAGCTTAAAAGGACGTGTTGATATAATAACCTGAATATAGCTTCGACCTATTTTATGAAAATTGTAGGCAATTTGGTAATACCCTAAATGAATAATCGTCATTTCGAATTTTCGCATTTACATGTTGCCAGATTTAGTCCATTTTTAGGATTATGCCTGAAATTTTAATGTGATACGTTTTCAAAAATCTATCTACATACTTTCAATTCAGTATCCGAATATATACGAAAAATTAGAATTTATTTTATAGCAATTCTCTATACCAAGGAAAAAATTGTCTAAGTTTGCTGATGTTTTAACTTGGATACCTATAAAATTCGTACAGAAACGTCGTGTACTTAAGTGAACACATTCTCTTAATCGTTCAAAAAGTCCAACTATAATAAGGAGGGAAATATTTTTCAACAAATATTTTACCATTTTGGGTGGGATAACATAGATAAACTTCAGTATTGAATTTCCAACTCGTTTAGCTCAGTTCAACTCAGTTCAAATCGCCAATGAATATGTATATCAAATTAATTGTTGGCCCCTGTTCTTCTATAATCACTCGAAATTCAAAAAAAAAAAAAAAAAAAAATTTTTTGCTCAATAGCTACACTCATTTCCAAAAATGATGGAATTTTTAAACCTCACACCGAACTGAATGTAAAGATCTACAACCTTCAGAATATTTTATCTGTAGTAAGCTAAATTATGAATACAAAATCATCTTCACTCAGAGAGACTACTAAAAAAAATGAAAAATTCACTCTTTTCCTGTACATTTCAGTATTAGACATCAGTAGTGGAGAGCGATTATCAATTTTTCACCAGCTTCTCTAGCGCCAATGAACTACCATAACCGCGCGGTCACTTATTTGATCAAATTTTCAAAATTTCGGTCTTATAAGTCGATTTTTGTTATCAATTGTCGGAAATTGATAAGGAGATCAGCAAAATTTCTAACCCCATATAAAAGTAGCCGCTTGCAACAACATGGAATTACTCAGAAGAAAATTTATTTTCAGGTGGTATCTTTTAAGCACACGCACTCACACATCCATATTAATGAAATAATAATTGAAAATAAAATTTCGTAAATTATAAACGCAATCTACGTTTAGATGTGACTCTCCCCCCTCGCCTATGTATGTATATCAAACGCAAAAAAAAAAGCGAAACGCACCGCATGGTGTAAGCACAAGTTCTATGCTAACACTTGTAGGAACTATAGTTCCAATCCAAACCACTGCCGACCGCACTCTCTCCTTTGAACTGATATAGAAAACAAACAGCCACTTCCAAGGTGATAAGCTGCTGCTTGTGTTTCAATAAATTTCTTCTCATATTTGTCGTTGCTCGGTTTTTATTTCTCAATATTGGTATCATCTAGAGATAAGAGGACTTCTTCATTTTTGCTGAAAGTCGTCTCACTCGATTTGAACGGGGTGCGCGCGCGGCTACTGAATCTAGCAAAATCAGCACAAAATACATAATGACGGGACGTAAAGGGGACGAGTAAAAGTAAAAATAAAAACGGCCACTAAAAAAAATCAATAAAAATTAAATTTTCTTCTCAGTTGTGTGATAATAGAAAACGCGTCAATTTTTCAATCATCTTCCGTGTCGTCAATAACAGATGATTCTGCATCGCTTTGTCTAAAGACTAGCGCGAGTCGCCTCTCTAGTGCGTTTCTGACTCGAAAATTTCATTACATCTGCGCTTCTGCTCTACTAAATTAATTCGTTTTATAAAGTGCACAAAAAAAGTGTTTCTGTTTAGTTTAGTTTTTTGTTTTTTTTTTTTAAAGGCGGAATTACTATAGAAAGTATGTGAAAATTAATAGCAGCAGGTAACCTTCCGTTGAAAACGAAATAGTGTGCATACAGAAGGTACCTACTATACTTATAGTACCTACATACCTACGTAAGTAGTAAAGAAAAGTGTAAAACGGGGCCTAATTCAGTTTGGTGTTTGAAATGTCAGTTTGTGTTACATCTGCTAGCAGTGCAAATATTGTTTGCGGTGTTGGAGGTCCTGTCGGTGTTGTTGGTACCGGAATGTCTGTTACTCATATGCCTTTGGCACCGACAATGATGCAATCCTTGCCACCGCCAACACATCAGCATCCGTTGCCATTAACGTCATCTTTGTTAGCAAACAGTATTGTGGGAATGGATAATCATATTCATCATCAGCAACAACAACAACAGCAGCAGCAGCAACCACCACAACAGCTACAGCAACAACATCCGAATCAACATCATCATCCTCATCATCATCATCATCACAATTCTGGCCAGCAGTCACCTGTAAATCTTCAACAAAGGAACTCGGCGGATGAACCAAATTCTGACATACTCCTTGCTTTAATTGCCAGAAATAAGGCTTTAGAAGGTAGGTGGTAAGATTTGTTTATGGATTTTACGTTTTATCAAAAAGGGATTTATTCCTGGTCTCCTGTTTGAATGTTGCATAGTATTTGGAGCTCTGCATATTTTGGATAGTTCGCAGCATTTTTATGCCTCTTGAATATTGTCATATCTTTTGATCTGCTAAACTAAAAAAAATTCCATAATTATTCACCCGCATTTTATAATTAAGAAAGAAAAAAAAAATTAAGTAACGAACTGAAGGTAAAATAAATATTATAAAAAAGAACTTGAATTGAAGAAAATTTTTTCAAATACAACCTACTACTTTGCACGAAATGCCATCTGGTGGCTGAAAGTCTCATTAAAGTTTTGAATGGAGAAGAAGCGTTAAAAAGAAGTTAAATGTAAAAAACATCTTAAAAGTAGAATTTAATATTGTTGTAAGAGTTTTTTGTTTTCAAAATCTACAGAGATATATTCTTCTTGCTAGTCCTCTGTAATATTTGTTAGAAGAATAAAAAAAAAATTTGAGGAGATAGTGATTGAAAATTCAAATTTAATTAGGTTGGTAGCTTTTCTATATGAAAACTCATCGATCATTCCCTTACTATATTTAAAAAAAAAAAAACATTTTTTTCATGCCCTTGTAAATTGATCTGGTTGCTCTTAGTATTGCTATCTCGTTTTAACAGAGCAGTTGACTCCGGAGAGGAAAAAATACATTAGCTAAAAACTGATAACTAAACCCGAAGTAGCCTCTCAATGATGTAGATGACAGTTTGTATCCGGCCATTACCGTCTTTATGTTCCAGGCCGTGACATCAAATTCTTTTAATGTATGTATTAAAGTAGTATGATTTCGTATTATTTTCCAAAGAAAACCGCTCGTTGAATGTATTAAAGTTGTACGATTTCGAACTTTTGCAAGAAAAAAAAAAGCAAAATCGCTTTGTGTCATGACCTGGAACATAAATACGGCAATGCTCCGATCTACCGCCATCTTAAGGTGCAGCTACACGTTAAGAGACTTTGGCCTTTAGAGACCAATATTTTTGGTAGAGACTTATAGCCTCTATAGACTTTTTTGATCTCCGGTCTCCCTTCGTGTATTTTAAAACAAACAGCTCCCCAGGTTCGGTCTTCAGTCTCCGAAGTTTGTTCATTTGCTATGTCCAGGTCCCTGGAGACTATTTGTGTGTTCTGGACCTACACTTAGTCTATTGGAATAAAGTGGATTGAGTTTGAAAAATTGTTACAACGAAATTAATAAAAAAATTAAAAATTAATATAATATATTTGGGGAAATAATTCGATTCGTCAATAGAGTTCTGGTTATTTTTGAAAATAAAAAAGAAAACACACCCACAAATTGGTTGTGTTTATATCCCGTAAAATTTGAATACCATATACCATTTTTTAAGCTTTTTCACTTTTCATATAATATAAAAATATTCATAACTTTTGAGATAATTCTTTCTAACAATCCTTTTTCTTAAGAATTAATTAACAAAAATTTCTGGAGATCTGTAGAGACCAAACTTCATATTTCGTCTAAACACTTCGAAGACGTGTCTCAAGTCACTTTTTTATTATGGTATCCGGAGACCTAATTTTTTGGTCTCCAGAGATAAAAGTCTCTTGCGGTTTAAACATTTCGTATATTTTAGTCACTGTAAACCGAAGACTGGAGACCAAAAATCTTTCTAGGGCCTTCTTAAGTTTCGCTCTTCTCTATAGTTATAGAGAGAATTTAAGTAATAAGTATGGTACATATAAAACATATTCCGCCATTTCGAACTGCCCATTGACGGTGTTACAAACATTTACCAATAAAGCGTTAAGGATAAGTATTAAATACGAATTACTCACACTTAAAGACAATTTCATATGGCATGTCCACTTTTGTCTTTAAGACTTGTCGTCTAAACTTTGTCTGTCTTGTGTGTTGTGTTTTTTATCGAAGCTAGATGACGCTGACTAAACATATGTCTTCATAAATGTCTTTAAGACAAGTCTTCATGTGAATTTTTAAGAAAAGTCGGCAGATGTGTATTTAAAGTGAGAATTACAGTGAACTCTTTACATGCTTCGATACAGCTCATATGATTTTGCTTTAGTTTTCCACTAATAAGAACAGAAACGTACAGCGATGAATGCGCAACGTTCACTGTAATTCAGACTTTAAGTCCTGAGTTATAGAAATTCCGTTCAATAATTTAAGTTTTAATTTACTTTATTTTGAGAAACCCAAGCATCTAAGATTGTAAATACTGGGTTCACATTATTGTGAGCAATTAATTCGAGAAAATGACTAACTATTTCTTCATATAAAAGTAAAACATGACTGTATTGGTTTATCTTAAAATGCACCGCAAATTCACGCAATAAGATACAATTAAAGAAGCGTCTTCAATATTTTACATATTGGACGATTTTTATTTACTTTACTAATAGATGTCGCCAAGCCAGAAATTGTTTCTCTTTTTTGCGTATATGCATTTATTGTCTCATTGCTAGGGCCCACACGCTTAACTTTTTACGGATGAGAGGCATTAGGGAGTAGGAAAAATTCCGAAAAGTCAAATTTTCATCAGGAGGACGGACAGCATGCTTGAAAGGAAATTGATTCGGCCATTTTAAAATTGCGAAATTTTTGATCGGACGGCTGTACAGTTGTTTACCTAAAATTTGAGGTGATAATATGGATAATAATTAAACTATCTGGTTGCAGAATGTGCAACTATCCCTTGGATGTCCGTTAATTATTATCCCTCCGTTGATGCTCAAATTGCCTTCTTAAACTCAAATCTGTTCTACCTTTTTAATAAATATGTTCCCTTTAGATCATGTACACTGAATCAGAAAGGCTGTCCATGGTTTTCCGCGGAAATTAAAGGATTGATTGTAGAACACGATTTTTTACACCGTAGATTTCTGCGTATGAGGACCGAAGTTAATCGTGATGCTTACAAACACATTAGAAATTTTACTAATACTAAAATTCGAGCGGCTAAGTGTCGGTACTTTGAATCAAAATTCGATTCCAAAGAAAAATGTGGAAAAATCTCAGAAATGCTGGCGTTTTTGGCAAAGGTGTCTCAGAAAGTGATGCTAATCCTGATTGCCTTAATAAGTACTTTACCTCTCATAACATCCCTTCCTCATCTATATCAGTTGTTACTCTTACCACTTCTTCTGGGGTCCCTGATTATCTGGCATATGAGGGCGATTTTAGCTTTAACTGTGTCGATGTTGTCCAAGTAGTTACCGCCATTAATGCTGTCAAGTCTGAGGCAGTGGGATCCGAACAAATTTCGCCTCGTTTTATAAAATTTATTTTGCCCTGGCTCGTCTATCCTATCCTCCACATTTTAAATACGACCTTAACATCCTCGCAATTTCCTAGACTTTGGAAAAGTGCGATTGTGCTGCCCCTTGCCAAAGTTGCATCTCCTAATGGCCCAAGCGATTTTCGTCCAATTAGTATGTTGTGTTTTTTGTCTAAGGCGCTGGAGAAGCTTATGCATGAACAGATCTTACTTTACTTGGAATCAAATCAATTGCTCACCCCGTGGCAGTCAGGATTTCGAGCTGGGCACAGCTGTGACGCTGCCTTATTAAGGTAACGTCCGACATTCGTAGAGCTCTTGATAAGAATCACCTGACTGTCCTGGCACTCCTGGATTTTTCAAAAGCCTTCGACAGCGTCAACCATTCCAAGCTCCTTACCGTCTTATTAAACAAATTTGGATTTTCTTCATCTGCGGCATTACTTATCGGTAGCTTTCTTATTGGACGGTCTCAGCAAGTCAAAGTCCATGATTTACTTTCGAGAAGCTTGCCTCTCACGTGTGGGGTACCTCAGGGTTCAACCTTAGGCCCTTTATTGTTCAGTATGTACATATGATCTGCCCAACGTAATAAGAGACTCCAAAATACACTTGTATGCTGATGACGTCCAGATATACCTGGATAGGCCGGTTGGCTTGATAGAGGATTGTGTCGAGAGAATTAACACAGATCTGAACAGAATTTCTGAGTGGTCCAAGAGGAACGACTTACTTTTAAATCCTAATAAATCAAATTACATGATTTTGAATCGTGAGAGGCTTGATGTATCACAATTTCCAACTGTTACTATGAATGGCACAGCTTTACCTTACGTTACCTCTATTCGAAATCTGGGAATTATCCTCAATTCTTCTATGAATTGCTGCGACCATATTAAAAATACATTGGGTAAAATTTATGGCATACTTCCAAGGTTGTGTTCTTCGCTCTAGGCTGGTGAAGACACTTCTCTTGCCCTATTTCACAAGTGGATGCATTGTCTTCTCTCACTTGGATTCGATATGTACGAGAAAGCTCGATGTTGCTTTCAATGACTGCATTCGTTTTATTCATGGATTGAGAAGATATGATCACATTTCCATGTTTCGTAACTCTCTATTGCGTATGTCATTAGATGCTTATCTGACATTGATAAATTTGATTTTTCTTCATAAGATCATCTACACCAGGCGTCCTGGATATCTATTTTCCGACCTCAGCTTTTTAAACTCTGATAGGCACTTAATGCTGCGTGTTTCCCGCTATCAACATAGAATTTTAGAACGCTCTCACCTTGTTCATGTTGCTCGCCTTTGGAACAGTCTACCGGCGGTATTGCAACTTACTAGCTCGGCCAGTTCATTTAGGGTACTGCTAACTCGTCATCTGGCTTCAGATGAGAGTCATGCGGGCTGAAATTGCCCTCACACTCCGAAATAACTATGCGCTTTTATTCTTGTTTTTATTATTATTTCCTGGTTATTTTAATTTCTATTTTCAGTTTTCTTTTCCATTACCTATGGCTTCCTATTTTGTTTTGTATGCTTTCTCATTCCCTGCACTGCTGTTAGTTCTTGCTATTGCTTACTTTCAAGTTTCAAGTTTTTTTTTTGTTTTTGTTTATTATCAGTTTTATGTTCCATTGCTTATATTTCAATTTCTCATTATTCCTTATTATGTTATTTATAGCTTTAATCTTTTCTTTTCTTTTCTTCTATCTTTTCTTTTGTCATATATTGTTAGTTTAATATTAATTTAGCATTTTTCTTAAACATACCAACTAAGTTTGTATCACTAAAGATTTCAACATCTGAGATATTTTATACCAATAAATAGTTTGAATTTGAATTTGAATTACGTGCTGTGAATTTGTGATATAGTAACTGTTTATATCAGAAATTGTGACTTAATTGAACACGGACACAATTAATTCCGGTAATCAGACATGGACTATCGCGAAGCAACATTATTGTGCTAGTACGACTAAGCATAGGGGGAGGAAAATCCTCCCACTTAGACCTAAAGCGTGTCCATTTCCCAATTGGAGATACTGTGCAGACATGTTACTGCAGACGTTTCCTTCACTGGGCAGTTATGAGTCTGACAAGTCCTTGTTACTTCAATAAAAATAATCCCCGTCAATGACGTCACAGCCATATTTTGTAAATTTTGTCTCCTATAAATTGTGTATGATATCAGTCTTGGATGAATTAATATTGTTATTGAAGTATACAGTTCTTATTGAATCATATCAGTTGGTTGGCCACTGAAAGCATGTCATCTACAGGCCAGTTCCCTTGAGTAGATTAAGAGCCCACGAATCGGTCTATCCACCAACTCACTAGGGTCCAGCTAGCGTTTAACAAAGGTTGCTATTCTGCGTTTACATGGGGATTATGCGAAGAAGTACAGCTTGCATGCAAGCCTCCCATGACAGCAGCGAACTGTCGCTTGAGGTGTTATCACCTTACATGCAAGTTCATTTAAAAGATTGGCATTAAGACGTATAACGGAAATTATACCAATAAAGGTAGTAGGAGAATAGAAAAAACAAAAGCAAAAACGGAAGAGGAAGGCGTTGGTAAATAATGCCAAGAACACTCATTTTACTCATATAAATTTACTAATTAAAAAAATTCCGCTCTTGAATATTTTTTTCCCGCCATATCGAAAATTGTTTAATGTCAAATTACTATCACCTGAGCTGCTATGATTTTTCAGCATGCAAGTTCTCTGAAAGCTAAGCTGCCTATATGAAAGTCTGGTTAACACATGCAAGAAGTAAGGCAGTACAGCTTGTGTTATAACTTGCGACCGTGCTTTCTTTGTGAAGAGAAGAGCCTTGACCTATCGAGGAGGAATTAAATAAAAGATTTAAATTTCTCTTTTCTTTTGTAAAATTTATTTGCTTGTTGTCAAAAAGGTTTTTTTTTTTGTTTTAGTAAGTATTTAATATTATTTTTATTTATATGTTATTTATTTATATTTATTGTTGTTATCTAGTAGAAAATTAAGAGTTTAAATGAGTTTACAAATAGTAGCGATATTTTTTTATTTTATTATATAAAGTTCTTCCTGTTTTCTGTTTTTATTTTTATTTATTTTTTTGTGTGTTTTTTGTTTTCTTGTATATGTGTATGTATTTTTAAGGATACATGTGAAAAGATATTTAGTTGTGCATTATACGATATGCTATATAAAAATACTCTTCTTTTATTATTATTTAATAATTTTATTTTTCATATGTTTTTTGTTATTAATTTATTTTATATTTATTAATATACAGTATTTAAAAAAAAAGTTTTCTCATGTATAGTATACAAAGTAAATGAATTTTATTTTATTTCTATTTTTTTTTTTTTTACAAAATATTATAATTTATAATTTTGGTAAGTTTTTCTTTTTTTTTTCTATCTCCGTTTTGGATTTTTTTTTTTATATATACATATATTTTTTCCCGGACGGGAATCTATACTTGTTAGAATCGATCAATGGTGAAGAATTGAAGAATTTTAAGAACTTTGTGTTTTTAACGATTCTAAATCAAATCATAAATACATATATTCAAAGACTGAATTTTTACAAACCTTTTCTTTATTTACTTTTTGTAAATTTTACTATGCGCAAGTGAAGACTACTCAAGTTATATAATTTTCGTTAGTGTTGGGCGCTGTTTGATTATACGCTGCGGGTGTAGATGCTCCTTGATTCTTTTTTATGAGCCTTACGCAAAATGTGCTTCAAGCTTTGTAGATCACGGTAATGGTTTCAAGAATAATAAGACATATGTATATGAGTGTGTAATGGTGAATGTCATGTTCAACCAAGCTCTTGACATCTATATTTTCTGATGTTTTTAAACTGTCAATTTGTTTTGAAAGAAGTACTTACTTTCATGTAGAACAGATACGAAGTTCGGAAATATTTAAGCCAGGTACATAGGATCCTTGCAATTGAGAAATCCTTACTCATTTTTATGTACTTCAAGTTCCGCAAATATAGGTTAATTCTGGGCAAATGCGTTAGTTACATTAAAGATTTATATGTTAGGTATATTAAAATTTTGTTATTTACAGCTATGATAATGAGTTCAATCCAAAAAATGTTTTATGTCATTGTTATGTAAGGTTTTACGCACTTTGACTACTGTATTTTCCTCGGATGTGATATGTACGACTTCAAAGGAGCCTTCTCACAGAGCTGAGATTTATTTTGCCTTGTTTAGTTTCTTATGACTACTTTATCTCCTACGTGAAAATTTTTTGGTTTAGTACCTTTGTCATAGTACATTTTTGATTGGTTTTTCTTTGAGATGGCAAATCACGAGCCGTCTGATGGCAGTGTTGCAAACGCGATTTGAGTTCATGTGCATAATTATCATAGTTTTAAGATATACTAGATTTTTGGAATATCTGTACAATAATTCATAAGGTGCTAGTACGGGGAGTTGGATTGTATACGAATAATGCGTATGTGATCCATGTATCCCATGTAATAGGATCTCGATTAGTGTAATGTCTGAAATTTTCCGCAAGTTTTGTGGCTCCGTTCGAGCGCGCTATTCTTTTAACGGGTAGTATTGATTGTTTTATTTTTTTCATCAATTTAAATACCCCTTGAAATAATTTACTCAAAACGTTTGTACATCTGTCGGTTAAAACTGAGTCAGGGGGACCATAACGACATATTATCTGTTCCGCGAAATCTTTTGCTACAGTCTTAGCTTCCGGAGTAGGTAACGAACAAGCCTCTGAAAATTTTGTCAGGTCATCTTGAAATGTCAAAAAGTATTTATTATCCTCATACGTTACTGGTAATGGGCCAACGATGTCCGGATCAATTCGCTCAAATGGTTGGAAACTCGTAGAAGTTAGCTTCATAGTTGTAGGAATTATATTTTACAAGTTGATTCTTTGATACGAGTCACATTTTTGATTGTATTCTCTCACGTCTTTTGCCATAGATGGCCAGAAGTGTTTTGATGCGTTTGAGTGTTCTAGACACTCCATGGTGTAAATCGTGAAATTCGTATAGAGCTGTTTGGACATCGTCCATAGAGGTAAGAGTTATTCTACAATTTTCAAAGAAGTGTAACTTAATATTGGCAGTATCAAATACTTCGGTGAAGATTAATTAATTAAAATGAATTTTTAATTTGATGTACTCAGAATAAATTTTTCGAATACTCTTTAATGTAATTTCTCCGTCTGCAGAATTTCGAGAAGGAAAAGGTACAATAGTCATCAGAAAGGTAGTAGTAAAAATATCGATATTTCCTATAGTGGGCTTTTAATATTGGGCGATTAATTTCGAGAAAGAAATTTCTTCTCGTTATTCGGTAAGGCTTAGTATAAATGCTTTGTGTTTTAACTTATTGTCTGTAAAGAATGATTCTGGTCTTTCCTCCCGAGCGATTAAAGCACTTTCGTGCCAATCAATTCTCTTTCGACGTTTAAGCTTGTTCCTCTTTAGATATTGCTTGCATTTTCCCTTTTTGGTTCCTTCTGGTTACCAATATGTTTTTGATGTCGTTTCCTTTATCTTTTTCTGTTCTGCTTAAGGCATCGGCATTAGCATTATACTTCGTTAGCTTCTCCTTTATTTTGTAGTTGTGCTCTTCCAAGAGAATTCTCCATTTTCCTAGTCTGGAAGTGGGATCTTTTAGATTTAGAAGCCATTGTAATGGTCGATGATCGGTGATAATCGTGAATTGTCGTCCAAAAATATAAGGTCGAAATTGTTTCAGCGCGAAAATTACAGCTAAAAGTTCCTTTTCAGTGGTACTATATATCGAGTTTCGGCGTTATTGAGAGTGCGATTGGAATAGAAGATCCGTTTATCTTCGCCTATGTTACCTTGAGATATTATCGCGTCGCTGGCAAAATCACCCGCAATTAGTGGTTAGAAGAAATTCGTTATTAATGTGTTGATATGATAGAACAGGAGAGGTAATCAGTTTTCTATTCGGGATTCTAAATGCTTCATCACAGTGAGCGTCCCATTTAAATTCAGCATTATTTTTTAAAAATTTGGTGAGTGGTTTTGTGATGCCCGCGAGATTAGAAATGAAACAACGATAGTATCCAGCGAAGCCCAGGAATGATGACTTATCGTCTCTGGCCTTTTTGGGAGTAGAAAATATTTTTACGGCTCGTATTTTATCGGGATTAGGCTGCATGCCTTTTTTGGAAATTATGTCTCATAAATATATCACCTCTCTGTTAAGGAAATGAGACTTGTCTGTTTTAAGCTTCAAGTTATGTTCACGTAAACGTTCGAGTACATTGATTAGTCATTGATTATGATCTCGAAGATCGTCTCCATAGATGACGACGTCGTCAATGCAAAAGAAAAAGTCAGTACCCTGTAAACCCATTAAGACATTATTCATTAGCCGCTGGAACGTCGTGGGGGCATTTTTCAAACCAAATGGCATTTTATTATACTCAAAGTGTCCAAATTGAATACTAAATGCCGTTTTCCTACAATCATTTTCATCTACTAATATCTGATGGAACCCTTTGCAATGTCCAAAGTACTTAAGTACTTGGACTATCCTAACTGATCTAGGATGTCAGTTATATTCGGCGAAGGGTTCGTGCGTCTCCAATGGTGATGTCATTAAATTTTCTAAAGTCAGCTACTGCTTCCACCACTATTTGCTTTTTTTGGTACTAATAGCAACGGGGAGTTCGGCGGACTAAAACTGAGTCTAACAATACCATCGGAAAGCATTTCATCCACTTTCTAATGGATCTTATTTTTTTTAGCCTCAGGAAGCCTGTATGTATGGTCTTGTAAACAAGGGTGGCTTTTTGGTAGATTATACCATATTCTGTACAAGGCTGAGCAGTCGTCAGATGACGTTGGTACTGACGTAAGGATATCAGTTGAAAACGGCTGTATTATTTCAGGCGCAAGTCTTGAGTTGGACAAGAGGTCCAATATATGTTCTATCTGTTTGGAGATGGGGTAAATAAGATAACCACTAGGTACTTGTTCACAGATGGTTCCGTGACGTCGAGCAGACGTAGAGCAAAAGAGTAGTTCCAATAACTATCGATTGCTCGTCGCTGTACTGGACCTGGCTAGGTGTCCTGGCACGGTTGATAGACGTATGCCAGTTAGACGGGATGCCGGTGATCGTTACTCCGCAAGCCTCTGTATTTGCTTGTCTGTAAATAGCACAAATTGGCACGTTTGTTCTTCTAGACTGTTGGAGGCTAGAAAATTAACCTGAAACAACTTTATTTTAATTAAGTTGGGCTGTCACTAATGACAGTGCGGTGGACAGCTTATCAGCGTGCTTTTGCATAATTGGATTGTTCGGTGGAGCGCTTATCAGCGTGCTGTTGCACAACTAGTCCCTTCTGATTAGCAGTTCGGTTATGATGATGTTGCACCTCCTGCGGAATTTTCCTGGGGTCTCCCGGTGCTGTTCTTGCCTGCTGTGTTTTTCAATTTACTTAAACGGTTTTTAACTGGATTTTTCGAAGAATCTATATTAATTATATATAAAAATAGTCAAATTTTTCAGATTGTAAATTTATGTTTTCTAAAGAATTAATTGAATAGTGTAATATGTGAGAAAGAAGCCTTAATAGACTTACTGATACGAAATATGAGCCGAATTAAATAATAAGCTTTAGTAGTTGCTATTGAATATGAGAATTAAATAATAGTTTTAAATAAAAATTTCACCCAGATCTTTGATTTCGCTGGTTTCAGAGATCAAGATATAATTAATGGCATAACAAAAGAGAAGTGGCTGGGACTTTCTGGGAAAAAAATGACCCTGCAGTTTTGAATATTTAACATTAAAAAGTTGTCCCTGCACCAGTCTTCAAGGCTATGTATGTGTTTTTGAAGACGAAGACAATCGTCAATACTCTCAATCATGCTGTAAATGCTTCAAGTCAATAGCATACAGAAGACAATTAGACTTTGGCTGACATGGCCGATCATTGATGTAGATTAGAAAAATAAAAGGACCGAGGATTGTGCCCTGAGGGACACCAGATAACTATCCCTAAGGATACGAACTCTGACCATTAAAAACAACAGTGCACTTCTGTAGGATGAGAGCCATAAAATTGTATTCTGATGGAAACCCAACTGCGTCATCTTTACCAACGTATGATTTTGTCTAATTTACAGAAATCCGTATAGATGGAATCAACCTGTTTGCATACATGAAGGGAGGAAGTGATAATGTCGGTGAATAAAGCCAAATTTGTTACCGTGGAACGGATCGAGAAAAAACCGTGCTGTTTTTTTAATTATCAGTGCCTTTTTATCGTTAAACAGTTGGCCGTATACGACTTTTGTGAATATGAAAGCCCAAATATTAGATATGGAGATGGAGCGATGGTTAATGATATTCCTGTGATAACCAGGTTTAAAGATCGATGTAACAAATGAGTCCTTCAATACAGATGGAGATTTTGAAAAGGTTAGGGATTCCTTTAGGGCCCAGATTTTTATTGGAATCTAGTGCATCCAAAATCTGCAACAAATCACTAGATGATACAGGAGCAAAGCTAGTACAACTAAAGTTTTGGTGGTTATTGATATAAGAATGCTAGAATTTGAAATGTTACTAATCTCTTGTGAAAAAACTGATTGAAAGTGACTGGAAAACATTTCGCAAGTTTGAACGGTAGAGTGTGAAACTAGTCCGTTAAGGTTCATCTCCTTAGAATAAATGCGAGATTTCTTGGAGTTATTACAGAATGACCAAAAAGCCTTTTGGCTATCACTTAAGGAGGTGTTAGTTCTGTTTATTAATGCCATATAATATTGACTTATTATATTTTTTGACAGTTTATGAAGATATGAGAAAGTTCGATGATGCTCGGGGTAATGCGTCGATTTATAAATGAGCCGATATTTATCTTTGGTCTGCAACACTACTATTAACTGAGAACTGCACCACACAGGGCAATGGCTGCTCTTTTTGTTTAGTTCATGAATAAAATTACGCACACCTCGGTTTAAAATGGAATTAAAGTGCTCGAACGAGTGAGCGATGTCCGACGAAAACAGCGATGGAAAGTCAATGGAATCAAAATAGTGATTGAGACTAATATAATTACCAGAGTTGAAGTCCTTTCGTTTAAGAGAAACTTAACGCAGAAATCTAGTGACAGATAAGGATAAGGTAATATCTAGGGGTGGATGATACTAATCAATGCGAGTTAAAGACGTACTTGAGGTAGCAACTAAATCCAGGAGTCTAAGAGTACAGTTGCCTTGCTTATTTTACTACCTCAAGTCATCGAGAATTGAGGAGGAATATAATCATCATATATCATAATATTATAATAAATTTTCAAACTTTATATCACTGTTTGTAGTCCAGGAACCTTTGGGAAAAAATGGGTTCATCTTCGGAAAAACTCCAATCAAGTTAAAAATTGGTATACACTTACCTTTCAACCCTCCAAATAAGGTGTGAAAAGTCCCCCGAATTGGGTTGTCCGCATAACTTGTGACAACCCAAAAACGGGGAAAAAAATTATTTTTTTTCGGTGTTTTGCGAATATCTTTGTTCCTGTCGGTCTTATGACTGTAGTGTAAAGAAAGAGCAAGAGATTCTCTACAAAAAAGGTGGAATAAAGTAACACTAATAAATTTTCCATAATCTGGCATTGAAACTCCAATACAAATTTAGTATGGATATTTAATTGCATGTAATGATCGAAATCGAGGTTTTTGTGCGGATTCTTCTCGTTTTGACATTTTTATAGACATTCAGGTACAAAATAAACGCTGCTGTTTCTGATCTTCTTATTCTAATATTATAAAGATGGAAAAAGTCTACGATAGACAAATTAAACTTGTCAAGTTAGGTATAATCCAATCTTTTTCTTCGTGAATATTTAAAATATACATAACTAAACAAATGAAGGATGTTTATAGTTTCTGACAGCTTATTCTCTTTCAATTTCTTCTTCTTCTTTCTCGATTTCTTCTTGATTTTCACACTAGTGAAATTTTCCAAGATTCCTCGAAATTACAAAAAATCATGTTTAAAAGACGCTGACAAAGAAAGGATTACAAATATTGCATTGTCACACATTTCTATTCGAAGTCTATAGTGTTTGGTTAAAAGTACATATCTCCAAAAATAACATTTTGTAGTTATGTGTATCAAAGTGTTTGAAAAAACATTCCCTGTCATTCTATACTAACTGCATCTCCCTTCAAAATTATTAAAATAATGGATCCAAATTGCATAGCTCCAAAATACTGAATATGATTTCGGTTAAAAGCGCTGATCCCACAAGATTGGGGCATATTCGAGCCAATAAAAACATCTCAACCTCCTGTCCCGGAGCGTCTTGCATGTGGATATCATGGCTTATGCGTGTCACAACACTTGGATGCAAGCTGTACTTCCTCGTGTAATCCCCAGGTTAGCTATCGCTAATCATTCACACAAGACATGTAACTCAGTTTCATCATCCTTCAGATATCTACCGTATTCATGTCGGAGCAGAGCCCTCGTCAATAGTGAGCAGTAATCAGACCACTGCACTGCTCGTGTAGCCAACGCAAACACTTAATACTACGTATCCAATCTTCTTTTCGTTTCGTCGCAAAATAACTTTCCAGACAACCAACACATTCATTCTCATCAAAATCGTTTTCTTTGTCATCGCTTTCCAGAACCACGTCAATTTCCGACTCCGAGCTCAAACTGACTTTCCTTGCTTTCTTGCATGATTTTTTTGATAGCTTTTCCTTTTGGGCTCGCTTTTTGGCTAAAATTTAGTTTCTTTAAGGGTCCTTTCTCGCAATTCGTTAATGTTCTCGGATGATGTTAAAAGAATTCCAAGATTCTTTGAACCTCTTTTAATTTTTTCAGGGCAGGGGCGCCCCGAGAGGAGAGACGAACGGGACCGGTCCCCCTCCAGAATGTCATTTTTCTGAAGATAATTTACAAATTACGTATAAAATGTGGTCTGTATATTATCACAAAGTCCGATAAAATAAAATAACACCTTTTAATCTACAATAGCAGTCCTTAAGTGCTCAGATGGGTGCAGGAAGCGACTTTAGAGCCCCATTTTCTGACTTGTTAGGACTTGGGACACCTATGGTCCCCCTCCCCCCAAAGCCAAATCCTGGGTGCGTTACTTCAGGGAGTGTAGGAATCGGAGAAATCTGTTGTAGGAGATTTCCTGGATTGACATCTGCCTTAGAAGTATTTGGGTTTGTTGACACATCCCTACAATCAACATTATTTATGAATTTTGCAGATTCTAATATCTGTGAGGATGGGACATTTGATATTTTGAACTACCACAGCACTCGTAGAAGGTTCAGGCTCGAACGAAGCCTAGTTATTTGGTGTTGAAATTTGTGAGCTTTCCACAATTGCATCCGAAATTAAAAACGCATGGTCGGGAATCGCATCAGAGTTAAACGGGAAAATTCCAGTTGCTTTAAATCCTGATACAGCATTAGATACCGTGCATGATTTCTCCCAACTTTGCGTGAGCATTTGACCGAATTGAAGTCGGGTTAATTTTCTTCCAGCATTGGCACGCACCCACTCTTGACAAGCTCTATAGAAATCTTCATTTCAATACAATTCATTTATTAATAAATTAAGTATACAAGATGTAAACCTTAATTAGTACTCTATATAAGTTAGTCAAGCTACTCGGAAATCAGTAAAAAACAAAAAACAGGAAAACATAATGTTTAGAAAGTGTCTACTATAGCTAAGAAAAGGGTAAAGACAAGCAAAAAATATATTAAGCAAATAAAAGAAAATTAAAACTAAATAAAATTAGATAGATTAGAGATAAGATATAAGAAAATCTTGCACAGTCATACCCAACATCCCATAGCACTCAAAGGATACAATCATACAAATAACTTTTGAATTCGTTGACAGAAGCCGGACACTGATTATTGCGAGGGAGGGAATTCCATAGACGAACAATTTGGACAAAGTAAGATCCCTCATAAGACAATGTACTAAAACTCGGTATAAGTAAGCTCATTCCTCTGTCCCCTAGAATGCAGAAATTATATTTTTTCATAAAGATACATGGGCTACCTAGTCTGTATTAAATTGAATAGGAAGATTAATGCCTTGCGTTTTAAATAAGTTTGAATTGAGCATCCCAGTAACGAGTACCTAACAGGGGAAATGTGGACAGATCTGCCAGGTTAAAAATAAATCGCAAACAATCATTAAAACCAACTTCCACCTTACGTTTGCACAGGGAGTCAAGTTTTGGGTAAATTAGACTGCCGTAAGTAAAATGAGGCAAGAAAAGCGCCTTAACCAATCTCAAATGTGAATTTGTAAGTAAGATATTAGCAAATATCCAAAGTCTTTGCAAGCCACCATACATTTTACCAAACATACATGATCACAACATTTCAGGCGACTGTTGAACTTCACTCCCAGATTAGATACCGAGTCAACAAAAGGTAAAATGACGTTATTGAGAATAACTGAGGGTATATAATTGAAACTAGGAGGTAGGCTGCACAACACCAAACACTGTTATTTATTTGGATTGAGAGAAAGCTTATTATCAATTCACCATCTGTGAATTGCAGCAAGATCATCATTGATTCTGTAAATACAATCCTCAATCAACCCAAGAGGTTTGTTAAAGTACAATTGAATATCATCGGCATATAGATGTAACTGTACATTATGTACGATATCATTAATGTATAGACTAAAGAGGAGAGGTGCTAATACAGATCCTTGCGGGACACCCTGAAACAAAGGTAAGATGGAGGAGAGAATATCATTAACGTTTACTTGTTGAAAACGGTTTGTGAGGAAACTACTTATTAATTTGACCGCAGAAGAAGAAAAGCAATAGTTAACAAACAATTTACGGAGTAGTGTAGAGTACACAACGCTATCAAAAGCTTGAGAAAAATCCAATAAGACAAGCACGCCAATTTCGCTGACATCAAGGGCCAAACGGAGATCATTAGATACCTTTAGCAAGGCAGTCTCACAACTGTGTATTGCACGGAAACCAGATTGATATCTCGTGAGCAGATTATTTTGATCTATGAACTCCTGAATTTGGTAATAAATAAGTTTTTCCAAGACCTTCTTTAGGAAGCTAAGAATGCTAATGGATCTGAGATCAGACAAGCTGACAGGGAAAGTTTTCTTAGGTACCCTAGCAACTTTCCAAATGTCAGGGAAACATTAGGAAGACAAATAAGAATTCATAATGTGCAATATATATGTGGATATGGAAACAAAAGCTTTACAAATCGGGCATTGAGCTCACCAAAATCGACCGCACAGGACTTTACACAAAAGATAGCTTTGTAAAGCTCATCATGCCCGACGCTTCGGAAAGACAAACAATTCATGTCTTGTTCGCGCAAGGGATAGGTCTCAATACATGCGAGCTGTGAGAGATAAACAGCAGTATCAGAACATGTAGTAAAATGGCTGTTAAAGGCCTCTGATTCAAATGATCTTTCAGGACCCAAGTCAGGGCAAACACCAGCTTTCCTCAGATTACGCCACAAAACTCTAGGAGGCAGGTTAGGATCAAATTTGTAGCCATAATATAGACGCTTTGCTAACCAAATCTCAGAAGTTACCCTGTTCCGAGCGCATATTCAGTTCTAAGTCGCCTCCATTGGCGATATAAGAATTCTGTTTCTACTATTAGACCACGAATTGTGTGACTAAACCAGGGAGAGCTACTAGCACTTACACGCTTAACTTTAAGGGGAACATATTTATTATACAAATAGGAGATTAGCTCAATCAATATGTCAACTTTACCTTGAACAGAACGACAGACAAAGACAAAGACTTCTAATATTAATCATGGCTATATGCATTCTCGGAGAGCGCTTACAACAAACATTAATGCCCAGAAATGCTCGTTTTCAGTTGTTCGGCGGTGGTGATCCTACATAGCTTGTCATCCTTATCCCATCTAACACAAACAAATCCATTAAGGGTGTCCACAGTATGAAGTTTACCAGATGCACGAAGCGCCTGTGCATCCCGAAATAACTTCGAGGAGTTAGGCTTTCATTGAAGTAAATGTCGGCTTCCGATGAAAAACCTTTCGACTGATTCAGCTTTAGCCTGCCATGACGTTTTAAGGAAGCAAAGAATGACTTTCGTTCTGCTGGACATGAAAATTTTACTACAATAGCAGCATCCCGTGACTTGGCGTTAAAACGAAAAGCGTCAACAAAAGGTGAGCATTGGTGTTTCACGATGTTAGCAATATTTTTTGCGGCATTAAGAGAGATATCCTTGTCCATGACTTAAATGATTTGAACACTGCTCGATCGAGAGGTTGTAGGTAGTGATTCGTGTGGCTAGGAAAACACAGCAAGACATCATCACTATCCCGAGCTATTTCAAGTAGTTCCACAGAGATAGAGTGCGATGCATGTCCATCCAATCAATAGCACCTTACCGCAGGCTTTCTAGGAATAAAATGACCTCTCAGCCATTCAATAAAAATTGTTGTGTTGACATAAGCCGACTTTTGAGACATAAAAATAATGGATCCGGGTGGCATTCCATCTTGGTATTCTCCGTTTTTATATTTCCCCTTGAAAATGCAAGGTGGTGGGAGAAATTTGCTTCTGCATTGCAACAACTTATGCGCGATATTGTTTCTCCTTTTTCTGAGCACGTAGTCATGGATATATTTTTGGAACCTTTTTCAACAACTACAACACCCGTTTTATTGTTCAGTTGTAGGCCAGTCTCATCGGTATTATAAATACAGCCTGGTTTGATCAACAAATTATTTTCTTCAAGAGTTTTCTGAAGAAGGTGGAAATAGTTTTCAACCTCTACTTCTATTCATTCCTTCACTTCGTGCAATAAAGACACCTTCTGCTTTTCTGAGAGATAGATCCGAATGGCGGCGTAGAAATGAGTTAAACCCCGATCTCTCCTTTTCTTTATTGAATCTGTTCGGTATTTTGAATTGTTCTGCGAAAAAAAAGCTACTCTTTGCACATCATCAATACTCATAGGAAATTGGGAACTTTGCATTCTTTTCAAATGCGTTGCAAGAGTTAATTCGTTTTGTTCTCCAAAGCAGACTCAGGACCCATACGTCCTTTAGAAGAATCATTTTTCTTAAGTCTTCTTTCTAATGTTTTCCACATTTCCTAGCTGCAGCAATAATCGAAGAGTCATTTCTGATAGCCAACATAGCACAACTTAAATCATCTTTAGTCCATGAACAGCTACCTGATGTTGCTTTACGCTTATAGGTGGGTCGGCATTTTTACTAAAATAAAAAATTACGTAATTGAAAGTTGCTCACCTGTACCGCAAATATCTTGGCTATCTCTCCAAATTATACGGGAGAGATGGCCACCAGAGTATAAACAATCAAAAGGATAGCAAAGCGATGAATTTGAAGTTATTTATGATTTCCATCTATTTTTAACTCATCTATTGTAAAAAACCAAATTAAACGTAACATTCAGAAAAACTGCAGTTTAAATTATTTAACACTACCAATTTGTGGAAACGTACAATTTCTATTTTGTCAAGAAAACTCATTTGTTTAAACAAATTAAACGTGTCTTCCTTATTGCTCTAAAATTCGGCTGCTACTGACACAATGTGCAAGTAAGTGCAATCGTGCATGTAAGGGTCACAGATTTATCGACATTGGCAATCTCACTAGTACGGTCATCTCACCCGGATTTACCCCTAAGTTCAGAGCTTGATATTGAAAAATGAGCTCACCAAAAGGATTTTCTGAATTGAATTTTCTTCTTGGTGCCAAATATTTATTTAATCTCAATAAACTTATTAGAGACAATTTCCAAACGTACATAGGTATCTACCTAGATAAGTTTCCCTTCACAGACACAATCGGATGGTTTTATTTGAAAACTCTCATAGTTCTTTTCACATTATTTTTTCAATTTAATTAAAGTTATACTGCAAAAAACTTTATCAACTACCTATAACAACTTACTTTATATGGCAGTTTCTCCCGATGACTATAAGAGATAACAACGATTCTATAACTGATTTCAAAAGAGGGGGTGCAGAATCACCATCAGTAAGCTTAGCTTAAAAAAAGTTAAAGTGACGAACGTCAAGCAAATTCTCATCTAACGATATGTATTTTTTAGACCATGTCCATTACTCTTATGGGACAGACTATAAAGCAGTGGCGAGGCATGCCTATCTGAGTCGGGTGTTCAGGATCGACCCATATTGAGAAATTAATATATATAAGTTCGCTCAAATAAAAACTAGAAATAACACCAAACTGTAGTATGGTCGTATTGTTAAAAGACAATGAAATATTCCTTAGTCGGATCTCTTAAGATGGAGGAATTTTAAATTCAATAAATAGTAAAGAAGGGGCGCAGCTTATGTTACTGTTCAATAACGGATAAAAAAACTTTTATGAACATTTCATTACATTACTTTAATGATAATTCATTTATAAATGAATTTCATGTGCCTACTTTTTTTATGGTGTGTGATTTTCTCGTAAAGTTTTTCCATTTGCTTTAATACTTTGTGGAGATGTTTTTCAAATGAAATAAGGCCTAAGCTCGACAGTCTTTCTGGCCGCATAGAGTTCCTCAAATATGTTTTAATTCGGTTTTATGCTGAAAACGATCTTTCAGCACTAGCTGTGCCAACAGGAATTGTTAGGCTTATAGACTTTAGAAAAACTTGGTTCAAGTTTATTTCGCGTAATATGTTTTAAAATTTCGCTGTCAGACATATTTAGTAAACTATTAAAATTAATTAACTTATTAACAATTTTGAAAATTCAAAGAACTGTCAATACGAATTCTTAATAGAATTAAGTTCTTTGGATGGTAAACTTTGTGAATAACTTGCAAAATTTTTTGTAATACAGCACTTCAATAAACACAAGCTTCTTCATATTTTCGATACTAATATACCTTTGGGGTAGAAATGGTTTCAATTATCTCCAAAAATAAAATTTTTTATTGTGCATTTGGTTCATCTGTATTTTGTAAGCGCCATCGTTGTTGAGGTGGACCTGTGGCGACACGTCTGAGTAAGTACTGTCATTTCCAAACTCTGGACAAATCACCGTGTTCATTACAAAATTCACCACTAGCGATACTTTGCTGAACGTAGAGAGCCATAGCTACACCGTAAAAAATCATGAACTAACTTTGTGGAAAATTACTATGGTTATAATAGTCACTACCACTTAAAATGTATGTATATACACATAATCATTAAGAAATTAAATACTTTTTACGTAATCTGCAAACTTCCTATTTTTAATTGGAAAAATAAGTAAAGTAAATAACTTTTTAGATAATTTATGTGATTTTACATTTAATTACACAAACATTTTGTATCGTACTGTCAATTTGTGCAAAATTACATACAGTACTGTGATTTTACATTTAATCATACAAAACTTTTGTATCGTACTGTAAATTTGCGTGAAATTCCATACAATACTGTAATTTGCATTGAATTCCCCATATTTAAAAAGGATATTTCAATAAAACATAAGTAATGATGTTTGCAAATTGTATCAGAATGTGGTCGCCGGTCAGTATATAGTTTGATTTTGTGAAGTGCAGTTGGTGATGGATTAATAATCATAAAATATGTAAAGAAATGTTACTAGTTTCGATCCTAACAGATACCTTAAAAAACTTTTAAAAATCAAAAAATATTTTTAGGTACGCAGTACGCATAAAGTTGTGTAAATTTCCGCTACCATTGTTGGCAATTTGTTGCCTATTATAGTAGCGGAATTTTCAATAGATATTTTTTACGGTGTAGGTAGGCTGGAAATAAAATGTAAAAAAATAACAATGTAAAAAAATCAATTATTGTTCAGATGTCAGTCAGAGAACAAGTTTCTCAGTTTTTTTACTTAGCCTTTTTCTGTGCGCAATAAATAAAGAAATCAGAAGATTAACTCGGGAATCATCTTTTAATTAATGATCCTTTTAGGAAAGATAATCTTTGTTTCAGATGTACCTGAGATTAGTTCATTCTATACCTGAGGACGTTCCGCAGCGAAGCCCGCAGACACGTTAACAAGAACGTCGTTACGTCTACCGTCGCCGAAGTAACCGTAGCGACCCTGGGTCGACTCGGTTAAGTTCCTAATAGAAGATCGGTGGTCAGGCCGGATTCTCATCTATCTGGTGCACTCCCGACGCATAGGGATTCAACATTTGGTCCCGCTCAGATTATCATTGGGATAACCTTGAGTCCAGACTATACTTCCATATCTCGACCTGACCTCTATTCATGGGTCATATGCCTATGCCGTCAAATAAACTTTCTTATAGGTATTTCCAAGACGTCTCCTTAGCTATTTATAATTTTGGCATTTATTCAAGCGGTTGGTACACCAGCGTACTGCCTGTCAATATACCGTATACAGTAACAGACTGTATCCGTCACGCATCCGTACTATGACGAGGTCACGTTGTTTCCACTGATGACCAGCACGCAAAAACCAGGTTACTAAACGGCCTCTTAACACAACTGTTTCAACTGTCGTGCTGGACCCTATCCAGACATCTTCCACAGACCTCTCGTCAACAACTCATCGTTGGTAGGGTAGCACTAACCTTCAATAAGAACCTACCTGCACTGGAGTTATTCATCCGCTGTAGTTGTTTTCACAATCGCAACCGCTACACCAAGATAGGACATCGAAACTACTTCAACAATACCTGCAAGTGAGATTATAACAAGCCCTGACTGTGGCGGCTGTTTTCCACCACGGAAACTGCTCCCACTAAAGACCAACCAATGCTACGGTTTCGTCAAAAACTATTGAAAAATTACCTCCATAGTTCGATTATGTGATACTGTTTCATGAATTTTTTCGTTACAGTAACAAATATCTATGATTCTATACTGCAGGTTGTTAAATAAAATATCATTGAAAGCAAATATTTTTGCAAAAGTAATGAGAAGAAACTGATTATCAAATTTATTGAAGAAATGTAGAAACCCGGGACGATAAAATGGTTTCTTTGTTTTATTTTTCTGTTTCGGATATTATTTTCTCAAAAAACTCGATAATGCCTTTTCTGTAATGAAAAACAGTGCTCAAATTCTGGAATTTGATGACCAACGTGTTGGAGCAAGTTGTGAAATCTTTATTCTAACATATTCATAGAAAGCCTGAGTCCTATTTGCAGAGTGTGTAAAGAATTAAAAATGCAAATGTCTCTATAATCGAGCCTTAAATTTGAAATCTTGAAAAAAATATCATACAAATTTATAGTTTTATCCTTGATCCTGTAAAGTTTTTACACCAATGACATATCTTCTTCCCCTTTTCAAATATAAACCGTTAAAAATCATTTAAAACAAAAAGAATTACCTCAATATCCGCTTCCGTTCAGAAGTTATAAATATTTTTCTGTTATGCGAAAAGTGAAAAAGTTTAATTTCTAGAACACAAAAAGTCTTATACTTTTTCACTTTTCGTATAACATAAAAATGTTAATAAGTTTTAAACGGAAGCATATCTTGGGGTAATTCTATTGTTGTTGTAAAGGACTGACAATGAGTTATATTTTACAAGGTAAAACATATATCCTTGGTGTAAGAACTTTACAGAATCAAGGATAGCACTGCAAACTTGCAAGAATTTTTTTTTTTTCGAGAATTTATAGTTCGATAACTGAGGCATTTGACCGTAAATCGTAACAAGTTGAATATCGTAATAAAGGATGAAAACTCCTCTATGGAACCAGTGTCCTAGTTCGATCCGTGTAAGAACTTCTGCATATAATCTGATAACATTTTTTGTTCAAAGTTGTCTAAACTACATATAATTAAAATAACTCCAGCCAAACTTCAAGAAGCTTCATTTTCTCGTTTCTACAGCTTTCTCAAAACCTTATAAAGATTAAAAAAATATATAATAAAATTAATCGAGAGTGGGCTAATTAAAAAGCTTTTGATTATCCCACTTTCGATTAATATTATTATAAATAAATAGCGTTTCTTTCATGGACTTGCGATGTGTACACTCTGCGATATAAGTTTTTAAAATTACACTAGGAAGCAAAATTTGACAGTTTCAAATTTCAAAATAAAGTATCTCCGTCAAAAATAGACGAATAGACGAAAACAGAAAATACTATTAACAATATAATCAACCTACTTGTGAAATTTCATCAAAATCAGAGATGGTCGATACACAAATTAACAAAATTATTGTCGATTTTTTATGCAATGACCCCATTTGATTCAATTCGCATGAAGTCACATACACAAAACGCCAAATCTATGGTGCGGGACAGTAATACCTTGTTAGGCTGTATACCGTAATCGGCGACAGCAAGCAATGCAAAGGCATGAGGGCTGGGGAACTTACGAATTTAATCAGAATAAATATTTCTGTTCCTAGTATTTGCACATATTGATATTCATCTTAGCGTTCAGTTATAATACTGAACACCTGTCATAAGCAGTGCTGGGGAAATAGAGTAAATTTAAATAAAATGAATTTTTATTATTTTTATTTTATTTTCAACTGGAGAAATGTATGTTTACAGGATGGCTGTTCAGTGAACACCTAAAGCTCTTTGACGCCTCGCCACTGCTAGAAATATACAGGGTGGGCCAAAAGTCACCATGGGGTTTAAAAATTTAATAACTTTTTCGTTTATATATTTTTTTTATTTATTTTTTTTTTACATTATATAAATAACATCTGGAGAATAAATAATGGAGAGATTCACAACTGAACAAAGAACCAGAATAATAGAATTTTATTACTTAAATCAGCGATCAATTATTTTAACGCAAAGAGCATATCGTCGCCATTTTAACGTCAGAATTTCGCCCTCTGAAGCCATGATTCGTTGCTTAGTTGATCGTCACCACCAACATGGCCTTGAACCGGTAGACCGCGTATAATTCACACTGCGGAAAATATTGAACGTGTAGAGCAAAGTGTTAACGAAACACCAGAAACATCTACCAGAAGGCGTTCTGCTAGGGATGTCTCGTACGTCACTACGGCGCATTTAAAAAAAGATTTACTGTTATTCCCATATAAGGTGCAATTGGTGCAAGAATTGAAACCCGCAGATCATCGGCAACGTCTAAATTTTGCAGTTAAATTTCAACATTGGCCAGAAATGAAATCAACTTTATTGAAAATCTGATTATGAGTGATGAAGCTCATTTTCATCTGAATGGCTTTGTTAATAAGCAGAACTGTAGGTTCTGGGGTTCTGAAAATCCAAGAGCCATTCATCAACGCCAATTGCACCGCATTAGGTGTACAATATGGTGTGGCGTTACATCTGAAAATATCATTGGGCCTTACTTCTTCGAAAATGAAGATGGAAGTGCTGTAACCGTAAATGGAGAGCGGTATCGGTTTATGATAGAAAATTTTTTACGTCCTGCTCTTGAAAACAGACCTGAGATGTGGTTTCAGCAGGATGGAGCCACTGCCCACACTGCCCGAGACACAATGGCACTTTTAAGGCAATTTTTTGGACAGCGAATAATTTCAAGAAATTCGGAAATTAATTGGCCAGCGCGTTCGCCAGATTTGTCAGCACCCGACTATTTTCTTTGGGGTTATTTGAAGGAGCGAGTATATGTGAACAAGCCCGAGACAATCCTTGAACTCAAGGCCAACATTGTTGCAGAAATTCGAGCGCTACAGCCACAAATGTTGAAAGATGTTATGGAAAATGCTCTAAAAAGAGCCCATCATTGCGAAGCTAATAACGGCGGTCATTTAAGTGACATTATTTTCCATACTTAGCGTAAAAAAATTTCCATTTTGTATATTTTATAATCTAAAAAAAAAAAAAATAAAAAAAATATATAAACGAAAAAGTTATTAAATTTTTAAACCCCATGGTGACTTTTGGCCCACCCTGTATATTATACAGCCGACGAATTTTGTTTTCATCTTAAATTCTCGCTATCAAGAAGGATAAGGATATTCTCTTTGTCTTACAGTATAAAGTTGTGTAAAATTTTGCAACCAGTCAGGCATAATAATATGCCATACCAAAATAATTATTTTCAATTTCTCTAGTTTCAATATATTACAAAACAAATTTTCAAACTTTCAAGGTCCTTTTCATCCTTAAATCTAATTTAAACATTCTTTTACTTTTGTATATGATAACACTAAGAATGTGCTCCCTGAATTTCTAAATTTAATCTAAATATTTCAGAAAATAGCTGTGTCATAGTCAATAACAAAAATTTTCCTTCCGCATCTATAAAAACATTATGTGAGATGTCTCCCCCCCCCCCCCTCCTCCCTTAAATCCTTTCTATGATATTAGTTAATATACAAAATTCTCTCGCAGTAAGACCACTCTATATATAAAAACAAGTAACTAACTAAATAACTTCATAAAAATTTTCTTCAGCAAAAAGAAGAAAATTGCGGTACACAAAAACTATTTTGGCTTGTGAAATTCTTGAATATGTAAATAAAGAACGATGAACTTATAACAAAAGTCTAATCCTCCCTAGAGCCGTACAGATCGTACGCAGGGACTCCTTAATTTATTAAACGTTTTTCACAATTTACAAAACAGATGTTGCCATTTTCCATGCCATTTGTGGATGATTTAGAGATGTTTTACGTTTTACCAAGCCAGTAGACCTTGGAACTAACGATATACATGCACGAAGAATTCAAATATTATATAGAAGAGTTTGCGCTACCACTATGTTTTCACTGTTTATGGAGACCCATCAGGAGTCACCTCACCGTAAAAACGGATGAGGGTTAAAAGCGCTAGCGCCACCCTGCTGTGAAATGTCACCCCAGAGAATCACCATGAATATTGCTCTGGTCCTGCTGGTGTCTTATGGATTTTGTATAACTGTAGCTGTTTATATGCGCCCCCGTTGGAGAAACTATTGTGGTGCTTCTGCTGCTCATCAAAAGTCCCACTTTTTTTTTTGGCTGCTACAGGGCGTGTATAACTTAGTTAAATGGTTAAAATCAAGAACCGGAACGTCTGAGGGCAAAGATATTTGCCACTTGCCAGCAACCTGTTTTGATTGTCGTAATGGTTTTGCGAATTGTTTTATTTAATTTGATAAAGAAAAGTGCTTTTGGTTGTTGAGAAGGGAGGAAAAGATAATGAAGGACAAATGAAAGAGTCATGTATTGTCGCTTGTTATGAATTTAATTTCAAAACTATGTTTATATAGAAATTGATATCTATATAAATAGCTGTCTCGGTTTATTTTACAATCCAACACCGTGTTGATAAAATTTTCCATTATGTTTTTTGCATAACTGTAGTTCGATTTCGTAAATATGTAAAAACTCTGGTATTGTCTCGCAAGATATACCTGTGTAGGTAGCAAAATGAGATGTGTCCGAGTGTAGAAATTACGTATCTGGTAACCTTTTCACGCACTCTTCAGTTTTCTACTTGGGGTTATCTTTCTACATTTCCAACACCCAATTAATTTCAAATTCAGTTCTTGTGTGTCAACCAACTGGTCTTTGTCTTTGATGAACAAGAAGAAGGAGTAAAATGATTTTAATCGATTGAAACTAATTACCATATTATTGAAAAATGAAAAGATTACGTTTGGACTTTTTACCGGGTTAAACTTATTTTTGTTCAAGAAAGAATTTTTTTTTTTTGGGATTCTCCGGGATATAGCAAAAGCTAAAAAATTTTCTAATTTGTTATTTCATCACACAACCCATTAATTTTTGGTGACAAGTTTCAAGTCTTGGTTTGACTCATCAACAGGTCACAAATAGCGAAATTGGGTGATTTGAAAAACAAATGAAAAAAATGAAAAAAGAATAAAGAAATGAAAAGTTTGAGAAAAATAGAAAAAAACAATTTTTTTGTTTATTAAAAAAAATTTTAAAAATTTTAAAGAACCAGATTCATTCGAAGCGAATCGAACCTGCATACGCGACTCAGTGGGCTGAAAAATGAAGAAGAAAAGGAAGCAGAAGACGCGTTTCGTGTCAGCAGAAAACCTTACATTCATCGGTGCAGCTTGGTTTTCTGCCTGCTGCAGACGCTTGAAAATATCCCAAAAAATTCTTTCTTGAACAAAATTAAGTTTAACTCGGTAAAAAGTCCAAACGTAATCTTTTCATTTATTTTTCCTCCTGGGATTATATAGGAGTGTTTTTTCCTCATATAATTCACACCCAGAATTTATTCTGAGTTTATATGAGAAGGGATCAGTTTGATCTATTTTCAAGCGTCTGCAGCAGGCAGAAAACGAAGCTGCACCGATGAATGTAAGGTTTTCTGCTGACACGAAACGCGTCTTCTGCTTCCTTTTCTTCTTCATTTTTCAGCCCACTGCGTGGCGTATGCAGGTTCGATTCGCTTCGAATGAAGCTGGTTCTTTAATTTTTTTAAATTTTTTAATAAATAAAAAAATTGTTTTTTTTCTATTTTCTCAAACTTTTCATTTCTTTCTTCTTTTTTTCATTTTTTCATTTGTTTTTCAAATCACCCAATTTCGCTATTTGTGACCTGTTGATGAGTCAAACCAAGACTTGAAACTTGTCACCAAAAATTAATGGGTTGTGTGATGAAATAACAAATTAGAACATTTTTTAGCTTTTGCTATATACCGGAGAATCCCAAAAAATTCTTTCTTGAACAAAACATATTATTGATATGCATTTCTGGAGACTTGAATTGTAGTCCTATTAAATTTTTTTGTAGAATTGAGAAAGATTAGGTTAGATTAGGTTGGAGCGATGCCGCTAACATGAATCTTATCCTACTTCATTTAGATTCATATTGGGTCTATTGTGCCCCAGAGATTTATAGGAATCTATTCTTTTGAGGACATCCCTAGATCCACACTCTTTCTCTAAGAAAGCTCAGGATACACGTAAGCTCTGTACTTTGAAGCTCTCCCAGCTCCAAGAACAATTGGCTACCAAGTAGCCCGCCTTTTATATTGCTAGAGCAGGACACTCGCAGAGCACATATATAATTGATTTGATTTCTTCAGGAAGCTTATAGCTTTCGACAGAAATCTTTAGATTCTAGATGTAGGCTCCTAGTGTGCTTACCTATGGCCCAATGACGCGTTAGCTCTTCTACTAATTTTTTGCCTTCCCCTTAAGATTGTCCAGTGTTTTCTATTGTTTTATACAGACCATAATTGCCTCGCAATACAGCAGATTTCCCGATTTATCGACCGACGATTTGCTGGAAACTAGGTGTATCTCACGGTTCAATTTGAACGCTTTGCGCAGATTACGACGTCTAAGCCGATGTATTAAATTGATGGAGGACTGTATAGGGTTTGGATATTCATGTGAATATCCTGAGAGTTTCGGATTGGTTCATGGTTTATGAAGCCTTTTTATAAAATCTTATCCTATAAAGCGTTTCCTAATAAGAGGTGTTATTTTAATTAGCCCGCTATTTCGGTAGATGTCACTTTTATAGCTGTAATTTTTTGACATTTGACAAGTAGAAACTACGCCATTAATAAAAATGGAACGATACACGATTCAACAACGCATTGAAATTATTAAAATTCACTATAAAAATGGTGAAAATGTGGCAGAGACGGTTCGTAAAACTCGAACATTTTTGGGTCGTCGTGAAGCACCTTGTCGGACCGCAATACAGAAATTGGTACAAAAATTCGAGCTGTCGGGACAAGTTAGTGATGTGAAGAATAAAACCCGTGCACGTCGCTCAAGAACAGCCGAGAATATTGCTGCTGTAGCCGAAAGTGTTGTTCTTTGGAATTAGGCATTCCACAAACGTCATTACACCGTATTTTGCATAAAGATTTGGGTCTTAAGGCTTATAAAGTTCAGTGAACACAAGAACTCAAGCCGGCCGATCATCAACAATGTCGAGTCTTTGCTGATTGGGTCCTTGAAATGCATGAAAATGATCCGGAATTCCATCGAAAACTCATCTTGAGTGATGAGGCTCATTTCCACCTCGATGAATTCGTCAGCAAGCAAAATTGTCGCATCTGGGGCTCAGAAAACCCAAGAGTTATTGTTGAAAAGCCTCTCTATCCTCAATGTATGACTGTTTGGAGCGGTTTATGGTCCCGCGGGGTCATTGGACCTTACTTTTTCGAAAATGAGGCTGGAGCAACAGTTACGGTGAATGGATTGCGCTATCGACAGATGATTAATGATTTTTTATGGCCGGATTTGTATGGACAACGTTTACTTTCAACAAGACGGCGCTACGTGCCATACAAGCAAGGAAACCATTGTTCTTTTACGGGAAAAGTTTCCGGACCGTGTTATCTCTCGAAGAGGTGATCACAATTGGCCACCGAGATCTTGCGACTTCTTCCTTTGGGGCCACGTGAAAGAGAAGGTCTACGCTAACAGCTCAGCGTCTATTCAAGACCTCAAAGATGGAATTCGTGAGGCTATCGAGGACATAGGGCAGCCACTTTGCAATTTGGTTATGGAAAATTTCATGAAAAGGATATGGTCTTGTAGGCGTGGTCGTGGTGGTCCTTTGGCTGACGTATTTTCGATTGTTAACGGCATACCTTCCTCTTTATAATGAAGTGAAGATCCGATCATTTATCTCAAAAAATGGTATTTTTCTTTGAATATCAAAATAACACCTCTTATTGGAGAACCCATTATTTTATATATTTTACATTCCGCTATCTTTTTGTTTTTTAAAATTTGGCTCTATACAAATATAAGTATGTACATTCAGTATTGTATTTAGTCCAACACTTCCAAAAGGTTGAGCGTTTTCCAGTTCAAATTATTATATTTTTGCTTACCACTTCGATTTATGTATCTATAAATTGATTGAATACTAGAAATTTTATGTTAATTCTACTGACTTCAACCCAGAGACTTTCTCTTATCCTATACAAACTAGGTTTTATTTGTATGTATACTGAAAAAGGAAAATTGTCAAGAATATCTTAAATCCATTTTCATATAAACCTAAATCAAACAAAATAAAAAAAGACAGATGGTGAAGTTATAATTGAATTTCAAATTTCACAGAAGACTTAACACCATCTGAAATCCATAACATTTCTGACTAAGTATATTCGCCAAACGTTGACGACTGCACAGCATTTACCTTCAATTAAAAATAATTAGGGTACCAAAGGCAAGAAGAACCCATCATCATAATCATCCCAAAGGACTTGGGTTACCCTGTGACGTTTGTGCACGGGAATCTGTTTATCTACAAACATACTTTCGAATTTAATTGGCTGCCCGCAGAGATCGTTAAACCCCAGTTTAAGTTTGGAAGAGTTCTCCTTTTCAATTCGGTCTCTGAATGACTTGAATCCAATGCACTGACTGATTTCGCTCGTGTGTGATGTGATGGTAGAAAACCATCCCGAACCCTCTTATTGAATTAGGCAAGGACTTTGCGCGGAGCACCCTTCTTTTAGGAATTTTTGTTATTATTCCCCGGTCATTCACTATGTGTACGCCAAGGCATACACATAAAACAAAACTTACTTGCAGGCAAATATTTGCTCATCGAATTGATTCTGTTTATCTTTTCATAAAAATGAAACCAAATATTTGCGGAAGACCGCTACGTCACTCATTTTTTTCCTTGCTATTTGATCGTGAAATTTATATCAAGAAAAAATTCGGAAGTATACCTCGGACGGAAGTTGTAGGTACTCGTTTCGTTATTGATGTGTGCATGTTATCAATTTTAGCATTTAAAAGTAAAAAAGAAAAGTGCTTTTACAAGTTTTGCAGCAGATAAACAATTATCGAAAGGTAGAATTACGTAAATAAAAAGTTATTTTAATTTGATGATTTCACTATGCTATAGTGTAGAAAAATATGCTGGAGATAACTAAGGAGGTTTTTCTGGTCAGCTGATAGATAAAAAGAAAATTGACAGCAAAGGGAAGAATCATTTGAAATTAGAATTTTATAATTCAATGATAGCGGGATAGGATTTATTGATAACCTTATAAAAACGAGCTATAGAATATTTTTCTGTGAGGCTCAAAGCTTGAACTTTACATGAGAAAGATTTTCAACTGTGTATCGATAAAAACTTTTACAGCTCATCAAATTATCTAAATAATATGAGCAGGAAAGCTTGTTTAATGGAGCTAGAGGAGAGTTATTCTGTTTACGAGTAGCGCTTGAAAAATGAATTTCAAACGAGGAAAAAGATGTTGATTGAATCGACGAGATATTAAGAAACTCAAACGTCCTTCAATCGTCTGGAGAGAGAGAAATAATTTTTCTGGAATGCAATAATATCAAAATATTGACGAATACAGTAACCTAAATTGTTATTTACAAAATAGAACATTTGCGCATTCATGGTGTGATTGTAGGTCAACTCATTAAGGCTACTTTCAACCTAAATTTATTTTTTATTTTTTATTATTAAGCCAAGCAAGAGATTGGGAAAGATTAGGGGTTATGAGGAAAGTGGTGTAGGTGACGCTGTATGTCACCCTTAAACGTCCGCAGATTGTATGCCGGAGGAAAAACAAAAGCTGGTAAACTGTTCCATATTGGCATTGTTCTGGATAAAAAAGCATCACGAAATTTTACTGTACGGCCGAAAGTAATTTGAAAGATAAAACGATGTGCGCGGCGCATAGTGCGAGTATTGCGTGCAGGAATCACTCTAAAGGGATTAGAGTAGATATTTCATCATAGCATTGACCATGCACGTAGCGATAAAGGAACGAAAGGCAACCAACATTGCGGCGGTGCTCGAATGAATCGATATGACAAGTTATTGCCATATCACCAATAAGCTTGAAGGCTCTCTTGTGGACAATATCCAATGAAGCTGTTTTCCATTCTAGGTCTAATGTAGGACTTGTAGAAGAGCGCTAGATTTGACGAGCTGAAATATTTCTTACACCTTTTCAGAAATCCAAGACGTTTCGATGCTTCTTTGGCAACAGAGAAGATGTGATCTGTCCAATTTAACTTACTGGAAATATTAATGCCAAGAATGCTTAGTGACGGTGAATCAGAAATAAATGCTCCATGAAAAGAAACGGGAGTGATTAAGTTATAGTCTTCTTTTAATGAAGTGAGACAGCTTTGGCTCTTAGATGTAGCGAAGATATTGTTAAGATCGTTATTCAATGAGCTAATCATGCAATCTCGTTTAGCACATCCGGCATTCCCTATGGAGTCTGCAAGAGTCTCAAAGGAGTAAGCGAAATCAAGGGTACTGTCATCGGCAAAGCTATAGATGGGATTGAAAATGAGAAAAACCGAGCTCAGTCAGTCAGAAAAAATCAAAATCAAATAAGCTCATCGTGACACTGATTGCTATGCTCAGTAAAAACTGATGCTCATTAATAAGCTCTTCGAGATCCTCATTGACATGCTCATTAATAAGCTCATCGCGACACTCGTTATGTACTCATCGAAGTGCTTATCTAATATTATAAAATGCACAAAAGAGAAGCACAGCATACATTTCTAAATAAGTGAAAGAGATGCAATTCTAATACTCACTATATGCGAATAAGTAAATAAATGATTTTTTTCCCGGTTTTGATTCAAACGCGAATAAATTTCATTAGTACGTTCATCTGATTGCTCATGAGGATCTCATTGATGAACTCATCATGATATGTCTACCAGGAGACTTATGTACATTCAAGCTAAAATATGTTAGGTCTAATAGGAATCTTTAAGATACTCCATGGTTAATGGGTAATAGGAGCGACTGAATTCCATTATTTTACTTCTCATACCCCTCTGGAAACCTCGAAACGGTCGGAGAAAATGTTGTTAATAAATGTTAAGTCAGAGAATGACAAATTAAAATTAATGGACAAGTTTTACTATAAATTACTATGATCTACGCTCGCTTTTAAAAGTTTTTTCGAAATCTAGGAGAATTAGTACCTACTTATAGTTAACCAACTAACGTCAGAAGTGTTCCGAAAATCATATATGACTTTGAGAGCTGCAACAGCTATGCTTTAATCTAAAGCCAGATTAATTTATCAGTTGCATATTAAAAGACTTATAATGAGCCGTAAGACTCGAATTTAAAGAACTTCTAAGCCATGTTTTATGAACATTGAAATTTCCAGTTTTCGTAGTTGCTACCAGAAACACTGTAATCTTGGCGGCAAATATTCAAGACATCACGAAATTAATGCCAATCATACTTACGACTTTTAATTTGCGAATGGTTCCCGGTATGCTAAAGGAAAAACCCAGCCACAAATAATAATTCTTTTGCGCATGGACTATATAATGCCGGCGCTCACACCCTAGATATGAGAATTTGGACTAGGTCTATTTGTTGAGGACCCCAAAGCTAATTTTTAAAAAAACAATTGGAGGTACTCTTGGTATATGCGTTAATCAAAGGATAATATCCTACATTGTTACTATCAACAGCATATTCTTATTTTGTATTTATACTAAAATAAAGGGACTGATTATCTGCATGTACATGGAAATTCCAGCAAAAAGATTTAAGGAAAGAATTTCCATAGTCATATAAAAAAATTTCCATAAGGCAGGCTTATGGTTGCCGGACCATATAGATTTACTGCTCTTATTAGTGGAACACAATTCAAATACCAAACTATGTTTACATACACCTCCCATTCTACTCTGATTAACCACCCCCATCCATGGAGATGGCAAACATCGTGGGCTTCGCGAACAACAGCAACCTGGAGATGTTAATCGGGTGTGATGCTAACTCTCATCACACGAATCGGGGTAGAGCCGACTGTAATACCAGAGGTGAGTTACTTCGTGAGTTTCTTGTTACCACTAACATGCATGTACTTAACAAAGACCATGAACTAAGCTTTTTGACACGTACCCGAAGGAAGATCTTAGATCTAAGTCTCGCAACTAGTCACTTAACGTCGTATGTTCTCAACTGGAGGGTTCGGGAATAGGCCTCACTCTCCGATCACCGTTACATACGCTTCGAGTTAGATATGACGGTTAAAAACCCAGTGACCTATAGAAACCCTACCAGAACCAACTTTGAGGCTTTCAAATACGTGCTCACTAAAAGGTTCACCAATATATCTGCCGCTCAACTAACAAATAGATTGGATATATATAGGGGAGCAGAAGAAAATACCACCATGCTAATCCAATCGTTTGAGGATTCGTATCCGATTAGGAGGGCAGACTCGAACTCTGCCCCCCTCCATTGGTGGACGCGCGAGTTAAAGAATCCACGCAAAATTGTGTGAAGGCTATACAATAAAGCCAAAAGATCATATGCCGCAAACGAATGGTTAGTCTACCAAAACGCTTTGCGCCATTGTAAATATGAAATTCGCAAAGCAAAATGAAAGTCTTGACAACTCTTCTGCGAAAATGTATACGGGCTAAATGAGATGTCAAGACTAAATAAATTTCTATCCAAGATACCAATTCAACCCGAAGAGATAGCAACGGAGTGCGGGCTTCCTCCTTTGTGGAATCTTTGGAAATCTTGCTAGATGACTACTTCCCTGATTGTTCAGACGAGGGCCTCTCATCTCTGCGTACCGAAATCTCTCGTAATGAAACCGTTTCCGGGGGAGGAGAAGTTGCCTTCATTACAGACGAATCGGTCAAATGGGCTGTTAACTCGTTCAAACCTTTTAAAACCCCGGGTAAGGACGACATTTCCCAGCCCTCCTTCAATACTCGGTTGACACTCTGATTAGCAACCTAACGCTTCTCTTTAGGGCATGCATAAAAATGGGCTATACACCGAAGTTGTGGCAAGAGGTCCGTGTTGTGTTTATATCGAAGGCAATATATATAGACCTATAAGCTTCTTCTTACCTAAAACCATAGAACGCACCAGCGATTTGGAGCTGAGACGCTCCATTCCCAGAAGCAGACTATCACAGCATCAATATGCGTACTTAAATGGACAATATGATGAGACGGCCCTCCACGAGGTGATTCAATCAATTGAAAAGGGCTTCCTCTTTAAACAATCTACGCTGGCTGTTTTCATCGATGTAAAAGGCGCCTTTTTAATGCTAACAAAACATGGAGTGAACAGATCTCTAAAAAATTGGATTGCACACATGTTGTATAATATAACTGTCTTTGCTGATCTAGGCGGGACAAGCAGAGTTAAAAGGGCTCACAGGGGCACCCTTCAAGGTGGCATCTTATTACCACTTTTAAGGGTGCTCATTATGGACGATCTCCTGCTAACACTCACCCGAATGGGATACAAAGCAGTATATTACGTGGACGACTTGACAATCTTAGTCACCGGAAGCTATGAACCTGTACTCTGTGTACTGGTACAAAGCGCGATCCGACTAGTCATGCGCTGGGCTTCGGACTGCAGACTGAGCATCAATCCACGGAAAACCGACCTATGCCTCTTCACCATGAAAAGGAATATCCCCAGTTTAAACCTGCCCTTGTTGGGCTCCACACGCTTGGAGTTAAAGGACAGGGTGAAATACCTAGGTATTATATTAGATAAAAAGTTAAACTGGAAACACCTCGAAGTCAGAGCGAGCAAAGCTCTCACAGTTTTACACATATATACAGTAGCGTCATTCGACCCATGTTAATCTACCGTTCGGTGGTGTGCTGGAAAGTAATGGACTTCGCCAATTCTCGCATGATATTGGAGAATTTTCAAAGACTGTGCCTTCTCAGCGCAAACGGCGCTTTCAAGTGAACTAGCACTTGGGCTCTGGAGGTTATCCTCAACATTGCAATTTTGCATCTTAATCTTGACAAGAGCTCCACAGGAATCCATTTACCAGTTTTTGCAGTTTATCGCACCTGGCATTGATAAGGACAGCAATCGCTTCTTCGAGACCATGCTGAAAAGCGATTTTGAATCTAGAATTCTATCCAGGGCAGAATGGGAATCAAATTCCGTGCTTCAACCATTGGCAAACCCAGTTGCAATTTCTACGGATGGCTCTAAGTCTGATGAAGGCACCGGAGCGGGAATTTTCTGCGAGCAGCCTGATATTGAATTGACCATGCACCTCGAAAGCCACGCTACCGTTTTCCAGGCAGAAGTGAAGGTTATTCTTAAAGCGGGAAGGCACCTCCTTAACTCAGAAACTGAGAACAAGCAGATAGCCATCTGCTCAAGCAGCCACGCAGCTGTCAGAGCTTTGCCTAAACCCTTTATAACCTTCAAACTATTAATGGAGTGCAAAACCACCCTGAACCCCCTTTCTCAGCATAACAAGGTGATAGTGCAGTGGGTGCGGGGCAAAGCAACATTAGCGGGAATGAAAGGGCGGACGAGTTTGCTCGTCTTGGAAAAGCCTCGGAGGAACCTGCCTCTATAGTCGGGATTGCACCAAAACACCTTGTCTCAATCATTTCAAGCTGCGCTGACCGCCAACACAGTAGCATTTGGATAGAAGATCTCTCGGAAAGAACAACAAAGAAACTATGAGGTAAACCAAACCCAAAACAAACAAATAAGCTCCTAGGACTTAACAAGCCAACCCTGAGAGCTCTGGTATTCGTCCTTATTGGGCACTACTCTCTCAGGAGTCACCTTCACAGGATGAGACTTGTTGATGATTCGACAGGCAGGGGTTGCGGAGAAGAGTCTGAAACAGTAATTCACTTTCTTTGTCACTGTCCGGCACTTTCAAGAATACGTTAGACATTCCTTCGCTCACACCTCCTGGACGAGTTACACGACGCACGCAAGGAGGGCTGGGGGCCAATACTGAAATATATATGAGCGTCCGGTTGAGACCTATGAGCATGGGTGTGGAGGATGAACAATGGGCCTTAACTTGGCCTACGTTCGGGGGATCCCTTTGGGGTCCCAAACCTCTGGTTCAATCAATAAATAAATATTTACATACACAGTACACAAATTTTCCCTAAAGTGAGTGGCAGCAATTTGCGCATAAAGCTTTGGTATTTTTCGATAAGATTAGGGAAAGCTCCACATTGGATACGTAAATTAGGTTTTTATCAGTAAAATGCAGCTAGGGTTTTCCCCCTAAACTGTAGGGAATATTATCTAAAATGTAGGGAATAGTTAATATTACTACTACATCTTTAAGAAACATAAGAATGAGCTATCTCATTTCTTATATGTCATATACTACCATATATGTTTTTTCATTAAAACATATAGGTAGTATGGAAATTATTGCTGGGACGTTTGTGAATTATATTAACGAAAATATATTTTTATGTGTTCCATAAAAAATGTAGAATAACATTTCGGGAATTTTACGTAGGTAGGTACTATAAAGTTTTCTGGTGCCAAGTACCTAAATTCATTAATGTTCAATTGATTCATTCTCTAGTAAAAAGTAGTAACGATTCTATTGCTTACGAAGACTTGTTTTGCTTCTCCGACGATATTATACAAGTAAATACATACCATTCTAACAAAAACATGAATCTATCTGTATCAAACGACCCTAAAAACCTGAACACGCCAAACTTGATAAAAATGGTGCTCTGAAGTAAGTCCCTGAATTCAATGGCAATCGAGCCTATCTTCATATATTTATCAGTTGCTATCAGCCCCGGACATGAATACCCAGGAACCCTAAGTGGTTGACAGAGTCAGGGCCCTCTTTTTTTATAATTAAACAAAATAGAAATGTTACCGTTATTTTTCATTTATTTAAAACACATCGACTTTAGAAAATGTACAAGCAGACTTAGAATATCACAAATAAGTACCAAATTATATGCAAAGAATGTTCGTTACGTGTAAGCATACCTACGCTTAGATTGCTATGCGACGAACGTTCTTCTTTACAAAGGAACGCATTACCTCACTGTAGTCCACAGACTGCATTATTTCTAACTCTAGTACGGAGAGTGAATTGAGCCTGAACTCCCCTTTGGTGGATATTGAATAGTTTTTCACTCGTTTTGGTACTAAAAACGACTGTTCCGCCGAGCAGTTTGACCATGATATACAAAACAATATCCGGGGCGCTATTTCCACATTTGGATAAATGTCCAAAACCCTTTTTTTCCAGATGTACTTGTAAAGGGTCTTCCAATAAGAGGTGTTATTTTAATTAGCCCGCTATTTCGGTAGATGTCACTTTTGAAGCTGTCATTTTTTGACATTTGACAAGTAGAAACTACGCCATTAATAAAAATGGAACGATACACGATTGAACAACGCATTGAAATTATTAAAATTCACTATAAAAATGGTGAAAATGTGGCAGAGACGGTTCGTAAAACTCGAACATTTTTGGGTTGTCGTGAAGCACCTTGTCAGACCGCAATACAGAAATTGGTAGAAAAATTCGAGCTGTCGGGACAAGTTAGTGATGTGAAGAATAAAACTCGTGCACGTCACTCAAGAACAGCCGAGAATATTGCTGCTGTAGCCGAAAGTGCTGAAGAAAACCCAGGTTTGTCCATTCCTCGTCGTTCTTTGGAATTAGGCATTCCACAAACGTCATTACACCGTATTTTGCATACAGATTTGGGTCTTAAGGCTTATAAAGTTCAGTTAACACAAGAACTCAAGCCGGCCGATCATCAACAACGTCGAGTCTTTGCTGATTTGGTCCTTGAAATGCATGAAAATGATCCGGAATTCCATCGAAAACTCATCTTGAGTGATGAGGCCCATTTCCACCTCGATGGCTTCGTCAACGAGCAAAATTGTCGCAATTGGGGCTCGGAAAACCCAAGAGTTATTGTTGAAAAGCCTCTCTATCCTCAACGTGTGACTGTTTGGTGCGGTTTATGGTCCCGCGGGGTCATTGGACCTTACTTTGTCGAAAAAGAGGCTGGAGCAACAGTTACGGTGAATGGATTGCGCTATCGACGGATGATTAATGATTTTTTATGGACGGAATTGGATGGTATTGATCTGGACAACGTTTACTTTCAACAAGACGGTGCTACGTGCCATACAAGCAACGAAACCATTGATATTTAACGGGAAAAGTTTCCGGACCGTGTTATCTCTTAAGTGGTGATCACAATTGGCCACCGAGATCTTGTGACTTAACAGCTTACGACTTCTTCCTTTGCGGCCACGTGAAAGAGAAGATCTACGCCAACAGCCCAGCGTCGATTCAAGACCTCAAAGATGGAATTCGTGAGGCTATCGAGGACATAGGGCAGCCACTTTGCGATTTGGTTATGGAAAATTTCATGAAAAGGATATGGTCCTATAGGCGTGGTCATGGTGGTTATTTGGCTGATGTTATTTTCCGTTATTAACGGCATACCTTCTTCTTTCTAATGAAATAAAGATCCGATCATTTGTCTCAAAAACTGGCATTTTTCATTGAATATCAAAATAACACAGCTTATTGGAAAACCCTTTATAACTTCAGGGCCGATAATTGTTTGCCTCGTGTAGCCTCAGCAGACGACAAATGAGCTTGTAGGTGGAGACACACATTTTCCAAAGTCACGTCTAAATCTCTTTCAAGATTCGTGCACCCTCGTGGATATCTTTTACTCAGTAGAGGCACGTCTTTGTAGATCTACAATCAACCTATCGATAATGGGGCATACCAGATGAATATTCTTGATGAAGTCCGCAAGCCGGTGGTAACTCTGAATCCGTTTCTGCCGGATAGGGCGGCTTTGATCTCGTTTCCTTTTACTTTATCTATTGACAATTTTCCATGCTCTGCCTATTCGTAAATCCGCTCCTGTATCTAGGAACTATAAAGTGAATTAAATATTTTTAATATCCGGTGTCATATGTTTCCAATGTATACCTGGCTTAGCCCCTAGACAACTGTCTAGTTTGTCTAAGCAGAAGTTTTCCGTTGGTTGTTACGACGTAATTTCAATTAATATAGTTCGTAGGCTAACCGAGTGGATAAACTCTTATCTGACTTAAATGACGCATGCATTGCTATAGCGAAGGTTTGGCAGTTGCTGGGTACAATTGAACGATTGAAGTCCAAAACTGCACTTAAACTCTTCTATCAGACTCATCGTCAAGGCTAGTCGTTGTACAACATTAAACGAGTCGGTCGAATCGGCAGTCGGGGAAGAACTATTAGCCACTAGCAATCAAAATGTTATCAAATTTTTCCACTCCAATTCTAAATGTTCATATTGTTACAAATATGGCGACAATTGCTATAGTTGTTACTTGAAGTCGATCGGTTCGGCATCCACTGCCACTTACCACTCGAAAATTAAACTAGTGGGAGACTAGTGGCAATCAAGTGGTGCCACCCCACTGCCACATTGCTCACGCACCACTCCGGCCTTATGTCTCTCAGGCGCTACAGCTGTTTACGCCAGGTACCCTTACTAAGCTCTTTGAGCTCAGAGTCTTATGCCTCATTCACAAAGCTAGGTGGAATTTACTTTCGAAGTATGTCAATGAGTTTCTCTCATGAACGAACGCTTACTCGATTCGGATACTATGGTTTATTAGGACAGGGATTTTCTCTTTGGAGCTCCTTGCCGGAATCCAATACGCACTCCACTAAATAGTTCAAGGAGATTGCACTGCTGCATCTTATGGACCCTTAGTCATATTCTTAACCTTTCCGGTCTATGGTCTTTTTTGTTTAGTATCTAGGATTAATTCTAAATTTTTTGCTAACGCTTATTAAAGTATTTGCATTTTGTTGCTTATAGTCTTTGGGTTTGTCATTAAGTAGTCTCTATTCTTATATTCTTTTTTCATCTTATTGTTTGTTTTTTACCGGTTCAGGTTAAACCCATATTACCTATTCAGTTCGGAGTTGAACATCCAGACCGTTATCTATGTTCACCTGTCCGTTCTTCTTTCATCACTTTATTTTTCATAAAGGGTGTCTTAGAATGTTTTTCGTTTTAGATACTTAAAAATAAAACAACAGAGTTAGTTTAAACTGGTTTTAATTGCTATAAAATCAAAGAGACATTTTTGAATTTTTATTTATGAAAATGCGCATCATTCCCTTCTTCATACTCATTTATCCTGGAACTGAAATTTTCAATCACTCGTTGGAGCATAACTCTTGGAATAGCGTTGATTCCGTCTCAGATTTTTTGCTTTAAAACATTGGGTACTAATGAGTTTGAAACTAATGGTATTGAATGTCGAGGATCAGCCATAATGGACTGGCGAGTACGCTTGACATTCGTGCTTGTTCTTGATGTTCTTTTGCGCACAGTTGATTTATCGGGCATTGTTTTACCAGTCTCTTCAAACTGGCAAACCCAATGCTTTATTAAATTCGCACTCAGCACATTTCTATAGTCGTTAAATTAAAACGTGTCTGGTAAAGATGTCAAACAACAGAGTAAGAATCGTCGGTTTTATAATACGATCACATAAAAACAGCGCTGCGATCTTGTGAAATGGTCTATCCCTACTAAAACTAAACTAAACAAGTCAGTCAAACGCTCTCCTCCACTATCAGTGTTTGGCGCGTAACGATAAAAACAAAAACGAACAACTTTCTGAGACACCCTTTGTATCTCTGCTCCACTGACATATATAATATGGACTGATTAACTTTCTATTTCATGTGGGCTCAATTGCTAATGTCAAAAAAAGTTCTTACGCCGGTGCCAACATTGAAAAAACCATTGGCGGGAAGTTGAAAAAAAATGAGCGTGCAGCTGGAAAAGCGATTATAATAAACCCTTTCGAATTTCTGTTTAGTATCTATGAATATATTGCCTTTGGTAAAACACTTTTTATCACTAATTAACGAAAATAATTAATTTAAAAACACTAATTTCGACGGACCCACTTATTTATTTGTTGTTCACAGTTCTCTCTCAGTTGGTACTTGGGGCTTAGACCGAAAGAGTTAGCAATATCGAAGTGAGCCCACTTATTGCAGTGCATTTCTATGAACGTAGTCAGTCCATATTATATATGTCAGTGCTCTGCTGCCTTTGTTTATAACGCTCTCTCTCGGCCTCTACTAGCTTCCCTCCGAACCTAAACTGTTTCGCAAGCAGTTCCTTTTCAGCCGTTAGCTTGCTCTATTCACTAATCCTATTTATTCTATCTTTACTCGCCGGATTCATTTCGCGACCCCACATAGCGTAGATTTGGGCTCCCTGTATAATGTTCCTCCATTCTAATTACCATTGTATTAGTGTAAGCTATTGGTGATCCATTTTTTAAGAGGAGTCAGTACCAAGATTTGCAAGTTTCATACATTTTTCAATGCGAATTTCTTGCAAACTATTTGTACCAGAATAATGACTTATATCTTCAATCAAAGGTAATGAAGAGGTCTAGTAAATAACGTCGAGAAAAATAAAAAAAAATGTATTGGAATGGAGATATTAGCTCGGAAAATTGTAAAAAATGGTAAAAATTGATTTTTTTCAAATCAAATTCCTGTTAGTAGGTATTCTCATTTCTTTAGATTGTGACTATTTTAGAAAGATAAAGCCTAAATCTAGCAAATAACGTCGAGGTTTTTCATTTTTAGTGGCGCTTTTTTTAATTGTTTAACTCTAATAGTACTTGTTTTCTCTCTCGATATTTCACAGACGAGAAATTGCAATATTTCGTTGAAAGTTTTAGAAATATAAAGCAAAATAGCATATTTAACAACTATGTGCAAAATAAAATTTAGGAGAGTTCATTATCGTTAAAAATTTTCAATTTCTTTGAACTGCAAATTTTCATTTTCGTCTTAAATTGTTGCATGTTTGGTTTCTACCTTTTACGCTAGATGTCTCTAATGTGACTTATGGTCTAGGTCTACGCTAATTTTATATGAAATTTCATACTTTCAGGACACAAACCTACGTATAGTAACTTTTATTGCCTACAGGCTCGCTGGTATCTAAATTGAAATTTTTGCTGAGTACTAACTCCTCTTAATTTTTATTTCCAGCAATATTCTAACACTTATTAATAAGTCTGTAATTAGCTTTGCTTTACTCTTAGCTCCCTCAAAACTTATAGCTAATCTTTGCCTTTTTAAGTCCTTATGGAAAGGGAAAACAAAAAGAAGAAAAAATAATATACATATATTTTTTTGCTAATGTACGTAATGTTATCATACTATCCCCCGGATTCTACATAAGATACTTTTAGCAAGTAAGAGATTTTAGCAGAATTAATCTATTCTACATGAATTTTTTTCGAGAAACTTTAATTTTAAGAAATTAAAGAGCCTTTGGAGAATCTCTGCATTCTCTTTTCAGTCAGCCCAGCTGTTAAAGATAATTCACCTTTCAAGAAAAAGAACTTTTTGGCGAGGCGATGATGGCAATAGGGCCAACGCACATGCAGCTAGCATGCGCATTTTGCTACACTTGTGCCCAGACATGCAATTAGAATAATTTTGCTAGGCTGTAGTTACTTAAATGATTATCGAGGTTAATTATGTGTGTCTTAAATCAAATTGATTATTGTATGATTAATTCACAACACGTAGTGATAATTGAATTATTACGTTATGGCAGGTAAAGAGTTCCACAGCCGTCATGGACCCCGTCTCACATGGCGGTATCAGATTGGCAAAGTGTGCTCCCGAATCTATCACGGCCTTCGCTATTTTTACGCAGTCTCGCACCACCTTGACCGGTACATCAGACAATCCCTGGTAACATCCCTGATTATCCCGCATGTTTTCTATGCCGATCTTGCTATGTACCCCCTGCTGGTCTCTGAAATTGCTAATTTGAACAGAGCGCTAAAGGCCTGCGTGAGATACATTTTTCGCCTCAGGCGATACGCTCACATCTCTCCGCTAGTTCAGCTGTTTATGTCTGAACTCCTCGATAAGCAATTAGAGCTCTATGCTTCATTCATAAAGCTAGGTATGGCTCACTCCCAGTTTACATAAGTCAATTGCTTTCATGGAGCAGTCTTAACGGCACTAGACTTGTCCTTCAGAGGACACGAACCCGATTTGGGTCCAACGACGTTTTTGGTCAGGGAGTTTTCCTCTGGAACACACTTCCTGAGGCGGTTAGGAAGATCTGATCCTGCAAGCAGTTCAAAGAACTCGCTTTGCTTCACCTTATGGACTCCAATGCACGCTAAAGTATACTTCGTCGGCACATTAGCACTCATTTCCGAGGCACTCTGAGCTTTGGTGGTTGCTTCCAGTTCGTAGCTTGTGGTTTCTAATTTATAAATTCTAAATTTTAATTTTTATCCAATTTTTAATCTTTATTTTAGGTTAAGGCTTATTTTAGTATATAGTATTTAGTATTTCATATACCTTGAATTTCTTACTCCACATTTTCATACGTGATGATTCACATTGCAACATTGTACCACTGTATATTTATTTACTCTCACTACTGATCTTGTATCTGATATTGTATGCTATTTCCTTTTTAGGTTTGAATAACGCTTTCATGATTTTATTACTGTAATTATCGTTATTATTATTGTGTTTATTTGTTTCATTTCTGTTTCAATATCTTTGACTATATTGTCAATATGACGTATGAGCTCTCTAGTGATTGAAGTCATTAACTTAATGTATAATACTAATATTAGTTTCTACTGCAATGAGTTTGCTCGTTACACCTTTGTTAGTTTTCTTATAAAATTTTATTCTATCTCTTGTATCAACTATCTATTACTTACTCGATGTACCTAACGTTGTACCGTAGCGTAAGCTGAGGTTCTTCAATAAATGCTTTTCTATTCTATTCTATTATGTCCAACAGGATTTTCGCAAGGTATATAGAATACAAGGTATCGTGAAATGTATAGGAAAGTACGGTACAGAGAACCCAATACTCTCTTTCCTCTCTCTGTTTTTTTCTATATAAATATATATACATTTGTCACAGAATTACGTCACAGCCTATCAGCTGCAATGTGTAAAAATTTTAATGGGAATACTTGCCTTCTATATACCTTGGGATTTTCATATAAACCTGTAGCAAAACTGGAATTGTTCCCAAAACTTTAAAGTGACAATAGCATTGTCGGGTAGGAGAGACCGGTGACAAAAATAACTACTTCATGAAAGTAGCATGTCCCCTTTTAACGCGTACCAACATTTTGAGAAGTTTTGCTCTACAATTCAGATGCGTACGCCGGTGTTTTTTCACATCAGTTAGTTTCATCCGAATATTCATATCAGTTGCACGTTGTACAGCTGAATTCCTGAATAGTGGTTTTGTAACTCTCTATGCTTTATTGCGACCATTCCTGTGTGATTTTTAGGTAATGATATATTGATTTTAAAAAGCAGTACCGAGGACAATTTCGTGCTGTTAAGAATTCAAGTAAAGCTGGTAATTTCTTACAATTAGGTATTTATTTATAACATATATTTAAAAATGAGTCAAAGCTGATATTATAATTGAATTATAGTTTGTTGCTCTAACTTTGAATTATGTTTTGTTAGTTTAACAATAATAATGGATTTTAAATTTATTTTAGTAAATAGGGAGAGAATATTTATTCTTTTTCTTTTATTGATTCTTGTTGTTATTAAATTTGTTTTTTACTAAATTTCCTTAAAACTAACAGTGGTACTTTTCTCTCAACTACATATAACTTTCGTCCTAGGCCATAGGCCCCCAGGATGAAAGTAACAATCGACGTGTCTACGAAAAACCCTTATATTTCTTTAACAGCTTCATTTGGGAAACTGAAAATTAGGTTCATTTATAGCAGATTGAGTCAACTTTCTGAATATATAATTTATTTAATTTCATATTTATTAGTTACTTGATAGCTGAGCCAAATGTAAAAAAATTCACTTTTGTCCCTGATCTCCCCTAATTTAGATTATCGTAAGGCTATATCATTTTAATCACATTAAATGCAAAAAATTTCGGCATTCTGAAATTCTTTATGAATATATCCTCAGAAATAGCAAACGGATCCAAGTCATCCCAGATATTCCTCAGAACTATCATCTGTCGTTTCATATTTTATAATGATTTTATATTTCACAAACTTGTACATTATTTATGTAATACGTATTATATAAATATGCAATTACTTTATAGCATTTTTATCTAAAATTTCTGTATTAGAAACATAACAATTTCTGCAACTATGACGATAAGATTTGATAGCTATTTTTGATTACTAGAATACCAAATATTTAAGAAAAAAAATTCCACTAAAGTTAAGCGATCAGCTGACGTCTAACATCTCTTAACTCTTTACCCAGAATACCAATTTCTGTTAAACGGCTCCAGTAGCTCAGTTAAGAGCTCTTATCTCTTACGTAGAATCAGGAGGTATATTTAGTACCTTGCAGCCTTCTCTTAGTTGTAAGATACGTTTTAGTCTTTTAGTTCTATCTAGTTACTACTTTGATAGTTTTAGCACTTCTTTTAATTTAAGCTCTTTTTAAGTCGTTTCTCCAACTCTTCAGTATTATTAATTTATCTCGAGCTGTTACTCATAGTAATTAAACTTCTATCAATAAGTTTGTGATTAGCCTTACTTTATTCTTAGCTCACTCCATGCTTTCTAGCCGTAACCTTCTTTAGTTTTACACTTGATCCGACGATATAATCTACAAAGAAATACTACTACTTGTAATGCTGTCATACATTCTGTAATTACTCTAGGTTATCTCATGTTATTTTATTTTACTTTATTTCCTTCCACTTTTACTTTACATTTTTTTTAGTCCTCCTTACGCATTAGCCCGCTGGGCCCGAGCCCAGAGCCCCGTGAACCATGGGCACCCTAGACCGTGTGATAATAGACCAACCGATGACCAATTCTTCGACCAATAAGACATCCCTATATAAGTTAGTTTAGCTGTTAGAGTTTAGATACTGAAAGCAGACCATGGAATTTATTAGAACTTCTATACATGGCAACAAATTTTCATACAAAGTCAATTTATTTGGTAATCAGCGAACATTTTTATACTGTTCGTCACTGTCGCCGTTCTATCGTCGTGGGCTAGTTTAGTACGTACACAGTAAATAACTGTCACCCAAAAAACTCATGTTTTATATTATCATTCATCAATATAAATTTCGACGAGGCAGTATGATATTTGCATTTGTCATAAGAATGTAGAAAAGATCAACGCTATCGGGCTCCTCCAGTTTGGAGCGAAAGGATGCTTAAAGGAAAATTTCATTTATATAATGTTTGATGAACGGCGATCCTATCCTGAAAAATTCTAGCTTTGATAATTTACTACAGATCTTGAGACCTGCTATAACTTATCAAAGTACCAATATGCGATCATCAATTGAACGCAAAGAGAGATTTCCTGTAACTCTAAGGTCTATAAGCACTTTCATGGATATTTCCCCCACATTTTTATCTTCTAATTGCTATCAGAAGATTCCTTCAAGTTTTTCTTGTATAGCTTCATTATTTATATCTTCCTCTCACACTATCATTGCAGCGACCAGTTTTCAAAAGCAGACGCTTAAGTTTCATTCCTGCATCTCTCAAAACAATGACAGTCAAGCGGCGATAAAATGCTATCAATCCGAGCACATTCATATAAACGTGAAGGCGCGGTGATGTTTTTATCACCTAAAAGTTGCTAGTCAGAGGAACTAAAAAGTCACGTTGCTGTCACGTCACTTCATGCGCACATTAACATTAGAGCCTAATGGAAGTGATGGTGGTGACAAAATAGTTTTGTGACAAAAAGTCTCCAGTACGCGATAGATTTTCACATACTGTACGTTATTAGTCCTGATGTTAACCCAAAGTATTTGAGAAAATAAATTCTTTTAGGGGAACCCCATACCCTAAACTGCCCATAGCCCCCACTTGGCTAGAGATGGCCATGACTCAATATTTATCACCTCGTCATTACCCCTATTGCTTAGATAGTTCCTAATGCAATGAGTTTGTTCGTTGCACCTTTGTTAGTTTTCTAAATATAATGCAGTTAGATGTTTTCTACTCGATGTACCTAATGTTGTAACGTAGCGTAAGGTGAGGTTCTTTAATAAATGCTTTTCTATTCAATTCTAATAGTAGGACAAGCGTTAAACGGATAAGCAAACAAGCACAAAAAACCTATGAAGTTTGTTTTTAAACTAAAAAAAATAAATTGATTCGAATTTCATCTTAACAAAACTGCTTTCATGGGCCATGGAAAATTGCTGATGTTTCCAATGTTCCTCGTACGCCGTTGCGGTTACATAATAAATAATAAAAATTGGGACACTCCACGCCCTATATACATATATTGTCATAGTATATACAAATACATAGGTACTGGATGACACAGCATTCGTTGGTCAGTTTTCATCTATGCATCATGAACTTCTATGGAGGTTTTTTTTGCCAAGTAGTAGTGCTAGCAAACAACGCTTTGGTTTGGCTTCTGCTTCCGTTCTGGTTCAAATCAAATAAATTTTCCAGTTGACTAGACGCGCCTTTGTCAATAAATTGGACAAGTGCCGACTATCATAATATTTTGCTGAAGTGATGTTATTTTACTGTTAGGCATCGGGTGTTATTGACGAGAATTTAGATATAATTTTTGGACTATTATAGTATGATGAAAAACTGTATATGTGTAGGTGACATAAAATTCAATAAAATTGTTGGTTCAATTGCTATAAAAGTTTTTGGGCTCAATCAGAATTTTTTTTCTCTTTTTTATTTTATTGGAAAATTTGTTTATATTAAATACATATAGGAAAATACACATGCATGCATATATAAAATCATGTGTTGCATGCACTGACATATATATAAATGGACTGCTTGATCTCCTGTTTCATGTGGCACCAATTTTGATTTCAGAAAGTATGCTCTCACTGTCAATGCTACCAACTGTCGTAAACTGACGTTATATTTAAATTATTTGGGAATTTACATATATGCATGTCAGTGGGATTTACCGAATTTACCACAAAGGTATTTGGGACTATTTGTATCGTTAAATTTTAGTTATGAGTCGAAAGAAGTGTTTTTTACAAGGATTTTTACAAACAATTTCTCGTTCCTAATCGTTACAGTTCAGTGGGAAAGTATACTCTCACGGAAAGAGACAGGAATATGAAAGTGGTGCCATTTGCTTTCTTGCATTTTTGGTTCAACAAGCAGTCCATATATATACATGTCAGTGGTTGCATGCCGTGTATGAATTCCCGCACTATATGACCAAGTTGAAATTTTTCACTGAATTTTGCTTTTGGAGTAGAAAGGATTTCGATTTTTTTATTTTCTTAGCTAATATTATTCCTTATATTTTAACATTACATACGTAAATATAAATAGGGTGTCCCAGGCGGACTAGAAATCCATATTACAGGATATGATTGAAGAGAAGTCGAAATAATTGAAACACTTTATTGACACCCCCCCCCCCCCCCTGTCCTAATTAATTTGATGTTAAAAAGATACTCGTACAGTTCTTCCAAAATCAAGATTTCTTTTTTTTTTCAAAAATTTAAAATTTTTAACTATTTTCGAAATTCTTTTAATGGCTAAAGAGGTGGCTCTAAAAACTCCACGCATGTACTCCAAAATTATTACAAATATTAGAAAAAATTTTACTTATTTTTCCCAATCGGGAATCGAACTTACAATTTTTGGAATCAATCATAGATGGACAATAGTAGAATTTTAAGAACTTTTATTTTTAACGAATCTGAGTTAAGAGGAGTCAGTACCAAGATTTGCAAGTTTCATACATTTTTCAATGCGAATTTCTTGCAAACTATTTGTACCAGAATAATGACTTATATCTTCAATTAAAGGTAACGAAGAGGTCTAGTAAATAACGCCGAGAAAAATAAAAAAAAAAGTATTAGAATGGAGATATTAGCTCGGAAAATTGTAAAAAATGGTAAAAATTGATTTTTTTCAAATCAAATTCCTGTTAGCAGGTATTCTCATTTCTTTAGATTGTGACTATTTTAGAAAGATAAAGCCTAAGTCTAGCAAATAACGTCGAGTTTTTTCATTTTTAGTGGCGCTTTTTTTAATTGTTTAACTCTAATAGTACTTGTTTTTTCTCTCGATATTTCACAGACGAGAAATTTCAATATTTCATTGAATGTTTTAGAAATATAAAGCAAAATAGCATATTTAACAACTATGTGCAAAATAAAATTTAGGAGAGTTCATTCTCGTTAAAAAATTTCAATTTCTTTGAACTGCAAATTTTCATTTTCGTCTTAAATTGTCGCATGTTTGGTTTCTGCCTTTTACGCTAGATGTCTCTAATGTGACTTATGGTCTAGGTCTACGCTAATTTTATATGAAATTTCATACTTTCAGGACACAAACCTACGTATAGTAAGTTTTATTGCCTACAGGCTCGCTGGTATCTAAATTGAAATTTTTGCTGAGTACTGACTCCTCTTAAATCATAAATATAAGAGGAAAAAACAACCGCCTCCTCCGAGATTTGAAAAATTGAGAAATTTACAATTTATTTGTGCACTTTCATCGTTAGTGGTTAATGCCAGCTAAAAGCAATAGTGGCTTAATAAGATAGATAAAATCAAAAAATACAAGAGACAAAAGCATCTGTCTCGTTAGCTCAGTGGTAAGAGTATTCGCCCGGAAAGCGGCAGGTCCCAGCTTGAAATCCTAAACGAAGCGATTATTTCTTCCTCTTTTTTTTTAAAGATTTAATTTAGAATAGTAAAAAATAAAAGTTCTTAAAATTCTTCTATTCTCAATATTAGAAAAAGTTATATAAACAAATTTTTTTTTTAAATTGACTTTTTCAAATTTCTCTTTCCTTTCTTTCAGAGAAATAAATTGAAATGCGATATTCTTTTAGAAAACAGAGAATTCGTGGATGAAATTTAATACAAAAGATAAAAACCTTACTTGGTTGTATTTTTTCTGTTTTTCAAATTTTCATTTAAATAACGTTTTACTGGTTTACTTATCCAATGACGCAGCATATACAGTTCTTCAGCTTAAAATCCCTCGAAGGAGGTAGATTAGGTTAACTTAAAGTAACGGCCGTCGTAAAAGTATGTACGGTCAACCACACTTAGACAATCTATGTCCATTGCGATACCACCTTATTGGGACCACATGGAAAAGATACCTCAGATTTAGAAGGTGCGCCGAAACCAGCCACAATAGTTATCGGGTCCCCCACGTTTTGTCTGTTAATTCCTCCAGTCTACAAAAAGAAAGTAGGTAGCTACCAAGTGTATTCCTCCTATGCTTGGTAAGGTTAGGGCAGTCACACGCAGGTGCTGAATGCTTTCAATCTCTTCCGCATCCAAACAGCTTCTGCAGAAGTTATTGTATGGAAACTGCATGCGCTCTGCGTCCGCATGTTTACCAAAGAGGCAGTGTCCCGTGATAAGAAGTTAACTATCATAAATAACTCCCATAAATTAATGTGAATCACCAAACCTCAAGGTGAGTGTAAAGGGTTCATATATATGATCATACGTGTTGTCCTACTCATATTGTCCAACTCATATTGATATGCAAATTCTTGTATGTCGGGCAGTTAGATAAAAACAAAGAACATCTAACAGAGTTAAGTTAAATGTTCTTTGATAAAAATCACAATTTTTTTTTTGTAGATCAACGTGCTTATTAAGATATGTGAGCATGTATGGTGTTATTTGTCATACATTTATTAGCTCTAATGATATCGTTGGGACCTATAAGCAATTGATCATAAGTTTGGAGGGTGAACAGTGGGCCTGTTATAGCCTACGGTCCAAAGCCCTCGTAAGGGTCCTCAACCTCTGTTTTCAATCAGCTCTAACGACACTTTAAATCCAAGTAAACTATTAATTTTGGATAGATTTACATTTTCAATTTGTATTCGAATCACAAATTAATGTTGTCGAACATATTGGACACGAGTGTGGGTATTTGGTAAGAGGTTCGACAACATGTTTTTCGAGTATATCCATTTTAAGGTGCCTTACGGTATACCTTGCGATTAGTTAGATAAGGTGATAAAGTCAAGGGTTGCATTTTGACAGGAATGTTTTAAATTGTTATTTTTTTATTCTCTTATTTTCTTTCTATGTATTTGTAGGAGCTCTTTAAACACCCACATCCCACACCCACGCCACTTCAGAGCATTTGGGTTAGCTGCGCAAGTAAATTTTAACTAGCGAGGAAGGTCTTTAAAATTTTTTACATTCTACCGAACTATGTTCACATTTACGACCATTTTATTACCCCATATTCACAAAAACCTAAAATACCTTTTAGACATTTTATTATTTTTTCTAGGATACAATCAAATTCTTTTAGGTACTTCAACATTTGTTTTGCATCTTGGTAGACATTTTGGGAAAAATACATAGCCGCACACATCTTACCTATCATCACAATAAAAACTTCACACATTCCAGAAAGATTATCTTAAAACAGTGCTGCCCAGTTTTATAGTTTTTCGCATCAGAATAGACACAATTTGTTTAATGTAGCATCTAAATCGATACCGGTTATAAAATGGAATTATACCACACTTTATAGGGCTGCAACTCTATTTTCTAACTTGCCCAACTATATGTATGTCTTGCTCCTTTGGCTTTTTTAGTTATTGTTGTTGTCCAGTGCTGATAAATGGCATAAAGCACTTATCGAATTGAATATTTATGCATGAGCGTGTGCTAGCTATAATACCCATATGCAAACAGCCGTACATATGTATATATGTATGTTCATAGAATAGTTATAGGGATATTTTGATTAGTTGCATACTTTTACGTTTTTTTAGCATATTAGAAACTGAATGTGCAGTAATTAGAGAGTATAGAGTCGGTACAATTCCCAATTGTCAGGAAACTACAGAAAGTAACTATTTCGATTAATCGACGAATTAGTAAAAGTGAAATTTAGATTAGATTTGTGAAGGGGTGTGTAAGCGTTAGCCCCACAATCACTGCAATCTGAAAGATCTATTGTGAGTCCCCGTGGCATTTACTCCCTTTCTAGGTTCAGACTGTTAATAAAGAACCATTCTAGGATTGAGGTTCTACACGTAGGTTGGTGGAGGAAAAGCATGTTCAAGGTGGAGTAGTCTCCGCCTGGCGAATGCTTCGCAGTTGCAGAGCAAGTGCTCCGAGGTTTCGTGAGTATCCTGACAGAAGCGGCAGGATTAGATCTCAGCCAATCCCTGTTTGTTTAGGTGATACCTTAAGGGGCAATGGCCTGAGAAGAGCTCAGTAATCATTTTGAGTTCTCGAGTAGGAGCTCTTTCGTATTTCTGCCAGAATTGTCGATAAACTCTTTTGCCTGTAAAAGTGAAATTTAATCCTTGGTTATACATATACCTACATAAGTGGAACGTGTGTATAAGAAATTTCCAAATAGAGTTAAATGGACGAAGTAAGAAAACCGACAACTAATAAGTGTAAGGAATATACTGCAGTGCATAGAAGATCTAAGAAACTAAAGGGTTTTCCAATAAGAGGTGTTATTTTGATATTCAAAGAAAAATGCCATTTTTTGGGATAAATGATCGGATCTTTCTTTCATTATAAAGAGGAAGGTATGCCGTTAATAATGGAAAATAACATCAGCCAAATGACCACCACGACCACGCCTACAGGACCATATCCTTTTCATGAAATTTTCCATAACCAAATCGCAAAATGGCTGCCCTATGTCCTCGATAGCCTCACGAATTCCATCTTTGAGGTCTTGAATCGACGCTGGGCTGTTGGCGTAGACCTTCTCTTTCACGTGTCCCCAAAGGAAGAAGTCGCAAGGTGTTAAGTCACAAGATCTCGGTGGCCGATTGTGATCACCTCTTCGAGAGATAACACGGTCCGGAAACTTTTCCCGTAAAAGATCAATGGTTTCGTTGCTTTTATGGCACGTAGCGCCGTCTTGTTGAAAGTAAACGTTGTCCAGATCAATACCATCTAATTCCGGCCATAAAAAATCATTAATCATCTGTCGATAGCGCAATCCATTCACCGTAACTGTTGCTCCAGCCTCATTTTCGCAAAAGTAAGGTCCAATGACCCCGCGGGACCATAAACCGCACCAAACAGTCACACGTTGAGGATAGAGAGGATTTTCAACAATAACTCTTGGATTTTCCGAGCCCCAGATGCGACAATTTTGCTTGTTGATGCAGCCATCGACGTGGAAATGGGCCTCATCACTCAAGATGAGTTTTCGATGGAATTCCGGATCATTTTCATGCATTTCAAGGACCCAATCAGCAAAGACTCGACGTTGTTGATGATCGGCCGGCTTGAGTTCTTGTGTTAACTGAACTTTATAAGCCTTAAGACCCAAATCTTTATGCAAAATACGGTGTAATGACGTTTGTGGAATGCCTAATTCCAAAGAACGACGAGGAATGGACAAACCTAGGTTTTCTTCAACACTTTCGGCTACAGCAGCAATATTCTCGGCTGTTCTTGAGCGACGTGCACGGATTTTATTCTTCGCATCACTAACTTGTCCCGACAGCTCGAATTTTTCTACCAATTTCTGTATTGCGGTCCGACAAGGTGTTTCACAACGACCCAAAAATGTTCGAGTTTTTCGAACCGTCTCTGCCACATTTTCACCATTTTTATAGTGTATTTTAATAATTTCAATACGTTGTTGAATCGTGTATCGTTCCATTTTTATTAATGGCGTAGTTTCTACTTGTCAAATGCAAAAAATGACAGCTCCAAAAGTGACATCTACCGAAATAGCGGGCTAATTAAAATAACACCTCTTATTAGAAAACCCTTTATATTCTTCCAACGTCATCACAACATAACAAAATTAAAAAAAAATCGTTTAAAACAGAGCTCACTGCTCAGGCTTTCAGACGTTTCCTGGACGTTCCAGATATACCTGCTGTTTGCACGGCTCTAATACAAAAGCTAATAAAAAAATTCTTGAACAGTATCAAAATGACTCAAATAGCCTTCTAAATTCACACACCAATGTGCAAGCCTGTGCTGCTTTAAAACAGTCATAGAAGACTATTAAAGCTAGAATGCCAGTGGACCGCGAATCCACACGGGTAATTCGTTTGGTACATAGATATAGGTCTAAGAAAGAAGGCAATGATGGCTGTGGGAGTCTATAGGCTGAGCTGCTAGTTATATACAAGGCCCTGGGATTCTATACCCTACTGCTTTTCAAGCAGAAATCTACGCAATAGATACGTGCATCAGAATCAATCTGCAAAGAGGCATTCGGAGCGTAAATATATAAAAAATTTCCGGCAGTTAAGCCGCCATAAATGCCCTAATTTCCAATGCTTTTATTTCAAAATTGATTTGGTACTGTACGAATATCCTGTCTATACGATGAATGGAAAACTAAGTAACCCTTAGGTGGGTATTAGGTCACGACTGGTCTGAAGTATGAAGGTAATAAGACTGCTGACTGACTAGCTAGAAAAGGAGAAGAATCTTTATTTATCGGACTCGGACTTTTCTGCAGAATTACTGAAATGCGGCAGAAATAATGTCCACGACAGAAAAGGCTCACCAGCTACAATGGGAGAGCCTGCCTGGACTAATGCACGAGAAGAAGTTCATTAATTTTTGGGACCAGAGGACCAGTAAGCGAGACTGTTTTGTTTTAAGCAGTAGTTGTACCTAAGATCACAATTTTAATGATCAATATTATCCTATATAAAACATACTTGATAATTTAAACTTCTTTCCTACTTACTCTTCTCAATCTCCTAACCGTCATTCATCAATCCTAGCTCAGTAACCCGTTAACTTCCCTACACACACTCTCAATATTCTTCTCACTTAACAACCAGACAGTCTCTTTACCGTCTAACTCTACCAGCAAGCTCATACTTATACAATTTTGTTTTTCAACATAATAAACCTTCCACATCGAGACCATTCTGTGTTGGCACCTTGTCCTTCGAACTAAACCACCTCAAGACCGCCTACTGAGCAACGTTTAATGAGTCACATCTTACACCTTTAATATCCTCTTTTAATTCTGGGTATAAAAAGTAATTAAATGAGCCCAAATTTGGACTGTAGGCTAGATGATACATGATAAAAGATTTCCCAGTGAGATTCACATAAAATATCCTAGATTGTCTCGAGCAATGGGCTGGCCCGTTATCATGATGAAACGACTAACGCTGATGCCACTCTCCACGTGTCTGTTTTCTTAATGGCAGCTTTCAATTTTTGTAGTACCTCAACATAACAACTTACTATTATTGTCTTATTTTGCCCCAAAAAGTCTATGAAGATAACTCCTTCGCCACCCCAGAAAAATGCGGCCATAAATTTCTTAACTGACTTCTCCGACTTGAATATTTTAGGTCCAGCACTTCCTCTTGGCAACCACCCTTGAACTTGAGATCATATTGGTAGATCCATTTCTCGTTCACAATTTCGATGCGAGAAACAAATTCTGTATCTGCCTGGGATATGACGCAAAAAAAAAACAAAAACTGGTGCTTCATCTTTTTGGATCATGTGTTTTGGGCGCAACTTTTGACATCCATCTTGTTGAAAGCTTTGAAAATCGCAAACAATCCGTCAAAATCACGTGAACTGATTAATAAGAGATGTTCAAATTTCTGGCTATCTCCATGTGTATTCAAGATTGGCGGTCTTCTTTCAACTCCTCCCTGCTTCCCTTTAACTGCATTATCCATTCAAAAATTTACGTACCTATTTGCGACTGATCCCCGTAAACTTTCTTTAATATATCAATGTTCTCACCACAACTCCATCTGAGTTTTATTATAAATTCAATGATCGCAAGAATTTTCGAACGCAAATTTACCATTCTACAAAAAAAGAAAAGTTTTAAAAAATGTGGTTTGAATTTGAACTATTCAAATACTCTACCTGCATGATCTCTGCTGATAATCCTCTTCCTTTTGCTCATGCGTAGTCCACGTGGAATGCAATACAAATTATTAGGTATACGTTCTCACTAACAAATTTATGTACACAAGTGTACCGATTTGACGTATTGTCGTCAGAAATTACACAGTGGTTCTATACATCTTATGTCATGGAAGTAGTAGTTTTTGATATAAAAGCACTATTTATAGGTTTACACCGCAATGATGTATACATATATAAAAAAAAAAATCACTCGTCATATAGTAACATCTGGAATTCACGTCTTGAACATTGTGGGTGCATCATTTTTACAATCTCCCAATTTCCAATTCTCGTGAGGGGTGAGAGTGAGTTTATTGAAGCACGAGGTCAACTTCACGTGCTTGGCGCAAATATCATGCACACCTTAAGTTGAGGAGTGAAATGTGAGCCACTCTGGACAAATAGGTCTGCATACCTACCTGGAACAAGTATAATATCCTGATGAAAAGGGGTTGCATACCGTGATGAGTAGTTGCAGGATAATCAATCATTCACCCCTCATACATCCGGTGGCTATGACTTTAGGGTGGTAGGATAAAACAAAAACAACAGAAAAAAAAAACAAAAAAGGTGTGTTGTGCCGATGATTACCTAACGAGAGATACGACGTCTGTGCATATTTTTGCGCCTCACTTAAAATTTACCGTTCGTTTTCAATTGAAATTGTTTTTTTGTTTTATCTTTTTTGTATTTATATTTACGTCAGCAATAAACTGAAGTGAACACTGTAGTTGTGTAGGTGATCCGAATAATTGAAATATTTTCGCTGGCTGCATCTCAATTTGTATAATTTCAAGACTTAAAACTTGCCATGTGTACCGTTTCGAAATTCATCCACAACAGATTTTACAGTATGATCCTCTTGTTTAAAACAATTTTTTTTTATATATGTTGCAATTCGCGTCCACTTCACTTTATAACATTCCATAAAACGATGTATTTTCCTTAAAATTCCGTTATTTCTATATCCTCATGTTGGTGTATATGTCTGCTACCCCTAAAGTAAGCAATGGGACGGTTGAATTAAATCTGATTGTTACAGCTCAGTTGAATAGGAGTCGGCATGTAAATAATGCGAAAATTCAAGAAGACATATTTTCTTTTTAACGTAATGCTATGAGTTTAAAATGTAAGAGACTGAGTATTTTATAGCATTTTTATTTCATAACAAAGTTTTTAAAGTACAGTCATATCCCGGTTTACGTTGTTAAATGGTTCCAGAAAAATGCGACGTTAACCGAAACAACGTTATACGGGACAATTAAATATCCTGATAGAAAAAATACTGCTAATATACCAATTTACATAATTAAGAAATATTAGAGCATTTATTAGAGATTTAAAAAATAAATATTGTGAAAATTAGATTTTAATTCTTTATTAGAATAAAATGATTTTCTAATAAAATCAATTTTTTGTTTAATTAAATATATATATATCTATTATTAAAATATTGATGCAATGTAACCTGTACTGAAGGCTTCTTTTTGTTATCGTACAACTCTCTATAAGATCTTACCGCACTATCAATTTCTCTGTTTACTTTGGAGCATCGTTCTAATATTGGATCACACCTTTCAAATATATCTTTAGCTTTCTCAAGATATGTTAATGCATCCTTAATTTCCTCTATTTTAAAAATTTTAGCCTCAGCTCCATCCGTATCATCTTCTTTATCCTCCAAATTGCTTTTGTCCAATTCAATTAGCTCTTCATTTGTTAATTCAGTATTATGAGATTTAACTAGCTCCACAATATCATTTTGATCCAAATCGGTAAAACCCAGACGTCTTCCCAGTGACACAATTTCCTGCTGAATATCAGCAGTAGTTTCTACAAAGCTTCTGAAATCATCAGCGCATTCTGGCCATAGATTTGCTTGTTCAATTAAATTGATTGCTTTTAATATATTAAACTCTTTCCAAAACTGTTTGAGATTCATGCCAGTGTCACCGTCAGTGGCATTTAGAGCTTGGGAAAATGAAAACTTATGATAATAATGCTTAAAATTAGCAATTGCACATTGATCCATAGGCTGTAATATTGATGTTGTATTCGGGGGCAAAAATACTACTTTAACCATACCTTCAGACAGTTCATCTAAGTCTTTTGGATGGCCAGGAGCATTATCTAGTATCAGTAATATTTTATTTGCCAGATTGTTATTGGTACAAAACGTTTTGACTGTAGGACAAAAATATTCAACAAACCATTCCTGGAAAATTGATTTAGTAACCCAAGCCTTCTTATTTGCCTTCCAAAATACTGGTAATCTGTTCTTAATACACCCTTTCAGAGCCCTAGGATTTAAGGAGCGATAAACCAGCATTGGTTTAAGCTTAAAATCACCTGTGGCATTACTTCCAAGCAGTAAAGTAAGCCTATCTTTTGCAGGCTTATGTCCAGAAATTACTATTTCATCTTGCGCAATAAAGGACCTGGTTGGCATTTTTTTCCAGAATAGTCCAGTTTCATCAACATTAAATACTTGTTGCGGACTGTAACCACCTGTTTCGACTATCTCTTTAAATCTGTTCAGATACTCGAATGCAGCTTCTTTGTCAGCACTAGCTGCTTCTCCGAACAATTTAACATTGTGAATACCAGATCTTTTTTTGAATCTATCAAACCAACCACGGCTTGAACTAAACATTTGTCCTTCGCAAGTGTCCCCCATTATTTTTTTTAAATCATCGTAAATATGAAGAGCCTTTTCTTGAATTAACATTTGACTTAAGGGCATGTTACGTTGAGTCTGATCTTCAATCCATATCAACAAAAGTTTTTCCATTTTTACCATGATAGTGCTTCTAGATTTTATCGATTTTGATTCAATGAGTACTGCATATATGACATATTTTTTGTATTTGTCCTTATCTTTAATAATGGTTCTTATAGATGTTGGTGGAATACCAAGATGTTTTGCTATATCCACTACTCGTTCGCCAGTTTCAACCCGTTTGATGACATCTAGTTTAATCTTTAAAGTTAAATGATTTCTTTTCATTTTCTTCGCACTAGCAACATTATTGTTGGGCATGATATATACTGTCAATAAAATATGAAACTGAGTAGTGGTGGCTACTTACATACATATATAAAATTTACTTACGTTAATAGTTACAGTAAAATATATATAAAGCAAACAAAATATGGCCAACTAAATATGAAAAGAAGGACACAAAACACAACTATAGCTAAATTATTCTTGCACAAACAATAATTAAAACAAACTTCAGCAATTGGAAACAAATGAAAATTAATGTACAAAAACAAATTTTCAAATACCACCGCCTGCTTAGCATTAGTATAGAAAAAACGGTTCAGATAAAACGGATTAAAAACAACGTTACATCGAAGCAACAGGACGTTACAGTGGGGTATGGTTATCATAGCTAACCGACGTTGCAGCGAAACAACGTTGTTCGGGGCAACGTTAACCGGGGTATGACGTAGTTATATTTCAAATAAATATAATATTGCTTGAAAATTAATGAAATGAATAAATGATTACTATCATGAGCCAGTTCGCGTGTATACTGGTGGGCGCAAGATAGAGTTGCATTTTTTTTTACCTTGCTCCAACTTGCGGCCTACAAGCAGCTCTTCATTAATTAGTCTGATTTAATGCATTGCATATAAAAAAATATGAAAGGATATACTGACACAACACTAAATGAAGTATTGTCAGACATTCGACAAAAAAAATTCTACTAGAACAGCTAGCATCAAATAAAATATTCCAAAAAACTGCATTACAGGCTAAATTGTCTGAAAGATATTTTGAAGGCGTAGAAAAGTGTGGACATGAGTATTTTAACGAAAACCGAAGAAAAAAACTAGTGAAGTGGTATGAGTCGTTAGCAAAATGTGGATTTGCATTAAGTCCTGATATCTTAAGCACAGTTAAAAAAACCGGACAAGTGCGAGTCGGAGGCCTCCGCACCATCGTACAAGATTTAACACTATGTACTTTTTATTATGTTATTATTTTTTTATTTGTATTATTTGTTGTTATAGCAGCTATAGTATTACTCACTCTTTGAAAATTTCATGTGTCTACCTATTACGGTTCAAAAGATACAGCGGATTGTTAAGGTCTAGCAAAAAACGTCGAAAAAATCACGATTCTTGTATGGGGGCCCCCATTTAATTTTTAATTTAATTTAATTTTTATTTTTTGTTGTTATAGCGCCAAATGGAAAAACACACCCTGTAAAAATTTCGTCTATTTATTACACTGACAGACCGACGGACAGCGGAGGCTTAGTACGGGTGCGAAACCCAAAAAATGAGCAAGACGATGGCACGAATACATCCTTCAAAAATAGGCGACCAGGGCGAAACAGGTATGACCTATTCCTGAGATGCAATCCAGAGCTAGCACATACCCAGAGATAAGTTTTCCGAAGAGGTTATTCGAAAGTGGTTAGATGAGCTAAAAAATTATATAAAGAAGAAGAATGCAGGAGACATATTTGAAGAAACAGTTGTTTTTTCCTACGTACGACCACCTAGAGATGTAGTCAATAGCCATTCCAAAAGACTGGTTTTTAGTTCGGTCTGATTCAGGCTGCACGAGAATATACCGCGAATGGAGTTAATGGTTACATGGTTAATTACTGAACAAATTAAAAAACATGCGAACTTTTTTGTTGACAGCCACAGTTTTTCAGACAAACGGAATAATTTTATACGCACTCGCTCCTAGTACAATACATATGCTACAACGAACAGATAATAATATTTTCAACTAATACTTCATCAAAAGTAACGGGAGTGGTTAAGTGATAATCTTATTTTAAAGAGATGAGTTAACTTTGAAACTTAAGCGCATGGATTTCGACGCGATCACTTTGCACAACCGAGGAAATTATCCAGATTGTTATTCAATGAACATTCAATCTCGTTTAACACATGTGACATTCCCTCGAGTGTGTGTCAAAGGAATAAGCGAAATCATCGGCAAAACTATGGATGGGATTAAAAGTAAGGGAAAACAGATCATTGAAAATTAAGAGGAAATACGGAGAGATAATAGAGCCCTGGGGCACACAGGCATTTATAGGGTAAGCATTAGATGTAACACCATCTAGGCGGCTAGATCAAAAACTTCCAATCCATAATAAAAGTAGAGAGGGAAAGCAAGAGCTACAAAATTGGCTAAAAATTATGTTGAACTACATATAGCTTTAATACAAAAATTTACTTTATTATTCTAATTTATAAAACGTTCAATTCCATTTTTTTATATAATTACTTCTTGATTTGTCCCTTTTAATTTAATGAAATTTAACAAATGCTGTTATGTAAAACAACACAGTTTGAATTGAATTACATAATTTTAATCTGAAAAATGTTATGTTACTGTGAATTATATCAGAACTTATTAGTTTTTAATGGCTTTTCAAATCAGGAAGAACAAAAACGTAATAAAGTCGTATCTTTCAAAACGACATTTATTTAACACCCCCATATAAAAGCCATTTTTATAACTTTTTTTAACCTGGAAGCGAATTGGCACCTTGGTGGACGCAAACTGGTTTCGACTGAATGCAAACTGGTGATTTCAATTATTATGCAGACTAGGTAAATGATTTGAGTTTTTAATTTAAATTAAAAGATAAATATTCAGCTTACTATTCGTCGTCTGAATTCTTGTTTCGGCCATACGCCTTCAACCTAGTTTCGAGAAAAACGCATTTGAAGTTGGACCTTTATTATTTTCAAATTTACGCGATAGGTTTTTTTTAAATTTTTGTCATAGTTTTAGTGTTATATGGAGGTTCTGTACACAGAGTGTCATCAATTTTCTCGTTATAGAAGATAAGATACAGTACTTAATAATGAACCTATTTTTTTCGAGGTTGGCTATATCCCATACACCGAAAAAAAGTTTCGCACAGTGTATGATATGTCCGATGATGAGTCCGAAACAAGAATTCAAATTTTTTTCTGCAAAATGTAACGCATTTTGAGTGTTGTGTCAGATTAAATAGATTATTTTCATATATTTTTCCCAACCTAAAATATTTAATTTTTTTACAGTTTTGTTAAATGAAAAAATGGGACAAAATCAAATCTGAAACAATATTTTATATTGAACAAAAAATATATTATTTTCACATTTCAGATAACTTATTGTTCTAATATTCGAAGTGAAGCACTCGTAATATCGTTTCCAGACCGCCCAGAATGACCTTCCGTCCATATACAGCAATATGTGATTTTTTTTTGCTTTGGTAAAATTAAAGTTCCAGTTAAATTAAATGTATTTGGTTTTCTCTAATAATAGAAAATAGAAGCATTTCCCTTTGGTAGGCCAATAACCTTCTGAAGATCGTAACATATGATTGCATGTGTTGGATCAATATTACTACGGTCAACATATCTATCTGCCTTACAGGCCATCTTTTCTTTTTGGTGTTGCTCATGCACTAATTTATCCACTCCTGTCGGATTTATTTTAAACAAGTAACATTTATCGCAAATGTCTTTCTTCGGTTTATGGAAAGCGATGTTAAACTCTGTATTAAAATTTTTTCTATATATTGTTTCCGTGACGATATTGCCTTCATTTTGATCAATATACATTTCATACATTTTTGTTAAACTTAAATCCTGTTCCAAGTACATCTTTTGGCTTGTAGATCGACAATAGTGCGACTCCACAGTTTTAAAACTGTTGATGTGTTTTCTAACACTATCCAATTGTTCTGAGGATGTCGACTTTTTTGCGTATCTCTCTTTTTGTCTCTTCAATGGACAACCAGTAGCCTTATCCATCAACTTTGTGAAAAAATAATAAATTCTGGCTTTATTAATAACCAGAGTATTCAAGAAAAACGTTCTACAGACTCTATGAATATGACCATTTGATTCTAAGTGATATTTAAATGAGAAGGTTTTGTTGAAGATTTGGACATATCCATATGATTTTATACATACTTCTATTACAAGCCTATGGATATGGACTAAACAAGTATGGAGAAAAAAAATCTATTCGTACATATCCATAATAATTACACATTATATTGTTAAAACGTATGAACATGGATGGAACATAAAAAAAGCATTTAATATTTAATCGTACATATCCATAAGTTGGATATATCGTTATGATTTAACCATATGGATATGGACGATACAGCAAATTATTACGTTTTCGCCTATATCCTTAAAAATGGATATGGACTAAATAAATTTAGGTATGGATATGGACTAAATATAATAAAATATATATCAGTCCAAGTTCGTTGTGCATGGACATGACCGAAACAAGAAAATAAAATAAAAAGTGCGAAAATTGTATGAATATTTTGGACATACGCCAAATTTTTGGATGTGTCCGAATTTACTCGAAAAAAGCTTTCGAAAAAGTGGATATGGACGAAAGTTGTCACTGAATATACCAGAAAGTAATAAAGATAGATAAAATCCGATTACAGATTCTGAAAGATCGTGTCCGAAAACTATATAAAGCATTCCTAACAACTCAAAAAATGTAAAATTGGCGTATGGCCGAAACAAGAATTCAGGCGACGTATTGTCTACAAAAGTTTGAACATCGACATTAAGTAAATTCTACCAAAAATCTTTTTTGGAAGGATGGCATTTCCTTAAATGAAAGCGAATTGGTACAGTCATTGAGTTACAGGTTTTTTATGTATAAGTAGTCTTACTTTTTTTCACGCCTTTTTACTTTTTGTGCAACCAAAATTTACCCTTGCTCAAGTAAAAGGCTCCATAGTCTTAACATTGCGATTATTCGCTTAAGATTCGTAAGTTTCCATTCTTCTATGGATCTTGAATTCCTTTGTCTTGTGAAAAGCTTTTCAGCCCTTCCCTGCACACGGTGCAGTTTTTCAATAAGCGATAGATGGTAGCTCCTAAAATATGGATAGCTACTCCAAGCTAATTATCACTAATACGCTGCATAAGAAAATTGGATACTATTGCAGGATGCTGTACAATGCAGAGTAGTGAACGCGGGTGACTATACAGAATTGTTTTATGGCATTAAATTTTATCTGTCTTTGGATATTGTTAAAATCATTCTTGACTTCAACGATTAATGCGTACTTAGTGGTACAACTAAAACTGCCATGCCAATCACAAAAGTTGGCAGAAAACAGTTGAATTGCTCTATTTAAAAAAAAATAATAATAATAAAAAATAAATTTTCCAGTTTGTTCCAGAATAACAAAAAAAAAGGTGTACGAAATGTAATGTAGGGTAACTTTTTTCATGTCATACGTTTTTATGTCACTCAATTTTCCCCGTAAAATTATCTCCTAAATCCCTCGATTCAGGTGAAGATATTCGTTGTAAAAAGTTTTCTATAGCAACAAAAACGCAAAATGTTTGGTGAAATTAGGGTTTCTCTGTGCTTATTCCTTATTCATTATGTCAACATATTCCAGACAAGAAAAAAGGGATTAGGTTAGCTAAGAACCTATATACATACATATATTCAAAGGTATACAAAACTTTGGTCCTAATTTTACTGTTATTCTCCTTAAATCAACCATTTCGGTCGGGTTGTGACCTGAACCGCCGCAAAAAGGGATGACTTTTATAGAAATAAATATTTCAAGAATGCGGACCAGGATACCTTTTCAATTTATGACTAAGACTAAGAGGAGAGTAGTTTGATAAATAATAATTTAAGAGGTTGGATAAAAACGGAAAATGTCATAAAAAATAAAGAGTGGGAGAGAGAGAGATAGAGAGAAAAACTTATTGTTTTTTTTGTTTGGCAGTCAAGCGGTTTTTTGTTTAGGGACAATACTGGTATATTAAAGTCAAGAAATCCAATAGGCGATGGGTTTTCTATGGGCGCTGTTCGAGTCATATTTAAATAAATGGAAAATTACTGAATATCAGGTTTGACCCTTTGCGTGCTCTATCTATAGTAGATGCTAAGGGGGAAAGACTTTAACCCTGGAAAATTGTAAGGGCTTACAAAATAAGGAAACCTTTCAGGGAATAAAGTGTCCGACTAATAGTTATCCTTTTCAATAAACTTGAAGAAAGCAGGGATATATACGGAGAAATAGACCCGAAACCTTTTGTGCTATATCTACTCACAGTGCACCATAATCCCACAGATATCCGTTTCAGTAAATACAAATAAAGGGAATAAACTATCACCCACCCACCATTCCCTGGGTCCTTGGGCATACGTAGCAGGTCCTCTTCATGAAAGGGATGATGTTTTCCAACAATACCTCTGTACAGACCAATGGAGTTTAAATGGTCTTTACAGCCCCCCCATTATGTTACAACCCTCGTTCATTTGCTACAAGCCTCAGAGCTGAAGCCAGCCAGGGACCATTTATCCATGCGCTGAATATTACCAAAGCACCAGCCTCTAGCCTCTAGTATCCTTTCATTATGTGTAGCGCCGGGTTGATACTTTTATTTTATTTTTTTTTGTGCTGTTTTCGTTGTAGCTGCAGTCCTTTTTTGTGTCTGCATCTATACGTGAATTTGGTATTTCCCCCTTGATAAAATAATTTTTGGTTTTGGCTCCTTTTGATACAACCCGGGAGGAACTTCTATTTTCTATTCCCTCGCGTGTGACATTGTGCGGCAAAGGACTGGCTTGAACAAAAAGTTTCTTCCACGCATATTGAGTTACCCTGTGGCGGGTGCATGGCAAATAGTTTTTTTTTTCTTCTTTATATTTATTTTGTTCGGTCAAAACCCTCTCGAGTGCATGCCAAGTGATGATGATCGCAACAGATTGCTGGAAAATAGTTAGGTACCTATCAGGATTCATTTTATTGCCGAGGATTAAATTGATTTAAGTCATTAGTTACCCTTGGATTTGTTTGGGGTGGGGAAAGGGGAGAAGGAGTCTTTAGGATAGGAATTACATGCTGCATGAGCCTATGTGCGGGGGCTGTATTGAAATTTGTGATTTACACGAAAGGACTTAACTCTGGGTTGTAATGGTTTAAGTTTTTTTTCTTTTTTCTTACTTGTCTACTTATTCTAGGTTTATGAAAAATTCCGATCTCAAAAAATTTCGACAATTTGGAGTTATTTAATGATTTAACGTAGGATTAGAGAAAGCTCTGTTTGCTAAAATGGAATCCGGAAATATGGGAAAGTCACACTTAAGTACCTCCAGTATTACAAACTGGACCGGTCACGCAAAATGGATGACATTGAAATATCAGAAACTAACTCCTTTTGACAGTCTGGAACTATACCATACATATATATATGTAGTTTACAAAAAAGCTGCCATACTAAAGTCAAAAATTCTAATGCGGTTGGATTAAATATTTTTAGAATTTTAAAGTGCAAGGGGGTGGTGAAATCAACTAATAAAAGAATCCGAAGAAGCTTTATGGAAAATAATTAAGGAAATTCGAGATAGCTGACTTGACGTCATAATATTATAAAATAAAAAAAGAAACCCCTGTTAAAATAGACCAACTTTCATGGTACTAAAATCACAATAAGAATTAATTTTAACTCCGTTGTATATTGGACTACTGTGGATACAGGCTTTTCTGGGCTGTTAGAGATCTCTATAAAATAATGTTCAAATTCAAATTAGGCGGTAAACTATATACTTATAAGAAGTGACTCACGAATAAGGGTGGGGGAAACAGGAGAAGCAGTGATCGGATAAGAAAACGACACCATCGACACATTTGTTGCTATCTTTATAAAGTGTTCGTCATGTTTATTCGTGGTAGTCTACCAACTCCTTCAGTTGAGTTAAGTAACTTTGGTCTTCTTAGTAGGAGTCCCTATGAATCCTATGCCTTGGATTCAGATTGATCAGATATTTACGACTTTGTATTTTTATACAACATATAATTGGAAATTAGAAATTAAGCAATAAAATATCACGGCATGGGATTCAACAATCTTAGGGATGATGATGGTATAATTCTCTGGTCAGTTAGGTATGGTGACAAACTTTTTCTTTGAAATATTCTTCTTCTTCCCCTTTCTTCTTCATCTTCTTTATTTTCGATTGGACATCTCACCTGTATTAATAAGCCATGAATTTTGTAACTGACTTTGAATGTTCATAGTTAATTCGACCAGTAAATTATCAGTATAAACTAGTGTTCTTCTTTCTTAATGTCTTTTTCAATGGTCTTACAACTCCTTGAAGAATACTTCATATTCTGACGTGAAGTCGTTTTTCTATGTAGTCGTACCTGCGTTATATAATTTCTATAAACAATAGTTGTGTAATTGTAATAATTGATGAGATATCTCAAGGGTCTACATTGGGTACATTACTCTTCCAAATTATCATTATGATTTACATACATTTAACAACAGTTTCTATCGTAGTGCTGTATTGAACTGTCCTCCCCTAGGTATGTACGTAATTTATATTTATGGTGTAACTCTCTCCTTTTATCTGCGTGCTCCATCAGTATGTGAAGGAGATTGTCAGCCAAACATCTTAAAGTAATTTTTTCTCCAAAGTTTTTATCGTTGAGTAATTAATTAGTTAGCAAAATAAAAAAACAAACATCCTGAGCAATAAAAATTGGCATTAAATGTATCTTTTCTTAGACGAAACTTTTGGAAACAATATTATATGCATCAGATGAAAAATTTTTGTACTTTGTTTTTTATAAAAACTTCCTAGTATTCTCTTTTGGGAGCATAAAAGGAAAAATCCCTTCAGCAAATATTATAAAGATAAAATCAGTCTAATTATAGTAAAAAGTGAGAAATTTTTAGTTTCCTAAGAGCGCTACAGGATTAATCGTGAGATGATCACATATACATCTGGAAATAATGGAGGGGAATAAATATCTTCACCCCAAAATCACAGTTTTATGAATATTTTTCATGTAAATTCGTAAGAAAATATGTGACTCGATTGAAAATCCCATTATAAAAGGAGAACGTAAGTGCGCATTACTTATCGACGCTATTTTTGGCTATTATTTGCTGCATACCTTGTTTTGGGTATACAGTGCACAGATTTTACAACATGAACACCATGTGGGGTAGCCTTTCGGAGACTCCTAAGAAAACTATTTTAATAATAATTTCATCCTCGATATGAATTTTCTGCGTGTCAAAATTTTCGTGGGACACTTGCAATTATTAAACAATTATTAAATTCTTAAAGGCACATCATCAAAAACTAGAAAAATCATTCAAATTACCGTTCGCCAGAAAATTTACAACATTATTTGACGAGTAATAAACACGATCGGTGAGAAGACATGCAACATAATTCTTTATTACAAAATTCTTTAAATATAAATAGAATAATGCAATATAATAATGTTTATTGCCAGTAACCGTAAGGAAGATTAAAAAATCTTTTAAGTAAGTACCTACTATAAGTTAACAGCGGGAAAAACAAATTTAATAACTAAATTATACAAATATTATGTCGGTTTGATAAAAGGATTGTATAAAAATATGTAAGATAAGTATATAAAGATATAAAATAAAAAGAATAAAACTAGTGATAGCAAGAGCAACCAGTGAAATAAAAAGTAAAAAATTTAAAAGAAAGTGAAGCAAAAACGAAGTGAAATATATAAATCACAGAATGATATTGCATTAATTGGTATTTAATGTCTTTTTGAACGCACTGACGGAGTGCGCCTCCTAAACTGATCCAGGAAGTGAGTTCCAAGCTCGAATAATTCAAACAAAGTAGGAATTCTCCATCACTAAGTGTACAAAACGCAGAACCAAGAAACGATGGGACAGCGAAGAGTGTAATTGCTGCAAGTGACAACTCAAATACTCAGGTTTTTTAAAACACCTGAGCTTGTTGAATAAAATTAACGTAATTTTAAGTAGATGAATACGTAGTGAACCCAACCATTGTGCCTCGATAGGATAAATCACGATCAAATCTTCTTAATTTATAGACAAATCTGATGCATTCGTTAAATATCCTAGACAGACTGTCTCTATAATGGCTTAATCTTTAATTACATGGAGTCAAACGTGCAGTGTATCACACAAAAGAAGTCCATCAAGGACCCATTTGCAATATTTCACTTCATTTTTATATGGACCAAATTTTCATCAATTTAGTGAAATTGCAGTAAAAGTGCCACCTACTGTCATTAAAATGAACTGAATTGATTCGAAAGTGGAAAGTTTCTCCAATAAAGTTAGAAGTGACAGCCATCAGCTGATCATGAAAGAAATTTCTTTGCCACTTTCTCTTCTCTTTTTGGTCTCTTTCAATAACAGAAATTGTCTTCAACTAAATGCCTTACAACTACAGTAAATACTCACAAATTGAGAAATTGTCAATGACATTCAAACGAAATAAATTTCGTCCATAGTCTGTCACCTTTTCATTTCTTTGAAATGTCTCAATTTCAAATTTAGTCATTATAGACACAGTCTGTATGTTCTTAAAAGGTTACTACCCAACGTAGGTAAGATTACACTGCCCATATGTAAAATGGGGTAATAATAGCCCGCAAACTAGCTTTAAGCGAATTTCAGTATCCAGAATGCCAGCAGATAACCAAACTGTGCGAAGTCCAGCATAGTCCTTTCTAAGAATTGTGTTGTAGTGTCATATTCACAGCGTTTCATGCACCACTCCTAAAATGGAAGCTTTATGCTCATATTTCAAATTGATACAATTCAGTAATACGGCTGGAAAATCACAAGAATCCATAGAATTCAGGGTAAAAGCTGGATACTTAGATTCACCTGGATTAAACGTGAGATCATTTTCACTAAATCCAAGTTCGGCACAGTCATCCATTAATATCATCAGTCTGCCAAAGTACCTACAACTGTACATATAAATGGACACTTTGTAACATGGTTGAACTAGGTTGCAGGTAAGCTTTAGAGTACGCCAGGGAAAGTGGGTAGTCCAACGATGAGAAGACGAATCATGCTCTACTCGGACACAACATTGTATTGTCAGGGTGAATGGATTGTCCAATATAAATGATACATGTAATTTTATGTTAACTCCAATGGTTGTTTATTAGTGTCACCAAAGCCCTAATACAGTTGAGCTAGTCTTGACTGTTTAACTATTACTTAACTAAAAAGAATTCACTGTATTTCTAATTTATGTGCTAATTATCCAGTTCATTACTTATGTATCTACAGCTAATTGTCAAATTCAAAGATATCACTGGTTCACTTCTATACTTATGGTTAATTCTTTCACTTCAAATAGATCACTGATCCACTTATACCTATGGCTGGTTGTCGAGTTCAATCCTGGGAATATTATACTGCGGATGTTCTCGTATTTAATATTCCGGGTGGAATTATATATCTCTGTCACGGGTCTATACACGAGTGGTCTCGTATTCACTGGAACACAAACCTCGGTAACTAGGATATGGATGCTCTCATATTCACAGAGTTATATTGGATATACACACATCTCGGTAAATAGAATACACGGTCTCGTATTTCCTGGAACAGATGTGGATAAACACACGTCTCGGTGAATAGAATACGGATGCTCTCGTATTCGCTAGAGGAGATGTGGATATACACACACACCTCAAAATACAGAACACTGATGGTCTCGTGCTTCACTAGAAATAGACATGAATATACACACGCCTCGGCGGTTAGAATATGGATGGCCTCGTACTCACTGGCGGAGATGGATGTTCACACACCTCATTATATAGAATACGGATATTTTCGTGTTTACTAGAGTCAGTCAGTTAGATGGATGGTTTAACCTATCTAGACTGGCGGATGGTTGGAACGATGTACACTCTCAACAAGCCTTTGATCTGGCTTAGCAGTCGCACTGCAAGATCTTCTTGGGTTGACTGGTCAAGATCAGTGTAGCTGGTTGGTTTAAGCCAGCAATCACCCGGTGAGCGGCTGATCACTAGTAATATATGTCTGCGCGTGACTTTGTACATCATATATTACTAGGTGTCGTTTAGACGTATGGTGTATAGATGGAAAGGTTTGTAATGAAGGCCACTTTCAGTGTAGGCTGAAATGGACTTTGGTACAGCTTGCACCTTCAACATTCCGTGTTAGATCGTTAATGTATAAGCTAAAGACTAATGGATCCAGAACGAAGCCCTGGGCAACCCACGATTTACTAAAAAAACAAACAAAACATCCGAGTGGGCATTACAGACATTCACAAATTGCAGGCGATTTGTTAGAAAGCTTTCCACAAGTCGTACTGCAGATGAAGAGAACCGAAAAAGCGAGGTTAGTTTCTCAAGTAATTTCACATGATTGATGCCATCAACAGCTTTTCCAAAATCTTACAACACTAATATACAGAGTTCAGTCCTATCCATCCGCATACATAGTTAACAAGTAGATGCTTAGTGGGTTGAAGATGCACTTCTTTCCTATAAAATATTTTTCATTTCTGACCGAGATTTATTAATTGCTTCAATATTGTCTAAATCGAACCACCCTGTGTAAGTTGTGAGGTGAAGAAAAAAAAAATTTTATTTTACGTTTTATTTCCAAAAACGAAATTACTCATAATCATAGAAAAATTTATTAAATGCCCCGGCCACAGACACTTCAAATCGGTGGGCAAATCGAACAGTTACAGGTTTTGCTTAATACTAACACATACAAGTTAGAGATTAAACATATAAAATTAGCAGAACAAAAGTATATAAAAACATTAGAAAGTTTAGAGCTGGTGTATAAAGTTTAGAGTTAAATGCTAAGAACTAGAGTTTCAAAGGTATGACTGTAAATATATGTATATTTATAAAGTAAAATAAATATAAAACAAATATATATATACTTTGTTTTGTTTTTTACGTGTACTACTACATCATCAACTTATAACATGAACAGTCAGGTACATCAAAATTCAAATTCCAGTTCAATAATTTATTCAAGTTATGAATTTAAAAATAAAAAGTACTAACAAAGAGAGCACATGCCTCGAGTACCTCAAGTAAATAACAAATTTATTCAGATTTAAAGTATATTAAAAAATAACCTATCGTTTCGATTCAAGTACCTCGAGTTATATTATTTGAAATACACCTACTTGTAAGTAGTGCCAAAACTATAAATTAAAATTAACATTAAATTAAGAATACCAGTAAGGACTCATATGACATTTTTGACTTGTCACATGAACAAATACCAGGTAATTACTCCCACAGCCGTAACCCCATGAGAACCACAGATAGTGCAAGTTCGTATTACTTGTGCATAGCTATATAGGGTTATAATACCAAAAACGAAGTACCACACATATTAAAAATTAATTAAGGATTTGCATCACCGGTCATTCATCAATCACAAGTATTTTTACTCCTTCCTTCTCCCACTATTCCACACTATTTCAATATTGTTTTCCCTTTATATTCCTCTATATATCAGATTCTCGATTCACTCAATCATCTAAGTATAAAACTCAATTATTACTAACCAAAGGACAGCCCACCTACGGATCCAAAGCCTATTGCGAATATATCGAAGAAAGATGCTCTTGGGCAAGTTTCTTAAATTTGAGAAGGGAGTCAGATTGTCTCAACAGGCTAGGTAGGGAATGCTAATTCACAGCTCCCACCAGAAACACGCTTTTACTACCGAAGTTAGTCCTTAGTCTAAGTAGCACAGTTCTGTAGGAATTATGACGAACATCACAAATATACCAGAGAGTATTCAGATCGTACATTATCTGGAGCGGTTCTTGAAGATGGAGCTTAGTCCGCGGTGCAACGTGCGAATGACGCCTTATTTCAAATACGTTACGTAGGCAGGCCTTAAAAGAATGCTGCAACTTGACCAGGTACAAACTTTACAGAGGAAACATAGCAGTATTGGGGTAGAAAAATAAAAGCAGCAGCAGCACCAAAGCAGAGAAATGACGTTTCCGAATCGAAGTAAGGAGATGGTGGGACACAGAATAGAGAGGCCGAAGACCGAAGTAAATCCTGGAATAGACCAAGTTGACATGAGTCTGCCAATTAAGCTTTCTGCCAAATTTTTTAATATGAGGGTTGTTGATTAGGATGGTATGTTCGAAAAGTAGAAATAGGGTGAAGGGAGTCTAGTGGGATTTTTGAGCACCACCCGCTGATTCTGGCCAGAATAGCATTGAGTTCTATGAATACTCTTGTTATATCCGGACTAGGAGCAGCATCAGAGATCTGCAGATCGTCGGCATATATGTATGTAGGTGAAAGCTTACATTTGCAAAGGGGGAAGTAATATTGTTAATAAATAACGAGAAGGAAAAGAGGCGCTAATACTGCACTCTGAGGGATTTCAGTTTAAAACCAGATCTTCGGCCGTAACTGCAAACAATCAGGGTAACTAGTACACAGAAGTGGAAAATTAAAAAAAGGATTTGAGCTTGTGGATCAGCAAGTCGTACGAAATAGAGTCAAAGGCTCTCATGAAATCCCAAAGGACATGTATTACCTTTTAGTCCTCGTCGCAGAACGCACGAATATTGTTCGTCTGAAGCCCGACTGGTGAACTATTAGCATACCCCCGGAGTCGATATATGCCTGGACTTGCTCCCTGATTATCATCTCAGATAACTTAGAGATAGATATGGATATGGACCTCCAATACGATAGGTGAAGAGGATTTGGGGATATGTATTATCAACCCGGTCTTTCAATATGTAGGAAAATGTAAAAAGCCTACTGGACTAATTTCCGGGAGAATGTTGGAAATAATAATTTTCAGAAATCTAACTCGAACCTCGTACAATCCAATCGCGTTTTATTACTCTCCCCATCCCCACCCATATGACTTAAGTACATAACTTTCTAGCTATGGCAATTCAAAAATTCATACCCCCTCTTGTACTATCGGATAACACTTAAATACACATTTTCACATATAATCCAAATTTTTATAAAAGTTAGTATCTTCAAATTATTTGGAAAAAAAGAAAAAACACAAAATCAAAAATAATTTTCTAATACAGAATTGAAGTCGACAACTTTAATTTTCAAACCTAAATCCTTGATGATATTTTGTAACGCTCAACATGTACCTAGTAGAACTTATCTGTGCAAATTACAGAGTTGCAAACCCTCTCGAGGATGACTCTATACTTATATGCACAGCGATATGACAGATATACATATATTCAAGAATCCTGAACAAGGACTATGCAGAACTATAGGTTATATACCGCTATAAATATCTGCACGACTGTGTAGTAGGACTTCATTTGAAAAATCACAATGCGAATGTAATGTAACTTGAATAGCAGTTCTCTCTCTTCGAATTGGTATTCAAAGTCCTTTTTATCTCACCTTGCCCCAACCCAATCTGTTAGGCTACCACCCAGCCAGCCTCCCACACACCCTGTGACTGTTGACATTAGAAATCGAACAAAGGAAGAGCTTTAGGCAATGATAGCAACATATCGTTCTTCTTCGTCGGACTCGTCCTCTTTCATTACATAAGACATCTTTTTGTGTAACTTGTCTCGTTTGTTGTTTTTCTTTTCTCCATCTTGGGACGCTCACCATTTTCTTGTTAACCCCCCCTCCCCCCCAGCCGCCCATCCTTCCATAATTCCAACTTTTGAGGGTTCTTTTATACTATTCAGTTTCAGTCACAATCAGACGCGCCCACCCCTCTCCATTCCTCCAACCCGCTTTGTCTATATTTATAGAAAATTGACTTGCAACTTTCGAAGGCGAGATAGTCAGTCGTCGTTCGTTTCTCGACATCTTGGCCGTTCATTTAAGCTTTTACAACCAGGACACGTTCCATTGTTACACCCAAACAATAAGCGATCGATCTCATTTGATGTAGAGAAAAAAAAACGGAAAATGGTGGGCGGTAGCAATGAGTGGGGGAGGGTGAAAACTCATGGAAAAGTGGAGGAGTTTTATATTGTGAAGAAGAGACAAAATAAAAAGTCGCCTGAAAATATATGTGTTTTGGCAGAGGGGGACGGGGGTGGGGGATGAATATTTAAAACCGAGGCAGAGAGTTAGTCCGTAAAGCGAACTGGAAATTTATGATGAACATACATTTGTACGTGGGTATATATGTTGGTAGATGTTGTGTACCATAACTCCTTGGAGAAGCGAACTTAATGCGATGTTAAAGGATGGTGGAATCCTTTTATTTAAGTGCTTTTTATCGAATCTAAGGAGACTTAAATCTTTAGAAATTATTCAACATCGAAGAAAATCAATTCTGGGGGAAAATGAAAGTTTTATGAATAAATTAAAATTTTATTAGGATTTGTTTTCTTTTCTTTGACTAGATAAAAGAATTTGTATTTGAGTTATGTTGCAGTTGCAGTCCTAGTTATTAGTCCTTTGAGAGATGTCACTACATTCCGTATAATCAGTAAAATTACAAGAACCAACCACTTTGTAAACCTAGTAAAATTAATTACGAAATTCGCGTCTAGTAACACTTTGCTAAAGATAGAAAGGCTTAAGTTGGTAGAGTTTTGTTGTTGTAAAATTATAAAAAACCATAAATTTAATCCGTCTGATGTCAATTTGCAATTTATCAACACCAAAAGGGGGTAAATTTAGAGGAAAATGAAGAAGTCCAAAATAAGCTGGAGGAAAAAAGAGATTAATTTTCCGAATGAACACTCATAATGTATGATGGATAATGGATTAGATAAGCTTTACTTTCAGAGTCTACGTTGTTTTTTTAGGCTTGCCATAAACGGACTAGCTACCTGATGCCGAAGAGATGAATCCTACAAGCAGCACCAGAGTTGCAGCTGATCTCGTTGCTGCGACTGCTTTCACGCTGTTCTTCAAGTGCCTGCTTACTCCCATTGCTCTAGCCTTCCCAACGGAATAGCACCCGTTTAGGTTATTATAGGGGGAATCTGGACTGAAGAAGTCTATCCATCCACCGGATCGACGTTACAGCAGCTACCCCCGTGGATGTCAAATCTCCATTAAGATGACTTGATGTTTTCAAATTAAAACAATTTCAGGTGTAGAAATTAGTCAGTCGCAAGCTGGCTGATTATCGAGGCAGTGATTGACCAGTAGCCACGTCAAGCTATAACAGCCTCATACTTCAAGCAGGCATTCAAGCCGTCGTAGTTTCCTGCCACAAGTATCACCGTCTTCTACCTACCATAGAAGACTTAACATTGTAGACGCTGCCACAACAAACTTGAACTAACCCAAATGTTTATATGCAAACGAAGTCTGCTGAATAAATTTGCTCATCTTGAATTAGACCTGCACACTTTATGCTGGATACCAATTTTAAGCCAAAACAGTTTTTTTCCTCATGTTATTCCATTCCAATACAGCAAACAATTTCATTGAAGCCATAAATACAGTTAGACCATGAAGACTTAATGAATTTTGATAAGATCGAAAGCTTTATCTGCAGTCAAGACAAAATAAATACGACCTGATAGATTTTTGTGGCAAAAAAATTTAAATCTGTGTTTACTTATCTGTGCTATCACGAGAGTGAGAGAGAGGGAGAGGGAGAGAGAGAGAGAGAGAGAGAGAGAGTGAAAGGGCGATAGACAAAGAAAGAGAAAGAGAGAAAGTGAGAGTTTCCAACTAGGTGTACAAAATTGCAAAACTTCTATGAAGAGTAGATGGCTCAATGATAGCAATCTATTCACAAATTTTCTTACCGATAACAGCGTTGTTTTAGCATTGTTGCAAATTTAATTTTTATTTTTCACTTAGAGCCTGTTTAGATGGGTCTGCCGCACGTAACTTGTTGGTAGGATGAAGGTCGGGGGCAGGAATGAAGTGCAACTTAAAATTCACATGCAACACAGGCAGGTCTTGAGGCAGCACGATTTTTATTGTGCATTATGAGTCAGGTGATCATTCCAGTTTCAAGCATTGCATTGTGTAGTTGTTACTTTACATGATTTGTCGATGTATTTATTCCACCGACTGAAGGTAGCAAGGGCAGCAAGTTGACTGATGTAATCATGAAAAGCACTTTGATGCACCTCAAAACACACTTTATACTGACCCGCCTAAACAGGATCTTACTTAAAAGATTTAGCAGGCAACGACCATTTGAGCTTGATTTTTCCTGCCTATTAACTTCACATGACCTCTTTTTGTCTATTTCTCGTTCAATATTTTTGACAGGCTTGTGGAGTACGTTCGATGTTATAATTGTCTTCTCTAAGTTATGGAGTAGCTAATAAGCATAACTCTTGGATAGAGCTGGAGTAGCTTAATAAAAAGCACAACTCCTGGGATTGATTTAGGAGTATCTATTAAAGCATAACTCCACCAAATGAAAAGACTAAATGCTTTGCCTAAACTGCTGAACTTCCACTGTAGAACTCCAATCTATTTTATTCTCTTCGCTTACTTATACATAACATTGGTATTTATTTCCTATACTTAATTTATCTTACTCCGCGTATTACTTATATTGATAATTACGTTTGGGTCATATGCGAGAGATGTAATACAAAGAATTGCTGATGGCACACATTTATGCATGAGGCGGCTCGAGCAAGCATGTATATTGCATTTGATGTGGGTCAGTGCTAGGTTTATTGTTGACCATAAATGTGTGTCAATTGCTGTTCGATGAACTATGTTTTTGTTACGTTTGTGGTTTCAATGATTGCTTATTGCTATGCTGTATATATGTATATCACAGGCTCGTTCTTGGCTTCAAGAATCCGTACAGTATACTTATGTAGCTTATACTTGGAACATTTGTTTCCCACAAAAAAAAAAAAAAAAAAAGAGGAAAAAACGTTACTAAAATTAAATTTAAGAGGGTGACTGAAAGAGATAAAAATCAAACAACAATTGAAAAGTAAAAAAAGAACAGGTTATTCAATGTTAATTTAATAAACTGTAGATGTTCAGAAAGATAAGGTCATTTAAAGACCAACATCTTTATACGTGTAGGTGCCATGATCGAGGGATTAAATATAGATTCGTTCATGTATTTCTGATTCGTAAATCGCTTTTGTGTTCTTTGTTATTTGATCTAAATGAGTTGCCCCTATGCCAAACCTAGCTCAACAAATTGATTAAAACGTACATTATTGATTCCATACATGACCTTTTAACCACCTATATATCTCCTTATAAATATACTTATGCATACCTCTGATTACTGCCTCCCATAAAGGAGAATTGCTAAAGTCGTCCGTCCATTTTATCAAAATCCAGTACCCTAATGTTCCCCTAAATATTATTTTATCAAAGTCAAGACTCTAACTAAATTACTGTTTTGCACCTGAAAATAGTAGATTCACACCATTTTATCAAAACTCTTGATTGCTTCCTAAATATCTCTTAAATGAGTACTCCCTAAATACCTCCTACATATCACTAAATTGGTTTTACCCTATCCAGCTAAATGATTTTTTCGCGCCTAAAAATAATATATAAATAAAAATTAAAATTAAATGTTAGCTCGTCATTATCCCCTAAAATTCCTTTAATGAGTTTTTCAATGTCGGCACTTAGTTAAATATAGCTTTCTTGCATCTAGAAACGATAGATTCAGCCCATTCACACAAAATAATTAGGTACGCTCGCTTTTAAGATAAAATTTACAAATAGTATAGAAGAATCGCTCTTATATTAGTGTTACCCCTTCTATGAACTCTTTTATCCCTATTAGCACCCATACGTGGTCAATGCTCTGATCTAGTCTGATTCCTGCACGCAATGCTCGCGCTGCACACCGAGCACATCCTCTTACCCTTCAAATTACTTTCGGTCGTACAGTAAAATTCCGTGCTGCTTTTTTTATCCCGAACAGTACGAATGTGGAACAGTTTACCATCTAAAATAAAAATGAATATTTCGAATATATAAATGCTGAATTCTGGTGGTTAATTTTTGGAAATTTAAGTCTTAGCTATATGTTTTCGCATCCAAAGGCTGTAAATTACAATTAAAATTACATTATCAGTACTTAAAAACTGTACATATGTATGTCACTGAGAAAAACTTCAGGTGTTATAACAATTATTCGCCGCGTTTGATAACATAGTTAGAGAAATAGTTGTTAAAACAACTCTCTCCTGGTTAGAATATACGAAAAAGCGTTCATTTCCAACGCATCGACAAAAATGCAACCCTTTGCAGTATTTTTTCTCTTCTTACGCATATTCAGTACAAAAGTTTTAAAGAGAATAAACCAAAAAATCTCAACCCTTACTTATTTTTTTTTTTATTGCATATGATTTCATTTACCGAAAATTTTAAAACAGTTCTGAGCATCTTGTAACCAAATTCATTTTTCATTATTTCTCTCCATATTTCCAAATGGCGACCATTTTGAATTTTTTAAATGACACTGTCAAAAGCGATTAGACATGCTGGTTGCATTAAGAACTAGGTTGATAATCGTAAGTTCTTGGCAGCTGCAAATGGAATTAGTGATGCGCAGAGCTGCCAAAGGAGAGTACAAGCTGGGGAAAGGCTGTATACATGCTTCGTGCTGAAAGAACATAGCTATTCCGAACGCTGATGATTATGCCTGTTCATATTGAAGCCTGCACGTATGCAACCTAGTAGTCTTGGCTTGGAATTAGCACTTTTGGTATGCAATAAGATTACTGGTTGTAGTCTCAAGCCTCTCCTAACTTGAAGGGCGGATCATGACCTTCTCGTGGTCAATTACCGTCATTTCATGTGGTCAATTACCGTCATTTCATGTGGTAATATGATTAAGCCCAAACGGAGTAACGAGTCTCGTTTTAGCTTCTGCATGAAGATCCACTGGGAGTACTCATGGCCCCATCACACAAAGCCAGACCAACTGGATAAGCCACATTGCTAACTTTGTACCACGGAGTTGAGGAGACCTGGATACTTTAGTAGAGCTATTCACCTCAACATGGAGAAGGCTCTTCAATAGGAGCATCATGGTGTTTTTAGTAGCCCATATGTAGGCAGAGAGAAAAGGTCTGAGTCTGCATGACTTAGGTGGACATCCTTCTTTGAACAGAGAGTATGTTCTTTGTATAATTGCGCGTCTGAGGATCTGAAGGATGATCGCTTATTAATGTATATGCTTAGATATTTGGCTTTCGGCATGGAGTTGCACTAAGTCAACCGGATGCCGCGGCCCACAGATCGGCAGAGATTTTAGATGGGTCTCGTTTCGACCAGTAACTTCAATGTCAAGCATGTACTGGTATAAACAGGTACTCATTGGGGCAGGATATACTTTATTTAATAAGGGCGGTGATTGTCTAATCCATGCACTAATCCGTGCATTAAGACTGTAGTGGAATTAAAGCTTCGAACTAGGTGTCCACGCTAAATCTTGGCAGAATTTGTCGTATGTTCTTATTTTTTATGGTATTTTTATTAAATAGAATTTTACTAAATTAGTTTATAGAGAAATATTATCTAATTTATTAAAATTTTTTTAAATAAAAACACCGCAAGTTGGTGTTAGTTCCTTTTACTAGGAAAAGGAACCTAAAAGTCCCAGCTCCAAGGTTAAATGGAATTACACTAGAATATTTCAAAGAAGTAAAATATTTGGAAGTAATTCTGGATAGCAAGCTTATCTGGAATCCCCACATTAAAGATAACCAATAAAGCTATGTGGGCACTCAGTTCATACCTAAGGCTTTTTGGAAAAAAAGTGAGATCTGAACCCTAAAAATGCCTTATGGACATCTCAAACTCTTGGACAGGTCAGTCAGCATTAGATACTCCAACATATCTTATGGTCAAAAGATTTTTCTTCAGGTTACCAGGTAACCATTAACGAACGAAACCAGATACACACATAGGGCTCCAGTTCCCATGACGGGCCCATGACTAGTATACTGACGAATCAGGAAGGATGGCAAATCAGGCGCAGAGGTAGCCAGTGCAGAAGTGGAATTCTCCAGTCTGCTTGATGTCTCACATTCCATTTTCAAGCAGAAGTCTATGCTAGAGAGGTTGAAGCTCAGGAATGCATAAACAGAGGATACAAGAACTCCAAGATCTACATATCTTCGAACAGCCAAGCTGCTCTGTCTTCACAAGACTTTGAGTCGAAACTAGTCTGGAGCTGCTACTGTCTAGAGACAACAATGTAACGTTTCTATGAGATCTTGGACATGAAGGAGTGGACGCTAATGAAACAGCGGACTAACTGGCTTAAATCTGAATCGACAGTCTGCATACTGGTTCCTACGTAACATTCTACCAAAAAGCTACTTTGGGAGCTGTATATATGATAGCACAGGGAACTGGATCTCCTCTATCTTAGTACGCCCGGTCCGAGGCACGTAAAAGAATTCTCCACCTCGTCTCCTCTTTAGTCGTGCCAACTAATAGTTCTTAGCAGACAGTCGCTCAAGCTGTTTTCTAATGCAGTCACTAGACATGGATCCTTCGTTATATTTTTAAGAACATAGGCAAATCCGACAGCGAACTGTGTCGACTGTGCGAAAAGGAAGATGAAACCCCGAAGCATGTTATATGTATGTGAATGTACAGTCTTTGCGGGTTTAAGGTTGCAAATTACTGAAGAAATACTAATCTCTCCAAAAAGACTGGATTTTCCTTAACAACTTTAGGGAAAGCACAATAGATCAAGTCTGGTCACGGTATCCCGCATAGTCCCAGTGGCCTAATCAACCCTATTTTTAACCTTACCTAACCTAACCTAAACTATAGAGAAGTAGAAGTCTACTAGACTCTCCTGGTGAAAGATCTAGGAGAAAATCCATAAATCTCTGAACATGGAACTGAAATCTAACCAAAGAAAAAAGATTCGAGTATTTTGTCTTATCGAAGAATGTATTAGTTTTCTGACTATTAATTTCCCTTAACTATTACTCTTCTAAGATACACTGTCAGCTGTCAGTAAAACAGGGTTCTACATTCTCTGCATTATATCTTATAGTCATTATGAGGGCTTTAAGTGACGCAATCATGTCAATGTTGAATATATTTTATCACTTCATTGTCCTCATGTGCTAAAAACCTTTTTTTCTTCGTTTAAAGAAAATTCGGCATTTTACGATTTTCCAATGAATGACATGTTTTTTTATCAAAACAATCTCGATAACACTTGAAGAAATATCGCCTTATCTTCAAGTTACCCCAAACTTCAGTAGAGAAGTCATGTCTCATTCGGAACTATCTCTGCCGTAACTGATAACGGAAACATTATTTCTCGTTTCGTATAAAAACTCATGTTATCACCACGTTTTTTTATCAGGTATAATCTGAAAATCAGTACGCAACTAAATTGTCATTATAAAGCAATAGACTTAGATTATGTCAAGAATAATCACCGCAAAGTCCACTTTTAGGTATAGATCTAATCGAAGTGGTTGGATTAAGATCGAGTCCTACGCGAGCATTTACAGTAGATTGAAATCAAGTGGAAAGATTAAAACGGTAAAAATAGTCCATGGTGGAATAAATTTGATAAATCTGGTTGAGCATTAAGAGAATTGTGGCGATAATATGATTTCTTTTGATTTCTTAATTTTATTGGTCAAGGTCATTTAGAACGAAGTAATAGTATATGATGGTAGCCAGTAAATCGATGCCGAATTTTTGGACAGTCATGCATTAATAACCACACTCTTTATAAAAACCCTCTGCTTCATTAGGGATTTAATAGAAATGAAAAGGTATAGATTAACTGTTTGGATAATATAAGGATATCTCAGCATGGATCTGTTTGATCAAACTAGATCTAAGCGCCTAACCAAGTTTCCGTCATATATAGTAGATAATAGCTTATCACTACTTATTAATTCGATAAAAATGAAGCTAACCTGCCCTAATTCGCAACTCAACTCTAGACCAATGGTATTATAACTTACTAAGATAAATCAATAATTAACTTGACTGGTGAAGAAATTTGATGCAATTAGACTGTCATCAGACTTGAGTTGAAAGAAGTCAGATCTATGTATACATATATTTTTAAGGTAAAACAGTCGATTAAAATGAAAAGAAAATTAAAGCAGTCTTCAACTTTGCCGTAAATAAGTCCCGGTTTCTCACAGTTCCACACATATAGATTCCTTTGTTATGCAACGCAATAAATTGTTATGGAACTAAGTTGTGTGATTAACATCAGACGTAAAGTCCAGACTCCCAGCATGAGCCGACAGATCGCTTGGCGGACAGCGTTGACTGCAGTGTGGCACGCTAGCTCGCCTCGGCTATTAGCGGAGAGTGTGGGGAGGTTCCACGAAAAAACCTGCCGCCTGCCATAATCAAAAAAATATTCGTGCCTATTCACCAAAACGCCGGCACACATTCAGTCCTGAAGGGACCTTTACGTCACTTACCTACATCCAACATTGAAGGCGCAGATGGTATGCCTTTACTGCATGCCCCAACCATCCACCTGACTCTGAGGGCAGATATTTTCAGAGTCCCTTGTAGACCTGTAAAGAGAGACTAGCGAGAGGACCTAGACGACCTTCATGTGAGAGGGCTCTGGGATAGTGAAAGGAGAATAAAAAGTATTTAGAGCATAATTACGTTACAATCGTTCATTTCTCTTTAAAGAACATAGTATTATTATTTTAAATATTACTGTTGAACTCTATTAAGTATTTTTGTGTATAACATATATATATATATACGAACCTACCTACCTATATTATACAGGGTGTTTCCTCCATGCTGGTTCATAGAGCAGGAGGTGATAGTACTCACCTAAACAAACAAAAAATCGTATGGCAGGGAGGGGGCCATATCAACCGTTTCGGAGTTACATGGTGATTAAGAAAAAAAGCTAGTTTTTCACAAATCACCCTGTATCTTAAAAACTAAAAAACTGCAGGGTGTATGGTCACAGTTGGGAGCTCATTGTATGCAGAACTCCATGGTCTTTCGAACGACTGCTCAATCAGCCCCATAGCCCTCTCCCATCAAGAATTATCGTTGTCTAAACTCAAAATTTCGGATTTTCTTACCTTTTTTTTTTAATTTGACCTCTATTATTTTTGCAAAAAGGTCGTTAACATAACTTTTTTTTATAAAAACTGTAAGCTGCAGACTCTCCTCTTTAATATGACCTATTACACCCAATGTGCTATCTGAAGCCCTTTACGAGTTATTAGCTCTAAACCTATTCTAAAACCTATTTTCAAACCTTCTCTCAACGATAATTTGTTCCCTTAGAACGTCATTTTACAAAATATCGTCTAATTTCGGTGTGACCTGAATAGGTTATGAGTTAATAACTGTTTAATGGCTACAGTTAACACATAGGGTGTAATAGATCTCATTAAAGAGGAGAGTCGCTAGTTTACAGTTTTCATAAAAAAAAGTTATATTAATGACCTTTTTGCAAAAATAATATAGGTCAAATAAAAAAAAAAGGTATAAAAATTCGAAATTTTGAGTTTAGACAACCATAATTCTTTAGGGGAGTGCGGTACGGGTCTGGTTGAGCAGTCCTTGGAAAGGCCATGAAGCTCTACATACAATGAGCTCTTAACTGTGACCGTACGCCCTGTACTTTTTAAGATACAGGGTGTTTTGTGCAAAACTAGCTTTTTTTTAATCACCCTGTAACTCCGAAACGGTTGATATGCCCCCCTCCCTGCCATACGATTTTTTGTTTGTTTAGGTGAGTACTATCACCTCCTGCTCGATGGACCACCATGGAGGAAACACCCTGTAAAATTGTTATCTTAGTTTTTTCTCATTTCTTCTTAATTTTGCAATAATCTTTCTCTTTCAGTTTAGTGCCTACGCAGGAGTTTTACGAAATTATAAAATAAGAGTAACATATGTACGTGTTTAAAAGTTGAGAAAAATAATGGTCTTTGATCGATACACTTTCCTATCTTGTTATATTATTCTGAGAGGAACCTTTACTAGTTTTTATTAATAAAAAGCATTTTATTAAATATGTAGTTTTTCTTTATACGGCCAATTTAGCTAGTGAATATGTAATCAATTCTTCTTATGATTTAATTAATAAGGAAATTCTAAGAATTAAGTGAAAAACACTGGAAACAAAACAAGAGCAAATAAAAAAGCACAAATAAGGAGTGGTCAAGAAAAAATTGACCCATTAAGTTATTTTTATATCTGCAAAATTACAATAATCCAGGTCTGGATATTTTTGTTAAAATATTCCATAAATACTGAACTCTGAGTTTATATGAATCATTCGTGTATTGGAAGTGAAATAGTTAAAATGTCTGGAAGCGAAGAAGAAGTGCGTGAAATGATTTTGTCCAAATATTTGGAAAATCCCACAATTTCATTGTTAAAAATTTCAAAAGACCTGAATACAAGTTATTCCACGGTAAAAAGGACAATAGCCAAGTATAGGCGAGGCTTGTCAATAGAAAGGATACGTGGGTCAGGTAGAAAACCAAGGCCACCCCGTACAGACGTCATAAAACAGATGAAGAGAACTTATTCTCGGAAACCGGGAACTTCGGAAAGAGATATGGCGACATTGGCAGGAACATCAAAGTCTACAGTGCACAGATATAAAAAAATCTGTGGACTAAGGAGCTATAAGGTTCAAAAAGTGCCGCTGAGGAAGGAAGAAGAAGAGAAAACAGCAAGAAGAAGAGCGAGAAAACTTTATGGGAACTACCTGACGAAATACGATTGTGTCGTTATGGATGATGAAATCTATTGTAAAGCTGACTTTTCGCAGATACCAGGTGACAAATATTTTACTGCAAAAAGTCGGAGCGGAGTATCCAGAAAATTTTCAATAAAAGGAATGACAAAATTTCCCAAGAAGTACATGATTTGGCAGGCGATCTGTTCTTGCGGTTTACGAAGCAGTGAATTTATCATCAAAGGAACAATAAACTCAGATGTGTACATCAAACAGTGCCTTCAAAAACACTTCTACCTTTTATTCAACAGCATCAAGAGTCTGTTATTTTCTGGCCAGATTCGGCCACCAGTCGTTACGCAAAAGCAACGATGGAATGGTACAGAACCAATGAGGTCAATATCGTGCCAAGGGAAGCCAATCCAGCAAACTGCCCCCAGCTTCGTCCAGTAGAGAGGTACTGGGCATTAATGAAAAATAAGCTTAGAACAACAAAGAATTTGCCAAAAATGATGTTGATTTCAGAAATAAATGGAAAAGAGCATATAGAAATGTTACTAATATAACTGTTCTAAATCTAATGCGCGGCTTGAATAACAAAGTTAAAACATTCTTCCAAAACATATAATGTACTAGAAATAACTGTTGTATCTTAAAGTTTAAGTTGTAAGAAACAAAATATAGAAATTTTATAAAAAAATTGCCATTAGTGTTTTTACTGCAAACAAAAATAAATGGGTCAATTTTTTCTGGACCACTCCTTAGCTTCCCTAATACAATAATGGGAACAGTTTAAATCAGATCTCTATGAGTTCAGATCTACTATTGCGTGAAATATGCCAATTATTTATCCAATTGTATTTTTATTATTTTATTGTTAGCTAACCTATAGTAATATATTTTTTTTTATATAAATTCATGCTATGTGTTTTTCAAATAACCCTTGTTAGAGTTCCAGTTTCTCTCGATAAAGTGATTTCTTTCACATATTTGTTTTTCTTTCTCTATTCTATTACAATTCTCAAAATTTTGCGTTTTTTTTTTTTTTTGTTTTCAGTCTGTTTTTTTCCATTAGAATTTGGAGAACAATTATATCTACATTTCGGAAAACTCCCGATACGTAATTTGTTTATATCTATTATTTTAATGGAACTAAGATAAAAAATTCTTGTTTGATTTGAAATTCTCCCGCTATTAATAGTTCTGATTTAATAATCCAAATTTAAAATCTAATGTAAATGTGAATATTTTTTTGTTTGAATATTATTCAAATACACACAAATTTGTTCCAAATCATTTACTGCAAATGCTTGCATTCCAGAATTCACCTAGTCGTCAGATCCTTGGCGTAAACTGCTTGAATCGACTTCGGAATTACTAACTATTGCCTGTAATTTGCAACACGCACCGAAATGTGGGTAAAATGTGCCTGCATGAAATGACGAATATCCGTTTTAACCTTTGAGGACAGGCGTGAGCAGAATATGTATGTTTTTCTGTATAAGGCTATCAATACGGATATAATCAGGCGAGACTTTAACAAGTTTTCTCAATATAAATACTATCCAGTTAACATTGTTCCAACTATAGTTATTTTGGGAGACGTTAGATAGTTTACAGCTCGATTGTTTCGTCCATTGAAGATTTCGACTATTATTTTTTTTATTAATTGAAAAAACCACTCACTTTCTGCAATAAGGTGCAACGGCTGCCACTAATTAGTATAGCGTTGGTGTAACTGGTAAATTAGAATAAAGAAAAGTTGACAGTTCTTCCAACCAAACATTTTTTCCTGCCCGAAAAGGTGACGGATTTTGTGCGTGGTAGATGAAAATGATTAGGATTTATTTCCTCGCCGATGTTTACGAAATCTTTTTTGCTCCATTCACTCTGCGCTGTTGCTGACTAGATGATTAGACAAGAAGAGAAGATTGTCTTCTTCTTCTCCATCAACGACAAGCAAGAATTCCCCGTGCTAGGGTGCGTGCGGACTGTCGGTATGGCAGCTAGCCGTCATACGTGCTTCAGTAATTCTCCGTGTAGCTTATTCTTATATGCAATACTCTACGACCATAACAAAATCAGGCTGTTCTTGTAAACCAGTTATCTACATATCGTAATACATGATTTTTCTTAAAATATGGTTCTAACAGTGCAGTGTCATAACAATGTTTCTCCCTATCTCCATTTCTGGATGATGTTTTTTAATTTTTTGTAAAAGCTCCTGTATAGATAATTATGTCTAGGACATATTCAGTCTGACAATCGCATAATACAAAGGTTTTAATTCTGAATCTGTTTCATTTATATGGTACGTACTGTTTAAAATACAGCCTTTTTTTATATAATATTAAATTTTCATCAATGCATAGATTTTTGTATGGAACAAACCGATCTATGAAAGTAGTAAGTAGTTTTCTTAGTAGGTACTTTATCTATTTTTTTCTAAACGATAACCGCAGGTCGGAATATTATTATTACTGAAATGAAGTATTCGCAGGATGAGCATATAGTATATCTATCACGTGATATTATGTCAGTTCTAATGAAATTTTTTATACTCCAGTATTCTTTGAGATTAAGTTTCTTTATACGTGTCATCAGGATAGTAGCAGCCAAAAAGCAATAATTTCCTATCCACTGTTTTAGTCGAAATTTTTCTGCCGTTCCATTTTTCATAATATAGTTATAATAAGCGGTTAGTTTCTTCAACGATGAAATTTATTAAATCCTCATTAAATGATATTTGAAAGGCAGTTGAAATATCAACAACAACAACAACAAAACTTGCTCTAAAGGTTTTGATCAGGATTACCATGAGTTCATCCAGTCATCTTTGTAGCAATGCGGGGAGTGTGGTGTGGTGTCAAATGTAAGTAAACGTAATATTTAACTTCCACAAGGACCACGGTTATTTTGTGACATTTTCGCCATACGGCCAGGTACAGATAAACAGATCCACACCATTACACCTTTCTCGAAGCATTTTAATATTGGTTCTGTGAACTTGTAACGGGAAATGTAGCACTACAAAAACTAAAAAAAACTTCCTTGGAGGCATAAAGCTGTCACTTTCTGTATTTCTCTGCATATATTTTTCACCATTGCATATCTGCATAGGTCAGCACTCCATTTGAATTCCCATAAGAGTGCTCCCAAACAGATTTTGCAGAGACAATTCGAAGTATAGGAGAGGTTTTCAGAATATCGTTCCAAACTGTTCCGCTTGGGGATCTTATCTCTTCCACACATACATTTCGCCATGACTTTAGTGCATAGACTCATCCGTCCATAATATTCTATATCAATGTTTTTAGGTTTAAGTGCATGCCACTCGAAGAACTACAGGTATTTTGTTTTTTTGTTTGGTTTACTTTACTTAAAAATGGTAACATGTTCCGTACTTTTGCTTAAATGTCTCCTCATAGTTGAAGGTATATATTCTGCAACCAATATTGAACGAACGTCAGGGACTAATAAGAAATAATCTGATAAACGCAGGTTGACAATTCGTTTATCAACTCTAGCATTAGTCACTTCGGGACGACCCGGTCTGGTAATTTCTGCAACATGGCTATATTCTCTTTACGTCTTTATAATTTTGAAGACAATTGCCGCTGTCTTATTAAAAATCTCCTTCGTTTACTTTTGATACACTGTAATTAAGGTTTTGACAAATTTTGAATTATTCGTGATTGTCATTAAAATCAGTTGAGATTTTAAAACTTTGGATTTTTAGAAACCTTTTACCTTTATAAGAATTGCTAACGACTTCAGTATACGAAAGTTTCTGGAATGGAATCTTCAATACATGATTCGCTGCTACCCGTTTGGAGTATTATTATTTTGAAACTTTTACAGAAGAGAATTGTTTCGTTATTTTTGACTAGATATCTTTAGATGTAGTAAGTATTCATTGGACGAAGGTTATATATTTAAGTGCTAGTCATTAACAACTTAACAAATTCTAACGAAACGGTAATAATCCCTTGAACACTAAAAACAAACCTTTTGAAATTTGTACTGCGGATATGTTTATTTACAAGGAAGGAGGTACGAGACTATTCAAAATAATTCATTCTTAAATACATCTTCTTTTATAACCTCTGGTATCGTCAGCATTTATTCCATCATACAAATTTAAATGCACTTGGTCGAAAATACAAACCAACATGGAAGAAAAGTAAATGAGACTGACTGACCCTCCATGCCTTGTAAAGTGTTGTTGTTATTTTAAGTTCCTCATTTTTTTTATATACTATAAATAGTTACCATACTCAAGGCCGATTAACAGGTAAGCAAAACAAGCACGTCCTTGGGGCCTTCAGCCTACAAGGGGCCCCTATATGCATTCACTCTCATTTTCTATTATCTTTAAATTCAATTTACGATTCCTATACCAGTTGTGGAATTCATAAGATAAAAAATTTTATTAAAAAAAATGTTTTAACTTTAGTACAAAAAACCTATCTACTTACATAAGAAAGGAACTCCATTTGTTTCCTTTAATAAGCATTTTTGCTCACAAGATTCCAGCTACGTTGCAGGTGCACTCAATTCAGTGTAATTTCCAGAACTCGATGAAAAGATAATCAAAGATCTACTGTACAATTTCGTGGCTAGAAGCTCTCAGACGAACGTCGATTGAAAAATCCATACAGGACCAATATTGCTCAAGCCAAACTTAATTCTCTGTCGTGTAATGTTTATTGAGGCAGACATACTTCGCGAGATAAATTTCGACGACAACGCGACGTAATTATGGAATTTGCTATGAGAAAGGCAAGATAGGACACGATTTGAACTCCGCATTATTTCAACAAAACGTTTTTGCCTGAGACCGCGGAAATTCTTAATACGTCCTTGACCATACTTCAAAATATATAAGCGAGCAATAACATTCTATTTAGTCCCACAACAGCCACTCGAAATGTGTTAACTGTGTGGCCACCAAACTCTGGGAAAGGGATCCGCTTTCAATTATAGTCCCCGCACTCAAATTTACTTTCAATATCTGCGGTAATGGGAAAAATTAGAAACATATTTGGACAATATTTACAGGATCAACAGGCCTCCGGGTTGGTTTCTGGTTACAAAAAGGAACAAACCGCCTGCTTGTCTTATGATGCACTCTACAGCGTTCATTCAAGTGCCATGTCCCACTGGGATTATACATGGACGACTAAGATCAGCAGCAGCCCGCCACGTGTCATCGGCTGATGCGAAAATAGCAATTCGACCGCGGGCACTTGTTCCCGTTCATGTAGCACATCACCTTTAAGTAATAAAAGGGGTCGTCTTCCATGGAATAGCAGGGATATGGATGGGAAGATAATCACTCATTGATTCTATGCCTTAACTTATAAACATGTAATTCCTGGCTTACTATGAGTTTGAGACAATATGAATTTAGAAACAATGCTGTGTGTGTGTGCGGCAACATATTTTGATATAATTTTAGGGCAGACAGCAGACAGGGCGCGGTCTTCCTTTTTTTTTTTTTTTTTTTTGTGGAAGCGAAGCCTTACACGTAAATGATTCTATCAGCATGGGCTCATAAATATGTAAGTCGTCGAAATATGACGTGTTCTTGATGGTTAGATGTTGAACTGAATTTGAAAATGTGTAATTATATGCTGCTTAGTCTGAGCTAAAAGGGAAAGGAAATTATGTCACTTTTGCTGCCTTCAAATGAATGGGGGAAGATGAAAGAATTATTTTATTACTATAAAAGGATGCAATTTAGTTTTGCATAACGCAATCTTGATACGTATTTAGTGGTCAACGGATCTTTTCTACCTACCTTACCCAGTCCTTTTCTTTACTTTCTTCTAGCTTATTGAACAACAAGAAGAACATGCGAAAACGGGATTTCTGATACGAGAAATCATGCCGTATTACCTAAAGGATGAGAGATGAGACAGGTGCTTCATTCGCTCAAGTCTTTTAGCGTACCTGGTATTTCTTATAAAGGGTTTTCCAATAAGAGGTGTTATTTTGATATTCAAAGAAAAATGCCATTTTTTTAGATAAATGATCGGATCTTTATTTCATTATAAAGAGGAAGGTATGCCGTTTATAATGGCAAATAACATCAGCCAAATGACCACCACAACCACGCCTACAGGACCATATCCTTATCATGAAATTTTCCATAACCAAATCGCAAAGTGGCTGCCCTATGTACTCGATAGCCTCACGAATTCCATCTTTGAGGTCTGGAATCGACGCTGGGCTGTTGGCGTAGACCTTTTCTTTCACGTGGCCCCAAAGGAAGAAGTCGCAAGGTGTTAAGTCACAAGATCTCGGTGGCCAATTGTGATCACCTCTTCGAGAGATAACACGGTCCGGAAACTTTTCCCGTAAAAGATCAATGGTTTCGTTGCTTGTATGGCACGTAGCGCCGTCTTTTTGAAAGTAAACGTTGTCCAGATCAATACCATCCAATTCCGGCCATAAAAAATCATTAATCATCTGTCGATAGCGCAATCCATTCACCGTAACTGTTGCTGCAGCCTCATTTTCAAAAAAGTAAGGTCCAATGACCCCGCGGGACCATAAACCGCACCAAACAGTCACATGTTGAGGATAGAGAGGCTTTTCAACAATAACTCTTGGGTTTTCCGAGCCCCAGATGCGACAATTTTGCTTGTTGACGAAGCCATCGAGGTGGAAATGGGCCTCATCACTCAAGATGAGTTTTCGATGGAATTCCGGATCATTTTCATGCATTTCAAGGACACAATCAGCAAAGACTCGACGGCTTGAGTTTTCAATTTCAATTCAATTCAATTTATTCAACAATAGGCATTGTACAAATGAGAATAGGAATTCTTTTGTGTTGTACAAGTTAAGACAATATAATTAATAAAATAAGAAGAAATCTTATACTATAAAGTTACACTAACTTACAGCTAGACCTACAAAACTACAAAGCTAAGAAAGAATAAGGGGGAAAAAAAAAAAGATTATATAAGAAATAATAAGAAAAAAAATAAATTAAAATATGGAATTACTCTAGGAAGAATAGTAAATTAATGCATTTTGATTGAAGGTGGTCAATGTACTTGACAAAAGCGATCTTCGCAACGAAGCTGGCAATGAGTTCCACAATTTTATAGCTTGGATGAAAAACAGGCGTCTACTAACGAGGTAATTAGCATTAGGCAAAATAAGAGTCATTGTTCGGCTGGACCGAGCGAACGTAAGTAAGTCGAACAGGTATTTAGGTTGCGCAAATTTGATAACTTTAGCCACATCTGCAATCAGTAGAAGCTGCAAGTAAGCTTCAAGAGTACAACCGAAGACTGAAGAAGCATGTTGCGAAACATGATCAAATCTACGAAGGTTATATATATACCTAATCATGGAATTAAATGCAGTTATAAGCATCCTCCAGCAGGCAGAATCAAGCTTACCATAGATCTCACACCCATATGTTATTAAGGGAACCAGTAGTGTCCGCACTAAATGCAATCTGGTTTGAGTAGGCGTAAAGGAGCCTGTGACCCAAAGCGAACGAAGGCCACCGTAGATTCTACGTATGATAAACTTAATGTGATCGTTCCACTTCAGGGTCTTATTAAAAATTACGCCGAGATTACGAACCGATTCAACATATGGAATTAAGTTGTTATTAAGAATGATCGGAGGGAAGTACGACGTGTCAATAGAAGTCTTGTAAATAATCAAAGCCTTCGATTTCACTGGACTGATGAGGAGATTGTTTAGAATGGTCCACTGGTGGATTCTCTCGAGGTCTTCATTTAAACAGCTAATGTCATCCTCAATTAAACCAATAGGCCTAGATAGATACGCCTGCACATCATCTGCAAAGAAGTGCATTTGACAATGCTTAGGACAGGTAAAAATATCATTTATGAACATAGAAAAGAGTAATGGACCAAGGATTGATCCCTGAGGAACTCCAGATATAACAGAAAGTGGAGATGAATACCTATCGGCTGAAAACACAATTTGCATACGATGAGTAAGATAGGAATATACAAATTTTGTAGCCTGCACCGAGAATTGAAAATTATCAACCAGTTTTTTGCAAAGCAGTGAGTGATCAACAGTATCAAAGGCCTTGGAAATATCAAGAAAAATTAAACCCGTAAATTTATCCTCATCAAGAGCTATCCGAATATCGTTAGTCACCTTGAGCAAAGCAGAGGTACAGCTATGGTTGAGTCGAAAGCCAGACTGAAAATCATGTAACAAGTTATGAGCAGCAACGTGTTCAGTTATTTGAAGAAAAACTACTTTTTCAAATACTTTGGAAAGAAAGGGAATAATGCTAATCGGACGATAATCAGTATGAGAAGAGCCTGTGGGGATTGGTAGGACCTTTGAAAGTTTCCAGTAATTGGGAAACTGGCAGCTCATAAAGCATGTATTGCAAATATGAGCGAGAGGTGCAAGAAGATGAGGAAGCAGAATACGGATAAATTTTGGATTAATGCCATCGATACTCGTTGCATTTGACTTAATACTGCAAGCTGCATTAAATATGTCAACTTCGGTAACGCGATTGAAGCTAAATGTATTGGAAGCATGCGGAGTCATTAAGGAAATATCGATTACATTACCATTATACAATCTCGCGAGATAGAAACTGTCTATTAAGTTCTTGTGTTAACTGAACTTTATAAGCCTTAAGACCCAAATCTTTATGCAAAATACGGTGTAATGACGTTTGTGGAATGCCTAATTCCAAAGAACGACGAGGAATGGACAAACCTGTGTTTTCTTCAACACTTTCGGCTACAGCAGCAATATTCTCGGCTGTTCTTCAGCGACGTGCACGGGTTTTATTCTTCACATCACTAACTTGTCCCGACAGCTCGAATTTTTCTACCAATTTCTGTATTGCGGTCCGACAAGTTGCTTCACGACGAGTTTTCGAGTTTTACGAACCGTCTCTGCCACATTTTCACCATTTTTATACTGAATTTTAATAATTTCATTGCATTGTTGAATCGTGTATCGTTCCATTTTTATTAATGGCGTAGTTTCTACTTGTCAAATGTCAAAAAATGACAGCTTCAAAAGTGACATCTACCGAAATAGCGGCCTAATTAAAATAACACCTCTTATTGGAAAACCCTTACTTACGGGAGCTCTATCCAACATGTGCTCGAAGTCCATGCTTTCATGGTTCGTCAGGTATACTTAGTCTTTTCTTTGTGGATTTGGTGTCATAAAATACCAATATTGTCATCCACTTCCATTTGATCATCAATTGATGATCTTCAAAATCGTCAGCATTTCAAGGCGCAGGTTTGAGCTTTCTGATGTTGTTGGCATTCCAAAGTTGTTCAAGATCTTGGTAAATAGTACTGATCACTTTTTGTTATTTTTTGCATGATGATAAAAGAAAGACGCCAGAGGAAATCAAACTAACAAGGAGTCGATAGTGTATAGTCGAGTAAGTTTTAGCGTATTATGTATGGAAATTGGAGGGAATCATCTTAAAAATGTCCAACAAAGAGAATCCAACGAATTGAGATTGAGAAACCGCCGTTTGCAAACATTTACAAATAAATGATTACATCGTATCCGAAGTATTCACTGGCAAAATTAAGTTTCGGATCTTCAATCGAGCATGTGGTGAATCCAGGTTTACTTTCTTCACAGATTTTATTACAATACTTGGTGGAATATATTAGTGTTAACTGCCATCAAATAAATAAAAGATAATAAAACACACACTTCTTGCTATTTCCACAACGTACATACATATTTTTATACCTTAGATGAAATCTAAAGGGTATACTAAGTTTGTCATTCCGTTTTTAACACCTCGAAATAATGATGGTAGAGCAAAATGGATTGGGCACTCACGCATAATATTAAAATTTTGATTTTTACATGTCCGTCCGTCCATCTGTACGCACGATAACTCGAGAACGCTTTCACTTAGAAAGCTGAAGCTGTCTACACGGACTTTAAAAAAAAAAAAAAAAAACTTAAATTAAGTTCGAAAATGAGACAAATCGGGCAACTCCTTGTGGGGTTGCTATACTATATATTTGGACACTGCCTGAGAAGGCGTTGATATAGAGAGCTGAAATTCGTACATGGTGTTTTTATAGTAATCGCAAATAAAATTTCAAAAATGTACTAAACCGGGCAACCCCTTCTTCTTGTTGCCATATAACAATTTAGGTTTTTCACATATACTGTGAAAACGATCAGTCCTAGACATTTTTATTGTACTAAAAACTTCTTCAGAAAACGAAATCCTATAAAATTGATTATAATCATTTTTTCTGTCCAACGAACCGTTCTAAAAATATATGCGAAAAACCACTTCATAAATCAAACTAGTATATATCGGTGACCATACGAAATTTTATACGGGCTTTCATCTACGGTATCATAAGAATTGGTCTTAGACCAATTCTAACTTTTTTTTACTTGTTAATTTTACATAAAATGTAACCGCCAAGGGGTTTCGTATTATTAGGACATCATCAGGGCTCTTGTCGTACTGAAGGACTGATTAATTTGGCTGCTGTGCTGGCTATACTCTCATGAGTAGCTAACGCATGCGTACTATATTGAAATTAATATTCAAAAGTGGACTGTTGTTTTTAAAATCTAGTTGGTCGTCTACTATAAAACAGGGATCGTCTTCAGCTTTTTTAATCTCGAAAGTTTCATATCTAACTAATAATATCTTTTCTAATAAATTATGTAGTAATATAATGTCGTCTGGATTAGGCTTATGTCCGCTTAAGCTAGGGTTTTTAGCGAAACCTGAATTTGGGTTTGCAGCCTTTGCGCTATTAACATGTTCTTTAAATCTAATCCTTAAGGATCTTTTGGTTTGCCCAATGTAAATGGCACACACCCGTATTTGTCAATTTCATTAATTTTAGGTTTCCATTTGTTGTTGACTAGAATGTTTTTAAGAGCTCTAATGTTAAAGATTTATGTTTTTTCCCTAAATAATTTATTTAAACTACTTGATATTTCGCCATTTTATTGCATCTTGATCCAAACTTAGTTGTTTGGAAGGAAAAGTCATTTCAATGGCTTTTTTCTAATGTTTTTGCGTCAGTAATTTATAGATAGTTCAATTACTATACCCATTGTTTCTAGCAATTAGTTTTATTGTCATAAGTTCTTTTTTGAAGTTTTCTTGATTTAACGGAATTTCTAGCAATCTGTCAAGCATGGAGTGAAAAGAGGACATTTTAATATTCCACGGGTGCAAAGAAGATCTGGGTATTACCGCGTTGGAGTAAGTCTCTTTCCTAAATATATTAAAATCTAGTTTGCTCTCCGTTAAAAATATTGTCAAGTCTGGGAAATTAATGGATTTATTGCCTAATTCTACTGCAAATTTTATATTGTGGTCAGGTCTATTTAAAGCATCATTAAGGAAATTATTTAATTGCCTATTTGTTCCTGTCCAAATACAAAATACGTTATCGACGTAACGCATTCAAACTAAAACATATTTTACAAGGTGATTCTCTGAGTTAAAGAGAATTTTCTCCAGATAATTTATAAAAAATTCAGCTAGAAACGAAAAAAAGGGAAGATCCCTAGCCCAACCATCTTTTTGCAAAGAAATTTTGTTGACAAACATGAAATAATTCTCTTCTAGGCAGATATTTAACAAATTTTTTAATTGTGCGGACTGTGACGTGTCACTTAGTTTCCTATTGATTATCTCAGTTAGCAAGTATTTTAATTTGTTAACAGGGACTGAAAGAAAAAGGCTGCAAACATCAAATGAAATGATACCAATTCCGAATTTCTGAGTAAGTTAAGGTCTTGAATTCTTTTGACTAAGTCCTTAGTATTTCTAATAGAATATTTAGACACAATGTTAACCAAAACTGGTAACAATCCATTCAATTCTCTCTACAGCCTCTGCGCATTAAAACAAGCTGAACAAGCGAACTGTTATATTATTTTTGTGTAATTTTGGAAGCCCATAAACAATAGGTATAGAACAGGTGTGGGCAGACTTTTCCAGGGTACGGGCTACTTCTAATTTATCCAAGATGTTGCGGTCCACTCAGTGGCGTAGGAGTGGTGAGCTAAGAAAAAAAAGTCTATTCAAATAAATATGTACCTATGTATTTTGTATTCTATTTTGCAGTCTCATAAGAAAAATTATTAATGCATCTATTTCAATTGGTAATGAAGTTTACGGTCGAGGATAATTAACTTTATGATAATTATTTTTTTTACATAATTCCCACCCACAAATTTAAAATTAAGAAAGTATTTTATGAGTTCTAGAGGAAGCTAAAATATTTCACTAATAGACTTACCTACTTTCTATACATAATATCTTTTCTCGTTTTAACATTAGGATGATTTCGTTTTTTGCGCTTCACGTCATTCATTGCAGAAAATATACATTCAGCAACAGCACTTCTGTAGGGAAAATGTATAATGTATAATATAAATGTATAATGAGACAATTCTTCAAATATAAATGTTGAAAGAATAATCATTTCTTTAGCTAAAATTTTCTTGAATCGTATAATATTGCCATTGTAAAAGGAATGTATTTTTTTGTTTTCAGAACAAATTTTATTCACTTCTTAATTCAGTCGGAAGTTCATTAAGTTTCTTGAAACCCATATACCAGTGAACTCTGTGTATTCGATCTATTGTATAATTGTAGTTCTCCAACGATCCTTTTAGATTATATGATTATATGGTTGAGCTCTGCCTTCCACGTGATCATATTTAAAAGATATTCCGGAACCAACACATTTTTCATTTTGAATATAACAAGCAATACATTTTGCTCAATTCTTTGTTTAATATTAAGCCATAATAAAGAATTTAACATACTACTAATAGGATTGAAACGATTACAACGCATTACCTTATTTTGTAAATTTTGTAATCTGCTCAAATCCCCTTGATTACATATAAACAATATTGTAGAATAGTATTCAAAATGTGGTTTTATAATACTGTTGTAAATATTTATCGCGGTAGCCATCGTAACTATCTTTCTAAATCTCTTCAAAAATCCAATCTTTTTACCAATTTTTTTACCAATATAATTTATATGTAATCTAAAATTTAATTTTTATCTCAAAACCCACTCCTAAGTATTTATATTTATTCACACATTCCATAAGTTCACCATGCATTTCAACAAACACAACCGTATTACTATTTATCGTCATAACTTTTGCTTTACCTACATTCTGTTTCAATTTATTCAGTCACCAGTCACACAATAATTCTAAATCTCGTTCTATTTTTATTTTCAATTCAGTAGTTTGTTTCCCTGATATACATAATAATGCATCGTCAGCAAAAAGTACTATTTTTGAGAAGTTCAACACTGATTTAATGTCATTCACATATATAATAAACAAGATAGTTCCAAGTACTGATCCTTGTGGAACGCCTATCGATACTTCTATTTTACTGCAAACTGTATTATTTATTTTGGTGTTTTGCGTTGTTTCATACAAGCAGCTACGAAACCATTGAAATTCCTTCTGACGAATTCCATATTTTGCTAATTTATTTAATAAAATGCCCCGGTCTACAGTTTCAAATGCTTTTCTTAGGTCTAAAAACACAACAACAACCTATTTGAGCCATCTGTTTCTTCCTTCCATTGGCACACTACCCAATTAATCACCGTTTCACAGGAATGTTTTCTCCAATCCAAACTGTTCTAAGATAATCAATTTATTTGTTTCCAAGTAACTTTCTAATTGTTTTTGAACCACTTTTTTTAAAACCTTTTCATATATAAGCAATGTATTTATTGGTCTGAATTTTTCTGCTTTTTCTTTTGTGTTTTTAACTTTCTGAACAGGGATAACAATTGATTCTTTCCATAAACTAGGGAATTCTCCACTCACCAACGATTTATTTATTATGTCAACCAAAGTAACACCCCAATTATTCCAGTTGTCTAATATCATGCCTATACTAATTGAATTATAGTCCCGTTTTTTATTCATGATTTTGCAGATATCTTTCACTTCTATACTCCACCCTTCTAAAAATAAAGTCATAGTCTGTAATCATGTCCGAATATGTTCTATGAGGTATAGATTCTTTTATGATCTGTACGCTTTGAATAAATTATTATTTAGTTTCCCTACCTTTTCATCAGGTCGCTGGCATTTATATAGTCACCAAATTGAATTTCCTTTATTTCAGACTTTACTTCAGTGGCAACCCTGAAACACAGTCTCGTCGATTGTGAAAATCCGATTCTCCAGCCTAGCTGGCGTTGGTCTTCCATAAATATGTTTCTTTTAGTATGCGTGTCTTACGTCTTAGTAATGGCGGTCACCCAAAAATGCCTTGGCGGTCTACCGGTCGATCGCGATCGACTTAATGCCCACCCCTGGTATAGAAGAATGACTTTATTTTCTTCCTTTTTTTGCACGGTGAACAATTATGGAAACGTTCCCAATGACCGTGCAATAAAAGGAAGAAAGTGAAATTGGATTGACCACATGCTTCGATATTAGAACAACAATAATATTATCGTAGGATCTCGGCTGGAACTCTAAAGAAACTCGTCTAGAAGGAAGGTCGAGAAGGATTTTTTTCGGCTTTCTCACTTTGGGAGAGTAGGGCTTCCACATAGCCTCTCCAAATGGAAGCTCTGCTTCACTTTCTTGAATCGTAAAATTTCGCCATGGTAGCTAACTGCCATCTAACGCTAATTAGATAAAGCGCTTCATATTGATGTGATATGTTGGTTGTTGTCTCAGATATTTTCGGATTGAAGTAATTTATTTTATGGTGACTGCTTTCGTGTACTTTTAAGCCTTATAAATATTCTCTGCCTTCCATGGAGCCTATTCCGGTTATTTTTTAGCTGTTGCTGAAGAGAGGAATTGGGTTATAGTAGTAGGGATATGTAAAAGGAAGGTCTAGAAAATTCAAACGGGGGTTATGTAACAAATAATGTAAGACCAAGTCGATATGTGGTCTCAACCCACAAAATCTGGGTCTGTGCCATCGGGAAGTATTTGTAGAAAAACAAGAGATGCAAGCAGGGCATGCTTTAATAGGATATTCTGCTCTTCATCCTACTCCCTTGCTCTTGCTAACTGAAAACAAAAAAATATGTAAGTTCAAGCAAGACAGAGATTTCCTCTGAGGATACATATACCTACTAGACTAGTGACCTAAAACTAAGACATACTTAGAAATTTTGTTTTGAGCTAAAAGTATAATTTAAAAGCGACAACTGAAATGCCGAAGTTAGCTGGAAGCAATCAAACATTAAAAAAAAATAATAAATTACAAAAAAAAAAAAACAATCTTAAATTTATTATCCCGATATAAGACGGGGGTCTGCCCATCATCCAAAGAACGTCTTCCATTTGTGATAAAAAGAATTTATGATCACTGCTGCTGCCTCCTGGGTAAGTACGTCAGTCTATCAGAAAGACAGAAAGTCTATACTGCGTCCTTTCTATCCGAGTATATATATTATCCTTTCCTATCCACTCCCACCCCCACCTATACAAAGAGTGGCTTGAAAAGTCGCACACTGCATGCTTCCAGCTGGTGCGAGAGGATGTAATTTAATAAAGCCCGCCGCGGGATATTGTCTTATTCATCCCTGAGTGGGCCATGATGGATGTGCCTCTTCAGGGAGTATATTTATCTTCCATGAGGACTTTCCTTATTTTCTGGAGGACCTACTATGGTGGAAGAGAATATGTTGGCTGGTTTCGCTGTATGTGTCTGTATAACGAAATGAAATAACAGCAAAAATCCCAACGTAACAAAAGTCAGAATATGCCCAGAGGCTGATGACTATGCACCATGGGTTTCTCCTTTATGTTAAAAAAACATGGATATCTCTGATGATGAGTGTATACGGGGGTGCGGGTGGTTTGGTTGGTTAGACGACTTCATATCTAGTTGGAATAACCAAAATAGCTGATACTTTTGAAGATTTCAACAACGCACCTCGTTACGTACATGTATGTGTGTGTGTGTATGTAAGCGATGAACGCTTTTGGCAACTTATTCAATTTCAACGAGTGCGGAACAAGGAAATGAGTGTAAACAAATCCGAGTAAATCGCTTCCGAGGACATGCATAATTGAGGATACGAGTTTGAAATTGAAAAGCAATGACTTCCTTCCTTGCACTCCCTCGATATTGTGGTTTAAGCAATGTCCTTAAGTTAAAAGTTTGCTTCCGTCAACACCCGTGCCATATGTTGCACTCACCTAAGTGTCGGGTTACACTTCAGAGTAGTCAAAAGCCTTCCTCCCCCTTCGATTGTTGTTTGGTGAAAAATTTTAGCACGTGCCGGACGTGTACCGAGTTTCCGCCTTTTGTGTTTTTTGTTCATTTTCTTTTTTAATCGAATTAAATAAAGCGTGTTAGGGAACATTCCAAGTGCTTAAATTACTTTAGAAGTTGCCCTTGATAAACGGTAAAATGCATTTGGTGGTTGATTGGTTTTGCTTTGCTTTTACATATACCTGCTAGGATCGTTTTGGAGGATAAAATGAAAAGGTTTTTGACTGCACTCAAATTACATGGGGTTTGGTGTAGGCATTTGAAAATTTTATCCGATTGTGCAAGAAGAAGTTGAACTTTCTTGAATTGTGGGATGATACAAATATTTATTTATTTATATTTATTTTTGAATGTTATAATTCTTAGTGATTTGTTTCCAATTGCTTTCTGCTTCTGTGTTAAAATGAATTTGTTTATAACCGTTAATGCCTTTTGTACTAAGGTTATTTCTCCTCACTCTTCAAGTTACTGCTGCTTGCTTAAAAAGTTTATTCTGCGAAAAAGTTCATATTCTTCTGTGCTGCTGATGCTTAAAGTGCTCGTCACGATCGTGCTGGGATATGAGTGATCTTACCTACATGACTGGGGCAATACTCGGGCACTCCTCGGCGTTCTATGCAAATAGAGATCTGGGCTAAAAATTTGTCATTTTAATGCTAGAAGTGTGGTTCCTAAAATTGATGAAGTGCGTGACATTTTCTCTAACTTAACTTTTGATGTAATTTGTGTGTCGGAAACCTGGCTAAAAGCTGATATTCATGACAATGTCGCCAGCATCCCCGGCTATAAAGTCTTTCGTAATGACCGCCATAATCGCAGAGGAGGTGGTGTCGACATGTACTTCAAACAAAATCTTCGATGCAGGTTTCTACTAGCCAGCACTAGTCAAGGTGGGGAGGAATACATATTTTGTGAAATCTTTTCCAATAGCGGGAGGTGTTTGGTTGGCTGTGTTTACAAGCCACCTAATTGCCGGACAGTTCAATTACTGCAAAACGAACTTATTAATCTTGTGCCTAAGTATGAGCATATAGTTAGCGGTGGAGACTTCAATCTCAATTTCCTTAACCCGTGCTACCTGACCAATTCCTTTGAGCACATTATCGATGCTTTAGATATCCACCGTGTGAATAATGAACCTACAGATTTCTCTAACCATTCTTCGGCTCTATTAGAAATTTTCTTAACAGCTGATACTTCTAACTCCTTATTTTTTAATCAAATATCTTTATCGGGCGTCTCTGATCATGATTTAATTATGATTATTTACAATTTTAGCGTGCTTCTGGAACATCAACCCAACACAGTCTCCTACTATAACTACAATCTCATAAATACTAATGCTCTTTTCAATGAAGCGGAGTCCATAAATTGGAGCTCGGTACAGCTTATGCCTGATATTGATGATCAAGTTGAGTTCTTAAATAATGTTTTGAACTACTTACATGAGAAATACGTTCCTCTCATTCGCAAAAGATTACTTAATCAGAGTTGCCCGTGGTTAATATTCTCCTCCAAGGTCTGATAACTGCTCGCAATATGGCATACGAAAGGTGGAAGCGATATAAGACCACTAGTTTCAAAGAGGAATACAGAATGCTTAGAAACCATACTACTCATGCTATTCGGGAAGCAAAAAGACGACATTTTTCAAGGTATCTTAACACTGGACTGCCTCCTAAAGTTCTCTGGAGTAATCTGAAAAAAGCGAGCGTAGTTGCCGCTGGTAATTCCGGATGCTCTGCGGATCCTGATGTACTGAATACCAAATTTTTGTCTCATAGCTCTAACCCTGCTCATGGCAGTGATTTTATTAATTCATTACAAACTACAGGTACCTTATCTCCTTTCCATTTCATCAGAGTTTCTACGGATGAAGTTTATACGGCTTTGCGGATGGGATTTCCCCAAGATTTTCTAAAATTCTTGCGCCATATATAGTGTTGCCACTTGCTCACATTTTTAACACCTGTTTTACTATCTCAACCTTCCCGCTTAGCTGGAAGTTCTCTAAAGTGATACATGTACCTAAAGAATCTGGGTGTAATTGCTCCGACTTCCGCCCTATCAGTATCTTACCGTTCTTATCTAAGGTTCTTGAAAAATTAATGTTCTTGCAAATTTCTCATTATTTGCGCGACTATTCATGACTCCCAATCTGGTTTTCGTCCTCGGCATAGTTGTACCACTGCCCTTTTGAAGGTAGTCAATGTAATTAGAGAAGCAATAGATTTGGATAAATTAGTTCTACTGGTGCTGCTCAACTTTTCCAAGGCATCCGATACTGTAGATCACGTAATCCTGTGTAGAAAACTCATCACTAAATTTAATTTTTGCTTAAGCTCAACGAAACTTGTTTTTAGTTATCTAACAGGTCGTTATTAAACAGTGTTTTCAAATGGTAATTACTCCTCTACCTTTCTTAGAATTAACTCTGGTCTTCCGCAAGGCTCTGTTCTTGACCCGTTGCTTTTTTGTATGCTTATTAATGATTTGTTTGACTGTCTTACTCACAGTGAAATGCATCTCTATGCTGACGGTGCTCAACTTTTCTTATCGCGACCCTTAGGACTTGTCAAAGATGGAATTAGTTGTATCAATGAAGACCTAAATTCAATATATCTATGGACGACTGACAATGGCTTGATGCTGAATCCCAGAAAATCATGTTGTTTAGCTGTGTATCGTAATAAACTTGATACGTCTACTTATTCAACCGTTGTACTTAACGATACTGTCATACCCTGGGTAGAGTCTGTCCGCAATTTTAGGCGTAGTTATCAATAACACTCTCACTTGGGGTGATCACATCAAATCAGTAATACGTAAAATATACGGTGGTCTTCGCTCCCTGTGGGCTTCGAGCCATTTTACTTCACTTTCTACGCGCATGTTTCTTGCTCGTTCTCTGCTTATTCCTGTCTTAATGTACGGTTGTGAAGTATTTGGAAAACTTGATTATCTTAATTTTACCAAATTGCAGATCGCGTTTAACTCCATTATTAGATACATATATCTCCTCAGACGATACGATCACGTGTCAGCTTATGCTTCATCCTTTTTGGGTTGTGATCTTTTAACATTTTTGAATTTTTGATCGGTAATCCTTCTAGTTAATATCATCAAATACCGCAGTCCAACCTACCTATACAGAATTCTCCAATTCGCGAGATCTTCTAGAACAGTTAATTGCATTCTGCCCAGATCTGAATACTTAATTACTAAACGCCTGTTTTTCAGTCATGCCATCAAAGTTTATAATTCCTTACCGCCCAGTATTAAGTTATCGGTTGTGTCGGGATCTTTCGCCAGCACCAGGGAAAGAATTTTTGAGATTATGTGCTCAAGCAGTAGTGCTTGAATAGTTAGGAGCTAAATAGTTAGAGGTTGCTATATAATACAGCAGATGTAGCAAGTTAAGTTAAGTAGTGATTAATTTTGTTTTTTTTTTCTGTTTTTTTTTTCTTCCTTGATTTAGTTTTTAGCAGTAAATTTAGGGGCTTATTTCTTGTATCTTGCCTATTTTATTTGATTTTATTTTATTATTATTTTTTTCTTATGTCTCTATTTTTCCATTTATACATATACCTTTATACATATACATTATTTTTTTTTTTTTTTTGCTTATGATAGATTTAACTTGTACAAGTAAAAAAGATTATATCTTAATTGTACAATGCCTTGGAATAAATTAAATTAAATTGAATTGAATTGTTGTCAATTATGTAAGTATATGTCGGAGGAAAACGATTTTTGTTTTTAAAACACCATCTGCATGTGAACTTACATATGTGAGCGTATGCTATATAACTCCAATTGGATATTGTTGTGCAGAGAATATGGGTGAAGAACTTTGTTTTCATCATAATACAGAGTTTCCTGTCCATGAACATATAGTAAGAACGGTGCAAGTCCAGTGAACGAGGATTATGCGACTTTCCTTGCAACACCGATTTGACTTCCTTTGCTTCGGAAGAACAATCTCCAGACCAATTGATTAAGGATTCTGTAGACCTGTTGTGCATCCTTGAGTATTTAGAGATGTTTGACTGTCGCCAATGAACTCAATTTTAATACACTTTTGCGCATAATACCGCAGATAATTGATAAGTAAGTGAATTTGATTAATATATGCCACTCAAATCGTAAAGTAATTTTGTATTTGCTCACAGTTGATCAAATCATCCGATCAGTTCGAAGCAGTACTTACATATTTAAACATGTTTAACCACAGTACAAATAAACTTTTGTAACGTTTTAACTGTTAATGAAATATGTATCCATCATTAAACTTCAGAAATTAAATAGCATTCAGAACGGTATAATAATTCTTGCGAATGTGCTCCGAAATTCCAAAAAATCGACTACCTGAGAGTTGAAGGGGGTCAATTTAGTAAAAAAAAAAAAAAAATCTCTTCCAACACGACAATGCTCAAAAGTCTGCAATTGCAATGGCAAAAATTGTCGAATTGCGCTACGAACTAGTCTCTCCTCGATCTTGTTCTCCACAATTGACCCCTTTTTGAGTTCTTTGATATGTAGACATAGCACGGTGGAAAAAACAGTTCGCATGGAACGAAGAGGTGATCACTGACATAAACTACATAGATTCCAAGAAATCTTATTTTTTTTGGTGGTCGCTGATTTTAACGATATCTTTCCCACGATATTCGTGAATATGTTCGAAATGTTCTTGTCACAATCTCTGGTCAAGTATCACAAACAAATGTCGAATTTAAAATTTCTCAGTACCTACGTAACTTGAATATTATATCTATTGACATTGTTACGCATTGCTTTATATATATAACTAAAAGGGGTCGATAATGTCGTCACTATAGTTTTCTGTTGGCGTGTGCATTTTAATAAAGATAGACGGAGACGAAAATCTAATAAATTATTTATATCTACAGAAAATTCTTAAAGGAAACTCAAGGCAAGCTGTACCGTAGATCGGTACACGAAAATAACATCGTGTAGTCATGGTTTTAAAGTGTATCTTATTTAAGCCAATGTAGGTCTTATACCACGAAAAGATCTATTTTGTAACGCCTCTATCTGATTTTTCGCTTGGTGGAAGTCGGGAGGGACCTATTATTTATTTCAAACGTGCTAATATTTCAGAAATGCGGAGGTATTTAAATTATGGGTTGATTGTATTGGTTTTGCATGCATGGTTTTTCCTAACCTTAACCTCTGTGTGAATAACTTCCTCCTGGTTGGTTCATCCACTACTACTCACTTCAGGGAAAATTGTACTGGACCTTGTCTCAAATAAGTCGCCTAAGTTTCAGAAAGGTAATCCCTTTAAACTCTATCTACGAGAAGCAGGACATACTAACTAACAATGCATCTATATCGGGTTGCACCGCACAAATTTATATAAAAACAAAAAAAAAGTGCATTACACAAAATATATCTCGTCAACCTTATATTTATGTTTCACAAGTAAATGGATGAGGTACCCTCCGCAGTTTACTGATATTGAAACTTTTAAATTTTTATCATTGATTTGTTATCAGATAAATTCGACACGAGTGACCTTGATATCTTGGAACGATATGAGCAAATAATCATTGTCACGATGTTTGCAAAACTCGATACAATACGATTGCAAGTTTTCAAACTTTACGTAAGTGTCTCCCTCTCACCTTTTTGTTCGAACAAAAACATTTCATGCATTTTTTTGAGTACTCCTTTAAGAGCTCGGCAAACAGAACATAAAATATTATTGACATGCGTTGTAATCATTAGCTGACATAATAACTCTTGAGTTGTTGTTATTTCTGTTGTTTTCTACAGCCCTCTCCATCTCTTCTGACACAAAAATAGCGAGATAAAGATGCCTTGAAAAAGTTACAATTTAGCTTTACAATTTACAAATTTGCTCAAATTTTGGTACACTTGAAAATTATTCCCGAAAGGGGTACCTATACCAGTGGATCGGGAAGGAGTATTTTTCCGGAAGTAACTGATGATTTATAGCTTTTAGCTGAATTTTGCCACCATTTATCACCGGAAAGTACACAGCTCTCCATGAATAATTCACGATTAGAGCTTTTATGATCGTGGAAAATATTTGCAATGCATTTACAAAAACGTACGAGAAACTTTTTGTATGTGTGTTTGCATGTGTTTTTATTTATATGAATAATCCGAATTATTTGTTGCGTAAAATTTAAAGGAGATGAAAAAAATTGTTGTTGTTAGAATTGCATTTCTATAGGAATAAGTTAAATTAGTTTGTTCTTACCAACACTATTATTATTAAGCAATAAAACAATATAAGGATGAAACATATTCGGTCTGTTCGTTATCTGTATTTCCGTGAGCCTATATTAAATGTCCCATTTTACCTTCCTATACTTTTGTGGGATTGAAAGAGGCTTAGTTGTACGGTCGCCATTTTGTTTTGCGTAATAGAAAAATATCAACAACTTGAAATCAGCTGTGTGAAGATAGACTGTAATTGGTATCTACTTTATTTTTATACCTTGGATGAAATCTGATAGGGTATAGGTACTAAGTGTGTCATAGAAATAATGACGGTAGAGCAAAATCGATTATACACCCATTGTTAAAAAAGGTTAGCATATCGAGAACGCACTCTATAACACGCCCACTTAAAGAAGTGAAATTTTGCACACGGTCTTTTTTTTAAAAAAAATGTAGATTTGAGTTCATAAATGGGACAAATCAGGCAACTCCTTCGTGGGTTACCATACCTAAATTTCGTTTCTCACTATATATATTTGGACACTTCCGAAGAACGCGAAACCTTTGAGAAATTTCGTAAATTTTATAAAAATAATAAATAAAATTTCAAAAATATACTAAAGCGGGCAACTCATTTTTGGTGGTGCCATACAAAAATTTATTTTTTTTTTTTGTGAAAGGGATCAGACGTCTTTATTGCACTGAAAAGGCCTTTTTAATATAAATGCCTACGAAATTGGTTATAATCATTTTTACTGTCCGATGAACCTTTTCAGAAATAGATGCGAAAAACCACTTTATCACACTTGTACATTGTACTATAGTACGAGGCTCTATTTATCTCGAAATCTTCTTTTTATGTTTAATGAGGTCAGAGAAGGCCATTTAGAGTTCGGATTGTATTTTTTTACTGTACATTTATAGATACAAAATTTCTGAAATATATGCATCTCAAAATTTATAATGCGTAAGCCATTATAATCTAGAATGGAAAATACCAAATACTGGTTACAAAATTTCCTTATATATCGCGAAAAATTCATACCAATTTCGAAAATTGACCATAAATTCTGAAAATTAAAAGGCATAAATCAATTTAATCTCTGGAATAAGAAATATGATATACCCACTGACATATATAACATGGACTGCCTGATTTTCTATTTCATATGGGTCAAATTTTTTTGGCAGGGTGTGACAATTATCTTAATTTCAAGTTTTACTTTCGCTTTAATATTTCTATTAAAAGTTCAACAAATTATTGTAACGTTTTTATCTATTGGATAAAAATTGCTCCGGCCGAGCGGTAAACGAGGGAGCAGTTTTATTCTAATGTTTCAAACTCCTTTAAGAAATTCGCCGAAATCTTAGCAATTTAAAAAGATTGCGACTATATATGATTTACGTTATCTTAAAAATAAGATTATTTTTAAAAGAAAATTTATTTTTTATTGTATTTGATTGTTTTAAAAGAAAATTTATTTTACTGTATCTGACTTTGTACTCACCTGATCAGTGTTTGGCAGCTGATTCACTTGGTTCTCTATTAAGATTTTTAGCATTGGGATATTCTTTACTCCAGTCGAGACCCAGAATAAAGTGAGGTTAGTAATCCTGACTTCAGTCGATACCCACAGAAAGAATCCTTTATCACAGTCGAGACCCGCGATAAAGGGTTTTGAGTTAGTAATTTGTTCTTATTGCAGTCGATACCCACTATAAGAATCTTTATTACAGTCGAGACCCGCAATAAAGAATTTGGTGTTAGTAATTTATTCATACTGCAGTCGCTACCCACAGAAAGAATCTTTATCACAGTTGAGACCCGCGATAAAGAGTTTTGAGTTAGTAATTTATTCTTACTGCAGTCGATACCCACAGTAAGAATCTTTATTTTAGTTGCTGTCAAAAATAAGATCTTTAATCCAGTCGGTACCCAGAATAAAAATCTCTATTTTCAACCCTTTAACCAAAACAAAGCACCTGTTTAATTAGTATTAAATTCTTATTGCAGTCGCTACCCACAATAAGAATCTTTAGTTTAGTCGCTTATCAAAACAATACTCTTAATCCAGTCGAGACCCAGAAGAAGAATATTTATTTGAATCGTCAACTAAATAAAGTATTTGATTTGTTAAAAAGAATTAGAACACTGGGAAATAACACTAGGAATAGATAACCACTTGATCACTGCACTGCCAAACTGAAAAAGATGCATTCGAAATTATTTCTATTCTTGGAAGCTTATCTCCTACAACATCAAATATTTTTTAAACTTTATTTTTAAAGAAATAAAATTAAGTAATTTTTGTCTACCTGCCCCTAAAAGTAGCTATGGGGGACAGAGAAAGGATTACATATATTATATTGCCATCTATTTCTATTCTATATATTCGTTTGGAAAACCACTGAACTGAAACTGGACTATGGTGTATTTTATATAGAACTTATTGTATGTAGCTCCGCGGAATGAAGTAGTTAAACCAAAACGAGGCAACTATAGAAAAGTGATCCCATAATAATGTCAAATAATGTAAGCAATTTCAGTAGTATCAGTCCATTTTATATATGTCAGTGGATATACCTGATTCGAAATTCACACCAATTTGAAATACCTATGGTGGGTGGCACCCACTGACATTTTATAAATGGACTGCTTGATCTCCTGTTTCATGTGGCACCAGTTTTGATTTCAGAAAGTATGCTCTCACTGTCAATGCTACCAACTGTCATAAACTTCCGCTATATTTAAATTATTTTGGAATTTACGTATTATGCATGTCAGTGGGATTTACCGAATTTACCACAAAGGTATTTGGGACTATTTGTATCGTTAAATTTTAATTATGAGTCGAAGGAAGTGTTTTTTACAAGGATTTTTACAAGTAATTTCTCGTTCCTAATCGTTACAGTTCAGTGGGAAGGTATGCTCTCACGGAAAGAGACAGGAATATGAAAGTGGTGCCATTTGCTTTCATGCATTTTTGGTTCAACAAGCAGTCCATTTATATACATGTCATTGGTGGCACCCCTCAAAAATTTGTTTGGCTATGTAAAATTAAATTTATGAAAGTTCAAAATGGCCGCTTCAATTTTGATGTGAACTAGATTGATTTTGTCAACCTACCGTGGGCAATTTGAAAATTTTATAATTTTTCACAAAAACTGCCAATGGATCCTGGCAGATGACAATTATAATTTTTAGAAGAAATGTTTGCAATCTCTGGCTATAGGAGGCAGGGGCAGGGAGCGGGTTGCAATAATTCATATTTGGTATAAAATTAAACATTTTTCAATTGTCGTAACCATTTTTTCGATCTGATTCTGATTCGATCTAATTACTTTGCGGAAGCACAGATTTTTTATTAATTGCGTCGCACCCACTGCCATTACTAGAAAACATAAATAACTTTGCTATCGGTTATGTAAATATTTTCCAATAGACAAATATAGGGATTTAGACAAGGATAACTATTTCATGGCTAGGCTCCTCAAAAAGACTCCGAATTAGAAATGTATGTATATATACAAAATTTAATTTCAGCATGCGGAACGGGACATTTGTTTGTTCACAACTTAGTTATTTTGAATGAAACGCTGAAATTAATTGGACAAACACAATCAAGTTGAACAAAAAGTCAAAAATTTGCAGCCCTGAGTAGAATATAAAAATCAATTTTTGTTCCAGTATTTAACCCTAACTCGCATAAATAAAATTCTTAATTAGATAATAAGCGGAGGCGAAGGGAAGTGCGCTAAATGGTTGAACGTGCTTTTATTTACCTCTGCAATAACACTGAGGGTCAGGTTTATGGATGAACATCGCAATCTTTGCACGCAATGCTCGAATTAAGGTTAGAAGGCAGTTATGGAACTTTGTGGATGAAAAGGGTTTTTCTACTCTACCTACCGAAACTGGTCTAATGGTGCTTAAGAGCGGGATTCATTTCAAATTCTTCTATAAATCTAACTTGAACATTATGTGTTTCACATCAAGAGCCCTTTTACCCCCTTTATTTGCAGTTATATAGAACTTTGACATGTCATTTATATGTAGTGCTTACTTTACTGCAAAAAAAAAAAAAAACAAAAAAAAATAAACAATACACATCCACCAGTTGGTATCATAAGACGATGAGAGCACTTGTTCCATGATTATCTGTCTCCTATCACAGTATATTCATCTGATGGAGGACTTCGACTTAAGTGCCATAATTTGCTTGTTTTTCCAGTTGACTAACGTAAATAGTTCGATTATTCACTATATAGTTACCAACCATCATCACCCCAACTTCCAATTCTCTAGGTACAGTTCAAGTCATCTGGAGTAGTACTCGTATTATGTTCACCCGGTATGGCGGCGGTGAAATCAATTCAATAATCCCGGGCAGAATCACACTCGTTGATAAATATGTCCTTATTTCAAAAGGATAAAAGGAGTTCTACTCTTAGCTCCCCGGGTCGCAATGGTATGCCTAATGTGTCCTACATTGGGGTGACATTAGCGTACTCGACACGCATGTCTATATAAAGTCGAAGCATTAGCGGATCTGGTAATGAATTGCTTTTTTCCATCCAGATGGGGGAATGAGAGACGATTTTCAAAATGATAAGGGAGAAGGAAGGACTTTTAAGGATTTGCCAAGTGATTGCAATAAGTTAATGTGGTAAATGTAAACATTTACAAGAGAAGCGACGATGTTCTAGAGGAGATGTGGATGAATGTGGATTTAGGAATGGAAATGGATTTTTTTTTTTTTTCGTTAAATTTGCGTTTGCATTGATTTTCTGTTAAGAAGGATATAAAAGAAAAATTGTTGATGGCGAAGAGGATATTCACATTGATAATAATATTTTACCATCTTTTGTATATGTACTAAAAAATAAATTAAGGTGGGGCAACGCAATGATAATTCAAAGAAATCTGAACTGAGATTCCAAAATTATGCAATAAAAAATAAATAAAAACAATAGAAAGTCAGGAAATTAGATAAATTATGTTCAGAGCTAGCAAGACTTCAGTAGATTTAGAATGAAATCATTATCTTTAGAAGAGGGATATCGAGGCACAAGTCTTAATTAAATGTTTAGGCATAATCGGCTATCAACCCAATGGAGCTTGTATGTCATCAGCATACATATGGGTTGGGGAGTTTTGCATAATGTGTGGCAAGCCATCGATTTATAAAATGAACAGCAATGGATCAAGTATGGAGCCTTGTTGAATTTCGTTTTTATCTAAGGCAGATCATTTTTTACCATCAGAAGAATACCTACAACCAAAAACTATGATATTTATAATAACTGCACTGCTGTGGAGTTAGAAGATCATTAAACTTAAGATAGAAATCAAAATCATCCCACACTAGCTTCTCAAGTTTCTTACAGAAATAACGAAGGATGGTTATAGGCGGCAAATCGAAAACCATTCCAGCGGGAGTGATATAGGCTGACGGATTTCCAGGCAATGGGAAATATAGACATCTTCAAGTAGGCGCTTTTTTCCTGCTAATTCTTCAGTTTCTGTCCACGTTGTTCCACTTTTTTTTATCTTTTAATTTTTTTCTTCTTTACTACACATTTGCGGTCTTGTCTTTTTTTCTGCGGGTTCCACTATTATACCTGTCACTGTTTTTTGTGTACTACTTTCAAATGCTAGACCTATTAATAATCTGTAGGCATTTGTTTAGGAGCGCTTGACTTTTGTTTCGTTTCGACGAAAGATTTCAAACAAACAAACTTGGAAGGAAACTAGATTGGAGGAAGCGTGGTGTCGAGATGGCGAAGAACTAATCTATCATCTGCGTATACCTTTTCCCAAGATGTGTTCATAACTTAGTACACCCTAATATCAAAGAAACCATGTAACTGTCGTTATTAAGTTACCAAGTTTTGTCACAAACACAATGTGTCATATGTTGTTACTAAATTTTGCCTAAACATTTCTGCTTGGGACAGATTTCTGGGTAATTATTCGTTTTATTTATGATTCCCAGGGAAAATTGCTTAGTCATGAAGTACGCAAATTTATTTTATGGGTCTACTATGTCTCCTATTATTAGCGCGCCTGAAGCATTCTATTCTCTCATGATTCTTCAAATAGGGTAAGAAGGTCGGCTAGGCTGGATTACCTTCCTGTGCGAAGTTACTTCTCGAAATATTCCTCCTTGTTTGTTCTACCTAATACTCAAACCTCTGCCATTGCGTATAGACTGACATAATTATTATGTGGTCTCTTAAAGACTTGATTTTAGTTTTTTATTTCTATCAATTCAGCATTCATCCTAAACCCAAACTTAATGAAAAGGCTGTTGAGACTTAATAAGCCAAACCTGAGAGCCCTATAGTGTCAATTCTCACTCACTCTCATTTCATATGAAGGGAATTGCTGACGATCCTGTATGCAACGGATGAGGAGAGGAATTCAAAAGGGTGACTCACTTTCTTTGTCACTCTCCGTCTCATTCCGAAGAGCATTACAGATTCCTTAGCTCACACTTCCTGCAAGATCTACTCGAAGCGGGTTAGGAGGCTTGGGTGCCAATATTAAACTTTGTAATAACGTCCGGCTGGGACTTACTCATAGATTGGGACTTCTGAGAGATTGCTCATAAGTCTGGAGAGTGAGCCATAGGCCTTGTTGTGGCCTACGTTCTACACATTCCCAGGGTCTCGACTTCATTTCAATCCATCCATCCCAAACCGATTGTAAAGATTTTTTTTTATTTAACTCAATATATATATACATATATACTTTGTCAGTCGGCTTATCCACGGAAACTATGCTATTATTTTACCATACCTTTATGAAATAGTCATTGCACTTTAACGCTATTAAAAATCTTAACACTTGCCGTCCTAATAAAAATGTCATACAAATTAATATGCCCTAAAAATTTTTATTGCTTTTTTTATCTTTAACTATCCCTTTGATACCATAAAGAAGTGAAAACTTTTATATAGAGGGCTCGAACGTGCATTAATAAAATTAAATCACAGAACAGAAGTTCTGAATGAAACTGAGTCCATCAAGTATAAACTGTATCATTACACTCGGCTTTCAGCCTGCGACAGAGTTTTCGCACTCAATTACTTACATTAGTGCTAACGACCAGGAAGGATATTTATCGGCGTCCCCTTTTATTGGCAAATCCTTCACCCTCTCTGGCACTCAGCATCTATTGTACAACAGAAACCTATGCACTTGCTTGACTGCTTAGTCGAGAGGATTAGACAGCCCCTCCTCCCTTTTGCTAAGTGAATCCACCAAATAAATTTATTCATGGTGTGGCGATATTGGCAGGAGGCAAAATACAGTTTGTCACCACATATGTAAATAATTTTATAGACGAACCAGGATTATCGATATTCCAGAAAATTTGGACTAGGGTAAGTCTTTAAGGCTGGTTGAAATGAAATTTATGCCACAAAGTAACAAGGGATTTTCTTCCTCTGTTTTTTTTCTGTACATCCTCGTATCTTCATTTTTGAATAATAAATTTTTTTGCGTCTTTGGAAGCAGTTTTGACTTGGATTTAATATGTTTAGCCCCATAATCTTAAATGTATTAAAGGGTGTAATGAATGTATTTAGAATATTTTGACCTAGTCTAAACCGTTTATTTATATTTTAGTTGCTTACTTAAACAATTTATATGGAGTCAAGTAACAACTTCTCAACTAATTACTTACTAAACATTTTCTGGTATTAAGTATTTAAGTATTACGAGTATTTCACAATTCTAATACCTGTTTGTAACGCTTCGGTTAGTATTTCCTACATGTGATAAAGCATACCTACATTATTTGTCAGTATATTACTAAAATGCCAAAAGCACGATTCGGTTCAGTCAAGGTACATAACCAACTTAAACGAAAATTTTTAGATAAACAGCCTCTGAGTTATTACAACCTAGCTTGACATCCTTCTAAGTGAATAGTTACACACAGACCTGGATTTACCCTTAGGCTGACAAGGCTGAAGCCTAGGGTCCCGCCGTCCGGCTGGGGCCCCAAATTTCAATTTTTATATCAAAAGGTTTAACATTTTAATATTAAAATTGAAATTTTTACTTTAAAAATTTTTTTTATAGTCAAAATTTATAAAAAAAGTTTTTGCAGTTTTTTTTTTCAAAACAAGGTTGGCTTTGGAATTTCCTTCAAGCGTTTACAAACACAACAATAAATTGAAATCATTGCTTCAGATTATTTTGTGCTTCAGACGAAATATAGGTTTTTTAGTTAACTACAAAAAGTTATTAGTTGAAGTTTATTGAATAATTTAATAGTGAAGTGAGAATTTTATATACATAAGCGTAAGTACTTCACTTTCTCCTCTGTTTCTTTTTTAAATTTAGACTTTCGTTTTCTATAACAGAGACATAATATTGAACATCCCTAGCTTTTATAATGTCTTCCAAAAGAATATATGCTAGTGGTGCGGAAAAAAGAAAACGAAAAGCTGAACTGGAAAAATATGAAGCTTCGCTTCCGAAATTAAGTGAGTATTTTAGCACTATTGAAACAACCAAGAGAAACAAAAATTGCGGTGAAAAAGAAATATCAGCAACATTGCTTCCTGATCAAGAATCTGCAGATACCGTGGTGCGATCTGAATGTCTTAGCATTCATCATCATCCTTAACTGAAGATGTCAGCATTGGTACCGCACAAATCAATTTACCTTCAATTTCGATGGAAAGATTCGAAAATACGTTGGTGACAACAGATGATCCGGCCACATGGTTAAATATAACTAAAGAATTACGTGAACAAGTCATCAGAAGGCCCATAAATCAAAATTTGAACGGTAATTATTCAAAATACCTAAGAAAAGAAAACACTCAATCTAGATTTTTGCCATTGAGTATATTTGAAAGAAAAATGTGCAATGGCGAACAGGTTACGAGAAAATGGTTGGTATATTCCCCTTCTACCGGAAACGTATTTTGTGTACCTTGTAAACTATTTGGCAAACAAGAGTCTGCGTTTAGAAGTGGGTTTGGAGATTGGAAAAACTGCCAGAATCTAATTACATCGCATGAAAACAGCAAAAATCATAAAGAAAACGTTAATGATTGGTGTACAATGTCTAGTCATTCTGGCAGAATTGACTGTGAAATTGTCAAACAACGACAAATGGGAAAAAAGTTATTGGCGTAACGTTCTTAAGCGCGTCATTGAGACCATAAAATTTCTCTCAGAACGAGGGCTTGCCTTTCGTGGCGACGATGAAACACTTGGATCTCCATCTAATGGCAATTTCTTAGGCATTCTTGAAACCATTGCCAAGTTTGATCCATTTCTGGCTAGCCATATTGAAAGATATGGCGGAAACGGCTCCGGAAGTACAACATATCTATCCAAAACAGTTTGTGAGGAGCTAATTCAAGTTATGGGTCAAAAGTTACAGTCAAAAATTATCGCAGAAGTTGAAAGTGCTAAATACTTTGCCATCAGTGTAGATTCTACTCCGGACATCTCCCATGTCGACCAACTTACATTTACTATACGATATGTACTATCGAATGGAAAACCAGTCGAGAGATTTGTCAGATTTCTTGAGCTCCACAGCCACGGTGCTGAAGATATTTCCAACCAAATTTTAAAATTTATAGAAAATGTTGGTCTTGATATTAATAATTGTAGAGCTCAAAGCTATGATAATGCTGTAAACATGGCTGGCATTTACACAGGCGTACAAGCACGAATAAAAGATGTAAATCCACTTGCCCATTTCGTACCGTGTGCGGCACATTCAGCAAATCTCGTAGGTGCTTGTGCTGCTGACTGTTGCTTAGGCGCTGTCAACTTTTTTGGCTTTATTCAAACATTATACAATTTCTTTTCTGCTTCGACATATAGATGGAAAAAATTAAAAAACTGTTTGCCGAAAGGTGGCCTCGTTGTTAAATCGCTTTCTCAAACTCGATGGTGCGCTAGAGCAGATGCAATTAAAGCTATTTTTAAGGGTTATGCAGAAATTAGAGCTGCTCTAAGTGAACTTTGTAATGATAATATTGAGAATAGAACTACGCAACAGGAGGCCCAAAATTTGGATAACAAAATGAACGAGTTCGATACAGCGATACTAACAGTTATATGGTAGACATTAATAAGCAGACTCAACGCAACAAATCAGTCCCTTCAACACGTTAATATTGATATTCTCAGTGTTGTGAAACTGTATGAATCTCTTTTAAATTTTGTTCTTGCAACGCGTGATAATTTTGATGAAATGGAAGAGCAAGCGAAGAAACTTGTATCAATACATGACTATGTTAGTGAAAAAACACGAGATAGAGCACGAAAACGAATGTTTGATGAAGAAAACACAATGAATATTGAACTGAGGGCTCGTGATAAATTTAGAATTCAAATATTTTATGTAATTATTGATTCTTTGGCTGCTGAACTACGTAAACGACAACTTGCCTATTTGAAATTAAAAGAACTGTTCGGATTTTTAACAGATTTCAAGAAATTAAGTTTAATAGAATTGAGACACCAATGTATACGTTTAGTTGAGGCGTATCCTGGTGATTTAGAAATGGAATTCGTGGACGAATTTTTGCAGTTTTCTTCTACGATAAATACCGAAGATGATATTAAAGTTGTAGATTTAATGACCCACCTGGATAAGTACGTTATGTTGGGAACATATCCGAACGTTAGAATCGTTTTAAGAATATATTTTACTATCCCAGCGACCAACTGCGAGGGTGAAAGATCATTTTCAACATTATCTCGTGTTAAAAATCATTTAAGAAGCTGCACTGGTCAAGACCGACTAAATGCCTTATCATTAATGGCTATAGAATCCGAACTTCTCCGCGAAATGGATTTTGATACCATTGTTGAAGATTTTGCAGAGAAAAAATCTAGGAGAAAATGCTTCTAAATTAATTTTGTTTTATTTATGAATTCTACTTTGTTTTATTTTTTATATATGAATAAATGTAATATTATTTTCGAAATTTAACTATTATAATAGCAGAAAGCTATTTAAACTTCTTTTTTAAAAAAAAATTATAATAGGGCCCCATAATATTTTTAGCCTTGGGCCCCCGCAAGAGTAAATCCGGCTCTGGTTACACATTGCTCTTCCCAATGTATTTTGAAGAAAGCTTACTGTATTTGTTATACATAGGTGATGTAAAACTGAGCAGAGAATGTCACAATTACTAAAAAGTTGCTAAAGTTTGTAAAGTTGCCTTGAATATCGATAACTTATGAAAAATTACACTCAAATGCAAAACCACAAAGTTGAATATTATCGTTACATATAAGTAGCTGCACCTTTAACCTTAGAGGCAGGATCAGAGGGAGAGACAGAAAGAGATAGAGAGAGCGAGAGAGAGAAATAGAGAGTGACCGAAGAGAGAGACAGAAGAGTATGAGGAAGAGAGTGGGAGAGAAGGACAGAGTGATAGGGAGAAAGAGATAGAGAGAAAGAAAAAGTGATTAATAAAATTCGTACCTATTCCGTCAAACATCTCCATTGGTAATCAGACATAATAGTCACTTAATCTAAGATCGACTGACTCGCTTAAATTAAATCGAGCCGAAACAATAAATTATTTTCACTACTGGCAAACTCAGTTCAAATAAGGTAGAAAAATAAAATGCGAATTCATCCACCTCTGCAACTCTTACCCCTAATTCTTGTCTAGCCCCATAGTTTTTAAATGTATATTGGGAAAAGAAGGTATATTGAATGAATGTAGAATGAGATTAATTTCGATTAGCCAACCGATAGCGAAAATCATCAAAAACCATTTCATGTGACAGTTTTGAAACACATACATTACATAAGAAAACTGTACACCGTAATTGCTTTGAATTTTTATACCCTAGATGAATTCTATAGGGTATACTAAGTTTGTCATTCCGTTTGTAACACCGACAAACCGTTCTAGAAATATATGCGAAAAACAACTTCAAAATCAAACTTGAATAGATCGGTGACCATACGAAATTTAATACGGGCATTCATCTAGGGTATCATAAGAATTGGTCTTAGACCAATTCTACCTTTTTTACTTGTTTTTATAATTTTTGTGGAAAGGCTCGTCTTGAGATATTTTGCCGTTCTAATCAAGCACGAAGTTGGCAATCTTTTGCAAGCTAGATTTTAAGCAGTTGGAATTCTTTGTTGCACACAAACACTTTTTGCATTCCGTTTTAGAACCATTATCATTTTATATAGGAATCCCATATTTTAAGAACTATGTTTTTTAGAGATTCGCTGTTAACTTCCCCTATACAGGGTGTCCCGTATATAGTCTGGCACCCGAAGGCTATAGATTGGTCAACAAGAAAAATTGTATGAAAAAGGAGAGGAGTGGGTCATCAATACTAATTTTTCATATTGGATTTAAGAAGCTCAAAAGTTTGGTTTTACAATGACATATCACACTTTGTACACAAAATGGGTTTTTTGCACTTTGTCTTAAGCAAATCCTGCGAAAAAGTTCAATATGCCAGAAAGTAGGCAATTATATTTGTTAAGTCATAATTTCAAAATCGAGGGGAGGAGCAGAAAAATTATAAACCATTATAGAAAGGCCCAATGATTATCTATCTAACGCGATCAGATAACCCAAATATCTTTAAGTCCCGTTATCTCGGAAACCGTTAGAATTTTTTTGCTTGTCTAAGCATGACCTATCGACAAACCGCTCACGGGACACTCTGTATATACAAGCATATATTATTCATATTGTTACGTGCAATAGAAAAAGGATAAGTGACATCTACATACTTTGCTTGAAGTAACTAATTAAGCACAACCAAAAACAACTATCGGAGAAAAGGCAATCGACATCTATAAAGTACGGACATAAACAACTTTAGGTTCGGAGAATCGACGTTTCGAGAATGGAATATTCGGGAATGGTTCTATGACAATATGTAGAGTATAAATACGCCGCTTGTCATATGACGAAAATTGTGGACATTCACTACGAACTGGTCCCCCCTCTTCGCTGTTCTGGAGATTAGACTTTTTGCGCTGTCTTTAAATGCGCGCTCAACTTGAACTCAAATCGAAATGTTGTTGTGGCAATCCTAGGACGGAGTTGACTGGTCTTGCTCATTTTCGAATTTATATTTAGATTTTTTTTCTTTTAATTGTATAGTTTACAAAATTTCAATTCCCTATGTTAACGCCTTTTTGATTAGTATTACATTAATAGTAAAAAAGGTAGTTTTATTTATAAGAAGTATTTTCATAGTTTCATGTGTTTTGTATTTTGGGTTTTTCATATATAAATTTCAGCTCAAGCATTAGGTTAGTTTAGGTAAAAAGGGTGCTACTAAGGATATCCAACTTTCTTCACTGAGACCTCCAGCGTGTCCATTGTGACCCTTGGCATCATGGAATAATCTGTTTGAAACTGCTCTAAATCCATCCTGCTTCCCTAAGGAATCCCAGAGTACAACTGAGCTCCCAAAAATTTAAAAAGAAATGCCTAGCTACCTCTACCTCTTTTATTTATTAGAGCGGGGTACTCACAAAATACGTATTGGACAGATTCAATTTCCTCCGAATACTTAAAGCTTCTGCTGAAATTGTTCGCCAACAACCCCTAATAGATTCCTGCTAATAGTTCTACTACCATTAAGGAATTCTTTTTTTCTTTCTCTGTCATATGCAGGCCATAATTACCTCGCAATACGGCAGGTTTCTCTATCGATCTACCGAATGCTTGCCTTTTGGCAGGCAGTCCTGATGATCTCCTCTTCTAAAGCTCCGATCGGGATCCTCACAGAAGCTCGTGCTGGAGAGCATTACACAGACATTGCATTTGCCCGGTAATCTTTAAGATTCGTGCCACTACCAGACTCTGGAGCACACTCCAGCTCCTGTACTCGCACTCGGCTTGAATCTATCTGTAAAGACAGAAATATTGGTTGTTACCATCACTTTCTTGCCATCTCAGTCACTCCTGGTGGGCATCATTGCATTGACACACCCACCGACAATTAGAGAAGGTATATTTGGTAGTCTACTTATTTCTTTAAATCACTACAATCTATCTTCTGTAATATATTGGAATGCCCAAAACTACTCTCTATCCACCAAACCCCTGACAGCGCTGATTTCCGCTACACTTCTGCAGATTTCTACGTTAATAACATATTCACAAGCAGTGTCCAGTAGTGAAAATGTATATGGGAAGCCTGTAAAGGAGCGGCCAGATTTCGTAAGTTTTCGAACTTAGAATAATTTTTATTTGCCCCAATGAACAATTTCTTATAAAATAGAGAAGCACTTACAGCTGCATTCCATTATTTTTGATATTTTCAAATTATTGTTTTTTTTTTTTTTTGCCTTAACAACTAAAATCTTAAATTTTACTTTAATGTAAAAATTTTAAATAAAATCTTCTAAACCCTGCTACCATAAAAATATCAGCACAATCCTAAACTAAAAAAAAATCAAAATAACATTTTTATTTCTCACGTCAATCCACAGGATGCATATTCCCCATTTAAACATGAATTTTAGAATTCGTGCTCGAATGCTTTCCTGAAGGATTTAGGCATCATCCCGCCTCCATAGCCAGATTCACACTAGAAGGTATATTGCAAGTGTACTGCAGCATAAAATCCTCTAGGGCATTGAGCTGACGTCGCTCCATAAAAATTTTGCAGCCTCCAAAATGTAAAGTGCGATGTTGAATTTTCTCGTTTAGCCAACACAGGCTGCATCTGCAGAAATTTTTATTAAATTAGCGGCACGTGCAGATCGTTTAGTATCAGATAAAATCAAGTAATAAGCAAAGATGCACATGGATAAACGTCAGTCAATGAATTCGGGAAATCCCCAACGAATAGGTCACGTGTATATAAGTAAGTCGTAAGTTTGTAGTCACGTCCTGTAGTCTCGTCTCCATCTGTCTGAAAATATTTGAAAGAATGAAATTTTGTATTATTTGCCATCACTTCTTGATGGTGTGTGCTTAATCCTTGTGACATGGAAAATTACTTGTCTCCAGAAATTATAATCTGGATTTTCCATTATTTGGCGGTTGTCTAGACTCTTTGGTCCAATTAGTAAGTAATTTTCTGATATTGTTTGGATAGCGATGCTAATCTTAATCCAAGAGCTTTGTGTTCCTTTTTCTCTCGCTCTCTGTCTCTCTCGACAACGATATTGTCACGAGTTTTATAACTAATTTCCATCCTTTTACAAGTTACAACACAATCACAAGTAAGAAAAACGACATTTTCCAATTTCCTTTTCTATACCTATTGCAGCAACAGCATAGCACAGGTTGTTTTCATTTCCAACCGGAAAAGCTTGTTTGTTGTTGGATGAATGAATGAATAGAAGTACTGCACCCACCCGCGCACTTCGCTGTCTCTAAAGCACCGCAAGTCGAGCAGATGTGCATTGACTTTTTGATTTCATAAAATTTGAAAAGACCCAAAAGCTGGCACATAAAGTACTTTTCCCGTCGAAATAAAAGTCCTTTTGTGCAGCTTATGCAAACAGATGTGCGCTCCTTTTGTAAGGATTCAAAGGCTACAGGCAGACGGAGAGACACGCGCCAGCCCTGTCCTCCTAATGCTAGAGTACACACATGCATACGTGTGTAAGTCGCCAGGTTCTGGTCTGGACCCTATTGTGTTTATTCGCCGATGTGTACGACAAAATGCAAGGTAAAAAAAGGGGAGAGAGTAATTTCTAAATAGTTTTGTTTCCATCTTTACAAAATTTTTCTATTTATTTAACTTCTTTTGTCGTGATTAGTCAGTGGTGTATAGGAGGGAGGAAGAATTCTTCTGTGCTCTTTCAGTTCAGTTCAGTTCTGTTCAGTCAGTCAGTCAGTCTGTCAGTAAGTCTGTCAGTTTGTCTGTAAAACAGGTGGTGCTATTATTTTGAGTAGTGAAAAAATAATTCAAAAGTAGGTATGCGGTTGAATGATCATGATCTGTGCAATCTGACAAGTGTTTCGAACCGGGTCATGTACAAAAGGTGTTTAATCAACAAAACCGCAGGCTTACATAGTGTGATGGGGTCGAGTAGACCACATAATGGGTGTTGACAGCGTGCATTTCCTGCATGATGAATATGGTTAATTCAAAGCAAGTGTGTAAGGATAAAAAATATTTTTGACCCTTCAGAAAATGCTTTCCATGATGATGATTGATTTAAGGGTCTCCTCTGCATTTCTAAGTATTCATCAATTAGTATACAACGTGATTACTCGGCAACTGGAAATTTGAGATGATTTGGAAAACTTTTATGACTTCATCTCTTCAGAGATAGCACACACACTCATTTGGAGAGAAGTTAAATTAAAAGTTTTTATAGAAAAGGTAATGAAAGAAAATTCAATTCTTTTTGGATGCCTTTTTAATGATATATGAAAAAGCGACATTCAAGCGAAGAGACCATCAATTAATTCATCTAAACAAGGTTAGATAATGCAGTTCCTTTTATATGGAACTAATACAAATTTAAATATTTAATTTATTATTCTATGCTTGTCCATGCAAAAGGACAGGGTGAGAATAGTATAGCTATCCATTAGCCCTGTTTCTTGAGACTGCGTTTACTTTCTACCATGATCTTCCAGTGAATTAGGTGTCTGGCTAGACCATTTAGCATGCTCTTTCTGTTGTGGGTCGGCCTATAGATGGTTTTCTTACGTATACGAGTTATTTACTGTTGTGAACTTAACCTTAACTAGCGGTCATTGCATTCGCTAAGCGGAGGCACTTATTTGACATGTAATTTTTGTATAGCTGTCAGACGTAACTCTATCATTGTAGCTGGCCGCGTGCTACGTGCTTCTTGATCTACTCTTTTGTTACTAATATTAAGATTAATTAAAGTTGTAATGGCCTACATCCGTAGCTGTTTCATTCCTACATAAATCCCTCGCCCCCGATATAACATTTACCTACTATTTTTGATCCTTTAATCCCTGGAGTAACATTGGTTGCATGCGATCCATCGCTACTGCCGCTTTTGAGGTTTTACTTAACCCGTCACCCCTGGATCTTGTCTTTCAGAATTTCAAAAGGGCACTACTGAGGATATTGGGAGGATGGTTGGAATTTTTCTTCTCATTAAACATTGGCGTGGGGGCTTGAACGGGAGAACCTTCTGGACCGTATGCCATTTGATGCGATGGTATCGAAATTTTATTTTGAACATCGCTCTTATGTTTGTTTTACTTGAAAGGGAATCACGAACTGTGGGAAGAGCTTTATAGACCCTTCATCGGTCCGGTCCAAAAATTTTCACCGACGGCTTCCAGTGCCGATGTTTCCTTTTTGAACCTCCGACATTGGGTTGGAGTACTAACTTGGAAGGCACACTACTGTCTTTCATGTTCATGGGCGAACCTGAGTACTTGTTGGTGTAAAAAACTTTTTCTTGATGAACCCAAGAGGATTTTCACTGACTTTCACTTGGGCCTCGAAACAATGCAAAACTGTGATTGGCATTACTTATCACCGGAGTTCGCTTCAGGCTCATCTAACAAAGATTGGAGTTATTGACAGACCTCATAATTTCTGTTCTTCCTGGAAGGAGAGGTTGAGACAATCGAACACTTTCTATGCGCTTTACACACATTTATCCGAAGCACGCAGGATGCGCTTGGTCTGCCCTCCTATGGATGAGTTAAAAAGCTTACCTCACGTGGATCTGATGTATTTCATTAAGAGAACAGGGGGGTTTTGGTGAAAGGTCTGTTTCAGGTTAGGCTCCGTGCTTGGGATCTTTCGTCCCATAACCTTTAAAATAATTTAAAAAAAAGACATGTAGTTTAAAAAGTAGCTATCCATTCTATCCTATTTCATGTGAAAGTTTGTTTTATTTCACTGTATTCACTGTATTGCTGTGGATTTATTTGGAATAGTTCTCTCTCCCTCTCTCTCTTCTATTATTATTATCTATTATTATGTCGAAAAATAAAAGTAATCAGCGTAATCATCTATTAACAAAGGTTTGCAGCTGCTGTATTATGGGATGGAAAAGATCTTAATTAAATTCCATTTAGGCGATATCTGAGCAATGGCACTCCTTGATTTATTAATACTGGAATTAATGTCATTTTCTATAACGTCAGATTATGTAACTGTGCTACCTAGATAACTAGAATTCAAAAGGTATTATACTATGGTCAAGACCATGATACAAAGATAACAAGTATGGCCGATTCGAGAGAAATTTTTTGTGTTGCTGCGTCATGAGGTGACTATGTCATTTCGAGCGAATTTGTTTAGAGTTTTTCGTATTTTATTGACTCAAATACGTTTTAAATATATTAAAATATTTAACAAAACATTAGTTTCTTCATTTAAATCACTTCGGAAAAATTAATTATGTGCTAGTGGGAGAGCAAAGAAATTTTAAAACGGAACCTTTTTTTTACTTTGATAAGGACGATTAAAATTGAGACGAACAAATTTGTGACAATTTTCGCCAAATGAGACAGACATTGACATTGACAGATAATTCGGCCATACCTTATTAATTTTTGTATCATGGGTCAAGACTAGCCAGTTACCCTTGTGTTTATTTGATCTTATCCTTTAAATAAAGATTTTATTCAGTAGTAGATACTTAGTAAGTAATTTCCAGTTTTGTTTTGTATTTTTTACAATAAAAGCTTCTGTCCAATCCTTCGAGAAAGAACATTTGTTAAAGACTTGAATTTATCTTTGGCAATCTTTGTAAATAGTTGTTCATCTGTGACTAATAGTTATGTGTACTATCTTAAAGCACGTAACATCCACAAAAAGTTGATGTAAATTGAAAACAATTACAAAATCGTATCCATTGCCTCGTTTTCCGATAATTATTTTCAATACCGATGCTGTAACGACCGACTTGAGCATTTATATCACACATCAGGAAAGTTTGCTATATTTCGTCTTGGAATGACATTGAAAAACTTACTTAGTGGCTTATAAAATAAGTCCCCCGAAAAATTTCTTACCAGCTAACGAGTCTCAACTGGACGTTTCTTGATAAGAATTTTACAAACAGCGCATCCGGACTTTTTTGTCCTAATTCGTATGATATAGTTTTACTGAGTAACTTTGGTGTTTTACTGACCTCTGTGACCATATTTGCGAAGAAATTTTAAAACGGAACCTTTTTTTTACTTTGATAAGGACGATTAAAATTGAGACGAACAAATTTGTGACAATTTTCGCCAAATGAGACAGACATTGACATTGACAGATAATTCGGCCATACCTTATTAATTTTTGTATCATGGGTCAAGACTAGCCAGTTACCCTTGTGTTTATTTGATCTTATCCTTTAAATAAAGATTTTATTCAGTAGTAGATACTTAGTAAGTAATTTCCAGTTTTGTTTTGTATTTTTTACAATAAAAGCTTCTGTCCAATCCTTCGAGAAAGAACATTTGTTAAAGACTTGAATTTATCTTTGGCAATCTTTGTAAATAGTTGTTCATCTGTGACTAATAGTTATGTGTACTATCTTAAAGCACGTAACATCCACAAAAAGTTGATGTAAATTGAAAACAATTACAAAATCGTATCCATTGCCTCGTTTTCCGATAATTATTTTCAATACCGATGCTGTAACGACCGACTTGAGCATTTATATCACACATCAGGAAAGTTTGCTATATTTCGTCTTGGAATGACATTGAAAAACTTACTTAGTGGCTTATAAAATAAGTCCCCCGAAAAATTTCTTACCAGCTAACGAGTCTCAACTGGACGTTTCTTGATAAGAATTTTACAAACAGCGCATCCGGACTTTTTTGTCCTAATTCGTATGATATAGTTTTACTGAGTAACTTTGGTGTTTTACTGACCTCTGTGACCATATTTGCGAACCAAGAACGCCTTTGAAGGATCAGTCCTACTTAGAGATTTTATTTCACGTTTCTATATTGAAAAAAAGATCACTAACTTTCAATTAAATATTCTCTAGAAGGGCCACAGTCTTCAACATTTTATCCAAATAAAAAAGTTAGCCATCAAGGACTTCTGCGAGGGAATATTGTAACTTTCTTTGTTAAAGTGACGTGGACGCCTGACGAATGATTTTGATTAAAGCTTAACCATTTTCCATATTTAGGATAGGTACATCGATATAAAAAGTGACTTTTAGATGTCATGAAATACACCATCGTATATTTTTCTATTGTCTATTGCGCTTTGAGTATAAGAATTTCTATGCAATACTCAACAAAACAAGAGAATTGGGCTGTACTTGTGACTCTTATTTTTTCCTTTGAGGAATTGAGTGAATGGCAACTTGGACTTTGTCAAGAGATGGTCTTATAATTCAACCAACCATATTTTAAGTTGTATGACAATTGTGCTGTGATTAGACCACTTTTGATGAGTGTTCCCTTTCTGTTTTTGCCAGTCGAACTGAGTTGATTCATCATGGCATGCTTTTCGTTTAAATGATACTTCACTTTCGACCTGTTTGGGAAATTGATTTTCGAATTTACTGATAAACAATCAATTTCTCTCTCACGATAATCTCTACCTATATGAAATGAAATCAACATAACGTCGGCTAGAAAATTATGAAAGTTTATGTTTTAATATTTTTATTTATTTTATATTCAATTTAATTACACCGCTATCGCGAGCTCCTATGAATTGGAATGGAAGTCAGAATTCATGTTTCATGGTCATCTATCAATCGAACACTTAGAGTGGTTAATCAACAGTTATGCATCTGTGTTCACCATAAAACGGGAAGTTAAAAAACATATAATTTACCAGAATGCAAGGAATAACAGCATAATTTATTCATAAGGTAAAGCCATTAACAAATTGCATAATATTGCCACCTCCAGACAATGTGCACGATATGTGGCCTGGAAGAGCTCGGCCCTAAAAAGCTGTTTCCACGTGAATATTTTATGACAACTAGGACGACGGTATCAAGTGGATCTGCTTTTATCAGTTCAACCCTTTACCTGAGAGGTCCGGGACATATGTTCTCACTTTTGATATTTTTCATGTCGTGCACCAACGCTGGTGGCATACATTAATGATATAATGACTGACACAAGGATGACGATGTTGTAGGGAAGATAAAAAATTTTCTTTGTATGCCCTAATTAGGTATTTACATATATCTAGTTCCTCTGTATACTTCTAAATACGTTATATATGTACATATATGTATGTGCATATGTATAAGGAAAATAGGTTCCTTCTTGATTTCATACCTGTACGAGAGAATTGTGACAGTGGGAATTATTCGACAATTTGAAAGAATGAACTCTTATGGAAGCACAGTTATGATAATGACCTCGAAGCTCAATTTAATTGTCGCGGTTATGGATAGTAGGTAGCGTCGTGATCTTCACTTGAATAAGGCTACAGTAGTGGAATTATATTATTTTCGGAATGTTGGAGGGCTTGTATACACACACTTTATATTAATTCGTTAAAACCAAAATACTACCAACCTCAGGAACTTTTATTGGCTGTAAGAACTCTTTTCTTGCAACTGATGCACTGATGCACCATCACCCTTAAACATTTATTTTTAGGAAAGATCTGAATTTGAGAATAAGCTAGTCTTGGTGGTATCAAATCTGCGTTATATACCTCCCAGTCGTTGCAAAAATCACGGTTAAATAATATTTTGCATTTCTCACTCAAGCGAGGTGGAAATAGAGTAACAAGTATAAATTCATAAAAATAACTTCGCTGCTCTTGAAGCAGCTCATCCTTCGTTTTCAGCTGAGCCATTTCCATCTGAACCATCAGTTGATCCTCCTCCACCGGAATCATCATCAACAACAACAACAACAAAAATAAGTTATGTACAAAAATTTGACAGACCTCGTCGAACAGAAGTGAAAGCGAACAAGTTATAATTGGTGAGATAAATGGAATGGTTGAAATTTACTAGAGGAATAGAATGGAATGATGGAATCGATTAGAAAATCTGTTGTGGAGGAACTGGGTTTTCTGTTGTATAGTTAGGCAATGCAATGAGGCCCTTTCGTAAGATTTATGAATTACTTTTAGTATTGATGTAATTTTTAGTTGAAAACACCAATTTCATATAGCATATAACTCCAAAATACAATCTTTATTGATCAATGTAACTTTACATCTGTGTTTAAATCGTAAAATGCTTATAGTTTCGGAACTATTTTCGTAATATAAATAAAAAATTGCAATTTCGTCAAATGTGATTCGATTGATGCTACCAGTTAATTCGTCAAAGGCAGGTTTTTACTGAATGCATTAAACGGAAAGTACGTAAAATCCCAAATCCCAATCCCAACTAAGCATAGATGATCAAATGATTTCATACCTTGAAAGATACTCCCCGCAAAATGTTTATCAGAAGCAAACCAATTTTTCTCTGGATCATAATATATTCGTCTCATAATAACACAATAAACATTGATTGGCTTCGATTTTCTTGTATCTATTCTGGAATATATTAAATCCGGAACTTCAGTATCGCAATAAATTCGTTTAGATTAAAATTTCTTATCAAAATAAACCTGAAATATTCACTAATAGGCAATGATACATTGCTGCATCAGCATTTTGTCGGAAAAGCGAGGAGAAAAAAATTATAAGAAAACCTTATTGGAGATTTAATAGCAAACCTTGAAAATGGCACAAAAAAACTCCATAGTTTTCTGATAGTAGGTAAAAATGAGTTAATCAATGCGGAAAAACTATAAATTCGAGCAAAGAGATAAAACAAAAATTGTGCTACCACTTCATGGAGTTGTTAAAAAGTGAAATTCGTTTTCAATCTCAAAAGTGTATAATCCAAAATCACCAGTAGTTTTCGGAACGATTTCAGAAGAGTTCATCAAAACTAAAAAACTAAAAATCTACCAAACGAATTGAAACTAAAAATTTGGAATATTTAAATTGACCATATGCTAAGCTTAGTTTTAGCGATCTCAGGCAGACAGCTTCCCAATCAAATTAAAAATATGACTATAAAAATTATTTAAGTCCAAATACCAAACAGAGATAATATAAGAATGCCATTGTTCGCAAAAGAAGAACAGCAAAATATACGAATAGAGATCTGAGGTATATCACGACTGAGAGTAAAATGGGTGTAGGGTTTTATTTAGTAGTTTAGTGACTGATTTTCAAGTAAGATATACTATATGCGTTTTATTATCCGTATATTGAGAGGGTAGTAGAGGTTGACTAAAAGACGGTACAAATAAATACCCATCTCTGTGCAGCTAATGTCGCTATATTCAATAATTGTCCATTTTCAGGGTTTAATATTGAGATCTTAAAAGCGAATTCGTACATGTAGCCCGTTATATTATCCTAATTTGATAATCACGACATCTTGTGGTGGTGAAGATACTTTGTAAAAAATCCAAACAACATTCAGAATTTCAAGAACTTCATTTCGACCAGTGTAAGATGCTTTAAGTGCGAGAGTTATTACTTTCTGGAAAGAGGCTGAATTTACCTATGACAAAATGAGGCCTATTTAACGAATATTGCAATTCCATTGACCGCCCAATATAAACACCACTGCAATCTCTCTGTTATCGATATGTAAAAACTTTGCGATCATCTAAATTTTTATTAAAACCAAATTGGAATTAAGTAAAAACAACTAAAAAAAAAAAGTCACGAAAACTTGTTAGTCCCTTCAGGATATGACCAAAAACAGCTGTGGACAATGATATTACTTATAGGTACTGTACATAGTTGAGTTAAGCCCTTTATACTTAATGTATATCAAAACAAACCAGATGACGCTCATTAATGAGTGCTCCAATTCAGCAGTCGAAAATGCCTATTATCCTGTGCTCTATAGAAACTCCGATAAGGATCAGGAGACACGAAATGCTTTTATGACACTTCATGTCTATGAGATATCCATTAACTCTATTCGAGGGTGGCCATCAATACTTCTTTCTACCTGCCCACCCCGACATAACTGCAAGGAAGAGGAGAATTAATATATTTTCTGGCAGGACACTACACATAGGCACGAGCTGGAATTAATGATCTGATGCGGGTATTTTACGATGTGGTCGTAATTATTACAATTAAGTTGATTTATACCAATATGGCTTGAAGAGGTCACTGCTACATCTGGTTACTCTTGTTATCGATTTGAAATGGAAATCTTTAAAAATTTTGAGAATACAAATTAATTTACGTTACACCAAGATGTAATGTAGGCATGTAAGATTTATGCAGTTGCTTTTTGTCTCCTCCAAAGTGTTGAGTTCCATAATTTCATATTAAATGAATATATTAAGTAAATCTGGAAAAGCGCTTATATACCTAGGTGTATTGTGGTGCTTTCTAGATTATCCCCAAGAAAACCTTAAAAATTAACTCTATACCCCTGTAACTCTTTAGTTACATTTGTTGGCTGCTAACCAAGGTAGTTGATATTTTATTTATGGATAACATTAAAATCTTGAAATTTAAAATATTCGCGTCTACAAAAACCTGGAAGCCTCGAAAACAAAAATCTCAGATCATAAAATAATGGAAAAAAATTCTGGAATCCCGAATGGAAAAATTTTCATTCCGGAATTTCGTAACCAAGCCATTTTTCGAACGAATTATTACAGCTGATCGCCAGTTGTTAAGTACGAAGTTTCAAATTATTTACAAAATCTCGAATAACATAATCCCGGATAACAAAAAAAATTATAGATTTTATACATTAGAGATTTTCGCTTCGCTGAATGATCAAACATGAGTGGCACTCTACTTTAATTCATGACCTTTTACTTAACTTTATTCACTAATTTTTTACAAAAGATTTTAGGTACTTATACAGAGGCTAAGAATGTCGGATATTTATCTAACTCTAATAACATATAAGTAATAAGTAGCTATTGAAAATTATAATGGAAAAGCTAAAATAAGTACATTAAAAATAACAATGTTAAATTAATAATATTAAAAACAGTGTATAAAAATACAGTGAGCAAAAAATTAATATCATTAACCATACTGAAAAACCTAAATCTAAAATAAAAATATAAATAATAAGACTGAGAAAATGCTAAATTAAAGGAAACGAGACCAAGAGTACTCGAGAAAACTCGAGAATTCAATTCGAAGTCAGAAGCCTGTCTAATGTACCAGCGGCTAGCGGGTAAACTATTCCATTAACGTATAACCTACACAAATAAAAATCGCTCGCCAATTTGAGTTCGAAAGTTTTGTAATAATTGATTATAGGTTATAGTGCCGAGAAGAACCTATAGGAATCTAATAATAGCACACGGATATTCAGGCTTCTTAGAGTACGTACGCAAAATTATATAAAACTTACACATCTAATGAACACCCTAGGTATCAGTTAATATAAGAGACAATGAGAAGAGAAGTTCTGGATAAACCGTGCATAAATCGAACCAAAAACTACTGTTACCTGAGGATTACACGAGGAAGTACAGCTTGCATACAAGCCTCCCTCTTATCACCTTGCATGCAAGCTCATTTAAAACAAGTAACAAAGCTAGAAATGGTCTAAGACCAATTCTTATGATACCCTAGATGAATGCCCGTATGTAATTTGGTATGATCACCTCTCTGTGTAAGTTTGTTTTTTAAGTGGTTTTTCGCATATATTTCTAGAAAGATTCGTCGGACAGTAAAAACAATTATAGCCAATTTCATAGGATTTCCAGGGTTGCCAATTTCGTACAATTGTACCAAAAGTGGTACATTCTTCTTACTTTATTGACTTTTGATACAAATGCACAATTTAATCAAAAATGGTAAATTTTCTACGTGGCCCCTTCCCACAATTTTCTTTTTGTAATATTCTTCCGTAGCAATGTACACAAACATAACAGATGTAAAATTTTGAACTGAGCATTACGTTCCCTCAGAAAACTCTTCTCGCTGACGGTAACTCTTAAATTAAAGAAAAATATCTCATATCATATCTCATCTTATAATTTCATTCGTTTTTTTGCTAAGTATAATCTTTTTTGACAAAACAAGAAGAAATCAAAATCTAGGCCAAGGTATATAGAGCACAAGGTATTCCCATTACGAACCACGTTCCACCATTAGTGACGAAATATTGTACAAATGTATAGGAAAGTACGGTACACAATACTCTCTCTCTTCTCTCTATCTTTCCTATAAAAATTTATATACAGTAGCAACAGATTTACGTCACAGGCTATCAGTTACAATGTGTCAAACTTTTAATGGAAATACCTTGTCTTCTATATTTCGACGCTGGAAAGCGTAAACGTCGTAACCGACCAAAATGTCGAAAATAGGTTATATACACTATTTGAATAAAAAAAAAACGCGTCGAATGGTCTGGGTCTCATATCTCTACGATAAAAATAAAATAATTTACGCCATTGAAAACGTCTGTTCTTTTTCCAGTAACTTCGACTTCAGTAATATGGTCAAAATCAGCTACTTTTTACGCACATATTGCTTAAAGTAAAGGAAGGTTTGCAAATTTTTAAGCGAGTTACTTACAGCATCCGTTGTTTGATGGTTGGAGAGGCTTACATAATTTTTTCAGATCATAAACTGATGACTTCTGTCATTAACTCTCGACATTGTTCGAAGTTACTACATTTTCAAGGAATTATTGACTATGATAAATAGCGTTAAATGCATTTTGTTGTTGCTTAGTTTTGCATGAGAGATGCAGCTACTCTATTCTTTTCAACCTATAGATAACTCAGAATATGGTGTTACTACGTTAGAAGAGTATTAAACAAAAACTTAATAGTAACTACAGCCTTTTATTTAAACTGCCTGTCTTGTTCTGTGGTAGTGTACATCAAAAGTTAGACTGTGTTTTAAACATAGAACTTGGATACAGCTCACATATATCATTAAAATAAATAAGGTATACTTGATACAGTATTTCAGTTGCCATAAGTTCTTTAACATTCATTTCGCTCCATACATTACAGCTATTCAGATACAGCATTCTTGAGGTCCATAAAACAAAAAATGGATTGCTGTAACTAGCAAAACTAATGATTATACTAACTTTAGCGTAATTCTACTTATTGCAAATTGTGGGTATAATTTAAAAACAAATCTGTCCAAAAATAGCACTTCTATCACAAATAGTTTAGACGTTATGATTTTTTTTCTGATTTTGAAAAAGTTTTTGGGCTCTAGTGAAAAGTTTCATTTTGGTCGGTTACGACGTTTATGCTTTTCAGCATCGATTTCTTGATCTAGGCGTTGGCGTGTATGGGGGGGGGGTCTCCACATCGAGATCGAAATCATAGTAAAGTGCTACTAAATGATGACTCCGACTTCATAGCTCCCGTAATCGACTCAACAATATTTATTACGGTAGAAAAAGAAATCGTAAAATTGTGTGATATTATTTTCTTATAAATATTTGTTGATTTTGAAAAATAATCAAGTTTGGAGTTTGTACATATATTTTTGTTGAAATACATTTTTATAGTAAATGAAGAGTATATTTGACATAACTATGTTTTTGCTACATTTTTATATGAAATACCCTGGTACATTTTTGGGACATAATATGAAGAATTTTTTGTACATTCAGTTCTAATCAAGTGGCAACCAAACGGATTTGCTTATTTAAATCGCTTATTAGAACACGAGCGGATACTCTACGATGTAGTACAGCTTTATGGATAATTTTCCTTCCCGTTTTTTCCGTAATTTCCCTAATTCTACGGTAATTTGCCCGCTTATTTACTAGTGGTGAGACCTCTTACCGAAAATCTTTGCCACTGTGTCGATTGTGGTCCAGGGTTGCAACTTTGGTACAACTTTGGTACAAATGTACCAAAAGTAGTGCATACTTCTATCTTTATCAATTTTTGGTAGAAAGGCACAGTTTAATCAAAAATGATACTTTTCCGCGGGGCCTCTTCCCTCAATCTTCTTTTATATTATTTTTTTCATAACAATGTAAATAAACATATAACAAATGTAAAATTTTGAACTGACCATTGCATTCGTTCAGATAACTATTATCCGTCACGTAACTTTTAAATTAAACAAGAAGAATTGCAATATCTTATCTTCTCTTATATTTTCATTTGTTTTTCGCTAAGAAAATTTTTTTCTTTGATGGTCGGCAAAAGCTTTATAATTTCCGTTTTTTACGTTTTGAGTTCTATAAAAACAATAATTGTTTAATTAACCTTTTAATGAATTTGTAAGACTGTTTGAATTAAGGTAGGTATTTTTTCTTGTGATGTTATTTTCTTATGAATATTTATTGATTTTGTTTATGTTAATATAGCACACATATTTTTGTTGATAATAATTTTTTTATTTTTCAAAGTAAGTACTATTTTAACATGTAAATTTGGTACATTTTAATATGAAATACCCTGGTACATTTTTGGTACATAAAATGATGACATTTTCGTACATTCAATTCTATTCAAGTGGCAACCCTGTCCTGTTCATATTGTGAAGAACTCTTCACTATATTAAAACCGTCTAATACTGATCGTATATGTAAAAATTCTAAATTTTTATATGACAACACCAAGAATGGGTTCCTCGATTTAGTCCATTTTCTAAATTTTATTTACTACTGCTATAAAAACAACATATACCAAATTTCAGCTCTTTACGTTCACGCGTTCTCAAGCAGTGTCCAAATATATAGAGAAAAACAAAATTTTGGTATGGCAACTCTACGAAGTAGTTGCCCGATTCGGCCCATTTTCGAACTTAATTTTTTTTTTTTAAGGCCTTGCAAAATTTTAGCCCTCTAAGTGAACGCAGACAGATGGACAGACAGACGGACGGATGGTTTTTCGCATATATTTATAGAGCGGTACGTCGGACAGAAAAAATGATTATAACCAATTTTATAGGATTTCATATTCTAAAGAAGTTTTTAGTACCTACAATAAAATTGTCTCGAACTGATCATTTTCACAGTATCCGTAAAAAACCTAAATTTTTATATGGCAACACAATGAAGAGGTTGCCCGATTTAATCTATTTTTGAAGCTTTATTTACTAGTACTATGAAAACCCAAGTACCAAATTTCAGCTGTCTAAGGCAACGCGTTCTCAGCAGTGCCCAAATATGTGGAAAACGAAATTTGTGTATGGCAACCACACGAAGGAGTTACTCGATTTGTCCCATTTTCGAATTTAATTTTACTTTTTTTTTAAAGTCACAATTATAACTTCAAGTTTTTTGCTAGCTTCAGCTGGCTTGAGATTTGGTAAAATTGCAAATTTCAAATCCAATGGCTGCCTACTTGAGGGATTTTTGAACACTGCCAGCTGTGCGAATGTCAAATATCCAGATTTGAATGGCTTCTGTTGGCACGTTTTTGAAGACTGTTGAGAAGTAAAATGCAACCGAAAATGTGAACTTTAAATATAACTGGTGAATCTCGAAAACTATTCAAAACACATGAAATCGAAAATCAGATGTATTTCTGTACTCACCAATAAAAGATCTCACCATAAAAAGTTTATTTGCGAATGTCAAAAGCGCCAGTTGTGTTCAATTTGACTTTTTCAATCGGATTTAGAAGAAAGCTGGCGATAAAGCTGGCTGAAAAGCTCCAATTGTGTTTCAGGCCTCATGCAAGTTCGCTAAAAGCTGATTGTGTTTCAGGCCTCATGCAAGTTCGCTGAAAGCTGAGCTGTCTACATGGCAGTGGAGATTACATGTGCAAGCTTGCATGCATGGTGTACTTGCTCGTGTAATCCTCAGGTTAGCTTGCGAGTTTCGAAAAAATTATAGTTGCAAAATAAAATGTGGTGACACAATAGCTTTTAAGATAGTCATGTGCATTCGACGGGACAACATGTTGACAGAAAATCTAAACATTATCAACAAGTGAAAATTTTCCTAATTGTATTTGAAACAAGTAAACATTCTAAATATTTTAATTCCACACATCTTTACATAAGGTAAGACAGTGTTGCTCACCTTAATTGAAGGTAACCCGGGGGTTACACCTGCAAGTACAGCTTTTTGCACGTGTAACCTCTACTGCCATGCTAGCAGTACAGCTTTCAGCGAACTTGCATGATGAAAAACCATGGCAGCTGAGGTGATAGTTTGTTTTCAAGATGGCGGAAGAGAAATGCTTGAGAGAATATGTAAAAATTATTCTGGAAAAATGAGATTTTCTGGGATTATTTGCATTACATCATTTACCAGCACCTTCTTCTTAACTTTTTCTTGGGTTTTTATCATTCTGCTACTTCCTTTATTGCTATAATTTTCCAATATACGCATGACTTAACGCCTCAATGCCATTTTTTAAATGAACTTGCATGCAAGATGGTAAGACATAAACCGAACTGCCTTCTGCTGTCAAGTTAAAAATCGCGTTGGAAGGGAGGCTTGCATGTAAGTTGTACTATTTCGTGTAATCCCCGGGTAAGTCTGAAAGATCAAGGCTTCTTCGATATAGTGGCATACATGTGGTCTTCTTGGGGTTAAGTATAAGCTAATTACGTTTCAAGATCAGATACATATTAATTCCGGACAACCATTCGCGGATGATTGAGTAGAAGTGAAAAATGAATTTAAGCTGTTGTGGTTGAAATTACATTGTTGTGAATCCTTACCACACACTCCTAATTTGCAAAGGTTAACCCAAAAGATTTTGGGTGGAACAGTAAGGTCGAGCTGTACGTTCGGTAGGTAATGTTAACTTTATTACATACGATTAATTATTGATAACCTGTAGCGCTAGTATAGGTAGTCCCCTTCCGCAATGACGCTGCGGATCTCATTAATTAATCAAGCACATCCCAGGCGCGGATCTAGCATTGAAATTAGTGGGTGGGGGGGGGCATCTTACAAATTAAATCGAGCAAAAAAAAAAAACATCCAACGCCGTAAGTCGGTTCGCATAGCCACCGCAGTACTGCAGTACTTGGAACTAGGAAATCCGCATTAAGCGGTGTGGGATGTGTCATTTTTTAGTATACTTTTTTTTTACAAAAACTAATTTTTTTAATAGAATAGGGTGCAAACTGCAGGAATCATTCAAGCCAAACTTTTCTCAGTTTTACACACTGGCATATAAAATATGGACTGCTCGATATGCTATTTCATGCGGGTACAATTTTTTGTGTCAAAAATAGTTCATACGTCGGTGCCAACATTGAAAAATCCATTGGCGGAAAGTTGAAAAGTGAAACCTCTCGAATTTCAATTAACCCAAATAATTAATTTAAAAACATTTATTTCGACAAACCCACTTATTTATTTATTGTTTACAGCGCTTTCTCAGTTCGCACGTTACATAGAAAAGTGACCCAACTCAAAAAATGGAGCTTTTCAGGAGAGCGAAAAAACGAAAAGCTGTACATAGAATTAATTCTAGCTTAACGTAGTAATTGTTTGTTAAAAATGGTATGAACTCTTAAATTTGTTAGTAAATTTATTTCTGAAGATTTATATAAAAGAAATTTTAAGTTTTTGTTACCGCAGTTGGCGAGGCTAGCTGTTAATCCCGCATCCTCTTTAGTTGTGTCGCTTTTCTTTGTTGCGAAATAAATATTTTCACAATTTTTTTTTAAGTGGCACAACTCAAAATACGATTTTTAAGAATTAAATTCCGTACTTTGAACTTTGTGGAAAAATGTCATAACTCATAATGAAATTTGTAATAAATAAATGCTGTTTTGTGGAAAAGTGACACAATTTAAAATAATACTGTTAAAATGTCGAAAACATATTTACGTTTGTAATGAAGATCGTCAGAACTCACTAACACACTGTTCTATGAAGAATATCTCTGTTCTTAAGTAACAGAAAACTGACACTATCGCTATCTAGCGGCAAAAACAATCAGATTGAAATATGCCAATTTCATGGTGTAATTAACTCAAAAACGACAAATTTTGAGTTAGGTAACATTTCTATGTGACGTGCGAATTAGTAGTTGGTGCTTAGAACGAAAGAGAACGCTATATAGAAATGAGCCCACTTTCTGCAGTGTATTTCTATGGACGTAGTCAGTCCATATTTTAAATGTCAGTGGTTTTACATAAGAACGCTGCAAATATTTTAGAATGTTAGGAGTGTTACATGCCAAAATTACCTGAAAAGGGGCTTATCTCTCTTTAAGGCGAAGAAATTGCCATCAGCAATCGATTCAAATTCCTCAGTTAAAAACAAAAAGTATTTCCCATAGAACGACTTGCGACAAATTCAAGTTTTAAATTTCAACCCAAGTCGTTTCAATAGAAAAAAGCCCTACGACAAATCTTACTGAAGGTAAATAAAAATATGATATGTATGTACATATATACCTACATAAATATCGGGCGATTAAATTTACTCGGTGAAGATTTAAACGATCAAGTCTTCACCAAAAAGCCTCCTTTCAGCAAATTGTCACGAACGGCATACATTCTGGGTGCAACAATGTATGCACGATAGCAAGACGATGGTTTGATATTTATGAAAATATCAAATTTCATTTCAACCATCGTCCGCCGCGGTAGGCTGAACACTAATTGTAAACAGGTAAAGAAAAACGTTTTGTGAAAATAACCATAAGAGGAAGTTTGTGAAAGAAAAAGTTTGTGAACAAAGCAAAAGTAAAAAAAATATATATATAAATAAAATAGAAGTGTGCGAGTTGTCTTACTCATAGCTTCCTGAAACGGCGTAGAGTGATTGCCTTCGGCTAAGGTAAGCCCCGAAATATAACAGGAGTTAGGAATAAGTTAAGTTAGGGCTCTGATGTGGTAGTGAGGGAGTCTGTTTCGTGGCTTGGGAAGTGTTTCTCTTGGATCACCCAAAGCTGAGGTCCGACCCAAATTCCGAGAAAAACCTATACACATACATCATATGTATACCATAGCATTCATTGAAATAAATTTTTATTTTTTTAAGTTTTGGAATAAAATTTTTTTTAAGTTGAATTATATAAATAAAAAAAGTATAAAATAAAAAATATATTTTTTGAAATAACTCAATTAATTAAATATTTTTTCTTCAAATTTAGGGGGGGGGTCATAACCCCCCCCCTGGATCCGCCACTGGCACATCCCATATTTCGCTTTCAACAAACTCTAATAGGGACAAAATTATCATAGTATAAATAATAAATATATTCAGTGAGGTAATTCACTTTACAAGCATTAGTATAAGGGTACGTGCACAACGAGGCGAGGTGTGGCGAGGCTAGGCGAGGCGAGGCTATATTAAGAGTTGAAGAAATAAAATGATTGCACGCTGTACTATGAGAGTGTTCATCACAACACTGTGGAAGCGCGCGATTTGGCAAGACACCTCGAGGTATCTTTCTCTTGATAGCTGGCATATTCTTATCTATTTTTCTTTGATATAAACTGGAGAAAGGGCTGGACATGCAGAAAATGATTAATTTTCTTTCCTTAATTTCTATACTCATTCTCATATATTGGAAGAATCTATCAGGATCAGTTCATAAATCTTCATACAGATGATGAAGTTCGCCAATTTCCAGACGTTTCGTATTTATCGGGTGGCAAGTAAAACAGCGGAAAGCACACTTATGTGAAAAATGCATATACATAGTTGCACAAAATGTCTTCTTCAGAATCTGATGACATAATTTATTCTCTCACTTCGCGATTTACTAAGAAACTGAAAGCCTTGTTGTGAACACTACACCTCGTGGTGTATTTTCACCTCGCTTCGCTCAAGTGCCTAGCCTAGCCTCGTCTCGCCCCACCTCGCCTCGTTGTGTACGTACCCTAAGGCATAGTCGACCGTTCAGACAATAGGCTTCATAATTTATGTTATAATAGTCATGATAAGAGTAGGTACTGAACTAAGAAGTAGTATCAACTTGAAAACATAAGTCCAGAACTAAATAATTATTGTCTTTGAAGATAGGTTAATTTTGGAAAAATTATATTTCTTCGAAATTAAAATAATATGAAGCAACATTTTTGTTCGTTTTTGATCAAATAATTAAAGTTTTATGAAATCCTGAATATCAGGATTGATAATTTTATAATTCAAGATTTTGTCGTTCAGAATTTTGTAGTTCTGGGTTGGGATTTTGGCGCGATACTACCGTTCGTATGATTCTTATCCACAATCTTGTATGTACTCAAAATTCCGCTATATAATTTAACATAAAAACTATATGATAAAAATGATTAAATGCACTATGACAGCACCTTACTACCTAAACTGTGAAAACTCTAATAGTCCAGTCAAAAGGAATTTTTGCCCTACAAAAGGTAGGGTAGAAAAGATTTTGATATTATGTTATTTAGTTCCAGGCCCCGATGAAAAATTCAAGCTTTCGACCTTGTGGGGGGTTAGTGCGGTCCACCATCTCGGATTAAAGGAACAATAATTTGTTTTTTTTTTCTTTTTAATAATTCCGCAATGGTTGATCCTACGACAAAAATGTCTCATAAAAATTTTAAAAGAAATAAATTCCCTAGATTATTTATATGAATACTTTTTTTTAAATATGATGTGTAAGAGTCCGGCTTAGTTGGTGTTAATGCCTTCATAATTGTCCTCAGCACTGAGAATCTGGGCTGCCATGTCATTACCTCTTCATCCTCGGTCTCAATAATGACCTCTCGCAGAATCCACATACAACAGAGCACCTCCGCCGTAGCCCTTTTTGCAATTGCAAGAAATGACATTTAATAAGGTATCTGGGGCAGGTTTCTCTGACATTGATACTAGAGTGGGCCCATTCGATAGGTTTTTTTGGATTCCACACCATTTTTGGACTTGGGGGTAAGTCCTAAATGCATGGTACCATTACAAGAAAGGACACTTCAATTTGAAGTAGATTTCTAATGTTATTGTGATAATATAATAATAATAATAAGAATTTATTGCTAGTAAATGTACACAAGATTTACAATCTTTTATAGTACGAAATAGTAAGTCGGTGCTAGATAAATTAGTGTTAAAAATAAGAACTGAGCTATGAATAAAATTAATCTGCATTGAGTTGATAGTTCAGAGAAAATAAAAAAGAAAAGAAAAATACATAAAAAAGTTATTTCAAAGCAAAAAAAGCAAACAAGCAAACAAATTAGTATCTACTGCATTTTATCAATTAGTTCAAATTTAGTTTAAATATAATATAAGAATAATATAAATAGTTTAAATACTGGCTCTTAGCCTAGAAGAGAATAGGAAGAATTATCCTATAAAGGGGTTATTTTAAGTGAGTTCGAACTTGCATTCTAAACGCATTGACGGTGTTTGCGGTTTGTATAGTAACGGGTAAACTATTCCATAGTCTGATAGACTGGACGAGATAAGAGCTCTCCATAACTGATCTATAGAATCGTGGCATTATTAGGTTTCTGTTCCGCTGAGACGAAGTAATCTGGAAAAGTTCCCTGAGATAATGCGGTTTATTGGACCGTAGTATGCCGAACAGTAGGAAGAGCACCCGATGTTTTAAAAAGGATTCCAGAGAACACCCAAGTAATTGTAGCCTAAATTGGGAAACATGATCAAATCGTCGCAATCTAAAAATAAATCGGATACAGTCGTTGAATGCAACCTCCATTTTACGTGCACATATACTATCTAGTTTGGGAAACACAACGCTACCAAACGAGAAATGAGGCAGAATCAACGTCTTTACTAGGAACAGACGAGTGTTACGAGGCAATATATCGGCCGAGAGCCAAAGTCTACGTAGCCCAGCATAAATTTTTTTTTTTATTAATTATAAATATAATTAATTACTAATTTTTACAAAATTTGCCGTGAAAACATTAAGTTGGACGATTTTTTAGAAGAATGTTCACATTTCCATCGCTGTAATTTGTTACACATCAGACTTACAAAAATAAGTGTTCATACAAAAAATTTAAGGAATTTAGTCGACTTCAAATTTGTATGAGACTTTTGTCATAGGATGAACCGTTGAGGAATTAATAAAACAAAGATAATGTTTTTTTTTTTTGTACCTTAAATCCAAGATAGTGACACCCCCCAAATGGTCGAAAACATGGATTTTTCATTGGGGCCTGGAATTAAATATCATATATCAAAATCCTTTCTACTCCGCATTTTGTAGGGCAAAGGCTTTTTTTAGTACCTATTGACTGAACTATTTTCAGATTCTATTAAAAAGCTTTGACTAGTTAGTGCAATATTTTTCTATAACATAAAAACAAAACAAAATTTAACGCATGCGATCAATATAAATACGTCTTGAATTTGGTTCAAGATTACGAATTCGAGTCTAAGGTAATGGGGAAATTTACCAGTATTCCGTAAAAACTCAGCACTGCAGTCGTTAAATCAAAAAAAAAAATTATTTGTTTTTTTACAAGAGCTGTAATTGGATCTAAAATTATTTAGGTTAGCTCCTAGAAACCCCTAGTACACTACCACTGACATATTACATACAGTAAATATCCTGGTATCGCGTAAAATTTCACAGCCATTAGTGGGCGCCATTGTAACTCAACACGCACACACACACACACCGCTTTATTTTAATATAAATTTCCAAAACTTTTATGTAATTTTAATTTATGATAGGAAAAACTTATAAAGTGCATTAAATTCAATTCCCAGAAATTAAATTAAAACAGTAAAAACAAATTTCACTCAACCCACAAGAGCAATTACGTGAATATAGACGACATAAGTATAGACGGCTTTTTCCCAGGTCTTCTTATGTTCATCTTCATAGTCCATTCGTTTCCACTTGTTTGCGTAAGGTGTCACCTTATGGGCCCACTCCGTTTCATTATCTCTAATAACTCGGCTGTTATGTCACAAGCAAGCCTCTCATAAAGCCTATCAAGATGGTAAGGACATGGGGATCGGGACAGAAAAAGCTTCGAGGCCCTACTTTTGTATCTCTCTAAATCGTTATGTCACAGAAGCTAACTACTATATCTCTACGAAATTACAAAAGGTGCGTGCGGTAGGTAGAAGAATTGAAGTAAAAAGACAAAAGGGGCCCATAGAGGCAGTCGACAAGACTCTTGGTTTTCGAGAGAAGCATGTTGTGGGCATACACGTCGAATGTTTTCGCCCGTGAATATTTCATGAACATTTTTAATTAGAAGACAACAAAGTGGCAGGCAGTGAATACCGTAAGTGTAGAGGGATATAAGGTTTTATGTGCACGATGAAATTAATACGGGGGTCGTCAAGTCAATGAGTCGAGGCTAAAGGGATTTACGATGTCACCTTTGAGTTCTTAAGGAATTACGTAAAGTGCAAATTCCGAGTATCAATTTCAATAGCCCAGCCGCCATTGTACATTGTACATACATACATACATATATGTATAAGGTAGGCGACGTAAATTCCGCGACATCCGCGCACGTGAATAACTAAATTTACCGAGTAACTTCCGTTGTTGTTTTGTAGTATGGACATTCATATGTATATAGCTTTTCATCGAGTACCAATAGAATTAGGTGCGCCTGTTGGTCTAGAAAGCACAATATCAGGTGATTCATGGCACTATTTTCTCACTCACAATGATCAATTTATTTGTTTTTTTTTTTCACCTATCCACTTTGGTAGGTATTGTCCAGTGTCTGTTGAAATGGATAAATGCCATGCCCGCTATGCTCTAGTTTATCATTGAAAAGAATTTTCTCACGAATCTACGACAAAGCAAATTCACTGGCATCAGTTGATCATTCACAGCAATATAATGTACGTACGTGAGTGTGTGTTTGCGCCAAAAATGTTATTGTTAATTTATGTAAATCATTGAAGTGGACTTCTGTAAGAACTTTTTACATAACTCAATCGAGAGAGAAAAAACCAGACGACCTCAAAATTGCAATGAATGAATTTGAATTTATTAAATAGGCTCCTGAGGAGTTGGATTACGTACATAGCAATGATATTATTCTTTCTAATTGTAATGTGCCTACCCCTAGTTTAAAATTTCCTTTGTTTTTCTTTTAAAGCAGACTATTCCCTGGAATATTCACATTCAAGTCATCTTTTGTCTGCACTCAATAGGTGGCGCTGTTTATGAATCTTACAAGATCATCTTTGATAACTTTGTTTTATCTATGTACACCGTACCTACAGTGTCGATCAAAACAAACAAAACTGAAATCAATAAATCCCAAATATCTGCATTAAAAATGGGTAATACAAAAATAAAATTGAGGTTAAATCTGGAGAATCGGCCAACCATTGTATTTCATCAATCTTCTTTTCATTCAAAAAGTAGCTCAGTGCAAACTTTTCATAAAAGGGGTAAACCCAGAAAAACTTCACATCGAACGGATGCATTATATTGTTCGGGATATTAAACCTGATCCTTTTATAATACTTACCCAACTTTAATCGATTTGGGATTGAATGTTATTGAAGGTACTATGAAAAGAAGATTTAGACAGGTCAAACTTAATAGTTATAAGGCTGTAAAAAAAAAAACATTAATTTCAGCACGGAACAGCCGAGCACGTTTGGACTTCACCACGAGGCGTCGTGAATGGATCCTGCACCCTTGAAAAACTGCTGTATTCTCTGACGAATCAAAGTTTAATCTATATGTCGTAGACATTTGACGGAACTCAGCATTAGTCTAGGCACTTCATGGAAAGTAGGCAAATAATGTAACGGTTTTGACTTAGCCCCTTTTTATACCCTAGATGAAATCATAGGGGTATACTAAGTTTGTCATTCCGTTTGTAACACCTCGAAATAATGATGGTAGAGCAAAATGGATTGGACACCCATTCATAATATTAAAAGTTATTTCGATTTTTGCATGTCCGTCCGTCTGTCCGTCCGTCCGTCCGTCCGTCTGTCCGTCCGTCTGTCCGTCCGTCCGTCCGTCCGTCGTCTGTCCGTCTGTGCGCACGATAACTCGAGAACGCGTATACTTAGAGAGCTGAAATTTTGTACGCAGACTTTAAAAAAAAAAAGTAAAATTAAGTTCGAAAATGAGCCAAATCGGGCAACTCCTTCGTGGGGTTGCCATATAAAAATTTCGTTTTCCGCTATATATTTGGACACTGCCTGAGAACGCGTCGACGTAGAGAGCTGAAATTTTGCACATGATGTTTTTACTACATTAGCAAATAAAATGTCAAAAATGGACTAAATCGGGTAACTCCTTCTTGCGGTTGCCATATAAAAATTTCGGTTTTTTCGTATACTTTGAAAACGATCAGTCCAAGACATTTTTAATGTACTAAAAACTTCTGCAGAATACGAAATCCTATAAAATTGGTTATTACCATTTTTTCTGTGCGACAAACTGTTCTAGAAATATATGCGAAAAACAACTTCAAAATCAATACTTGAATAGATCGGTAACCATACGAAATTTAATACGGGCATTCATCTACTAGGGTATCATAAGAATTGGTCTTAAACCAATTCTAGCTTTTTTACTTATTACATTATGTGTCTGAAATTTTTAGTCATTTCATCAAATGCTAAAAGCGTTTACGCCGATACTGTAATACACACACATACACGCACGGTGCCCGATAGAAAATCTCTGTGATATTACAAAACAGAAGTTTGAAAACATGAAAAATTTACCTATATATATGCTAATCAACTATACGAAGCAGTCAAATATGAATAGGCTGATTTTAAAAAAATAAATAAAAAATTGATAAACTTATTAGTTCTATGCCGAAGAGATGTAATGAGGTTATTAAATACAATGGATAACTAAATATGTATTAAGTTTTTTTCGGAATCAAATGATGATGATTTCCTTTGAGTTGTCTTACCAGTTCCTTTTGTTTTGACCTAGCGAAACATGCAGTTGTTCTCATATTTTACTGTTTTGTTATTGATTTATTATTTTATGAAAACTTAATAACAATTTTTTATTTTTGTATTAACTAATGTAATACAGAAATATTAAAAGAATTGGGTTTTACTGCTTTCAGTTCACTTTGTTTTGATCGACAGTGTACGAGCGTAATAATCATACTTTTACCTACTCACTAAATCAAAATTAAATTAAAATTCGAATGCAAGAAATTTTCGTCAGTAGAAATTTTGGTAAATTATTATTACCAATCATAAAAAGGGTAGATGCAGTTCTAAGTTATAATAAAACTATCGGGTCCGCCATCTAACGTTTTTTTTTTCAACTAGTGCTTATTTCGTGAATGGTAACACTTAGTTCATGTCTGATTTGACAGATAATTAGTTTTATTCTTCCGCTGAACGAATATGGTTGTGTATACGCTTGAACAACGCTGGGAAATATTGCGACATTACTTTGAAAATCATGATAATGTTGCAGAATGTGTGCGAAAATTGCGTACGGATTTTGGAAGAAGAGAAGCACCGTCAGCTCCGTATGTTCGTTATGGTGTGAAAAAAGTGAAAGAAACTGGCATCCTCATCGATAAAACAAAGCGTGAAAAGCCAAAAACAGTGCGTACACCCGAGAATATTGATTGTGTGGCAGAAAGTGTGCGTGAATCGCCATCAACATCAATTCACCGTCGTTCTCAACAATTGAACATTTCGGAGACATCATTGAGACGAATTTTGCATAAAGATCTTGGTATGACGCCATACAAAGTCCAATTGGTTCAGGAGTTGAAGCCAACTGACCATCCAATGCGTTTTCGCTTCGCTGAGTGGGCCTGCGATCGACTTACAGAAGATGCCGATTTTGCCAAAAAAATCATCTTTTCGGATGAAGCTCATTTTGATCTTGGCGGGTATGTAAACAAGCAAAATTGTCGCATTTGGGGCACAGAAAACCCGCACGCATACATTGAAAAGCCGATACACCCAAAACGAGTCACTGTTTGGTGCGGATTTTGGTCCAGAGGCATAATTGGGCCATTTTTCTTCGAAAATAAGCAAGGAGTGGCCGTTACAGTCAATGGCAATCGTTATCGGGCCATGTTGAACGAATTTTTGTTCAGGAAAATTGAAGAGGAGGATATTGGCAACATTTGGTTTCAACAGGACGGCGCTACGTGCCACACAGCCGAAGCTACACTCGATGTTTTTATAGCATTTTCAAAAAAAAAAAAGTTATTTGGCGGACCCTATATATAAAACTTTGAAAGAATTTGGCTCCTTGGATTTATTATCTGCTCGGAACGGATTGAATTATTGGGAATTCATTTTCATGCAAAATTGAGAAACTTAACAATACTCAAATACTGAAGATGTAGGTTAAAAAATATTATAAGCTCACCATATTTTCAACCCTGACGTACAAAAGTGCTTACTTCATAGACTCGCTATTTCTAGCCTCATTTGTGTCTCTTAGTTGATATGAATCATATAGGGTAAAGTAGAATAGATGCCTCGGCTGGATAGTTTCCTCGCTACTCAGAACTCTTACACGAAACAACCCACGACGAGTCGACCGCCTAAAGATATTAATGCGAGAAATTTCACCTCAAAGTTTTTTTCATACTCGAATCGAGTGTTATTTGAGAAAAAGCGTGACAAGAGAGCAAAAGTTTCTTCCTTTTTACGCAAATTATGTAACAGATACATATATGTATTCAATTGTTTTCTAACTTCTCTTTGTGGCAGTTTTATTAAAATGTGAGAAGGCATCTGTTCGTACCAAAAAGGATAGTTGCCCTAGATTAGGTGCTGGATAGACGCCTATAGAGGATAGACGCCCACTGGGTCGCAATGTTGATATGAATAGATACCTTTTTGATTATCGTTATATTTTACACGTTTTGTTTTTAGTTTTTTTTTTATTTAATGTACAATATTTATACCACAACAAGAGCTAACATCATGACATAATTTGATTATTTTTGATTTGAAGTGCTATTTGTCGTTATGAGACTAAATTCAGAAGAACTATATTTCTTGTCAAATACTAATTTTTTAAATAATATATTTCTGTTAAATCTATTTTCGTAAGTTTTGCAAGATTTGAAATTGAGTTTTTTTTTTTTTTTAATAAATTATTAACAGTTTCATTAATTTCCCCTTAGGGCATCCATCCGTTAATTCTAAGGTATCTAACTAACCCCAACGGGATGGATGTCCAAATTGAGACCTTTCAAATTCTTGCTCTTTCATTAACTATTGAGATTAGGGAAGTGAACGTCATATATAATAAATATCAAAGAGACCAGTATTGTACGGACATGAATATAAAAGTATGTAACAAATTTGGAAGTAGATACTGAAAACGTTGGCAACTATCCATACTTTAGCTTATGACTGACTGATAAGGTATAGTATATATATATTTATATTTATACATATTTGGAACAGCGAATAACATTATCATATATCTTCTCTCTGGTTTACTGCAGGGGAGCTAACAATGCACATTATTTTATTTATTGTAGTTTTTTAACTTTTTACTTTAATGAAGAGTAGGTACCTAACACGAAATTAAAAAAACAAGAAACCTTTGAAATTGGTTGTAAACAGCTTAACTATTTGATCTTTTATTCTACTAAAAATTTCTAAAACAACTTTAACGATTATCTTTAACGAGCAAAAAGTTTTAGTTCAGATGAAATTCAGGAATTCATCTAGATTATAGTGTCGACGAAATTTTGATCTTAGACTATTCTTATGTTCTTGGCCATTTACCTATTTAAAAGTACTTAAAAGTAAAATAATGTCTTTCGAAATTCGATAAACATTCTAACCATTAATAAATTTTTACAAATTTAACCTTCCTACGCCCGACAAAGAGGAGATGTAGAAAGTATTACCAAAATTGAAATAGCTCGTACTTTTGTTGCGCTAATTTCGTAAAGGCTTCCAACATAACTTTCGATAATTTTCGAAAGCTGGTCTATAGATAATTAAAATCTTTACACTAATATCCTAGAAATGTTTTTATTAATATCGACTTAAGGTATTCTTAAACGATCTGGCAAAATGCTATAGTATATCTGGCAATTTTTGTGGGCATATATCTGCCCTACTGATTACACACGGAGCCTTGTTTTCATCTTCCATTTTGTTAATTATGTATATTTAAGCTATTTATATACTATATTCTCTTGGTAGATATAATAATATATAATTATGTAATATAGTACAAACATTATATAAACTTTTCTGCTGCAGTCTGTTCTATATTCCTATCACTATGTGCGCAAAACTATTTATTAACTGGACAGATATCTGCTCAATTCAAAAATTTACTGGGCAGATTGACAGACGATGTTCCAAAATTTGCCAGATAGAAAAAGTGGCTGATTAAACGTGTGGCAGACGTCTGGACATTTTTGAGTGCCAGGCGTTGTCGCCAGATATCTGTCTATATGTACCACCGAGATTACACGTATCTACCCACAAAAGTGGGCAGATATCTGGCACTCTGACAGATCGATTAAGAACACCGTTAGAATTACAATAGCTAAGCTCAATATGAAAACGGATCGAGCTAATTTAACCCCATTTCACACACTCCCAGTACAAGCATACAGGGTGTTTTCGACTCAGAGGCTCATAGGGAAGGAGATGATAGTACGCACCTAGCCAACGGAAAAATTGTATGGCAAGGGTGAGGGGCATCTCAACCGTTTCGGAGTTTCAGGATGATTAAGAAAATATACCAGCTTTTCACAAAACACTCCATACTTCCTTGTTATATAACTCAGTTTCGCTTAGTAGCCATAAACTAAACAAAAGATATTTCAAGTTAGTTTACAAAAACTATAATGGGTTGCATGTCTAGGAGTAAGTGAAACTCATGGATATTTGTCAGGCTGCAGCATTTGAGCTTATACTGCGGACCTGCTTCCATTACAGATGTTAAAATGGGGACCATCCTCAATGCAATAAGACTGCACTGGGCAAAACTTCCCAAAATGTTATAACTTTAAAAAACCAATCAAGGTGAACTTAGGAGATCGTCAACAGTGGCATTCTGATGATCTACTATCTTTAATTAATAAACGATCTTTTAAAATGATATACGGATGGATCCGAAATGGAAATTAGCGCAGCAGTGGCCACATATGGACTGAATTAGGCACTGAGTGCCTCACCCACCATTTTCCAAGCAGAGATCAACGCCGTAGAGCTCTGCGGTCGAGATATCATCTATAAGTCTATGTGTAGAGTAATAATATATATATGCCCACTGTGATTGTGTGCTTTGTAGACGCTCAAAAAACGTCCAGCACTAATCCCAACGAAGTTCGCTAATAAAACATCAGATGCTCGCACCAAAAAGTGCAAAAAAAATCCTCTTCAGACAATGCAAGGGAGAAGTGCATTCTGAATAATATGCCATTCAAACTTTGGAAAAAAACAAACAGAAAAATGCAAGAAATTCTGGTTTTAATTTCATTCAATTAATTTTTTCATGTCATTTCAATCATTTCAGTCATTTTGTCGATTAGCCAACCTAAATAGCACTGGCCGGACCTTGACAGTACTTCCTTTTTTTTTAATGCCTATACATTTTTCATTTTTCACCCAATCAATTTGCTAAGTTCAACGAAAGTGTTCATTTTTGTCAGACCTTTCCAAAAATGTACTTGGATTGCCCAAATTTGTACTTAAACGGAGTTATAGCCAATGTTCAAAATGGTGACCTACTCTGACAACATTAACCTATATAATATCAGACAACTAAACAGCACTCAACGCGTTAAATTTGCAACCTTTGAATCTAAGCTGGTTTGAGATTGTCGTTTTTTTTAAGATGGACGAATTATCTCAGGCACAGAAGCCACGGCGGCCCATTGTACTAACCTGCTAATTCGGAGAAGCTATAGAAGTCGACAGGAAACTAGATATGAGGAAGTAGCGAATTTCCGTGTCGAGGTGAAATTCGAACCCAAGACCCCTGGGATGGTAGTCAGCTCGCTTACCAGCCGAGCTACCGAGGCCACTTGGTTTAAGCAAACCAAAATCGGTCGCGTTAATTTGGGTGCTAGGACATAAAAGCATTAAAGGCAACTATATTTCGGACCACCTTACAAAGGAAGGAATAAGATCGTCCCTGAGCCTATTTTTGGCTACCCAAGGAGTCGTTTTTCGGTCACAAGTCAGACTTTGGGAACACAAAATTAAATTGGTACACTGGGAAAACAGTCCAGGTCTGAGCCAAGTGAAGAAAAATAGGCCTACTTACTCGGAATACAGCTAAGAACGATAGCGAGAGCTGCCGCTATGCATGAAAGATAACGCAAATACTGAACATATTCTCTACCTACTACTGTAAAATCTTTGGCCACATAAGTCTGAAGCATTTAGAATAAGCTTTCCTATCGCCAGAGGATGCTACATGAATGCTCAAGAATAATATAAGTTTTATGAACGACTTCAATTTCGAATGCACGCTATAAAACACTCAGCGGTAATGTCGCAGAAACCTCAAAGGTGGCAGTGACTATCTGCATCCCCGATGATAATAATAATATTAATTTATGAAATACTATAAAATCTTTAAATTTCTAAGCTATTTTCTATCTATTTACTCAATTACAATTTTTTAACTGTCATCTATAAACGTCACAATTCTCTGTTGCTCAATCTAGAAATCTCTGTCACAATGTAGTACGACAATAGGGCCTTTCGGCAAGCACTGTCTCAGTGAGGCAACTGAGACAAAACTTTGAGCAACCGTCTCAGTTGTCTCAGTTCGAACCAATCAGCTGATTTGCCAATTTTGACATTTAAATAATTTTGACCACAGAAAATGGATAGTAATAAATTGACGAAAGTGTTTTTAGTTTATTCAAATAGCTCACTAAATTTTAATTAGTAATTAAAATCACAAAATAACGAAACTGAGTCAACTGAGACAAGAAAATTCAGTTTCACTTGTCTCAGCTGCTCAGTGGTTGCGTTCGAATTTTGTAGCTCAATACGGAACTAAGACAGTTCACCGAAAGTGCAGTCTCAGTGAGCCAACTGAGAATATCTCACTTGTCTCACTGAGAATATGCTTGCCGAAAACGCCTAATGTTTCTGTCGCATATTGTTGTCTTGCCACATCTTTAAATGAAATTTGTTTCAACCTTATAGCGGCCATTTTGTAGTTGGATTCTAAGAAATATTTATTTCTAGCATTTTCAGATGATAAAATCCTTTGAAATACGAAATAACTTTTAATCCAATTTTCGATGCAATAAGAGAATCTTCTGAATGCAATTCCTAATAAATTCAAATAATTTAACAGTTATTTTCCGTAATAATTATTATTGAAACAATGAAAATTAAGTTCTTTATTTGTTTACGTAGTCAATACAAGCCTTAGAGATAACAGTAGGTATATGTATGTAGATACAGTGCCAGAAAACTTAATAGTAAGAGTCAAAATTAATGCCTAATTCCAAAATTTAAAAACAAAGAAAAAAACAAAAAAAAAAAAACGAAGTCCAATTATATTTACCAACAACACCAGCACCACACGATAAGCTTTAAACATTTCCCTTGCCGCCGCCAATATTAAAGTTTTCCCTTAAAGTCCTTTCAAATCCTGCACTAAAACAACAAAAATAAAAAAATGGAGAAAAAAACCGAAGCGAATCGTCGGGTACCAATTCATCGCCATCCTGTTTGAAACAGGTTCACCAAACCCATTTTTAGCAAAAAGCACTCGAAATTCGCACATTTATAAGGCAGCAGATTTCTCTTTTTATGTACCTCGGCTCGGCCGTACTACGGTCAATGTAAATAGACCTGGACGGACGTAAGTTTTAAGCTTGTTCCATAGCGAGCGCATAGAATTGGGCTTAAAGAAATAAATTATCGACGCTGTACATGTGTGGAGCGCCGCGACGCAATCCCTTTACATACACATCTTCATACTCGCTATTCATGTGCAATGAAAAATCTTAACAAATTATATGTATATATATATTTGTGTGTGTGTAGAAAATCGAAATATAATGGGCGAAATATAGAACAAAACACAACACAACACAGGGAAATTTTTGGGCACGCCTATATACCTAGATATGGTTCTAGTATAAGCTACAGGGATGAGGAATTCAGGAAGAGCATGACAGGACAGAATTTCATACTCCTGAAAGTATGAGTGCGCTGCTATCAACCATCCACCCTTGCTTAGTTTGGGATTGGGGTTGCAAATAAGTGATCCTTTCAGCAGGGAGGACTAGTTCATGCACACCCAACGGAGTAAGTATATTTTGCTGCTGCTGTTGCTGCTATAGTAGGCATCATAAGTGCCTGTGCCAGTGCCAGTGCTGAGTACATAAGAGCAGGGAAGAAGGAAACTTGTAAAAAGGGCGCACGATTTGATTGAGGGGTTGCCGGTTTCAAGTGTATTTGTCGGCAGTTTTGTGTCATTTTTGTTAGCTTTTGTTTAACCGTAATACAGAGGGTTAGTGCCATGCCAGTACTTTCGCTGTTCTTGGCCGAGGGAAATCCCCAGATAATGTCATCATTATAGACCACACCCTACAACAAAAAAGCAACCAATCCCAAGGTGGGTCCCAGTGGAAAGGAAAATCGCTTTTTTCCCCGAGTATACTTTATGTCTAGGGTGGAATATGGAAAGCAAGCTTTACGATATATATATATATATATATACACACACACCCAAGCCATACATTTTGCTCTCCTTCCTCATACCGACATTCGTCCGACATTTATCCAAAAGAAAATACTGATTTCTCCCACCCCATGGTGCTTGCATGGAAAACACTTGCCAAGGTAGGTCGTGGGAGTTTCACCGTTGTTGTCGGCGAAACGTATCGTCGTCATCATCAAGTTATCACAGTAAGCTGACAGTACTGTTTTGTACTCGGCGAAATCGGTTGTTAGCTTCGAGTGGATGCTAGCTGCGTTGCGTGCGTATGGCAGACCTGAAATTATATTTTTAATTTTTTGAAGATCAGTGACAGTGCTGTGAAGATATATACATATGTAAAAATTCCTGTGATCATGAGAAAATTTCAACCGATATGTATAAATGTAAACTAAATATTAAAAAAAATAACTGTGAAGAGGTAAAAAAGTAATAAAAAATCGCAAAATGGATCAGGTGTTAAGGTGCAATAAAATCAAGACAGATTGCTGCGCACAGAATTTTTGGTAGTCTTTAAGTGGATGAATCTGGATTGGATATTCCCGCCGACAACAGTTTGTTTAGGTTCTCTCTTAAGGAGGATATTTTTGTATGTTTACACCGGTGGTGATATTCTTTATAGTATAAAATATCCTTGGATTAGTGACAGTTGTGCATAGTTCATTGTATCCTGCAGCTGGTGAATTTTATATGTTTTTTTTTTGTCTGTGATATTATAATAGTTATTGCGCACAAATAGTGTGAGCAAGGGGGTGAACGCTGCTCTCGTTTAAGAGGAAAAGCTATTATGGAACTTCTTAGACTGATGATGTACAAAAGTGATTTACTACCGAAAGGAAATTGCGAAAAAGAGGACCGTGTTCCGCCTATTCATCTTGAAAATTTGCCAGATTTTTTAATATGTAAGTTGATTTAATTTTAGTTGCCTTTATTTATACTTATATTATCCGTGTTTATGGTTTGTTGTGCTACGGGAGGGCGAGTGACCTTTTTTTAATACCGGGTATCCGACGGAATATTATTGTTAACATAATACACAAATATTTTTATGGATGATATGGGACAAAAAATTAAAAAACTAAAAAGTCAGTTGAATTTGCTCGTCGTTACACGGAACAGCGTTCGGTATCACAAGCTGCTGTGCTTTACGCTAGTCAGCAACTAAAAAATGAGATACCAGTTGAAGACGACTGGCAATTGACTGAATTCAACCGACATTTGTATACAGTCTGCATCAGCAACATAAGGCTGCATTCACACCGGACGTTTTAATCATCCTTCAGCTGATACTTATGCTTATCAACTAGCGCTAGTGACATTAGCACGAAAAATTTATAATGTAAACACTAATGCTGATCAACCAGAATATAAGCACGTGCTGGTAAAAAAAAGTTGAATATCTTCCAACTTTTGTGCTGGTATTTCATGCTGGTGAGAATTTCAAAATGGATGTGACGGGTAAATAGAACGAAAGTTTCTGCTTTGATATTACGGGTTATACGTGGTTTAATAACACATTAAGAGGAGTCAGTACCAAGATTTGCAAGTTTCATACATTTTTCAATGCGAATTTCTGGCAAACTATTTGTACCAGAATAAAGGTAACGAATAGGTCCAGTAAATTACGTCGAGAAAAATAAAAAAATAAATGTATTGGAATGGAGATATTAGCTCGGAAACTTGTAAAAAATGATAAAAATTGATTTTTTCAAATCAAATTCCTTTTAGTAGGTATTCTCATTTCTTTAGATTGGGACTATTTTAGAAAGATAAAGCCACTTTTAGTGGCGCTTTTTTTAATTGTTTAACTCTAATAGTACTTGTTTTTTTTTCTCGATATTTCACATACGAGAAATTGCACTATTTCATTGAAAGTTGCAGAAATATGAAGCCAAACAGTATATTTAACAATTATGTGTAAAATAAAATTTACGAGAGTTCATTCTCGTTAAAAATTTTCAATTTCTTTGAACTGCAAATTTTTATTTTCGTCTTAAATTGTCGCATGTTGGGTTTCTGTATTTTACACTAGATGTCTCTAATGTGACTTGTGGTCTAGGTCTACGCTAATTTTATATGAATTTTCATACTTTCAGGACACAAACCTACGTACAGTAAGTTTTATTGCCTACAGGCTCGCTGGTATCTAAATTGAAATTTTTGCTAAGTACTGACTCTTCTTAAACTTTTGGGGAAACACGTAAATGATTTTTAAACATATTTGGGTCTTCTGCGGTCACTTCTCGAAAATAATTCATGCTGAAGCCCTGATATTTTCTTCTTTTTATCCACTTTCTGATCCACATGCGACGTGGTTTACGACTACTAGACTTTTTTAACATAGTAAACATTTCAATTTCCAGCATTTCTGCAATAATATTAACTCTCCATATCAAAACTTTTGGTTCTTTCATGATTTACTAGCTCACTAGCACAGAATAGCGCCTAGTATAAATGTCAACTAAATCCGGTGATGATGTACCAGCGCTAATTGACAAGCAAAAGTGTCAACTGGCCCCCTTTGCATTCACATCGGTAAAACAAAATGATTTAATCAGCAGCTCTGATAAATCCTTAAAGCATGATTATTAAAATGTCCGGTGTGAATGATTTTGTTAAAAGAAAATTTATTTAACAAAGTTTAATTAAAAAAGATGATCTTCTGCTAGTTTCAAAAGCCCTTATGAGATCGCTCTTGTGTCCTTCGGTCTGTATGTCTATTACAGACATTTTTCCCGAAATCGACATGACTTAAGAAATTGAAAGTTAGCAGAATGTCATATCTTCGTGATAGCACATATTTCAAAAATTATGAATTTAATTTTTTAATTTTTATGGTAGTGAGTTGGGCACCTCAATAAAATTTTTGGGGTATCGTTTGAAAGCACTATTTTCAAGGATTCCAATTTTTTTTTTTTTTGTGACTTGATTTTAAAGATATACCCTAAAATGTGCGAAAAAACATTTTTCTTCTAAGTTTCTAAGGCTGAAAGCTTGATATTATCAGAGTTAGTCATAATAACAGAAAAACTGTCACTTTTGTCGTCAGGCTTATAGTACCAGATTTTTTTTTTTTTAATTTCTTAGACAACTCTTACTAATAAAACCAACTCTTATAAGATCACTCTTGCGTCCATCTGTTTAAATATTATTGACATATGACACTACAGTAGAGTTTAACTAGAAGGGAAACACAATAATCAATAACGTACATATGTATTTACTAATACATATTCCAGTGGAGCAGTGTATTTCTTTTTCAGTTATCACAGACAAATCTGGTTTAGATTTACATAAATATACTGCGATCGCACGACAGTTCATTGATACCGATACGGAATCCTAATTGCGCGAGTCCGATTCACTTTTGAGTCTTGACCAAATTATTTTCTTATTTTTCATAGACAATCTTTACAAATTCATCAATGCTTTCCTTAGACATTCTGTAATACAATTGAAATAGAACTGTTTCTTCCAAATCTTCAAACATGTTAAAGCAGTTTGATATCATCCCTTTTGATATGTATATATTCTTGCACATCCTTTGCTTGTAATTCTTCTTCATCTTCTCTTCAACCACCAGAAAATTATTACATGGTTTATGTTTCTAATTGTAATCTTTTAATCGGTTACCTAGTTTTTAACAACACTATGAGTTTTTAACAGAAACGGACTCAACTTCGTTGACTCGATTACAGAAGATGATGCAGTATGCGCACATGCAACGATTATAAATCAATCAGTCAGTGATAAGTTAACAAATCAGTCACTGACTAGACAATCAATTGACTCGGTAGTGTGCGGTCTCCCTAACTGTCCTTCTACGAATTTTGCTTAAAGGGTAGTTAGGTACTAGATACTATCTCCAGTAATACTTTAACGAAATCAAAGTTTTTTTTTTACTTCTTCAATGTTTTACTTTAGGATTTTTAGTATTGCTTAGGTGCTCATGGGCTATGGTTATAGCAAAACCCTCGAGAATACTTTACAACCCAGGAAACAGACTCCCTCACTACCACATGAGAGCACCAACGGAGTCCTAATATAATATATTGGCATTGTTCTTATGAAAAATTGAAAAAAGTTTGAAAGTTTGATTGGAATAGCTCCTCCGCCCTAAACTACTATTCATACAGAAAATGGTGTTCTGATAATCAAAAACTTAACTTCTTATCTTCCGAATCGAAATGTGTATACCTTTCCCTACTAAATTATTTAAAAGAATTTATCTGAACTAAATGACTACGAATCCTTAAACATATACTCTCAGCTGAGTAATCATTGTATATGATGCTGTGCCGTCATGACATGCAGTGGCCGACAACTTTTATAAGTATTTTTTAGATAGTGTCATTGAAATTAATAGGTCTATAATGGTGTGCGGGTAGCACAACAATATACAACTGACAAATGAGCGCTTTGAATTTCAACTGATAGATGTGCAACAATTAAAGGAAGTCTAGAAACATTAAGTAAGAAGCCCGATTATAATCACGATAGTGCAAAAATGGTAATTGAAAATAGTGAGATAGTAGTCAAAATTAAAAGACTAGTCAACAATTCATTGTCTAGAGGTGAATTCCCGACGTGTTGGAAGGAGTCCTTACTAATCCCGTAACTGGGACGGGTGTCTACTTTCCTGAGCCTGATTTTGGAAGGAAGTACCACTGTCTTCCAGGCTGAAGTCTGCGCCATTCAATGGCAGCGAAGTTAGCCCTTGATATGCAAATCAATGGGAACGACATTGCTATCCTTTCGAATAGTCAGGCAGTCTTGATGGCTCTGAGTGGCCCTCGGATAATGTCTAAGTTACTGGGGGATTGCAGGTCGTCAGTGAATAAGTTGTGTATTTACCATAAAGTATCCATCCTCTGGGTTCCTGGTCACATGGGGATCATGGGGAATGAAAGGGCTGACCTTTTAGCTAGGGCTGGCTCTGTTCTCCGTTACTCGGACGGGAGCCCACCGTAGGCATTGCCACCTCGAGTATCGGGTCTCTCATCAAAGCGGATGCTCATAGGAAGCATCAGCAGAGATGGGAGAACCTGAGTACTTGTAGGTGTACAAAACTGTTTCTTGATGGGCCCAATGGGAATATCTCCGATTTTCTCATGGGGCTCAGAAGGAAACAATGTAGAACTGTGGTTGCCATCATCACCGGCCACAGTTCACTTCACGCTCATCTAACAATGATGGGAGTTGTTGACAGCCCTGAGTGTCTGTCCTGCCTGCAGGGAGAGCCTGAGATAACCGAACACATTTGTGTGAGTATCCGGCCTTCGCCCGGAGCAGACTGGATATTCTAGGGTCTGCCTTCTATCTGTAGATGAGCTGAAAAGCCTTCCTCACCAAGACCTGCTGCGCTTCATTAACAGGACAGGACGGTTTTGGTGAATGGACTTCTAGCAGGACAGCACAATGGGCCGCTATGGACTCCGTGCTTGGGATGAGCTTCTCCTATTCCTCTGCCTTAAAAAAAATAATCCCGGTTTAAAAAGTGAAAAATTCTAAGATGTGCACAGAGTATTGACTAATTAACATGCTACTATTAATCGAGAAAGTACTAGAAAAAGTAGTCTAAGTGCACCTTGAAAAATATATGGAAGAGAGCTAGTTTTGAAACCCCAATCAGGATTCCGTAAAATATATTAAATCAAATTATAAGTCGATGCAAAGTAAAAGTAGACAAGAAAATGTACGTCCTAACAGTATTTTTAAATCTAAAACAAGCCTTTGAAACGGTGAAACCCAATATTTTGTTAAAAAAAAAAAATTAGATGCATATGGAATCAAAGGTAACGCAATAAAATGGTTTGAAGATTACTTGAGTAAACTATGTCAACAAACGAGGATTAATGGGACCCTGTCTTCATTTGAATTAGTGGTGGGCGATGTTTATTGATGTTTGGGCTCTCGATGTTCGATATTTTTACATCGATGTCGACGCATTAAAACATCGACGTACATCGATGTTATCCTTTCGATGTTAGGGAATTACATACGTCTTTCCGCAAAGGAATGAAACCAAGAAAGGAATAAATGTATACTGTAAAAAGCAAATCAAATTCCAAAAAATTTATCTATATTTGAAAAAAGAAACACGTATTTCAACAAAATTTTTGTGGTAAAACAGAAAGAGACGTAGTGAAGTGATTGTTCATTTCATTTTTCTTAGAATTCTTAGAATGATTTGGGCTGGGGGCAGAAAACATTGTTCGGTGGAACCTATCAGAATTCATTCTTTTAAATGGGAGGAAACAGAGTGCCCTTAAAGTTAATACATCAAACTGCTGCCACTGAGAGCGATACAGGCTTGTCTATTATTTACTTAAGAAAATGTCTGCCTGCAAGCTCGTTTTCAGGCTCAACAAAGTTCAATTTATGGGCTAATGACATCCGCCTAATAAATGAAAAACAACAAGCATCGGAAGGTAGTTCGAAACGTAGGCAATCAGAAATACCCTTTTATTTAAGCGCTCCTTTGAAGCCGCTTCATATAAATCCTTTGGAATGGTGGCAGCGTCACCAACTTATTATCTTGGCTTATCACGTCTTGTAGCAAAAATTTTTTCCATTGCGGCTACTTCTGTGCCAATCGAACGTATTTTCTCTAGGCTAGGCGAGACTATAACTCAAAAGAAAAACAGTTTGCAAGGAAAACGTCTTTGCCAGTCATTGTTTCTTCAGTCTATAGATAAGAAGTTTTCGGACCTGTGATTTTTCATTTTTATTTAATTCATGCGTTATTTTTAGAATGATGTTGTTTGTACATCGATGTGATATAATTGATATTATCGCCACATCGATGCTTGTTGGGCGATGTCAACTTCGATGCTGATCATCTATGTTCCGTTCCGATGTCCCAGCACTAGTTTGAATACAATGGACTTTGAGAACCTCAAGGCTTCGTTCTTGGAATTTTATTGTTCCTTATATACATAAACGATATAAATGACCCAGTAAGCTTCTGTGCGACAAATCTATTTGCAGAGGACAAGAGTGTAAAACTAAATTAGAACAAGACGTAGAAAAATTGCATCTATGATTCAGGAAAAACAAATCGAAGTTAAATGTGAACAAGACCAAACTTTTGACTGTTAATTTTAGAGATGAATTTATAGTAAGCTTTAACGGAGAAGAAATTAAAAATTAAATTGAGGTGAAATATCTAGGCGTGTGATAGTGTACAGAGACTTAAATTTCAAAACCCATATTGACTATTTATGTAAAAATATGGGTAAAAAATTAAGGCTTTAATCGAAGGATGAGTAAACGCTTCACTTTATTGTGTTCTATACAGATATATAATACAATTATTAAACCTCATTTTGCGTACTACTGGACATTTCCATACTTAATCACACAAGGTAATATTGAGCGACTTCAAAAGCTTTAAAACAAAACAATGCGGATAATTTTGCGGTGTAATAGATACACACCAATACATTGGATGCTGGAAGCACTAAAATGGTTGACTGAGAAGCAAAGAAAAGACATTAACGTACCTTTTTTCATACTTAACATAAGAAATGATAAACTCTCCAAATACTTGGATGGCTTTGTACAATACGTTGGCAACTTTCAATCGTAACAAGGACTAACCAAAACTTTCGACTTCACAGATGCAGAAGTGGAGAAGCGCAGATTTCATTACTAATAGAAGATTCTTATTATTAAAAGAGCAACCTGAAGAAATTAAAAGTGAAATTAGATTTGGTCAGTTTAAAAGAAAATGTAGGTACTGAATTTATTAGAAGAAGAATTTGAGTAAAACACTTTTTACGTCAAATAGTTATAGTATGTTCTATACTAATAAAATTATTATTATTCTATATAAATTTCAAAAAATAAAAAAAAATATATTAGCAGCAATGCAGATGCGCTTAATGGCTTCGTTCATGCTAGAGTTGGACCTTGAGGAGTTAGCATACAACAGAAGTAATCTTCTCAAATTCAGATTTTGTTAACTAGCAACGGAGAATAAACATTCTCGTTCAAGAATTGATCCACAAAAGTTACTTCGGTAACCCAGCGACTTTTTTCAAGCGAGTGCAAATTTAAAAGCTTCAAGTGATCCTTATCGATTGGAAGACTCAATGATTTATTCCAGAGTAGGTGCCTACGGTCGATGTATGCATCGTAAAATAGACACCAGACCTGACTAGCGTATTCAAGAAGTGGTCTTATAAAGTGTACAAACGCAATTTTATATGGTCCAGGATAGAACTACCCTTTGATACCAGTATAACAGTTTAAGTGGAAGATAAAATCCATTTGGTCACATTTGACGCCCAACTCACAAACAGAACGCACACGGCGAATCGAGGAATCCGAAAACCCATAATCATAAGTGATTGGTTTTTGATTCCTGTGGAAAGCCATAACCTTACATTTCTCGAAATTGATAGCCAAATGACTGCTTTTGCAGCAAACATAAAATTTGTCAAGGTCACTCTGTGCCTGTTTACAATCGCTAAATGATTTTATCTTAGCGAAAAGTTTACTGTCATCAGCATAAATCACTCGGAAGTACCTCACAACAGAGACAATATCGTCAATAGATAGAATAAAAGACAACGGGTCAAGTGACACCCTTGAGGTACGCCGGACGAAGCCTTCAAATTCATTTTATATATCTTACTTTTCTATTTTAAATAGTATCACGGAGCGAGATAACTTATCGAAGGCTTTACTAAAGTCTGTATAAATACAATCTGCCTGATAGCCTTTTGCAAATCCACCAATGCCATCCGAGACAAATTCCAACAAATTAATGGTTGTAGACCTACCCGAAGTAAACCGATGTTGATTTGAAAAGAGAAAACTCTTATAGGAAATTGATAGAATCTTTGGATTAGATGTCCGTTTTTTTTCTTCTTATTAATAAACTTAAAAAAGATACGTGGGTCACCAAATAATTTCGCACGCATACTTTGAATATGCTCATCATAAAGTGTAAAGGAAAGTTCCTTGAATCCATTATAGGATGTGAGGAAGTTGTTGAGACTTATAATATCTTTGTCCCTCATATAATATTGTGCTTCGGTTTCTAATTGTTTTCTGAAAATGTTCCTATTTTGAATAGGTTTGATAGATATATGTTGCTAAAAACCATATGGGGAAAGAAAATTATTCTCCCTGACATGCTCAGATTCGTGTTTGAACTCATAAAAAGATTTTTAAATAGAAACAATATTATTTTATTTGTAAGAAATTTATGGAGACCATAAGCGAACTTCAATAAGTTCTAAACTTTCGGTTGAAAAAAATTTGTTTCAGTTTGTGAATTATGTTACTAACTGACATAGCTTCTGTCTATTTAGTATAGGCCTTTGGAAGGTGTCTCACATATAAATTAATAAGGTCTTCATTCATTTTTACTAGAATGAATTGCCTCTTTACTTAGGTAGAGGTACCTATATAAAAAAGAACAAAATAAAAAAAATGGTATATCGACTCTTATTTTGATGAGATTAGGAGTTGCCTAAGATAAATCATTTGGTTCCATTTATTGTGCAATTTCACAGCAAGTGCTCTGCATCCTATCAGAAGTGTCAAGGTGGCAAAACCACTCTTATAACTCTAATAGGAGCCCTGCAATTAGTTTTAGCTCTAGTTTACTGAAATTGAAGTCTTTTTTTTTTGTGTATTTAATCAGAGGTGTTGATAAATTTTGGTTTCTTGTTCAACAAGGCAGCTTAAGGCAGCGACTGATTTTAGTTCTTCAAGTCATTCTTTTATGGATTTATAGAGACCTACTCTCAAGCAATCTCTGATTTAATGGTCAAGGACTTCAGAGCCTTAAATGCGACTGGGATGTAAGAGGGGATAGTGATGATTTAGCCACTTATTCTTTTTTATGCAATACTTCTACACTTCAAATTTAGTTATGGTAGAGCTCATTCTTTTGAGATGTGGCATTTGAAACCATATATTCCCAGTCCAAATCCATTATTTATTTTAAATCCAAATGTATGTGGGATTTTGATAGGAATGGGTATCGAACGTTTTAAATGAAAAAGAGCATAATTATGTTATTTAAACAAATTAATAAAAATGTGCTTTATTCGAAATATTTGTTGATAATTTTAAGTAAAAATAAACTTTGACCCGAACTCGATTTAAAAAAAACAAACGTGCCATATGCTTTTGCGACCTTTTCTCGAACACGACTTAGGGGGCGGTCACACTGATAAAGTATAAAGTATGCAATATGCAACACGCAGTATGCAGTATTTACTATAGATTGCAATGTTGTTCAAATTGACGCAGTTGATATTGAGTGCAGCGCCAGTATTAAAAATGTCTACGTCGGTGGAAGAAGCCATAACATTTTCATGCTTATAAGACGCCGTAAGCAGTTGCCATTAATTATATTTTTACTATAGTCATATTTTATGTAATCCCACAAGCAATCATTTTTTTCAACCAATTACACAAATTTTATATTGAAAGCAATATCTTCAGCCATTTCCCAAAAAAATCGCAAAATGACGAAATAATTTGTATTCTTGTTTCTTTTTCTTTTTATTTTTTAAGCAGTAATCGAAAAGTGAAAAGATCGAAAGTATTTTTTGTTTAAGTTACTTATCGCTTCAACTTCTCAGCACATACTGCACTAGTAAATACTGCATGCAACAAGCACCGGCAGCTGCATGCGATTTCTACTGCGCAATTTTTACTGCTACTTCGTCAATGTGACCGCTTTTCATCGTGTTAAAATAAAATGTATTGCACAACGCAATTTCAGTCGCAATGCAGCAAGTACTGCATACTTCATACTTCATCAGTGTGACCACCGCCTTACCCTTGATTTGACTCTATCACATCTGCTTTCAACTTCTTTCGAAAAATATGCTAACGGTAGCGATAATAACAAAAGAGCTGAGTTTGATACCGTACAAAATTGCATTGCCTGTTCGGTGTCGATATAATTTAGTTTGCTGTGGTCTGGTTTGTTTACATCCTACATGTATACCAAACAATTGATTTTTGTTTTTAAACACAAGTTGCCGAATTGCTATTGGTCACTTAGTGTATGTTGAGTGGTTTTGGTTGTACTACTTAATTAGAAACCTCAATATCAAATTATCTTTATAAGATACTTCAATTTCTCCACTATAAGTTACCCAACGATGATTAAAACTCCCCAACCGAGTCCCCATGAATTGACATAAGTATATGGACGAAAATATAGAATGCTTGACTCGTTGAAAATCAGGCATGAGTTCAGGGAAAACTTACGGCATTACAATATGGTATAATTCGCAAGACTTATTCGTGTACTTGTGGCGGACAAAACGAAAACCTTAAGAAATCTCTTTTAATCGAATTTTTGTAAACATTCTTAAAATATGACAAATCAAATAAACTTCATTTTGGAAATCATAGTTATACCCTATACCCACCCTTATACCTTATACCCTATACTAAGTTTGTCATTCGGCTCGTAACGCACAGAAATTGGCCTAGTAGCGCAAAATAGGTTAGACACCCACTCATAATATTAAAACTTATGTGGATTGTTGCATATTCGTTTGTCTGTCTGTCCATGCTAGAATTGGTCTAAAAGACCAATTCTTATGATACTCTAGATGAATGCCCGTATGACATTTCGTATGATCACCATTTGAGCAATTTGGATTTTTGCAGTGGTTTTTCGCATATATTTCTAGAATGGTTCGTCGGACGGAAAAAATTATTATAAACAATTTTATAGGATTTCATATTCTGAAGAAGTTTTTAGTACAATAAAAATGTCTAGGACTGATCGGTTTCACAGTATATGAAAAAAAACCTAACTTTTTATATGGCAACACCAGAAGGGGCTGCCCGACTTAGGCCATTCTTTTTTTATTTGCTATTACTATGAAAGTACCATATACAAAATTTCAGCTCTCTAAGTATACGCGTTCTCGAGTTATCGTGCGCACAGACAGACAGACAGACAGACGGACGGACGGACAAACGGACATGCAAAAATCAAAATAACTTTTAATATTATGAGTGTGTGTCCAATCTATTTTGCCCTATTATCATTATTTCGGTGCGTTACAAACATAAGGACAAACTAAGTATACCCTAATCCTTTAGATTTCATCTAGGGTATAAAAATGGACAGATCGAGCAACTCCTTCGTATGGTTGCCATACTGAAATCTAGGTTTTCGCTTATATTTGGGCACTGATCGAGAACGCGTTGACGTACACAGCTGAAATGTGATGATTTTTTCATAGAAATAGAAATAAAATTTCAAAAATGAACATATCCCTTCTTAGTGTTACCCTAATTATTTGCACACTATCTGAGAACGCGTCGACGTGGAGAGATAAAATTTCGTACACCGCGTTTTAATACAAATTTAAAATACAGGTTCGAAAATAGACTAAATCGGTCAACCCTTTCTTGGTGTTGTCAAGCTTTGGTTTTCACTTAAATTAACTTTTATGTTCTTCTAGGCAGGCGCGTATCCAGAGCGGGGGGGGGGGGGGGTCGTAAATGACTGAGAGTGAGAGCTTGCACCTTGAATCACATTTAAAGGAATAGGAGTAGAAGTGCTTGATATGTCACTGACTATTTCCTTTTATGGGAGCTTAACCGATCTTGCTTTCTTCTGAGAAGAGTTGTCAATGGTCTTATCAGTCTTCTACTTTCCATTTTCGCTACTAGTTCTACCTCCATCGCTAACTAGTATAGCAAGATTATCCTTCTCCTACAAATTAAAAATAAACAATAAGTTAAATTAAACAACACTATTTTAATTAATACGAAAGTACAAACAAAGCAACGGCAACTACTGCAAAGGAAAGCGAATGGTTTTTATTTTTAAAGTCTTGCCGTAAAAATTGTGAAGAAAAATTGTAGAATCAATTTGAGTGGCATCAATCCAACTGATCGTTTTCAACAACCAATAGTGTATGAAAATTCGAAAAAAAAAATATGTTAAAATAAATTTCTAAGAACAAAATAGCTGTGTTCTTTTGTGTACCTTGCTCTAGAGCTCCCATATACTGGAGAGAACAAATTTTTCTATCGATTGAAGCGAACTATTTGTACTGTTTGCTTCATTTATAAATCTTCTATGAAAATGTATGAGGCGTTCTTTTGTGTATCTTTTGTTCTGCCCTGTACTGCGGACACAAAAAAAAATACAGCTAATGTATGCTTGCCAACGCTAATAAATATCTTTAGCGACCTAGATCAGCCAAGCACCTGAATCAATATAACTCTTTGTAACCATTGTCCGCCGAAAAAGTGTGCATGAAAAATCTAAAGGAAAATTTTCAGATTTTTCTAAGAAAGCTGAATGCTTGTACCCCTGCCCAAAAGAGTGAACCACCAGAATCAATGCACCAATTCATTTGGACCGTTGTCGGTGAATAGTTATTCATTCAAATTCTTAAGAACAATTTGCAACTGTAAGAAAAATTTAATGCTGCTCTACGAACGTAAAAATTTTGAACAACTCAGGCTTGAATCAGTGCCGCTATGAAAAATCGGAAAAAACGGATGGCTAGACGTTGATTGCATGGATCTAGGGTTCTACTGAAAGAACCGTAAAACAAAATTTGTTAAGTCAAGGCTTAAATACAATTTCGACCGGCAACGGCAAATGACAATAAAATGTCGCTGTCGAACTTCTAAAAGCACAGCGTCTTATGCGAATGCCCAAATTACGATGGGTGAGGATCAGCGGTCGACGAAGTTGCCGTCGGGATTAATCAATTTCTAATTTTACTGTCGTCACTTCAGTACTGCCAACAAAATGAAACGAATGAAATTGTTGTGGCATTCATTTTTGTCAAGGTTGTAAGACGTTGCGTAAATTTCAAAACAATGGATTTTGATGAAAAATTCATTGTGGAAGTGGGAAACCATAAAATAATTTATGATATACAAGACAACCAGTATACACAAATTGACAAAAAAGACATGGTTTGGATGGATATTTCGAGGCGCTTGAATACAAAGTTGTAAAGCTGTCATATTTTTCAAATTTAGTTTGATTTTAATTTATTTAATTTCTGTATTTTAAATTTTTCCTTTCCACACTTAGGTCCATTGCAATTCTTTCAAAATAATATAAAATATTCTCGATAAAAATCTGTTTCAAAACGTTTAATATCTTCTTCTTTCACAATCGCCGCTCACTGCCTGTCGCTGCAATTCTACTCAACATTTTTCGACTACCTGTTTTGACAGCGAATTTCCCGCTGAAGTCTACCGTCGTTAAATCCGATAGGTAAAAGAAATTAGGATCGCTTACCAATTTTTTAGAAACAATAACACTTTTTAAACTCGAAATTGTTTGCTTTTTCATAGATATGAGTAAATCGGCGCAACAAAAATATAAAAGCATCTTCATAACTGGGCTGCTAAGCATTATGTGCAATTTTCTAAAGAATCAAATACTAAAATAAATATGGATTCCAAAATTACTTACTATCCTGTGATAGGTATGATAGATGACTTTTTGACACTATATAAAAACGCAAGAAAATTCTAAAAAATTTCTACACGTTTAAAAGGCAAGAGCTACTCATTTTTTCAATATTGACTATCAGAACCAGCTTAACACAAGCTCGCTGCATGAAAACGTTTAATAAATAAACGGTCAACAATACATGTGTTTCATCACTTAGTCGGTGTTAGTATTAGTATGCTAAAACATAGACCAAACACCGGATGAAATGACACGCAATGCGACTTAGAACAAAAAGATAAAAAACTAAATTAAATCTAACTAAAAAGATTAAATATTATATAGACGTTTTTTTAAACATGCTTAGAAACATCAACAAAAAAATTCTCAGCCATATTAATAACAGTAATACACATGCGATTAATAGGTTCATACATGCTAAAGTTAGACCTTGAGGAGTTAACATGCAACAGAGGAGATTTTGTTAAGCAACGACGGAGAATCAATATTCGTGTTTAAGAGTTGATGCACAAAAGTTAAATCACGGATTTTTTTGGAAAGGTTATTTTCAGGAATACACCGATCGTTTTGTTGAAAAATATTTAATTTTCTATAACATTGCTCGACGTTTCGGGTCCAAGTGCGGCCCTTCTTCAGGAGCTCTATACATATAAATTACAAATGAGTTCAAGCTTTTTTATAAAAAGATCTAAATATAAATATTTTAATACCTTATTTCTGTCTATGGCGCGTATAAATAGTTCTTAAAAATAATAATAAATAACACATAAACAACATAGAAAATAAATTACAGTAGAAGAAAAATACATTATTAATAAATTAAAATAAACTTAGAACAGAAAAGACAATTAACTGGATACGAGGACGATATATAACTAAGCGGTCGTTGAGAAAATGTTTAAAATTTTATGACTAATACTACGGTTTTAGTTTATTCAGTATGTGTTTATAGTCTTTATTTATTAGTTCTGTGTCCTGCCTTAAGTTTATAACTTTGTTTTTGTTAAGGTATATGTGGCATGCTTCTTTAAGTTCACGTTTTTTTCTATTATTTTCCATGTCGATTATTTTTGTATTGTCGAAGGAAAATACATGTCCTGTGTCTATTGCGTGGGATGCTAGTGCGGATCGTGGAGCTTGACATATGCTTTATGTTGTGATAATCTGGTTGTAAGCTTTTTTGATGTTTGTCCAATGTATGCCGTGTTGCAGTTCTCACATTTGACCTTGTATATAACACTGTTTTTTTCTTGTGTGGGTATCGGATCCTTGGTTTTTGTGTAATTGTTGTTTAGTTTGGTTATTGGCTTGAATGCTATTTTTATGTGATTATTCTCATTTTTAATAATTTTCGCGATTTTTTGGGATAACGGATATATGAACGGGATTGATGTGTAAATGGGATTAGTGTTATCCAGTCTTATTGTGTTGTTCGGGGTTTGTGTTAAATTGTTAAAATATTTCCTCCTTACCGCACTTTTTATTATTTTGTGGATTACATGTAGTGGATAGTTATTTTTTATTAATATATCTGTAACGATTGTGGTGTTTTTTTGTAGTCATAAAATTTTAAACATTTTCTCAACGACCGCTTAGTTATATATCGTCCTCGTAGCCAGTTAATTGTCTTTTCTGTTCTAAGTTTATTTTAATTTATTAATAATGTATTTTTCTTCTACTGTAATTTATTTTCTATGTTGTTTATGTGTTATTTATTATTATTTTTAAGAACTATTTATACGCGCCATAGACAGAAATAAGGTATTAAAATATTTATATTTAGATTTTTTTATAAAAAAGCTTGAACTCATTTGTAATTTATATGTATAGAGCTCCTGAAGAAGGGCCGCACTTGGACCCGAAACGTCGAGCAATGTTATAGAAAATTAAATATTTTTCAACAAAACGATCGGTGTATTCCTGAAAATAACCTTTCCAAAAAAATCCGTCATTCAAATAACCCGATCAAAAAAATAAGGCCAGCTGGAAACTTATCAGCTGTAAACTCATCTAAAAGTTAAATCGGCAACCATGCGAAGTTTTTCAAGCGGCGCATATTTAAAAGCTTCAAGCGATCCTCATAGAGTGGAAGAATTAAAGAATTATTCCAGGGTAGATGCCTGCGAGCAAATTGCAGGAAGTTCCGCTGAACAGACTGGATACGGTCGATGTGTGTACCGTAAAATGGAAACCAAACCTGGCTAGCGTATTCAAGAAGAAGTCTCACAAAGCAAGTGTACAAACGCAATGTTATGTTCACAATCGTTAACAGATTTAATCCAAGCGAAAAGCTTAACATCGACAGCATAAATCAAGACCATACAGTACCTCAAAACAGAGACTATGTCGTCAAAAGACAGAATAAAGAACAACGGGCCCAAATGACTCCCTTGAGGTACGCCAGACGAAGCCTTCAATACTCTAGAGATGGAATAGCGGAAATAGATTTGATATGTTTTGTTATCTAAATAAGACTCCATCCATTTTAGAAATATTTGGGGAAACCCATACTTTTCCATTTTAAACAGTACTACGGAGTGATATAACTTGTCGAACGCCTTACTAAAGCCTGTATAAATACATGTACTGTATGATAGCCTTTTGCAAACCCGCAAATGGTATTCGAGACAAATTCCAACAAGTTAGTGGTTGTAGACCTGCTCGAAATAAGTCAATGTTGGTTTGAATAGAGTAAATTCTTACAGGAGGTTGATAGTGGAGAAGAAATGATAGATTCGAATATTTTGGGCATGCAAGATAATTATGCAATGCGTCTATAGTTAGAAATTTCATTTTTGCTACCTTTTTTGTGGATAAGTATGATGAAGGAATTTTTCTATAGCTGCGGGAAACAACCACTATCGAGCGATTTTTGGAAGATAATTCTCAGCGAAGCTGTCAGGGCGAAGCAGCATTGACTTAAAAAAGGCTGGAAGGATCCCATCAGGACCAGTTGTGAAGCCATTTGGAAGCCCATTAATATGATCGAGTATATTCTCTTCTGAAATTGAAGGGATAGAGAATGAAACGTTATGGGAATCGTTCATATGACTGAAGTTGCTATTTTGAGGTTGAAAATTTGACGAGGCGAAGGCATTTTCAAAAAATAAAGCAAACATGTCGCAAATTTCAGACGAATCATCACTAGCAGAATCCTTATACCTCATGATATTGGGATAGTAGTCAGTTTTTTTCTTCATATTAATGAACTTGAAAAAGATACGTGGGTCACTAAATAATTTCGCACGCATATGCTTTGGATATACTCATCATAAAGTGAAGAGGAAAGTTCTTTGAACTCATTATGGGATGTGAGGAAATTGTTGTGACTTATAATGTCCTTATCCCTCATACAACTTTTCCACAAATTATTCTTTCTATTTTTAAGATGTTTCAGTTCTTTATTGAACCATTGAGGAGGTGTTTTAGAGAACCGCTGACGCTCACGGGGAACATGTGAAGAGAATAAACTAAAAAGAATTATGTAAAACTTAGAAACGTTTTCATCAACACTACTGCAAGACCGAAATGTGTTGAAATCAATAGAGGTAAGTCTACTGGAAAGTTCCGAAAAGTCAGCCTTTCTAAAATTGAAAAAGTATTGCGTTTCATCACAATATGTAAGGTTTTCAGTTACATAGCAATATGTAATTAGTAGAGTGGGGTGGTATTTGTCAAGAGTAGACATTATAACTGGGCTAGGTTCAATTAATAAGTTACTCGCGTCAGTATAAAATACCAGGTCTAACTGCTTACCCATACCGTTCATAACATTACTGATTTGGCTGAGACCAAGAGATGAAATAGTGTCCAAGAAGAGTGACTCCCTTGTTGTCAAGTTATTAAGTGTAAGATAGTCATCGTCATCTTCATTAAGTACCCATTGTATGTTGGGTAAGTTAAAATCACCAATAAGTAGTAATTCGACAAGAGGTTCCATCTTACCATGGATAAAATTAGATGTTAAAATGAGTAGGTCATAAATATTCTGTCCTTTGTCGTCTACAATATTTATGGAGTCTGGAGGAATATAGCAACAAAGTATGTATAAGTCATATTTTAAGAGATATAGCTTAAGAACCATAAGTTGAATGTCAAGAGTATTGGAGAAACTAGAAAGCTCATCTTAGCTGCAATTTAAGTGGTTGTTACAGGTGAGGATTATGTCACCGCCATGAACTTCACAATCAGTATACCTATCTCTTCTAAATATTTGATACGAATTGTCAAAGATTTCCGCATCGCGAAAACAATGATGCAGTCAAGTTTCAGTGAAAGCAACTATATCAAAACAATTTGCAACAGAGAATTTGAAGATTTGTGCAGTTTTTGCCCGAATCCCCCTGACATTTTTATAGTAAAGGGAGAACGATTTGAGTATCTTTAGATATCGTTGCTTATTTTAGCTGTATTTCTGTGTTGGCGCCCAGATGGTATGAACAATTTAGTAAAAGTGCCAGAGGGCCAAAATGTGGGATCCAATAACTTATCCTGCTCATCCGCAGACACAGATAGAACAAATGATGCAACAGGTTTCGAGGATTTACTAATTTTACGACAAAAAAACCATCTGTTGCAATATTATTGGACTTCAAATACTTTAATATGTCCTCGCAGATTGTTTCTGAATAGAAACGGGTGACGAAAACACTCGAAGGTTTAGGTACCGTTCTCAAAGAGGCACCAATGCCATTTCCTAGAGAGGTTACAGATGAAGTATCATTCCATACTGTGGAATGCTCCCTCACTCTATATATAGAAGCAGATGTAACGAGAACTAGATCACCGCGTGCTGTAGATTGAATAGAGTCCTGATTTGAAAAAATCGCCTCAATAGGGCTATGCTGGCGTCTTCGGCGGTTCCTCAGATTTTTGGCTGATTTACTATTATGTGCATTAGGTACCGGATGGTTAGAGTCTACTCCTTGCTGCACAAGAGGTGATGGTTGAGTGTCAGACAATTCCGTATCCACTGGAGTCAATTTCTTGATATCAGTCGCCATGGAGCTGATTAGTCTCGAGTTTTCGGAAACAGCAGATGCCTAAGACCCGGTATGGCCTTCAACATGCTTTAAACTACGCTGAACGTCATCGATTACTGGTATAAGTAACGTGATGTTGGAATTCTGGGACACATTGGAAGACGTACTAAAATCATCCTGTTAAACTTTTACAGCTTGCTCATTCAATTAACCGTTAAGGTTAGGTGAGCCCCCCCCCCCCCACGCGCCTACATTTAGGGTATACTATTATTAATCTTAGACCAATTATGACTTTTTCTCTTGTTTTTTAGAACACTTTGAGATTGGTAAATTTAAAAAAACGAACTCCTTTAAGTAGCTTATACACTTATCAATTTATTGTTCAACTTTACCTCAACTTAAAGTTGAGACGATGAATTGATTTGATTTTTTTATAAAAAATATATTTCAGCGCTTGAACTGTTATGGGGCAATGCTAATAAATTTAACATCAAAAGAGTCAATAAGTCAAGGTTAACATTGGCCTAAGCATACTCTCCTCTATTATATATATTTTTTTATCATATAAATGATCCCAGAATTGTAACATCATCAGCTATGGCTCACAATAATGATACCCACTACACTTACACTGCTAGAGTGCTGAAAATTAAAATAAATAAAAATTATTGGAAATATTTCGACCACGCATTCAAACATTTTCTAGCGCCTGGAAAAAATTTTTAAGGAATCAGAGTAGCCAAACGTTGCCGAAAGTAGCCATTTGCTACGATTGTAGCCAAAGTGAAACTTGAAGTTGAGCAAAATCAAAAAAATAAAAAATAAATAACAAGATAAACATTCTTACACTTTTCATGAAGAATTTACAGAAACGAAAATAAAAGGAAAAAAAAAACAAAGAATAACAAAAACAAAATAAATAAACAACGACTATGGCCACCGAGGCCGTCTGTCGAGATTAGCAGCGCATGTAAATCAATAATTATATATAAAAAAAAACTAAGAAAGAAACGGGGTTTTCTCTTCTTTTTTATTTTACTATATGGCAGGAGAGAAATAATACTATTTATATTGTACATATCTACATACATTAATAACACTGGTCAACAAAATTAAAGTTTTTTTTGTATATCCCAATTGACTTGAACTGATTCTGAAAGAGAAAAATTTGTACCACAGTCATAAGTTAAAGTTAGTTCGAGTGTCTTAGATAATAATGAAAACAAATTTGTGAAATTTTTAAGTAGGTACATTTAATAATATTATTTATATTCATTAAGGAAAATATTTTTGTGTTGTTGATTATCTTTTAAAAATTACATCTGCGGATTCCCTCTTTAAAGTCCAACAAGAATCTGCTAGCATAACGGGATTCCACTTGCCCTATTAACGCCTTTCCATACCTGAAAAATCTTGATGGAACCGTTTTCCGTGTTCATCGCTGACATCGCCCATGTTTTCTGAGAAAAAATTCAAATGAGAGTGCATCATATGCACCTTCAATGACATTTTGCAGCCGAATACTCTAAATTCTTCCAACATGTCTTCCACTAACGTTTTGTAATTTTCAACTTTTCGGTTTCCTAAGTAATTCCTAAAAAACTGCAATCATAGTTCTCCATGCATTTTTTTTCTGTTAAATTTAATTTTGCTTCGAAATTTGGGTCTTCTATTACTTCGTTGATTTTAGAAGCAACAAATATTATCCCTTTTATTTTGGCATCAGTTATTCTTCACGAAGTTTTTCATTAAACCCAATTTGATGTGGGGAGGAGGTATTATCATTTTTCTTTATCCACTGAAGGAACATATTGAATATTTTGATTTCCTGGTGTAAAATGTTCTCTTGCCATCTAATCCCGTTTAAGATAATAATTCTCCTTATCGCGACTATACCATAGACATAGAAAGCAACAGTATTTGGTGTAACCTTGCTGCATCCCCAAAAGTACAGCGATAATTTTAAAGTCAGCACAAATCCTCCATGAATCTTAAGTGTAGTTAACTTTTGCCAGCACCTTCTTCATATTTTCATAAGTTTCCTTCATGAATGCTCCATTACCAATAGGAACAGAAGGGTAATTCTTTCTGTTGTGGAGAAGTTCCGCTTTGTGACTTATTTTAGAAGAATCGATGAACAGTCTCCAGTGTTCTGCATTACGTTCTATTCCAAGACTTTCAAAAACACCTTCAATATCGTTGCAATACACTAAATCACCATCCATACTGTAAAAATCTACAAAAGCTTCGTAACGATGACAAACAAAGTAACTTCCCCTGGTTGATTAAATAGGGTTGAGTCGAGGTTAACGGCAAAAATTCGATGTCTTCAGAGGCCTCGACGGGAGATTCTACACTATTAGCTTCACGTTCTCCTGTTGATGAGCTTGCTGCGACCTGAGGAACTGGATACATTTCGTCATGCAGTCTAGGTCTTCGTGCTGCAGGTGTATCTCCGTATTCAATACTGCTTCTTTTACGCACAGTTAATCCACGTGTTTTATCTTTACAAAAATATCAATCGTTGTCATGATCTACTTGTTCTGTACATATCATTGGTACACTAAATGGCATCGTTGATGCGCTTTCCAGTCATATAACTATTAAGCATAATTTCTACAAAATACGTGTGAAACTCATGGCTTGGCTTGGTGCCTTACACGTATCCCGAAATACATTTTGTATAGTTCACAAAAATCAGGAGTTCCATTTATCGAACGGAATAAATGTACCACAAACATAATAAAAATTATCAGGATTGCCTGGACATTTTGAGTATTTTTATGAGCAATAAAAATGTTAAAATAAGATATAAAATTAAGAAAACACACAATTTTTAAGATGCGCTATATGCTCACATCTGACTAACTGAAATTTTCCCTGTTTTTGCTATTTATGAATGTTTCAGAAGTGCTGGATAATAATGAAGGAGGTGATAGGTTATGTCGAGAAATGAAAAAAATTGTATGGCAGGGGGGGGGGGTGTATTCTCAACCCTTTCCGAGATAATCGGAGTTAAAGAACTAAAGGTACGTGAAACGTAGGTTTGTCCTTAAATAGTTCTATCTCCTAAACGGCAAACAGTAGAAATATGGTTGAGGTGCTAATTGATAGTAAACCTCCTTTTATCCAATGTGTCAATGCTTCGTTTAGAAGAAACGATCTGCCAAACTTCAAGTTTCAACTTTTGTACCTCATTTTTTTGTGTTTGAAGCCAAAAAACTAAAAAGAAAACCTTATAATTTTTTTTCCTGTCTCACTCCGGTTAGAAGCTAATATTGTTTTCTTTAAAACGCACTTTGCTTTCATTTTGTATCTTTCACCATTTATGAGTTATGACACAAATAGACAAGCTGGCTTTTTATTTTTGCCAGAAAAAATAATAAGCCTTTCCAGCTCAGTTTTTTTAGCTTCAAACTATTATCGGTCAGGAATAATAAGTGAGGTAGGCTTTTTTCGTAAAAAGTCATAACTGATTCGGTCCCTGAGAAAAACTTAAAAGAAACGATGGATCAATTTTCCAATAATGAATACGCGGATATAGTGTACTGTTACGGTTATAGCGACGGAAATTCCCTTACGGCTCAACGCGAATATCATCGAAGATTTCCGGCGTGGAGGCTTCTCTCCGTACGTGTTTTTCAAAGAACCTACCAAAGAATTCTGGCAGCTTGGAAATGTGTCGAGAGAAAGCAACAATCCTTTAACGGCTACAGTTGAAGTAGATGAGAGGGTACTAGAAATAGCAAGGAATGATCCTGCCATAGGAACGAGTCGCTTAGTTTTTCGCTTAGGAATGTCTGTGTCAACTGTTTGTAGAATTCTGAACAAAGAAGGAATGTATCCTTACCACGTTACTCTTGAACAGGAGCTACATGATTTTGACGACTATTACTACTACCGATAAATCCCAATTTACAAAAACTGAGATAACAAATTTACATAATTTATACCACTGGGCTTCAGAAAATCCACACGTATCTCGAAACGCATCATCATAATACAGATTTTCCATCAATGTGTGGGAAGGTATTATCGGCGGAAAGCTTCTTATTCCACAAATTCTTCCAAGTAAATTAACTACCGAAAATTACTTGGACTTTTTGGAAAAGGATCTTCGAGATCTTATGGACGATCTACCTTTATCAATAAAAAGAGATATCTTTTATCAGTATGCGCACACCGGACGAAATATCCTGCAGTGGATGAACAGCACGGTCCTTTAACTTGGCCACCACGGTCTCCTGATTTAACACCCTTAGACTTTTATCTCTGGGGAACTATGAACTTATACACAGAGTCTAAGAAACTTCCAATAAAATTAAAGATAGTTTTGCTATGAAAATTCATAGCGCAATAAGTCAATAAGAAATTGACTCAGTTTGCTGTTAAGTCTGCAGCTCGAGAATTAAGTTGAAAAATCTCTTTATGCAAACGAAAAATCTTTAAAAAAGAAATTTCATTGCAAAAAGAGGGCGTTTCATATAAGCAGGAACCGTATAATCGTCAGTACGGCTTGGTTCTTGCCTGCCGTATACGCCAAAGCAAACAGCCAAGCTGACCTCAAATATAGACTTAAAATAAATTTTAAGTGTGAAATTAATTACTGACGATTATACGGTTCCTGCTTATATGAAACGCCCTCTTTTTGCAATGAAATTTCGTTTTTAAAGATTTTTCGTTTGCATAAAGAGTTTTTTCAACAAAATTAAAGAGGATTTGGCAACAACTTATCTTAAAAGATCTATTAAGCACAGAGCTTTACTTTGCATTCAAAATGACGGGCGCATTTTGTAAATATTTAAAATAATTAATATTATTAATTGATCCTATCTCGATCATAATAAATAAATATAAAAATGTTGTTTATGGTTTTAATACTATTCCGTATTTTCTTGTAAGGGAGACCTTTCATGCATTGGGAGAACTTTTGTGTCATAACTCATAAATGGTGATAAGATGAAAACAAAGTGCGTTTTAAAGAAAACAATCTTAGCTCCTAACCGGAGTAAGACAAAAAAAGAAAATTATAAGGTTTTTTTTTCAGTGTTTTGTCTTCAAACACAGAAGCTTTGGTACAAAAGTTGAAACTTGAAGTTTGGCAGACCGTTTCTTCTAAACTACATACTGGGCGTGTATCTTTATTCTGCTCAGAGTACTCCGAGCGCTCTGAACACCGATTTCTTGTATCTTTATTTACTTTCAGAGTACTCTGAGCGCTCTGAACGTGTATCTTTATTATTGCTCAGAGTGCTCTAACTAATCGTAGATAAACCTCGGAGCATTTGGAGCAATCCGTCAGTAATACCAATAGAGAGCAAAAAATCCTATTAAAAATGTGAATACTTCTTTAAATTCCATATTTCCTTTCTTTCCTTCACCCCTTATTTATTTTTATAACTTTATTATTATTATTTATTTATTTTTATATAGAATTTTGTATTTTCAATAGATATTTCACAAATCATAAGTGCTGCCAATATCGAGAAAAACTACCAGAATACTCAGAGCACTCCGGATTTGTATCTTTTTTCCAGAGCGCTCTGAACGATCTAAAAAATCTGTTCGATCCACGGAGCGGAAAAAAGATACACGCCCACTGTAGATGAAGCATTGACATATTAGCTGTGTTCTTTTGTGTCCGCAGAGCAAAGCAAAGCAAAAGATACACAAAAGAACGCCTCAGACATCTCTCCGATATATGGGAGTTCTAGAACAAAATACACAAAAGAACACAGCTATTGAATCAAAGGGCAGGAGGTTCTCTATAAATTAGCACCGCGACCAGCTTTCTACTTTTGCCGTTTAGGAGATAGAGCTATTTTAGTACAAACCTACGTTTCACGTAACCTTAGTCCTTTAATCCCGATTATCTCGGAAACGGTTGAGAATACCCCCCCCCCCCACCACGCCATACAATTTTTTTCATTTTTCGACACGATCTATCATTATTATCCACCACTTCTGAAACACCCATATATATGTATACCTATCGCAGCCATACTCTTCTCCTGTAATTACAATCGAAATGAATCAGGCAAAACACGAACCAACCGGAAGTTTTTAATATTAGTAATGAAGATTATGGTACTGGTACTAGAGCTATTTGATTAATTTGTTCTTATTTCGGAGACAAAAACTGTGTTGACCAGTGTAATTAAACTGCTTTATTAGAAAATCTCGATATTTCATTTCTATGCCCTTCTAGCATAAATAAATCAGATCATCAAAGTCAACACTTCTATTACTTCGTCTTCACTCAGGGTTCTTTTTTCCCAAACGAAACTAATCTCAACTCCAATAGAATTGGACAGATTCCTACAAAGTGAAATATATTTTCATCCTTGTCCAGGTTACACAGCGAACCGACCTGCGCATCAGTAGGATGGTATTTAGCTTTTATATTACTATTTGTACTATACGTCTGAATGATGGAGAAACAATTCTGGGAAGATTTTATAGAATTATACAACATTTTAAGCATTTTAAGTATTCCTTCCTTATTGCCTTATGTATAGGGTACAAAGGAAAGGAGGCGATGGTACTCACCTAGGCAAACAAAAAATTATATGACAGGTCCATATCAACTGTTTCAGATACAGAGTGATTAAGAAAAAAATCTAGTTTTTCGGAATGTATCTCAAAAAATACAGAGTGCACGGTCACCATTTAAAGCTGATTGTATGCCTAACTTCATGGCCTTTCTTAAGACTGCCAAACCAGTCCTTGTCTCCGCAGAAGTTATATTAGTAAACTAAAAATTTCGGATTTTTTTTTTCTTTTTATACGGACGCACAGAAGTAATGCATGTCTGTCCTGTCCGTGTCCGTCCGTCGTCCGTCCCTGCAAACAATAAAATTTTGTATGCGGACTTTCAAAAACAAAAGCCAAATTAAGTTCGAAAATAAGACAAATCGGGCAACTCCTGCGTGTTGTTTCCATACAAAAATTACGTTTTCCTTTATATATTTGGACACTGCCTGAGAACGCAATTACATAGAGAGCTTAAATTTTGTACACAGTATTTTCATGAAAATAGGAAATATAATTTCAAAAATGGACTAAATCGGACAACCCCTTCTTGGTGTTGCTATATAAAAATTTGGGTTTTTTACATATACTGTGAAAACGATCAATCCTATACGATTTTAATGTACTAAAACCCTCTTCAGAATATGAAATCCTATAAAATTGGTTATAATAATTTTTTCTGTCCGACGAACCGTTCTAGAAATATATGAAAAAACAACTGCAAAAATCAAAATTGTGTACTTGGACCAATTTTTACTTTTTTACTTGCTTTTTATTTTTTTACTTTGACCTATATTTTTTTTTTTTGCAAAAAGGTCGTTAAAATAACTTATTTTTATAAAAACTGTAAACTCTCCTCTTTAATTTGACCTAGTACATCCCCTGTGCTATCTGCATTCGTTAAGGAGTTATCAGCTCACAACCTATTCAGGTCATACCGAAATTAGCCGAAATTTTTTTTAAATGACGTGTTTTTCGGTTACTACAGGAACAAATTATCTTTAAGAGTAAGTTTGAGAATGGCTTTGAGAATAGGTTAAAAGCTAATAATTCTTTAACGGCTACAGATAGCACATAGGCTGTACGAAGTCAAATTAAAGAGCAGAACCTACAGTTTGCAGTTTTTATAAAAAAAAAGTAACGTTAGCAAGCTTTACGCAAAACAATAGAGGTAAAAAAAACGAAAGAAAACGCAAATTTGCAACTAAGCTGTCTTCCACACTAATAGCGTCTCACATAAAAGTATCTTGTTTGTTAATTAACGGTTTCACGAGTGTGAGTAAGTGATCACAGTTTAACTACCGATAGTAGAAAATTTCTGAAATTATCATTTAAAGCAGTTTTTTTCCATTTTTTTTTTTTTTAAATTTAAACTTAAAACAGCACCTGCAAGAATAATGATCGTTTTTCATTTTGTAATTAATCGCGATGCCATCTTTTTTTAAAATTCAACAGCAACTGATTTGAGGTCTATGTTTAGGTAAAATTGAGAAGTGTGTAGTTGATCAAGTTGAGCAACAGATTGATAATTGTGTGAGCAGCCTTAGCCATAAAGATTTAATTTGCAAGTAGCCACGAGCACCTTCAAGGTTTCCAACTGCAATACATTTTGGAATAATATCTTTGATCTATGCACATACATATATTCATATTTAGATCAGAAAAGACCGTATGGAAATGGGTTGCCCAAAAAAAATAAATGTTAATGAGAAATTCTTAGGATCAAAATTCATTTCAAAAGGATTGAAATATTTTTTACATAATTTTTTGCAAGCAAATTTATCAGCTAAATTTAGCGGCAATTTGTCATTAATTGAGAAACACTGGAAAGTTAATATTTTGTAACAATGAATCTTGCATCCCGCGATTGGTTATAATATTTGCAACTTTTTCTGAAGTAGCTCGGTTTAGTTTTTTATTATTCTTGGATGGGAATAGATTGCGTGTCCTCACATAGTTTAGGATTTTATTTTTATATTTTGCGTTTTCAAGTAACACAAATTAATTGGAAAAGTTAGAAGTTAGAGAAAAACGCGTTACACACCAAAAATGCCGAATGTTACTTTGAAAAAAAGATCATTTCAAACATGGAATGAAAGAAATAAGTTGGAACTAGAATGTCCAGTGAAATTTCTAATCTTCTTCTTTTCTTACAATTGAATTGATGCTTCTAAATTTCTTTTTTCAACTTTCATAAAGTTCTAATAAATTTCAAAACAATATAACCAACAAAACACAGTTTTAAAATATATTTTTTAACAGTTTTATATTTGAGGTTAAATCACTAACGTACACTTACAATGGACGTCTTATTGTGCTAAAATTCATGCATTTAATTTACTTTTTAAATTCCATTAAAGCGCACTTATTTTATTCCTCGTTTTGCTTTCCCGGCGGCCTTTACATGTCTGCCAACTAAATGAAATCAATTTATTTTTTTATTTTTGTGGTATTTCGGAGATTTTGCTATTTATACAATCAATCTCGATTGAATTCTCATATTCAGCAAGAATAAATAAATACAAAATATTACGATTTTTCACTTATCTCTCTCTCTCTCATTAGATACCTAGCAGATAAAAAAAAATTGAGAAAGGAGATAATCAATCTGAAAACACTCAGCTTGGAGACATATTTGAAATTTTTAACGTATTTTAAACGGAATTATGTTGGCAAATTGTATTTGATTTGATGCTAGTTCATAATCAGGTTAAGTCAAATTAGTAATTAATTATTACAGTAAGAGCAGAGCGCGATAAAGTATAACGAAAATCAATTATTGAACCCATCACATTCAAATTTAGAATTGTCAAGAAAAAAAATTTAAGAAGCTTCGAAGTACCTGTGACGTTGACGTACCTGTGACGTTGACGTTTCTTTTTTTCTTTTTTCTGCAATTAAAGCGGGAAATTTCAATGGAACGGTCATTAGATTTCATCAATATCAAAATTAATACCTAGATTCTTTTCACACTATGCGATCATGACAGCGTCAAGAGTACATGGAATCTATTTATAATTTCATAATCCTACATCGATATCGTTTGACAATTGCACCGACTATTGTTAGGTCAATTTAAATATTTATTTTCATTTATTTTATTTATTTATTATTTAAATTATAGTAAATAACAATTAACGATCTTCGTATAATGTCTTGTGCAGAAACTATATAGTTGAGAAAGAGGTTGATTATGTTCAACATCTACTTTGTGAATGCTCCCATCTTGCCTAACGTAGAAGGGATACAACTTGTGGCTACTTTTTTCGCGAATTGAAGGATATAGCAGAACAAAGAGTTGGTGGACCTCTTGAGGTTCATCAACTCTTATGGCTAGTTTTAACGCCTCTCCTAAATTATACAATAATTTTAGGTAAGGTCCTTATGAGGTGGCATCACAATGTACAATCTATGGTCTAATATGTTGAAGCTGCAATCTTACATAACGAAATGTTATTATGTGAACTCCTGTCAACTCTACAAAAGTTAAAATATAATAAGGCTCCAGGAGCAGATCGAGTTCCATGTGAATTTTATAAATATTTCCCAGTAGAATGATTAAATAAGATGGTAAGACAACATATTTGACAGTCTGAACATACCGAAAAGCTATACTAACTCAATTATCTTCTCTAACTATAAGAAGGGAGATCTAAACCTTTCAGAAAATTATAGATGACTGTCATTTATGGTTGTGCTGTAAAACTCCTGATTGGTATAGCAGACAACCGACTAATTCTATGGGAACAAAATCACGGCATATTGAAAGAATTTTCATCTCGATTCAGACCAGAGTACTCAGCGATAGACAACATATTTAATCTTTATAACATTGCTAAAATCACATTGAGAAAAAAAGGATGAAAAGTCTATCCATTCTTCGTTGATTTTAAAGCGGCATTTGATACGATTGATAAAGTGGCACTCTTCTACAAGCTTTATCAACTTGGAGTCTCCACCAAATTCATAAATTTTTTACAGAGCCCAAATAAGTTCACCAGTGCGCAAATCTATCAGGAAAATTTTGCACCAATACGAAACTCAGGCAGGGATGCTTGTTGAGCCCATTGTTATTTGCGCTATCAATGATCAATGATATCGATGACCTCATGCTTGGTGGAGTAAACATCGATGGACATATTATTAAGAGTCTTTTATACGCGGATAATTTGGTTGGCAGAGAAAACACCAGAAATGCAGATGATGATAGACAAATTAGAAGAATACTGCCAAAGAGGTGCTTAATTTAAATAAGTCGCAGATAATGACTTACGGTGGAGTTGGCATTGAAGTCTTCAATAAATATAAGTACCTTGGTATCACTTTAACTCTAAGGCTGACCATGAAGGAGCATTTAAGGAAACGGCTAAATATATCTAAAGAGCCTCTCAAAAGCACAAATCAATTACTCAGCCAAATTCAGGATGTATTCATCTACAACTTTGATGTATTCTGGCGCACAAGTCTGGGGCTTCAACGAATATGAAGAGGTAGAGAAATTACAACGAATTTTCATTAAGAAGCTATTTCTACTACCAAGAAGAACACCTAACTACGCAATCATTGTTGGAATCTGAATTTTCAAACTTATACGTATATGCATACCCTCAAATATCACTTCAAGTACCTACTCAGAGTGCTGTGCGCCTACAGTGAAAGCAGATTACCGTATTCTTTTAGCGAAGAGAGTATACTGGTACGAAAGATGGTTGGATCTTGCTGAGCAGCATGGAGTGCAGATGGAACTAGTCTAGCAAAATATTAAAAGACTGACACTAGTCTTGACAGATATTATAGAAAAGGAAGAAAAATGGTTATGGGCGAAAGCGCAAGAGATAGCAAGACAAACATGGCGTCACTGGTTTTATGACAAACAGAACTACAGTTTAGGGGAGTTTAACTATTTCAGAGATGATTTTCCCAGGATGAAAATCCGTTTAATACTGATGTATAGATGTAAAATGCTCCCGCTGAACACCAGTCCCTGGCGTACGAAAGGTGGATCAATGTGTTCATTTTGTAATCGTCAAGAGAAAGAAGACTTGATGCACTACCTAGCAATCTGCCCAATCCTCAAAAAATGCAGAGTTATAGCTTTTGGTAAAAGCAGCTTTACAGAAGAGAAAGTCATGTCATTTTTGAACGGCAACGACCATGAAGCTCTTTGCAAATATGACAAGCTAGCCTGGAAGCTCTGACAAATTCTGATAGATCAGTTCAACTGTTAATTGTCGTATTTTTACTATTTATAAGCTATAAAAGCATAAATTTTAAAAATTCTATATGTTTAATAGTTCATTAGCTTAATAACACTAGTTTATTGCCAACTAGACAGACGACGGGGTCATTATGACTATTATTAAATAACGACATTAATTGAATAAAATTAGGTACTCAATGAATTATTGTGAAATAGACTTATTATTACTATCATTATTATTACTGTAGTTTTTACTCGAATAGATAACAGAAGCTGTGAATTTGTTTTATATTTGGTATACTCTTAAGGATAAATGACATAAGTCGTTACAAATCCGTTTCGGATGGAGTTATATACTTTCTAAGCTAAAAAGAAATTCTTCAAATGGAATTTGAAATTTGTGGAGTTACGATAGACTGAATTGGTAGAGAAAAGTTTGTCTGAGTAGTAACCCTGATCCTGATAAAACAAAATCTATTACTTCTATCAAAAACTTCCTATACATCGTTTAAAAATTTAAAATTAAATCCAAAACACAAACACATTACATGTGTTGATCAATAAAGTGAAACTTCGATAAGTAATCGTTCGAAATATTTTTTAATATTTTGCTTTATTTCTTTAAAAAGCACGCTAGATTATAACTCATTTCTTGATGAAACAGACGAACTTCCTCATTTTTTAATTAATACGATTTCATGATATTTTAGACATATTTTTATATGAAAAGTGAAGTAAAATTAATTTTAAAAAAATCCTTCATTGAAATTGTTATTAAAGTTTTACTAGACAACAAAAAATGGCGAACATATACAAGCTGTTAAAATGTTTTCTTTGTTTCAAAACTTATTTTCTTTTCTTTTTTTATTGTTATTATACGAAGAACTAAGTAAGATATTACAATTATAATAAATGAAAAAAAAACAACTAAACAAATCATAAGCTTCATGATTATGTTTGCAAATATCCGATAGGCGACACAACTGAAAAAAAATCTGAATTTTCAATTCGAAGGTACGCACGTAAGAAAACCGTTCTAGTACTAATTTTCTGTAAGATATGTAAACCCAAAGAAATTTTTATAGTAGTTATACAACAAGATAAAACAAAAACTCGTAAAGAAATGTAAGTTTTATTTAATTACCCAGCGGAATAAAGAGCGCTTTACAAGTCCTTTAAAACGATTAGGGTAGCACAAAACGTTTCGATTGTCCTTCAGTTTTATATGAATTTTAACATGGCATGTATGCAAAAACAAGCGCTTCCTTTTAGCTTTGTACTAATTACTTTTAAAGCACTTTGTGAGAAGCAGATTAGAAGCTATGCACGATTGTTGAAGCTACAGTGTCGGCCACAAGTATTTACGTGTTGCTTTCAATCACAGAAAATTTAATTTTGACAAAACAGCCGCGCTCTGTTAACAGCACACTTTATAATTTGCAGAATTTATTTGCAGACTTAACACATTTTTAATTTTCTATCAACAAATGTTTCACTGATCTAAAAAAACCAAAACAACTGATTTGAAACATTCCTCCAATCGTACTGATACCTACGGCGTCAACACGAGAAAACTTGTATGATCACGTTTGCATTCAATTTGCTAGAATTTTTGCAATAACTTCGAAATTGCACCAGACTGCTTCCAGGGAAGCACATTTTGGAAGCAATCAAAAACCAAGTATAAGCGCTTCGAACCTGCTTTTTTCCGAAGCACTTGCAGTTTTTCCCGCTGAGTAGTTAAGATGAAAGGTTTCTTATACCTAAAAATACACAGCTCAAGTAATTGATGTGATCATGTTTTTCTCTGTTTATATAAGTCAATGTACTGTCGCAAGACATGCGCATGACAGTACCTTTAAATTTTGACCTGCACCATTTTATTTGAAGGAGCCTAATCTTCCTTTTGCTAAAGGTTCATTACAAATGCAAATTATGAATATCTATAGAAATGGCGCCTAGAATCAGCGAAGAGGATACTAAATCAATAGGCCTGCAAGCTGACTACTCGCAGATGGGGGACATTAATCATATGTCCGATTTCAAGACAACTATGGCCCAAGATATGTCCTACTTAGAAAGGCAGAAGATCTTTTAAGGAAGAACCGTAAAAATGTGTGAAATCTTACTGAAGTCATCACGGGATACTATCTCTTTTGAAAACATGAGGAATGCATAAAAGCTCTATAAAATAAGTTTTGCAAAAGCTGTATGGACGAAAACGGCGTCGACAGCTGTGTGAATGTCCTTGCTTCGCCAAACGTAGAATGAACACGTTTGGTAGCTACTTTTACCGCAAATTTATGGAAATTGCAAACAAAGAAGTTTTAGTGGTATCCGCGAATTTAGGTAATCATTTCCAAGTATGGTATCTAATCAAGTGGTATCACAATGGGCTGCTGATGCCCTAAGTGTGGCTGATCGTAGAATGTATATTTTCATAGCCGCCACTCTAACCTAACCTAACATAAGCGCAAATTAACTACCGTTTTCGATAACACGATTTTATTTATACAAAACTTTCTCAGGCTCTCGATTTTCTTTAGTTGTTTGATTCGGAGCGATCCCAAAATTCAAACAAATTCAAAATTGACTTGACATTTGTCACAGATCTGTCCCGATGTCCTTGATTGAGGATTATTTCTAAACGGAGTTTAATGTTTTTGAGTTAGAACCCTGTCCCGAATTCCATGTAGTCCCAATACCAAAAACCAAAAAATAGACTTCCCTCTAATAGTTTTTATTGAAAACATAAATTCTTCAGCACCCAATTTTAATCTCGTAATTTTTTTTTTTTTTCAGCGACCATTCCCAAATGTGGTGGATGTCATGAGCTTATCCTAGACCGTTTTATTCTGAAAGTTTTAGAAAGGACATGGCATGCGAAATGTCTACAATGCAGTGAATGTCATGCTCAATTAAATGACAAATGTTTCGCGCGTAACGGTCAACTTTTCTGTAAAGATGATTTTTTCAAGTAAGTAAATTTCGCTATTAAACGCTTTTCAACTGAGAGCATACATAGAAAAATTGTCCGGCACATGCATAAAGATCATGTTTTGATAATAACGACCGTTTCTTGTCTCGTTTTTGGGTCAAACAGGCGATACGGTACGAAGTGTTCGGCCTGTGATTTAGGCATTCCCCCCACCCAAGTAGTTCGAAGAGCTCAGGACAATGTATACCACCTGCAGTGTTTCGTTTGTGCCATGTGCTCAAGAACACTGAATACTGGCGATGAGTTCTACCTGATGGAGGACAGAAAGCTCGTGTGTAAGCCCGACTATGAAGCAGCGAAGGCAAAAGGTTCGAACCTTAAGATATTTTCGTATAATTTTGAAATAAATTTCTCAAAAGGAAATTTCAATTCCTAATACTATCACGCAGGGCTCTATATTGATGGTTCGCTTGATGGAGACCAACCGAACAAGAGGCCCCGCACAACAATTACCGCAAAACAATTAGAAACACTTAAGACTGCCTATAATAATAGCCCAAAACCAGCACGACATGTCAGAGAACAGTTATCACAAGACACTGGACTGGATATGAGGGTGGTGCAAGTTTGGTTCCAAAATAGGCAAGTATTAGTAGTAGTAGTGAATCTGCTCCTTTTGTGTTGTTGCGGAGAAAGATGACTTTTATTTATTTATATATTTTTTTATTATTATTATTACTTTACCTGTTTCCAACAGAAGGGCGAAAGAAAAACGATTAAAAAAGGATGCAGGTCGGACGAGATGGAGCCAATATTTCCGATCAATGAAAGGTGGTAGTTCGCCGAGACATGACAAATTCCTAGACAAAGATGACCTCAAAGTCGACTATGATAGTTTTAGCCATCAAGGTAAGTAGTTTTATTAGTAAATGTTTATGTGTGTGTGTGTGTTTATGTTTATTTATGAACATTGTCCTGAAAATCCGAATTCGCCTTTGGGAAACTAATTTAATGGTTAATACCGGGTTAGGTTAATAGGGGTATAAGGGATAATTTTGTTTAAATTTACCATTTTCGAGTGCGAAAACCCGATTTAGACGTGTTGACTTTGGAAAACCTCATTTAAGGGGTATGTATGGGATGATTAGGATTAAGATTATCCTGGGGCATAGGGGTTAGTTTTGATGAAATTTGATGAATCTACCATTTTAGGCTACGAAATGCCGATTCAGTCATGTCTCGACTTGGTAAAAGTTTATTTAGATGTTGTTTATGGGATAATTAGGGGTCAAAAGTTCAACTAGGGGTATTTAAAGGGTAATTAGGAGTACATTGGATTTTGATGAAATGGGGTGAGCTACCGTTTTTGAGTTCAAGAAAGCGAAAAAAAATAGGGGGAAAATATGAGTTTTTTTTTATAAATTGGGATACCTATGTCGTGGTAAACTCTTTTAAGAGTTAATAATGGAAAAGGGAGGGGGGTAAGATTCTTCAACGAGTAATTCTTGTATATTTGTTAAATGGGTCTAGGAATTTTGATAAAATGATTTTCACAAAGCTTAACTTCAGATCAGGCAATAAAGTAGAACAAAAATTAATTTATCAGCGCTACGATTTTAGGACAGGTTTTAACGTGACTGAAATCTAAGTGGAAAATAATTTTTTTTGTATTTATAAAAAAAAAAATTCATGACAATTAACGAAGTTGAGAAATTCGGCTGCAGATACCCAAAATTGTTTTGAACCTAGAATAGATCCTTTAAAGGTTCCTACAATAATCTTATGGGATTCCGAGGAATAACAACCAACATGTGCATGTAATACAATTTGTTTGGCCAGACATTGTTATTCGCATCATCATCTTTTCGCTACTTACATTCCTTGAGAAACATAGGGCTGAAAAAATTGCTCTCCAGCAGACTATGTTTTGCGTGACAGCTAATTTTACTTCGCTCTAACCTATATTTACGGACTGCGCATTTTTATCAGAGTAAATTTCAGCTCATGTTAATCAGCAGCTCTTTGGGTTTTCCATATTTTTAGTTTTACGTCAGCTGAATTTCTTTTTGGTGGATAATTATGTTTCATTGCCGTTGAGGTTAGTAAGCCGAATAATCAGCATAATCTGGATTTGCAAGATCCTCTATCATCCCCAATTACATAATATATGTCACTATAGCTGTTGTCCAGAGTACTGACGAGAACGTTATTTATTATACGTATAAGGAAAAACTATCGGGAAAGTAAACTTTTTTTCATACTGCAGATTGGTGAGTATCCGTAAACTGATTGTTGTTTGAGAGAGGTGGCCCTGGTACTATCGCCGTCCCTATAATTTCGCCCATAGATTGCTCTGTCTCTATAGTAGTGGCTTTTTAGATTAGTTTTGATAATCTTGCTGGTGAGAGGTTGTATCCTAGTTATCCTTGTTATGATACTATATAATATTCGTCTCGATGGCCCTTTCCGGGGGGCTATGGCGTAACCCTTTTATTTTAACCACCTTTAAACAGGTCGTCTCGAAATGGGTCAGACCGTATCATTCATTGGCCCAATTCGAAGAAGTTAAGATACAAATTTCCCACCTATCTACCAGATTAGATGAGTTTTGTGGACGGGATACGGGTATTTGCTTCGCATTCATAGATTCAGTACGGCTTCCATCAGCTGTAAGATAGGTGCTTACGACACTAATTACTCTAGATAAGCCAGCCGCTGATTTTTTTCCACCTGAGCCTTGGTTATTTTTTGATTAGTTTTTAGACACCATGCGAGGGATGCATAGGTTACCATGGGTCTGACGATAGTGAGGGATTGTTGATGCATTATTTTTGGTTTCAGACTCCATAGGCCCTATCAACTAAGCTGCGATATGTATAGAGAGATCTCAGAGCTCTTTCTATCAACTTGAACGGATGCGAATTCTAGGTAAGAGTGGATCCGCTAGTGCTTCGATCTTCCCAGAAGAACGTTTACAAATTTACTGGGTTTTATGCTAAGGTCTTTGTTTTACACACCATGTACGAACTTTGGAAAGAAACTCTTGCATGAGGTCGGATATGACCTAATCACGCTTGGTCCGTTTGTTGACCATCTAATTACCCACCTAGCCTTGTACATTAAATCCCGAACTGACCAACTCTACTCCACCACAACAGAAAAGATGATGGGATGTCTTTTACTGCGATGACTGTGACTGAGCCGTGACCTAGTGTTATGGTTATTTTCCTGCCTCTATGCATGGGGTCAATCTATAATATATTAACGGAATCTTATGGACTGTCACTTTTGAAGCTTTCATTCCTGATAAATAAATTTCGGTATCCACGAATTGTGGGTAATTTTATTCGAATAATCTATAAAAAATGCAAATTTCACCTTTTCAGAACTTTAATGTATCAATTTTATTCTGAAGTTCCACAGGGATCTGTTTTAAGACCTCTTGTTGTAATCTTGTGTTCTATGGATAGGAATTGTTTAACAATTTTTATTTTATTTCTTGAAGTCAATTTAACTATAATTATTTAATTATATTTTCAACCAAAACAACTGCATTCCAATTAATCTCTCCAATTTCTTTATTTTTAGATCTTAGCAACGATAGCTATAGTACTGTAAATATGGGACTGGAAGAAGGTGCATCACCACATAGCGTAAGAGGTTCATATATGCATGGAAGTAGTAGTCCGCCACCATATCCTCCAAATCACTCTCCGCCGCCCATGGGTCAAGGACACACATTCGGTTCATATCCAGATAATATAGTTTTCACGCCGCTAGGTAATAAGCTGTCATAAACTCAGAAATCATAAAACGGATTGAATACATTCAAAATAAAATTTCTTCCACATAGGGCAACCAGTCAATTCATTACTCCATGGATCTAGTGCACATGGTCTACCAGGAAGTGGAGTATCCGACTTAAGTAATGATTCCAGTCCAGCACATGGCTATCCCGATTTTCCGCCAAGTCCCGATTCATGGCTTGGCGATTCGGGTAGTACTAATCCGAACAATTCCACACCAGCAGTGCATTACTGATATTCAAAACTCCTCGTTAGGAATTTAAAATGTAACAAAGGAATTCTACTAGAAACTCCGCTGCATCAAGCGCACCACTCATTTCAGAAATCTGTCGAGAGTCACAGTTAATAGAAAAAAAAAACAGCAACAGCAACAAATTTATGATCAGAGCAGAACTACTAAATAATAGGCACACACACACACACACCCCCAACACACACACTAATGCAATTCGCAAGTATAATTTATAATTTGTGTAAGTTACACAAATAACTGTTGAACGTCAGTGGTAGCCCGCAGTATGCGCTATTTTAAAATTTATTTCCCGATTGAATTTTGAATTTATTGTTTCGATTTCGAGAGGTTTAAGAGACCCGCCTGCAACTGTGGGAATGGCTACCAAAGTGAGAATTAACTCTAGTCTAAAGCGTAATTTATGTGTATTTTTACCAGTTCCAGATTCTGTTGATTAATTTTAGTTGAAAGGCTTTTATTTTCTGACGTGGATATGTATGATAGGAGAAAAATTGAAAAAGTGTTTATTGTGAGTTATTTATATATAAAAAAAAAAAACAAAAAAGAAGTAACAAAGGTATGCGTGTATCAATTTTCCTGGTTTTCTATGAAGATATTGCATAAAGCCTCAAGATTGAAAAAATATTATTTTCAGAATGTTACAACATTAAAAGGGAGTCGTGGGCTAAGTTTTAACAGTAAAACTACTAGTTGATTGGAGTTGGCAGTGCCGGTGAGCAGTATAAGAACTCATTGGAAGCATAATAATGAGAGCTGCGAAAAACTCGCTGATTTTCGAATTATATCAAAAAGCCAGTGCTACCAGCAGATTTGTGCAATGAACACTTAATTTGGTCTAATTTTTAATCTAGCGAATTTTTTGTAAAAATTCCATTACACATCTTTTTTTATTTTATTCTTCATCGAATGAGCCATTATCGTCAAGATATAATAGAAATTTTCGCTGAATATTTTATATCACCGATCTTGACTAGAGGAATACACCTGTAAAACTCAAAGCATCGAGCTTTTCGCAGCGAAATCTTACAGGCTAATTTTTTTCCAGAAAATCTAATGAGAAAATGAAATCTTTATATGATCGTAGGGGCTAATAGGCTCTCTCAACAGTTTTGTTGACAAACCAAAGAGAATATTTGTGCTTCAGTTTTATTTCATGGGCTCTATAGGAGACAATGCTGCAATATAAAAATATTGTACAAACCACGTAAACAATCTAATTTACATAAAATTACACATAAAATTTTTAAAATAAAATTTACTTTCTATACTTAAATTATAAGTAAAAAAGTAAAAGCTAAAAGCTACAATTCCGTTGTCGCCACACCCCAGTATTGCCGCATACGACCCTCGTGTTCCAAGGAATCATCTTGATCAGTTCGTTCTTGCATCATAGCAAAATCATATTCAAGATTATATGGCATAAGTCTCTGAAGTGAACCGAAATAGGCTGCATTTGGTCCTCCTCCAATCGGTGGCATTCGACCTGAACTAAATCGCATGGACTTCAATAAATTCGGTGTCGAAGGCTGAAAAGAACGAGCACTTCCAAAATGTTTTGATAGAAACGAACCCTGATAAGGAACATTTTGCCGTATGTCACCGTAAATTAATTGAGGTGAACTTGCAGATAGCACCTTATTGTTTGTGGTACGAACAAGGTTGGAACTATTTAAATTCGCACTGTTGAAATTCTTTCCGAAGTTCTTGCCTTTTGTATACGCCTTTGATATTGTATTGAGTTCTTTATCAAACAGCAATTGAGTGTTTTGTTCAAGCATGTATTCCCAACATTTGAATTGTTCCTCTGATAGCGCTGAATCAGTTTCGTCCTTTTCTCTTTCACGTTCTTCATCAATCTTTGCTCGTAATGCACGAACTACTCCACCTTTTAAACTACGTCGCTCATTTGCGGCGTGATTTGAAGATCGTCGACTTGCTACTGTAGACACTGCATCGGATTTGCTTTTTGGCGAAGCAATTTCGCTTCCTGTTTGATCACTTTGACCACTAGGTGATGATCTATCACTCCTAGCAGATAATTGTCGAACAAATTGATTTGCCGCTGCTGAGTGACAGCAACTGTTACTTGACCCACAACAACAACCACATTTACAGAAACTAGACATAATGCTGGACGGTTTTTTTCTTACGGTTTGTCGAAGTTCTCGAATTAAAAAATCAACATCTGTCGCCAAATTGTTGAATTTAACTAGAATAATGCTGAGATTCTCTTCTGCGCCGAAGCTTTGAGCAATATCTTGTATACGTTTTGCTGCAAGGATTACATTCTCTTCACTGCGGATTTCTTTTGTAACCAGATCTATGTCCATAATTTCCCATAATTTTTTATTACAAATTACTAAGTACTCATCCTGATCATTTAGAATAACTTCAGACACCTCTGGATCAGGTACGACAAGTGGAAAACTTGCGCTATTACCAATTTGTCGACGTGGCGTTGCTGGTGTTAATCGAACACTTTCAGTCTTCCTTAAGAGAAAAGCTGATGCTTCTCCGACAGTTGCAACACGAAGTATAAACTTTCTTCCTTGCATTGGATTCGATCCATAATCGTTAGCTAATTTCTCTCTAGAAATATGACAAAGTGTTGCACAAACCCCATACTTTTGGCCATTGTGCTTAAGTTCGCGATGAGCTGAAAGCAAAGTATATTTCATGTATTCATTGGCCGTTTCCTTAACTGTTCTTTCTTCTAGAAGTATTTTTGGAATCGCTTTCACTAAAAGGGTGGGCACTACACAATTCAATTCGCCATCGAATATTCCAAATAAACCTTCGGTGTTACAAAAATTTGGAAGACGCAATTGTGATATGTACAGTTTCGAAAATACACCTGAAGTTTCCGAGAATCCTACCTTCCAGGGAGGTTCAACATCTATATTTTCTTGATAAGCATCAGGAGTGGTAGGCAAACTGGATCGATTTTTTCCCGACACATCAACAAGACTCATTGGCCGCTTTGATCTGCAAACTTGAAGTTGTTTGGCATCTACCTGAAGTTGTAAGTTACATGATAAATCTAGGAATTGTAACTTCTTCGGAACCAGCGTCACTAAATTAATTTTATCAAGCTGATTATGAGCTAAGTCCAAAACTCTTAAGGTACTTGTTTTAACTAAGGTGGGAGCAGTTTGTAATCGATTCGAATGAACTCGAAGTACTTTCAAATGAGAGAGATTCGCCAAACGTTCGGGTAAATGTTGTAGACGATTTCCAGATAAAACCAATTCCTCCAATTCGGGCCAATTCTTTACACACTCTTCAGGAAATATGTTAAGTTCGTTGTAGGCTGCGTGAAATATTCGTAGATTTCTTAAACACACTAAAGTTGTTATGGTTCTATCGTTTAAACGATTTTTTGTTGCATAGAATTTCTCGAGTTGTGGGGAGCTATCTTCTGCAGTTGGAAGCTGTGAAAGTCTATTACTGGAGACATTGAGTATAACTAGATTTTCACATGCATAAAAGAAATTATCTGGAAGCTCCTCGATTTCGTTACTTTGAAGAAATAATTCCTGAAGTGAGAGTTTTCTCTTCGGCATTAATGGAATCGACGGCAATTCATTGTACCCCAACTGTAAAGTGTGCAAGTTGCTTCGTTCGCTACAGAATATATGTTCGGGCAGACATTTCAGATGATTGTTGTTTGCAAAGAGTGTTCTTAGCTGATGACATCCATTTAACCATTGCGGCAACTCCATGAGATTATTGTAGCTAACGTCCAAATGTCTTAGTTGAGAAGGAATAGGAGTTACTGTTAATTTGCGCAAATCTAAAAAAGAAAAAAAATATGTGAGTTAGAATTTGATAAGTTTTGCATTTTTTTTTTTTTTTTTTAAGATTAACATACTTAAGCTTAGAAGATACGTTTTTACGGTCAATCATACTCTGTCTTACAGTGTGTAACGAAATAAGGAGCAAACTCCGAGAGCATCGATGAGATGAGGCAAAATTATGTTTATTTCGTACGCCTGATATAATAAGTAAAATATTTAGTGGGGGTAGAAAGATTCCTGTACATTACCGTTAATTTAGAGTCAAGTTTGTGATAAAAAAAATTGCTACGAGTTTTCAAAAAAACTTAAGACGATGTCAACCGTCTCATATATGACGACAATCCTATTATACAAACTTAGTAGCATCTGAAGCGGAATATCAAACAGCTCGCAAAGAGTGCAGGGGTGGTTTACCAAAAACTTATATTCCTTGTTCATAATTACAAGAAGTTTCTGCAATTGTGAGTGACCGGTTATCTGTCCTACCTCAACAGCTCCTTTGTCCTTTCCAGCAAAGGATTCCTCTTGCTATTTATATGCCCCACAAAACTCTTCTAATACACGCTGTGCTCCTCAGATACACGTTAGCAGTATATAGAGGTGATCCACACATCAGGTTTTATTTTTAAAGCAAGATCTGCAAGATGGAAATGAAATAGGCTAGCAGTGTACAAAACATAAGGAGAATGATGGAGATGTCGATGATCGTAGATTTTAAATGCGAACAAGGTAAGAGAATGGTAAGCTGTTCTCATTGGGACAGTTCAGTATAAAAAAAATATCTCAACATTTCACTGTACAGCCAAAAACATTTTAAACGATGAATAGATGGGCTCGGTTGAGTATTACGTTCAGGAACTAACCTACAAGAAAGCAGCCAATATAATTGTAATGGAAGTACGATTCAAATAAAAAAACATGTTTTTATCCGGTTTGGATTCAATCCTGAGGAAGAATGAGGGGTAAAAATTTTATATTTAAAATTACAAGGACGTAACTTGATTAGTAGCAATCAAGCAAAAAATTATTCTTCGGGTAACAAAAAGATACATCAAGCTATAACCGAAGACGTGATACCGGTTAATATCAGCATCAAAAACGATTTGGGTTTCACTTAGCGCAAAGTTTGCCAGAGTTTTGGATGTCTATTGGCAATAAACCGAAACTCAATTAGAATTTAATCTGTGCACATTGCAAAAATCCAGCAGAACTCGAACAATACTGACACAAGGGAAATACATGTGTATTCAACCATTGGGGCGCCATTTAGCTAGGTCATCCAAGTTTTCCCTTGTAAACCAAGCCTTGATCTCCTGATTTCCACATTAGCAGGTTGACCCAATAAGATTTACACAGTCCGATAAAATTACGTTGCTAGTCACACACAAGCTTTGACCTCTGCAGATGAGACGCAATAGCCTTAATTGCTCCCTGTCTCATCAAGCCCATTGGTGCTCTGAACTCAGCTCACTAAGCTCCAGATTAGACACACATCTCATTGTTAGACAAGACTCGTATGTGTACCAGAGTAGTGCCCCGGTAGAGAGAGGCATAGCATTGCTTAGAGCCAAGCAATGCTATGCCTCTAGCGTTCCTTCACAACTATGTTAAGAAGTTAAAACGATAACAGCATCGCTTGCATATGACTTGACGATATTACCAATTCAAAAATATCCTTCAGAATTTTACCTATCGTGGTGTGACCCTTGCCGAGATTCTTTTTATACGCAGTGCTGGTTACTGCAAACTCTACCTGCGAAGTATGAGCTTAAGCAGGGTGTCCATTGATACTTGGAGAGAGCATTCTCTGTATGCTGCTTAATTTTGCGTTAACGACATTGTGTTTTACCATGTTCAAGTATTAAGTTGCTCTTAATTAACAGGATATGTGGAAAGATGTGCTTTTGATTATATTATGGCCTCTTATCAGGTTGAGCTAATCAAATATAGTAAACTCCTCCACCTAGACGAAAAACGCCCACATATATTTACGATTCTGATGAAGACAAATTTTGCAAATCGAGTATGTTAGACAATCTTCAGAAAAATCAGCAGGTCTTGATGACATTTGTAAGCAAAATTACTAAGCATACAATTAGAACGAAAACATAATTGTACGTTAACCGTTGTCATTTGCTAAATTTCAAGTTTTAATTAGTGCAAATAATGATTATATTTATAGCAAGAAAGAAGTTTACCTTACCATTATTACCGGCAATTAATGATGTTAACGATCCGCCATTTAATGTCAATTCCACCAGTTTATTTCTGCAACACTGCAGCGATTCTAACTGTCCTAAAGCGCTGAGATCCAAAATTTCGATTTCATTTTCACTCACATCTAATTGAGTGAGATTCTGAAAGCAAAGGAAATGAGTTACTTGATAAAGCCGCAATATTCACTCAAATTACCCCATAATTACCCAAAATAATGTTCCCCTTGAGCTGATTAGCTCTAAGGTTGACCTTGGTTAAGGGTGGATTTAGATTATTCCTTTCTGGACTCGATTGATAGCTATTGTTGTTGTTGTTATTTAGTAATTTAGGCTCAGATTTCTGGGCATACATATCCACCAATCCCATAGTACGCATTCTCATAAGAAACGATGGAAGCTTATGAATTCGATTTTGTGATACTTGAAGTGATTTCAGGTTTCGTAAGAGACGGAGCGTGTTTGGTAGCTCAGTGATTTCATTTCGATCAATTCTCAATTCTTCCAGACTGAAAAAGAAGAAATTCAAAAAATTTATATAAGAAAAAAAAATGCAATCTTCATTTTCATTAGAAGAACTAAAACGAGAGTGTATATGCAGCGAGGAACATTAGTTGGCGTTTTGCTATGCAAACGTTCAGGCAACAACTTTCTGCCTTGAAATCACCGAATTGGAAAATTTTTCAACTGGAAAAGACGACCAGACTTAGAAAAAAACGATATTACTAATGGAATAAATTAATTATTTACAAATGCACGCAAGCTCGTCACCGTATTTAAGTGCAGAATATACATAAGTATAGTATTGCACATGGAGGCTATAGATGGGGCAATGATTGGATGGAAAGGGACTATACACCTTGACTTCAGCGTTATTTAGTAACTTGAAAGTACTAATTAACATTGTTGACATCAATGATGTCATGGTAGATAGGTTGGATCAAGCTTAAATCTAACAGACATACAAGTACTAAACGAAAACTAGTTTTCAGAGACCATTAGCCTTTCGAGTTTCATTGTGATAAAGCCAATTGGTCTGTATGACACCTTAAACTTATTTAAGAGCGAGAAATCATTTATAAATAACAAAAACAGGAGTACGCTTAAAAATACTATGTAAAGACCGTTACAATTAAATTGGAACCAATATGGACGTCGATCTAGAGGATGAAGATCTTTCCAGAAACTTTTTTCTTTTCAACCAAAGTTCTTTCTGTTTGCATTGACCTGTCACTAGTCGACTGAAAGAAAATGAAAAGAAAAAATATGTAATGTAATATGCAGTAAGCAAGTAAGTGTATATGGGATTAACAAGCAAATATCTGAGCTTTCTTATTTCAAGCGCGAAAAATTCTTCAAATTTTGATGTTACTGGATCGAGTTTAGTTGCGACAAAAATTATTATCACTAAAATAAAAATATATAGATCGAGATTTGAAGTTAGCAAAACATGCATAAACTGCAGATGCTATTCGGTTCAGAAGAGAATAGAAAAACTGCTAACTATAATCTTCAAGACCACTAAATAAAGGGTTTCCCAATAAGAGGTGTTATTTTAATTAGCCCGCTATTTCGGTAGATGTCACTTTTGGAGCTGTCATTTTTTGACATTTGACAAGTAGAAACTACGCCATTATTAAAATGCAACGATACACGATTCAACAACGCACTAAAATTATTAAAATTCACTATAAAAATGGTGAAAATGTGGCAGAGACGGTTCGTAAAACTCGAACATTTTTGGGTCGTCGTGAAGCACATTGTCGGACCGCAATACAGAAATTGGTAGAAAAATTCGAGCTGTCGGGACAAGTTAGTGATGTGAAGAATAAAACCCGTGCACGTCGCATAAGAACAGCCGAGAATATTGCTGCTGTAGCCGAAAGTGTTGAAGAAAACCCAGGTTTGTCCATTCCTCGTCGTTCTATGGAATTAGGCATTCCACAAACGTCATTGCACCGTATTTTGCATAAAGATTTGGGTCTTAAGGCTTATAAAGTTCAGTTAACACAAGAACTCAAGCCGGCTGATCATCAACAACGTCGAGTCTTTGCTGATTGGGTCCTTGAAATGCATGAAAATGATCCGGAATTCCATCGAAAACTCATCTTGAGTGATGAGGCGCATTTCCACCTCGATGGCTTCGTCAACAAGCAAAATTGTCGCATCTGGGGCTCGGAAAACCCAAGAGTTATTGTTGAAAAGCCTCTCTATCCTCAACGTGTGACTGTTTGGTGCGGTTTATGGTCCCGCGGTGTCATTGGACCTTACTTTTTCGAAAATGAGGCTGGAGCAACAGTTACGGTGAATGGATTGCGCTATCGACAGATGATTAATGATTTTTTATGGCCGGAATTGGATGGTATTGATCTGGAAAACGTTTACTTTCAACAAGACGGCGCTACGTGCCATACAAGCAACGAAACCATTGATCTTTTACGGGAAAAGTTTCCGGACCGTGTTATCTCTCGAAGAGGTGATCACAATTGGCCACCGAGATCTTGTGACTTAACACCTTGCGACTTCTTCCTTTGGGGCCACGTGAAAGAGAAGGTCTACGCCAACAGCCCAGCGTCGATTCAAGACCTCAAATATGGAATTCGTGAGGCTATCGAGGACATAGGGTAGCCACTTTGCGATTTGGTTATGGAAAATTTCATGAAAAGGATATGGTCCTGTAGGCGTGGTCGTGGTGGTCATTTGGCTGATGTTATCTTCCATTATTAACGGCATACCTTTCTCTTTATAATTAAATAAAGATCCGATCATTTGTCTTAAAAATGGCATTTTTCTTTGAATATCAAAATAACACCTCTTATTGGAAAACCCGTTAGCTCTATCCTTATTCTCTAGAGCCGTGTAATTGCAAGTCCATAGATTATCTCTCATCGATAATCGATCGAATGAAGCACAAATCTGAAGAAATAAAAAATAACTAAACTGGCACACCCACCTATTTGTAGTATCGTAGAGAGACTAAATCTACCAGAACTGCTTATGATTTCCACTGTTGACAGCTTACCTTAGATCATGTAAGATGAATTTTCCAAATATATTAACCTTGTTTTTTTTTGCCAGAATACAAATGCTGAGTTTTTTTACCATACAGCCTGAGTAGAAGTCGTTATAGGAAAGACATGTTTGCCGAAGAGATAGTGTACAATAACAACAACAGTAATATTCCATAAATCACCCCGGATTCCTTCCAGCAAAATAACCGTCTATACATTTTCAGTTTCAAAATGTGAATAATAAACCTCAATGTGGGAATAGTAAACTCCAACTTGAGAACAGTAAATTCAATACGAGAATAGTAAATTACAATATGGGAAATCTAAATAAAAAAATTCTTTACATTTTAGAGAATAATTACAATTTTGTTTTTATGTTAAAATTGCTAGCCGCCAAAAATGGCTACAAGAATTAAAAAATTAGAAAAAGAATCTAAAAAAACCCAATTACTTGCTGTGTCAAATATGAATGGAGACTGGAAACAAATTGCGCACCAACTTAATATTCCTCAATCAACAGCATATCGTTTGGATGTCAGAGGGTGAAACTTCAGACAAACGAGGTGGGAAAAGATTTGAAAAAATTACGCAAATTCATTTAGATTATTTCGTAGAAATGATTGAAAGAAATTGTCGCATTACATTGGCGGAACTCATTGCTGCATTTCGAGAAAAATTTAACGTTTCTATTTCAAAAACAACCCTTTCAAAATACCTAGATTCTCTCTGCTACATGCTGAAATACCTAAGGCATGAACCCGAAAAGGGAAACTGCGCTGACAACAAACAAAAACGTAAAGAGTTTGTTGAATGTCTTTTGGAATTTCAGTCCCAAAATAAACCTATTTTGTTTATGGATTTCAAGAACGTAGGGTAGATCATTAAAAGGAACAAGATGCAACACTATAGCAGCCGGTTCAAAAGGTGCTAATGTTCATGTAATAGGATGCATAAGCACAATTGGATTTATATATTATGAAATAAGAAGAGGTTCGTTCAAAAAAGATAATGCAAAAGCGTGGATAAAAACCTGCCTTCGTGAAGCAATGATTAGACATAGTGAACCAGTTGTTATGGTAATTGACAATGCACCTGGTCACAATAAAGTTGAAGAAGTTTTACTGAAGCAGGAATTCCATGAAAACAAGATACTGAGACTTGGACCCTATAGTCTAATGTTTAACCCCATTGAAAATGTGTGGTCTGTGGTGAAAGCTTATGTTAAAAGAGAATTATCAAAAAAGTTATCAAGTATTATTTACACCAGAAACGATTTAACCATTAAAGAATATAGAGTAAGAGCCTTAGAAAGCCTAATGGAAGAAGGTTTGCAGACAGTCACGCCAACAATATGTGCCAATTGCATCGCAAGCATTCAAAGAAAAGTTCCTGCTGCTCTTAACTTAGAAAATATGCATATTGAAATTTACTATTCTCAAGTTGAAGTTTACTATTCCACTTTGAAGTTTACTATTCCCATATTGAAACTGAAAAGGTATAGTTTAAATTCAATTCGAATGACAACTACCGTGAGATTACCCCGGTTTTTAAATTAGCTCCCATACTTATATAGTTGGAACGCTGATACCATTCTTGCCTTTTCATAGATCTACCAACTTGAAAGGCATCCTGACCTGAACCATCCTTAGCATGTGTATTGGCATCACCTTTTTACCCGATACAATCTATGTATCAGAGATTGCACCCACAGGACTTTGCTTTTTTGAATTTTTAACAAGACCTCTCTCTGTTGGTGAAATATTAGAACTTGGCTGTTATACAGGATGTCCCAGACTAATATGACTATATTTTACCAAATGATTCCTTTCGTGCAGACAAGTAAAAAATTGTATGGAAGCGGGGGGATGGGGCAAAATTTCACCCTGTCGAGTTACAGGGTGATTAGTAAAATATACTATTTTTTCATTAAACACCATATATCTTCAAAGGTGCATCCACTACGGTCTATTTTAAAACGGCATTGTATGCAGAATTTCATGGCCTTTGCAACGACTGCTCAACCACCCCGTACCGCTCCTTACTCCAGAGTTATAACGCTTCAAATTCAAAATGTCGGTTTTTTTTTATTTTTCCGTTTTTTTTAATAGCCCCTCTAACATACACTTTTTTAAAAAAATTCGAAAACCCAAAGTCTCTTCTGTAATTTAACGAATTGCACATATATCGTATCTGTAACGGTTAAGGAGTTATTAGCTCTTAACCTATTCAGGTCATACCGAAATTAGACGATATTTTTATACCCTATATGAAATCTAGAGGGTATAATAAGTTTGTCATTCTGTTTGTAATGCACAGAAATAATGATGGTAGAGCAAAATGGATTGGACACCCACGCATAATATTAAAGTTATTTTGATTTTTGCAAGTCTGTCTGTTGGTCCTCGTGATAACTCGAGAGCGCGTATGGTTGCCATACACAAATTTCGTTTCCCACATATTTGGACATTGCCTGAGAACGCGTTGCCTTAAAGAGCTGAAATTTGCGTCTTCATAGTAATAGTAAATAAAGCTTCAAAAATAGACTAAATCGAGCAACCTCTTCTTGGTGTTGCCATATAAAAATTTGGGTTTTTTACGGCCGCTGTGAAAACGATCAGTTCGAGACATTTTTATTGTAGGTACTAAAAACTTGTTTAGAATATGAAATCCTATAAAATTGGTTATAATCGAACCGTACTAGAAATATATGTGAAAAGCCACTGCAAAAATCAAAATTGCTCAAATGGGTGACCATTCGAAATTTCATATGGGCAATCATCTGGGGTATCATATTGTTACGTGCAATAGAAAGAGACAACTGGTGACATCTACTGGCAATGGAGAGTAAACAACTTCAGGTTCGGAGAATCCATGATAGAATCTTCGGGAAGGTTCAAGAATAGAATGAATAGAATAGTTAAGAAGATTCGGGAATAGAACACTCCAGAATAATCTGGAGAGTTTCTAGGGTATAAATATAACAGATGTCACCGCCGGAAAAAGAGTCTTGTCTTAGATGTTGCAGTGTTAACAAGCAAAAGTAATAAACGTGCGAAAGTGTTGTAATTAGATTGCGATAATTGAAAGTACAGTATTAAGCGATAATTAAAGTGTAGTTGATTAATTGAAAGTTTGTGAATTGTATAAGATTAGAGTGAAATAAAGAACTTGTATATTAAATATTGTGAACATAAAAGCCACGCTCGCAACAATATGAATTGGTCTTAGACCAATTCTAGCTTTTTTACTTGTTTAAAAATCACTTGTTTTCAGTTACTAAGGGGAACAAATAATCTGTGACCTAAATAGGTTAATGGCTTGTTCACGAGCGCGATTTATCGCATGCAACAGAGCTCTGATTGGCTGCAGCAATGTAGTAGTCGCTGAACATGCTTACTCTTTCTACATTTCGTGCTACATAAAAATTTATCACAGCAATGCTCTTAGTTTGGTGCGATTTTCACCTTAACCTCAACATTTATGTTTGTTTACATTTGTAATCGAATGCTAAAGCTCCGCAGTGCTGTCGAAATTTACTATAATATGTAAATATATAAATATAAAAACATAAGATATGTAAATTTCATACTAATATCTCCTTGCCACCACAAAATTAACCAAATTAAGTTGTAGCCGCTGTCAACCTTGTGAACGTATGGCGCGATAAAAACCAGTCGCAGTTAGAGATAGATCTATACAAAGAGCAGGACGTTACCAAAATATCGCATGTATCGTATCGCGCTCGTGAACAGGAGTTAAGAGCTAATAACTCCTTAACCGTCAAAATACAACATAATATTGAAACAGAAATGTATGTTAGTGGAGCTATTTAAAAAAACAAAAACAGAAAAATTAAAAAAAAAACAGAAATTTTGAATTTGAAGCGTCATAACTCTGGAGTGAGGAGGGATACCGGGGTGGTTGAGCAGTCGTTGGAAAGATGTAAAGTGTTTAATGAAAAAAGAGCTTATTTTACTATCACCCTGTATCTCGACAGGGTGACATTTTTTCTTCCCCCCTGCCGTACAATTTTTTACTTATCTGGCAAAATATAGTCATATCAGTCTATGACACCCTGTATAAAAAGCAACTCTATTTTAGTTACCGAACTATTTGTCTCAAATAGTATGGTACGGAGTATTGCGGACCAATACATTTGTTAAAGAGTGTTCAGGAAAGGATGCCTGACAGCTGACAGATCTATAAAAATGACTTTGGAATTAATTAGGAGAGAAATAGACTTTGGGACGGTTTCACAATTCGAGTTTAAGCACAGGATAAATTAAACTCTGTTCATGTGAAGGAAATTAAAGCAAAATTGAGTTTAACAATTTTCTCAAAGATGGTAGCACTATTAGCTTTTTTCAAAGCTCACTTACATGAAATTGAAGACTTAACATAAATTAAATCACCAACATTGGGCGCTAAGAGTTACAATTAATTTTAAACCATATCTTGAGCTGAACGTAATTAGACCAATGTATATTTGGGAACGAGATAGAAATACTGATTTTTTTTTTAAATCACGAAAAATCAAAATTCGAATCGTTGACAAACCTCGACTAAATTCCAACTTCAGTTAAAAATGAGTTTTCAGGTTTTTAACCCTTTGAGCGGTATCGCCGTACATGTACGGCCAGCCTCTGGTGATCCAGATAGAGTATCGTCGTACATGTACATCCAGCCATGGTCCAGCCCATTTTGGGCGGGTTTTTCTTCTTTTTACATAATTCTAACAATAACAATGATGTTTGTAGGTATACTATTTCATATTTTTTTGTTTTCCTCTACCACCCCCCCCCCCCCTGGGGGTAAGAAATTGCGTGATTTTACGATGAAACGTCATTTTCAAAAAATCATATCTCGCGAACGGAGTAACCGATCTTTCTCATTCAAATGCCAAATGAAGCTTAATGCTTTATATTTTTCATTTTTGTTAATAATAGTATTTTTGTCAACAAAATAGTATTATTTACTATTGAGGACTTCTAGCACTTTTTTTTATATTTTTATTTTGAAGTTAGAAGCCTTATCTATCTATGTATAAAAAATTGCAATGAAGTTCGGCTTCGTTTTTGAGAGAGAATGATATGGGTGAGCTGTACATTATTCCGAGAAAAATATTCATCTCTGTATTTGTGCGGCCGTCGAACCCCTTCCTGGAATTATTACGATTCCGAAACTCGGAACACATTTTCTTTTATTCTAATGAAATGCACATGCATAAATCAGTTTTGCGATTGGAGGTAATCCTACAGAGCTAGTGTCGATCTAAGGTGCAAAAAATCTAGTACTTCAGTTAGAATATAAAAAAGGGAAGTACTAAAAAAGTGCGTATAGAGAAAAAGGGCAAAAATAAAGAATGATGTCGTTTTAAAAACATATCAAAAATATACTGCTCCTCCAGGGAGGGGGGTGTTAAAGTTTGTTCTGGCACGTTTTGGAAAATCTAGTACAAATTCAAATATGTTTTTTTCTGAGAAGTTTGAACACCCCTATGGTCCGAGGTCAAATGGCTGAGTTATTATTGAAAAACTAAATATTCCTCTAATTTTCCCCACTCCGCCCTCCCCCCTCCCCACACAGTGACCCGATTAATATTATCTTTAGCCTAGGATCACAGCTCTCATTTAAGACATCAATGAACTGTCTGCGACTCTTTGTTCAGGAGATATAACCAAAACATTCCAAACTTTACCCCCGTCCCCCTTTAGCCCCTACCCCACGCAAAACCTACTTGACCAAAAGATGCGCGGCGTCGAGACGAACATGCAAACTAAATTTTGAGAGAAACCGTTCCCCCCACCACAAAAAAGATCACTCCGTTCAATTTGCGAAATCTATCGAAAAATGCAAAAATAACTCACTCCAGGGACGTGTATGCTAAAAAAATTAACTCACTACTCAAAGGGTTAAGAGCCGGGATTTTTAATAATTGAATTTTTGTTATCGGAATATCAACAAAGACCCACAATTATGGATTTTGTACTTTTTTTGGATTTTGTTTTATACGATTCTCACCGATTGCTGCCTGAGTGCCTATACCAACAGTAATCCAAGTCAGCTGCAATTTTGTTGTTGTACAATTGAATATCGCCTGATTTTGTAAGGAAAAATATATATATATTGATGTCCGCTATTATATTAGGGAGTTACAATAGTTTGATTGTAACTTTGTTAAATGTTAAGGCATCCACTTGTAACACTTTCCCAAACCGACTTCAATACCTAATCGGAAGATTTCAAACTAGTGGCATAGATAAGGAACGCGTAGACCGTGTAAGGCCCAGCCTAAACTTAGGGCCCGAAACTGGTAACTAAAATTTTCAAAGAATTCCAGAATTTTACCAAAAATAATATAACTGAGTATAAGATCTCGCATGACCATGCTTGGGTTATGCCAGAAAATTTCTGCCTGGGATTTGTTAGCAGAACCCGTACGACCCCTTCTCAGGCATGAACAACGCCACTACACATCGCTATCTGTTTAAAATTTATCTGAGGATTTTATTTTATTTAAAATATCCTGAAATAAGAAAAAACTTTGGTTGCATTGTTTCCGTTGAATAGTTTTCGTGGGTCATATAATACGGGGGTGAATCAAATATAAACGAGATTTTTTTATTTTAATTGTTTTATTTGAACTTGAAGGAAAAGGAATAACAGCTTATTTTTTATATTTTTAGATTTAGAAACACATTTTTCGCCGCGTATAGGTAATTTTGGTATGCCCACCTCGTAGAAAGAAATCGTTTGTGTCTCCAGCCATTGCGCACATAGACTTCAACCTCCCCATCGTTGCTAAATTTTCGCCCCCCTAGGCCGACCTTTAGGGGACCAAACAGGTGAAAGTCGCAGGGCGACAGGTCCGGGCTGTAGGAATGGTATTCAAGTGTCTCCCAGACCAATCGCTCGAACTTTTCTCTGGTTAGGATAGCTGTATGGGGAGGAGTATTGTCATGAAGAAGTTTCACTTTTCTCATCGATATGTTACATCGTTTGCGGCGGTATGCTACTATAACCTCACTTAAAATGTTGCAGCCCCGTGACTTGGCTTTCACAGGCCCACGTTCAACTTGCGTCTTGCAGTCTCTACTCCTTACTCGCTTGTTTCAACTCTGAGGTATAGTCAAATATTACCTAATAACAAGATAGGAAGTAGCCGAACAAAATTGAAAATTTTTCGTGTTTTGAAGAATGAAACAAAGAATGTCATATACGTTCGTCTTTTGCATGAATGGGTGAAGAGAACTTGGCTATGTACTATTGTAGAGCAACTGAGACAACGAGTTAAAAACAAAAATTGAAAGAACTTACTCGAACGACAAAATCTTATTGAATCCCTCAAAATCCCATCAAACTATTCATAATAATGTACTTCGGGTCACACTACTATCTCCCATTTTTAAGAAAAAGATAAATTTCGCTTTGGTCAAGATGCTAAAAGAAGATGTAAAACTCCTCTCAAATAAAATTCTCATTTTTCTCGAAAATATCAGAGAATCCAGCATGAGTTTCTCTCACTTAATCTCTTCTTTCTGTTCTACGAATGTAAACAAAAGCACGTGCTGTTCAAATATCATAGAATTACAGCAACAAGATGTGACCAAACTCTCTCAATATTTCATGCAAACCGATTTTCACAAAAGCGCGGGAACATTTTATGAGAGTAAAACGTGAAAGCTCCGCCATTTATTCACGAAAATGAATCATTTGCCATTCTGTTTCGTTGCATGCAATCTGCGCTTTCATATTTTTTATCTTTGTTCATAAAAGTTTTAATTAGAGTTTAATTTTTTTTGTCTTTTTGTTTTTTTTTCTTTCTTCTTCTTCTTGCCGTGTATACATTTTAAATGTAAAACACTCGGAAATCTCGTCTGCTTCTTAACTTAGTATTGAGTTAACTTTGGTATAGTGGTGCACCCACGTTTCATCGCAGGTGATAACGTGAGTGAGAAACGAGTCATTCTTTTCCTGAAATTTCGCTAGGAGACACTCACAATCTGTAAACGATGCAATTTCTGCTCAGATGTCAAAAGGCGAGGAACCGGACAGTCAGGTGACACACGATGATACACACGCGATACACCGTACCTAAAAACTGGTTTTCTTAGCACTATGTTATAACATTTTCGTGTATAGCCTGATTTAGAGCAGAGGGTTAGACTCGGATGATACACGAGTGTTTCATTGCATATATGCATGCGTGTACTCAGTTTGTGTGCGTATAGATCGTATGGGAATGATGAATTTTCTTTGCCACTTCAAGAACGTGTATCAACCGTGTATAAACCACGTGTACCATGTGCTGATACACACTCGATACAAAAACTGGTTTTTACGTATTGTCAAAGTTACATTCGCGGCGCAGCCACAGGCCACAAGCCACGCTGTGACCGTGGCCAAATTTGATCAAAAGTCAAGTTTTGTGGCTCGTAGCCCCGGAACTACCAACATTGAAGTATAAGAATGGTAGGTTATTCAATATGGCGGGGGATTTGTAATTAATCGGAAGTTTGTTTATCAGTGAGAAAAGTTGTTTACCTGTGTGAACTAAATCATATTGTATTGTAATAATTCTGCAAAAAAAATAAAATGGAAGGAAAAATGATTAATTAGTTTCAAATACATACATTTATGCATATTCAGAAGCATGGCTTCTTGTGGCCAGTGGCCGTGAATGTAACTTAGTTGGCGTCAGCAGTCGGCCACAAGCCTCAAGTGGCTTGTGGCCCGTGGCCTGAGGCCGTGAATGTATTTTGGGCCCCACACTTTATTATTGCGTCCTCAGGACCAAAAGTCTCGGATTTGATTCAGTCTTGTATGTATGTAGTATAGGTGAATGAAGTAGCATACATATACATGCATGTATAGTATATACATGAATGCGTGCTCCAATTCCAATCTGTATAAAATTAACAATGACTCGACCTGATGCGATGTAGAGAACCTCTCAATTCTTTTCATATAATTTACTGGAAATTTTTTCTTTGGAATTTTTATGCATATTATTGAAGCCGCTACAGAATCTGAAAATAACTCCTGTCGGCCACCAAGAGTGAATAAAAATTCTGCCGAAACATTTTCTGTACATTTCTAAAAAAAAAGAAAAGAAATGCATATTGCTTAAGGGGTTACACCATATCGTGATGTTTTCAAAAAATCAACATTTTTTTATGTAGATAAAATGTTCCTACTTTGAAGAATTTTTCAAGAGTTTAAAAATTTCAAAATATCTCCGAAGTTATAGCAATTAAAAGCGAGCGCGGCAGGGAGTAAATATATTTTCTTTTGGGTTTTTTTTTTGTTTTTTCCCGAAACACGTTTTTCAAAAACTGGTGTACAAAATATCTCAAGATCTGTTTAACCGATTTTGATAAAATTCAAACTACATATTCTTTATCATATTATATATTAGATATAAGAAAAGTTTGTAATAATATTTTTGGATATTATTATAATAAATATCAAATTTTACACTTTACTTATTTTTTCACCAGAGAGGATTTATATGTCGGTATAATATGTATGTATGTATTAATACACGCATTTGTGCGCACTTAACTAACTTTTTGCGCTCAATTATGAAATAAATTTTTGTGATTTATTAAGTACAATATCGACTATACCTGAGTGGTTACAAATAGTGACTTCTATTTCTAAATGTATATTTAAAAAGAGCCCTTAAAACTTCACGGGTGGGCCCCTGAATTCTTATCTACATCACTGTATCAAGCAATATATTTTATGCACTCAAATATTCGTAATGGATATCCAGAGGTAAGAGGAAGCCATCATATGCATACATTTGAATACAGGTAATAGGTATTATGGGCTACCTTCCATAAATCAATGACAAGCATTCTGAACAAGAGTAGGCCCATTATGAATCCTTGAGGAGTATCTAGTTCAATACTCTCGTGTTTTAAGGTACCTGCTGGAACCGTATCGAATTTAATGACGATGATTGAAACTCTCAAAAGATTTGGAGAAATTTATTGTAACCAAATAAAAATACGAACGTCTGAAGTTGCCTTAAATAATACAATTTCGGAGTTACGGTTTTCTCGATAACAGAACTGTTACAAAATTGATTGGGGTATCACGAGTAATTGATCACGTATGGGATTCTCAAGCATCTTTCCGAGAACGCACTGCGGATAAGAAAACAGATAACGCCGCAGTGAAATCTTTTCCGGCTTGTAATACAACATGTTTCCGCGCTCGTTCAAAAATTGAGATCATTATATACCACGCTAGGTCTAATTCAGGGGAAATTTAAACCCTTATTAGAATAATCATTAAAATTTACACCCACAGAGCTACTTACTGATCTAGCAGGACTGAAATGAACATTAAGAACATTGCTACTAAAGAGCAAATAACATTTTGTAGGTCCAATGCACTTTAGGAGAATAAATTGCGTTAAATTATTCCACGAAATATTCACCAGGTTTAATCTTCAAAGTGACAGTAAATAGTACCATTTTAAAAGCAACCGGATTCAACCAGTTTGGACATAATTAAAAATCCTTACATACATCTCCAACAGGATCGACACGTGCTTAAAGACGCAATTAAGTTGGTAAGTAAACTGGCTCCAACAAGACATTTTCATTTAACCAGCAATTTGCAGTTCATCCAAATTATTTCTTATGCAAATTTAAATAGAAACCGTTCATCGTCTTCAAAATATTGAATACTTAGGGATTCATATCTCTTCTGTTATAAGAGAGACTCGATAAACCGAGATCACAACGGCCCGGTTAAGCCTGATTTGCAAATTTTAATTTTAATTATTCGATTCAAATGAATATATCTGAGCTTTTAATGCCTAACTAGTAGGCATTTACTTTTAATTCCTCTGCTATGTAATATTCACTAGCGAAGACATATAATTTTCTATAAACCTCCCGTCACTTTTAGTTACCTTTTACCTTTCGCGTTCCTGCATAATGAAAGTCAGAATTACAAAAAAAAAAATTACCTAACATTTGATGAATAGGAGGGAAATAGAAAGCGAATTCAATGATTTCTTATAAAATTATAACACTATTAATAAACTTTGCAGCATCTAATAGCGCTTCCCCTCACAACACTGTCACTATTCACTATTGAATTCAAGGACACAGCACAGTTCTACATACTAAATGCCAATGCAAAAGCGCACACAAAGCATGCCTTCTCACACATTCCTAAAACATCATCTTACTCAAAATTTTTGAAAAGATTTGTCTAAAAAGATATGTTTAAATTTTATATTTACATTTACCGCACGCATGCGCATCACACATTAACACAAGTCAAAAATCACAGTCCTTGGATCTTTCTCAATTTTCACAATAGTTCTCAAGGAGAAATCTTTTTCACTATAGACGAAATATCTACATCTATGCGCTTCCAATTGTAATTTTACTTTCTCGAAAGCTCCGAAGAATACTAAATCAAACACTCGAAGATCGTTGCAAAACTTCATCAGGCTTCAGGCTTCGTTAAGTTTAGGAAATGGGGAAAACGTGATTGCGCTACAACCTGCAGTACTGTGTCTAGCGATCGTGTGGATTATGGCTCAACTTTATGGAGGACAAAAAACAACCTGCACTACACACTACGTCAGAAATGTAAATTTTTCATAAAAAGCGAAAATGTCTGAACGAAATGGGGAGTACTATCTGTGCTCCGCTGTAAATCACAGAACCGGAAAAGACCAAAAAATATGGACAACAAGAAGACGTTCAAATTGGGGAAGCTTTATATGCGTGAAGGCACATTGAACTGTGCTATCTGTAATTTGTCATATTATACAACGCACCTACGTAATGTTAGGTAGTAGGTATAGTAGCCAACATTACGCTTTTCATTAATACTTTTTTGAAGAGTAATCAGCATTTAATAGCAGCAAACTATGTACCTGATGAGAGGACGTGAAAACAAGGCCCAAAAGGTATGGCACTTCACAACTACATTCATACATACTTAGGCTCAATGATCGCGGCAAGAGTATGCATACAGAAATATTTGAGGCGCGTCCATAACAACACACCGGAACCGCTCAGCAATAAATCCATCTGTGTAATGTATGATATAATCTCTGCCCTATTGCTTCATGCCATTGTCTTGCCTGGCGTCTTGCAATTATAATAAAATGCAAAAAACAAATGAAAAAAATCGGAATATACTTACTTCTGCAATTGAGAGATCTCGTGAGGTATCCGATCGATAGAGTTGTCAGCTAGATCCAGTACCGTCAAGCCGGAAATAGATAAAAGTGGAAATGGAAAGTTTGCGAATCCGTTTCCTGGCAAGCGAAGTATTTGTAATTGCGAGAAGTTAGAGAGCGCCTTAAGGCCGATTTCTTGAAGTTTATTTTGACCAGCCAAAAGCTCTGTGACGCCATCAATAGATTGGAGGACAACTTCAGGAATAGTTTGTAGACCAGAGTTTCCAATGTCTAGACGTTTTGATTCACTTGTTTCGGTTGTTGCCTGAAAGTATACAAAAAAAAAAAAAAAAAAATCTCATATTAATTTTGATTGTATGAAGGAAGGAAATCGTGTTCAAGATTGATTCCTAAAATTTTAAATTTATTTACTTCATTCTGGCTAATGTCATTATTCATTACTATCAGGTGAGAGCGGAGCCCTAACTAACCCTAGAATGAATAAAAAATTATTCGAAAAAAAAATTCTCTTAAGATCTATAAATTTTCGTAAGAAATGATCCTGATCTGTGTTTTATATGCGATGTGATGCGGTATTGTATTGGAAAGCAATTGGGCGTGAAAATCAGGGATGTAAAGAGGAATGCCCATTTTAGACCCGATACCTCCAGACATGAGAGATGTCTTAAACGATGCATTATGATACTCTAAACATATTTTATTAACAATGGTATATTTTGGTTAAGCGGGGGAAAGCTTTTGGGGAGTCGAAGCTTGATGTAGTACATTTTGGTAAATATAGTACAGAATCGAATTCGTTAGGTCCCGAGAAGAAGTTTGAATACATACCCAGCCAGTTCGCACCGGTTCGGCCGAAGCGGTTGTTAAAATATCAGAATTTTCTTAAATAACTCAAAATACTAAAATGAAACTTTTAAATGTTATGAAATATATATTTCTAAGAAGTTTATAAAAAGGAGCGTGAGAGATATTAATAAAATAACATTTTATTGGGTATTTGCGTTTACCAGATGCTAAAGTTTTCAAAACAAAAGCTTATCGAACTATGTATAAATAAATAAAGCTCTGGAATAAGAAAAAAAACTATAACTGATTACAAGCAATTTCATTTACAATACAATACAATACAATACAAAAATATTTTATTGAAAGACCCTGGCCGAGGCCACGTCCTTAAAACGGTGGGTACATAGATCTACAGTAGTTTTTTATATTAAATATAAGCATAAACTCTAGAAAACAATAAAAATAAAGTAAATAGTGTAACACTTAAAGTGACTGAGTACAGGTACTAAAGAAGTTTTTTTTTCTCAATACGAAAACCTTAAACCTACAAGTTAAATCAGGTAACTCAATCAGGTACCTTAATATTATTCAAAGTAATTCACTAAAGTCAAAAAGAACTAAAGCAAACTATCCAGTCATTTGATTTTATATGCTGAAAAACTTTTCGGTACAATAAAAATGTCTAGGAATTATCGTTTTAATAGTATACGTAAAAATGTACATTTTCTAATTAGTCTCACATGAAATAAAAAATCAAGCAGTTCATATTATACATTGCAATGAATGTAACTAACAAACTAACTTCTTTCACTGACACGACCACGAGCCAATTTTTAATATAGAGGTTACTATCTTAATCGAAAGTGAGAGGAAGAAATCTTCTTATCGCATGCATATACTGCTGCTAAGCTCCCTCCAGCAAAGCAAAGAGTTTGGGGATCGTTATTATTTTAGATGTTTCATGAACTCGAAAAAAGTTCGAGCAGAGCAGGGCAGCTCAACTTAGGTTAACTGTCAAATTAAAAATAGAGCAAAAAAAAGCAAAAAAATAGCAGAAAGAATTATTTGAATTGTATCAGAATTGTCAACACAATTTACAATGCCTGCTCTAAGTTAATCCTTCGAAAAAGGTAGAGCAGAAAATCGTGCTTTAGGTCACTACAGTTCACTTTAGAGCAGAGTCATTAAACACAGTTAGTACACATTAGAGCACTTTAGAGCAGTGTTCTGAATTCATTAAACATTTTCTGCTCTTTTCTGCTCTAGAGTAATCTAGAGCAGCTCATTAAATAGACCTATATTGTATGCAAATGTGTTCGTACAGGCTCAGTAAGAAAAAAAGTGCTTTCAAAACCTTTTGAAGCGCTTTTGCGAAACATTGAAGCGCTTGCGGTTCGTAAGAAGCTTCATTTTATTTTAACACTGCATGTCCGCAGACGTAAGCGCTTTACTATACGTTATGCAAAGGGATTTTTAAGTGCTTTTAAAGATCCTCTTTGAAGTGTTTTACCCATGGTACAAAGAATATACGGTATGCTATTAGTATGAAATGAAAGCTCTTTAAAGCTTTCTGTGGCGTCATAACGAGCCACTTTTTCAAATGAACATAAGAATAAATGAACTAAATACCATTTTCTGTTCGAATGATTATTTTATTTTATTTCTTTTCCTTGTACGTTTATTTCATTCTTCCTTTCTATTTAAATGCTAAATACGAAAGTAATTTAGCCTTCCTTCTTAACGTAATCATCTATTTCTCCAATTTCAAGGTCCGATCCCTGCAAGTTCTAATCTACGCTTTTAATGACTACCTACTCTTAAAACAAAATCTTCATTTTGTGAAAACCAATCGAATGTTGGATTTTCAGAATCAACTTCTTCAAGGATACCCACTGAACATAGAATATTTTCATTGCATCCTATAAATATATGTATAGTCTAATTTAAAAAAAAAATTAAACTCAACGAAAATAGGAAATTAAAGTGAGAGAAATATTGATAGTTTACGATAACAAAATGTTTAAAGTAAATTACAACTTTTCTAAGATTTTTATACGTTTTTAAATGGAACATACCTAATAAGTATGATCTAAATCTACATATGTATGTATACTTAAAGTCTGTAGTAGTAGGGTGGTCATTCAAACCAGGCACTAAAGAAATTATCTATGATATTTTGATTAAATCGACTTGTATGTAAGGATATAGTCTCTTTTAAAATACTCCCTTAAATATGTATGCAAATCTGATTAATTTGTTATTAAAATGCATTTTATGCATTCATTCACTGTACACGTTTTAACCTAATGCCATCGGTAAGAAAAGTGACTCGTTTTGAGGTCATAAAAAGCTTAAAGCTTTCAAGATGGCGAAAACACGTTCAGATACCAGCATAGCTTATATTCCTTGCACCATGGTTTTACCCCTGTTTATATAAAGCACTTCTGAAATTCTTTGGAGAAGGCCTTTTTGAATTTTGTATTCTCTTTATCGTTTTTTCCTTAAATTTTTTATGGGCAAAAAACAGAAAAATATTTGGTAAATATTTATTCATTTTCTTATGCATATAAATAAGTAATAATAAATTTTAATAATTAGAAATTACACACTTTACACTGCACAATTAAAAAGAACCACATGCACTTCGTTCAACACAGGCCAAAAGGTGACTGGTGACTCATTCTGCGACTCGGAAAGATTAAAAAGGTTATTGTTTGTTTGGTATGCTGAAAAAACCCTTATAAAAGATCTGGCGTTAATGATAGACATTCTAGAAGACGTGACAACGTTATCATTAGGTTTACAAGGTCGATAAGTGAAAGTAAACAAAGCACATAGACTAATTTGAAGTGCATAAGAGTACTGGAGCTAATGAAAGAAAATAAGGGAACTTATGAATGTTTGTAACGGAATCCATTCAGACCACTGACATATATATAAATGGACTGCTTGATCTCCTGTTTCATGTGGCACCAATTTTGATTTCACTGTCAATGCTACCAACTGTCGTAAACTGACGTTATATTTAAATTATTTGGGAATTTACGTATATGCATATCAGTGGGATTTACCGAGTTTTCCACAAAGGTATTTGGGACTATTTGTATCGTTAAATTTTAGTTATGAGTCGAAAGAAGTGTTTTTATAAGGATTTTTACAAACAATTTCTCGTTCTTAATCGTTACAGTTCAGTGGGAAAGTATGCTCTCACGGAAAGAGACAGGAATATGAAAGTGGTGCCATTTGCTTTCATGCAATTTTTGATTCAACAAGCAGTCCATTTATATACATGTCAGTGATTCAGACGCTTATAAACATTATTATTGTTTGTTGAGAATAAATGTGTTCGTTTGCCAAGAGGTAGGTATGTTAGTTCAAGCTGTTATAGACAACATGAAAAAAAATGTGCAAGTAATTATTTGGTATCAATTTTTAATGGATTGAATTCTACTATATGTCGAGGAAATATTTCACTTTCGCCTTGGCTAGAAGACGAGAAACAATTAGAGATTTAATCCACGCTATTGAAATTTTCTATCTCTGAAAATGATTTTTGAGAGTTGGTTGATTACCAAACCCACATATTCCTGAAATAATTCAAAGATCTAAGATGTTTCAAAACTTGTTTTAGTTAGTTTGGCCGAAATCCGAAGTTGAACGAGCATTGAGTGTGATGAACAATTTGCTAACTGAAATAAAGAAATTCCTTGTTGATTGAAAATATTTCACATTGTATGACAACAAATCTGCTTGAAAACCTTCAACAGATTGGGATTGGTTACAACGTGGCCTTCATAAAACTGAAGATAGAAGAGCAGAAAAGAAATGTGATAAAATCTATTTTGAAAACTAATAAGCTATCTGATGCTTAATGTAATACTAGTAATCTAATTCTTATCCTTAAAATTCTTGCTCTTAAATATAAATGCCCCAATGAGCTCGCTTATTGAATTTTGTAAGTTTTCTAAGCATTTTAATGTGTTTTCGTAAATGTTCACTTTCTTAATAACACTCTATATATCCAACGTTATAACGTAGCTTTAAGGTGGAGGTTTTTTCAATAAATGTTCTTGTATTTATTTTGTTTAATTCTCGAAAAAGTATTTTACCCCGGTATAATGGAGTATTAGATACATAATTGGATAAGAGAACCGGTTGTTAAACAAATTTAGTATCAGCACTTCCCACACCCCTATACGCGAAGCCTTAAATAGCGATCAACATACTTACTTTTTAGGATTTCCATAATTTTTATTCGAACTGAGGTACTAGATTTTTCGTACCTAGCCTGGTATTGTGTTAATTTCGCGGATAAATGTTGTATGGAAATTTAGCGGTGAAATTTAATTGCGAAATATTTAGCCAAATCGCTGAAGAAAGTGATATTGTGCTTTATCAGCTAAAAGTTTGTTTAGTTTTGACAAGTAGATGGCAGCAATTTCAAAAACCATATATTTAGCATCAGATTTATTTGCTCAACACCTTTTTTTCACGCTAAAATTTTGACGTTGGATGTTGAAAGAAATTGGAATGCAAGAGTGTCATTGTATTTTTATTATTTTTTTCTGATAAAAAAATTCCGTCTTCAATCAGACAATTCTTTTGAAAAAAATTAAAATAGTAAGTATAAATATAATTTTCCTTACTATTTCGAGATTGGGTAATTGCAAAAGCAATCCATGATACAAAGATTAAGAAGGTATGTCCGGAAAATCTGTCAATTGATTGCTTGCCTCTTTTGGCGACAAATGTCAGAAATTTGTTCGTCTCAATTTCAATCGTCCTTTCACAGTGGAAAAATTTTTCTATTTTTAAATTTCTTTGCTTTCGCACTAGCACATAATTACTTTTCCCGAAGTGATTTAAACGAAGAAACTAATATTTTGTTAAATATTTTAATATATTCAAAACGTATTTCAGTCAATAAAATACGAAAAACTCAAAACAAATTCGCTGGAAATGACAGAAGGCACCTCATGACGTAGCAACACAAAAAATTCCTCTCGAATCGGCCATACCTTGTTATCTTTGTATCATGAAAGCAATCTAAAAGAACAGAAAATAATATCACAAATTCACGACAGCTGATTGTCAAAAGCAGCCACCTATAGTTCAAAACAATGAACAATTTTAGCCGTAAAAAGGTCCCTGTTCGATTGTTGCTAAATATTTATCCGCTAAATGAACGCAATATCGGGCTTTAGATCGGCTCTAATTCGTTTCAGTTATGTTCGATTGGAAAATGGATTTCAAGTGGCAAACAGAATGTGGCGCTGGCGCTCGTAGTTGGCGCTGTACCGCAAACAGTTAAAATATAACAGTACGATTTTCATATGATAGCGACACAATGCGTAGCTGGCGCTGTAGCGCATTTTTGCCAAATTGTAATTTTTGACGCTCGCCAATATTAACAGTTGTAATTGCGAAGCGGTTTGTTGGAATGAATCAACATGGAAAATTTTGATACAGTAAAGTTCATCGAAATAATGAAAAGAAAAGATATATGTATGTAGGATCCCCTATATAAAAATTTAAAAAGAAAAGCGGAAATATGGAATGAAATATAAAATATCAAATTACTTTTGACAGCTACAAGGGAAGCGGCAGACTATCCATTTTCCGATAACTTCCTAAATACAAAGCCCGCATTCAAAAGCAACAAATACCACTAATACAGCTTGGCGTCATGCAACAAGCTGTAAAATAAAGACATTGCGTAACTAATAGTTTTTTTTATCTTTTTCTGACAGTTAAAGTGTTAGAATAAAATAAAGTCATAAGTGAATTCAAGGCCAAAATTAAAGCATGTAGAAAAATGTTAAACAAAAATTGTCATAGTTTAAATTAGTTCAGTTAATCGTGTAAGATCTGGACTTGGACTTGGGGCAGACTATGCGCCAACAGTAGCTCCAAGTGCCAGCACCGACAACCAGCCACCACATTCTGTTCCAGCCTTCACTGTTCACCTTAGGCCTGAAACACAATTGGATATTTTCACCCAGCTTGAGATTTGTTAACAATGTAAATAAATGTAGAAGAATACAATTAGAGCTTTACTTTTTTGCCAGCTTCAAGCTGACTTGAGATTTGATCAAATTGCAAATTTCAAACCCAATGACTGCCAACTTGAGGGAATTTTTTATGTTGTCAACTGTGCGAATGTCGAATATTAGATGAGAATGGCTTCTGTTGACACATTTAAGAAGTAAACAGCTAACAAAAATTTTAAAATAGAAGAAAACTTATAGAGTTAGTAAAAGATAAGCAGTTTCTGTGGGACATAAAAAAAAACTCGGTATTATTTTTACATATAATTGGTATATCTCAAAACTATCCAAAAAAGTATGCATTTATCGTAATTTTGGAAAATCGGAAACATTAACTGACGTTCCTTAATAAATATTCTCAACATAAACAAGTTAAAGTTGCCAATGTCAAAAACACCAGTTGTGTTCAATTCGGCTTTTTTAGTCAGCTTTAGCAGAAAGTTGAGCATAAAGCTGGCTGAAAAGCTCCAATTGTGTTTCAGGCCTCACTTCATTACCAGTTACAATTTTTGGAAGAACATTTTTCTCTGGATACTTTAAGGGTGGGAATACCAACTCCCGGCGGGGGGATTCCAGTACCGCATATTGCATATCGAATAAAAGGTCTCACCGAGTACTATCGGGTGGTGTACTTTTTGCTCGATTCAGAAAACTCTCTCGGGCTGTTTTTGCTGCTAATAACCTATTTTCCATACACTTGGGGTACATACACCCCAATTAAATACCACATTTCGCATATAATTTCGCAAGTTTTCTTTCACGGCTATTAGTGCTCTATTATAAACATTTTTTTCATTTCCTTGACTACAATTGTTAAGGCCAATTCAGAATCGGTTTGAAAGGTTTGAAATCAGGGGATCATATGGCCAATTAGTAATCGACGTATCAGATGCATGATGCGGTGATGCATGCTACATGGGTTTGGAAAATTTCACATTTTGATGCATGCTGCAACAGTTCTGCCAAAAGAGCGCTTGTTGGCTCTGACTTAACTTGAACGTCATTTGGAAAAGCGTAAAAACTTTTAAAACTCTATAAATAGCGAAAATACTGAGGTAAAAAATAAATTTCACATCTTATTTATCTCTCATATTTCCTCCGAATCTATTTTTTTAAAGAAAAAAGGATAAATTAAAATTATGCACAAAAGAAAAACTCGGTATTAAGGTGTTATGTTTGTAAATAAATGTGAACTATAAAAAAAGGTTAGTATTGGAAAGTTTCCTATACTGCTTGCTGCAAAGATGCTTGCTACGCCGATGGTGAATTGGCCAGCAGAAGCTTTGCAGCGGGCATCATGATACATGCTGCATTGATGCACGCTGCGCCGATTCTGCATTGGCCTTTACTTGTGCTGACATAGTAGACTTTAGTTCGATGACAACATGGCAAAGCAACGAAAGAGCTGAGGAGCAAACTTCATTTAAAACTGCAATAGAAAATTCTCAAAGTGTACGGTTGGAATTTATGTATAAGAGGAGTGTTATAAAAACATGCGAGTAAAAGCTGCTTCTAGTAGTGGCCAAAGTTTTTGAGACACTTACCCGAGGATTACATGAGTCAGTAGAACTGGCACTAATACAGCCTCGTGTAAGCCCCTATACTGACTAGTGTTTTTACTGACTAGGCAGTACTGACAAGATTTCTGTCAAGTCAGTACTGACTAGTCAATAAACTGACAAACGTAAAATTAAAATGGCTGAAACTGAAAAAGCCGTTTGTCAAAAGTCACCGGCACTGACATATAATAAGAATGGACAGGGCGTTCCTGCTTCAAAAATGGCACAAATATTGAACAGGCTGTGAAAACCTTTTATTTCGTAATTAATTATTATTTGCCGATTGGAAACTCTAAAGATGTTGAAAAATAGTATTTCATTAAATTAAAATTAAGACATAAATTAATTTTTAATATTACTGAAAATGTGCTCCTCTGCAGATTCGTGGTCAAATTTTAATTAAGCTTGTTAGAGATAGACCTATGTAAACAATATATTTGTCTGAATTTTTATGTTAATTCCAATGCATTCCAATTAATACAGTCGTACTGTTTCCAAAATTGGTTACAGTTCAGTGTACATTTTGAAAGAGACAAATAAATTTTAGCCAAAATTTGTACCATTTTTTACTATAGGAATCAGATAGGATGGCTCAGCCCATTCTTATTATATGTATGTCAGGTCAGTGGACTGCAACTGAGTATTGCACAATATTTTGGAACTTAATTTTCAACCGGAAAGCTTGTAATAATATCTGAATTATTATTTTGCAAATTGTTTTCTTTGTTTTGCTAATAAGTCAAAAAGTTTAATATACTGCGTAATATTTATTTTTTTGACAAAACATTACGGGAAGGAAACTGAGTAAGGAAGAAATTATTAAACTAATAAATGCTTATGAGAAGAGTCCTTGCCTGTGGGATATAAGTTTTGATGCATACAAAAGAGCGGACATAAAAACTAAAGTATGAAATGAACTGGCAAAAGATGGAAATGGACACAGATTTTGTTAATTATGTGATGTCAATTTGTCCAGAAAGGAAGATTCCTGGCCCATTAAGTAGTTTTGGAGAGGACAGTATACTAAAAAAATACCAAAGATTGAAAAATACATTTTACAATAAAATTATCTTCATGATGAAGTAGTCTGGAGACAGAAAAGGCAATTCTCAGATGGAGTTGGTTTTGGCTGGAATAGATACTAATATGCAGACTCTCATGTGTAGGATGAAGAATTTTCGCAGGCCAATGAAACATTTCCGATTAATACTGCTACTACTAAAGAAGCTTACTACTATAGAGTGAGAGTTTTGAAGAACATTTTCCTGATGAATTCTGTACAAGCACTGTTAAAAGAAATTGATTTCAAGAAAAGATTGGGATTGCCCTGAAGATCCTTCAAGACACAAGCAGATCATCAAGTCAAAATATAAATTTCATAATGTAATTTCCAGCTTATTAGACTTATTATCCTCTCCAGATATTAGCTGACTGTTCATCCTAAGTTATTAGTTTGTGTGATTAAAGAAAAATTTAAGTCATTGGGTTTCTATTCAATTTATTTTCACAGAATAAGTCCATTAGTTTATATTGAAAGCTTGCACCAATTGCCTTTGTTTAAAACAATTTAGAGCTTTGAGATAATTTTTGTTGTCAAGGTATGACAAGCAGTGGTTGTGATTATCAGATACACTTAAAAATATAAGAGAATTATTTCACGTAACGATTATAACATTTGAGTATTTACCAATTCATGCAATTCACAAAATTTTTCGTAAGGCACTCTTAGAAAATCTTTATGATTTCTGTTGTCATCATACAGCAAATCTGCCAGTAAATTCGTCCATTAGTATTTTGGAAAGATAAGGATTTGTCTAGTATATCCGTTTTCGTTGGAGTCTTATCTCGGCCTTTTATCTTCCAAGATTCTAATAAGAAAAAACCCACCACTGCAATATGCCGATATCTGCATATTTGATGACATTTTTAAAATGAAATGACTGTCAGTTGATCGAACGCAAAGCGATTTTAGTCAGTAAAATTAACAGATGAATTCAGTACTGTCCCCATTGAATAAATAACTAATAAGGAAACGGTATATCGGGTGAAAACGTAAGCCACTCGGCGAAATGTATTAGTGTGCTCTGTTTGTATAAATTTTTAGTTCCCCCCTAATTGCAGATAATATTTCTTGGTGTTGCCTTTGTATGACTGGAATAATTTAGGCACCAATGGCAATTCTATTGTAAATAAACAAACCGGCATTGGTAATATGTTAAATGTTTTGCCATGGCTGTTTATTTTTATAAATATTTCACTTTTATGCTGCTAGAAACACTATAATTAATTAGTAAAGCTATTAAAGTTACTTGAAGAATGCTTTCCCACGACAATAACTACGCTCGTTCCAGCAGCACAGCACAGCGCACTTCATTATGATAATTTAGGAATGCCGGAGTATCTTTTACACAAAATATCACTCACAAAAGAATATTTCACACTACTATTACGTAAAAATCACGTTTAATTATTTATTTTTCACAATATCGCGAATTTAAATCCGAGAACTTATTTTCAAAATTATGAAATGTCAGAATGTTGAGCTGACACAAAATAGCCACTAGGCCCTCTTGCCATTTCTCCGTCCCCGACTCAAGGTCGCACTGTCATTGAAAAGTTTAAACACGTACACTGTATTCGCACGATACCCCGCTTCCTTATTAGTTATTTATTCAATGACTGTCCCTGAGCTCTATACTGACTCTTGTAATCGCTGCGTTAGGGTGCCCACCTCAGAGGGGAGGGTATAGAGAGGCAATGCCCTACACTGTAAAAAAATTTAGAAAAATACCGAAGTTTTGTGGCAGCAATTTGTGCATTTTTTACAGTGTAGGGCGTTGCCCTTCCTTAAAATTGCCAACTTATTCTGTATTCTGTGGCGAATTCACGTCAAAAAAGTCATCGCGGCGAGTCTGTATGATCAGCAACACTTAAGGCTGAAACAGATTACACTTTAGTGCGCGGCGCGACAACGCAGCAAAATTTTAGAGAACATGCGAAAATGTTTGCCGCGTAGGTATTTCTAATCCTAAATTTGCTGCTCACTTTCAGTGGTACCAACAAAAAAATTTTATTTGGGATAGACAACTTCTCATGAAAATATGTAGTATCAATATAACAGCGCTGTATCTACACTGCTGCGTTATTGCAATCTGTGTCACAGCGCGGCGAAACAATTTCACCGTTCAATTTGCCGCGATGTCGCGCCGCGTACTAAAGTGTAATCTGTTTCAGCCTTTACCAGTCAGCCGCTACTCGGCCATGTTTGCGTTGCTTACCTCCCACCTCTAACTGCCCTGTATTCAGGTAAGAAGATTGGTCGACTATACTTGAACACCTTTGGTCAGGACATTTGGTTGTCACAAGAGCCGTATATAAAAATTATTATCTTGTTTTGAGAACTCCAGATATAATGGAAAATTCAATGGTGATTATATTGCAAAAAGTATTGACATCAAAGATATTATGTTAAACATGGAAATTCGACTGGGGAAAAAAAATATTTTGTGTTCTGCAATCGGCTGATGCGGCTTTACAGCGTCGAAGCACGGGATTAAAGGATTACATTAAAAATTATCAACAACTAAAAAATAATTTATAAATGTCACTTGTGCTATGGGAAAAAATTCGGAAATAATTTTGAAGCAAGCAAAATCGCCTGTCGAACGAAAATCTTATAATACTCGTATACCGCCAGAGCGATATCTTCGCTTCGATAATTGAGTTGGACAAAGTTTAAGTCTGTTCAACATTTAAATACATAATTTTTGCGAGGAAATTAAGGAAAAAAACAAATCCGTGATTACAATTATTTTTCAGGTATTAAAATTCCTTCCAAAGAAGAGGGTACTATTGTGAACATGTACTTGAGTTAGTTGAATGGTCGAGGAGATCAGATCGAAAAAATATTAATAGTTTTATACCGACAATGGGAGTTCCTCAGAGATACATATGAAATGTTTGCATCAGTTGCAACAATCGGATATAGTACTGCTTCATGCGAATCTTCCTATTCGACACTAATTGCAATCAATAAGCCTCAGAGAAAGTCAATGGCTCACGAGAGCTCATGACAGGTTTGGTGTTTCTTGCATTTGAACGGAAAAGATCAGACAAGATAGATATTGACGGAATGCTACGAAAATTCCACAATATGGTAAATCGAAGACTGCAATTATATTGAATATTTTTACCATGTTGTATTTCTGGCTTGGTTCATTTATTTCTTTTTATTGTAGGTACCTGTTTTAGTTCACATATAAAAAAATAAAAATAAAGTGAGGGTTCTAGAAGCTTATTTTTTCACAAAGATCTTCCTTCACCTGAACCAATGTATCCCAAATGCACCGAAGATTTGCGCTTTACTTCAAATTTCTACCTTTAATTTGGCTCTAGCTACTGGCCTGGCTCAACCTCTTCAATCAGTCCACCTGATCTATTCATTTGAAAGTGGCTAATGAGAATTTTAAGGCATAATCGGTGCTGTGAGTCATGGATGGGTGTAATTAACTCTTTTTACACTTTTTTATACCCTAAATGAAATCATAGGGTATACTAAGTTTGCTATTCCGTTTGTAACGCACAGAAATATTGATGGTAGAGCCAAATGGGTTAGACACCCCACGCATAAAATTAAAACTTATTTGTCCGTCCTTCCATCTGTATGTCCCCACGATAACTCGAGAACGTGTGTAATTAGAGAGCTGAAATTTTGCACATGAGCTTCCAAAAAAATGTAAATTTGAGTTCGAAAGTGGAACCAATCGGGCAACTCCTTCATAGGGTTGCAATACAAAAATTTCGTACTTCACTATATATTTGGGCACTGCCTGAGAACGCGTCAATGTAGAGAGCTGAAATTTTGTACACAACATTTTTGTAAAAATAGGATATATAATTTCAACAATGGACTAAATCGGACAACCCCTTCTTGGTGTTGCCATATAAAAATTTAGGATTTTTACGTCTCCTGTGAAAGCGATCAGTGCTATACGGTTTTAATGTACTAAAAAGTTCTTCAGAATATGAAGTTCTAGAAAATTGGTTATAATCATTTTTACTGTCGGACGAACTATTCAAAAAATATATGCGAAAAACCACGTCAAAAATCAAACCTTCACAGATGGGTGACCATACGAAATTGCATACGAGCATTTATCTAGAACGTATCATAGAAATTGGTCTTAGACCAACTCTAGCGTTTTTCCTTGCTTTTTTTGCTTTTTTTTCATATTTTCTAATCATATGCAGCGCATAATGACTTAATTTACAAACATTTATTTTGACGAACCCACTTATTTATTTGTTGTTCTCTTCGTTGGTAATTGGTGCTTAGACCGAAGGAGGCTGCGCTATATTGAAGTGAGCCCACTTTATGCGGTGTATTTCTATGAACGTAGTCAGTCCATATTACATGAACATGTCACTGAAGCAACTAAATCATGCATTCTTGGAGTAGTTCCGCGAGTCAGAGGCCTTTTCAACCAGCTCCTTGTCGCACACTTTTCTCTGTCTTCTTCTTGAGTGCCATTGCCATAGCCACTGGCTTATAACAATGGACTGAGCGTATTGTCATTTCCCTATAGGAAAGAACGGAACAAGTTTTATAGTTTTCTCTTTCGCGCTATGGCAGAGTTGGACCTACAAAATACCGCTTATACCGGAGACAGATTTGCAATTTGCGCTAAACCGCAAGTCTACCTCTATATACTGAGAAACAGCGCTGTATACGCTCGGTGTACATTGGAACTCAATACTGAAATTGCGAAAAATGTACGCGGTAGAAGAGTTTATTGCCATATGACCCTAGTTATAAACCATAATCATTTAATACACAAACCTTTTAGATTAGAATTTTATACTTCAATATTGGCTGCAACTTTTTCTGATATTCTGACAATTGTCAAGTTGAAGTGTCTATTTCGTTCTTATTTTCCATATAGACAAGTAATTTCACAATATTTTCTAGCATTCCTTACGTGCGCTGAACTTTCTTAAGTGAAATGGCAAATTAAATGACAAACCACATGATAACCCAAACGTAAGTTCTCTATTTACTTTCTAAGAATCGTAAACCGCAACTGTGTCTCTGAAATTTAATATTGCAATTGACATAATTGCAAAACCAATATATCAATATTGAAATTGCAGCTCTGCCTCCAGTAATACTGAACGTTTTCTTATGCCATTTGATGTTTTTATGTTGGCTGCAGATGCAATCACCCCAGGAATTAGATAGGATGGCTCAGTCCATTCTTTTTATATGTCAGTGGCCCTAAATATACCTAGGTCTCCGTTCCTGTAGAAGGAAGATCGTAATGGAAACTTATATTATATATTGTGCTTTTTTGCCAAGGATTGTTTCAATTATATTGACCGTGTAGGGTGAGACTTAGTAATTATTAGATAAAGATAAAGAAAGAGTACAAAAAACGCAAAAATGGTTGCATTTTGTACTAGATTATTTTAAACTAAACACTTTGGGCATTTTAAATTCAATATGAACAAGTAAAAAAGCTAGAATTGGTCTAAGATCAATTCTTATGATACCCTAGATGAATGCCCGTATGAAATTTCGTATTGTCACCCTTCTGTGCAAGTTTGATTTTTGAAGTGGTTTTTCGCATATATATTTCTAGAACGGTTTGTCGGACAGAAAAAATGATTATAACCAATTTTATAGGATTTCGTATTCTGAAGAAGTTCTTTGTACAATAAAAATGTCTTGGACTGATCGTTTTCACAGTATACGTAAAAAACCTAAATTTTTATATGGCAATACCAAGAAGGAGTTGCCCGATTTAGTCCATTTTTTAAATTTTATTTGCTAGTACAATAAAAACTCCATACACCAAATTTCAGCTCTCTATATTGATGTGTTCTCAGGCAGTATCCAAATATATAGTGGAAAACGAAAGTTTTGTATGGCAACCCCACGAAGGAGTTGCCCGATTTGTCTCATTTTCGAACTTAATTTTACTTTTTTTTTTAAAATCCGCGTACAAAATTTCAGCTCTTTAAGTATACGCGTTCTCGAGTGCGCACAGACGGACGGACGGACGGACGGACGGACATGCAAAAATCAAAATATCATGCGTGGATGTCCAATCCATTTTGCTCTACCATCATTATTTCGAGGTGTTACAAACGGAATTACAAACTTAGTATATCCCTTAGACTTCATCTAGGGTATAAAAACTGATGCTATGACAGGTAAACAAAAATCGTTAACGAACCAGAGCTTGGTAAGTGCCAATGAGAAAGACTTAAATACAAGTACAATTATCGAAGGCCGGAGTACTCTCACTCAAGCTAGAATTTTAAAGTTACGCTCTTAAGGCAAGTTTTGGGTACACTAGATTCATTTTTAGTATATGACAATTTTTTTTCGAAACTGGTTTTTTGAAGAAAAAAAATTTTTTTTTTTCCGTATTCTAAGAAATATTGTAGCAAGTGTTATCCATTTTAGAACCCTTATTAAATGCGTCAACTTTTAAAGTTACTTGCCAGACTGGCGTATAAATCTTTTTTGTTCAGTACAGTCAGTTAAAGTTCAACGAATTATTAATTTTATATTCTTGGTTCGGCAAAATGTGATATTTTCTTCCAAGCTGGAGCTTTTGGCTTAGAACTTAAAGCAACAGGTTACATAAGCACTATTCGGGATTACATAAGAAAAATAAAATTGAAAAAAAGTAAAGATTTGTAGCAACAGGAGATAATAAACCATCACAAGGTGTACATTTTCTCGAAAACAAAAGAAATGCCTATAATTTGAAAAATACATGACTTAGATTCTTTTTATTTTTTTCTGGTAACTGTTACGATTTGGTCTATCACCCGGTTCCGGCTTGACGTCGACTTACGAGACACCCTGTATATGAGTGCGTGAAGCATGATTTTGTGGTTACTTTTTCTTTCATTGTGTTTAGTTTCATTAGAATCATGCGGTTTAAAATAGTTTGTTATTTAGAAAATTTTAACTTCATATAATTCAGAACTTTTAATAGTCTGATTCATTTTTAAATTTTTTATAAATCCTCAAAAACACGATGATTATAATACTTGTCAAAACGATAACGATGTAAGCTGTCAAGTGTTGTAAAACTCAGTCTCAATCACATTCAGATGGTTCAGTTGACAGCTGTCTGACATGAAGAAAAATTCTTAATTTTACAACATACCCTATAAAAGGCATAAAAACTAAACAGAACTGCTACACTTCCCAACCCAAATAATTCAACTTTTAACCTTTCGTAAGAAAGTAAGCAGAATCTGTTATGCAGATTACATCTTTTATCGAATTTTGATCAGTTTTGTTGTTTGATAGAGCAATGTTCTGTTTTGACCATTGAATAACCGACCTTTGGTGGGGGGGAGAAATGACAAGTGGGCCCAGTGGCTATTTTGTGTCAGTTCAACATTCTGACATTTCATAATTTTGAAAATAAGTTCTCGGATTTGAATTCGCGATATTGTGAAAAATAAATAATTAAACGTGATTTTTACGTAATAGTAGTGTGAAATAAGTGCGAAATATTCTTTTGTGAACGATATTTTGTGTAGTAGAGACTCCGGAGTCTTAAATTATCATAATGAAGTGCGCTGTGCAGTGCTGCAGGAACGAACGGAGTTATTGTCGTGGGAAAGCATTCTTCAAGTAAAAGCTTTACTAATTCATTATAGTGTTTCTAGCAGAATAAAAGTGAAATATTTATAAAAATAAACAGTCATTGCAAAAAATTTAACATTTTACCAATGCCGGTTTGTTTACAATTGAATTGTCATTGGTGCCTAAATTATTCCAGTCATACAAAGGCAACGCCAAGAAATATTATCTGAAAATACGGGGGAGCTAAAAATTTGTTTATTTTACATAGGAATTTGGATTATAAAAAATGTTCTCCTTCAGAATGTCAGAATTTCATTACTGCCATGAAGAAACGAATACAAACAGAGCACACTAATACATTTCGCCGAGTGGCTTACGTTTTCACCCGATATGCCGTTTCCTTATTAGTTATTTATTCAAAGGTCTGGACGAGCGGGCATTGCACACGCCTTAATAGTTTTCTGCTTGGCTTTGCTATAGGTGTGGAACTTTGAGGGGAATTTTAACGTGCAATGCGATAGCTAGGTGGCCGTTGTGCCGAATACAATGCTTCACTCATAAAATTAAAGGTAAAAACTTTCCCGCTAGTCACCTTTATTTTATTTATTACGTATTTTAAGTATTATTGAACACCTTAGGTTTAAAATAATTCAAAATACAATTAAAAACATTTTAGACTCGACACAAGTTTTGATGCAGTGCAGATTACCTAGGGAAAACACGAGATAGTACAACCATTGAATAAATAACTAATAAGGAAACGGCATATCGTGTGAAAACGTAAGCCACTCGGCGAAATGTATTAGTGTGCTCTGTTTGTATTCGTTTCGTCATGGCAGTAATTAAATTCTGACATTCTGAAAGGGAACATTTTTCATAATCCAAATTCCTATGTAAAATAAACAAATTTTTAGCTCCCCCTTATTTTCAGATAATATTTCTTGATGTTGCCTTTGTATGACTGGAATAATTTAGGCACCAACTGGCAATTCAGTTGTAAACAAATAAACCGGCATTGGTAAAATGTTAAATCTTTTACCATGGCTCTTTATTTTTATAGATATTTCACTTTTATTTTGTTTAAAACAATATAATTAATAAGTAAAGCTATTAACCTTACTTGAAGAATGCTTTCCCACGACAATAACTCCGTTCGTTCCTGCAGCACAGCACAGCGCACTTCATTACGGTTTTTTAAGACCCGGAGTCTCTATTACATAAATAATCGTTTACAAGAGTATATTTTACACTAATTTTACACTACTATTAAGAAAATATCCTGTCAAATTATTTATTTATTAGAATATCGCGAATTCAAATCCGATAACTTCTTTTCAAAATAATGAAATGACAGAATGTTGAACTGACACAAAATAGCGACGACGCCCTCTTGTCATTTCCCCCCCCCCCCCGACCAAAGGTCACACTGTCATTGAAATGCTTAAACACGTACACTGTATTCGCACGATACCCCGCTTCCTTATTAGTTATTTATTCAATGAGTACAACTTGCATGCAACTTGCCCTGCCATACTTTTTGCACTTATAATCCCTACTGCCATGCTGGCAGCTCAGCTTTCAGCGAACTTGCACGATGAAAAACCATGGCAGCTGAGGTGATAGTAATTTGACATTATACAGTTTACAAGATGGCAGGAAAGAAATGCTTGAGAGAAATTGATAATTTTATACCGAGAAAATGAGATTTTCTGGGATCATTTACATTATCTTCATTTTTTCTAGCGTTTTTATCATTCTGCAACTTCATTTATTGCTATAATTTTCCAATATACGCAAGACTTTACATCTCAAAGCCATTTTTATACCCTAGATGAAGTAAAGGATATACTAAGTTTGTCATTCCGTTTGTAACACATCGAAATAATGATGGTAGAGCAAAATAGATTGGACACCCATGCATAAAATTAAAAGTTATTTTGATTTTTGCATGTCCGTCCGTCTGTCCGTCCTCACGACAATTCGAGAACGCATTCACTTAGAGAGCTGAAATTTTGCACATGCGCTTTAAAGCAAAAGTAAAATTAAGTTCGAAAATGGGACAAATCGGGTAACTCCTTCGTAGGGTTGCTATACAAAATTTCATTTTTCACTACATATTTGGTCAACGTAGAGCGTTGAAATTTTGTACATAGTGTTTTCATAAAAATAATAAACATAATATCAAAAATGGACTAAATCGGACAACCCCTTCTTGGTGTTGCTATATAAAAATTTAGGATTTTTACGTCTCGGGTGAAAACGATTAGTGCTATACGGTTTAAATTCCTCAGTTCTTCAGAATATGAAATGCTATAAAATTGGTTATAATCATTTCTGCTGTTCGACGAACCGTTCTAGAGATATACTATTCAAAACCCATTTCAAAAATCAAACTTGCGCAGATGGGTGACCATACGAAATTACAAACGAGCATATATCTAGGGTATCATAAGAATTGGTCTTAGAGCAATTCTAGCTTTTTTACTTCTTTAAATAAACTTGCACGCAAGATGATAAGACATCAACTGAACTGCCTTTTGCTGTCAAGTTCAAAATCGCATTGGAAGGTAGGCTTCCATGCAAGTTGTACTATCTCGTGTAACCCCGGGTTATTCAGCTTTATTAGAATCGCTTGAAATGAAAGTGCAATGGAACAAATTAGTTTTATGTTTAAATTTTGTGAATGCATGGCACAACAAAGCTGAATAAAGTTCAACAAAAAATTAGTTGTGCAATATATTCTATTCGCTTTTCTACGAAGAATTAAATATCTTATATGTAGATACTTAATAGACTCAGAAATACTTAGTATAAATCCTGGTAATTAAGTAGTACAAACCTAAAGGCCAAATCGCAATCAGTGCAGCAAGCATGACGATGCTAAACTAAACTCCAAGATTGAATGAAAGCATCAAATGCAGAAGTATAAGAAACTTTGTTATTCTAGCTTCTTTTACACAAAGCTGATGCTTGCTGCGCCGATTACGATTTGGCCTTAAGTCTTAAGTAGGTACAAGTAAATAGAAGCAAGTAGTAGTATTAAAGTCCTAAGTAGGGAATTTCAAAAATCGTAAGTAATGAGAATGTACTTTAAGCAGTACTTAAGTTCTTTTTTACTTAAGTATAGCCAGGTCTGTAACCAACCTCCCCCTTCCTCGTAGCTACCAAAACATTGTGTTTTATCCTCCATAGGAAATACACATACAGAAAGTATTCTCCGAAAAGGGCAATCTTGTGTTCGTTTTCGCTTCTTTTTTTTTAACCTCAGATAACATTGCTAAAATTTCTTCGGTCAGAAGAGTTCACAAACATGAATTGGTAGTGATTCTTTACCAAATTTAATAATATTTTTTTTTTTCAAGATGCTGACTTTTGAAGGAATTGTGGTGACTCTAATAAAGCTACCACTGAGATAAGTAAGCATTAAAAGAATTACTAAAATTATTAATCGCTTCAGGTGTTCATATGCAAATGTTTGGAAAAGTGTGCAGGGAAACTCGGAAGAATCCTACACGGTGATCTGGAATTTGTTAGAGCTGGGATGGAGTAAATAACTGATTTGCATATGTAAGTCGAAACTAATACACACAAAATAAGCTCGGTGTTATTAACAGGACTTTAATTAGACTATACTTTCTGCCAATCTAACGCCAATGAATTTTTACGTATAACTCACCATAAAATAAATTATGTTTTCAGTATACGGATACGTGGGATCAATTACAGCTTTGCAGCAGCTGAAATTAGGAACAACTGTCAAAAGCATAGACATTCCTAGAAGAATTGAACATCGGAATGAAGTAACCATGGTGGAAAATGGGGGACATATCGAATACATATTATAAGAAAAATTTAATAATAAATAAATGAAAAATTATTTACTAGATAAAATTAAATACAAGTTTTTATGACCCAATAATGCTTGGAAGCACATAGAATGTTTAATATGTGGTTTAAGCCCATCTGAATTTTTGATATTATGTATGTTACCGTAAAATGATGTGGCTTATAATCTCAAAAGTAACAGTCGAAGATATAGCATATTTAATTAAAAACAAAAAAAAAAACTACCACCAGACAGACACCAGGTTGATCGCTTTAACCGAATCACTTTGTATATAAATAAAAGAAAAAAAGAATTATACTAGAGGAGCATAATCCTATAGTCATTGCTTGAAAGCAAGGGCCTTTGGTACGCCTTTGCTGTATAAAATCGAAATTTTAAGCGAAATGAAACAAAAGTAGTTATGTAAAAATGTTTATAAATCTCATCTCTTAACGAAAACTCATGCAGATGATAATCAGGAAGAGTTGATGCAGAAAGACACATTTCATTCATGAGATCGAAACTATCTACTGAGTACAGTTATAAATAATTTGTCTATTTAAACTGGTGAAATTTGAAGTTTCCAAACTGAAGTAGGTTATTCATTTCACTTACTTACATAAAAGTTTATCACAATAAACCGACCGGCAAGACAAATGCAAAAAAAAAAAAAAAAAAAAACACGTCTAAGCTTACACTAAGTAGCGGCACAGCATTTGTACATACACAAATAAATACATACAAATAGCTAATTCTATTATTATTACTTACAAGACCACAGGTGCTATTATCGAAGTAACAATTATCCAGTTCAAGGGAATCCAATTCGATGGTATCAGACTCAGAGAAGGTCACTTTTGTTTTACTGACCGTCTTTGAGACAACATTTGAACAGTCATCAACACTACCCAAATCACTTATGGAGCAATTAATCATCACCATAGTTCTAACTATGAGCGAAGAATAAACACAAACGACTTAAATCCTGTCGACACACTATTAATCCTCGGTTTAGTGTAATCAACAGATTGAGATCTGATAATAATATACTTAGAAGTTTCATTTAAAATTTAAATTCCATTTCTTCTATTGCTTCTTGATTTTCTATTGAAAGCCGTCCATCGTTTAATACGAATACCACGATCCGGAGAAGATTGAAAAAGTTAAAACAGCTCGCGACTTCCGGAACTCTTCAACTCCAACTGAGTCGTGAGTTTACAAATTGCGACAAGTTCCGCGCACTTGACATAGTACTATAGTGAGCTTTTGAGAAATTGTAGATATTTTTCTTAACAGTTATTCGATCATTAGGCCTTTATGGAAGCAAAATCGTAGATTATACCTCATAAACGAATCAAGCACTCTCTTCAGAGTAAGCACTACACACTTACATATATGTAAGTAATTTTTGTACGTATTTCAATCTATCGCACTGCATCTCCACCCAATTATCTGGTTCGTGAGCATAATTGATGAGTGCGCGCAATTTAAGTCACAGCGCTCTCGTGGGTTTAGTATTGGGCGAGTAATGCTAGTTAATGCCAGTGTGGAGTTTAGCAAATACATATTACAAACACCTAAACAGTATCATTCACCTCGAAGGTAAAGTTCTTCTACGAATGCGACACGCTTCAAGGAACTTATCATTTCTTGAATTTTCCTTTTTGGTTGAGGTATCTTTGTATTATAAACATGACATGAACACTTTACAAAATACATACATATGTATGTAGCACTCTCGTTCCCTCCTTATGATTATTTTAGGCGGGCAGTTTTTCCTATTTGGAAATTATTTCTGCAGGCAGATCGGCGATCATTAGGTCATACTACATCGCAGATTGTGGCGCGTTGATTTTTGAGTGCTTAAGAGGACACACTTGAGTGCTCGCAATACAAGAATTATGAAACAGGTGAAACAAGCATAGCAGTGGAATTCCGTTTTTCTTGGAATTTTTTTTTTTTTATTTTTGTTTTTTCTAATTTCAATTAATGCTGCGAGAATGGGGGTGTTATATGTAAGTGTGTGTTTTTATTAGCTAGATGATAAGATCATCATCAACAAATATTGTGTACATTTGTGCATCGACCATCTGCGATCTTGATGAAATTTTACAAGTAGGTTGGTTTTATTATTATTAATAGGTACTTTGCTTAAAAATTTTTTCTTTCTGTCCATTTTTGTCTGAGAAAAAAAGGGGCAACCCCATGGAGCAAACGCCATTTATTTAAGGATATAACACTTATCGTGTTCTGGAAATTAAACTTTTTCACAATTCGCGTAACATAAAAATATTTATAACTTTTGAACGAAAGCAAATATTGAGGTAATTCTTTTCATGTTTTGAAGGAGTATTAACGGATAAAATTTGAGAAAGAAAAAAATATGACATTTGTGTAAAAGATTTACAGAATCAAGGACTACAACTACAAATTTGTATGAACTATTTTCAAGAATTCAACTTTAAGGCTCGAAAACTGAGGCATCCGATCATAAATAGTAACACGTTGGATATCATCATAAAGGATGAAAAGTCTCCTTTGGAACCAGTGTCTAAGTTTGATCTACGATATTCGTGCAAGGACTTATGAGCATTTAAGTGACTACACTGGCGTCGAAAAGCGAAAAATTTTCAAACGTATGATCAAGACACTCCAAAAACTCCATTGGCATACTCCATCCTTCTCATTTACCGAATACACTGCATATAATCTGGCAACTCAACACACGTCATCAATTTTCGATCATAGTTCTTTTATGTTTAAAAAATAACTCTATCCAAACTGTAAGGAATTTCATTTCCTCCTTGATGCAGCTTCCTCAAAAACCATTAAAAATTGAAAAAAAAATAAATAAATAAATCGAGGGTGCGCTTTTTGAGATATTCAAGGAAAATGGACATATCCATTATCATTGAAAACGCTTTTTCAGAAAACAGACTTCTACTATTTTTTTGTTTTCAAGAACTGTAAAGCTTCCTTAAATAAATAGCGTTCGCGTTCTGTACATTCTGAAATATAAACTTTTGAAGTTACACCTACCAAGCAATGTTTGCCACTTTTTCAATTTTATTTTCAAAATACCGTATCCCTTTTAAAAATGTACAGAAAAATATTTTAGCAAAGTACTACTAATAATAAAACCAACCCACCTTTAAAATGTCATCAAAATCGGAGAAAGTCGATGCACAAATTTGCACAATATTTGTGAATTTTCTGCGGAATAACCCACCAGGGTATGAAAACACATATATATATATATAATACCCCCATTCTCGCACTATTTTTTTCACAGATAACCAGAAATTAGAAAAAAAACAAAATAAAAAAACATTCCAAGAAAAACGGAATTCCGCTGCTATGCTTGTTTCACCTGTTTCATAATTCTTGTATTGCGAGCACTCAACTCTGTCCTCCTTAAGCACTCAAAAATCAACACGTCACGAATTTCATCAAAATCGGAAATGGTCCATTCAGAACGTTTGCCGATTTTCTGTGGAATGACCCTATATTAAGTTTGTCATTCCGTTTATAATACCTACTTAAAAATAATGATGGTAGAGAAATATGGCTATGAGACCCATGCTTAAAATTAAAAATTATTTTGATTTTGCATATCCGTCCGTCCTCTCAATAACTCGAGAGAGCGTCCACTTAGAGAGCTGAAATTTTTCACACGGCCTTTTTAAAACAATTGTAGATTTAAGTTCGAAATTGCGGCAAATTGGGTAACTACTTCGTAGGGTTGCCATACAGAAATTCACTATACATTTGAACACTGCCTGAGAATGCATTGACCTAGTAAGCTGAAATTTTGTATATGGCGTTTATAAAAAAAAATATTAAATATAATTGCCAAAATAGACTAAATCGGGCAACCCCTTGGGGTTGCCATACAACAATTAAATTTTCGCGTATACTGTAACAACGACCCGTACTACATGTTTTTATTGTACTGAAAAGTGCTTCAGAATATAAAAACCTATAAAATTGTAATCATTTTTACTGTCTGACGAACCGTTCTAGAAATTTATGCGAAAAGCCACTTCAAAATTCAAACTTGCACAGATAATGACCATACGAAGTTTCATACGTGTATTTATCTAGGGCAGTGATTCCCAAAGTGGGCGATACTGCCGCCTGTCGAGCCTTGGGGGACGTTGTATAAAAACAAGTGACGAATTGAAATTTAAATTCAAAGACGACTACCAACATTTCTGGCTGCAAAAGCAGATTCCTACAGCTTATCCTGGATTATGTGCTATAATAAAAAAGTTTTTAATTGCATTTGCTTCATCGTGTATTTAATGGAACGTAAGTTCAGTGTGGTCAAAAATTTATTAACGAAAAAAACAACCGACTCCAAATAGTTAATCGTAGCGATTTAAGAATACTGCTGACAAAAATAGAGCCGAGGATTGATACATTGATAGCAGCACACTAAGCTCATCCTTCTGATTAGGATTATTTATAATGCTACAACATCTTTCTTTACTATATTTAAAAATCTATATGGAACATATCTTTCTAATTGTTCGCTTAAAGAATGTAGATTATCAAGGGGATTATAGGATGTTGCAAAAGTATGGTTTCATACACTAAAGTTAAGTATCTGGGACCGAGTTAGAAAAAAGTCTTTATAGAGTTTGGTCCCACCTTGCGTTGTTTGCGACTTATGCTGTTTGTGTACCGAAAAGTGTAGACTTTTGAATTTTAATGTATATTTCAGGAAGTAAGGGGCCTAGAGAACTGAAATAATATATGGCACTTTAGGAAAGCATTTGCCCTTTTATACAACATCAATACATTCGAAATAATAAAATGTCAAAGTCGAATTTGTGTTTTTGTTTTAAAAATTTTCTTATTTTAGGAGCGATTTTATAAAATTTGTAACAAAACTTTTTTTTATTTATTTAGTAACTAATGCCTTTTCCGAGGATATGTAACTCGATGATGTATTAGAAGATTTAATAAAATAATATCCAATAATTTATCAAATATTTATGGTATAAAAAATTATTATTTTAGGGTTTATTTGACTGGCTTTTATGACGGTCAGTTGGTGAATACAGCCCTAAATTTTTATGATATAAAATAAGTTTTCTGATGACTCATGGCTATTCAGAGCATACAAAACTTTTCATTTCCTTTCCAGATATATCCTGTTTGTGATAAGACAATAAAGTAATAGAAACCGTCAGCATTGAAGTATAGGTACTGAAGAATGTTAAGTTTGTGCAAACTGCAGGTATTAAACGGAATTTAACACTAGGTTATGTTCAGGTACTTAGACATTCAATTCAGTATCAGCAAATGCACGAGAGCAAACCGTTAAAGTAGGTTTTCTGATCTATTGTGGGAACCAACAACAGAATATTCTATTGTTGCATGCAATAAGAAGTCAATTCTACCTAAAATCTTTGCATAAAATGAAAATTCTCCAGTTGGAGCGCCTTGTTGATAGGTATACTGTGTCATCAATTATACTCGAGAAATTTCATTAAAAGCTAATATTATGTCAGCGGAAGTAAAAAGTAAACATGAAACGTGACTTAGCGCATATTGTGTATTTTTACGGATATTGTCGCGGAATTGCACATGCAGCAAGGATGGAATATGTTAGAACATTCCCTTGGAGACCTTATCCTTCTTAAAGGCTTTTTTTTTTAGATTAATGACGGAAGCATCCCTTGTCACTCGACAGGACTAGATGTGTAAGTAAAATTTTTATCTTCAAATAAAATTTTTTTATTAAAAATAGAGGATTCGGCAAAATGACTCCTTAAGTACTAGGGCTCTAGCAGTGGAACTAACTTAATTTAGATCATACCTTTGTGTGGCGGAGTTTGAGCCTTCATCCCTATCATTTCACGCCCGTACAGGAACTTCTGTCAAGAGTCCTTCAAAGCCGTGTTGACTTCTGCAGCCTTATGTTAGAAAAGGATAGGGCTTTCTTAGCCACATGCTGTGGGTTCACGAGTTCAACTTTACAAAGGATGGAGTGGTCAGCTTCCACTATATACATAGATGGACTGGACTGAAAGTAATCTTAAAACCAGCAGGGAAGAATTCTGGGTCGAACGTTCATTGGACCTTATTCTTTCGCCATAATTAATCAGGAGAAGCTTATCTCAATTTCTTGGAAGAGGTGCTACCGGGATTGCTGGAGGACATGCCTTTAAGCGTTAGGCGGAATATGATTTTTCAACACACCCTCACTCTACTCGAACAGTGCAGCAGAGGCTGAAAGAAAGCTTTGCTGACAGATGGATAGATCGGAGTGGACCAATAAAATGGCCAGCGAGATTATCAGACTCTACTCCGATGGACTATTTCATATGGGGTTATTTGAAGGAACAAGTTTATTTTGCTGTAGGGGACAACGAGGACATCTTAAGGCAGCTTATAGAGGTAGCGTATTTGAAAGTAAGAGAAAGATTGAAAGAAATTCATACATAAGTGAAAGACGTACAAGTATGTTATTTCGAAAACAGACAACAAATTGAAAACTCGTTATAACCAAATAATTTTTTTAAAAATTTAGTAGTCCGTTTTACTTGGGCACATCAATGCTGACGTTGGCATATTATTTTATGAAATGTTCTAAATACATTATAGAGTTACATATCATTGGAAAGGAAATCGCATTAGCTACCAAACAAATAAAAAAATAACAAAAAACAAATTTATTCAAAATTTGGAATTAATCGCTCCCAACGTAAGGAATTTATAAAACAAAAGACATAAATTCCATTGATTGACATTTTATTATTTTGAAAGTATCGATGCTATATGAATGCGGAATATGTTTTCTTAAAGTACAAGATATTGTAAGTTAAACAAAATTTATTTCAGCTTTCTAGACCTTTTACTTCCTGAGATATATAGTATATTAAAATTCAAAAGTCTGCAGTTTTCGGTATACAAAACAGTGTTGCCAACATAACTCGGAAACAACGAAAAGTGGGACCAAACTCTATAAAGATTCTTTCTTCTTTCTATCCCAGCTACCTAAACTTAGCGTATGTAACCATACTTAGTGTTGCCATACAAAGCTTTTGGTTTTCACTTTATTTAACTTTTCTTTGTTAGTAATTAACGTTTTAGTACTTATATCATAATCTGCGCATATCCTCCATCTTTCATAGAGCCCAAGTAAAATTTTTGACATTTATAAAAGCTATCAAGCTTTAAAAACAAAGTTCGTTGGTTATGTGAGGCGTTCGTTTGTACAAGCCCACGTGTAAGAAACTAAAGGAGAGGATATTACGTGTGATTTTTCTCACTTTCTAGCGTATGGTTACATCTCTGTCTACATGTATCCTAGGTATCACTGTTGTTTACGCTCCGTAATGAAATTTGCTCTAGGACAAAAACCGGGGGTTAAAAGAAAAATATTTACATTCTTTTATGTAGAAATTTTAGTAATATTGTATTGCATATTTTTAATAATAAGCTGGTATTGGTAAATGTTTGTAATTTTGATAAAAGCACTTAAATTTTAATTTATTTTCTTGATATAGGTTAAAAAAATAATTAAATTTTAAGACAAGTTATTGGGTAACCGAAGATGGAAATAGGCTTACTGAAGAATCGGGAACCTCAGAAGGTTGTTTTATATTACTAGCGCTCACCATGCTGCTGCTAGTATACAATTCTGCATCATACTTTCAAAAATCGCGCCAAAAACCTTGTATAAACTTTTATTTTCCATCCGCCTGCCATGCGCATTTTTTATAATGTGCGCATAAACTTACATATTTTTGAGATTAGCACGAACATTGTTGATGATGGGCCTCACCTTTAGTTTCAAAGTCGTAAGTACCAGCAGTGCAATTAACTGGTTAGCGATTTTTATTGTTGGGCTATCATCGCAGACCCCACAGCTTTTTCAAAACTTGACATTTTAACTGTTCGATTTTCGGAAGATATATTTTTTTAAATTTTAATTGACCAAACCGTTTTTCTCTACCATCATTATTTCTATGCATTACAAATGGAATGACAAACCTAGTATACGCTAGGGTATGAAAAGGGACTGGAATGACGTCTATTGTCGTTGAATGAAGTTTATGGAAAATGTCTAGAAGTATAAAGAATTGTTCTTTTCAAAAAGGCGCTACGGAAAAATTACGCTATCAGGAACTATGCACGTATTGAGTAACAAAAATTTTGAAAGACGAACACAAAAACATCGAGTAGGGATACGGCATAAGAACTCCGCTACTAAGATCAAGGTGAAAACTTTCTGGATTGCATTGTGATAAGAGAAGGTTGGGAGTTTGGAAAATAAATAAAGGAATGCTCGAAAGGTATGTATTATAAATCGGTCTCAAAATAAAATGGATTATAAAAATTGTCTGTTCTTTATATTTTATCTTTCGGGATATCCCTCGTAGCTGAGTGGAGCGTAGTTTGAGTTAATTCGCATTTCTGTTGTTTGACTACATCCAACTTTTTTTTTTTTTTTTGTTCTTAGTTTACCTGCTTCTTCATTTATCCACTTTAAAGCTCTTGTCGGACATGGGACAGAACAGATAGAGGAATTCTCTCTTTCTTGACAAATTCTATGTTGCACATATAATTTTGAGTGCGCTGCGAACCACTGAGTGAAGTATCACACACTATTACAGCATTGTAATTGTGTTATAGAAAGAAATTTGCTGCAATTTGTTGGCGCCTATTTTGTTAGAATTATTTGATTTGATTAAACTTTGGATCCACATTCAAAAATAAGCGACACAAACTATGCAATAAAAAAACTCTATGAAGAAATTTCATGTCAATCACATAATTTAAAAAAAAAAAAACGATCATGTTGCGCATATGCGCATATCGTAAAAAAATTAATTGAGCGTAACACGATTAGAAGAGAATCGAGCTAATTTAATGGGTTCAAGTCAATTTATTACAAATTATTTTTTTGTCGATAAATTACTAGAAATAGCATCACTAACATACATAATATTTACATACCTCAAGTAACCATGCACTCCACAAATCACGCTCCCATGACTCTTCGAAACCCAGAAACAACACTTTTTCTCGGTCACCGCCCGAATTAATACTGCACGAACTATTGTAAACACTGCATGTGCTACTGTTTAGAACTTCGAAACTTTTGTAATTTAACTTATTATTATCCTTTAGATAGAAATTACTATTCTCACACGTGACTTTTGGTACAATTTTCAAAATTAAACGATCATATCCTGGAGAATGTTCAATTATATCAGCTCCAGATAAGTTAAACACTTCTGGGGTCATGTATGTGCTGCCTGGAAATAAAAACAAATGATTTCCTATGACCGAAATACATCTTTTCTTCCATTGTGGAAAAACAAGTCCTTTAAGGACATCAACAGTTCCTGATTTCGTAACACCACGACACATTTGAATTTCAGATGGACCAATATGGAATCGTAGTAAAAATTTAATTTCAGGATCAATTTCTAGACGTGCTCGCCGTGAGGTATTTGTGTAGCCTAGCTCTTTGAAGAAATCCTCTTGAATTTGAAATGGTCGTTCCAATTCCATTAGTCTTCTGGATAGAGATCCTCCAATTTGCATCCATAGTGTATATTCATTAGGTAGATTCAAACTTTTTACAACATGCTGCACTGTTGTTGTATAGTGACAATGTATCATACGACTTGGTTCTATTGTTATTAGTTCACTTCTATCGGGACCACAATAAACACGAACCCATCCACTCGTAGTCCACATGTTTTGTTCTAAATTTTCTTCTTGATAGCTTCTATCTTCTTCGATTTCTTCTTTTTCGATAATAGAACTATGCGCTCTCTTTTTCATTTCTCTGATGACACTTCCATTAGGAGGCCGTTTACTATATTCCTGTACAGCGATTCCAAGGACTCCCATTTTAAAATCAATGTTTTTTTTAACTTTATTTATTATTTTTTACAAAATACAAAAAACTGCGCTCTGAATTAAAAACTGTCCGTACATGCACTCAATGAAAATGAAAACAAAACTAAACTCTGTTGACGCGCTTCACCTACGCTGACCAGTCTACAGTGTTCAAAGAATACGCAACCACAATTTAGAAATGGGAGGCATGAGCTTGGGAAAAGAAGGGGTCCGCAAATATACACTGTTTGTTATGTTGTAGCAATAAGCAACACAGAAATGATAAAAGGGAATAGGTGTTTGCGTTACCTGCACCCACTCTGCTGGTAAGCACTCAAGGATGAAGTATAAACAATGAGAGCAAAACTCTCGACTTGACCCTGTGTGGTGTTATAATTGAAGTAAAGATTTTTGATCATTTGAAAAGGTCTTTAAGAAAGCATTTTATATCACTCAAAAATTTTATTATATAGCATTAAGAGAGCTGTCGCGATTTGAATTCCAGGTAAACATAGGACAAAATTGAAAGAACATCTGTAAAAAATAAGGGACCGTCCGTCCACCAAGTAATGCGCGAACAGGTGCGTGACTGAAATTTAAAAATGCCATTATGGTCTGGTAATTTATGCATTTCAAGGTAGATAGCCGACTGTGGGAATATTCTTCTTAAGAACAGGGTAAATTTTATTCGCCTTTAAATTCGTGCTAAGATCTTCAATTTTATGTGTCTACAGTGAATCAACCAAGCAGCAATCAACAGAGTTCTCCAAACGGAAACGCGAAAACGGATGTCGGGCGTATTTTTATTATGAAGATCACCCTAATTCACTGTTGAGTGCATCTTCTAATTGACGTTGAGACGATGTTGTACAAAACCATGTGTATGTATACATATTATACAGAAGGATTTCCACTTTGATTTTCTTTTAAGAAAAGTAATGCACTAGAATGCACGTGTAGAAGTCGTTTTTGCGTTGAGAGAAACAATGACGCATTTCCTCAACTCTTTGAAATCCCACAAACTGGAGCCAATATTGTGATAGGAATTTTATACAGTTTTTAATTTGAGATATGTAATATTGCTCTCTAGATTGTGGTTGTGGATGACTATAATTGTCCAATTCAGAACAAAATACCATTGGTGACACAGTTGTGTGATCATATTGATTTCATTAGGTGTCATCAGTAGATTACGATGCTCCTGTAGTTCAATTGAATGTCTCTTTGGAATCCCAATTACTGTGCGATGAATATTATTATACTGAGCCCGTACCCTGTACGCGACACGTTATGAAATATGACAATAGGCCAAGTGCAATAAACTCTTCATAACCTGCTTATATGGAATACTAAATCTGTATCCGTCCTTCCTTTAGCAAGCCCACAAATTACACTGACAGGTCGATAGCTCAAAACCACGTTGATTTACAGCATGATATAAAAAGTAAGAAGGTATGTTCCATCTCAGTATGAGAGAAACACTTTTTCTTTTTTCATTGCGTCATCAGTTGGCAAAATATTTACAGCTGTTATCGTAAGCGAATAAATCAAGTTGAGTTTGTAAGTGCATATTTAATAAAAGTTAAGCAAAGGAAATCTTTCAAAATTGTTAATTGTGCAGTAAAAGGTTGCAAAAAATTAAAAAACATTACATTTCCTTGGAAATTTGGCAACTAGTGACGTTGTACTTAGATGGAACATACCTTGTTACTCCATATACTATGGATTTACAGAAAGATGATATTTCGGTCACGGCTGTTTTATAAATTCCATATAAGGTGGGAGAACAGAGAACGCGCATAATATCCTCCGTTTATCATAGAATGTTTAGTTTCATCAGGGTTACTTTGCTGAATGCCAATATATTTGCTGCAAGGTCTAGAACATTTCCGCGTGAATTTACTGGATCATGTAAAATGACTAGTGGTCGCTGAGTGCAATAGGACATCTAGAGCTGAAAATTGCATCTGGATTAGTTAATATCCTGATACCCGGATCTACAAAACTATCCGATTCCTACAATCCGGATCGGGATTTGTGCTATCCGGATCCAGACTAAGCAAGAAATGATCAAAATGTTATTCAAATTGCATTGCTTCGTTGGAAAAATATAAACTACACAATATTTTCATTTTCCCAATGAATTATGACTATCAAAACCAGCTTAACACAAGTTCGCTATAGTGACACGTTTAATAAATAAACGGTCAAAATACATGCATTTCATCACATAGTCGGTGATAGCATTAGTAAGTTAAACTAAACATAAACCAAACACCAGATGAAATTACATGCAACATTGAACAGAAAAAATTAAAAGAAAATCAAATAGAATTAAAACGATTAAATATAATATAGACGCTTTTTTAAAACATGCTTAGAAATGTCAACAGCGAAATGCTCGGCCATATTATTAACAGTAATACACATGCAATTAACAGGTTCATACATGCTAAAGTTAGACCTTAAGGAGTTAACATGCAACAGAGGTAGCCTTCTCAAATTGTGCCTACTATCACGTAAAGAGAATTTGTCAAGTAACAATGGAGAGTCAATATTCCCGGTTAAGAGTTGATCCACAAAAGTTACATCGGCAATTATGCGACGTTACTGAAGCGAGTGCATATTTAAAAGCTTCACGCTATGCTCATAGGATGGAAGAATTAATGAATTATTTCAGGGTAGGTCCCTGAGAGCAAATCGTAAGAAGTTCCGCTGAACATACTCGATGCGGTCGATGTGTGTACCGTAAAATGGAGACCAGACCTGGCTTGGCTAGCATATTCAAGAAGAGGTCTCACAAAGCAAGTGTACAAATGCAGTGTAATGGTGGGACTCAAGAACTCTCTGAGAGATAAAATTCAATCTTCGGTCACATTTGACACCCAAGTTACAGACAGAACCAACACGACGAATCGACGAATCCGAGATCCCATAACCATAAGTGAGAGGTTTCTGATTCCTGTGGAAAGTCATAACCTCACATTTGTCGATATTGGGTACCAAACTATTGCTTTTGCACCAATTCCAAAGACTCTAGGGATGGAATGGCGGAAATAGATTTGATATATTTTGTTATCTAAATATGACTCCGTCCATTTTAAGAATGTTAGGGGAAACCCATACTTTTTCATTTTAAAGAGTGCCATGGAGTGAGATAACTTGTCGAACGCTTTAATAAAGTCTGTATAAATACAATCTGTCTGATAGCCTTTTGCAAGCCCGCCAGTGGTATCCGAGACGAATTCCAAAATGTTGGTAGCTGTAGACCTGCCCGAAATAAACGCATGTTGGTTTGAAGAGAGTAAATTCTTACAGGAAGTTGATAGTTGAGAGTAAATGATAGATTCGACTAATTTGGGAACACAAGATAATTTTGCAATAGGCCTATAGGTAAAAATTTCATTTTTACTACCTTCTTTTGTAGATAGGTATGATAAAAGAATTTTACCACAGCTGTGGGAAACAACCGCTATCGAGCGAGTTTTGGAAAATAATTCTCACCGCACCTGCTAGGGAGAGGGAACATGACTTTAAAAAGACTGGAAGAATCCCATTGGAACCCGTTCCGAAGTCATTTGGAAATCCCATTAATATGAACGAGTATATCCTCTTGTGTAATGAAACGTTATGCGAGTCGTTCATATGACTGAACATACTATTTTGAGGTTGAAAAGCAAACATATTGCAAATTTCAGACGAATCATTGCTAGCAGAGTCTTTGTATTTCATGAAATTGGGATAGTTGTATGTTTTTTTCTTCATATTAATAAACTTAAAATATATCCGTGGGTCACTAAATAATTTATCCCGCATGCTTTGAATATAGTCATCATAAAGAATAAGTTCTTGTGAACTTATTACATGATATGAGGAAATTGTTGTGACTTATAATGTCTTTATCCCTCATTTACCTTTTCCACAATTTATTCTTTCTATTTTTAAGACGCTTCAGTTCTTTATTGAACCATGGCGCAAATGTTTTAGAGATCTGCTGACGCTCACGGGGAACATGAGAAGAGAATAAATCGAAAAAAAATATGTAAAACTTAGAAACATCTTCATCAACACTATTGCAAGACAACAATGTGTTGATATCAATAGAGGTAAGTCCACAGGAAAGTTCCGAAAAGTCAGCTTTTCTAAAATTGAAAGGGTATATTGTGTTTCGTCACAATTTGTGGGGTTTTCGGTTTCATGGCAATATGTAATTAGTAGAAGAGGGGCGGGGGGGGGGTATTTGTGAAGAACAGACATTATAACTGGGCTAGGTTCAACTAGTAGCTTACCCGCGTCAGTACAAAATACCAGGTCTAACTGCCTACCCTTGTCATTCTTAATGCTTGGCGGATTTCCATTAAAGCAACATTTTAATTTTGCAGAGATTTAGAGCGAGATAGTGATATGTAAAACTATTCCAAGAGTAAAAGAATACGTTTTTATAGCTGAAACCCTATCCCCCACCAAATTATGGTGATATGTCACTTCGAAATCTTAAGTTTTATAAGTGCGATGCGGTGATAAAGTTTTTTGAAAAATGAATATAAATTTAAAACTTATAAAAATGTTGTTTTTCGACTCCGATTCGGATTCAGAAGGTGATGAGCCTCCCAGCAAAAGAAGGAAAATGTGGACGCGTGAAATCTATAAAGACCGCGAAAAGTCGGGACAGTATGAAAAATTGGATAAAAGGTTGGCTGGCGAGGACAAAGTTTTATTTCGAAATTATATGCGGATGAATTTTTAGCAATTTCAAGAATTATTGAAAATCGTTGGCCCTTCAATTACCAAAGAAACTGTTATAAGGAGCCCAATATCAGCTCAAGAAAGACTTGCATTAACGATAAGGTGAGTACAAAGCCCTCTACAAGCCTGGCCAAAATTGAAATTATGTTTTCAGATTTCTGGCTTCTGGAGACTCTCAGGCGAGTATGTCGTACAACTATTTGTGTTCACGAACATCTGTGCACCGAATAATTAAGGAAACGGCAGTTGCAATTTGGCAGAATTTGAAGAGGACAGTTTTCCCAAACCTTACTCCGTCCGGAGTACTTCAAAAAGATAGCTACTGGCTTTAGAAATATCTGGGATTTTCCCAAATGTATGGCGGCAATTGATGGAAAACATATTACTATACAGGTATTTTAACAGTATCATATACATATACTTGCAATATCGTTATATGTATATAGAATTTTCAACGATGTTAAAAATTTATGCCTCATTCACCTCCAAGATCAGGATCCATGTTCTTCAACTACAAAAAAAAACACACTCTATAGTTCTTTTAGCCATTGCCAACTACGACTATTCTTTTATAATGTGTGGACATTGGCGCAGCAGGACGCCAAAGTGATGGAGGCATTTTCCGAAACAGCGAATTTGGAAAGCATACGACGGCCGGCATAATTTCGTGAGTATGACATATATTTTGAAAGAGCATTCAATTTAAATATGACATAATAGATTTCCAGCTCCACGGGACATATCTACCGACCATCAGGACATGCCTTATATACTAGTGGGTGACGATGCATTTGCACTCAGAAAAAATATGATAAAGCCTTACAATCGCAAAAATATGTCAGTGAAGGAAAGAATTTTCAACTATAGGTTAAGTAGAGCCAGACGCATTGTTGAAAATTCTTTCGGAATTATGGCAGCAAAGTGGATGGTATTCAGGAGACCAATAGATACTTGGGTAGACCTAGTCGAATACATCGTGGCAGCATGCACGTATCTGCACAATTGTTTGCCGGGCCAACAAGATCATCAGCCCTATATAACTCCTGGTCTAGCTGACTCTGAAAGACCAGACGGATCTATTATCCCAGGTACATGGAGGAGGCGCAAAAACAATTTCGTCATGTTTAGCACAAGTTCATATAACCACACGAAAAATGCTCGGGAAGTTCGCGAAAAATTCGCTGATTATTTCCTTTCTGCAGGAGCTGTTCCATGGCAATTAAGTAAGATATAATTATTCGTTAATAATTTGAAGTTTAAGTGGACAGAATGAAACCACGTATACTCACATTTTTGTTTTAATTTTTTCTATTATTATTATTATTTTAGAGTAAAGAATAAACACAGTCAAATTAAAACGTTTTTTTCTTAACCTCCAAAAGTACCCTGGTAATGTTGAATTGGGTTTCAGTTCTTGCAACCTCTGGCAACTTCAACAATTCCGCTGCTACGTATTTCCCGAAACTATCTTCCGCTGTACTTCGGTCCATAATCGCTCCTCCTTCTAATATATGTAAAACTCTTTTTTTTATATTAAGTTTCTCCTCTTCAATTGCAGTCTTTTTGATACCTATTAATTTAATTATTTTAACTTCAATGTCCGAAATTTTAAATATAAGTTAATTATAAATTACTCATACCTTTGGTAGAATACTGTTGTTTTGGCGTCTCGTAATATTCGCAAATTGGGCTCGATGTGCTTTCATCTGTTGTTGTCAATGTTGTCATTGCTCTAGAAAATAGACATAATAATATACCTAATATTGGGTACTTTTTAGTTAAAATTGGTGCAGCACGAGCCACTTGGGGTGTCTTTTTTAGACCGAAGATAACAATTCCTAACATTTTCCCATTTTTTCCGCACCTCGGTGTACTTGTTGGGATCATGTCCTGCAAATTAAATTATCTTTTCAAATCACAAACAATTGGAAACATATTGCACTCGGACACTTACCGATTTGTGCGGCGACCTCCTTCCACAAACGTGGTCTAACAGTCCTATTTTTGTAATCCATGCTTTGACAATCCCATAGAGGCTCGCGAGTACGCACGGCATCGGCAAGTTTTTCAATCTCAATGTCAATGTCAGAATATTGTTTGGAAGAATGGGCATCCGTTATACTTTCCGCATTTAGGTGTTCCTCATCAGAATCGAGGTAATATTCAATCATACTCTCTTCATCTAAATCTGTGTTCGGTGGTGTTATCATCACAGAAGATAAAATTTCGAATTTATTTCCTAGAATAAATTTAAAATTCCAAGCTTCTAATTTTTTTAAATGGTAAAATATAATTCAAATGTTTACTTGCCTTTTGTTTCCATCGTACAATTTTTTCTAAAATCTCGTGACAATTTGAAAAGAATACAATAGACTATCCACCACACATAACGTGATGTCTTCTTCTTGATTACTTCATGCATGGAGGTAAAATACGCGGAGATATGCCATAAAGTCGGAGAAATCCCATAATGTTGATCCAGCGCTGAGAACTTTTTTATGGCATATCTCTGACTTTTTCCCTTCATTTATGGTATATCCACGCCAAATATCTCCGACAAAATTTTTTCAACATACTCGCCATACTGCTCTTACTCACTAGTTATTTCGTAAGCCGTTGTTAAAAATGTGGTTGCCTCGCTCTAAATCTCTACAATATTAAAATGTTGCTGTAATGGAAATCCGCCTTAATGCGGTGATGAAGTGTCAAAATCGTAGCCACCAAACATGGTGAACACAATGGCCATTGATGACTGCGTCAAGATGAAATTTAAATGAATTTTGTTAACTGTATTAATAATAAATTGGGACCACAATATTATTACTTTTTAAATTTTTCACCACCATAATTAAATTTTCTTTGAAACTCATGATGTTCAGCATACAAAATTTTAAAACAAACAAAATATTAAACAGCTGTGAAATGTCAACGCAGGATAATTGCGCTAAAGTTTGAAAGTCGACCAACATTTGCGTGGTGGCTACAATGCCAAAGTTCATTGCGGTCACTTAATGGCATTGCCTTATAACTTACTTCTGCGTGACATTTTCTTGCGTGGTGGCTACTTTCATTCTGTTCCAAGGGTAACATTACGGATTTGGCTGAGACCAAGAGATGAAATAGCTCCAGGAAGAGTAGTGATTCCCTTGTTGTCAAATTATTAAGAGGAAGATAGTCATCGTCATCTTCATTTAGTACCCATTGAATATTGGGAGACTTAAAGTCACTAATAAGTAGTAATTCCTCAATAGGTTTGTGATGTAAACAATATCAGAAATAAATACGAAAATAATGTATGATGTAAATCAGTTTAAAAAGGTCGATCGAATATTACAAAACAAGTACACGCAACCTAGATAAATAATGGTCACACAATTATGTTGCCACTAGGAAGCGACTTGTAATGTATCGATGCCTAATTGTTGAAATCACAAATCAACAAAAATGAATTAAGCAATGCCATGAAAGTAGGTGAGTGACAGTATCGCGAAATGATTGGGAAGGTTCCGGGGCAGCCTGAGTTTTAGAATATGTCGAGTTTTGAGTAAACCTTCGATAGGTTAAGAACGCGACGTAATTGTGTAAAGTATATAGAGTAAATAAAATAGTGGTTTTTATATTATTTCGGTGGTTTATTTAAATAATTTCATCCCCAAATAAATATCCATTACAATTGGCGCAGCCGGTATTTTTCGACATTAGACTCCCTACTGAATAGTAACTGGAAGGCAAAAAGTGCGTGAAAAAGTATATATATATATATATATATATATATATATACATATCATAACAGTTGTGTTCCACAAAAAAAAGGAAATTTACAAAAAATATATAAAAAAAAATCGGTATAAAAAATATTAATCAGATAAAATCTCAAGTGAAAAGTTTGGAAAGTTCCACACTGGTGTAACCCGATATTACAAAAAAAAAAAAAAACAAAAAGAGAGAAGATCCAGAATACACACAGGCAAGGCCGCATAATATACCATAAGGAGGTCAACCCACCAACCCATTTTAAAGAGTGAGTCACAACGGAATTGGTATAGATATAGGCTTATTATTATATTATATGTACATATATATAAATATATATCCATTAAAAAAAAAAATTATACAGAAGATAAGGTCTAAATTTAGATAGGTATATCACATATTATTAAAACCAAAAAATTAAATGTTTGAATGTACCATCATGATGTATGTACACGTCTAAAAAAACAACATAATCATTTAATGTATGTACACATAAAAAAAAAATAATAAGGCACCCACCGATAAACAAATAGCACAAGCAATTAAGGTGTTATGATTTAATTTAATTAAACCGCTCGTTCAGCATTTTGCTTCTCGTATTATTACTTATGTCGAAGATTCAAAATCTAAGTGCACGAAATCGACGTCAGCGTTTTCTTAATACTACTCAAACTCCAGAATTTGCTAGATTTTGTGACAGAATTGATTCCCTAACTCTGGAATCCGAATTAGACGATGTGTTTGAAGCTCCGTTAAATCCCGCTAGAAGCGAAGACTCTAATCAAGTTCAAAGTCCGATTCAAAGTGACGAAATAAAAGCCCCCATTGAGCTCAGTAATTGCAGCTTAAGTACTGCAAAAACAATAGCACGAACGCAAACAAACCCTGATCTTGTACAGAAATTAAATATTTGTATAGATAATATGGCCACTTTGTCACTGGAAAAAATTTCCAAGCTGGTTAATAACATTGTACCTGTATTTCACGGACAAAGAAACAAGCTTGTTGATACCTCTACTGAAAACCAAACTGAGGGAAGAAGGTTATGATCTGGTTAAGTACTTAAAAATCGAATCGGTAGATGAGTTAGAGAGCTTACTTTTAACTGCGTTTAAGCCAAGTAACTCAATTAATGACATCATAAGCAATATACGTCGTTGTATTCAAATTCACAACGAAACAGTAGGCTCGTTTGGTACGAAATTAAATATGATGCTTGTTGAATGTAAACGTGCAATAAATTCTAAATATCCGAAAGGAAATGAGGCGCTTCTAAAAGAAGTTGAGGAAGAAACATGCTACACGTTTAAAACGGGAAAAATAGGAAAAACGAGTAATTCACTAGATTAATTAATAAGAATGGCTACAGAAGTTGAAAAAATTGAAGAGCGTCAAATTCAGAGCCGACAAATAAGTGCAAACTGGCAGACTTCATCATCTGCATGTCAGCAATTTAACGAAGATGAAGTGAAGCAACTAAGAGGTTTCTTAGAAGCTCTCACAAGAAGCATCCCCAAAAAATCTGGTCACACACCCTTTTCTAAACTCTAATCCCTCTCCAGTCTTAAATACTTCTTCCGTAAATGTATATACAAAATTATCTGAACAAGTTCAAAATCCATCACACAATAGGACCAATTTTCATTTTTCATCAGCGAAAACTTCTGAGAAAGAAAGGCATGAACAGTTAAAAAAGTGTGATTTCTGTAAAAGATTTGGACATACTTTTTCTGAATGTCGCACCCGAAGACGCTCACAATTCTGTCACGCTTGTCGTGTTTACGGACACTCGCAAGAATCATGCCAGTTAAATAATATACAACAAATGAAACAGAAAGAGTTCCCCAGAAATGGAGGACAAACAACCGTACTAAAATGTGATTGGTGTGCTAGATCCTCACATTCCATAGCTGACTGCTACGCAAAAAAGTCTTGGGAGGAAAAACACAGCACAAACCAAAATCATTCGGGAAACTAAAGCGGGCTAGCCTATTGCGCCCAATGGCTAACCCTTCTGCATATGGGTGCAAAAATATTCATTGTGGAGAATTTGAAGAATTACCCGATAAATATATAGTTTCAAGTGTTGTGGTTTCCGAGTATCTTCCGGAATAAGCGTTGTTAAATAAATGGCGAAGCCAATTGAGGCTTTGCACCTATTTATTTAACGTACAAGTTGTTGTTCAATAAATGGCGAAGCCAAATAAGGCTTTGCACCTATTTATTAAATGTTCAACTTGTTGTTGCCTGAAGAATAGGCGAAGCCAAGTAAGGCTTTGCACCTATTTAATTATAGAAGACCTAGTTGGAGATTGATCAATAGGCGAAGCCGAATAAGGCTTTGCACCTATTTAATCGCTGAAGACTTCTTTAAAACTTAACTCTAGGCGAAGCCAAATAAGGCTTTGCACCTATTTTAATTAGAAAGACTTCTTTACGACTGAACTCCAAGTACTTTATTCTGTACTATATTTATACAAAAAATTATCTTACTCTAAGACTACTAATACTACACAGAATAATGTATAAAATACCTCCGACCCAGCACTTTATTTATTTAGCATATAATTCATACAAAGTGTAAGTCGGAAGTATTTCATTAACAACTATTACTTAATTTTACTACTTACGGAAGTATGCAAGTCACGGCACTCGTTGCTTTTTATAAATTTATACATATATCTTACCCAATCTATGTTGCGGGCTTTCAACTTATTGTTTATTTTAATTTCTTTCCTACTCGAATTACACTCAGTACTTTGCGGCTTATTACAAAACAATTTAGTTACTTACAAACATATGTTCTACCTCTGGTGCAAGGTCGTCGTATTTCAACGTGCGAATTCTTGCGCCCAGCGGTATTATCACATCATTCACTGAAATAATTGAGGTAGATCAGTGATGATTAATTATGTATGTACGTATACTGTTTGTTTTTACATGCAGTGAAAACTGATGTAGGTATGTAGGTATACCGTTTGTTTTTACATGCAGTGGAAACTGATGTAGGTATGTAGGTATACCATGCCGTAAACTTTTCGTTTTATTTCCTGATCGGAATACGTGAAATGTTTAATGTACTGATGTAGGTAGGTAGGTAGGTAATTGATATTTTTAGATTTTGAGTTTTTCTGTATGTAACAAATCTCCCCCTTGTAAAAAAAATGTGTTATTCTTTGAAGAGGAATAACGCATTAAAACATGATGAAAGGGTTTTATCTTATTGGCAGCACTTTGTTATTGATTTTATATGTATAAATTATGTCGAACTCCGGGACAAGCATACGGTTAGGTCGTTAAGACTAATAAGTACAAGTTTATCTATGTAATAAATTAAATTAAGGTTAGGAATACGTTACAATATTTCTTATATTAGTACAATAAAGTTATAATATTTGATAGTTTGTTTGGCACACATTAAAAATTTCACATTGTAATTGTTTTTTCTTTTCTTTTTATATAGGGCACGGTTAATCATATTGTTTATACATATTTGTGTGTACATATTTTTCTTTATTACAAGTATTGATAATCGGATTGCTTTCATATATTCTTCTTAATTAATTTTATTAATTATATATATTTGTTTTTTTTTTAAATGTTTATACATAAAGTATTTTTCTTAATTAATTTTCTAATATTATTATACATTTATAGGTATGTTGGGTTTTAAGTTGGTCTCTTTTATAAATTAACATTTTTAGTTTCTATTATTGTACACATAGATATTATTTTTAATTCTAATTTATGTGTATATATGTATATATTTTTACAATTATACATACTCGTATGCATGTTTTTATTTTTAATTATAATCTACGTATAGGTATAAATCTTTGAAAAAAGAAAATTTTTTTGAAGAATTATATATCAAACAAGGCAGGTATTTCTTATTATTTCTGGTATTTCTATAAATTTATATTCAATGATTAATTAAACTACTTGTAAATTGCGGGGTCTTTTAATTGAATCTAGTTCAAAATTGGTTAAGGATGGTGGAAGTGTATTACAAACTGTTGTGCTCTTGAGTGTTTATTTTATTAAAAATATGGAGAAGAAAATTGGTGCTGCTTTTGACAAGTTGATGGCCTTGGCTAAATCGACTATCCAGCCGGAGAGGAATATTGAAGGTATGCCCTTATATCGAGTGGACCAGCCAATCGAGCCGTACGTGCCTCAGGGGCTGCCTGGAACCTCTCAAGAAGTGCCGGCTTACGTACCTGGACCTAGGAGGCTGACTTTAGAAGAATATCGCAGGAGGACTACGAAGAATTGCGGAGAGCAGCCAGATCTGGCAAAGAAAACCAAGTCGACCGGAGGAGGTAGGCGTGTTAGGCTAAGCCGAGAGTTACATTATTTCCGGCTTAGGGCTAGTCTAGCCGCTACAACCGAGGAGCGTGCTCAGTATGAGGATTTGGCCAAAGGAAAATTGAAGGAACTTAACGCCTTCAAAAGGGATAAAAAGAGAAATTCTAAACTTCAAAAAGAAACAAAAAAAAAATATGTCTAAATTATAAAATAAATGATTAATTATATATTTACTTTCTTTTTCTTTCATTAACCCAAAAGACATTTTTTACCATTTTTATCCCTAATAGGTAGGTTGAGGGGTATTATTTTTCTGCATGAGAAGTTCTTCTTTTGAATTTTTGAATAGGTGCCTACTATTGCTGCATGGGAATTGCAAATATATATATATATTTATATATATTTTTTTTTTTTTTTTTTTTTTTGACCATTACTCATGGAATGGTTTCAATCTGTTGTTATGTACTGTTACTCGTCGTTTACCGATTTGAATAACAGTATTAACAGGGGTAAAAGCTTTTACCACGAGATATGGACCTAGCCATATCTGGGAAAGCTTGTGTTTTTTGGCCGGATTTTTCAGTAAAACTTTATCACCTGGTTGGAATGTTACCGGGCGTGAGTGTTTATCGTAATAAAGTTTTGACTTTTCCTTGGCGTTGAGCAGATTTTTCCGGGCGATAGCATATGTTTTTTGTAATTTGTACCTAAGAATGTGGTAGTAACTTTCATGGTTGTAAATGGGCTCTGGTTCTCTTTCCAGATTTGATGGTACATCCGCTGTAAACCCGAACAGACAATCCATTGGAGTGAGCTTAGTGCCGTCATGTGTGCTATTATTGTATACGAAAGCCGCGGTTCTCAGGAATCGATCCCAAACCTTTGGATTTTCGGACACAATAGCTCTTAAATACTCCACTAGAGGTCTGTGGGTTCGTTCAAGTGCGCCATTGGATTGCGGATGATAAGCGGAAGTCTGTAATTTTTTTATTTTTAGAAGTTTACAGACACGTTTGAAAAGATCGCTTAAAAAGTTAGATCCTTGGTCAGTTACTACCTTTTTAGGAATTCGATAACGAGTAATTATCTCATCGAAGAATATTCCTGCTACCGTTTCTGCTTCGCCATTCGGCATGGCATAACAATCTACGAATTTCGTAAGATTGTCTTGGAATGTCAATATGTACTTGTTTCCGGAGTGGGTTTCTTCAAGTGGTCCTACTATATCTAAATAGACTTTCTCGAAGGGCATTTGGGCCGTATCTGTTATGATCATTGGCATACGGTATTCCGGGCTAGCCTTCATTTTTTGGCATTTGGAACATTTCCGAATATATCTCTTAATAGAACTGAGCATATTCTTCCATTTATATTTTCTTTTTATTTTTTTGTACGTTTTAATGACTCCTTGGTGACCACCAAATGCCGAGTCATGATAGTCCTTTAGAATTATTTGAATTTCCTCGGGGTCTGTGATAATTTCAGGAAATTTACTTTGAGAATTTATATAATTATTGCTCGGAGATAATTCGCCGTGTTCAGATGTATTACTTCCAGATTGGTTGTTTGTAGTTGATTTGTGTTTCATTGAGTCATTTTGGGGACTCCCTGAACTTTCTTGAATTCTCTGGGGAGTTTTGTGAATTATGTCCTCAATTTCTGTTTCCCTAGCTTGAGCTCGTGTAACAGCAAGGCAATGTGCTGGTTTGGACTTCGGTGTAGGCGAAGAACTAGTATCTTCATCGTCTATGTCGGAATCGACACGGTGATGTACCTGGGCCTCTACCATGATCGAATTGGAGCTTGTCTGTTTCAGCTGGGCAGGTATTCGACTAAGCGCGTCTGCATTAGTGTTATATTTGCCAGGCTTATATTCAATCTTGTAGTCAAATTCCGAGAGTTTGTGGTGAAACCTTACTAATCTCGAAGTCGGATCTTTTACATTGAATACGCCTTTTAAGGGCTTATGATCTGTGTAAACCGTGAAGGTTCTACCCTGTAAATAACACCTGAAGTTCCTGGCGGCCCATACAATAGCGAGCAACTCTTTTTCTATTGTGGAGTATTTTTGTTCCGCCTTATTTAAACTTCTACTTGCATACGCTATTGGCTTGTCTTTGCCTATTATCCCTTGAGATAAAACAGCTCCTAATGCTTCGTTGCTAGCGTCTGTCGTTAGATTGAAAGGTTTGGTGAAATCTGGGTAGGTGAGTAGAGGAGGATTAACAAGAGAAGTTTTAATTTCATTGAAAGCGTCTTGGCATTTTTGTGTCCAATTAAATTTGACGTCTTTCCGTAAGAGATTTGTTAGTGGCCTGACTATTTTTGAAAAGTTTGGAATGAACTTGCGATAGTAGTTGGCCAGTCCAAGAAATGATTGAGTTTGTCTCACCGTTCGGGGTTGAGGAAAATTTTGAACGCAACTTGTTTTACTGGGATCTGGAAGTGCTCCTTCGTTCGAGCATTTGTGTCCAAGGTAGATCACTTCTCTGCGAAGGAACTGACACTTTTCGGGTTGTAATTTAAGATTATGGGCTCGAAGTCTGTCGAATACCTTAGCCAATTTCTCGTTGTGATCTTGTAAATTTTTTCCATATATTACAATATCATCGAGATAGACAAAGCACTCTAATCCTTGGAGACCCGTTAGAATGTAATTCATTAAGCGCTGAAAGGTCGCAGGTGCGCCTTTCAGTCCAAATGGCATTCTCTTAAATTCATAATGCCCGTAAGCAGTACTAAACGCAGTTTTCGGTCTATCCCTTGGGTCAACCAGTACTTGATGGTATCCACTTGCAAGATCAAGTGTGGTAAAATACCGTGAATGCCCAAGTTGATCCAGTATATCCTCTATCCTGGGTAGTGGAAAGGCATCCCCTATAGATTTCTCGTTGACTTTACGGAAATCTACTACTACGCGCCAACGTTTATTGCCGTCAGGCCCAGCTTTCTTGGGGACTACAAGTAACGGAGAATTCCATGGGCTTTTGCTTATTTGAATGATGTCATTCTCTAGCATCTCTTTTATTTGTTCGTTAATAACAGCCCGATGTGTTTCTGGAAGTCTGTACATTTTTTGATTTATTGGTGGTTGATTATGCAATATAGGTATGGTGTGTTTTATAGTACTAGTGCACGTTAGTTTATCTCCCTTTAAGTAGAAGAGGTCATTATACTTATAACATAGCTCAAGAATTGACTTTTCTTCTTCGTGATTTAAATTTTCTTCCAACAGTAATTCTTTACGTAAAGCCGCAAGTCTGTCTTGATTAGAGCTTTTAGTATGGTTTACGTTTACTGAATATGGATTGGAAATGAAATTTGTCTTATCACTTTTGAAGTTGTAGTAGCTATTGTTTTGTGCACGAGGGAAAGGTGGACCACCTTTATTCTGAAAACTTTGGGAATTACTGACTAATTGATATTTTTAGATTTTGAGTTTTTCTGTATGTAACACAAGGAAAGAAAATAAAACTATTAACAACAGCAAAGAAATTTCAAATTATCCTAACGTTTCTAATACTATAATTTCACTGCAAAATAATGCGCTAACAGTAAATGAAGCAATAATTGAACTTCCCTTGAATATCTCTAGAATAGGTAAGGTTAAGCTTTTGGTTGATACGGGAGCCGAAGTAAGTATTCTAAAAAGAAATAGTTTATCTGACCATACATTTGTGAATCGACAAAAGGTTATTCAATTACAAGGCTTGTACGGTGTCACTGATCTCACCCTTGGGTCTTGTGAAGGAATTTTTCTGATAGGTAAGGGTTTAAATTGCGAATTTAATATCTGCCAGGAAAATATTTCGATTCCTTTTGATGGTATATTAGGTCGCAACTTCATATGGGGCAAAGCAAACATTCTCACAGTTGAACGAATGTTGCATTTCCCCGGAAATAGTAACAACTCAACCGAATTAAAAATTCCTTTTTTATGCAAAGGAGAAGTTAACCAGTTACGCAATTCATTTAAGGAAACAAGTAATACAAAAGATTGCTTGTCGTCTAGCAGAAACGAAGTAGTATCTAGTACTTTCCATCCACTTCGTACAGCTTTAAGCTTGCCAGCCTCTCAGAAGCATAGAGAGACAATCACTACAGATTTATATAGCAATGCGACGCATATCTCTCCGCGATCAGAAATGGTATTAGAAATACCTGCAATTAGCTGTGATGATGAAATGTTATGTCCCTCTCAGGAAATTGTACCTGGCGTTTTTATAGCTAATAGTTTAATTAGACCACAGAATGGGAAATTAAGACTTAGTATGATAAACACGCTTGAGAAAGAAATTATTTTACCAAATGTGGAACCAAAGCTAGAATTATTACGAACTTTCAATATTTACAAGTTGGAGAAGAAACATATAAGCGATGCAAAGATCTCAGAAAAACAACGTTTTCAGCGAGTGGAAAAAGAAATATCATTAGACCAAACACATAATACCGAGGAAAGAAAAGCAGTAAAGGAACTATGTGAAGCATATAGTGATATATTTCATTTAGAAGGAGAACAACTACCATTTTCTAACGTTACTTCTCACAACATCCCCATTAATCAGAGACCATACCATACCTATTAATCAGAGACCATACAGACTGCCAAATATTCATAAAAATGAAATTAACAAACAAATAAAGAATATGTTGGAAGAACACATTATTGCCCCAAGTAGCAGCCCTTGGAATTCGCCCATATTGGTAGTTCCTAAGAAATCAGCCCCAAATGGTGAAAAGCGATGGAGAATAGTAGTCGATTTTCGGAAACTGAATGAAAAAACCATCGGAGATGCATTTCCGCTACCCAGAATTGAAGACATATTGGACCAACTGGGAAATTCACGCTATTTTTCAACATTGGACTTAGCTAGCGAATATCATCAGATTCCAATGCACCCTTCAGACCGCGAAAAGACGGCTTTCAGTACGGCATATGGACATTATGAATTCCTTCGAATGCCTTTTGGATTAAAAACAGCTCCAGCAACTTTTCAGCGAGCAATGAATCGTGTGCTTACTGGTTTGCAAGGCATAAAGTGTTTTGTTTATCTAGACGATATTGTCGTCTACGGGAAAAATCTGGAAGACCATATAAAAAAACTGACCGACATTTTCGAAAGATTAAGAGAATATAACTTAAAGCTCCAACCAGGAAAATGACAATTTCTCAGAAAGGAAGTGGTCTATTTAGGCCACAAATGCTCCCATGAAGGTTGTGCTCCAGATAACGAGAATATTAAATGTGTTCAAGAATTCCCAACACCTACCACCATAAAGCAATTGCAAAGTTTCTTAGGACTAGCAAACTACTATAGAAAGTTCATTCCCGGCTTTTCTAAGACCGCAGAGCCGCTAACGAAACTCTTACGTGGAAAACAAAAATTCATTTGGACATCGGACAGTGAAACCGCATTCCAACTCTTAAAAAGGTCGCTTACCACGCCGCCAGTCTTAGCTTATCCAGATTTTAAAAAGCCCTTTATCGTTACAACAGATGCCAGCAACGAAGCATTGGGTGCAGTATTATCACAAGGCCCTCCCAGCCATGATCGTCCCATAGCTTATGCAAGTCGGACCCTCAACAAAGCGGAAAGACACTATTCAACTATAGAGAGAGAATTGTTAGGTATAGTATGGGCCGTGAAAAATTTTAGATGTTACCTCCTTGGAAGAAAATTTACAGTTTATACGGATCACCAGCCATTAATAGGAGTGTTCAACATTAAAGATCCCTCGTCACGCTTAATACGATTTCATCACAAATTATCGGAGTATAATTATGAGATAAAGTACAAACCAGGCCGTAAAAACTGCAATGCCGATGCTTTAAGCCGAATCCCACAAGAAAGTACTACAATGCTTGTTACCACAAGATCGCAAAGTATAAAACAGCAAACAAAAGACCCATTAAACCCTCAATCGCAAGTTCAAGAAGAAATACAAGTAAATATTGAAAAAGATTCAAGAGAATTATTCGAAACCGGGGAAAAATACAATTACAACACATCGGAAATAAATGATGGTAACACTCAATATGAGATTCTGACTGAAAAAAAAGATATTGATGAAATATTAAAAGTCTTTCATACAAACCCACTAGGGGCCACCAAGGGATTGCAAAAACCTATCACCGAATTCGGAGGAAGTACAGGTGGAAGAATATGTTAAAGGATATACCAAAATTCATTAAATCTTGTCCTAAATGCCAAACTAATAAACATTGCAAACTAACCCGGATGCCAATGGTGCTGCCTGATACAGCGAAAAAGCCCTTCGATAAAGTGTACCTGGACATAGTGGGACCACTCCCAGTCACGACCCTTGGAAACAAGTATATACTAACATTCGAAGATGATCTAACACGCTTCATGGATGCTTATGCTCTCCCAGATTGCGAAGCAGCTACGGTTGCAAAAACTTTCTACGAAGAGATTATTACACGGTACAGAATACCGAAAAAACTGATCACAGACCAAGGCACGAATTTTATGAGTGACCTATTCAAACGTTTGTGTAAATTCTTACGCATACAGAAAATGAATACTACGGCGTACCATCCACAATCGAATGGCGCCCTGGAAAGGTCTCATCGACCACTAACGGAATACTTGCGAAATTACGTGAATGAGAACCCTCTCTCTTGGGATGAATGATTAAGGCAAGCCGTGCATGTACATAATAACACCATAAACACTGTTCAACACGTCTGACTCCAATGGACTGTCTTTTTGGTTTTACAACTGACCTGCCCACAAACCTTAAACGCAAACCAGAACCAATTTATGATCATGAAAATTATTTTTATATCCTAAGAAATAAAATCCAAGAAGCCCATAATATTGCCAGGAAAAATATAATAAAAAGCAAGGAACTAACGAAAAAATATTATGATAGAACCCTTCGGAAAGAGTCATTCAAAACTGGTGACTTAGTCCTTTTAAAAAACGAAGGCAAAAATAATAAGTTATCACCTATTTGGATTGGACCATATGAAGTAAAGGAAGTAACCTCCCCTGTGAATTTAAAAATTCAGATAGGTCGGAAGGTGAAAGTGGTTCATTTGAACAGATTAAAGAAATTCCACGCTTAAGTATTATTATTATAATTATTTTTTTTTCCATTTAGTTAAAATAACTATATTATATCATTACCCGCCTTTTTGTTATTTTATTAAATCTAGATCTTCCCCTACTAGGTATTAATATGAACGGAATAGCCATTATTGTCCTGGGAGCGCTCTTTACTGCCGGAGCAGAAGTTCCATTTACATGGACTCCCCTAGACAAACCTGGGATTATTTTCGAGGAAGCTAACAAGGTACTCTTATACAAAGATCAGTGGACAATATTCACCACAATCAAGATGTCACGCGTCCATATATGGGAGGAATACCTAAATTGGAGTGAAAGTACTATCAAAAAAGTTTGTGAGCAAAACATAGTTTTAGGTTTTAAGAACACGTGCAAGCAAGATATACAAAACGTACAATACATAGTAGGTAGAATTAAATTAGCACTACGCAAAATAGTCATAAATCCAGTCAACCGATCACGACGATCATTATTTGACGGGGTAGGCAAGTTTTCTAATTTTCTTTTCGGAACCATGGATCAGGATGATGCAAAAGAAATATATTCAAGATTAGATAACTTAGAGGCTGATAGCAACCAAAATTTAGATTTAATTAAAGAACAAGTTAGTTTAATGAAATCAAATTACGAAGCCAATAGTGAAGCGCTTGAAAAGTTTAACACTGACTTACAAGAAACCAAAAATCAAACTATACAAGTACTTAATACTATTAATGAAACGAGAGCTAATATTTATTCGGAATCTAAAAATATAAAATGGCAACTTACCGTGGACGAAACCTCAATGAATATGATAAACCGCTTACAAGAAATTGAACATCAAATCGAAAACCTTTATATTATCCTTAGTAGTTTGAGTAACAGGCAACTACACCCTCTTGTTCTTAGCTACCCACAAGTTGTGGAATTAGTAAAAAATCTTCCTACAGTATATCCACGTAATGAGATTCTACAAAATCCATTTTTACTACAACAATTAGCCACAGTCGACAGCACTTGTAACCAGGGACAAATTCTTTGTAAGATCACAATACCCCTGATTCAGAAGGAATGGTTTTCTCTAAAGAAGGCATATCCACTTCCTATGCTTGAAAAAAATAATGTCTCAACACATTATGACATTCCAGATGATTATTTGATTACAGATGTGGGAGCCAATAAGTTCATCCCACTCACTGAGACTCAATTAAAACCTTGCAAGACGGTGACCCTTGATACTGCAAAACAAACTCTAGTCTGCCACCTTATGCTCCCACTCTATACTGCGCCAGATGATAATTCTCTCTTACTGCTTTATAAGAGTTGGCCTGAGGCTAACCAAATTTGTTCAACCTCCCCTTTAGTTCAAGAGCATAATACAATTATCAAAATGGTGACACAAAACTCTTGGCTGTATTTGTTAGTAAAAGAAATTACTACCAACATTGAGTGTGCAGAATACAAAACAGTAATTAAAATGAATGGAAAAGGTATACTAAATCTCAAACCAAATTGTCAAGTGAGAATTGGCAATGTTCTACTCACAACTACCAACACCGTCGTGCAGAATATCTCAGTCGAACAAATCGAGCTAATACCTAAACTAAACTTTGAATTACAAATAAATTAAATGCCACAACTACAATCAGGGACTTTACCAAACAAATTACAATTAATTGACCACCAAAATCACAAAATACATTTCGACGAACAGAAACTCAGCCTTAAAAACTTTTTACATAAGATCGAAAAGGTGAAAACCGACCGAGAGTCAAAAACCCATAACCAATATAAGAGGAACCACACAATTATTCTGAGTGTTTTAGTCTGCCTTATTGCGATAATTTTAATAGTAATAATAGTAAAATTTAAACAGTTGAGCATAAAAAACACATATTTTCAAAAGCGTTTTCCTAGTATCCACCGGAAAATGCGCAACATAAATGGTCATTTGGAAATGCAGGAAACTGATATCGCAAAAGTCAGAAGTGTTAATAAGGAAATCCAGCGTGATTTAATTCGTGAAACTGTTTTCAATGACACACACAAAAGTAACATTAGTAAACCAACGATCCCTCTAACAACCCCCACAGTAAAATTTTTTCGTCCAGAAGAAAAACCTAGCAAGACAAACGTAAGCGATTTTGAAATTGTTTAAGTAAAACATTGTTTTTAGTACCTACTGAAAAATTTTGAACTTTCTGAATAGAATACATTTCTATTAATATTACGAGGTAATAATATACAAACAAAAACAAAAATTTTTATCACCGTTGCTTGTGTTATTTTTTTGAAACGCAGTCGGTAACCTTTGGCTATATTTCTCAATACATGTATAATATAATGGACGTATTTTACAGAAAAAAAGTCCCATAGATAATTTATTAAATAAAAATAGAGCATTTAAAGATAAGAAAAAACAAAATTTGTACAATACATTCATTAATATAACAAAAACAAAACTTATGTTTGAACTGTCTACATATACATAAGTATAATTCAAGCCGATTCAATTTATTATAAATATTATACATCTATGTTTGTGACAATGTACAAGTCAGATGCAATTACTATGTACAAGTTATAAAAAAAAAGCTATTGTTTAACATATAACATACGACCTATCATACAAATAAATGAAACTTGTAGTTATAATTAATTAAAATTTAATAGTAGGTATCTAATACTAGCAAACTTCTCCAATAGTAATTTTCTAGTTAAAAATATGCATACATATGTATCTGTTATAATTTTAAAGATTGTTTAATTTCACCTAGCAATAATTTGCTAGAGATATGTCAAACTACAATAACGAAATGTTTTCTAATTCAAAATTTTAGGCATTCACTAACTCGGACTCTCCCGGAATCTCATTTCATCACAAGGCACTTAAAGTTTTCCAGGAAAAAGTTGCAAAAAGAATGTACAAAAAACTTCAAAAACCACAGTGTCCACTTCAAAGGGGGGAGGAATGTGATGTAAACAATATCAGAAATAAATACGAAAATAATGTATGATGTAAATCAGTTTAAAAAGGTCGATCGAATATTACAAAACAAGTACACGCAACCTAGATAAATAATGGTCACACAATTATGTTGCCACTAGGAAGCGACTTGTAATGTATCGATGCCTAATTGTTGAAATCACAAATCAACAAAAATGAATTAAGCAATGCCATGAAAGTAGGTGAGTGACAGTATCGCGAAATGATTGGGAAGGTTCCGGGGCAGCCTGAGTTTTAGAATATGTCGAGTTTTGAGTAAACCTTCGATAGGTTAAGAACGCGACGTAATTGTGTAAAGTATATAGAGTAAATAAAATAGTGGTTTTTATATTATTTCGGTGGTTTATTTAAATAATTTCATCCCCAAATAAATATCCATTACAGGTTTCACCTTATCATAGACAAAATTAGATGTTGAAGTGAGTAGAGCTATAAACTCAATATCGAGTGTGTTGGAGATACTGGGAATCTCAATTTGGTTGCAATTAAACTTATTTTTACAGGCGAGGAGTTCGCCACCGCCACGAGCCTTGATAAGAGCTGTCAAGGACTTCAGCATAGCGAATACCATGATGCAGCCAAGTTTCAGTAAAAGCAACTATATCGAAACAAGTCGCGACAGAGGATTTGAAGATCTGTGTGGTTTTTGTTCGAATCCGCCTTACATTTCGATAGTAAAGAGAAAGCGACTTCAGTTTTTTGAACAGCGTTGCTTATTTTAACTGTATTTCTAGGTAGGCGCTCAGAAGGTACAAATGATTTAATAAAAGCGCCAGAAGCATAAATAACTTTTGTAAATCAAATACACTAAAAGGTAAAAAATAATTTTTTTCTTTCTCAGTGATATAAACAAGAAAAGTTTAATGCAAAATAAGAAATGTTACAACTCAGATTAAATCTTAAAAGTTTGGCATCCATAACTATAATCACAATTGTCTAACTGCAAATCATGCCCAAACTTTTAAGATTTAATATGAGTTGTAGCATTTCTTATTTTCCATTTAACTTTTCGTGCTTATATGACTGAGAAAGAAAAAAATAATTTTTTATTTTTTAGTGAATTTTATTTACAAAAGTCATTTATTTTAAAATTTTTTTTAATATATTTTATTTTCTACTTTTTAGTCATACTCTCGAAACTCGACTCTCAAAAATCTACTCTCGAAACTCGACTCTCGAATCTCGACTATCGACTCATATCACACACGGCCCAAGTTAGACAGCCACAAAGGTGGTAACTACCACCCCCAACACGTAACAAAATTTTACCCCATCGTAAAGCTTCATATTCACTCATTCTAAATCAAAAAACCCCATGTTCATCCATCCACGTTTACTACCCTAATAATCTTTCTTATGTTACGAACGGCACTCTCAAGGTGTGGTACTTTCCACCCCCTACCCCAAAACACCCAATACGTAAGAATATTTTACCCCATCGGAAAGTTTCATATTCACTCATTCTAAATCAAAAAACCCCATGCAAATCCATCCGCGTTTACTACCCTAAAACTCTTTCGTCACGAACGGCACTCTCAGGCGCTCAGACACAAGCTTTCTGAATCAGGGGTCTGTAAGTTGATAGAAATTTATTAAAAAGGGGTCTAATAACTTGTCCTGCATATCTGCTGAAACAGTTATAAGACAGGATGCAACCGGTTTATAGCTTGTACTGATTTTATACAAGACATACCATCAGTCGCGATATTTTTGGACTTCAAATAGTTCAATATGTCCTCACACATCGTTTCTGGACAGGACAGAGACGGGTGATGAAAATATTCGAAGGTTTTGGTACAATTCTTAAAGAGGCACCAATACCATTTCCTAAAGAGGACTGAGATGAAGTACTATTCGCTACTGTGGAAGGCTCCCCCCCTTCAGTCGCAGTCACACGTTTCCGGGATCGGTTATTACAGATGCTTTGTTTACGGATTGGTTTGTAACACTCCACAGAAAGTGAATTGGTACGGAAGAAGCAGATGCAGTAATGTCAGAAAACAGAGCAGATAATATTATATAGTTATGTTAGTCTGCGAACACTTATTGTTTTTGTACAAAATGTCGAAATATGTGACCAACGGAAGGGACACGTGCGACGCTCGAACGGCATCATTACCTCGAGAGAACTCCGTCTTTCAACCTGCAGGAGGTCGTTGTCGTAAGAGATTTTTGGCTACTAAGATTAGTATCCAAGATGGCGATTGCATTCTGGGCTGCAATGAGTTCACTTCTTAAGCTAGAAGAGGAAGAAGGAAGATTAAAACTATTGGCCGGAACCCTTGTGCGAAGATCAGATTGTGTTCTGATTTCATCTGCAATATCACCCATTATCACCCTTGTAGCAGCGCGATCGACGGAAATAGTGGTAAGTTTCGTTTGTAGTGGGGAAGAAGCGGATTCCTGACCAAAAAAATTCTCAATAGAGCTACAAATAGCATTAATATATGTCTTAAGGTCGTTCCAGTGATTGTTTAAACTTAACAACAACTCTTTGTAGTGTATACATGAAGTTCCTGCCAATTGATTCCGCAAACTTGCGCAGATCAGGGTCAGAAGACAGAAACAATTCAACTTGGATTCAATTGCATCAAGCCTATGACGTAGAGAGGCAGAATTGTTTAAATTGTTTGAAGCCACAGTCAGTTTATTCATTTTACAAGACAACTCATCGAGAGCCTGAAAAACAGATGAAAAGTCGGAGAATTGTTCTGTTTGCTTCACTTTTAGAGAATTTAGATTATTAGTCAGTAGTCAGCATTGTTTAGTAAATCTTGCAGTTGATCATTATTACATTTTACTGCTATTAAAATAAGTGATAATGAAATTTCCCTATACATTCGAAGCAAAAGTACGAAAATATATTTGAAAACTCAATCAATGACTTAGCAGAGAGCCGCCTAAAATTGAAGAAACCCACGCAAGCATAATGAAAAGATCAGCGGCAAGTTCCTTGGCTCTTGATTAGAGCAAAATTACTATCAGTTAACTGACAATTATTATAACAACAACCATCCATGCTTCAAAATCAACAAGCAGCAAATAAAAAATCGAAAGGTTCCGGTACAAGATATGTGTAAAGCAAAGCTTAACAAAATGCAGTCGTGACTGAAGTGATGATGGTTGCATGTTAGAACAGATTGGAATTTTCGCGACGAGGGGGGTTGTGACAAGCCTAAGCTAATAAATATAATAAATAAAATAGATGGCGTTGAGATATTGCTAAAACTGTTGTTGGCTTGGGGTAGTTTAGAATCTTTCACAGATAGGTTGCAAGAAGGGTCAATTTTGTATATACCTAATCGAGGCAAGGAAAGAGAAAAATTTCCAAGTGCGCCTTGCGGAGGCTAGTTACTGGCTTGATTTTGTGTTGCATCATTTAAAAACCCGTGTTGGAAATTTTTACAACGTCTCGAGGAAGCCTCGAGATCTGGATGTGTTTCTGCAATGAAAATTACAATGAAAATTGGAATGCATTATTAAAAAGCAAATCCTTTGCAGATGTACAGCATGCAGTCTCATGCAGAAATTACACAGAAAAAAAGGGAAAAATTACCCTAGAAAGTCATTAATTATTCCTGTCGAACAAATTGAGGAGGCGCATAATCCAAGGATAAACAAAACCACTGAAAATTAGTCGCAACGGACGCATAAGCACGGAGAAAACGATCAAAATAAAATAAATGTACAGAATAGATACAAAATATACCTATACACAAAATAACGAATAAATAAATAAATAAAAATTAAAAGCAGACACGAACGAAAACACGACTTGACAGTACAATGATTCACAATGAAACAATGTAAGCCGGAGGAAATTTTGAGAATTTTTGCTTAGCCTGGATCCGGATAGTTCGGATCCAGATATGGATAGTTCGGTTGAATGCTAGGATCCGGAATATTAAAATGAGGTAGATTATGCATTTTTGGAGCTAAAACCAATCTTGTGTCCACTATATGTAAGGTCCACCACTGGCTTCCAGAATATCCTCAATAAAAAGATAAATGGACCAACTTTCTCTCCATTATTTGCATTGAAGGCACTTGTTTCTTTAAAATGGCACAAAATTAGCATTACCTTGCGCTCGGCTATATTTTGTTCTCAGTTTATACATTGCGTATCTATGAAAGTCAAGTCAAGTCACTGAGTTTTAAGCCTAGTACTTCTTGCTATACAGACTTTATAGCTAAAAATAATTCTCGCTTTTTTAATATCTTGCCAATATTAAACTAAATATAGTATCACAGATACTTTAGTAAACCTTTATGTCCCGACTTAATTAATATATTTCTTGTAAGGTTCCTTTTTAATGCAAAGGAATCTTCATGAATTGTTTGAAAAACTTTGATAATTGTAACCCCCGTAAAAATATCAAACAAAAACTTTATTGTGTGGTAGAGGGGATGAGAATTCCAGGCATATGTAACTTTCTTTGATATTTTACAGAAGAAAAATAAGAACTTTAGGAACAGAGAAACAAATTTAAGCTGCTACCTAGCAACCCTTGTTGAACATGACAACGATATTTATTTTGCATAAACAAGACAGATTGATTTTCTCTATCTCTTAACTTGTATTATAAGTGACAAAAAATATATATTTCAATTAAAATCTTCATTCTAAGGACTATAAATAAAATTTTACACACATTTTATGGCTTCATTTGAACACCCAGATACATTGAAATTGCTTCAAAACTTGCTGAAGCCTCCCGATCAGTCATCAGAATCAGAGGATGACGAAATTTCTGCTCCTTCGTATAAAAAATTCGGTAACCAAATCAAAATGAAAAACTTTTCTTAATTTATGCATAAAATTTTCATTCTTTTTATAGGGCCAGGAAATATTGGTGGTGGACCAAAGAAAGCTCTGAAAGAATCTCCACCTGAAAAAGAAATTTCTGTGCAAAAATCATTTGTTGTTCCTGATAGTCACGAAAAAGATGAAATTGAGAAGTGGCTGGAAAAACAAGAAAAAGAAGACAGTGAAACGCTTGAAAATCGAAAAGTACCAAAATATGAAATTTTATTTAAGCAAGCTATTGGTACTGAAGATGTCTATCTTCAAGTAATATGATTTATATTCCTGTAAGCATTTCTTAAAATCTATTTTGTTTTCTATCATAGATGAATAACAAAACACCAGCATCCATAAGCTGTGAGGATATGGTGATAAAAATTGAAATTCCAGATGAAACTGTAGACGTCGAAGAAATGGATTTATCTGTAACAGATACAGAGATTGATTTAAAAACTCCCATTTACAGATTAAAGCTGCCTTTAATACACAAAATTGATCCTAAAAAAGGAAAAGCAGGATTCGACTCTGATAAGAAAATCCTAACGTTAACGTTACGGATGAAAAGAGAATTTGATTATGTCAACTTCTAAAAAAATAGTATTTATTCTCTCATTGCGCCCTTAATAGCGCTTATCATTTTCTATTTGGAATAGGACCTACGAAGTGTTCGCAAATCGCAGGAACAAAGTACCTTTGTACCGTTAATGTATCCTTTTGTAGTGAAATATATCTTTTTTGAGTACAGTTGCCATACTAAAAACTTATCTCGGCTATTATTAAACATACTAGAGGGGAGGAGACTACACAGCAATTTATTTTTTACGCTCAGCAAATCTATAAGAGCCTTATTAAAAGTTACAAAATAACTACGAATATCACTTAACAGTGATTGAATACGCATCCTATGGTATTACTCCATTTTTCTAATCACCAATCTTGCACCAATCGTTAAAAGATTTGGGCGACGCGTTTTATTTAGTCTTTCATCAGATAGCGGAATAGCAGTGAGTGAGAAGACAGTTGAAAAGGTGATTAATAATTAGGAGAATGAACGAAAGAATTTTTAGAAACAAACATAATCGGATCTTCGTAGTTTCAATTCGACTTAATTTTGCCAAAGGCATTCAACACTTTGATTGCAGTACAGTTGCATAGTGAAAAAGTGCACACAATCAGAGTCGAGATTGCCTCACGGTTCATAAAGTACGCATTTAGGGACGTAAACACCAACCAGAATAATCCATATTCACGTGTAATACACAAACACCAACCAACATAACTCGCGATTTAATCCATCGTATTACACCGGTGTAATATTTTATCCGAGATTTTCCGGGGGTGAAATTTCTATTCAAGGATTATTCCGAATAGGTGACGGATGAGCAAAATTTTAATTTAAGTGACAATTACAGCAGACAACAAAGAATAACACGTTTCCGTGGCAATGATATTTCGGTTAGTTGCACTGATCTTAAATTCTTTCTCTACTAAATTTTTTTTTTTTAATATGTAAAAAACGAAACTGAAAATTAAATTAGTTTTGTTCATTATATTGCTAATTCAACATTTCTTATTTTAAAACATAATACTCCTTTATTTCGGCATACCGAAAATATCCGAAAGTAATGCCACATAAGCAAAAAACTAATTGTTTTACACAAGTTGGTGTTTACGACCAAAGCAAGCAGGATTATTCTCGGATAGGAATAATCTTTACACAAGAAGTAGGACAACAGTTAATAACAGCGCTGACTATTGAACCAGAAAACCGGACCTGAACCTTTCTGCGGCCTTACAAAGCGGCACCAAGAAGGCGAAGTAATGTCCAAAATAGAAAAAGCTCACCAGCTACAATGGGAGAGCCTTCCTGGCCTTAAATACACTTAAGTAGTTTCCATAAAAATATTTTAAAAAGCCATCGACTCTGGTGATCAGGGAGGTGACTCTGATCTTTTGTCGTACTTTTATGTAAAAATATACGCCTAAATGAAATGAACTTTTCTACGGATTTTTTCGCATTTTTGTTCAGCTCAGCAAGCCTTGCATTACATAGAATGAACTAAAAATTACACCATATTACAAATTCAAAGTATTATTTCGCATTTAACCACTTGTATTGCTCTAATTAGCTGTAAGATATCCCACAGTATAAAGTATTGCTCTAATTAGCTGTAAGATATCCATTTACCACAGTATAAAATTTTTGTCACAACCTCGGAAGCAGTTAACTAATTTGTCGTACTTTTAGGCGTGTATTCTGGCATTAATTCATGCAAATTCATTTTAGTTTATTTTGTAGTTGATGAAAAGGATAAATCCAAATGAATATGGTGAATATAAAAGTACAACAAATTTAAGGTGAAATGTCAAAATATGTGACTAAAATATACGCCAAAGCTACGCCAAAGAGATGAGAATCACCCCCGAATCACCCCCCCCCCCCTGTTATCGTACTTAAGTGTCAGAATATACACCTAAGGAATGAACTACACCTAAGGAGTGAACTAGAAATGAATAGAAAATGGCACAAGTTAATCATTTTGACCTTTAAGTGAAGTCATGTACACTTTGACAATAAAGTGAATAAAAAAAGTCCTCATATCATAATTATACAGAAATTTGTTCTCAATATTCCACATACCTAGCAAGTGTACAGAAAATATCAGTTACTGAAATTCAATGCCTTCTCATTTCTTAGTCAGTCAAATATATGTAATTAAAAAAAATGCTTTGTATAGTGCCTTTATAAAGAAGTTGCGCTCACCCACTGCTTTGTGGATTTTTGCTATTCGATTTCTTAAATTTGTGTTTAATTTTTCCTTTGTCTGTATGGTTTTATTCTGATCGACTCGAGTTCAGTAATAAGGTCCAGCACACATGACGAACTGCCAAGGTATCTCAAATTCTATTGCGTATGTAACATACATACATATATGTACCTACAATTTTTCGAATGCTCCGGAATTCAGTGATGGTTACAAAATTAAATATATTATTATTTTACCTCACCCAACATTCCGTTAAAATTTAATAACTGTTGCAAGTAATCTGAATTGATTGTCTTCTTTGACAGGTCTATTATTCATATCAATGTTTTCCAACATATTTAGAGCTATAATTAGTTTCTCCATTAAACTCTTTTCCTTCTTTAAATCCTCTATTGCAAATTGTTTTGATATAGTTGCTTTCACTGAAACTTGGCTGCATCATGGTTTTCGCGATGCTGAAATCTTTGACAATTCTTATCAAATTTTTAGAAGAGATAGGTATACTGATTCTGAAGCTCGTGGCGGTGGCGTACTCCTCGCCTGTAAAAAGCACTTAAATTGCAGCCAAGTTAAGCTCCCCAGTTTCTCCAACACTCTCGACATTGAACTTATAGTTCTTAAGATGTCTCTCTTAAAATATGACTTATACATACTTTGCTGCTATACTCCTTCCCACTCCATAAATATCGTTGACGACAAAGGTCAGAATATTTGTGACCTACTCATTTTAACATCCAATTTTATCCATGGTAAGGTAGAACCTCTTGACGAATTACTACTTATTGGTGATTTTAACCTACCCAATATACAATGGGTACTTAATGAAGATGACGATGACTGTCTAATCATTACCACTTCTCAGCCACACACAATCGAACTTTTGAACAATTTTGTACTTAGAAATTTACGTCAATAATGTACTTCAATACAAACAAATTAGGCTCAAATCACACAAGCATAAAGAACCTGTATATGCAAACTTGTTTTCTCTCTCTTTTTTTTTTGGTATGTTAAAGTCATAGATTAAGGCACTCACTCGTTGTTAATCTCTTGAACAAGCCGCATTGTACCTCAATTATATTAAATTAAACTCGTTGTTGGAAGGCTTAAATTTATAATCAAGAAATTTTAAATAAATAGTTGTTTTGCAAAAAGAAGCATTTAGTCATTTTGGACCCAGGAACAAGTGCCTTCAGTAGCAAAAATTGCACAAAGGGCAAAAACTCTTGCTCTATTCAATGACTATCTTCCACTTAATAACTTGACAACAAGGGAATCACTTTTCCTTGACACTATTTCATCTCTTGGTCTCAGCCAAATCAGTATTGTTAAGAATGACATGGGTAGGCAGTTAGACCTGGTATTTTCTACTGACGCTGGGAACTTATTAGTTGAACCTAGCCCAGTTATAATGTCTACTCTTGACAAATACCACCCCCCTCTTCTAATTACACATTGCTATGTAACCGAAAATCCCACATATTGTGACGAAGCGCAATACTTTTTCAATTTTAGAAAGGCTGACTTTTCACAACTTTCCAGTATACTTACCTCTATTGATTTCTACACATTTCTGTCTTACAATAGTATTGGTTTCTAAGTTTTACGTAATTCTTTTCGATTTATTTTCTTCTTGTATTCCCCGCGAGCGTCAGCGGTTGAATAAAACATCACCGCCATGGTTCAATAAAGAACTGAAACGTCTTAAAAATAGGAAGAATAAACTGTGGAAAAGTTATGTGAGGGACAAGGACACTATAACTCACAACAATTTCTTCACATCATATAATGAGTTCAGAGAACTTTCTTCTACACTTTATGATGAGTATGTTCAAAGGATGCGTACGAAATTATTTAGTGACCCACGCATCTTTTTTAAGTTTATTAATATGAAGAAAAAAACGGACTATACCATGAGGTACAAGGATTCTGCTAGTGATGATTCGTCTGAAATTTGCAACATGTTTGCTTCATTTTTTTACAATGCCTTTGCCTCGTCAAACTTTCATCCTCAAAATAGCGACTTCAGTCATATGAACGATTCCCATAACGTTTCATTCACTATCCCTTCAATTTCAGAAGAGGATATACTCGATCATATTAGTGGGCTTCCAAATGACTTCACAACTGGTCCTGATGGGATCCCTCCAGCCTTTTTTAAGTCATGCTGCCTCGCCCTGGTAGCTCCGCTGAGAATTATTTTTCAAAAATCGCTCGATAGTGGATTGTTTCCCGCAGCTAAGGAAAAACTTCTTTATCATACCTATCCACAAAAAAGGTAGTAAAATGAAATTTCTAACTATAGACCTATTGCAAAATTATCTTGCATGCCCAAATTATTCGAATCTATCATTTACTCTCAACTATCATCTTCCTGTAAGAATTTGCTCTCTTCAAACCAACATGGGTTTGTTTCGGGCAGGTCTACAACCACTAATTTGTTAGAATTTGTCTCGGATACCATTTGCGGGTTTGCAAAAGGCTATCAGACAGATTGTATAAATACAGACTTTAGTAAGGCGTTCGACAAGTTATCTCACTCCGTGATACTGTTTAAAATGGAAAAATATGGGTTTCCCCCAATATTTCTAAAATGGACGGAGTCTTATTTAGATAACAGAACATACCAAATCTTATTCCGCCATTCCATCTCTAGAGTATTGAAGGCTTCGTCTGGCGTACCACAAGGGAGTCACTTGGGCCCGTTGTTCTTTATTCTGTCTATTGACGACCACAGATTGAATTTTATCTCCCATATAAACTATATGGTATCAAAGAGTTTTATAAAACTTTGGTCCCGAGAGGTTTCAAATCCTACCATAACATTGCGTTTGTACACTTGCTTTGTGAGACCACTTCTTGAGTATGCTAGCCAGGTCTGGTCTCCAGTTTACGGTACACACATCGACCGTATCGAGTCTGTTCAGAGGAACTTCCTACGATTTGCTCTCAGACAGCTACCCCTGGAATAATTCTTTAATTCTTCCACCCTATGAGGATCGCTTGAAGCTTTTGAATATGCACTCGCTTGAGAAACGTCGTTTGATTGCCGATGTAACATTTATGCATCAACTCTTAAACGCGAATATTGATTCTCTATTATTACTTAAGAAAATCTCTTTCCGTGATAGTAGCTAAAATTTGAGAAGGCTACCTCTGTTGCACGTTAACTCCTCAAGGTCTAACTTTAGCATGTATGAAACTGTTAATTGCATGTGTAATACTGTCAATAATATGGCTGAGAATTTTGTTGTTGACGTCCCTAAGCATGTTTTTAAAAAACGCCTGTTTAATATTTAATTTTGTTTTATTTAACTTTTTTAAATTGTCTTGTTCTATGTCGCATATCATTTTATCCGGTGTTCGGTCTATGTTTAGTGTAACATACTAATACTAACACCGACTAAATGATGAAACGCATGTATTGTTGACCGTTTATTTATTAAACGTGTCCATGCAGCGAGCTTGTGTGAAGCTGGTTCTGATAGTCATTTATTAAGAAAAGAAATTGTGTTATTTTCCATTAAATCTCCTTCATGTAATATCTACTTGGTTTATCCATATGCCGCCAGGCAAAAAAGGGGGAACAATCACCCAATTTCAAAGCGCAATGAGTTATCTTGCCACCATATAATTCACACATACTTTTTATAAAAAGTATTTATATGGGCAATTGGTGTGACCTCCAACATTGAACTTCTATGGTAGGCGATCAGAAATAACCATACCGATGAGACCTCTCTGATCGCTGGTCGAAAAGTTCGATATTTATTTTTCGTATATTTAGGCGTGTTTTTTGACATTAATTCATTTCAAATTCATTACAGTTCATTTTGTGGTAGATAATAGTAAACACAGAAAATGAACTGTGTTATAAGAAGAAGCACGACAAAATATGTCAAAAAACGCGCCTAAATAGTACAACGAAAGATCAGAATCACCCTCCTGGGGCCAGATTCACTAACTCGGAGAGTTGTGGAGTTGTGGAGATGAGAGTTCTTTTGCCACTTAACTCTCCAATCGGAATTCTGTAACTCAATTTGTATTAAGATTTACCAAACTCTCTATTCCACTCGATAAAACTCTCGGCTGTGTTAGTTGTGGAGAACTAAGAAAAATATTTTTCAACTGACAGTATTACCTGCTTTTATTGTCCTTTGTGAAGGTACCTACGTACCTAGGATGTTCAAATTGAATTATGGATTCGCTGCATATCCTGGCTATGCTCTCAAAAACAAATTATGGAAGTCCTTGCAATACTTACAGAGAAATAAGGATTTTGGTGTCTCAAGGTACCCGCTAAAAATTGTAATTCACGCGAAAATGGTCAATTTGGTCGTCTTCTAGTACAGAAGAAATGCTATACAAATTTTAAATATGAACGTTAAAGCTTATATGTAGGACGAAATCGCATCTACATTTTGTCGCTTAATTAAATATGTAATTAGTTTTTGAGTCCGGTAATTAGTTTTGGAGATAACTACAAAAGAAGTGAATCAGTCCTTAAGATAAAAATATGGCCGTTTTTTTGTACAAAAATGGACATATTTTCAACTCATCATTATGAAGAGCTGGTAAGTCGTGGAAATTCACTTTCTATGACAAAAATGTTCACAACAGAGTACTAATGGATGTGAAAGAAAGAACGGACGAAATATATGTAAAATATAGGAACTGGGGTGTATATGACCCAAGTGCAAAAAATCCGTATTTCGGTGGTAAAAAGTCATTTATGAAGTTAAAATGATCAAAAAAAACCTACACCACTCGATTATCGGCATCTCCCTCTTTAATTTGATATCAAACATGACGTATTTTGGACAGCCCCCATTTGGAGGTGGTACGGCACCCCATCCCCAAGAGCCCGTCCGCCAGAAATTGTTCACATATATTTTTGTACTCTAGACCCTAAATCCATAGAAAAGAACCCCAGTGCCCTACGATCCTCCCACAAAGAGTTAGCCGTCTTTCAGTATTTCAATACTTCTTACATTTTCTTTAACTGCCTAAGTATGTTAGAGAATCTCGAATGGAGAGTTAGGGAGTTTTAATCGGGGAAAACGAAAATTCTCATCTCCCAAACTCCCAAACTCTCCGAGTTACAGAATCTGGCCCCTGGAAGGTAGGTAGTTTATCGTTATTTCTTTCAAGAAGATGTTTTATGCACTGGTTGACGTCTTGGTGAAGGTGTCGTTGCTGGTAAAAGGAAGCCTTCCCTATTACTTCTTTGGAAGGTAAAAGGAAGCCTTCCTTATTACTTCTTTGGAAGGTAAAAGGAAGCCTTCCCTATTACTTCTTTGGAAGGTAAAAGGAAGCCTTCCCTATTACTTCTTTGGAAGGTAAAAGGAAGCCTTCCTTATTACTTCTTTGGAAGCTGAAAGGAAGCCTTCCCTATTACTTCTTTGGAAGGTAAAAGGAAGCCTTCCCTATTACTTCTTTGGAAGGTAAAAGGAAGCCTTCCCTATTACTTCTTTGGAAGGTGAAAGGAAGTCTTCCCTATTACTTCTTTGGAAGGTAAAAGGAAGCCTTCCTTATTACTTCTTTGGAAGTTAAAAGGAAGCCTTCCTTATTATTTCTTTGGAAGGTAAAAGGAAGCCTTCCCTATTACTTCTTTGGAAAGTAAAAGGAAGCCTTCCCTATTACTTCTTTGGAAGGTAAAAGAAAGCCTTGCTTATTACTTCTTTGGATTTAAAAGGAAGCCTTCCCTATTACTTCTTTGGAAGGTAAAAGGAAGCCATCCTTATTACTTCTTTGGAAGGTAAAAGGAAGCCTTCCCTATTACTTCTTTGGAAGGTAAAAGGAAGCCTTCCCTATTACTTCTTTGGAAGGTAAAAGAAAGCCTTCCTTATTACTTCTTTGGAAGGTAAAAGGAAGCCTTCCCTATTACTTCTTTGGAAGGTAAAATGAAGCCATCCTCATTACTTCTTTGGAAGGTAAAAGGAAGCCTTCCCTATTACTTCTTTGGAAGGTAAAAGGAAGCCTTCCTTATTACTACTTTGGAAGGTAAAATGAAGCCTTCCCTATTACTTCTTTGGAAGGTAAAAGGAAGCCTTCCTTATTACTTCTTTGGAAGGTAAAAGGAAGCCTTCCCTATTACTTCTTTGGAAGGTAAAAAGAAGCCTTCCCTATTACTTCTTTGGAAGGTAAAAGGAAGCCTTCCCTATTACTTCTTTGGAAGCTGAAAGGAAGCCTTCCCTATCACTTCTTTGGAAGGTAAAAGGAAGCCTTCCTTACTACTTCTTTGGAAGGTAAAAGGAAGCCTTCCCTATTACTTCTTTGGAAGGTAAAAGGAAGCCATCCTTATTACTTCTTTGGAAGGTAAAAGGAAGCCTTCCCTATTACTTCTTTGGAAGGTAAAAGGAAGCCTTCCCTATTACTTCTTTGGAAGGTAAAAGGAAGCCTTCCTTATTACTTCTTTGGAAGGTAAAATGAAGCCTTCCCTATTACTTCTTTGGAAGGTAAAAGGAAGCCTTCCTTATTACTTCTTTGGAAGGTAAAAGGAAGCCTTCCCTATTACTTCTTTGGAAGGTAAAAGAAAGCCTTCCTTATTACTTCTTTGAAAGGTTAAAGGAAGCCTTCCCTATTACTTCTTTGGAAGGTAAAAGGAAGCCTTCCCTATTACTTCTTTGGAAGGTAAAAGGAAGACTTCCTTATTACTTCTTTGGAAGGTAAAATGAAGCCTTCCCTATTACTTCTTTGGAAGGTAAAAGGAAGCCTTCCTTATTACTTCTTTGGAAGGTAAAAGGAAGCCTTCCCTATTACTTCTTTGTAAGGTAAAATTAAGCCTTCCCTATTACTTCTTTGGAAGGTGAAAGGAAGCCTTCCCTATTACTTCTTTGGAAGGTAAAAGGAAGCCTTCCTTATTACTTCTTTAGAAGGTAAAAGGAAGCCTTCCCTATTACTTCTTTGGAAGGTAAAAGGAAGCCTTCCTTATTACTTCTTTGGAAGATGAAAGGAAGCCTTCCCTATTACTTCTTTGGAAGGTAAAAGGAAGCGTTCCTTATTACTTCTTTGGAAAGTAAAAGGAAGCCTTCCTTATTACTTCTTTGGAAGGTAAAAGGAGGCCTTCCCTATTATTTCTTTGGAAGGTGAAAGGAAGCCTTCCCTATTACTTCTTTGGAAGGTAAAAGGAAGCCTTCCCTATTACTTCTTTGGAAGGTAAAAGGAAGCCTTCCCTATTACTTCTTTGTAAGGTAAAATGAAGCCTTCCCTATTACTTCTTTGGAAGGTGAAAGGAAGCCTTCCCTATTACTTCTTTGGAAGGTAAAAGGAAGCCTTCCTTATTACTTCTTTAGAAGGTAAAAGGAAGCCTTCCTTATTACTTCTTTGGAAGATGAAAGGAAGCCTTCCCTATTACTTCTTTGGAAGGTAAAAGGAAGCGTTCCTTATTACTTCTTTGGAAAGTAAAAGGAAGCCTTCCTTATTACTTCTTTGGAAGGTAAAAGGAGGCCTTCCCTATTATTTCTTTGGAAGGTGAAAGGAAGCCTTCCCTATTACTTCTTTGGAAGGTAAAAGGAAGCCTTCCCTATTACTTCTTTGGAAGGTAAAAGGAAGCCTTCCCTATTACTTCTTTGGAAGGTAAAAGGAAGCTTTCCCTATTACTTCTTTGGAAGGTAAAAGGAAGCCTTCCCTATTACTTCTTTGGAAGGTAAAAGGAAGCCTTCCCTATTACTTCTTTGGAAGGTAAAAGGAAGCTTTCCCTATTACTTCTTTGGAAGGTAAAAGGAAGCCTTCCCTATTACTTCTTTGGAAGGTAAAAGGAAGCCTTCCTTATTACTTCTTTGGAAGGTAAAAGGAAGCCTTCCTTATTACTTCTTTGGAAGGTAAAAGGAAGCCTTCCCTATTACTTCTTTGGAAGGTAAAAGGAAGCTTTCCCTATTACTTCTTTGGAAGGTAAAAGGAAGCCTTCCCTATTACTTCTTTGGAAGGTAAAAGGAAGCCTTCCTTATTACTTCTTTGGAAAGTAAAACGAAGCCTTCCTTATTACTTCTTTGGAAGGTAAAAGGAAGCCTTCCCTATTACTTCTTTGGAAGGTAAAAGGAAGCCTTCCTTATTACTTCTTTGGAAGGTAAAAGGAAGCCTTCCCTATCACTTCTTTGGAAGGTAAACGGAAGCCTTCCTTATTACTTCTTTGGAAGGGACGAAGATGATGATGACGATGATGTTGATGTTGAAACGTCGCCCGTCTTTGTAAATTTTAACTTAAAAAAAATACATATATATAAAATTAAATGTTAGGAGGAAGAGGAGCACAAGCGCCTCTTCTTCTTCAAAAAGAAATCTCCAGGGGCCCACAGAAAAGCCGGTAAGGGCCCAAATGAAGAGGCCAAAGAAATTGTAGGGGAGAAGTCTGCAATTAAGACAGGAGTTATTGTATCATTAGATCCATATACTACCACCACAGCAGCAACAGATGCAGTAGCTACAGCTTCAGTAATAGCTGTAGCAGCAGCCACAGCAACACCCGGTGCAGCCTAAACAGAAGCAGCGCCAACACCTACTAGTGCTGTAATGAGGCCGCCGCTTTCTACGAAGGCGAATATTGCTAAAAAGCAACAATTAGCACCAGCAGCATAAGATCCCCGGCGTTAGGGTTAGGAATGTCATATGCGCAGGTAAATGGCAGTTCTAAGCAGGCTTCCAGGGCTTCTTCGACAGGAGATGGCAGGATGAGAGCTACGATATGCAGCTCGAGCATATCAGAGGATGTCCTCATAGTTCATACCTGAAGGCAATCTTCCGCGTTATCTCCTGTGAGCAGCAATTCTCCATATGGATAATAGCTGGGAGAATGTTTGAGGTGTATACCACAACCCTTGAAAGCGCTACCAAGCTTATGCTTGAGGGCATCGAGGTGGAGGATAGACATCTAGTGCCGTTCCCACTCAGGGAAAAGCCCACGAAGGTCGTGTTTTCGCGGGTCCCGATGCGAGCCCAAAATGAAGACATCTCGAATTTCCTTGGGAGATTCGGGAAGGTTCATGGAAAGGTTTGCGCCATTCCCATTAAAATTTGGGAAGAGGGTCTCGGACGGGGTATCTTCGGTTCCAGCCGGGAAGCATCCATTACCTTGAATAAGAGATGTACGCTTCCAGTAGGCCTTTACTTGAGCTTATCCGGCTCGAAAGAGTGGATAGACGTGGACACCGAAGCGAAATGCCATGCTCGCCATTTGGTAGGGCATTTTATTGCTGACTGTCCCAAGAGAAGCGGGAAGAAGGCTGAACCGAGGGTTCCCTCGAAGAAAACCACTTATACAGTAGTGGCTCTGGAGAAGGAATCTTCAGACACCACTCAACCTGCTAAAGTGCCTGAAATTGTCCCAGAGGCGAAAGAAATTCCGGCTATAAACGGTGCGACGTCAGCACGTGAAAGCATGGCTACTTCCGACGAAGAGTCGAGTAGCCAAGTAGGGAAGAAAAGGAGGACGAAGAGGAAGACGAAGGTGGTACGGGTGATGCTGCCTCCTCCAGAGCCAGCAAAGCCAGTCGCTCCAAAACGGCCCCACTCGGAGGAGGACGATAGTGGAGCCCGCGGTTCGAATGCTGTTGTGAGGGAGGCGTAAGCATCTCTCGAACAGCTTCTGGACTGCGAAATGACCGGTTTGGATGAGGATTGGTTTCTCGAGTTTCAGTGTCTACGAGTCGTGTGGTGTTGTGACTCAGGTACCCAATGCCCCGAATCACAACGATAAGGTCAATGCACCAACATATTGCCCTATGCCATATATTGATGCATTGCAAAGTTGACCCTGAAAATTACTTTTAATTATTTTAATTCAAAATTTCATTCCATATTTCAAATGCATTTAAAATGCATTTCAATGCTATAACAAAATGCAATTTAAGCATAAATTGCATTTTGTTATCTAGCATGCATTCCGCTCCCACGATATGCACAGTTTCTTCTTTACTTCCATTTTTTTTTATTGTGCAATATACACTTCACATGCGTACATTATTCAATTGCTCGTATATACATACATACATACCAACATACGATTATACTCGCCCGCTTAAAAGTAATATTTTAAGACAGGCACACAAGTGCATATCGGGTTGCATTTTCTACATGATGCATATGCATCTCAACATAAATAATTTGCATTCTCTCACGTACGAATTTACAATCGTCGTGAGAAATTAATAAGAAGAAAAAAGCTTTAAGAAAAAGTTTTCATGGGTACCTGGGTGCAATTTGCCCAAACCTCGAGGAGTTCGATTTTAAAACCGCCGAGAGACGTTCGCGCATTGAAATTTTAGATAAAATAAATAGAAATATTGTATTGAAAAGTGAACTATAAAAAGAAAAGTGAATTATAAAAAGAAAAGTGAATTATATAAAATAAATAGAAATATTGTACTTATAGGAAAAGTAGAAAAAAATAATAAATAGAAATATTGCTCTTAGGAGAAAAAAAGGATTTTTTTTATTTCAACACTTACCGAAAAGCTGTGTGCTCTCCTTTTGGAGCACGGCACACACGTAGACGACAACAGTGGTAGCACCATTTCGACTGGTAGCCAATTTGAAGTCTCGAAGGGGATTGCAAACCCTTCCTAGGAAGAAGATCTCCTAAATTCTTTCCCAGCTCCAGTACAAGAAAAGTTCAGATAAAATCTGGAGTATTCTTGTAAAGGAGCTGGAGAGGACATAGTTGTTACTTCCTCAGCTTCAACTCCTACAACAGGAGTGCAAGAAGAAGAGGAAGTACAACGATGTAGCTCGGTTAGAACGTGTTGGAAATGTACGCTATATTCAAGTAACGCCTGTGAGAACCGACCATTAGGATCGAGCTGTCAAATATTTTACTTTGGCACGAGTACTACTGTCAAGTTGGCAATAACTTTTCTCGCTTCTATCTGACGGTGTTGTTTAGACGCAAAGCTTGTCTAGTTTTGTATTCAGTATTTAATCAATAAAGTTCTTGTAGTAATACTTACCATCGTTTCACTCTGTATATTCCTACAGGTTATGGGCCCAGCTGTGCAGCAGAAAAATGACCCAGGAAAGTTTGAAACTTAATATTCCTCTGCTCCACGGTGGTAATTATGTGTTCTGGAAAACAAAGCTACGCGCTATATTAATACGTGATGACATATGGGAGGTAATTACTGAACTTAAACCTGATCCAGTGGTAAATAACTGGAAGAAGCATAACTACAAAGCTGTCGCATACATCACACTCAGTGTTGAGGATAATCAGTGCATTCATTTTGCACAACTGGAGGATGCTAGTGATATATGGCAGGTCCTATCGAGGAAATATGAGCGATCAACATTTGGCAGCAGACTGTATTTAAGAAGGAAGTTATATAGTATCCAGTATCGAGGTGGATCGATGAGCAATTACATCGATTCGATTATGGAAGTTATCGGGCTGCTGCGGGGGTCAAGTAAACCACTCGAGGACGAAGAAATTGTTGCGGTATTGTTGATGAGTCTCCCAGAGACATATTGGCGGTTTGTTACAGCACTCAAAAGTCGAGATGAAGCGGATTTAACAATTGAGTATATCACTGGAAAATGTTGGATGAATATCAGAGGCGCACAGAGAATGGCGTTGTGGGTAGATCGGAGGTAGATACAGGATTGAAGTCAGCAGCCATCGGAAGGTTTGGCAGGAACAACAGGAACGAAATGCGGAAATGTCTTTTATGTCAGAAGCAAGGTCACATAAAGGTGGAATGTCCTCAATTCCGAAAGTGTCAAAAGGAAATGCAGTGGAAACTGCAAAAACCTCAAATGCAGATACGGGACGTGTTGCTGAAATATATGCCACATTTAATGTGCATGAAGGGTTCAGATCACTAAACTTCAAGGAATGGAATGGTGTTTGACTCAGGAGCCTCGAATCACATGACGAGTGACCGAGATTTTTTCTCAACATTGCCTCGCCGGTTGAGGCGGCTGGAATTGGAGAAGGTCAATTGAGGTGTACGCTGCGTAATGGTAGAGTACAGACAGTGTTGCTGAAGAAGAATGTATTATATGTTCCAAAACTGGAAGGAGGTTTAATTTCGGTAAAGCAATTAACTCATAAGGGACATAGAGTAATATTCGAAGGTAATTCATGTACTATTCACTGTAATAATCGGATAGTGGCACATGCAAAAGTGTCGGGAATATGTTTAAGCTGCAAATAGAAAAGCAGCAGCTTGTGCAGCAAAAACTGCATTGTGTATTCATCAGTGGAATCGAAGGCTGGGCCACAGAGACCCCGCGGCAATTAAGCGTCTCGTGAAGGAATAATTGGCTACAGGAATTAAGATAATGTCATGTCCTGATAATGACGTCTGTGATCATTGTACAAAAGGAAAACTTACTCAAACGGAGTTTCCTGTCAGTAAGCGGAGGGAGGTTCAACCCATTATACTCATTCATTCCGACTTGTTTGGGCCAATGCAGACATCAACTCCAATGGGTAATAAATATTTGTTAACGCTGATTGATGATTTTTCTCGTTTTATCGTTGTGAAATTATTCAGATCAAAAGATGAAGTGTCTGGCGCAGTACAGGATTATATTAAGGCTATGTGAAATAGATTTGACAAGATACCTGTTGCTTTGCGAACAGACAACGGCAAGGAGTATACTTCTCGTCAACTGGAGAATTTCTTACGAAAAGAAGGGATACAACATCAGCTTACAGTTACCTATACTCCACAACAAAATGGTGTAGCAAAACATAAAAATAGATCATTGACTGAAATGGCTAAGTGCATGCTGCTGGACGCTGGTTTGGATAATAAATTTTGGGGAGAGGCAGTTTTAAAGGCTGAATATATACAGAATAGGCTAACAAGTCGCAGCACTCCAAAAACTCCTTTTGAGCTATTCACAGGAGAAAAGCCAGATATTAGTCATCTTCGATTTTTTGGTTCAAAGGTATAGTTATTCTCTGATACCCAAAGAAAAGAGAAAGAAATGGGACGACAAAGCTGAGAAAGGTGTACTTGTGGGTTATGATGATTGTACGAAAGGCTAGAGGATATTAGATCCAAAGAGTGATGGAGTTTGGATAAGCGGTTACAATAGTAGAGGAGAATATACAGCAATCGAATCAGCACAATGGTTCGGAGCAAGAAGGGGCTATAACGGTTCAAGGATATATACCGGTAGAAATGATAATTTCAGATCAGGAGGAATCCGAAAATAACACCAGTTGCGAGTCAACAAGAGCAGAATTGGAAAGCAGTTTTGATGACAGCGATTATGAAGATGCATCTCTTATCCAGCACGTTTTTCAGGAAAGACGAATATCTCAGCGTCCAAATAAGGGTATTCCTGCACGGAAATTAACTTTAAAAGTACAAGCCGAGTCAATACAGGAGCCGGAATCTTGGGATGAAATGGAAAGAAACTCGTGAGAGAAAGCGATGGATAGAAGCAGCGGAAGAGGAGATGCGATACCTCAACGAACATAAAGTCTGGGAACTAGTTGAACTTCCGCATGGGAAGAAAGTCATTTAATGTAAGTGGGTGTTCAAAGCAAAGTTGGATGTAGATGGTAAAATATGCGCATATAAAGCCCGTTTGGTAGCAAGAGGTTTTTCTCAACGCTATGGCGAGAACTATGATGAGACGTTTGCGCCTGTTGTGAGGCACGAAACTATTCGTGTTTTGCTTCCTTTAGCAGCACAGAAGAAATTGCATGTAAGGCACCTAGATGAAAAAGTGCATATTTGATTGATGAGCTTCATGAAGAGATTTTTATGGAACAGCCACCAGGATTTCAAGTAAGTGATGATAAAAATAAAGTACTAAAACTGCGGAAAAGTCTCTATGGCTACCAAGTACTGGCAAAGTTGAGATTTCGACAGGGAAATGCTGACAGATGTCTATATTCAACGAAAGATGGAACTTCAAGTGTCACATATGTGGACGATTTATTGCTGCTCGGTGAATATTCTGAAATAACGAACGCAGTTAAGGAGGAAATACAGAAGTATTTTGATATTAAGGACCTGGGTACTGCGAGTCAATACGTTGGAATAGAACTGAAGCGGGAAGAAGATGGTTCGTTTTTGTATAATCAAGCAAAATTCTGAGAATGCAGGTTGAATATGGTTTAACGGATGCCAAGCCTGTAGGCACACTTATGGAGACAAGTTTTTTGTCATCATTAACGGAGAACAGTTCCAGCTTACCAAATAATACGTTATATAGGAAAGCTATCGGCTCACTATTATGCATCGCAACAGTGAGCAGACCAGATATTGCTGTGGCAGTTGGAAGGCTGTCAAGCGCGTAATGAGATATCTTATGTCTACGGTTAATTTAAAGTTACGTCTGTCATCACATGGGTGTTCGGAAATAGCATGTTTTGTGGATTCGGAGTGGGCCGGAGACAAAATCGATAGATAATCTACAAGCGGATACGTTTTCTTCTTCGGATGGTCGGCGGTATCATGGTCGAGTCGTAAGCAAACATCTGTAGCTACTTCGTCCACTGAAGCAGAATTGTTATGCTTGCGACAGTTATTAACTAACATTGGAATACAGATAATCAAGCCGACAGTTATCTACGAAGACAATCAAGGGTGCATCAAGCTAATTTAATCGGAGCGATTCAATGCTCGAACTAAGCACATTGATATCTGTCATCATCAAATTCGAGACTTACGAGAAAAACAAATTGTGGATGTGCGGTATTGTCCATCGGAAAGGATGTTGGCGGACATATTTACGAAACCATTGGCTGGGGATTGTTTCGTGGAAATGGCTGGTCTTTTGAGACTTGACACTTATACACAACTTGATCGCTATGCTTATTTACACACTGGCTATGCAATGTTTACCACACCTGCGGCTCGCCGAGGCGATTGATTCCAAAGAAAGGAGATTTGCAGAGGAAGGGGAACTGGAGGCCAGTAACCGTATGCAATGTAGACTACAAAATCGACTGCAAAGCATTAGGGGCGATACTCCGCTCAGTAATTGCTTCGGTAATACACCCGGAACAGTCCTATTGTGTTCCTGGTCGTAGTATTTACGACAACATCGCGGTAGCCAAACATTTGTTTACCTACCATGAACAGACAGGTACACAAATGGCCATGATATCACTTGACCCGTAAAAGGCTTTTGAAAGCGTCTTGCACGAGTATCTCCTGACTGCTCTCGAGGCATTTGGGTTCCCGCCCAGGTGGCTCGATATCATCGGGAAACTGTATAGAGATTCAGCGATTTTAATTAAGCATCAAGGACAAGTTCTGGCTCCTATTTCGTTTCATCGAGGTATCAGACAAGGCTGTCCATTGTCAGGTATGCTTTATGATCTTTCGTTGGAGCCACTACTGGTGAATCTTCGTCGAATGCTCGGACAATATTCAGTGTATCTACCATATACCAATGTGAGGCCTCTCATATTGGCATATGCGGATGACCTTTCTATTTTCGTGACAAGAGATGAAGCTTTTCCGGCCGCTCGTGCTGTTTTCGAACAGTACGAGCGTATAGCGGGCGCTAACATCCACCTTAGCAAGAGTCAAGGCTTGTGGTGTGGATGGTGAAGAGATCATACAGATACTCCACTGAACATCCAATGAACTAATACTTGCCTGATGTATTTAGGTGTGTATATCGGACGCGAGAGTAAATCAAATAATAGCCGCATCGCTCTTGATAAACTCTCTAGAGCTGTAAACTCATGGCGTAGTCGACTGTTTCCATTATTGTTAATGGGAAGGTCAGTCGTGATAAACTATTTGATTACCTCGTCCATCGTTCATCTGCTAAAGTCTGAGACGTTTAACGAAGGCTACGTAGGTATTCTTCAAGCAAAAGTGATAGACGCCTTTTGGTGCTGAAGACAATGGGTTGCTGAAAGCACGCTCTGTCTGTCAGTCAAGATGGTTGGATTAGGTCTCACTAACTTGGTTGCGAAATCAAGGTGTCTCCAAGTTCATGCATTCCAAAGAGTGTTTTGCCAGAGAGACACCTTTTTCACAACTGTGGGTAAATGTACTGGGAGGGATCGGGAGTATTACTACCTGCTCTCTGTTCGACCACCCTATCCTCGTGACTGGCCACAGGATCTAATCTCAATTATTCATACCTGGGGCATAATCAGGCCAGCATTTCACCTTAAGTGGAATGCTTTACGGTACACGCGATTCGCGTCGATTCCAATCTAGTTTAATCCTGAATTAATAGATTCAGTGTTCAGTAATTGCCGAGGTTTTGAAGCTGACACGCATATACTGACGGTTCTCGGAGATATTATTGATATCTCTGGAAACTATCGAATAAAAACTAACACTCCACAACTACACGACCTGGCTGCTTCTGCGCGGAGGAGATTTCGCCAACTTGGGACTAGTGACCCTGGCACTAAATTGGAAGATGCTTTCGTTCTGAACAGACCACCTTACACACCTTTCAGCACACTTACAACACATGTGCGCCGAGATGTGCTTATGTCAATAAGACCTCCAGAGTATACAGGATACAACAGATGGCGAACACACCTCGGGGTGAATATGGGCGTGATGGGAGGGATAACTTGCAGAGTAGTCTACAGTAATCCTTCTAGTTACAAAGATGCTGATGTAGCATTCAAATTGCTGCATCACAGTCTTATGCATCCTAATCAGTTGTCACATATCGACCGGCGGGTTCAAAGGATCTGCACAGTTTGTTCTGGTGAAGGCACCTTGTTTCACAGGTTGTTCACTTGTCCAGCTTTGCAGAGTCTAATGGAACTGGTGCGCGATACGTGTCAGTTGCTCCACCCAAATTTCGGCATTACTAGGACATCGTTTCTATGGTGACCAAAGGTTTGTAGTCGGGTGAATTGTTTGATTAGCTTTGTGTTGACACTGGCCAAAACTATAATTCACTTGTACTTCATGAGAGTCGAAGATGGGAACCAGAACACTGACCCATAACACCACGCACAAGCACAAGCACTTAAGCGCCACGTCGTTAACAGATTGAAGAGACGTTTACGTCTTGAATATCTGGCAACGAACGCAGACACATTCAACTGCACATAGCAGCCACTATCTTCGGCGCAGGACGGTGCTTTTGTCTTTCGCTGGTGATATCAGGCCACAGCATTTGCAACTCTAGTCCACGGGACTTCTCCTCGCTTTGGAATCGTTGCAAGTGCTGTGGAAAGGACAAAAGCTCCGTTAGAGATGCTCAGCTGGAGGGATGATGTGGGCAGTTTGTAGAGGTGTATGATACTACAGGCTGCTCTCGCGGGACTCTATTACGGTATCGCGTAAATTTTTTCGTTCGTTCGGTTATGAGTTTCTAATTCGGTTTCGGTCTCGGTACAAAATCGTAAAATTTATAAGTTGAAATTTCGATCGTTTAGGAAATAATTTTTATTAGAAAATTTTTGGGAAATTTGGATCTGCTTGGAACTGCCACTTATCCTATTGTCAAAATAGGGACAAGTGAAAATTTTTTTGTTTTTCATCTTTTAGGCATTTTCCAAAATTCTTGTAACCGTATATATTGTCTCTTTTGAGAACATTGTGTTAGTTTGTGCTTTTTTGTGCCTTTAAATGTTAGTTTATCTTGTTGTCCCTATTGACTTGTATATTGTTATTTTTATATTAGTCAGTTAGAGCCTTTTCTCCTTTTTACATAGCCACTTTTTGTTTGTTTTTTAATTTTAAGAATCAATTTATAACGTTTAATAAAGATCCTATATACATAAAAAAAAAATTTTTTTCTTTTTAGTTTATTTGTTTATTTTTAACAGTTAAATTTTAGCTTTAAGGAAATTGTCAAAATTTGGACAAGTTAAAAAGTTTTCTTGTTTGTTTCACCTTTTAGGAGCTTTCCGTTATACACAGTCTCTATTGAACATTTACTGTTACTCCATTTTGTTATTTTAACTGTTAGTGTGAAGTCCCAATGTGGGCCTTACATAAAATTCGGGGAGGTGCCGGTTAGAAGGATAAGACTGAAAAAACTGTTGGTTTGGTGTCAATAAAAAATTTTTTATTTCTCACAACTATTCTCTTAACCTAGACCTTAGTGCTACTCGAAATAATAAAATCCAACCAAAATAAAAAATAAATGAAATAATACTTCAACCAAAAATCAAAAAGTAAATGAAATAATAATTCAACACAAAAAAAAAATAATAAATGAAATAATAATTCAACACAAAAAAACAAAATATATGAAATAATAATTCAACGTTGAAATGGCGTTTTTAACTAGTCCAATGCTTGGATGCCGGACCCTTTACCCTGAAAAATAGAATTATCTATTAATTTTAATTCTATTAGAAATGGGTAGTAATATGAGCTTCATTTGATCTGCTCATATAAAAAACGCTAGGCTTCAAATATTCTGCCTGCTAATAAATCTGGAAAAAATAATTATGATTAAATAAAGATTAGTATATAGGGCTCAAATGTCTCCCTTTAAATTTGTTAAACAAGACTTAATTTCGGTTTAACACTGCCGATCTGTCTTGGCGACTGCTCAAAATGCGAGTGACTTGCTACTTCTAGTAGCTCGCTATTTATAGGCAGAGACACAATAGAAATTGTGTTTGCCGGTGGCGTTGCTATGACGCTCGCGTCGTTTGAGATTTTTATATTTAGACACTCAGTGACGTCATCATAGTCTAATGAAAATATTTTTCTCCATGCTATGAGCTGCCATTTTGGTTATGTCAAGTGTCAGAGCAGCTGTTAGTTGGAGGTAAGTTTGTGATGTTTTAAATATTTATTTATATATTTATTAAAAATGTGTTTTCTTTTTTCAGATTTTTGGTCCCTTAGGATGGTTGAGACATCGTGGGCGGATTTACTCTGTCATTTAGCGTAAGTTATGGTTTCAATTAAAGTCTCAGGTCGTGAATGATCTGAGACTTCTAATTGTTTATTATTTTTATAAATGCTTTGTTTTGTTTATTTTCAGCTGCTGCGACACTGTGGGAAGATTATCATCGTGGGATATTTAAATCGTAAATTTGTATTTGTTCCGCGACGGAACAGTTAGTGTCTATTTTGTTTTTATTGTCCTTATTGACTGTTATGTTTGTAATTTATTTTAGATTAGTTAGTGTCTATTTGCCACTTATTTTTAAAGATTTTGAAAAGAGCCAAAGAGCCAAAAAAAAATCCTATATTAATGAAAAAAAAATTATTTTCTTTTTAGTTTATTTGTTTATTTTTAACAGTTAAATTTTAGTTTTACGAAATTTTTGTTTTATTTGATTTCATTTTAATTTATAGGCACTGATTTTATATTTTTCTGGGTTCAGTTAACGCTGCCACTAGTTGTTATCGGCCGCTCGTACTTCCCAGTTAAAAGCGAAAAAACGGTCGGTTGAAATTGTTAATATTGATGTTGGATTCAGGTAAAAAATAAAACAATATTTGATTTTAAATTCTCACAGTTATTCGGCTTTTTTTTCCAAATCTCGGATTCTAAAAAAAAGGAACAATATTTTAAATTGATCTGCATACAAATTAATAGTTATATTATTTTCGATCTTAGTTGGATTTTCAGAAAAAATAAATTAAGTTCACGCAACTCGAACTTTACACGACGGGTCTTTAAGGAAAACTCCCCGAGGATCGACGATATTGCACCCAGGTACCCATGAAAGCTTCGAAAAGCTTTTATACTTTTCGTTACTTTCTCATGACGTTTAAAAATCGTACGTGAGAAAAATTTTGATGTACGCTGTATGCATCAATGCAAAACTGTAATCCGATATGCACTTGTGCGCCCTTTTTGAAATATTAATTTTAAGAGGGCGCGAATAATTATGATAATTGTGTGTATGTATGTACACACAATTAGATTGGAAAAATAAGTATTGTATGTATGTAAAGTGTACATGCGGAAAAAAAGTAAGTAGACACTGTATGTAGGTAAGTGTGGGTGGAATGTGTGTCTGATAACAAAATGCTATTTATGCATTTTGTTATAACATGGGAATGCATTTTTAAATGCATGTGAAATTTTAAATGAAATTTGAATGAATTAATTTAAATTAATTTTCAGAGTCAACTTTAGATACATCAATATATTGTATGGGACAATATGGTTGTGATTCGGGGTATTGGTACCTGAGTCACAACACTATTTGGACCAATGTACGAAATTAAACGCAAGTGTCGGGCAATTTCGTACATATAATATTTAACAATTTATATTTTTTGACGCTAATTAGTAATTGCATTCAAACCTGCTTTATTTATATAAAACTAAACTGATGTTAGTACAACATGGTACATAATAATTTGTCTTGTATTGAATAGATTCAAAGAAAACGATGCATAAAGTTAGGTGTACGATATTACCGTCTCCTCCCCTACATACCACAGGTGTTTGTCTCAATGACTTACCACTGTCAGGTGCTTTCAATATCCATACCCATATTTAACAACACGGAAAAGGGAACTTTTTACTTTGTTATTCACTGTTATTCCTCTATTACAAAACTATTCATTCTAATCCACTATTATAAAATTAAACATCAGTTTTATTTCTTCTTTCACTACTATAATTCCTTGTAACTTTTATTAAAAACTATCTTTCTTCTTTAACCGACCAAGTAAGAACCGAAATTTATTTCTATCAGAAACCGGCTGACAGATTGCTCGAGTAAAATGGTTAAAACCGTCTGTACTTGACTTTGATTTTTGTAATCGAAAGTCTAGTTGATCAGGATAGGAAAGTGTTCAATTAGCATGAGAAAATTATTTGCCGCTGGACATGTTTAAATATGCCCCGAATTATCGCGACGGACGATGGTTGAAATGAAATTTGATATTTTCATAAATATCAAACCATCGTCTTGCTATCGTGCATACATTGTTGCGATCACAATGTATGCAGCTCGCGACATTTTGATAATAAGAGCATTTTCGGTGAAGACTTGATCGTTTCAGTCTTACCGACGTAAAATTTCATGCGCCCGATATGTATGTTTTTATATGTACATATGTACATATTACTGAAGGTAAGATTTGTCGTGGGGCTTTTTTCTATTGAAACGACTTGGGATGAAACTTAAAACTTTTATTTTCCCAAAGTCGTTTTGTGGGAAAATATTTTTGTTTGTCTGGAAACGGCCGGAGCATTCCGGGAACGAGCCTACAGCGTTTTTGCCATGTCTAGACACCTTGCACTGCTGGCAAGCTAGGCAGGACCGCGTCCAGTTGTTGACGTCCTTGTTGATGGACGGCCAGAAGTATCTAGAAGAGATCATTCTATTTGTAGTGCGAATGCTCGGATGGGACAAATTGTGCACTATATTAAAGACCTGTGTTCTGAAAGAAGAAGGAATAAATGCCTGGGGGAAGCCTTTTCTGGGTTTTGCTGAAATGCGTATTGCAAGGGCTTGTGGTCTGTATAGAGTGTGAAGACACGACCCTCGAGTAAATACCTGAAATACTTAACACCTTTGCATGCGGCCAGTAATTCCCTGTCGTAGGTGCTGTACTTTTGTTGCGCTTTGTTTAATTTTACGGAGTAAAATCCAAGCGGTTGCCAGCTACCGTCGACTTTTTGCTGTATTGCGGCACCGATGGCAGTATCCGAAGCATCTACCCACAGCGACAACTCGGCCGAAGCGATGGGAAAAGCAAGAAGAGCTGTTTGAGCTAGTTGAGCTTTGGCAAACTCAAAGGATTTGGTAGCCTCGTGAGACCAATCGATATTTTTGGCTCCATCTCTTTTTGATCCAGAGAGGTAGCTCTTCAATTTGGCGTGATGTGCTGCCGCGTGTGGCAGAAAACGACGGTAGAAATTTACCATTCCTAGAAAGCGCCGTAATTGCCTTACCGTTTCTGGAATCTTGAACTTTATTATAGCCTCTACCCGATCAGGAGCTGGCTTAATGCCTTGTGGGGTAATTAAGTGTCCCAAGAATTTTACTTGAGACTGTATGAAGACGCATTTTTCCACGTTTAGTAGTAGTCTGTATTCCTGCAGGCGTTTGAATACCTGTTCGATATGTAAGTAGTGTTCAGCTTGAGACTTAGAAGCAATTAAGATATCGTCCAAGTATACAAAGCAGAAAGAAAACTCTTGCAGAACCATGTGGATGAATCTTTGGAAAGACTGAGCAGCGTTACACAAACCAAACGTCATGCGTGTAAATTCGAACAATCCAAAAGGTGTGCATATAGCCGTTTTTGGAATATCTACGGGCTCGACTGGTATCTGGTGATATGCCTTCGCTAAGTCCAGTGTTGTAAGGTGTGAACAGTCTTCAAGATGATAGGCAAAGTCGTGGATCAAAGGCACTGGGTAGCGGTCTGGGATTGTACTCGCGTTTAATCTTCTGTAGTCCCCACATGGCCTCCATTCACCGCTTTTCTTTTGGACAAGGTGTAATGGCGAAGACCACGGACTATTTGAAGGACGACAGATTCCTTGTTCTAAAAGAAACTCGAATTCCTTTTTGGCCAAAGTCAATTTCTCATGAGATAAACGACGGACCTTGGATGAAATAGGCGCCCCTTTGGTGAAAATGTGGTGTGTAACCGTGTGGGCCACCTGCTTAGTGAACCCAGTTTCAACAGTAATGGCGCGATACTTTTTGAGCAGTTCCTGGATAGTTGGATCAAGTGCAGGATTAATCAGGATCGACAGGCCTGAGTTTTGGTTACTGATACACTGTGCCGATGATACCAAAGATGTGAGAGGGTCAATGAGGGACTTCGTTCTGATATCTACTAGAAGGCCATAATGGCCCAGAAAATCTGCGCCTAGAATAGGTCTAGATACGGCTGCAATTATAAATTTCCAGCAAAAAGATCTGCGCAATCCTAAATCTAAAGATAGAACTTTTCGACCAAACGTACTAATGGGGGAGGAATTTGCCGCCACCAACTGCAAATTGGAATTTGGAAAACGATGAAGAGGTGTTTTTGGGATGACGAAAACATCAGCTCCCGTGTCGATGAGGTAACTTCTTTTGGTAGACTTGTCAAAAATGTATAGACGACTATTTTTAGCGCCACTTTCACCCGTCGTCAATGGCGGAGGGCTAATTAATTTGGGCCTTCATTACAGGCAATAACGCCATGCGGCGTTGAATTTTGGTTGCTACCCTTGAATTTGCATGGGGTGATACACTTTCTAGCTCTGGTTCCGAACTTACGGTGATACCAGCAGAAATTTGCATTTGCATCAGGTGCCGAATGCCGAGAAGATGAACGTTGTCTAGATCCGCTTCTAGCTGAGCTTTGTCTAGTTGGATTGCGTAGAGTGAGAGACTTTTCGAACCTGCATGTGAGGTTGTGCAACTTCATTTCCAACTCTGAAAGGGCCTGATGATGGTTATCAGGTGAAGGAGCGATGGCAAATACCTCGGATCTGGGGTTAACCTCAGCGATTTTGTCGGCGCATGTCGCCAAAATTTCGAGTGTGCCAGGGTTGCAGGCTAGAATTGCCTGCATGCTTGTTGGTAATCGTTGCAGCCAGAGCGACTTTAACACAGCTTCACTGAGTTGGTCATTGCTGAGTGCTTTCATCTCGCGCAGTAGTTGAGAAGGTTGTGCATCACCCAGCGTGAGCTCTGTCAGAAGCTGTTTAAGCTTTTGATTTACACTTCCTGAAAGTCTGGAAATTAATGTCTCTTTAAGTTGATCATATCTATGTGACGCTGGTGGTGAACGTATAATGTCACTCACTAAGCGTACAACGTTCTCGTCGAGTGCCCCAACAACGTGGCAGAATTTGGTCTTGGTCTGGATCGTTTTTCCAAAATGGTACTGGTTTCACCGACACCGCCCCCAATACCGCCGGTTGTGTGGTGAACGCTGGCAAGGACGTAGCGGACTCGCTCAGTGTGCCACTGCTAGCAGAGTTCATACTAAGATTTATGTCTGGTGGGTTGGACATCTCTTAACGCAGATGTAGATAAGTGAAGGCACGACAAACCACAATGTAATTGCACAAACTGGTGCTAGTACCTAGTAACTTTGCTAAATGTAGGCAAAGTGACAATGCGAAAGAAAATTTAAACAGGCTTGAAGTATGCCTAAGTACAACAAAGGAAACTAGTAAGTCGTTGCTGATCGTAGAAAGCTTACACCATGTCTTACATTGAACAATAATGGGTTGCTTACTCCGCAAAAAAAAAAAAAAACAATTTACACGTAATGTTATAGAATTAGTAATATAATAAAAAAGGGTAAGTATTGTTATGCAAAAAAAAAAGTATTATATTCTTAGTCTATCTAACCTTTTCCACCTTGGACTTCTTCAGAGGCTGCGGCTTGATTCTTATGTCGGGGTCACCAATTTGGGGGTTAATGAGATGCTGCAGTTTTGCTGTGTGCAGTATTAAGTAATGCTTGCATCCGGTAATAGATCCAGTAATGCCTAGTTCTTGAAGGTGAAGTAGTAGATTAGTCTTGTGCTAATAACTGCTAGTTGTTTGCGTTCGCCGATAGTATCAAAGATGTTGTTGAGAATTGTATTGTCTCAACCGGTTACTAATATCCGTGATGTCGCCTTCTGGAACAGAGAGTACATTCGGAATAATGTGTATTTGCGCAGGATTGCAGTAGTAGAGTAGCAATCGGAAAGGACTTCGACTTAGACGTCAGAAGTTATGATGTTACTCGTTGTATTTGAAGGAGTTTCATTGGAGCGGCAGAAGTTTAAATGCGTCTGATTGTTGTTCTCTTTGTCGTTGAAACCTTGGGAGGATCCAGTCAACTCTATGTGGACTTGAAAGCTGATACGAATTGTTCGTTTGACGTATTAACTAAACGATGCTGAAAATAAAAATTATCTGTTTTGTATAACAAAAAAACATGGGCATCGGTGACTGCCTAGTGAGCTAAACTCTTATGTTTACTCAGAGGTGTCAGTGAGGACTGGTTCTGCCAAACTCCTGCGTTGCTTCGGTTCTCTTTAATCTTGGATTTGTTGTCCCATTCAATGGGGATATCGGCGTTAATAAGAAAGGAAGTTTGTCTCCTTCTGTAGAATAAAAAAAAATCCTTCGTTCCTTTTCACTTTAGATCGAAAACCAAATTCTCTGTTTATTATTTAATATTTATTTTCAAAACAAATCAACCGCCTCGTTATAGTTTTGACAAGAGAATAAATTACAATTTTTGTTTTTTCTTTTGATACATATTCTGGCCTACTTATTTGATACTTTCGAAGGCCAGCAATTATTACTAGCGAGAAAGTGGAAAGAAAAATATTACCCGATTCAACTATGATTTGTCGTGCGTTCAGGACGCCACAGGTCCACTTCGTTTGGTGTTGCTGGAGGATGGGGAGCGTCCCAGTACCGTGTGGGGTGCCCCGGCCGTAGCCGGAACCTATCGCAGGCTGTTAGTACCCTTTTTTTCTCACCAGGGGCAGTCTCTGGTGGCCGCAGGTAAGAATCTTTTGTCCCCACCCCCTTTTTTTTATGTTTTGCGCCAGTCCTAACTTTTTTTTGTTGTTTCAGGCGGCGTTTTCTCTCTCGTCGCTGTTCGTGGGCTCTGCATGTGCTGCCACGATATTTTCGATTCCCCAGCGACGAGGTTGGCGAGGGAGTTTACCGCCACCCCTCGCCCCCTTCGGCGTGGTTGATTGGGACGACTCTGATAGCGACGATTAAGTCCAGCACGATTCGTCCAGCCGATATCACTTCGCCGATTGCTTAGTGTGGCCTTCTTGTGGTTTTTTTTTTATTTTATAAAATATTTTCTTGTACTAAATTCGTATCTTTCCTGTTCTCTTTTTTTTTTTCTTCGTTTATTTTTGAAAATTAAAAAAAAAAATAAATCAGACTAGAGTGTTCTATTTTTTGTTGTGTGTGATATGGCTTTCCTTTTGTCTGTTTTGGGTTTTGTTTTTTGTTTCGTGGTTTTCTTGCTTGGCGTTGATCGGTCTGGCCAGAACTTTTGGTTTTACATAAAATTTTCTATTCTTCTTGTTTGATTATTTCCTTATTTTCTACTTATGGTAAATATTCAATTTCAATTTTCTACTTATGGTAAATATTCAATTTATATTTTATGTTCTACTTTACTGTTAGTGAAGTGTTAGATTTGTTATTCTAGTTGTAATTTTAATAGTTGTTTCATTTCTTAACTACTATTTATTATAAAAATTTGGTTACAAGGGGGAAGATGTTTTTTATACATGGATTTGCTTTCTGCTCTTATGCCTATCTTATTTATTTATGTATCTTTCCCACTGCAAGATGTGGTAAGGATGTCTTTTCCATCTTTTTCTTTGTCTATTTATCTGTATCAATTGTAGACTCTGTCTTTTTTTTTTTCATTTATTTCTAAGGTTTTGAAATACTGCTTAGTTATAACATCTCCCCTTATAGTTTTCTTATTATCTATTTCTTGTCACTTATTTGTTTCGGTTTGTTGAAACCATTTACATTCTTTTTGTGTTATGTAGTAATGTTAGCATCTGTGACAGCAACAGTGGTGACCTTTTGAAGTGGTGATTTTATACCACTTGCACCGATCTTGTATGTGGTAAGGTGCGGGTTCTTTTAAGGGGAGTAGGTACGATTGGTTTGGTTTGTTTGATTTGCTCCTCCGCCTCAGGGGTTTTTCAGAATTGCGGAAGCGGTCATTTTTAATAAATGGGACTAGCCATTTGGCGACCAGGTACAGTACCATATATGTGATGATAACACCAGTTAAGGATACTGATGTTGCAGCTAGTACATGTGTGGGGTGGTGACGGATATGAGGAACTATTCTTCCTAATTTTTCGTCCAGTTCTTTTAATGACTGGGTACCTTCTAGGATGATGCTATTAGTGTCATCTCCTGAGTATAGTTCTGTCTGTATTTTTTCAGACCGTACCTTTTTGGGGTTTTCATTGAGTTATTTTTCTACCATTTGTTCTAATGGACCTATATTTTGAAAATAATTAGGTAGGCTGTTGGATTATAAACTAGGGCATCCTGTATGAGGCAACTGCACTATCTAAATTATCTTTTTTGTTAATAGAAGCAAAGATTTGTATAAATTAATTATGTGAATTGTTTCAAAATAAAGTAGAAAAAGAACATATTTTACCACAGATGCTCCGCTCAAAACCTTTCTTTACTTTTTGCAAATTAACAAGTTGCTTAGAATAGGGATGGCGTGTAAATACATGTAAAAATGGACTACCAACACAACCAGAAATTCATTACGCAAAATTTGGCTTATCACCATTCCTGTTTGCTATACATTCTAAGTTATTACAGCCATTTGGCCTGTTACACTGTCCATGGAACGAACACCACTTTGCATTCAAACAGCTGTTTGGTAATGGAACACTACATTTGCAGACTGGTGCTGAGATGTGTACTTACATAAAACTAATACTTCTCCCAACCATTGTGCAACTAGCTACTGTTCGTTCATTTACATCCGTATCATACTTAATAGTTCCCTATTATGGGAGATATTTTGAGGGTTTTCTTTTTTTGTAATTAAAATTCTAAAATTCACTTTTCAGTAGTTTTTTCTAAGCTGGGCTACTGTATAAATATACTGTGGTAATGGTATGCTTGCAACAAAACTGTTTACGTTGCTTTTAATTATCTTTCGTCTATAAGATAAATTTAAGAGCTTTGATATGTTAGGAAGTAAAATAATATTTCAGTCTTAAGCAAGCGGTGGTTTCATTTCATTGATCATATTTTTATTAGGTCGTCCGAGCTTCGTTTTCATTGTGTGCTTAGATTCGTATTATGATAATGTTTTATGTCCGGTGGTACCACATTGGTGTCATAGGTGAGCCGACGCTTAATTTCCAGTGGCACCACATTGGTGTTATAGGCGATCCAACGCTTAATTGCCATTTGCCGGTGGTACAACGTTGGTGTCAGATGAAAGTCGATCAAAGATATCTGTTGAATGCTTAGAACATACAAGCACAAATACAGATAACGAATCGAATAGGAAAATTGGAAACCAGAAATCGGATACATCAGTACGTTTACATGAATACTTGAAGTATACTTGAAGTATGCTTGAAGTAATCAAAATATTATGAAAATGCTTATTCAATACGTAAATTTCAACTTAAGTAATTGGAAAATTAAATTCGAGAAAAATTCAAGTCAAGTAATTGGAATTAATTCAATCAACCGCCCTACCTGAGCTTCAAGTGGATTTCAAGTCAAGTACTCAAGTATTCATGTAGACGTACCGAATGTTGCGAGTCAATTAAAAGAATTTGTAACGTCTCGCACGAATATAAAATCGACGATGGCTTGACCTAATGTAGGAAGGGCTCAGTTCTTTCTTAGAAATTTACTGGAAATTTGTTCCTTAGAAGTTTTATGCATTATTAGAAGCTGACAAAGGCAGGAGAAATGAATGCTTATTGGCAATTGGAGGCAGACAAAGGCACAAATGAGAGTATTGTATATACCTGAAAATAACTTCAATCGGCCACCAAAGTGAATAAAAATACTACCGAAACATTTTCTGTAAATTTATAAAAAAAAACATATATTTCTTATTGCATATTTACGCGTCTACGCTTATAAAAATTGTTATCAGCCTCCAAAAATGGATATGCTGTAGACACTGGTGTGTGTTCCTATGTGTTCGAGTCGCCCGCGTGTGTGTGGGTCTCGCATGTTTGAGCGAGACCTCCGACTTAACTCTTTATCTACCTCTCCTAGCATTCAGTTATGTCGGTCGGTATTACACTATCGGCGTAAAGGCTTGTAGCATTTCATGAAGTGGTTAAAAATTTTGAGACACATCATGTAAAAAGTTATTAAGCGCAAACTGTTACACTACCTGCCTACATTTCATGAAGTGCCTAGACTTTTCTTGAAGTGCTGTGTTACAACAAGTGTCTACGACACATCCATATTCTACTAGTGGGAGCTCGTCGGCATTGCCCGGCGATAAATAGTTACTTAAACAGTGGGGGTGAGGTGGGGTGGTTAGATTAGATTTGTGAAGGGGTATGCAGGCGTTGAACTCGCTATGACTGCCATCTGAAAGATCTATTGTGACTCCCCGTTGCATTTACGCCCTCATCTCCAACCATTCACAGGCCAATGACAGAAGAATCACTGTCACCAGAGTGCTCGGCTACCACACACATAATTAAGATCACCCATAATTGAATTCCAGAAATAAAGTATATATTTTTATTTTGTGTTAATTAAATCAAAGACTTTCATTTAATTCTACCCATCCTAAACATTTTTTGGTGCCGAAACCCGGGAGAATAAACTAAATATTGGAAAAACAGCAGGAAATTTTCGTCATCACGTGTCAGACACACAGCAAATCTATCCCGTAATTCTTCAACACGCTGCTGCGTGCATCTTACAGTGTGTGGTCCAGTACTCAACAATCGAGCAATTATAATAAAATAATTTCTGATATCGCGGCTGCGGATCTCCAAGGAAATTATTTACATCATTCAGTCAACTCGGAATTCATTTCGTCAGCGAGGATCATCTGCTGAAATTATTCATCATACACACATTTTACCTCATCAGGAACGCATATACAAGTGCACAGTCCACTGTATCATTACGTCGTGTAGCAATTACATATTAATGCAACTTAACCTAAAAAACAAACGTAGTGCATTCACATGTTGCATGCATAACCAACATATTGCCAATTCGTGTATCATCACAGCACATGACATCCAGCTGCTATAGTAACTGCAAGGGACTGCGGTAAATTGGGGCAACTGTGAAGTGCACATTCCTGAAAATTCATACAGTGCAATACTTCCGTGAACTATATCGAGTATATATGACGTATGTATTATGGTGCTCTTTTTAGGCGTTAATTTGTGAAAGCCTAAAAATGTTGGTATATCAGATTGACAATTACTGATAAATACTGAACTAATTACTGTGGCAATTTATGAAAATCAAAATAACAATAATTCTATTACATTAGTTGCATAATTTTAACTATATTTGATTTATTTAAAATTATTGGTTTAAATAAATAAAAGACAGTTTATGTGTTCCTAACAAAATTTGCTCATACATCTACAAATTTTTCTTGGGATTAAATTTAGTGACTCATATGATTTAAATTGAATTTCTTGACATTTAATTTATAAAATAAATCTATTTCATTATCAACTGCTATAATGGATGAGCTCATTTCAAAAATAAACGGACTCAAATCCCTATTAGGCAAACAAAACGCCTTCATTCAGCGAACTGATGGCAAAGTTACGCAAATCGAAGAAATAGAAGTTCGTTGGGAACGCTTACAAGATTTAAAGGAACGTTTTAATAATCTGGAAGCAGATTCGTATGAAAGTTGTTGTGATGAAGCTCAATTGACCAAGGTTTTAAATTCACTCGGCTCAGTCGAAGATGTACTTTACACAGTGATGTCATTATTTAAAAAACGCATGAATGAACTTAATGCTCAAACTACACATAATACATCGTTAAGCCAACAAGACCAGCCTTCTGCTGCGAAAAGTGATGTGCGTTTACCAAAACTGCAACTTCCCAATTTTTCCGGAAAATACCAAGAATGGCCAACCTTTTGCGATCTATTTACAGCATCCATTCATAACAACATTTCACTCTCTGGGGCAATTAAGCTTCAATACTTAAAGGGTGCTTTAATAGGAGAAGCGACCTCCTTTCTTAATCATTTCATGATTACTGATGCAAATTATGAAGAAGCATGGAAGGAGCTAGATTCACATTTTAATAAACCACGCTATATTATCGATGCTCATCTCAAAACATTGTTTGAGCAGCCAGAAATTACTCAGGCGAATCAGGATACGTTAGGTTGTCTACTAACTACAACTCGTGAAACCATACGTGCTTTAGAGGCATTAAAGCTGCCGGTAGATAAATGGGATTACCTGTTGATTTATGTGATCACTAATAAGTTGGACCCGGAGTCCAGACAATTGTGGATAAGGGAAAATGCTTCAACTAATGAATTGAAATTTGAATCACTACTCTCGTTTATAGAGAAGAGGCGCTTAGAATTACAGGACGTTTCTTCAAAACGAATCAATACTGCAGGAAATAACTCAACTAGGGCAAATGTACATTCAGCTGTAATACAACGAAGCTGCGTTTGTTGTAATGCTAATCACTTATTAATGCATTGTTCACAATACAAATCCTTAGATCCAAGTTCTCGTCGTAATCTTGTAAATAAAAAGGCACTGTGTGTCAATTGCTTACAAGGCGGACATAAATTACATCAATGCAAGTCATCATCATGCAGAACTTGTGGGAAACGTCATCACACAACCTTGCATCAGGCTATGACATCTATAGTACAACGTGAAGCATCACATGCAAATGCCAGCAGCTCCACTACGTTCTCAGTTCACGCTACTAGCTCAGAAAATATATCAACCATACTACCTACTGCAATAGTTCATGTACTTGATAACAAAAATAAGGTCCAAGTATGTCGCATACTACTTGACTCTGGTTCCCAAATATCAATCATTACCGAAGCCTGCGCTCAGAAGTTGGGTCTAAAGAGAAGACCCGCTAGGGTTCACATTAAAAGCGTTTCATCTACTGAAGCAGGATCATCTAAGGGAATCATTACAATTAAAATGTCATCAATCTTCAATCCTGATATGCAAATAACTGCTGATACATTCATTTTAAACAAAATCACGGATCAAGTTCCTGACACATTGATTGATACACATAATTGGGAGTTCGTGAATAGCATACCACTAGCAGATCGTAACTTCAATAGACCAGGGAATATCGACATCCTTTTGGGAGCAGATGTATTCTTTGATATACTTCGCCAAGGCAAGATAACATGTAGTGATAGTACACATATTGCGCAGAATACCATATTTGGATGGATTATTGCCGGTCGCTGTACAGCACAAACTACTCAATCCAGTCATCTTAACATGCATATCTCAGCTGATTTAAGCAAGCTATTGCAAAGATTTTGGGAGGTGGAAGACCTCAATGAATATCCAATCTACACGCAAGAAGAACAACGATGTGAAAAAATCTTCAAAGAAACTCATCAAAGGCGATCAGATGGTAGATATGTCGTAGATTTACCATTCAATGAGCGTATTAAGCAACTAGGTGACTCAAAGAGAAATGCAATTAGTCGATTGATATCTATGGAACGACGCTTCAAACAGAACAATGCACTCCGAGATCAATACATAGAATTTATGCGAGAATACCAAGCTCTTGGACACATGAAACCAGTTTGCTGTTCAGAGAGCCAGACTAGCTCATACTACATTCCTCATCATTTTGTTACAAAGGAATCAAGCACGACAACTAAATTCAGAGTAGTGTTCGACGCATCCAAGAAGACGTCTACGGGTATTTCTCTAAATGACAATACTTTAAAAGGACCAGTAATACAACAAGATCTGCGTGACATAGTTTTGCGATTTAGACTCGGGAAAATAGGCATTACAGGTGACATCATCAAAATGTACAGACAAGTATTAATTAATCCAAAACATACGCAGTACCAACGCATTGTCTGGAGAGAATCAGATACTGACTCGATTCAGGAATTCGAGTTACAAACGGTTACTTATGGCACTACTCCCGCCCCATTTTTAGCTACGAGATCATTATATCAATTAGCAGAAGATGAACGCAAGGAATTTCCGCAAGCATCACATATACTTCAGCGAGACTTCTATGTTGATGATTTGATGACAGGTGTCAACTCTGTTGAAGAAGCCATGCAAGTTCAACAGGATATTGTCACACTACTGAAAAGAGGAGGATTTTCGTTGAGGAAGTATAGCTCAAATTCGGAAAAGTTCCTGGCTTCCTTACCCCCAGAGTTACTTGAATGCGCTGTACCACTTTCTATAAATCCGGATGATTCTGTAAAAATATTAGGACTGTTCTGGCAGCCTGCACAGGACTGCTTTTCATACAGCGTTCAATTGCAAGACCCGGCGATATTTACAAAGCGTCAACTCCTATCTGATACATCAAAAATATATGATCCGCTTGGTTGGATAACGCCATCCACAACATACGCTAAGTGCTTATTTCAACAACTGTGGCTTCATGGCTTACAATGGGATCATGAACTACCAGAAGCTACTAAACAACAATGGAAAAGTTTCCGTGAAGCCCTTCCTAATTTAAAAAAGCTTAAAATCCCAAGATGGATTCCAAATAATGCAAAATACATCGAATTGCATGGTTTTGCTGATGCGTCTCAGGCAGCCTATGCTGCAGTGGTATACGCACGTCATAAAGATGATAATCACAAATGGCACATCAATTTAGTTATGGCAAAAAGTAAAGTCGCTCCTATCAAACAAATATCGTTACCCAGACTTGAGTTATGTGCAGCTCTCTTACTGACACGGGTACTTGTTCAAGTTTCACGAGCTTGTGAAATTCCAGTCAAATGTTTTTGTTGGACAGATTCTACTGTGGTGCTGGCATGGCTCTCAGACCATCCATGTAAATGGAAGTCATTTATTGGTAATCGCACATCAGAGATATTATCATCCTATCCAGCTCAACATTGGCATCATGTACAATCCAAGCATAATCCGGCTGATTGTGCTTCAAGAGGCATACTACCAACGCAATTGATCACTCATCCATTGTGGTGGAATGGTCCTGCATGGCTGCAACAAGATGATATGCCAAACTCCACACAGTCATCACTTGATTATGAAAATGCTATAAAGGAGCAGCGCATTACCTGTCTACACATATCACCAACGATTGATACACTCGACCTTCCAGTGCGATATTCATCATTAACCAAACTTCAACGCATCACTGCTTTGTGTCGTCGCTTTATAACCAATTGCAAAATACCACCTGCGGAACGATTAAATCAAAATTTGACAGTCAACGAACACAGCTAAGCTCTGAATGTTTGGATTCGTAAGTCTCAAAGAAGTCATTTCAGACAGAAATCCTTTACTTAACAAGACAAGAAACATTGCCAAAGAGTAGCAAACTCATATCACTAAACCCATTTCTCGATGAAGAAGATATCCTTCGTGTAGGTGGACGACTTGAAGAGTCAAATTTGGCATATTCCTCGAAACACCCGATAATTCTCGACAGAGTTGAAAAAATCAGTGAGCTCATTGTAGCTGATGTACATCTACGATATTTACATGCCGGCTCACGCCTCATGATGACAATAATTCAACGGAAATACTGGATCATCGGTTTACGTCAAGCTGTGAAAAAGTACATCACACACTGCATCAACTGCATTAAACAGCGTGCCTCTCCTGCTTCACAACTTATGGGTAATTTACCTGCGCTTAGAGTACGCCCTGGTCGTGCATTTCTTCATACCGGTGTTGACTACGCAGGACCAATAATTATGAAAGCTTATAAGGGACGCTGCAAAAGGACATATAAGGCATACATCGCGCTATTTGTATGTTTTACAACCAAGGCTATACATCTGGAGCTTGTCACCGAATTATCTACGGATGCTTTTCTTTCTGCGCTCAAAAGATTTGTAGGACGTCGTGGACATTGTGCTGACATCACTAGTGACAACGCAACCAACTTCCTTGGTGCACAAAGAAAACTACTAGAACTGCGTAAATTATTGGAGTCAAAAGAACATAATGCTGAAGTCTCAAGATTCTTGGCAGAATACAACACTCAATGGCACTTTATTCCACCAGCATCACCCAACTTTGGTGGAATCTGGGAAGCGGGGGTAAAATGTGTAAAATTCCACCTTCGTCGTGTGCTCAGTAATGCTCTTCTAACCTATGAGGAGTTTAACACAGTTTTAGTCCAAATTGAGTCTTGCCTAAATTCCAGACCCATCGCTCACACCCACTCTTCCTCTGACCTCGATCCTCTAACTCCTGGACATTTCCTCATAGGAGAACCTCTTGTTGCAATTCCTGAACCTAATATTAATGACATATCGTTAAACAGGTTATCTAGGTGGCAATACTTGTCTCGTTTAACTCAACAGTTTTGGAAGAGATGGCATCTTGAGTATCTTACGCAACTGCAAGCTATGACTAAGTGGAGGACGGCTATGCCAAACATTAAACCAGATGACCTAGTTCTGCTCAAAGAAGAGTCTACCATTCCATGCAAGTGGTCCTTAGCTAAGGTTACATCTGTAATACCTGGTAAGGACAATTTAATTCGAGTAGTCAAGCTGCGCACCAGCACATCAGAGCTAGTTCGTCCCATCAGCAAAATTTGCCTGCTCCCAAGGCATGACTAATTAAAGCAGTGCTTTAAGGTGGGGAGGATGTATCGACCTGGCAACGCCCTCATCTCCAACCATTCACAGGCCAATGACAGAAGAATCACTGTCACCAGAGTGCTCGGCTACCACACACATAATTAAGATCACCCATAATTGAATTCCAGAAATAAAGTATATATTTTTATTTTGTGTTAATTAAATCAAAGACTTTCATTTAATTCTACCCATCCTAAACAAGCATGTTCGAGGTGGAGTAGTCTCCCCCTGGCCAATGTTTCGCAGTTACAGAGCAAGTGCTCCGAGGTTTCGTGAGAATCGTGACAGAAACGGCAGGATGAAGTCTCAGCTAAGAGCAACTTGTTTACGTGGGTGGGGTGGTTAACGATAAATAATATCTATGCTATTCTCAGACTCGATCGAGCAATTTCGTACTCTAGGGTTTAACTCTGTGACTGTTTGTATGTGTGTGTGTTTGTGTGCGTGCAAATATGTAGTGAAAACGTAAAGTTTTGTATAGCAACACCAAAAGTGGTCGCCCGAATTGGTCCATTTTTGAACTTCTATTTGCACGTCGATGCGTTCTCATGCAGTGCCAAATTATATATTTAAAAACTAAAGTTTTGTATGGCAACCGTACGAAGGAGCTGCCTGATTTAATCCATTTTTGAACTCTTATTTGCCATTTACATGAAACCGCCGAGTACAAAATTTTAGCTCTCCACGTCGACGCGTTCTCAGACAGTGTCCAAATAATAGTGAAAACCCAAAATTTTGTATGGCAACACCAAGTAGGGGTTACCCGATTTAGCCAATTTTTAAATTTAATTTACTATTGCTATGAAAACACCACGTACCAAATTTCAGCTCTCTACGTGCTCTAGTTTTAAAACAGTGTCTAAATATATACTAAAAAACGAAATATTTGTATAGCAACCCTACGAAGGAGTTGCCCGATTTAGTCCATTTTTGAACATGTATTTTCAATTTTTATGAAAACGTCGTATACAAATTTTCAGCTTTCTGCATCTACGCGTTGTCAGGCAGTTTTCTACGTCTAGACAACAGCGCCACCTATCGTGTCCAAACTATCTTATCTCTCAAGCTGGAACCAAACAACACATTCACAAAATTTCATTGAAATCTGTTGGGCGGTTTCGGAAATTAACGTGTACAAACACAGAGACACTGGATTTTTATATATTAAGATTTGGCACTTGAATCAGAAAAACCGGTTTCTGCGCTCTCGAGATATGAATTTTTGAAATTAACGTTTCATCATAAAATCAAGAATTTGCTAACCACTCTGGGGCGTTGTAATTGAAAACAGAAACATACGTGTGATTTATTTTGGTATTCCATACAAATTCTGGAAGTTTCATCACGCGTAGAGAAGAAAACTTGCATGAGGCGTGCGGGCGTGAAAAGTGAAAACTTATTATTATTAGTGGAGTGCATGGTCGTCTTTAGCCAAGTGAGAGCAATGGGCACTTTAAGATATCGGGTCCCTTAGCAGAAATTTTTTTCTAAATTGTTTTCGGTTATAAACAGGAAAAATAACGTAAAGTAGGTATGTTAAGGCTTATCGCACACTGGAGACGTTTAGCTATCACCGTCAATTTCATTAGGCTCTAATGAAAATGAACGCATGAAGTGACGTAACAGAGCGTAACTTTTCGGTTCCTCCGGCTAGCAACTTTTTGGTGACGAAACTATCCCCGAGCCTTCACTTTTATGTGAATGTGCACGCACTGGTGTTTTTCGCCGGTTGACTGCTATTGTTTTGAGAGACGTTGTAGCCCTGCAAACATCATGATTCGAAAAGGATTTGCTAGCAAATCGTAATCTCTGGCTGAAACTTCGAGAACGAAGTCGATATCGAACGGAAAACAGACTACTAACGTATTGTTACGTGCAATAGGAATAGACAACTGGTGACATCTACTGGCAATGGAGAGTAAACAACTTCAGGTTCGGAGAATCGATGACGGAATGTTCGGGAAGGTTCAGGAATAGAATGAATAGAAAAGTCAAGAAGGTTCTGGAATAGAACACTCTAGAATAATCTGGAGAGTTTCTAGGGTATAAATATAACAGTTGTCACCGCCGGGAAAAAGAGTCTTGTCTTAGACATTGCAGTGTTAACAAGCGAAAGTAATAAACGTGAGAAAGTGTTGTAATTACATTGCGATAATTGAAAGTACAGTATTAAGCGATAATTAAAGTGTAGTTGATTAATTGAAAGTTTATGAATTTTGTATGATTGAAGTGAAATAAAGAACTTGTATATTGTAACATCCATCATTCCGTCAGCCGAACTTTTTCAACAATTGAACACTTGCAACAATTCCCACACTTGGGCCATATTTGAAATCATATGAACATAGCAACCATTCCCACGGCCAGGGTCTAAAAAAGCAAGCGTTCGACCAGGATATTTCATTCTCTTCTAACAATTCGAGCAAGAAGCACTCTAGGGTCTTCTCTAGAATTTGAATAAGTTTTTATATATGTATATATGTAAATAAAGTTTAACAAGTTTTTTTGTAGTAGAGTGTTTGATTTACGCTTTCGCTACAATTTGGCGCCCAACATAGAGCACGAGAAGGAAGTAATTACTCACCACCACGAGAAGGAAGTAAATACTCACCACGAGAAGGAAGTAAATACTCACCACGAAGAAGACAGTAAGCTTGCCGCTTCGATCAAGCCCTCGACTGCACCCCGCAATGGCCATCCAAATGACTCCAGAGCAATTCCAACAGTTGATTGCTACCCTACAAACAGACAACGTAACACGAGTGGCAGCCAATCATAACGGGAATTTTTCCAATTGCTCTGCCCGTTTTGACGGAACACGCTCCAGAGCGAAGGTGGAAGAATTCATAGCAGCAGCAACAGTATACAAGGAAGTCGAAAGTATAACCGATGCCAGTGCTATACTTGGACTTCCCCTCCTACTGCAAGACATAGCAGCTACTTGGTGGCAAGGCATCAAGACTGAAGCGACTACTTGGGAGCAGGCGTCCAATCTTTTACGGAACGCTTTTGCGCCGCAGAAACCAGCTTACCAAGTCTACATGGAGATCTTTGAAGTTAAGCAGCATGATGACATGCCAACAGATTTGTTCATATGTGGAAAACGAGCCCTCCTGTCGGAACTTCCACCCAACTCTCATACCGAAGCCCAACAAATGGACCTAATTTTCGGTCTACTGAACCTGAAAATTAGACAGCACGTATCTCGGAACAAACTTGACACCTTTGCTGAACTATTGCAACAAGCCAGGATAGTCGAGAGGAACAACCACGAAAAACACGCGGGAAAGAAGACCGAACCCGCCCGAAGCATGCAAAGCAGCCAACATTCGAGAAAACTTAAATGCGAGTTTTGCAATAGCTTTGGACACAACATCGACGTTTGTCGCAAACGACAAAACAGCCTTCAAAATATGCCAGTGGGAACCAGAACAGCCAGACCAGTCGGTATCACTTGTTATGGCTGTGGCCGCCCTGGCACAGTCCGTAGCCAGTGTCCAAAATGCAACAAGCCCGCAGAACCAGAAAATGTAAATTTCTGCTCCATAGACACCAAAGGCATCCAGCTCCCCGACCAGTGGTAGAAATATCCGTAAACGGCATCCCTGGAAGCGGTTTCATTGACACAGCAGCCAGAGTCAGTGTGGCCAGCTCACAATTATACCAACAGCTTATCAGACAAGGATGCAGCTTTCAAACCCAAAAAACGCATTCTGGCTGACGGCATCAAAAGACTCCAAGATGTTTTGTTGGTAGAAACTGACATACGCTTAAAGGAACGAGAATTCTCGCTCACATTCATGGTGTTACCTACATCCACGGACAACAGGACCCTCTTAGGAGTCGACTTCATAGAAGACGCCAATATCGTGATCAATTTGCCGCAGAGGTTTTGGCATTTTGGAGACAACCCCAAAAGAAAGTACGACTTCTGGCAGAAAGAAGACAGGAACCTGCCTATAATCCAGACAATTGACGTTTCATCCCGACCAGTGACACCGGAAATTCCTCACGATGTGCCTAACGTCTTTGACTCACCATGCACTCGCCTGGGGATAAGACTGCCAACTCCAGTTAGTCCGATTCCGGCAACACCCAAAAAGATGCGAACAGAAGACTTCTCTACCTTTTCCATGGCTAGAAACCTTGACGACATCGAGATATCCGAGTTCAGTACCGAAGACCCGTCTCTACAAAGTGACGAAGCCACCAGCCTCACCGATGCAGAGCGTTCTCGACTCAATAAATTGCTTGGCGACAGCGCCGATTTATTTATTTCCAGGGGGCCACCAGCCAGATTCGTCGAGCACCGCATAAACACGGGAAATAATCCACCTATCGCAACGCCACCATACAGACTAACCCAACTGAAAAGGGAGGTCCTCAGGAAGGAACTGTCAAAGATGGTCGATGACGAAATAATAGAGGAATGTGAATCCGCCTGGGCGGCTCCAGTAGTGATGGTCCTCAAAAAGGACGGTTCGATCCGGGTTTGCGTTGACTATCGCAACCTTAACGCAGCAACCATACCTGACACCCAGAATCGATGACCTCCTACATTCAGCACAGAGTACAAAGCACATGTCAACTATTGACCTCTACGCCGGATACTGGCAAATAAAAGTACACGAGGAAGATAAAGACAAAACCGCATTCATCACACCATTTGGACTATACAGGTTCAGAAGGATGTCTTTCGGATTACGTGATGCGGCAGCCACCTTCCAAAGAATGATGACCCGCCTCCAAACTAAATGCAGCGGTGTGAAAAGTCTCGCGTACTTAGATGATCTCCTTATTCTATCATCATCATTTGAGCAACATTTAAAGGACCTGGAGGAAGTGTTTGAGACACTAAGGAAGTCCCAACTACGAATCAACAGGAAAAAATGTAAGTTTTGTTGTCCAGAAATTAAATTTTTGGGTCATATCATTGCAGAAAGCGGGATAAGCGTCGACCAGACGAAGATGAATGCAATCTCAGAGAGGCAGCCACCAAGGAACTTAAAGCAGTTGATAACCTTTCTTCAGACGTGTTCATGGTATCGCCGCTTTGTACCCAATTTCGCAGAAGTGGCGAAACCTCTATCAGCTCTAACAAAGAAGAACGTTCCATGGGAATGGTCAAGAACCCAACAGTTCGCTTTCGTTGAGCTAAAAAGACGCCTAACTTCCACACCAATACTCCGCCAAGCAGACGAAACTAAGTCTTATACACTCCGGACGGATGCAAGCAGTTACGCAATCGGCGCTGCCCTATTGCAAGGGGAGGACACTGACGAAAGACCGGTAGAATACGCAAGTAGATTGTTGACACCTGCAGAGACGAATTACAGTACAACCGAGAGAGAAGCCTTAGCGGTCGTCTGGGCTGTCAACAAATTCCGCGGATACATAGAGGGAAGCAAAGTGATGATAGAAACGGATCACCAACCATTGAAGTGGTTGATGTCTTTAAAGTCACCATCCGGACGGCTCGCAAGATGGGCGTTAAGCCTTCAGCCCTATAATCTGCAAATAAAATATACACCGGGAAAAGTTAATGTCATCGCTGATACACTTTCGCGGCCCCCGCAAGATGCGCAAATCATCACACCAACTACGGAAGCTGCAGGTGTGGAAATTGACATGCCGCGACGTACTGCTGAAAATATCAGGGAAGAGCAGCTCAAGGATCCCGACCTGTCAAAAATTATCGCATGCTTCGAGCAAAGCTCTCCAGATGAGGACTACGCCAGATGGACATCCAAAGGATACGTAATGAGCAATGGGGTTCTGTACAGATACTCTCCTCAGACGGAAACCGAAGACGCTCAACTAGTAGTGCCCGCACATGAACGTGAAAGCATAATGCAAGCTTTCCATGATGCCCCAACGGCTGGTCACTATGGTGTCGAGCGAACCATCCAACGTCTCACAGACAGCTATTATTGGACGGGGATGCGTAACTATATAAGCCAATATGTAAGGAATTGTAACGAGTGCCAGCGTTACAAACCAACTAATTTAAAGCCATCAGGATTGCTGCAATCACACCCTCCAAATCAACGTTTCGAAGTTTTATCCATAGATCTGTTTGGTCCACTACCCAAAACTCCAAACGGAAACAAATGGGTACTAATTGTTGAAGACCTAGCCAGTAGATGGGTGGAACTTTTCCCCCTTAAGGACTCTACTGCTACAGCTTGCGGAATTACTCTGGTCTCAGAAGTCTTTCTTCGCTATGGCGTGCCCAGGCGATTTATCAGCGACAATGGTACGCAATTCGTTAGCGCTATCATGCAGCACATCGTCCACTGTTTCAACATTAAACAACATTTTACTCCAGTCTACCATCCAGAAGGGAACCCCGTAGAACGAAAAAATCGTGACTTAAAAGCAAGGCTAAGCATACTGGTTGGAAACGATCACGACACTTGGGATGAAAAACTGCCATCAGCTAGGTTCGCTATGAACACGGCAAGATGTCAAGGAACTGGTTACTCAGCAGCTTACCTTACTTTCGGTAGAGAACTTAGGACGACCCAAGAAGTCTTTGACAATATCTCACACGTGGCGATATCTGGAAACTTCATAGAAGAGGTGACTCCCTATCTTCAACGCCTCGCAGCAAGTCTGAAGGACGCTCACGAGACAACAGACAAAGAACAGGACAGACGGAAGGCGTACGCTGATGCAAAACGGCGCCCTGGACCAATATTCCACCCAGGAGACCTCGTATGGGTTACGGTCCAAGGCAGAAGTCAAGCAGCACGCGGCATAACAGCTAAATTCTTTCCAAAAAGGGACGGACCTTACGTGGTCTTGGATAAAAAAGGACCAACCAGTTATGAGATCGCCTCCAGGGAAGACCCTAAAAACATCCTTGGGACTCACCATGTATCTACGCTGACCCGATACCTAGAAGGCCCGGCAATCCGCACAACACCAGTTGGCCCTATGCGCAAAAGGGGACGTCCGAAGAAGAAGTAAGTGTCCCTACATCAACAATACCCTGTCTCCTCATCGAGACGAATCTCAAAGACAGAAGGGGAGACTGTAACATCCATCATTCCGTCAGCCGAACTTTTTCAACAATTGAACACTTGCAACAATTCCCACACTTGGGCCATATTTGAAATCATATGAACATAGCAACCATTCCCACGGCCAGGGTCTAAAAAAGCAAGCGTTCGACCAGGATATTTCATTCTCTTCTAACAATTCGAGCAAGAAGCACTCTAGGGTCTTCTCTAGAATTTGAATAAGTTTTTATATATGTATATATGTAAATAAAGTTTAACAAGTTTTTTTGTAGTAGAGTGTTTGATTTACGCTTTCGCTACAATATTAAATATTTAATATTGTGTTTTAAATAACGAACCAAAAGCTTCGCTCGCAACAACTGGTGACAGAAGTGGGATAAATTCGCGAAATAAAGTGGTGGCAATTGACTTAAAAATTGAAAGTGTGATTAATTTTGTGAAATTGTGTTAAATTTTGAAAGTTCTGGAAAATAATTTATATTCAACTTTAAGTGAATTACTAAAGTAATGGGGCGAAAATTCGAGGAGCTTCGAACGCAGGATTTGAAAGTGGAGTTAGGGAACCGGTCTTTACAAACGACAGGTGCAAAGAAAGTTCTAGTCGAGCGACTCAGACAAGCTTTGATAGAGGAAGGAAAGAATCCTGAAACATTTGTTTTCGAAGAGAACTTGGAAGAAACCGAAGTTGAAGACGAGCCTGCGATGAAAATGGAACAGCTTTTGAGTACTTTAATGAGCAAAATGGAAGAAAAGAAATGGAATTCTCTCGAGCAACAAAAGAATGCTCTGGAATCCCGTTTAGATGAACAAAAGAAATCTATGGAAGCTCGTTGTGATGAACAGAAGAATTCCAATGAGGAACAAAAGAATGCTTTTGAGGAACAAAAGAATTCTCTCGAGGAGCAAAAGAATTCTCTCGAGGAGCAAAAAAGTTCTCTGGAATCCCGTTTAGATGAGCAAAAGAAATCTATGGAAACCCGTCTGGACGAGCAAAAGAATGCTTTTGAGGAACAAAAGAATTCTCTGCAGAATTGTCTAGAAACTTGTATGGAGGAACAGAAGAATTTTCTGAAAAGTTCATTAGACGAACAAAATGTTAAAATTGACGAAATCCAGCAGGAAGTGTTGGAAGTTCGACAACAAGTATCTGGAGTACAACAAAATGTCACGGAACAGCTTGATAACTTTAAAGCAGATCTGGAAAGAATAAAGTATCGTCAGCCTCCAAACGTAGCAGTGAACTATCCGGTGCAGGTGGAATGAAGCCTCCAATATTTGATGGACAAAATTCGTGGCATATCTTCAAGAGACAATTCGAGGCAGCTTCAGAGGTAAATGGATGGAATGATGAAGACAAAGCTATAGCTCTGGTGTTAGCACTTCGAGGTCCTGCGTCAGAACTCTTGCAAACTGTACCGATTGAAAATCAACGTAATTACTCTTCATTAATACAGGCGATAGAATTACGTTACGGAGATGAGCACATGCAGCAAGTATATCGCCTACAGTTACGCAACAAGATTCAAAAACATGGCGAATCACTACAACAACTGCAGGCAGATGTAGAAAGATTAGCTCATCTTTCATACTCCAGCGTGAATGCGGATTTTCTCAATGAAGTGGCGACGGAGGCATTTGTGAACGCTATTGCAGATCAAAACTTACAACATGCATTAAGGATAGCAGGAATGAAATCAACAGCAGAAGCACTAGCCTATGCATTAGTGTATGAATCCGCCAGACAAGCTTCACGGAGTGCAGTACGAATGAGAGAAATTTCGGTGAACGAATGTACTTGTAATAGAATGCAGCCATCACAGAACACTCCTTCACGTGGTATTCTGCAATGCTGGAATTGTAATAGACCGGGACACCTACAAAGGGACTGTAGAAAACGCCGACGAGTGGAATCTCTAGATGAAGAGAGGAGAGTGGAATTGCAAAGATATCGAGCTGGGCAGCAGACTTGCAATAGATTGCAGTTAACACTGAGCAACCCTTCACGTAGTGTTCTTCGATGCTGGGATTGTAATAAATTGGGACACCTTCAAAACGACTGCAGGAAGCGCCGTCGAAGGGAATCAACAGAAAAGAAAGGAAGAGAAGAATGTCCAAGTTGGCGAACTAGAGAGCAAGCTATTCTTAGAGCGACTTGACTCCAACCTTATGGCTTAGAGATGCAACATAGGAAAGGACTTATCCATGGAAATGCAGAAGCCTTTGTACAACGTCCATGCAAACTTGAATGCAAACATTGCGGCCGGGTGGAAGAAAAAGAAAGAACAGCAACTATACAGTTGGTAACTGTGGAATCATCAACAGGTTGGGACATCGAGAACTTGCGAACAGCGCAACGAGAAGATCCGGACATATCGCCTATTCTTGCTTAGAAAGCAGATATAGAAAAACCAGAATGGAAGGATATTTCAGGGATGAGTGAAAATCTGAAAAGCTACTGGGCTCAATGGAATTCTCTTCATGTTGAATGCGGTATTTTAAAACGCAAATGGGAGGCACCTAACGGTAAATCATTCCGAATGCAAATAGTCTTGCCGGCATCAAAGGTCAACGATGTTCTAGATAAAATGCATCGTGGAACATCTGGAGAGCATTTGGGAGTGAATAAAACAATTTCTAAAATACGAGAAAAGTTTTATTGGCTACATATGCGGGAGGATGTGGAGAAGTGGTGTCGCAGATGCACTGTGTGTGCTTCTTCCAAAGGGCCGCCACATAGCAGCAGAAAGGAAATGTATAAGTATAATGTCAGAGCCCCATTAGAAAGGAGAGCTGATGTACAAGAAGCCACGAGGACAAAATTAGCAGTAAATGCCAATCGGATGAGGACCCGCTATGACTTACGTGCGAATTCAGCAGGATTCAATGAAGGTGATCTTGTTTGGCTGTACAACCCGAACCGACGCAAGGGACGTTCTCCAAATTCACAACAACACTGGGAGGGACCGTATTCAGTAGTAACTAGAATAAATCACGTAATATACAGGATTCAACGTGGTACAAGAGGCAAACGAAAAATCGTTCATCTGGATCGTTTGTGTAAATATTGCAAGCATCAAGACCGTGGACTACCTGTTGTTCGGGACGAACAAATTTAAGAAGGGGGCAGTGTTACGTGCAATAGAAAGAGACAACTGGTGACATCTACTGGCAATGGAGAGTAAACAACTTCAGGTTCGGAGAATCGGTGATAGAACCTTCGGGAAGGTTCAGGAATAGAATGAATACAAAAGTCAAGAAGGTTCTGGAATAGAACACTCTAGAATAATCTGGAGAGTTTCTAGGGTATAAATATAACAGTTGTCACCGCCAAGAAGAGAGTCTTGTCTTAGACGTTGCAGTGTTAACAAGCGAAAGTAATAAACGTGCGAAAGTGTTGTAATTAGATTGCGATAATTGAGAGTACAGTATTAAGCGATAATTAAAGTGTAGTTGATTAATAGAAAGTATATGAATTTTGTGAATAATATAAGATTAGAGTGAAATAAAGAACTTGTATATTAAATATTTAATATTGTGTTTTAAATAACGAACCAAAAAGCCACGCTCGCAACAATATTTATACCCTAGAAACTCTCCAGATTAGTCTGGAGTGTTCTATTCGAGAATCCTCTTAACTATTCTATTCAATCTATTCTTGAACCTTCCCGAAGATTCTATCATCGATTCTCCGAACCTGAAGTTGTTTACTCTCCATTGCCAGTAGATGGCACCAGTTTGCTCTTTCTATTGCACGTAAAAATATCTTATATAACATAAAAAAAAAAGTACCTACATGAGCTCATTCGAAGTAGTGAAGTGGTTCCATGAAATATAGAATAAAATTACGTAAAGACAAAATAAAGACGCGTGCTGTGAGGTGGAAGCGATTAGCCATTATGTGAGTGCACCAATGCATGAACCCCCCTTTAAAGTGTGTGCGAATGAATGATTATATCGCGTTAATGTAAGGTAGTAGATATTAGAGCAGTGAGAAATTCATACCCAGCAAACATGGCGAAACGCAGAAGATTCATTTTCTAATTACCTGGACGATAAAATATCTCGTGGATGATAATCATATTATTCGTATTGTATTGTTACGTGCAATAGAAAGAGACAACTGATGACATCTACTGGCAATGGAGAAGTAAACGACTTTAGGTTCGGGGAATTGATTATGGTATCTACAGGAAGGTTCAGGAATAGAATGAATAGAATGAATAGAACAGTCAAGAAGCTTCTGGAAAATAGAACACTCGAGAATAATCAGAGTTTCTAGGGTATAAATATAACAGTTGTCATAGCCAGAAAAAAAGTCTTGTCTTAGACGTTGCAGTGTTAACAAGTGAAAGTAATAAACGTGCGAAAGTGTTGTAATTAGATTGCGATAATTGAAAGTACAGTATTAGCGATAATTGAAGTTGAGTTGATTAATTGAAAGTTTATGAATTTTGTATGATTAGAGTGAAATAAAGAACTTGTATAATAAGTATTTAATATTGTGTTTTAAATAACGAACCTAAAGGCCACGCTCGCAACAGTATTCTTAACTTCCAACGGAAGAAACTGTTACCCCGAAGGCAAAACACCTTGAAGAAACGAAGGCGTATCTTCCTCGTGATACATTAAAGTCGAAATAAATCCTTTGGAATTTGAAGTAGGGGAATAAAGAAGACATTTGTTTAAAGTAGGTATATATTTGTTTGATTAAATTTTTTTTAATATGGATTGGTGGAATTAAAATCACTAGAGAACTCACAAATTAATTTCTGTCATGGAGTCTAATGACGCGTTCTTCCAAATTATAAATTTGTGTATCATAGAGATGACAAATAAGCGAAATTATTGTCTTCTTGCTTCCACATTTAAAATCAGATAACAAAATTGTTTGCGATTTCATCTTCTTTTCGTCTACGCAAGGAAGAAATCATTTCACAGTATTTGCTTAGTTTCGTGTGGAAGATATTTTGGCAATATCATCCACATATCGCCCTGAAGATTTTTCATCCAAATGTTTGCTAGGTAAGCAGTGCTAGAAAAGTAGGTTTGTGTTGTAAGGCCTTGTATGCCTAGTGTGTGTCATCACACGTTTACAATAATTATGAATTATGTCATGTTTGTATGAATGCTTTCCAGTGAGTCTCATCCTAGTTGTTCAAGTAATTCTAGCCGTACTCACACTCTCCTTGTTACAGATGAGCTCCATCGTAAAGGTGAAGGCCCAATGTATACACGTTGCGTCCTGTTTTCCGTTTCTTTCGCGGCAGAGCGTGTAGTGTTTGATCAAGACCAGATGTACGCTTCGTGTACGTACTCTTAAGATTTATTTATAAAAATAAATAGTGATAGAAAAGCTTGAGTTATTAATTAAAAGTGAAATAATAGATATATCAGAGCTATTAGATGTTTCAGCTCTTGCATTTTCGGGTTACGAAGCGTATAAACAGTTAAAATTTAATCAAAAGAACTGTTAAAACATCTGCCGCGCGTTAAAAGTAGAAAATTGCACTACTTTCGTTTTGAATCCGGCAAGCGCGGCAGCCATTTGACCAGCACGAACTTAACGCGTATATTCTATAGAACTGTCAAAGCGACGCGACGCCGGCCACGTTCATTGGGCTTTCATTTCACCACAACCCCCGGAATAATACAAGCCGTAAAGTCGCCGATAACACGTAAAGCCCGTAAAGCCTAAAACTATCGCTTCTACAGAGAAATGAAGTTAAAACAAATTGCAGCCAAATCTAATGGTTGTAAAAAAAATAGCGAATAGAACAAATTTAGCTTGTATTTTGTTCAAAGGCTATAATTTTTTTATTTGAAAAATTCCTGTAGGCAATAGGATTGTGTCGCCTATTAACCGGGCCGCTGCGCTTTTTTCTACATTTACTTTATGGCTTGTATATTCCGGGGGTGACGGCTCCCTAGATGATATTATCAACATTAACTACCCATATCTAATTATTTAAAAAAATGTGTGAAACTACAGTAATGATTTTTCAATGTGAATTAATTTTTTGGTTTGTTTTCCCCACCATTAACGTATACATTATTGTGCCGACTAAAATTATTATGTTCGGTTTTATTAATAATTTATTGCGCAGCGCAAAAACACAAAACACTAGTTTTCAGTAACTAAATAAATCAACACTTTTAATAATACTGTTCAAACACATAACAAAGATGACAATGCAATTTATGCAACAATCAATAAATTGCATTCATCGGTCAATAAATCAATCACCTTGTTCACCCCCCACCAGAGGTAAGGGAACAAGAAAAAACATTTTGGTCCTTCGAGCAAAAACTGAACCGCGACTATTTCATCATTCAAAGAAGGGATAAACAGTACTTACTAAACGTCTAGGTGCCATACTACCACCGATATACTATCATCATCTGCATTTACGAGTCACCAGCCATAACATAATCTGAAGAGCAAATTCTGCGACAGTCATCAGCTCATAAAATATCAGTAAGCGCTGAAATTAATTTAAAAGTATAAACTTCTTGCAGAGAGAGAACCATCGTCATGGAAGAGTTAACCAGCAAACAAATTGAAGTCGGTGATCAATTGACCAAACTCTTGGAAAACCTCAGAAGAGAACGCATAGAGAGGAGAACAAAAGAGCTTATCATAAAAAAACAGCAGCAATACGAGGAACTTTGGGAAGAATTTCAAGCCCGCCATGAAGAGATTTCTGCACTTAATAAACCTGAGCACCAATACCATACGGAAGCTTACTACGATCAGGTAAAAGAAGCAACAACACTCATAAAAAGAAAGCTTGAAAGCTACGAAGCAGCTTTGGCAGATAAAGCAGACACCAACCCGAATGATGAATCACGCCACTCAAACAAACAATTTAAGCTTTCAATAATCACCAGTGAAAATGAAAATGAGGTCCGTCGTAAACGAGAAAGACTGCGCATTGCAGCTTTCACGGAGCAAGTACATCAAGTAAACAATGACAATGAACTCAATTCAACACGAATTGAGTTCTACATCCGCATACTCAGCGAGAATTGGAAAAGCATTCAACAACTGCATGAAGAAGTTCTGCTATACTGCGAAACAGACGATTATGAAGAAGAACAGATGGAGAGCCTAATAGAGCTTTTTCAGCAAGCAAAACATAATTACAACAAGGCCATGATATCTCTTCAAGAGAAACAAACGTCTCTTCAAGGCACACCATCAGAAAATGATATCAGATTGCCAAGATTTACAATTCCAACGTTTGATGGAAAATATGAGGCATGGCGAAGCTTTCACGATATTTTTGTGAAACTCATACATGATAACAAAAAGCTATCAAACATAGAGAAAATACAATACTTGAAAACGCATTTAAAAGGTGAAGCTTCAAAGCTATTGTGCCACCTGGAAATATCTGATTCCAACTACACAAGTGCCTGGGACATATTAAAAGAACTCACAACACTTCTAGCACAGATAGAAGCATGTTTAAATTCAAGGCCGATATGCCCACTTACACAAGATCCAGAAGACTACAATGTACTAACTCCAGGGCATTTTCTCATTGGAACGTCTCTTTTAGCTCTACCAGAGAAAAACAGACTGGATGAAAATCCAAACATTTTAACACGTTGGCAGCTATTAGAAAAAAAACATCAAGAATTTTGGACGAAATGGAAAAGCGAATATCTTACTCGACTACAACAACGTCCCAACTGGACAAAAATTGAAAGAAATATTCTTCCCGGAGAACTTGTTTTATTAAAGGAAGATAATTTACCACCAACCCAATGGTCACTTGGACGTATTGTACAAACACACCCAGGAAAAGATGGTTATACTAGAGTAGTTACAGTGAAAACGGCTAAAAATATGCTGAAACGACCGATAACAAAGATAAGTTCACTACCAATAATAGATAATGAAACAAGGGCTTCTGAGGAAATAAGCAAAACAGAAGAAGCAAAAATTATTTCGGCAAACCTAGCAACAGTTAAGACAAAAATCTTACTCAACAATGTGTCTCAAAATATTGAAAAGAAGCAACACATAAATAATCCAACGATACCAACTAAAACTAAATCGAAAATTCAAGACAATATCCAACGAATACAAAGGTCACAAGATTCTAGAATAAATAACACCGCTCCAGATGAATTAATACAAAAATTTCGACGGATACGTGATGAAAGAATAAAACCCAAACGAAAAATACACCCAAAGGCAATACACATTGAGATTGTCAGTGATCTAACCACTGAAGCATTTTTAGCGGCATTCAAGAGATTTACTGCTAGACGTGGCCTCTGCAAACATCTTTATAACGATTGTGGAACTAATTTTGTTGGAGCACGAAAACTACTTAAAGAAGAATTCAGAAAAGCGATAACCGATAACACGCCTGAGGTAGTGAATCTACTAGCCTATGACGGGACACAATGGCATTTCAACCCACCAGGAGCACCTCACATGGGCGGACTTTGGGAAGCTGGTGTAAAATCAATCAAACACCACCTTAAAAGAATTATTGGAGAAACGACCTTAACCTTTGAAGAATTAACGACATTACTATACCAAATAGAAGCATGTCTCAACTCTCGACCCATTTGTCCGCTCAGTGATGACCCAAATGATCTCGCTGCGTTAACACCAGGTCATTTTTTGATGGGCAGAGCACCGCTAAGCACACCCATTTGTGCTGAAAAGGAAACAAATATTAACAGTTTAACTAGATGGAAACTTGTAAGCAAACTTCAAAGAGACTTCTGGAAAATATGGTCAACAGAATATTTGTCACGCCTACAACAGAGACCCAAGTGGCGCACAAAACAAGATAACATAGAGCCTGGACAACTTGTTTTAATCAAGGACGAAAACCTACCACCAACAAGGTGGCTCCTTGCACGTATAACTGAGACACATCCCGGCAAGGATGGACTCACGCGAGTAGCGAGTCTTCGATGCAAGGGAAATATCATTTTGAAAAGACCAATAACAAAATTATGCAAATTACCCATAGAAAATGAGCAAGAATGTATTCAACCTCCAGCAGCAATCAAACCATACACGAATATTACAACAGTTTTAGTACAGAGGCTTCCAACACAGGAAACCACACCAAAAAATAACAGGAAGCATAAGTTAACAGACAACGAAGCCAACAACGTAAAAGCCAAAATTGAGAAACGATCTGAGAAACCGGTAAGGGAAACTTGCCCAAACGCGCCGTCAAAATTCAAGACACAATTAAATCAATTCCGACACGAACACATGTAACGGAAACGTAAAGGTATTCGCATATTCCCTGTAACAGGATACAAAACACTAGTACCTATAGAAAAACAGTTACAGGCAGTCAAGGCTTACAAATTGCCTAAGTTAGCTAAGATGTACTACTCCGAGAAGTATAGAAGTTCCATCAATCACGGAGGACATGGAGGAGGGTGGACAACAATACACCCAACCATTCTTTGTCTCCTACTTATTTTGTTTGCAAAGATAGGGAGTTGCTCCTATAACATAACACAACCAAAGGCAGGGTTGTACATCGAGCATATCGGTGAAGCAAATCTGAAAAGAGGAACGCTTAGAGTCGAGCTGAGCTATCCACTGAATATAAAATCAGACGAACATAAAATTGACAAGACATTATCACAAATGGAAGATGTATGTAACAGATCCCGGCACCTGTCCAGTGACATCCATTGTGATCTACTACTACAGCAGGACCTAGTGTCAGCCTCAACTATATTCAAATCAATTGGCCACCACACGGCCTCGGCAGTCAGTGCAATCGTAATTACCATCCTACTAATCACACTTGCATATAAGTTAAGGCGACAAGTACAGACCTGCTGCCCGCTAACGCGCAGGAAGGTTGAATGCATCCCCGACATTAAACTTAGCCAAAGGACTCCGCAACCCGCTAAGCGAACCAGCCTAATTCAACATGCAGATTCAAAATCATCAACAAACCCGAGATTCACCTTAAAACTACCTCCACACGACCATATTGCGACTGCAGTCACCAAGGGGGAGAATGTTCAAACACATAACAAAGATGACAATGCAATTTATGCAACAATCAATAAATTGCATTCATCGGTCAATAAATCAATCACCTTGTTCACCCCCCACCAGAGGTAAGGGAACAAGAAAAAACAAATACAAAGAATGATTCTGACAGATTTTCAATAGAATAATTATTTTTATAAATTGTCTTTAAAACAATATTTTGAAAGAAAACAAGGAAATAGGCACGCACGTATACAAAAATATTCTTTGTTTATTTGAATTTTATATTAAGGTTGGGCTTGGGGCTGCCCCAGTTTGTTCTGCCTTGGGATGATCGCATTTTAATCTAGATAGACGTTAGCGCCGGCAGCGGCACTGTCAACATTTTAGGTTAATGCATGTCATAATGGCACAAAAATGTGTCTGACGTAATCATTATTTTTATTCGATTAATAACTGTTATACAAACAGGGCTAATTTGCTTATATAGAGATTCAATTTTATGCCTTAGTGGCATCTACGCATAAAAATAAGTCGGAACTTTCTATAGAAATTTAAAAATTCTAGAAAAGCGTGCAACTCGGGTAAATTGTTGATTGCATTCAATGTAGAGCCAACTTTGTTTTTATACCCTAGATGGAGTCTATAACTCGGGAACGCGTATACTTATGGCCGGTTTCCCAATCCAGGCTTAAGCCAGAGCATAGCTAAGCCATGGGTGTGGCTTAAGTTCAGAACTTAATCCTACTCTGTTTCATAGTACTCAGTAAGCTGAGGCTTAGTTAAGCCACATATGAAAGTTTTTAAATTGTCAGCACTGCGGTAATATGAATTTTTTTAAAGGAAAATTGCCATTGTGGATTAAAAACTAAGCGAAAAGAAGAAAAACTTTTTTTTCCAGTTTGTTGTGGTTTTTGTCTGGAAGGAGATCAAATCCAAAATCATTGTTGCAGAATGTTTCGACAACGTAAACCATGAAAGCCGAATTTTTCTACAGTCGGAACCGAGAATAAAAATTAATGTCTGTTGTGGATGTATTGTTGAGAGTGAATGGTCAGGACGTGAAGTCCTGAAGGGACCTTTACGTCACTTATCTGCATTTCCATGAAGGCGCAGATGACATGCCTTCTTGGCCAAACCCATCCTCCCATTGACTTTGGGTGGCACAATCGTCCAAAGTCCCTTAGTTGACCTGTGAAGAGAGCTAAGAGCGGACTAGGCGAACCTAGACGACCATAATCTCATGAGAGGGGGCTCCGGGATGTGAAAGGAGGAAATGCAAAAATTATGAAGCCATTACGTTATAACTTTCTTATTTTAACGAACTTGAACCTCGGGCCTTTTATTACACTAGGGACAGCGCGTACCTCAGCTAAGATACAGAGCCCGACATAATCCTTACGTTGTATCATCTATGTAGATATTATTTGCACGTAGGAACTGTAAATACCTCATGTTATGTCTACAATTCATATATAGGAACTAGGTGTCCTTGGTATAATATAGGTAACATTCCAACATTTTAAATTCTATAACATATGTGTACAGATAGGTATACTCTAGCTAAAATTCAAATTTAGAAATTATAAATTGATGTATGCTATAGCTAAAGTTCTAATATAGGAAATTGTGTATACATATATGTATTATAGCTAAAATTCAGCCACGCAAATCATATATATATATACTCTGGCAAAATTCAAAATTATAAATTGATGTATGCTATAGCTAGGAGACAATATATGAAAAAAACAAATGAATGAAAATATGTTACGGAAGTCGTCTGCCAATAACTTTATCAACAAAAAGAGTAAACGTACTTACCACTGCATCTCCGAAGCTTCGTGTGACGCTGACGAGTACCTGGCATATTCGGTAATAAAATTTGAATTCAATCAGACAAAAATACTGCAAACGACGTTCGAAACTGACACACCAGTAAAAAGTTAATATAATGATACACTACAAACTACTAATATCTGATGATATAATAGGAGAAATATTACGGTTAAGCCTGAACGATGATATAATCATACTATTAAATTAGGGGACGGCTACTAGTCGAACTTTTATACGAATTGCTTGTTTTGATATGTGTTGAACTTCATCCTTCATCCGAGTCTGATTTACGACTAGATTGTCGCTATTAAATCCAAATAGATTCTTGTGGCATAGTACAATGACCCTGGCTAGGATCTATATCTACCGTTGATAACCTCTTGGTGTACTGTGGTTTATTCCAACGAATTATGCGTTTAGTGCATGGAAATGATGATATATCGTAATGGGGTTATTTTTTGTATTTCGAGTTTACTGCAATACGTTGTAAGTTCTCGTTTACTGCTTTCCAGCATGACAATTATATTCCCGTCGATGAAGAATTTTGAGCTTTCAATTAAATATGCGCAACGTGGACGTTACTTTCCCACCGGCAATCACGTTTTCAATCAGCACAAGGGGCGGGAATGTTCCCGGTTAAACGGTTTCAGGACCTTGAATCTCGCTATATTAGAAATATTTTTATTTACAGCACCTGGTTTCGAATTATCCAACGAGGCGACAAATTCCCATGTGGGGATCTCGTCATTGCGGCAGAACTCCTCTTTATCTCTCGCCACTGACATTCAGATCGGTGCACTTTTCCAGAATAATAACTTTTTTTTTTCTTTTTATTCGGAAGAAAGGATAAATTTCAGCAGTTCCACTCTTTAGGATTTTTTCTTTTTTTTTAAAACTTTCTTGAAAATTGACAAAAACTGTTTTCTCGAAAAATCGGAATATTCACTCCGTCATGCCGGAAGAAAAAAACTCTTCTTCTTCTTTCGTCAAAACTAAAAAGTAAGTGGAAACGCTCTTCTCGTCGATTCGAGTGTGTTCGAGTAGTCAAGTCACGCCATCCATATAGGACGTAACTTGCGGGACCACAGATTAGATATATACAGATATCCAGCTTAGAGCAATCAACTGAAAAATTTCTGACTTCAAATCTGGAATTACCCCTGCATGTTACCACTAATATCCCTCGGATTATTTAGAGGGTATTTCATTGATATTCCATCGCCGGGAAAAAGAGATAGTCATATAATTCTCAAATGATTTTGACAACTGCAAACGTCTGTCATTAACAAAGTAAAGCACATTTATTCAAATTACAATTAAAATGGATAAAGCTAAGCTTCAAATCTACAAATATAGCAAATAAATCTGAAAAAGTTACCCATTATTTTGATGAAGATATTGACGAGTTTGATGTCAAAAGAATTCATTTTAAAAAGTCGTAAAAAAATGCATTATCTACAGATGTTGAAGTTTGATTGAAAGAAAAGCCAGAATTGTAAAACAGACATTCAAAAGCTGATGCTTCTGGAATTAAAAACGGACTATTTTAAGGAGAAATTAAGAAGAGAAGAAGTATGTTTAGAGTATGCCACTGAAGAAGCTGCACGAACGGAATTATTGTCAATAGAGGATATATATATAATCTGCGGTAGAGTGCTGCTGCCAAGGTATATAGAAGACAAGGTATTCCCGACTCGAACCACGTTCCGCCATTTTTGTTAAAACTCTTTTTCCCTTTTCTTCATTCACTGAAGTACGTCACAGGGCATCAGCTGTAATGTGTCAAAATTCTTTGCGCTTGTACTGCCACTGTCAGATTTCCTTTTTCTTTTTTATTCATTCACTGAAGTACGTCACAGACTATCAGCTGTTTGATCAGCTGTGATATGTCAAAATTTTAATGGGCATACCTTGTTTCTTCTATATACCTTGGCTGCTGCTAGCTGTCATGTAGCATATTGCTATATTCAATATGCTACGACCATAACATGTCATCTCATTTCTCGAAATGTTGCGGGCGCCTTCTTATAATTTTTTCACGGCTCACACCTTGCGATATTATATTATACATTTCTTGGTCGCTTATAACCTCTGCATCAGATAAATAACTCATTTTTGTCCTAAACTGTTTGCACAGACAAGAAATACCCAAGTATCGACGGTAGTGCCAAGAAAGTGATGTATGGAAGAGCTTATCGCAAAAACTACAATAACTCACTGATATCGGCTAAATATATCATGGGTACAAACCAAAAATGTTTTTCAATATAGGCAAAAATTCATATCTTTCTTAGAATTGAAATCGACCATATTTTTTCAGAATTCGTGTGGTGTCTTGAGGGGGGGGGGTTAATACATTAATGTTTTCAATTACAATTTTATAGCAGAAGTGCAACACAAGTTTTGCACTCACTTCCCCTATTTTGCACCGGATATTTTGTTACAAATGCATATTCAAGTTGAATTGTCATCAAAGTGTACTGTCGCGATTATTTGTGAAATTTTGGAGTTAAATGAATTAAAAAACTTTGGGTAATTGGCATAAAGTTAAGAAGAACTTTGTTTCTATATATCAATAAAGAGCATTTATTACGTTTGACAGCTCCGTGTACATATATAATACGTGTGTCCACAATTACAAGGAATATGACAGAATTATGTTCGAGGGACTTCAGTGCTCCCAGTGCTCCGCTGCCTGAAAAAGTGCAACACTCAAATAGTCCCATCGAAATCGACATTAGTTTCATAGTTCGAAATTTGAATCCCGTCCCGATATTTATTTTCATATTTCACGGCAAGGAAGCCGAAGCCGCTGAAAGTTCTTGCAATTATTCGTTTTTTTACTTTAAGCACATATGCACTGTCGTTCTTTGCATTCCACGACCTGGGGGCCTATTCTTGAATTACGAATGATTTTAACGTATGCGATAAATAACGAATGGTTCAACCCCATTCGTTATATAACGAATGGTTTGCGTACGAATATAACGAATGCGGATTTCAAGAATACCACTTAAACATTCATTTCGAATGTTTTTGACAAATTAACGTATACGTTATCTGTCTTCGTTATTCAAGAATAGGGCCCCTGAATTTATTGGAGTAAGTTGAACTTTCACTGAGCACTCGCATCTTATGTCGATTTCGATGGGACTTTGGTGCAACACCAGTATTGCACTTTTTCCAGCAGTGCAACACTCAAAATGTTCGATGGGACAATTTTTATATCAGAAGTGCAACACAAGTTTTGCACTCACTTCCCCTACTTTGCACCGGATATTTTCTCGGTGTTACAAATACATATTGAGGTTGAATTGTCAACTGCTCTTTCAAAGTGTACTGTCGCGATTATTTGTGAAATTTTGAAGTTAAATGAATTAAATTTTTTTATTTGGTTAATTGGTTTTAAGTTAAGAAAAAATTTGTTTCTATATATCAATAAACAACATTTATTACGTTTGACAGTTCCGTGTATATAATACGAGTGTCAACAAATACAAGGAATATGACAGAAATATGTTCGATGGACTTCAGTTCTTCCAGTTCTCCGCTGCCAGAAAAAGTGCAAAACTGAAATGGTCCCATCGAAATCGACGTTATAGTCGATCTACATTAACTTCCTACTAATCTTCCTACTGGTATGCCGTACAATTTCACTACTCGCAACTTTAATGCCATTTCAGTGAAATTTTTACCTCAATAAATACTTTATCATATTTAAAACATTTCTGATGTGCGAAACAATATCTTTCGAGTCCAGGTTTTGTTAAAATTTGCAACTTTTTTAAATACGGAAACCAAAAAATGCAAAATCTAATTTGGTTGTGCCGATTAGTGATAGCCGCTTTGGCTTATTTGCCTAGATGCGCGTTAAATAAATAAAATTCGTTACAGTTTGTAATTTGGTATGCTTATCCAACTACTTAGGACAGCTTGCATGCAAATACTTCTTGCACGTGTAGTAGCCGCTACTGCCATGCAGTAAACTTTCAGCGAACTTGCACGATGAAAAACCATGGCAGTTGAGGTGATTTGACATTATACAGTTTTCGAGATGGCGGAAAAGAAATGCTTGAGAGGATTTGATAAATTTATTCTGGGAAAATGAGATTTTCTGGGATCATTTGCATTAATCATTTACTAACACCTTCCTCTTAACCTTTTCTTTATTGCTATAATTTTCCAATATACGAATTACTTTACGCCTCAATGCCATTTTTTAAATGAACTTGCATGCAAGATACATCAACTGAACAGCCTTCTGCTGTCAAGTTAAGCGTTATAACCCGGGGGTTACACCTGCAAGTACAGCTTGCATCCAACTTGCACATGTAATCCAACTGCCATGCCACTTTCAGCGAACTTGCATGATGAAAATTCATGGCAGCTGGGAGATAGTAATTTGACATTTATTCAGTTTTCAAAATGGCGGAAACGAAATGCTTGAGAGAAATTCATAAATTTATACCGGGAAAATTAATTTTCTGGGATCATTTGCAATACATCATTTACCAACACCTTCATCTTCCTTTTTTCTTGGGTTTTTATCATCGTGCCATAATTTTCCAATATACGCAAGAGTTTACGTCTCAATGCCATTTTTTAAATGAACTTGCATGCTGATAAGACATCAACCGAACCGCCTTCCGCTGTGAAGTTAAAAATCGTGTTGGAAGGGAGGCTTGCATGCAAGCTGTACTTGCAGGTGTAACTCCCGGGTTAAGGAGGCTTGCATGCAAGCTGTACTATCTCGCGTAATCTCCGGGTTAGGAACTGCGCGGAGCAACATTATTGTGCTGTCAGGTCTTAGCACAACAAGGGGAGGAAATTCTTTCCTTCCGTAAAAACATCTCGTGTGGGAAGGACGTCTCTTCCTATTAGGTTTTTTGCCTGGACTGTACCAAGTTTTATGTCGATTACGATGGACCATTCCAGTGTTGCACTTTTTCTGGCAGCGGAGCACTGGTCCATAGAAATCCAACATAATTCTGTCATATTCCTTGCATTTGTGGGTGGACACCACTGACATGTATAATATGGACTGACTACGTTAATGGAAATGCACTGCAAAAAGTGGGCTCACTTTTATATTGCTGACTCTTTCGGTCTAAGCACCAAGTGCCAACTGAGGAGAACTGTAAACAACAAATAAATAAATGGGTCCGTCGAAATAAATGTTTTTATATTAATTATTTAGGGTTATTACTGTTAAAATTGTTTTACCAAAGACAATATATTCATAAGATATGAAGCAGAAGTTGGAAACGTTTTATTATAATCACTTTTCGAGTTGCGCGCTTATTTTTTCAACTTCCCGTCAATGATTTTTTCAATGTTGGCACCGGCGTAAGAACTTTTATTGACATAATCAATTGAGCCCACATGAAAAAGAAAGTTAAGCTGTCCATATTATATATGTCAGTGGTGGACACTCATATTTATATAAACGGAATTGTCAAACGTAATAAATATGTTTTTAATTGATATATAGAAAGACATTTCTTCTTAAACTGTATGCAAATAATTCAAATAAAATCTTTTAATTCATTTAACTTGAAAATTTCGCAAATAATCGCGACAGTACACTTTGACAGAGCAGATAACTATTCAACTTGAATATGCAATTGTAAAATCGGGAAAATATTCAGTGCTAAGTGGGTGAAGTCAGTATTGTACTTTTGCTATAAAAGTTGTTCCATCGAGCATTTTTAGTGCGTGCTGGAAAAAGTTCAACACTGGTGTTACACTGAAGTCCTATCGAGATGAGCATTAGTTTAGTACATTTTCTATTAAAATCTAACTGAAATGACAATAACAACAGTGTTGTGTGAAAAAAGTAGAGGAGGGGTTTGTCAATTGTCATTGGAATTATAAGACATTACCTTTATTTTTATACCGTAAAATTATTTTGGTAAGACCTTTCGCTATTTCATACTACTCAATGTTATTCAGTTCACAATATTTTTATAGAGTACCAATAATCATGCACAGAAAATCACTTGACAGCTTTGATAGTCGGAAGAAAACAAATAATCTAGAAAAACGGCGGCGAACCATGATTCCTACTATAATTCATCCACAATCTAAATATGATCCAACGGATGTGGTTATTATTGATGATGCAGATGATGTGGCGCCGCCTATAAAAATTCCTCGACTGCAAAATTCTCAGTCGGAAAAAATAACAACAGTATCACCTGATTGCAGCATAATAGAAGAACCAGCAAGTACTGAGAAGACGATTCAAATGAGCGGCAACGTAAGGGCACCAGAAAATTCTGGAAAACTTGGAAATAGACGTAAAACTTGTCATCAATCATTGAAAGTAGACGATGATATAAGCTTTGTAACCTGCATTTTGCCTGATGCTGAATTCGATAAAACAACAAGTTTATCAAAAGTTATTAAAAAGGAACATGACTCAGGAATGAAGTGGACCGAAAAACTTGAAAGTAAAAATCCTAATGCGCAACTTATGAAAAAGGTAGCGTTCTTGAGAGTCTGTGTTAACTACATGATGTTGAGCCTGAAAAAGAAGCGATTTGAATTTAAAGCAACTACATCTCTACCGTTATTGCTGTCCATGTACCATAAACAAATCAAATGAAGATTTTAAGTCTATAATATTCCAGTGATTGGCATGTATGGGCTTGTATGCACGAAAAATTCTATCTAAGAATACCGATAAACTTTTTGTCCAAATATATTTTCTAACAATTTTCCTAGTATAGGTGAAAATGAAGCTCATCTATGTATGTAGTTTAAATTAAGGATTAAAACATTAAAATTTAAGTTAAAAGCAATGAGGTACTTTTCGGTCTACCGTTATTTACTGGCTACATTTTTATTTACATATATCTTTTTTAAGCAATTAAATAGATTTTGTTATCTGTGGACTGTAAACTTAAAAATTATCACCTTGATGCAGATTTTTGCTTGGGGTCAGCTATACAAACACATTTCTATAGCTTCGTCCTCGAATCAAGCCTGAGCAAGGACGGTAGCAGCAAAGCGAGTTTTCTTTAATGGAAACAAGGCACATTAGATTCGGATTGAGCCTGTTTAGCAGTTAGAATAGAATAGAATAGAAAAGTTATTTATTTCCAACCCCGGCCGCTTGGCCACGTCCTCATACGTTGGGTATTACGATGTTACAGAGATTTACATTTAACGAGTCTTAATTAGAATGAATACAAAATAAATGTTAAGATTAAACGATAGCATATAGACAAAGAAATTAGAAGATACAATAAATATAGATACTGCCGAACTAGGCTGGAATAATTATGTTGAATAAAATATATGAGATACATGTAAAATAACAAGGTTCCCTAAACAATTACAATGCGAAGATGCCCTGATACATTGAGCGTAATTAATCCAAAAACATGCAAAAGTTAATATAAGGTATGTTATACCAGCAATAACTAATGAACAAGCGCGCTACAACAAAAGATAACTGGATGACTTGCAACTGGAGAAAAGAACAACCCAACGGTAAACATGTAGAGCTAAGACCTCAACTTTGCTTAACGTGTCTGTTAAAATAAAACAAAATAAAAAGTAATGGAAGGCAAATTGGGCGGGTTGAATGGCTCGGATAGTCTCCAAAATACCGAGATTTGCTTCGAATGGCCCCAATGATTTTTATGTTTACATCAGTCAACTTGCTGCCTCACACTCAGTGAAACAATTAACACGCTCACTGCAATGCTTAAAACGAGTAATCACGTGACTCAATTGTAGCTAATAAAAAGATGCTACCTTCGAATGGAACACAATGTGGCGCTGTAGCTTGTCGCTTGCACTGGCGAGCGCCATGTAGCTAACATTGGTTACAAGGTTTAGCTTGTAGCCAGTGGCACGGCCATCATTAATGTTTATTTTAATTTGTAGAATATGGAAATATTATTTAATATGGAGGAATTGGAAGAAATAGCCTTTTAGCGTGTGTAGTGTAATTGCGTATTTTAACTTTTTCAAAGGTAAAAAAAATCGCAGAAAGTAGTCTGTTAGACCTCTATATCAACAGAGGAAGAGTTCATGATTTTCGTAATAAAAATTAAAATATATAAATCACTCATTTTATTGGGTAAATCGTAACCTCCGCAAGATACAAGCCATGAACAAAGCCGAAAAAAGAGAGAGCAGTGGGCCGGTCGGCAGGCGACGTCCACAGTATTCTTGCTTTGTCTTTCTGCAGGAGTTTTTCATATAAAAGTTGCTTGTATTTTGTTCAAACGCTATAATTTCCGTAAATTTGTTTTACATACTATTTTTCTTAAAAACTATTAGAAAGAAAACATATTTGGCTGCAATTTGTTTTAACTTAATTTTGCTGTGGGAGTAACAGTTTTGGGCTTTAGGACCTGTTTAAGATGAAATTTTAGTTTTTCCTCCATGACGAGTATACAAAAAGCAGTGACAGTGAGCTCTTACTGCATGCTGTACCCGGCACGTTAAGGCCTTTTAATGTGTCGGTGCCTTCAGCGACTTCATGGCTTGTATTATATTCCGTGGGTTACGGGTAAATACTAAATTGTCAGATTTGGCGCGCGCGTGTGTGTGTGTGTCATTTTCTATATTACTACTTTTCTTTGTACAATTTTTCTTCGTCAAGAATTGCAAGTATAAAAAATTTGTTATTTAATAGGTTCCAGCCAGTAAAACTAAAGAACGTATATTCGAAGCTTTTACCCCTGATCTGTGAAGTCTGAATGAATGACGACTCAATGCCAGCAAATCGTGATGTTATGTTACTTTATAGAAATGACATCGACGTAAATGATTTACCTTAAAAAAAACAGCCCTTTGCCGTACAGTCTCGGAAGTCTCCGAACAAATGTTGAATGTTGCATGACCTGCTGCAATTTTATTAAGTCTCTTATCAGCAATGGTATGGCTATATTCGACCATTGTTATGGTACTAGAGAAAGAAGAGTGAGGAATGGAGGACGTGAAGTCCTGTCGGCCAACAGAAGCTGGCAGTTCATATGGACAGCATGCTTGCACCTTAGACTAAATGCGGAGAGTGCGGGGTGGGTTCACTAACAAAAAAAAAAAACCGGTGAAAATGTGGCAGAGACGGTTCGTAAAACTCGAACATTTTTGGGTCGTCGTGAAGCACCTTGTCGGTCCGCAATACAGAAATTGGTAGAAAAATTCGAGCTGTCGGGACAAGTTAGTGATGTGAAGAATAAAACCCGTGCACGTCGCTGAAGAACAGCCGAGAATATTGCTGCTGTAGCCGAAAGTATTGAAGAAAACCCAGGTTTGTCCATTCCTCGTCGTTCTTTGGAATTAGGCATTCCAGAAACGTCATTGCATCGTATTTTGCATAAAGATTTGGGTCTTAAGGCTTATAAAGTTCAGTTAACACAAGAACTCAAGCCGGTCGATCATCAACAACGTCGAGTCTTTGCTGATTGGGTCCTTGAAATGCATGAAATGATCCGGAATTCCATTGAAAACTCATCTTGAGTGATGAGGCCCATTTCCAACACCATGACTTCGTCAACAAGCAAAATTGTCGCATCTGGGGCTCGGAAAACCCAAGTGTTATTGTTGAAAAGCCTCTCTATCCTCAACGTGTAACTGTTTGGTGCGGTTTATGGTCCCGCGGAGTCATTGGACCTTTCTTTTTCGAAAATGAGGCTGGAGCAACAGTTACGGTGAATGGATTGCGCTGTCGACAGATGATTAATGATTTTTAATGGCCGGAATTGGATGGTATTGATCTGGACAACGTTTACTTTCAACAAGACGGCGCTACGTGCCATAAAAGCAACGAAACCATTGATATTTTACGGGAAAAGTTCCCGGACCGTGTTATCTCTCGAAGAGGTGATCACAATTGGCCGCCGAGATCTTGTGACTTAACACCTTGCGACTTCTTCCTTTGGGGCCACGTGAAAGAGAAGGTCTACGCCAACAGCCCAGCGTCGATTCAAGACCTCAAAGATGGAATTCGTGAGGCTATCGAGGACATAGGGCAGCCACTTTGCGATTTGGTTATAGAAAATTTCATGAAAAGGATATGGTCCTGTAAGCGTGGTCGGTGGTGGTCATTTGGCTGATGTTATTTTCCATTATTAACGGCATACCTTCCTCTTTATAATGAAATAAAGATCGGATCATTTATCTCAAAAAATGGCATTTTCTTTGAATATCAAAATAACACCTCTTATTGGAAAACCTTGTTAAGGTCGAGCAAAAAACGCCGTAAAAATCACGATTCTTTTATGGGGGCTCCCTTTAATTTTCAATTTAATTTAATTTTATTATTTTTTTATTTTCATTATTTGTTGTTGTATTGGTGTAGCAGCTATAGTATTTCTCATTATTTAGAAATTTCGTGTGTCTATCTATTACGGTTCAAGAGATACAGCGATTGCTAAGGTCGAGCAAAAACGCTGAAAAAATCGAGATTCTTGGGCTCCCTTTAAGTTTTAATTTAATTTAATTTTTTTTTTTATTTGTTATTATAGCAGAAATAGAAGTACACACTCAATAAAAATTTCAACTCACTACCTATTACGGTTCATAAGATACAGCCCGCTGACAGACAGACAGAAGCTTAGTACGGGTACGGAACCCAAAAAAGGAGCAAGGCGATAGCACGACTACATCCTTCAAAAATAAGCGATGATCAGGGCGAAAATGTTACGACCTTTTCCTGAAATGCAATTCAGAGCTAGCTCATCCAATTCCCGAAGGCCTAACCGAAGTCAGAGATACTGTTTCTGAAGAGGTTATTCGAAAATGGTTTGCTGAGCTGCAAAAGGAGACGAATGCAAGAGACATATTTAAAGAAACAGTAGTTTTCCCTTACATACGACCACTTAGGGATCTAGTCAATAGCCATGCCCGAAGCCGGGTTATTAGTTCGTTCTGAGTCAGGATGCATGAGAATATTCGCGAATGGGGTTAATGGTTACATGGTTAATTACTGAACAAATTCAAAAACATGTGAACTTTTTTGCTGAGGGCCGCAAGTTCCACTTAAAATTGGAGCTATGCGAGTCTTTCAGGCAAAGGGGATAATTTTATACGCACTTCCCCCTAACACAATACATATGCTACAACGAGCAGGTGCTAATGTTTTCAATTAATGCTTCATCAAAATGAAAATGATGATCTTGATTTAAAGAGGTGAGTTAGCTTAGGATCTGAGGGGTATGGAATTCGACGTGATCACTTTGCACAACCGAGAATATTGTCAAGATCGTTATTCAATGATCTAATCATTCAATCTCGTACAACACATGTGACATTCCCTCGAAGTCCGCAAGAGTGTCAAAGAATAAGCGAAATCAAGAAATCGGCAAAACTATGGATGGGATTGAAATTAAGGCAAAGCAGATCATTGAAAATTAAAAGGAGTAACGGAGAAATAATAGACCCCTGAGGCACACGGCATTTATAGGGTGAGCATCAGATGTAACACATCAAACAGATCAAAAACTCCCAATCCATAATAAAAGTGGAGAGCAGAGACCAAGAGGTTAAAGTTTGGCCAAAAAGTATATTGAACTGAATATAGCTTTAAGGCAAAAAAGTGTTTTATTATTCTAATTTATAAAACGTTGAATTTCATTATGTTATATAATTCCTTCTTGATTTGTTCCTTTAAATTTAATGAAATTTAAAAGATGCTGTTATGTAAAACTGTAAAATCTGAAGAATGCTATGTTTTATGTACTGTGAATTATATCACAATTTTAGTTTTTAATGGCTTTTCAAATCAGAAATAACGAAAACTTAATAAAGTCGTAAAACAATATCTATTTAATACCCCATATATGTACCTAAAAGAAGTTTTTTTTTTAAACTGGCCGCGAATTGGTACTTTGGTGGACGCAAACTGGTTTAGACTGGACGCAAACTGGTGATTTCCGTATACACTGATATTTTCAATTATTATGCAGACTAGATAAATGTTTTGAGTTTTTAATTTAAATTAAAAGATAAATATTCAACTTACTATTGTACTACAAAAGTTTAAACATCGACATTAAGTAAATTCTACTAAAAACCCTTCTTGTAAGGATGGCATTTCCTTAAATGGCCGCGAATTGGTGTGTTTACCCTACCATCCCCGACCATGCACGACACCGCTGGCATCTGTTTTGCAATGTCCCTTATATTTTTCCTTTTGGTGGCCTGTGGAAGAGATAAAACCTCAGGAAAGGGAAAGAAAAGAGAGGCGATCTAAGGTTTACTCCATACTATATGTTTTATTCGAAATTCTTATTGAGCACAACATTTTATTAATACATATTTTTTTTCTTTTATAATCACCCCCGAAGCTGACTCCTGTGATTTCGAATCGACCCAATGGGACTTCCGTTTTTCGAAGCTTAGCCGTTTCTACTCATTTGAGCAAAAGGACCTTTCGTTCCGTTTTTCTTTTACTTTGTCGTAACCGTTAGATTCCTCAAGAAGGCCTTCTGGAGAACTGCTAGTATTATCTCTCATGAAATGCGCCCGAGGAAAATTCTCTCTTTGGGGACGATATCAAGTTATTGTTCGCTGAACTTCTTATCAGTGCGTCAATTAGTCGTATCTTTATTATGATATTACCGACACAAATATCGACTATGATAGTATGTCTTCAGGAAATCCGGTATCAGGACAGCACAAGTTGAGTGTTTACGTCGAAATAATAAATCTCGTTCTATATATTTACAAATAAATTAAATGATTTTTGGCCCTTGTCGCGAAAAGAATAAACTTTTCTTCCAATTTCAGGTGCTCTTGTATCAGGACAGCACTAAATCACATACATACTAAATCTTATTAAATATATTTAAAAAAAATAATTCAATTGATTTTTGGCACTTATGTTGTTATGGTCGTAGCATACTGCATGTAGCAGTATGCTACATTGAGACTAGATACACCATGTGCACTCGGTCTACTGTTTTCTGTATGGATGGATATCTATACGCGACGAACGCACCCAGACAGGAAGAAGAAGAAGAGCGCTAATGAGTTGAACTTTTGGCATGTGAAAGAAAAGAGCGAAAGTGACGCAGACGTGAAAATCGTGTTAATCTCCATAGGTAAAGAGAGTTAACTTCCTTTTATAAATTATACGCGACGTAATAAATAATCGTGTAACCAATTGGTGAGGTTTGCCAAAAAAATTTCAACCTAATCAGTGGCGGCAGTAACCTACGCCTGGGAATTTCTCTACCGTTACTGTGCTTTTTGCTCGGGTATCCCAGTTCCAAGTAGCATCCGTCGGCTGTCGGGATCAGAAGGCCGAGTCCATGTTATGGAACTATAGTGAGTGATTGGCTTTGGACGTAAAGTCCCGACTGCCAGCATGAGCTGACAGTTCACTCGACGGACAGCGTTGACTGCAGGGCGGCACGCTAGCTCGCCTCGGCCCATTGGCGGAGAGTGTGGAGAGGTTCTACGAAAACCTGCCGCTGCCGTCAGCCGTAATAAAAAAAAATTCGTCGTGCCCATCCAACAAAAGCCGGCACACATTCGGTCCTGAAGGGACCCTTACGTCACTTACCTATATATAATTGAAGGCGCAGATGGTCTGCCTTCCTTGCCTGCCCCATCCTCCCATTTGACTCTGAGGGCAAGATTTTTTCAGAGTCCCTAGTTGACCTGTGAAGAGAAGACTAGCGAGCTAGACGACCTTCACGTGAGAGGGCGCCAGGATAATGAAGGGGAAATTAAAACTTTTAACGTTTCATAGTTACGTTATAATTGCAGGTAGGTCGTACTTCATCTACAGCCAAGGCACATATATGTATACATATCATTAGTTCAAAAAAATATCATTATTTCAAAGTATATATAGGTAAGTATATCATTGAATTAGACATATATATATATTTAATATAAAAGTCTATTTATCAAGCTAGGTATATACTAAAGTACTTCACTATATACTTAGTAGTTATACATTATACTCTCTGCTTCGTGAATTATAAAGCGGAAAAAAAATTGTTTAACGACAAGCAGACTGACGGGCCTGAGTACGTAACAAAATACAGAATGCCAAAAATATGTAATAATAATTACCTAGGGAAAAAAATATATATATTATATACTGACAAAAAGTCCATTCAATTCTTCAAGCAATTGTAATATTAAGATCTGATGGGTTTAATTAGATCGTCTAATAGCAATATCTCAAATCCTCTCATTCAAGACTGCTAATACTAAAATCTGGTTGAATTAAGTACATTATATCATAAAAAGCGAATTCAATTCTTCAAGCACCTGTAATATTAAGATCTGATTGGATCAAATAGATCGTCTACTAGTACTACATCAGATTCAATCATTCAAGGCTAGTAATAATAAGATTTGGTTAACTTAATTACACTATATACTAATAAAAGTCAATTTCAATTCTTCAAGATTTGATACTATTAGGATCTGATTGGATTAATTTGGTTGTTTACTAATTGTTCCGGCAGTTATACGAAACACTTGCTCAGAAGGTTAGCTATTGTGTCAACGTTTGTGGTCGTCACTAATCTCCCGAATCAATTTTATAGGGCTGATTCAAATGAATTAAAAAATGATTAATAATTGAGAAATGCCGATGCTTTTAATGTTCAACTTTATTTTATTATTGTTCAATTCTTCTTCTTTCACCAACAATTCAGAAATGGTAAAACATTCAACTTTAATTCAGTAAACTAGGAAATGTTGATGCTCCGTTAATCAGTCAACTAGATTCTGATACCTTTACTAAACAAAGGTGATAAAACAAACAAAAACTTTATTTGGGTGTTGCAGTAGATGATTTCTGTCCATAAAATTCATAAAGATGCTTCTTCTTGTTGATGCTGATGTCAAAGTTGGTATTTATTTACAGCTTCTTCACTGGCACTCAACAAAATAAGCTAAACTAAAAAACCTCTGGTAAATCCTATTGGCCAAGCCAACCCTATGAGGATGGTAAATCCCAACCTCTAATTATACCATGAAATTTCCACTTCTGGCGATCCACTAGTTCCAGACATCCAAGACAAAATCTATAGGAAAAAGGGAAAAAAGGAAAAATAATTAATTATCTCTTTACCAATTATTTTCTGTGGCAAATTCCACTTCGTTCTGAACTGGCGATATAATTATAGCAAACTCCAAAAAACAAGCTCCTGTAGCTTGCTTTAAGCGTGAAACACAATTGGAGCGTTTCAAGCAGCTTTATCGCCAGCTTTCTGCTACACTCGACTGGAAAAGCCGAATTGAACACAATTGATGTTTTTGACATTTGCAGCTTTAACTTGTTTATGGTGAAAACTTTTATTCATAAGTGGCTTTAAAGAAAAATAGAAATGCATCCGATTTTCCAAAACTACGATAAATTCATGCTTTTTTGGATAGTTTTCGAGATGTACCAGTTATATGCAAAAATAATACTGGACAGTGACAAAAGAAGATCAATTTGGACAAGAGAAATCTTCGGCAAAAGGGAACGAGAATTACATGGATTTTTCACAAAAACCTTTTTCGTCATTAAGGACAGAGATATGTCCCACAGAAACACCTTTTCCTTTACCAACTCGATGAGTTTTTCCTCCATTGAAATTTTTTTGTAATCTGTGTTTACTTCGCAACTGTTTCAAACGATATGTCAACAAAGGCCATCCACATATGATATTTAACGTTCGCACAGTTGGCAACATTAAAAATTCCCTCAAGTTGGCAGTCATTGGGCTTGAAATTTGAAATTTGATCAAATCTCAAGCCAGATTGAATCTGGCAAAAAAGCTAAAGCTCCAATTGTGTGCTTCTACATTGATTTACATAGTCAACAAATCTCAAGCTGGCTGAAACGCTCCAATTGTGTTTCACGCTTTATAGCGGTTCCCCCACCACAGAATCAATTCGAAATCAAAGGCAATGCCAACTTGACTTGCGGGCGTTTACGACATTGTGATGTTCACGCAGTCTGTGAGTGAACAATAGATGTTTATTGTTAGCTAAGTTCGGCACCAAGTTTTACTAATGCTGTTGAGCATTTGCTTATGCTAGTTTCTCAATGCAGATAAAGGCTGCAACACTAATAAAATATCAACTTCAAGACTAATCATAATAAAATCTGATTAAATTATTTGTATTATATAGTAATAAAAAGTCAAATTCAATTGAACGAGTAAACAAATGAGTGACGCAACTTACACGCTTCTTGTGGATAGTGGTCCCCGCAGAGGCCTCCGTGGTGGTCCGCTTTGTCCTAGATTTAAAAGAAACATTACAATCTCAATCCCTAGGCCACTCGTTATCCTGATTAAGATCACTGCACTAATTACTGTACTCTAATTACTTGGGGCTATACTAAGATACCTAGGCATCGCGGCTCCTTCAATAATATCCGACAGAATATGAATCGCACCGAATAAGCGACTGGATATCGCAAAAATTTTATGATAATTTGTTGGCTGGATGTCGCAAATTTGTATTATAATTTGTTGACTGGATGTTGCAAATTTTTGATTATAATTTGTTGACTGGATGTCGCAAATTTTTATTATAATTTGTTAACTGGATGTTGCTTGGAGTGGACAATTGTCCGGGACGTTGTTTGATTCTTAAAGAAAGATTCTCCAAAATCATACAGGGATGCAGTGTGCATGATAGCCGCATGAGACTAGATTTTTCTGTCAGCTACTGACTCCGTTGCCTGTTGGATAGTGGTGTTTTCCTTTCAATAGAAATTTGCTTACAGGAAAACAGAATAAAATTTTATTTTCACTTTTTCTCCAACAGCTGGTTAGTAGGAACTTTCCTTTTGTTTTACAATACTCGTGAACTGAAGCAACTATTCCAAAGTTGTCACAAATTAAAAAGCGTATCACCCCAAAAACTTTCCAATACGCATTTAACCCATGTGTCCCTCTGCGCCGCTCGCTTCGTTACTCCTTTTTAATTTTTCCCTGTTTTTTTGTTTTTTATTTATCCAGTACCTTGCTTCCTTGTCGGAAATTCCTCTCGGGCACGATGTCGGGGAGAATTCTTGATGCACAATTTCTTTTGGAACTACCTTCCATGCGCGTCACTTTACTCAAGAAGTAAGACAGATCGATTGTCTTCTTCTTCTTTGTCACCACCGTCAGAATGTCACTCCGAGCTCGAGGAAACGCATTTCTCTCGGTCGGGGTGCGTTTTAATTTCCTGCTCGTTGCGGCCGCTTACACGCTTGCTTCAGTACTTTGTGTAGCATATTGCTATATGCAATATGCTACGACCATAACATCCAAAAAAGGATCCACTGCCACAGGCACCAAATAAATTCAGGAATTCCAAAAAAAAAGTAAAATCATTGAACAATAAGCAGTGCATAGTCATAACTGAAGTTCATAGATCTGAGGTAAACACTCTGGCTGGCCTCAAATTGGCCTGCCTTAATTATGGAGATACATATAAGTGACATGCCGGACCAACTGTGGAACTGCTAATCAGAAAGGAGTAAGATTACCTATTATAAGACGATTTTAGTTTGATAAATATGAATTAGAATTATTCAATTCGTGCTTTGCGTTGCAGTTAGCCAATAATATTGGTTTTAGTATTAATCGCTTAAGATAATCTAAAGTGCTATCAAATTTGACAATTCATTCGGTATTGAATAATCTTATATATATTTTCGTATAGCTTTTATTGTTAAAAAGATGAATACTCATAACCTACTAATTTGGGACTTTACACGACATTAGCTGGGAGTGCAGCATAACCTAGTATATTCTTTAAGGCAATGATTTTACCGCCGCTCGCCTCGTATTTTAGTGCTCCAGAATTACTGTGAGCATTTTAAATAATATTATTCGTGTTACTATTATTGATTATTTTGAACTTGGTTTTTTTTTAATGATATCACGACATAATCGGGTTAAACCTTGCGTAAAGAACGACCCTTTGTACATATTGTTACGTGCAATAGAAAGAGTCTTGTCTTAGACGTTGCAGTGGTAACAAGTGAAAGTAATAAACATGCGAAAGTGTTGTAATTAGATTGCGATAATTGAAAGTACAGTATTAAGCGATAATTAAAGTGTAGTTGATTAATTGAAGGTTTGTGAATTTTATATGATTGGAGTGAAATAAAGAACTTGTATATTAAATATTTAACACTGTGTTTTAAATAACGAACCAAAGGCCACGCTCGCAACAACTGGTGTCAGAAGTGAAATAAATTCGCGAAATAAAGTGGTGGCAATTGACTTAAAAATTCAAACTGTGATTAATTTTGTGAAATTGTGTTAAATTTTTAAATTTCTGGAAAATAATTTATATTCAACCTTAAGTGAATTACTAAAGTAATGGGGCGAAAATTCGAGGAGATTCGAACGCAGGATTTAAAAGTGGAGTTAGGGAACCGGTCTTTACAAACGACAGGTGCAAAGAAAGTGCTGGTCGAGCGACTCAGACAAGCTTTGATAGAGGAAGGAAAGAATCCTGAAACATTTGTTTTCGAAGAGAACTTGGAAGAAACCGAAGTTGAAGAAGAGCCTACAATGAAAATGGAACAGCTTTTGAGTGCTTTAATGAGCAAAATGGAAGCCCGTTTTGATGAACAAAAGAATACTCTCGAGGAACAAAAGAATTCTCTCGAGGTACAAAAGAAATCTATGGAAACCCGTCTGGACGAGCAAAAGAATGCTTTTGTTGAACAAGAGAGTTCTCTGGAATCTCGTTTAGATGAGCAAAAGAATGCTTTTGAGGAACAAAAGAATTCTCTGGAATCCCGTTGGGATGAACAAAAGAACTCTCTGCAGAATTGTCTAGAAACTTGTTTGGAGGAACAAAAGAATTTTCTGAAAGGTTCATTAGACGAACAAAATGTGAAAATTGAAGAAATCCAGCAGGAAGTGTTGGAAGTTCGACAACAAGTGTCAGGAGTACAACAAAATGTCACGGAACAGCTTGATAACTTTAAAGCAGATCTGGAAAGAATAAAGTATCGTCAGCCTTTAAACGTAGCAGCTGAAATATCCGGCGCAGGTAGAATGAAACTTCCAATATTTGATGGACAAAATTCGTGGCATATCTTCAAGAGACAATTCGAGGCAGCTTCAGAGGTAAATGGATGTTATGTTGAAGACAAAGCTATAGCTCTGGTGTTAGCACTTCGAGGTCCTGCGTCAGAACTCTTACAAACTGTACCGATTGAAAATCAACGTAATTACTCTTCATTAATACAGGCGATAGAATTACGTTACGAAGATGAGCACATGCAGCAAGTATATCGCCTACAGTTGCGCAACAGGATTCAAAAGCATGGCGAATCACTACAACAATTGCAGGCTGATGTGGAAAGATTAGCGCATCTTTCATACTCCAGCGTAAATGCGGATTTCCTTAATGAAGTGGCTACGGAGGCATTTGTGAACGCTATTGCAGATCAAAATTTACAACAAGCGTTAAGGCTAGCGGGAAAGAAATCAACAGCAGAAGCACTAGCCTATGCATTAGCGTATGAAACCGCAAGACAAGCTTCACGGAGTGCAGTACGAGTAAGAGAAATTTCAGTAGAAGAATGTACTTGTAACAGAGTGCAATCATCACAGAGCCCACCTTCACGTGGTGTCCTTCGATGCTGGAATTGTAATAGATCAGGGCACCTTCAAAGAGACTGCAGAAAACGTCGACGAGTGGAATCACCTGAAGAAGGGAAAGAAGAATGCCAAAGATGTCGAGCCAGGGAACTAGCTATTCGTGGAGAGACTAGATATCAAGCAGCGACTACTCGCATCAGGTCTCCTGTTGATCAGTCGGAAAACTAGTAAAAACCAACTTTGTGGGGCAGAAGTTGGTTGGTGGAATCGACAGCCCCGAAGTCATCATTCAAGTAGGTCAGTTGCAGAGAAATAATAGCAGTCTTGTTATATATGGAAGTGTAGGAAAAAAATGACTGCGCAGTCACTATCGATACTGGAGCTGCAAGATCAATTATTAGAACAGATCTTGTTAAGAACAAATGGCTTCATAATACCACCAAATATCTACTAAGAACAGCAACTGGAGCAGCAGCACGGGTGTTTGGAGAAATAACTTTAGATGTTCAACTAGGCGAACTACTATTTCCTCACACTTTCCTGGTTTCAGACATAATGGATGAATGCATTCTTGGAATAGATTTCATGACCACATACAAAATAAATCTGGATGTCGAAGAGCGGATTCTGAAATATGGGAACATAGAAATTCCTATGAAACTAGGAGAAGGAGCAGATCATCCTGCGAAAGTAAGGACGATGGTCTGCGAAAATATTACTCTTTCGCCATGCTCCGAGACACTAATATGGACAAAGCTTACTGATGACATCGGGACCTGCCAATTCTATCTGGTGGAGCCTAACCCCACAAAAGTTACATCGAGCATCATTGTTGGCAAGACTTTAGCGAAGGCAGAAGGTGCAACATTAATAACAGTCAGAGTGCTTAACACATCCGGAAATGAGGTACAACTAAAAGAAGGTGCTATAATTGGAAATTGTGAACCCGTTTACCAAATCGTCAATTTGGATAATGGTAGTAATATCAGGGAGACAAAACTTATACCAGCTACTACCCAACAGGTTCAGAAACTTCTTTCGTCCAGTGCCTTAAGTGAACAACAACACAACGATGCCAAAGAGGTGATCGATGAATTTTCGGAATTATTTGCAATGAATGATGATGACTATGGTAAAACAAATCTTGTCCAGCATCGGATCGATACAGGAGATTCCAGGCCCATTCGACAGACACCACGAAGATTGCCATTAGCCAAACAACCAGAAGTTGCAGACATGATGAACTCCATGAAGAAACAAGGCATAATAGAGGAATCTAACAGCCCTTGGACATCGCCAGTTGTTCTGGTTAGGAAAAAGGATGGCAGCACCCGATTCTGCGTAGACTACCGCCAACTAAATAACATGACGAAAAAAGGATAGCTGTAGACATCGCTGGACCTTTTCCTGAAACGGATGGCGGTAACCGTTATATTTTAGTTGCCATTGACTATTTCAGTAAATGGCCTGAAGCTTATGCAATCCCTAATCAAGAGGCAGCCACAGTTGCGGAACAAATAATAACGAATTGGGTCAGTAGGTTTGGAGTGCCCCACGAACTTCATTCGGACCAAGGACGGAACTTCGAATCGCGGACTTTCCAGGAGATGTGCAAAATGTTGGGAATAAGAAAAACTAGAACAACTCCTCTACATGCACAATCTGATGGCATGGTAGAGCGCTTCAACAGAACATTGATCGAGCATCTAAAGAAAGTAGTTGACTATCATCAACGCGATTGGGATCGACACATTCCTATATTCCTAATGGCTTATAGATCAGCTATTCATAGTACTACCGGACAAACCCCAGCTAAAGTCATATTCGGAAGAGAGATGCGTTTACCTAGCGACCTCAAATTCGGTACCCCCAGAGGTGAACAAAAGTTACCAGAAGACTACGTATCGGAGCTCAAACAACAATTAGCTGATGTGCACGAGGCCACGAGGACGAAATTAGCAACAAATACTGATCGGATGAAGACCCGCTATGACCTACGTGCTAATTCCGCAGGATTTAATGAAGGTGATCTTGTTTGGCTCTATAATCCGAGACGACGTAAGGGACGTTCTCCAAAATTGCAACAACACTGGGAAGGACCGTATTCAGTAGTAACTAGAATTAATGACGTGGTATACAGGATTCAGCGTGGCACAAGAGGCAAGCATAAAATTGTTCACTTGGACCGCTTGTGTCAATACTACGAGCATCAAGACCGTGGACCACCTGTTGTTCGGGACGAACAAATTTAAGAAGGGGGCAGTGTTACGTGCAATAGAAAGAGTCTTGTCTTACACGTTGCAGTGTTAACAAGTGAAAGTAATAAACGTGCGAAAGTGTTGTAATTAGATTGCGATAATTGAAAGTACAGTATTAAGCGATAATTAAAGTGTAGTTGATTAATTGAAGGTTTGTGAATTTTATATGATTAGAGTGAAATAAAGAACTTGTATATTAAATATTTAACACTGTGTTTTAAATAACGAACCAAAGGCCACGCTCGCAACAATATCTACTATTACAGAAACTCAGTGTTTACAAGTTTGACGAATTCCTATCGCCTCTTTTTATTTTTTTAGGTAAATTACTTTTAGTGCATATGTAACCATGTTAACCCTATTTCGTATCAGTTATCTTGTCTTCTATAGTAGTCTAGACTGAATTATTGTAGACTGGGTTTTTATTTCTTTTTACAGTAGGTATTAACGTTAATACGCTCCTGTCAAAGCCTTGTTACTAACTTGCGACTTTAGAAAAGCGGTAACAGAGTTTTTTTTATTTTAATTATTAGAACTTAGAACTACGTGAAGTTATTTTATTGAATTTGGAAAAGTTAATCTTGTTTACATAGATCCAAGATTCGTGCAGTTTGGCTATAAATATATACAAAGTTAGTTCCTGTGAACCGTAAATTAGGCAAGTACATTAAGTGACCTGTCCAGTGCGAGCTACATAACCAAAAAATTTTTTGCGACAATTTCCTTTTGATTCGATTTTTCAGTGAGCCGAAACATTCCGCCTCCAGGGAGCTTATTGGAGGGATTGTTTAATGTCAAGTAGATCATTGTTGCTTACTTTTGCCATGAACGAATATTATAGCGATACTATGTTAAAATTTTGTGATATAACCCTGAACTTCTTTACGGACATTCCTTTAAATATTATATTATTAGCGTATTGAATTTGTTGCGATGCTATTTGAATTTTATATTGATGCTGTATAAACTCCCAATTGATACGAGGTGATCGCTCGCAACAGTGTACTTTAATCTAATAACAAAAACTAAAATTGTAGTCAGACAATGGATAGATGTGCTGAAGTTTGTTATGGAATTATGAAGAGTGACTGGCTTGGGAGAGAGTGAGGGGAGGTTCCACGTAAAACCTGCCGCTGCCGTCAGCCATAATAAAAAAAAATATCGTCGTGCCTATCCAACAAAAGCCGACACACATTCGGTCCTGAAGGGACCCTTACGTCACTTACCTGCATACCTTGTGGAAGGCGCAGATGTTTTTCCTTCTTTGCCGGCCCCATCCTCCCATCTGACTCTGAGGGGCATAATGATTCAGAGTCCCTATTTGACCTTTAAAAGAGACTAGAGCAAACCTATACAACCTTCATGTGAGAGGGCGTCAGGATAATGACGGAGGAATTAAAACTTTCTACGATTCATGTTCACGTTATAATTGCAAATGTTTCTAAGATTTTGTTTTCTTTGTAGTACTTAGTTTAGATCTAAAAAAAATATTTCTTTGTGCAAATGTGTGCTGGAGGTTTTATAGAAATAAAAAAATGACAATCGATTTAGTGTTTGCAATTATTGGTAACCCAAAACGTTGAGGACAAAAAATGGTGAATTTGTGATTAAATGCTCAACCTGTTAGTTCAAACTTACAATCTCGCTTATATACATACGTATTGGATGTTAGGGAGTAATTTATGCTTTCCGAATTTGTTATCTGGTGTGCATGACTTCATTTAGGCCCTAGTTGAGACGAGTTGAATATTTTTTCTGATCGACTGTAAATTATTTGTTGATCTCAGTTTGACATAAGTCATGTATTCAAGCTGGTAACCATGAAAAACCCTTGAAATTTTTGTCTAATTTCAAATCAAGTTCCAAGCCTTATGCGAGCAAACAAAATGTGTATGTATGTGATTTATGTAACAATGTAAAAGTATAATACGAGTGAAAACTACTCCTAAAAGTGTTGATATTCGACATAAAATGCTCGGAAAAGAGGTCACAAGATACAAACAGGCATCTCAAATACAAATTGTTGCTTGCATTTGGTGCTATTGTTGCATGTGCCTATAATCATTGTCCAGTCAAATCAAATAGTACAACTCTATCACCATATTTGAGTCTAGAACGTTTAAGAGGAGTTATCATTTATATTCGTATCTGTCCACTCCGTATCTATCACAAAATTGGTTGCACACTTTTGCACAATAGAAAAGGAGTCTGAACAAAAATCTTAAGTATCAAAGCTAAAGCGATTAATAGCTAATTTATAACTTACTGCAGAGAAGAGAATGACTTCGGGCGTACATTCATGGTTAAAGCGCGCCACTTGAGGCCAGCAGGAGTATTTACAGCAGATAATGTGAACTCCGGTTATGACGATGAAGTGCTAATTCTTTGCGGTGTAGTGTACGAGTGTTTCGTTCAAATATTTGGACAAATAGTCAATCACCAAACGGGTTAAGGCAAAAATCCCAGACAATGCACTGCATTGAAACGCTCAAACATTGATGGTTATCCGTTGCCCTTAATGAACTTACATCCGTTTTGATGACTTTGGAGTCGCGATAATAAGAACATAAGTACTTTCTACGACACTTTTCTTTTTGCAGAATTGCTGAGTACCTGTTCCAACAATCTAGAACTAGGTGATGAAACCGATGCGACAGCTGCTGTAATTCCAGCTGCATCGCCTATTAATTTATACTCCTATGTAGGTGGCTGATTTCCTAATAGGGAGAATATTTTTACTAATGTGAATTTGGATGCGAGTAGGGAATAAAAGTATTTTTAACTTACGTTTGGGGTTAATTTTTGGCCCGATGTATTCGGAAACTTTCCGGCTTTATTTCTTGAATTGTGTACTGCGCGGACGACTTGACAAGACAGGCTCGTCTTCTTCTTCCTTTTCCAGCTCAGCATGTCATACTGAGCTTGAGGAAACGCATCTCTCTTGGTCGGGGTGCGTTCAAGTTTTCTGCTATGGACAGCAGCCGGCCGGCATACACGCTTCAGTATGTCATGTAGCATATTGCTATATGCAATACGCTACGACCATAATAGGGCAGAGTGGTCAGCGCCACCCCTGGTTCAGACAACGCTGAAAAATGTTCGACTGAGCTAGCCGGTCTTAAACATAGGCCTCAACGCTGCGGGAGCTTAATGTGTGTCTCGACCCGCGACCCAATGCGTAGTCCTCATCACTCGTGCTATATTACGACGTTACTCTACTTGACCGATGACGTATCGAGGACACATCCCTGAAGTCTCGTCCGTCTTCGATCGGACCTCGACATCCTTCTCAGTGTGGGAAGCCAAAGTTACATTGACATGCTCGTAACCCAAAAAAACCAGCCGGTCGATGTCTTTCTGCCTTCCCTCACCGAGATGCTGAGGAAGCCCCGCGATCAATAACCTAAAGAACTGATCGCTAAGCTTTCCCGGCACAACATCTCCTCTCATCTCCGACCGGTGATTGTCCAACGGTGTGTCTCCAAGGCGTCGTCGAAGTAGTGACATGATGATAGCCGTATACAGGAATGGATTCCAACAGGTATATCACCCACCATTGACGGGGAAATAGGAGGGCTTCATGATTTCCTATAGTTTACCAGTGAAGCTGGCTGGATGCCTTCTTAGGGCTACCAGGAATAAACAAGACAGTCGATAGATTACGCTTTCAGACTGGATATCACTACCTGATGACTTTGGCGTGATAGACTCCTATAGTTTCCCCTGCAGATCTTCAAGCTCATAATAAGCGTTTCCTTTCTTGGCTCTGACTCGACACTTGACAAATTTTCGCCCCAGTTTAGCACTCGTCTGCTGTTGGAAGTTGCTTTTAGTAAAATTCCGTCTAAATACCTCTTGACCAACTTTGAAATCGACAGGTTTCGCCCTGAGATTATAGGCTCTTGCACCCTGTTCGAACGCATGGTGTAAATTCTCCTGCACTCTCGCACGGATCAATCTCATTTTGTCCTCAGAATCCACTCTCAGCGGCTCATTAAGGGTTCCAAGGCTCCTCAACATGGAATAGAAGCTGCCATGTTCAATCATTTGTTGACCGAAGAGTGTTCGATAGGGAGAGAAACCAGTAGCTTGATGGAAAGAGCTCCTGAGGGAACTAGCTATTTGTGTCTGTTTCTCATCCCATTTCGTATGTTCTTTCCGGATATAGGCCCTAATCCCTGACAATAGAGACCGGTTTACTCGCTCTGAGGCGTTTGCTTGCGGCGAGTAAACTGCCGTTCTCAAGTGCTTTTCCCCATACTTATCCAGTAATCTGGTGAACTGAGTCGAGCAAAACTGGACTCCATTGTCAGAGACTATCGTTTCCGGGACTTCGAACACGTGGTCGTTCTGTCACAGACTGGAATTTCATAGGTGGTCTAAGAATGGCGCCTACGTAGTTTCTGACATCAATTGTCATTCGTGGCCAGTACAGATGTCTTCGCAGACGTTCCAGTGTTTTCCCTATACCTCCATGTGAAGCTAGTGGCGGATCATGAGCCCTTGAAATGACGTCGGCGAAAAGCCCTCGTGGAATCCAAAGCTTCCAAGCTTCTTCTTCCTGAATCGGATCGCCTGTTCTCGGAACAGTCCGAATGTAAACGAAGCCATCCCTGACACAAAGATCTGGTAGTTTGCCAGAAGTCGTTTTAACATTATGCCTCAGTTCTTCATATTCCAACGAGTTGAAATATGGCGAACTAAGGTCAACTTCGTTTGTGGAGCATTGCATAGGCCGAATGGCATCACTGTGTACTGATAGAGAGGATGACCCGGTACTGTAAAAGCGGTATTCTCTCTGGAATCAGCGTCTAGGGGGATCTGCCAGAATGCGTCTTTCAGGTCCAGGCTCGTTATGTTGTTTGGCGGAGGAAGTCGACTCAGAAGCGCGTCTATCTGCGGTAGCGGGTAGGCATCCCTCTTCGTAATAGGGTTAACCTTCTTGGCGTCAAAACAAGCCGGACCTTTCCAGGCTTCCTTACCAGAATAACTGGAGAGCTCCAACGACTCTGGCTCTCCTCTATCACACCCAGTGATAGCATTAGCGCTAATTCGGCATCCATTATACTTTGTACTGCCGGCGAAATCAGATAAAAGCGCTGTTTTATCGTGGTAGCGTCATTCGTTTCAATCTTGTGAGCGACCAAAGATGTTTTTCCCAGGCCTAAAGAGGCGAAAGAAGGGAAAAGCTGTTTGGTGGCTTCTAAGCGTTGTTGTTCCAGACTGGAAACAATATGGCAATCGGTGTCAGAGGTAGCTGCTAGACTCGGATTCACTTCTGCAACTATACCCAGGACATCTGGAGCCAACCCAAATAGACCCCAGAAGTCTATTCCTAGATATAGTGCCTGTGTGAGCCCAGGAACTACGTAAAAACGCACGTTTTGGGTTCTACCACGGAAAGTGATATTCAAGTCCACATGACCATGCACAGTCGTCATGGCACCATTTGCTAATTGGACCTGTGTACGATACCTCTTCCATTCAACCTCTGCTTCTACAAGCTTCTTTAGAGCTCCCTGGCCTAGAATACTGACAGTGGCACCACTATCAAGTAATCCGGTCTCAGTTCGCCCGAGCAGCTTTACTTCGGCGTACGGTCGAATGTCGTCTGGCATCGACACGGAAATCTGTGCCAGTTTTTTTCTTTCCAGTCGCATCCGTCGAGAGTATTCCCGCCAACGGGACTGAGGCTACTTGAGATATGGACATTTGGCTTGTAGTTAAATCGTCTGACTGGGTAGTCTCAAATCTAGTGGAGGACACATGTGGACCTGAGGTTTGATTGTTTTGTTAATAGAATTTTTTGAAAGTAAAGTAAAGTTTTTGGTATTTTGAATTTTTAGTAACGATTAAAATATCGTAATGTTTTGAAAGTTTTGAAAGTTTGTAAAGTGAAGTAAAGATTTGTGAAGTTTCGATATTTTGATTTTTGAAAGTTGAATTGAGTAAAGTAAAGTAACGTAACGTCTTAAAGTTTTTGAAAGTTTTGATTTTTTTTTGAATTTTTTTGAATGATCTTTCCCGCTGGCCTCCTGTTATGGAAAAGGTAGATGGCCTCACACACATTTTTTGAATGAGCTCTCACGGAGACATGTCTCTGTTGGCCAACTGGCTAGACATAGCTGTGAATCTGTGAGACGGCTTTTTGGCTTTCAGCTAACTAGTCGACCAGATTCATGACTCTGCTCAGTTGGAAGGTTAGCTAGACATGACAATCAGGTAAACAAGAAGGAAAGAGTTGTTGGAGGTTGGAAGTGATGCTGGAGACCTTCAGTAATCAGGAGTTGGCATACTGCTAACTGCCTGGCTGAAGAATCTCTAGTATCATTTTCAGTCTCTAGCTTCTCCAACCCGACTCTTCCCAGATTTCTGTGAGGACTCAGACATTTCTCATGCTCACATTCACGTCGCTTGCCCGTATAAAGTTTCTGACCTGAGAAGAGAGATAGCGATCAGAATGCCGTTTATATTGAGAGTTAGCTTCGGGAAGTGAAGGAGAAATCATATGTTGTGAAAAAAAAAAAAAATTGTTCGAAGAGCTTGCATATCTTTCGAACGTTTAGATTTCCTTTTGATAAATCGATACTCCTGGTAACTCGATTTGTGAAATTTTGTAAATATCTCCAAACTTTAGATTTTTTTCTTGAATTTTTCTGGAAATTTCTCCGAACTATATAAAACGAACTTTTGAAAACAATTTTTCGCTGAAATCTTTATCTAGTACTAATCTTCGAACGTTTGGGAAGAAATTTTTCTGAATTTTAGTATATCGTCCCAAACTCCAACTTAAATCAGTGCTTCGTCATCCTCACATAGTGAAGAGCCTGTTATCTCTTCCAAACTCTAAAATTTGTTGGAATCACACATAACCTCGTGACCGTAGTAATTTTAGTCTACTAATTCTAGTCTACTAGACATACATAACCTCGTGACCGTAGTAATTTTATATATTTATAGTTGTGCACTGCTGTTCTATACAAGATCTAAGTTGGAAAAGAAAACAGCTCTGATAACAGCTTAACAGCTTTTCAAACAGCTTAACAGCTTTTCAAATAGCTTAACAGCTTTTTTCAAACAGCTCTAATAACAGTTTTTCAAACAGCTCTGATAACAGCTTAACAGCTTTTAAAACAGCTCTTATAACCGCTTAACAGCTTTTAAAACAGCTCTGATAACAGCTTAACAGCGTTTCAAGCAGCCCTTATAACAGCTTAACAGCTTTTCAAACATGGTGTTTGGTGTTATTTGGTGTTTCAGGGTGTTGCATTGGTGTTAATTTGGTGTTAGTTTGGTGCTATTTGGTGTTTAGGGGTGTTATTTGGTGTTTCCGGGTGTTGCTTTGGTGTTAATTTGGTGTTAGTTTGGTGCTATTTGGTGTTTCCGGGTGTTGCTTTGCAGTTAATTTGGTGTTAATTTGGTGCTATTTGGTGTAATTTGGCATTACTTGGTGTTTGCATTTGTTGCTTTGGTGTTCATTTGGTGTAATTCGGCATTATTTGGTGTTATCCGATGCTGTTTTGGTGTTGTTTTGTTATTATCTGTTGAGCTGTTATAACTACCTGTTTCAGTTGTTCTTTCTTAGTGTTTTAGCAACCGCCAATATGTTTGAATGTATAGAGTGTAACAAATCATTTAGTCGTGGTTATAGCCTCTTACGACATAAGAAGCGGCGGACACATTCACTTAAAAGTGAACAGCGTGAAAAGAAAATTACACCTGAGGATACTTTATTATCAACGTTCACCGATGAAAGTGGTTGTAGCCCTACAGAAAATATTCAGAACAAAATGACAGAACTGAGAACAACCCAAGAATCCTTAAAAGCGCGGCTACCTTTCAAAATAATACCACAACACACCAAGCATGATCATAATTTTGTTAACATACTCCCCGATCAAATAAAAGAGGAAGACAGCGAAGGGGAAAAGAAGAATGATGATGATAATAATAAATCAGTTGAGGGAAGTGAACAAAGCTATGATACCGGTGACGGTGATGAATGATGAATGAATTGCGATTCTTATTACCATGTAGAAAGACTGCAAAGAGAGTTTTTGAAATCATACAGCAGTTAAAGAATCAGGGGGTAGTTCAAAACTAAACAACACATACATATAAAACAAACATAGCACAAAAGCTGAGAAATAGATATCTCATACCAGAAAATGTAAGGAGAAAATTAAAAAAAATTAATTAAATTCTTCATTTGAGACATTGATGGTGATGGGACTTCTGAACAAAATGTATGGTGTGAGGCGGACACGAAGAGTAGTCTAATATCCCGTCTTTCTTAATGCTTTTGCACTATATGTAGTTTAATAAAAATTATATGTTTTAAAAAGTTTTTTTAATCATTTTGTATAGAACATAATGTTACCAGATTCTTATAAGATTTTCTTCTGCTTATTAGATTTTGTATAGAATATACTCTTACCAAATTCTTATACTAGATTTTTCTGCCTGTTGGATTTTGTGCAGAGCATGCCGTTACCAAATTCTTATAACTTATACATGATAAGTCTATAAAAATCAAATTATATGGAAACTAAATTTTCCCCGCTTTACTCTTTCAATTTTAACATATTCAATGATAAATTCAATGTCTTAGGGTTTGCTGACTAAAGAGATAATTGCTGGTTTTCTAATTCCAGCAAAGTACTGGTTTTGCATGTAGCTAGAAGAGATACTCAATTTCTTTGATTGTCTAATACCATACGAAAATCTTTCAGTTGATATTACTTTAATTATAATATTATCGAGGATTAGTATACCAATCAATTTTCAGTTTCATCGTTGCTGGTGTCGATTATAGAGCAATTCTACTTTGAGTGATGCAATCTGTAAAATGAATTAATGCTTAAATGAATACTTAATCTTTTAAATAACACAGCAGCTTAGTCATGCCGTTAGGAATACATCTGACTACAAAAAATTTACTTTTACTACTTACTCACAGCTAAGTCGAATCTCCCGTACAACTGCCACTATTCATCTAAGACATCGTCAAGTGAATTCTTAGTTAACATATCCTACTAGTTTAATATCATATCAAACCAAAGCTTGAATTTAACGCAGCTTTCACGGCAAGAAAATACTGTGAAATTTATTTTTTATCACCGAAAAAGATACAGTCACTATGTGTCTAACTCAGACTGGCTTATCAAAGCTAATCCAATTATTTTACAAAATATCACCAATTATCATAAAAAACTTAGTCTTAGCAAACGTGTTTATTTTACGATTACAATTTATAATCGGTAAGGTTTCTTTAATTCCGTAAATAAAAATCGCTTCCACTTCATTTAAAGGAATCAACTTTCATAACTCCAAATTTTCCTATGGAATTCTTTTTTAAGTCCCATTGGAAAAATGCATTATGTATGTTCATATATGAAATATATAGTCAAATATAACCTAATACGAAGAAGGGGCATATGAAATTTTCTTTGTTTTCTAAAAAGAAATAAATAAATGCCACATACTTTTGTCTTTTGCATGAAAGGGGAAAAGAGCTTGGCTATGCATTATTGTAGAGCAACTGAGACAACAAGATAAAAACAAAAATTGAGAGAACGTAGGATTACCCGAATGATAAAATCTTATTGAATACCTTCAAAATCCTATTCATAATAATATACATCGGGTAAGACTACCTAAATTTTTTAAGAAAAAGATAAATTTAGCTTTGGCCAAGGTGAGAAAGGAGATGTAAAATTCTGATCAAATAAAATTCTCATTTTTACCAAAAACATCAGAGAATCCAGTATGAATTTCTCCCACTTAATCTAGTAAGAGCAAATCGAATGTTAACAGAAGCACCTGCGTTCAAATATCATATGATTACAGCAACAACTTTGTTACCAATTCTCTCAATATTTCAGAAAAACCTGTTTTCACAAAAGCGCGGGAAGATTTTATGAGAGTAAAATCTGAGAGCTCCGCCCCTTGTCATTTATTTACGAAAATGAATCAAACCCACACTTATTAGAATCGGTCAAAGATGGAGAATAGAGAAATTTTTTATTTTTAACGATTTTAATCAAATCATGATTTTAATTAATATCGTTAAAAATAAAAGTTCTTAAAATTCTTTTATTCTCTATCTTTGACCGATTCTAACAAGTATAGGTTCGATTCCTGTCAGGCAAAAATAAAATAAAATTGAATTTACAAATTTATTTGTGCGTTTTCATCATTACTGGCTCTTAGCAGTTTCGCAAGATCTATTTTTAGATATGTATTCGCCCAATCCACCTCAACACCCCCTGACGGCCAGAGCATATAAAGCAAACAACTGATAACACCAAGTTCCAAGCTAGCAAGTAAACGATAGCATATTGTCGCTAAAGCTCTCATCCACTAAGTATACATACCAGCCCAACACAACCATGATAATTCTAGGCAGCCATAGGATATCAATCAAGCAACTGATAACACAAAGCTCCAAGGCAGATGTTGTGTGTTAGAGCGAGATGGTTGAAAAGTATGGTGTTCACTAAAGTTTCCTACTAGATTATGAGCACCCTCCGCACATAAAAGAAACTTCATGCACCACCAAACTTAACCTCTCCTCAAAATATTTGTTAATCCCAGACCGAAAAATATAGCGAATTGTAAACAAAACCTATAGGCTTCCTCATTGATTAATATCCATAAGATAATTTCAAGCTATCATGCCCACCTAAAATATGAACACAGATTTATGTTAGAGCGACACAGATGTTTTGACAGAGTCAGCTGGTTGAAAAGTATGGTATTCACTAAAGCTTTCTACTATATTATGCACACCCACCCCCATAAAATAAACATCGAGCACCACTAAGCTTTACCCAATCTCAACCGCCACGATCTTGGCAAAAGGTAATATCAAATTACCTGCTAAGTTATGCCATTACACCTGACAGCCAAAAATTATTCTTTTACTGCCCCCATACAATTTCCATTACTTAATATCATAGCACTATCTTCTATCATCAATGCTTTTAATTTAACCCAATCTCAACCTAACTTAAGATTTAAAGGTAAACACATAACACTATCCTCTTCCACGCTCTTCACTAAAGATTTCATATCCTACTAGATTAATATACAACACAATTAATATATACACAACTTACAGTACCCACGCTCAACCTCCACCACGGTCTTCACTATAGGCTTGAAGAATTATCAGTTTTTTCTTCATTCATACAACACCATTCGGATGATGCTTTAGAGAGATAAATATGAAGCGATATTGCTGATAACTTCCACAACTCATCTAAGACAGCATATCATACTACATTAATATCATAATACCGCCTTCTTTCATCAAAACTTTTAATTAAACCCACGCTCAACGTAATGGTTAGAAAATATGTGCTCAATCTGATAGTATGAAGATAAAATTATCATATTCTTATCAGCTTCATGTGAACTATGATATCATGGTTAATAACTCTGCCAGCTTCCTATGCTCACCAGCCCTAGACAAAAAAAAAACATAAATCAATTTGTTTATTTTATTCGAATGTATTTGTTTAACTACGCAAGAAGTTATATTATATTTCAAGCTCATTACACCTGGTCACCGAAAATTTTACTAATTTATATTACTCAACTAAGTCGGCATATCATCCTACATTAATATGATAGCTCGTTAATGCTTTTAATTAACCCACTCTCAAGCTAATGATAAAAGCAATTTTTTCAAATGTGGCTGCTCAATCACTTTCAGGCTAGGCTAACAAGGTACTCCAGAAAGATTTCGTGTTGCAACACTGGTCATGCCATTACACCTTATCACCAAAAATTTGATGAAAAGTCTTTTACTATACCCATACAATTTTCACTACTCATCTAAGTCAACCTATCATACTATATTAGTATCACGTCACATTGATATCATAGGTAATCGAAACTTTAAATTTAACCTGCCCAAAAAAGAAATTTTATTGAAATTAAAAAACAATTTTTCATATAACCTAAGAATTTTCAATACATACACATACAAACACCTGCATCGAAAATTTTCTGATAAGGCTTTAATTTCTATTACTTCATGTTTCTTAACATCCGAAGCAGCCGTGATTTATTTTTAGATATCGAATATCATAGCATGTTCCCTCTTGTTTATAAAAGATTTTTAATCCACAACTTCCGTTATAGTTGTTGTTGTTTTTTTTTTAGCAAAAGAAATATTCAATTATAACTTCCACTACTCACCTAAGACATCATATCCTACAGATTAATATCAGTTGTTGTTTTCAACTAAAGAAATTAGGAATCTGTCATAAATCGCTCAATTTGTTTACTTTACTCGGCCGCTATCCGAATTTGTTTACATTATTCGACTGCGAATTTGTTTATTTTACTCTATTGTACGAATTTGTTTATGCAAGGAATCAAATTAGAAGCATTACACCTGAAGAGCAAAATTAAGCATTTACTAATTTCCATTACATATCTACATAAGTCAACATATCTACCTACTTTCACCCCAACCAGCTTCGCTTGATCTATTTTTAGATATATGTATGGCTACATGGTGCAATCATGTTTATAAAAGGCACCTACAGATTAATATCATCAAATCTTTAATCCACAACTTAGGTTATAGTTGTTGTTGCTTTTTTTTCAGCTACTAATATTAATTACACCTGAGAAGGTAAGATCGGTGATATCTTGAACCATAGCCCGTAGAGGATTTCTGATGAAAGTTTTACCCTCCTAGTACTAATACTATTGGCATAAACAAAAAATATCGTAGGGTTAACTTGAATTATTACTACTATTAATTATACCTGCAAAGATAAGATCGCTAATATTTCGAAACCCATAGCCCGTGGAGGATTTCTTATGAAAATTTTGTCAACTTCCAGGACTAAGATCTCCACTGACACCCTCTAGCATCTATTGGTATGAACAAAAATATTCGAGAGTTAACTTGAATTATTAATAATACTAATTACACTAATTCACTTAGGGAATTTCACAACATTTCTTATCCACATAAATACACAGCTGCACACATCCACCCTCGCCTTGGGTAATGTTTCCTTAACCAGCCCAATATACCACAGGCACTCATACTAAAGTAAACAACTAACACCAAACTCAAGCTGACAGGTATAGCCCCGATATAAATTCGCATAGGGTATTTCATATCATTACTTAAGCCACACACATTCCACCCAAGCCTTGGTACAGGTAACGTAGCCCAGTCCAACATACCCCAGACAATCATAGTCATAGTATCAGATATTGTCACTAAAGCTCTCAGACAACCTCCAGCACCCAGACACAGGAAAGGTCAAAGGTCAAATTGTAGCCTCCAAGACCAGATCAAACAAAAAGTTGGCGTCATCTCCTATGGTCAGCCATACGGTAGGAAAGGAATTCTCCAGGCATACCCTGTGACGTATACCACTAGACGGAATCCCCCTCAGTGGCCCAGAACCCAGTCCAGAGCCAGCAAAATAGTTGGAATATACCTTGCACTTTTTGTATGGAAAAACTGATCTGGTACTGTCACAGTATAATGTTAATTTTCAGTACAAAAGCGGCCTCAGAACCGTACCTCCAGACGAAGAAGAACCCACAGTGATCCATCAAAATAGTTTGAAATTTCCGCACACTTTTTGTATGGAAGAAGTGAGCCAGAATGAAGATAGAACAACTACTTGCATGTACAATTCCATGTGCTAGCTGCAAGACAAAAAAATCTGCAACAACTTTACATCACAACTGCATATAGCAATGATTATGCACAATAAATTGTCATCTAACCATGCCATCACTTGGATATAAATAAAATGTTTCTCCTTTTTTTTTTATATTTTCGTCGTATAATATTTTTAATTTATTGAATTGCATGTAAAAATTATCCTGAACTGCTTGTCATGAGACAATTTAGATGCAATTGACTGAAATTATATATATTACTATGCTTCTTGTAGATCATTTCACTGTAGCTATATTTCACTAGATCACCACTTATTTTCTGACCACGCACAAGACCTTCCAAACACTGACTGAATAAGAGAGCAATGCTATGCAACGTCGGCTTTTTATAAGCGCGTCGGTCGTGATGGTTAGGTGCCGGCCGTGTTGTGGTGTAAATTGTGGTGTAGTATTCACCAGTGTGCTCAATATTTGGTACTTTTTTTGTACTCGTGTTTTTTCTTTTCGTTATTAGGAATCAAACGAAATACGTATTTATGCAGTCTTTCACTGCAGTTATCATATTGCCCATAAGAAAAACATGGGTTGCATTTTTTAACTTCAGGTAAGTTTAATTTTTACTTCAGTATTCAAATTAAATTCATTTCAGTTCAGTTTTACTAATATTGCATAATTACTTCATTTTCTCCTTTTAGGTGAATTGATGTTCCCGTGGAGCTACCCATGGTGGGACGTCTGAGATAGGAGGTGAGTTTTGCTCAGCTTTACCCAAACAGATTTTAACCTGCTTTGTTTTTTGTTTTAGGAGTGGCTGAATATTACTTATTACTACTACTTATCGTGTATTATTCCTTTTGCTCCCTGTTTTTCTTAATTTTTCCCCTTTTTTTTGGTTTGCAGGAATTCCTCCTGGTGGACACTTATTTTGTGGTTGGGCTTGAATAACTTGGAGCGCTTTCAACTTTTTTCTTTTGACTTCTTTTAGTTTTGCTGAGGCACAATATTGTTTTCTCCTGGGCGTGATTTTGTTGAAAATAGACTTTTTTCACGGGATTTCTTTATTTTACTCCTTTTCCTCTACCTTTTGGACCTTCCGTCTTACCACGCTACCAGAATCACACTTAATGACCCAAAAAAAAAAAAAAAAAAAATATTGCTGGCCGGCCGTCCCCGATTCCTCTTCTTCCTTTTTCCCACGATCGCGCCCGTCAGCTGGATGTTGAATTGCTCAAGTAGTTTAAGGACGCCATTCAGATGCTTGTCTTTAATTGTTATCCTCGCTATCGGTATCATGTATCCCTACGCTGCAATAGTCATCGAGAGCAATTGTTTCTTCATTATTTTGCGGTCCTGATGATATGCTCGAACTTCAGCCTTTCGTCGAGTGTCTTGGATGTTCGACCCATGGGAGTCTACCTTTAGTCGTAACCTGGGCAAGTTTCAGGGCGCGACTTAATCGGGAAAAGATTTTCGGTGGGGTATTCTGGAAATTCAGCGAGTTTAGGTATCCTCTCATGCCTAGACCCACCCGATTGTTTCACTTCATGCATCGAATACAATTAAGTCTTATACTCTTAAGGAACTTTCGCATCAAAAACAAGAACCGAAAAATGTTAACCGAAAAACTTATTCCACTTTAAAACAAGATTTTTTCTCCAATGATTAATAAAATCCAGGGAAATAGGATAAACTAAGAATTTTACTAATAAAATAGTTGTTGATCACAGCTAAAAAGAAAATAAAAAACATTAGCATTGGATAAAAAATTGTATTTTATACTTCCCTTGATATTTACTAGGTAAGTCCTCCAGTTACAGCTGCAGGTACATCCTCCATATCAGGAACGTATCTGAAATGAAAAAGATAAACAGATATTAATTAAAAATGACTAATATAACAAAGTAGTATACAAAAACTACATGAACAAGCAAATTACATGCAAAACTGCCAAGAAACCAATTTCTTGGCAGTATAACAACAAAAACATGCAAATGTAAACAATGTAATTTCGTTGCAAAATTCATATGCTCTGCATAATAAACATTTGCAAAACATGCAAACATGCTTAAATATGAAGAGCATAAAACCTTGCAACACGCACATACATTATAATTAATAAAAATCAACAATTTATAAATTTCACAAATCATTTTTCAGCATAAATAATTTCGCAGAATTTGCTTATTTCCTGCAAATTATTTATGCTGAAACTGATACACAATAATAATAAACACTTAAATAGTGATAAAAGACACTTACCTGGATAATTAATCCATAAATTGCCGAGGAAAACACGGAAAACAACACGGCACTTTCACATAAAAACACCGCGATCGCGACTGTCAAATTGACTCGCGAGAAAGTCAATTAGACGAAGTTGGCTACGCGCTACCTGTTGGTAATGCTTAAAACCCGCGAAAGTTACCAGGTAAGCAAATATTCGCGAAAAAAGGTAAATTAAATTACCATAATAAATGGGAAAGAGAAAGATGCGAAAACGAGATGCAAGAAAAATGAGAAATATTTGCATTCCACATTGGAAATTGTCATAATATGGCAGGAAGCCGCCATCTTGATAAATTTCAGAAAAATTAAATTATTTAATAAAATAAACTACGAAAATTCATGGATAATTTAAAATAAATTAGTTGAAGGAAATTGGCACATTTTGACATAAGTATATAAGTCAAGCAAAGTCGAAAAATATGCTTAATTTGCATTTTTCTTGTGGAACGTATGTCAAAATGGCCGCTTAGAGCCTATAAAAAGGGGGCAATTTCTAAGATCTTTCTCAGTTTTTCGACAGCGATCTTCGAGTATAATTCAAGGCAATATCATTCTAACCAAGTTTTTCTTAGCGATCATCAGTGTAGTTTAAAGCAAGTTTTTTTTTCTCAGTTTCAAATCGATCATATATGCAAGTTCTAGCATACGATCAAGTGTTAATAAATATTTTTCAATTTCAGCAATAAGCATAAGATAAAAAGTGCCATAGTTAAGGTACATTGTCATACATGCTGAAAATTTATGTGCAGTTGGTGTTGGCAATTAACAAGAAGTTTCGGTTGGGATTTATTAAGATAAGTATTGTGTGGATATCAACTAATTTAGTATTTAAGTTTCTTGCATAAAAATTAAATACATGCCAGCTTTCGGCATTTTAATGATACATGCATAGAAACAAATTAGTTAAGTAAGTTAAGAAGCGCAAAGTGAATAAGTGTATAACGCGTAAAATTGAAAGGGCTACAAATTGCATCTAGTCAAATACATGCCAAAATACGGCATATTGACTACACATGCAATCGAACAATTACTAATAAATTAGTGAAATTATTAATTTATAGTGAATTTGTAAATTGAAGTGTTTCACACATAGAATTATTGAATAAACACAGCATTAAACATAAGCACGCATATCTTTTTTTCAAACCGCTACACTGTCCACCTAAATGCCGTAATATAGCTGTAGTTATCGATTGCAGCTACATTACAAAACAATAGTATTGTTACGTGCAATAGAAAGAGCATACTGGTGACATCTACTGGCAGTGGAGAGTAAACAGATTCAGGTTCGGAGAATCGATGATGGAATCTTCGGGAAGGTTTAGGAATAGAATGAATAGAATAGTTGAGAAGATTCTGGAATAGAACACTCCAGAATAATCTGGAGAGTTTCTAGGGTATAAATAATATTGGATTGCGATAATACAGTATTAACGATAATTAAAGTTGAGTTGATTAATTGAAAGTATATGAATTTAAGAAGTATAAAGCGGAAATAAAGAACTTGTGTATTTAATATTGTGTTTTAAATAAACGAACCTGCTCGCAACAACTGGTGTCAGAAATGAAATATTGACTTAAAAATTCAAAGTGTGATCAATTTTGTGAAATTGCGTTCAATCTTGAAAGTTCTGGAAAATAATTTATATTCAACTGTAAGTGAATTACTAAAGTAATGGGGCGCAAAGTGGAGGAGCTTCGAATACAGGATTTGAAAGTGGAGTTAGGGAACCAGTCATTACAAATGACAGGTGCAAAGAAAGTTCTAGTCGAGCGACTTAGACAAGCTTTGATAGAGGAACGAAAGAATCCTGAGACATTTGTTTTCGAAGAGAACTTGGAAGAAACCGAAGTTGAAGAAGAGCCTACGATGAAAATGGAACAGCTTTTGAGTAGTTTAATGAGCAAAATGGAAGCTCGTTTTGATTAACAAAAGAATTCTCTCGAAGAACAAAACAATTCTCTCGAGGAACAAAAGAAATCTATGGAAACCCGTCTGAACGAGAAAAAGAATGCTTTTGAGGAACAAAAGAATTTTCTGGAATCCCGTTTAGATGAGTAAAAGAATTCTTTTGCGGAACAAAAGAATTCTCTGGAATCCCGTTTAGATGAGTAAAAGAATTCTTTTGCGGAACAAAAGAATTCTCTGGAATCCCGTTTAGATGAGCAGAAGAAATCTATGGAAGTAGATAAGCTATGCGGGTACCAGATCACTGTTTTAGCTTCCAGGATTTCGCCACAGATGGCGCCACCGTCGCTAGGTGGTTCGATTCCATACTAAATGTGGGTTTGTGCCTTGGATGTCCTGGTTTATGTCTTGGATGTTGGGGATACGAGACCACTTTGGGGGATACGAGACCGCTTTTAGCACTCTCCAGCATAGGGAAATAGCATAGGATTTCGATTTTGTTTCTGAAGTTCGCTTATTTTTCATCTCGAATCTTGGGGATACGAGACCACTTTGGGGGATACGAGACCACTTTTAGCACTCTCCAGCATAGGGAAATAGCATAGGTTTTCGATTTTGTTTCTGGAGTTCGCTTATTTTTCATCTCAGACTCGTAGCCTCAAAGTTTTTCATCTCGAGTTTTGGGGGTACGAGATCACTTTCAGTTCTATATATTTGTGAAGGGGGTGGGAAGCTTTATTGATGGATTTGGTCTTGACTGCGCCCTAGCGGCATTAGCCGGTACTACCAGTATGTTCCGGTACTACGGTTTTCTTGGATAGATATGTGGTGCGCCTAAATGTAGGCTTTTGGTTTTGAACTAATATTAATAATAATTAAAGTTAACGCTAGGAAATTTTTGTTCATGCCAATGGATTCTAGATGGATGGTGTGTGAGGGGATATTATAGTATAGGATAGGGAGGGGGTAATGAATTTTTCATCAGAAATCCTCTACGGGCTCCGGTTTTCGAGATATTAGCGTATTAATAATTCAAGTTATTTTTGCTCATGGAAATGGATTCTAGGTGGTGTAGGGTGGGCGTAGGGACGAAATTCTCATCAGAAATCTTCTACGGGCTCGCCATTTCTTGAGTAAGGTTACCTAGCGGCATTAGACGGAACTTCTAGCATGCCTTGGTTTTGCTGTTTTCTTTTATTAGCCTGGAAGTTCTAGATATCAGCATGACGTCATCTTGGTTTTATTGTTTTTAAGTGCTGTTGTAGATATCAGCATCATTCGAATTTCACAACATCATATCACCTTGGCTTGATGTTTTCTTACCAAATTATTATTATTATTGGGTCCTGGGGGTGCGCGGGGATATGAGATTACTTTCAGCACTCTCCAGCATAGGGAAATAGCATAGGATTTCGATTTTATTTTTGGAGTTCACTTATTTGTCATATCGGAGATCGTAGCTGTATATATTATAAACAAGAGTGATCATGCTATGATATTCAATATCTAAAAATTGATCACGGTTGCTTGGGATGTTAAGAAATATGAAGTAATAGAAATTAAATTTTCGATGTAGGTGTGTGTGTGTGTGTGTGTGTGTATGTGTGTGTATTGATAAGTCGCTATAGGTTTCGAGATATTAGCGATCTTACTTTTTCGGGTATAATTAATAGTAGTAGTAATAATTCAAGTTAACCCTATGATATTTTTTTTTGTTCATGCCAATAGTATTAGTACTAGGGGGGTAGAATTTTCATCAGAAATTCTCTACGGCTATGGTTCGAGATATAAGCGATCTTACCTCCTCAGGTGTAATTAATATTAGTAGCTGAAAAACAGAAAAACAACAACAACTATAACCTAAGTTGTGGATTAAAGATTTGATTATATTTATCTGTAGGTGCACCATGTAATCATATATCTAAAAATAGATCAGGCGAAGCTGGTCGGGGCGAATGTAGGTAGATATGTTCACTTAGATAAGTAATGGAAATTTGTAAATGCCTAATTTTCCTCTTCAGGTGTAATGCTTCTAATTTGAAGCCTTGCATAAACAAATTCGCATAGTCCAGTAAAGTAAACAAATTCGCAGTCGAATAAAGTAAACAAATTCACACAGCAGACGAGTAAAGTATACAAATTGAGCGATTTATGAAGGATTCCTAATTTCTTTAGCAGAAAACAACAACAACAACTGATATTAATCTGTAGGATGTGATGTCGTAGATGAGTAGTGGAAGTTATAATTGAAAATGTCTTTTGCTGAAAATAACAACAACAACTATAACGTAAGTTGTGGATTAAAAATCTTTTATAAACAAGAGTGATCATGCTATGATATTCGATATCTAAAAATAGATCACGGCTGCTTGGGATGGTAAGACACATGAAATCATTAGAAGTAATGGAAATTAAAGCATTAGAAAAGGTTGCCAGGTGGCTGGTAATTTGATATCTTGCGTAAACAAATATAGCCGAGTAAAGCAGACAAATTGAGCGATTAATGTTTTTTAGTATCTACGAGTTTGTATTGAAAAGTCTTTATGACGAATTGTTTTTTATTTTCAATAAAATTTCTCAATCAGTTACACTGTTATGAGATTTGATTGATCCTCGATATCATAGTTCACATGAAGCTGATAAGAATATGATAATTTTATCTTCATACTATTGGGATGATCACATCATTTTCTTACCATTAGATTGAGAGTGGGTTTAATTAAATGTTTTGATGAAAGAAGGTGGTGTTATGATATCAATGTAGTATGATATCTTGTCTTAGATGAGTAATGGAAGTTGTTTGGGAGCTGTGAGTAAGGAATAAAAACCTTATCAGCAAGGTCGCTTCATATTTATCTCCCTAAATTATCATCCAAATGGTGTTGTATGAAGGAGCAAAAAATTGATAATAGTGAAGATCGTGGTGGAGGTTGAGAGGGGGTGCTGTTAGTTGTGGATTAAATTGAAAGTTTTCATGAATCTCAAGGTTTAAACTTTTTAGCCTCCAGCAGGAATGTCTTCTTTTAGTTGACTCGGTGGCTAGATAAGAACGTGTTAATTTCATGTTCATAATATGATCTTGTGGTAAGCATATGAAGGTAGAAGAGTTTTTTTTATAAATCAAGCAGTTACGCTGTTATGAGATTTGATTGACTCCTATATCTAAAAAATATTCCACATGAAGCTGATATAGTTACTATTAGGGCAGGTACATTCTTTACTTACCATTAAGTTGAGAGTGGGTTAAATTAAAAGCTTTGATAGAAGAACGCTGTGTTATGATATTAATGTAGTATTATATGTTATCTGAGGTGAGTAGTGGGAGTTGTATGGGAGCTATGAATAAGCAGTAAAATCCTAATCAGCAATCTCGCTGGATATTTATCTCCTCAAAAGTATCGCCCGAATGGTGGAGTATGAAGGAAGAAATAGTTGATAATTCTACAAGCCCATAGTAAAGATCGTGGTGCGGGGTTTAGAGTGGGTACTGTAAGTTATGTATTAAGTTAAATGGATGGTGTTTGGTATTTATCTCCTCGAAATGGTGTTGTACGAGTATCAGAAAATTCGGAAAAAGTTGATAATGCTTCAAGTTCAATAGTGAAGACCGCGATGTTGAGAGTGGGTATTTGGAATGATATAATTCTAGTAGGATATGGAAGTATTATTTATTCATCTTTAAATCTTACCATGAAATTAGGTTGGGAGTGGATTAAATTAAAAGTTTTGATGCAAGAAGGCGTAGTTATTATATTAATATAGTATAATATGTTGCCTTAGATGAGTACTTGAGAGCTGTGAGTAATATGTGGAATATGTTGTAGATGAGTAGTGAAAGTTGAAAATGTAAGATTCCCACATTATTCACATCAAATTCATTATTTATTTTTTATATCTTAAGTTATAAACTTTTTTTTCTGTGTTTCACATCCGAAATGCGATCCAGAGCAAATGCCTCCCATGATCCTTTTCTGCGTTAGGCTATGAGAGTTCGGCAGCAAAATCCAATGTTATTTCTTATCATCTGCCTTGCTCTAACACATTAGGAAGCTTTAGTGAATACCATAGTTTGAAACCATCTCACTCGGGACTTGTTCATATACTTGCCAGCTGTGGATATGTAGAAAAACTTTCATGGGCGATATGGGGATTGAATCGATGTATGTTATGCACTAGATTGGTGGTATATGTGCTTATTTGATTGAAGTAAAATAGTTTCACGGCTTCCTTACCAAGACTTAAATATATTCATAAAAACGTTGAATCGATGTCAAGAACATGTTAATACTATGAGCAGAGGAAATCGTGATCATTGCAGCATGTTATGAAATTCGATATCTAAAAATAGACCACATGAAGGTTATTGGGGTGGTAAAAAAACATGAAAGCATTAGTTTGAGAATGGCTTCAATTTAAGGCTTTGGTGAAAAAGGCGGCATCAGTCACTTTTGGTGAGCCTCAGCGATAGGTCAAATAAAAAAAAAAATGTCAACCGCGCTAATAAATGAAAGTTTTTCTAGTAAAAAGAGTGGTACAAAACGGCATATGGGGAGCTGTATTGGACAGACTAAATCACCGAGAGTGTTATTGAAAGCCACCAGTCGAGGTGGAGAAATTACTCAGCGTGTAAGAAAAAGTGATTTTGTAAAGTGGGAGGAAATGAGTTCAGTATTCACAGACAGAATTAGAGCTGGAATTATTGTAAATATAAACCATACAGATCCTAAGCTATTTATACAGGATGCTGGTGATTTATTTATACGCCGTATTAAGAATATTTTAAAATGCCATCTCAATATTAAAGTTAATATAAAGTTGTGTGCTGATTTTGTTAAGGATATCGGTGACAATGTGGTTATAAAAGATATTAAATATTTACAAGCAAGAACTACTCCAATCAATGTGGACGATAATTTAAATGAGTAGTATAAAGTTAACATATTGGATTCAATACTCACTCAGCTGGATGAGTTTCAGAAAAAAGATAGTGGCTGGACATTGGACTCCATTATATATTTAGCAGTACATATTAACAAATTTGAACAGCGCCGAGGATCTTCGTATATATCTCTACCGAAGGAGATTGCTTTAAAGCAAGCTTGCATCAATGTAAAAAATAGTGATGAAGCATGCTTCGCTTGGGCCGTAACATCAGCGCTATATCCTGTAAATGTTCACTCCGATAGGACCTCATCATATCCACATTATTCTACTGTGCTGAATTTAACTGGATTAACATTTCCTATGACGCTTAAGCAAATTAAACAATTTGAAGACCAGAACGATATATCAATAAACGTATTCATCCTAAAGAAAGAGCGTTCCTTCACCACTGTTCTAGTTAGACCAACGAAACATAATATGAAGCGACATGTGAATCTATTAATGATACAAAATAACTATGAGCAGGATGATGATGATGATGATGCTGCTGCTGATGATGATTATGATGATAATGATGATGAAAGTACCAGGTTTCATTTCTGCTGGATTAAATATCTTTCACGGCTTGCATGGAAACAAGCTTCAAAACATAAGGCTAGATTGTATATATGCGATAGATGTTTGTTCTATTTTTATTCTGCTAAAGCATTAGCATCACATATTCCTGAATGTGAGAAACAAAAAATTTATCTTGAATTAAGGAAGCCCAACCGTAAAATTAAATGTTAGTAGCACAACGGATACTCTACCATTGACAAGCATTACTGAATTCCATCAGAGCAACAAGGAGCAGCCGCAGAAAACATATGACCTAATTCTAGTGTATTGTAAATAAAAAAATGTATTACATATAGTTATAGTTCCATTTATTTAAGTAATTTGTTTTAATTGTATTATAGTCTAAGATATACATTATTGGAAAATAAAGAATATATTATAGTTATAGGCATATTCAAATAAGGAAGCCCAACAATAGAATGACACACTAAGAATTAAATGTTAATATTTTTTTAATTTATAATAAATCGATAATGATATTTTATATATGTTATTCTTTTTATTCAATTTCCCTACTAAGTCCAGAACTCCTGAAAGTATTCTGTAATAATATTTGTCTACTGCAGAGGGCTCTTAATCGGACGGTTGAACCTTTTACCCAGAATGCTAGGTTGAGCGTGAGCGTGAGAAAACACGTTGACACGTGGGCTTGACCTTGGTCTCTGGCATCACCTTTGAAACCGGAAAGGTATTTCGTCCTTGACTTTGATCCAGAAGTGTGTGTCTTGGCGGCTATAACCTTAAACAATTACGTCACAGGGCTTTTCAAAACAAATTTGATAACAGATAAACAGCTTTCAAACAGCTCTGATAACAGGTAAACAGCTTTTAAACAGGTCTGATAACTGCTTAACAGCTCTGATAACAGCTTAACAGCTTTTCAAACAGCTCTGATAACAGGTAAACAGCTTTTAAACAGGTCTGATAACAGCTTAACAGCTTTTAAACAGCTCTGATAACAGCTTAACAGCTTTTCAAACAGGTCTGATAACAGCTTAACAGCTTTTCAAACAACTCTGATAACAGGTAAACAGCTTTTAAACAGGTCTGATAACAGCTTAACAGCTTTTCAAACAGCTTAACAGCTTTTCAAACAGCTTAACAGCTTTTCAAACAGCTTAACAGCTTTTCAAACAGGTCTGATAACAGCTTAACAGCTTTTCAAACAGCTCTGATAACAGGTAAACAGCTTTTAAATAGCTCTGATAACAGCTTAACAGCTTTTTAAACAGGTCTGATAACAGCTTAACAGCTTTTCAATCAGCTCTGATAACAGCTTCACAGCGTTTCAAACGGCTCTGATAACAGCTTAACAGCTCAATGCTGCTGGATTGAGGAATTTTGTTAGTGTTTTCAGACTTATGGATATCTATCGTTTGATGCATCCTATGACTAGATCATACACGAGGATATCGCGAAATATCCATGGAAGTCTCGCAGGCTCGAGAATTGATAGACTTTACGTCCCCCCTGGAATACTAGAACATTTCGTTGGCTTCACTCATGAATTGTGTCCGGTCGTCATCATCTTCTTGTAGGGGCAACCATCACTCCAGTTGAAAGGAGAACTGCGTACTGGCTATTCATCAACTCAGAGCAGTTCATCAATGAGTTCATTGAATTCTGGCACGATTGGCAAGAGAGGAAAGCTGACTTCCTTTTCTTAGTCAACAGTGGGATGTTGGCAAGCTCCAAATTCGATCCTTTATCGAAACGAGTTTCAACCGAACTGGGTATCAAGCTTCCAGTTTGTTGTCCAAACTATATCGGATAGCAGCTCTTCTCCCAATCGGAGTTGATTCTTTATTTTAATAGAATAAATAAACCCTTGGAGCACAAACTTACAAGCACAGCTTGGAGTTTGTGTCGCGCAATCAATCACGATGGCTGAGGGAAGGCGAAACTCCAACCGAGTACTTCTTCCTGCCGAAAACTTCTGCCAGGCAACTAGATGACGTACTGCTTCTTGTGAAATCGCGTCGACAAGTCCTTAACGAACTACAGTTATCAGAATATATTCGAGATCGGTGGCTAGATAAAAACGTGTTATTTATTATAATTTAGAAGCAATTAAGCTGTTACCAGAGCTGTTTGAAAAGCTGTTTAGCTGGCTGTTTGAAAAGCTGTTTACCTGTTATCAGAGCTGTTTGAAAAGCTGTTAAGCTGTTATCAGAGCTGTTTGAAAAGCTGTTAAGCTGTTATCAGAGCTGTTTGAAAAGCTGTTAAGCTGTTATCAGACCTGTTTAAAAGCTGTTTACCTGTTATCAGAGCTGTTTGAAAAGCTGTTAAGCTGTTTGAAAAGCTGTTAACCTGTTATCAGAGCTGTTTAAAAGCTGTTTACCTGTTATCAGAGTTGTTTGAAAAGCTGTTAAGCTGTTATCAGACCTGTTTGAAAAGCTGTTAAGCTGTTATCAGAGCTGTTTAAAAGCTGTTAAGCTGTTATCAGACCTGTTTAAAAGCTGTTTACCTGTTATCAGAGCTGTTTGAAAAGCTGTTAAGCTGTTATCAGAGCTGTTAAGCAGTTATCAGACCTGTTTAAAAGCTGTTTACCTGTTATCAGAGCTGTTTGAAAGCTGTTTATCTGTTATCAAATTTGTTTTGAAAAGCCCTGTGACGTAATTGTTTAAGGTTATAGCCGCCAAGACACACACTTCTGGATCAAAGTCAAGGACGAAATACCTTTCCGGTTTCAAAGGTGATGCCAGAGGCCAAGGTCAAGCCCACGTGTCAACGTGTTTTCTCACGCTCACGCTCAACCTAGCATTCTGGGTAAAAGGTTCAACCGTCCGATTAAGAGCCCTCTGTAGTAGACAAATATTATTACAGAATACTTTCAGGAGTTCTGGACTTAGTAGGGAAATTGAATAAAAAGAATAACATATATAAAATATCATTATCGATTTATTATAAATTAAAAAAATATTAACATTTAATTCTTAGTGTGTCATTCTATTGTTGGGCTTCCTTATTTGAATATGCCTATAACTATAATATATTCTTTATTTTCCAATAATGTATATCTTAGACTATAATACAATTAAAACAAATTACTTAAATAAATGGAACTATAACTATATGTAATACATTTTTTTACTTACAATACACTAGAATTAGGTCATATGTTTTCTGCGGCTGCTCCTTGTTGCTCTGATGGAATTCAGTAATGTTTGTCAATGGTAGAGTATCCGTTGTGCTACTAACATTTAATTTTACGGTTGGGCTTCCTTAATTCAAGATAAATTTTTTGTTTCTCACATTCAGGAATATGTGATGCTAATGCTTTAGCAGAATAAAAATAGAACAAACATCTATCGCATATATACAATCTAGCCTTATGTTTTGAAGCTTGTTTCCATGCAAGCCGTGAAAGATATTTAATCCAGCAGAAATGAAACCTGGTACTTTCATCATCATTATCATCATAATCATCATCAGCAGCAGCATCATCATCATCATCATCCTGCTCATAGTTATTTTGTATCATTAATAGATTCACATGTCGCTTCATATTATGTTTCGTTGGTCTAACTAGAACAGTGGTGAAGGAACGCTCTTTCTTTAGGATGAATACGTTTATTGATATATCGTTCTGGTCTTCAAATTGTTTAATTTGCTTAAGCGTCATAGGAAATGTTAATCCAGTTAAATTCAGCACAGTAGAATAATGTGGATATGATGAGGTCCTATCGGAGTGAACATTTACAGGATATAGCGCTGATGTTACGGCCCAAGCGAAGCATGCTTCATCACTATTTTTTACATTGATGCAAGCTTGCTTTAAAGCAATCTCCTTCGGTAGAGATATATACGAAGATCCTCGGCGCTGTTCAAATTTGTTGATATGTACTGCTAAATATATAATGGAGTCCAATGTCCAGCCACTATCTTTTTTCTGAAACTCATCCAGCTGAGTGAGTATTGAATCCAATATGTTAACTTTATACCACTCATTTAAATTATCGTCCACATTGATTGGAGTAGTTCTTGCTTGTAAATATTTAATATCTTTTATAACCACATTGTCACCGATATCCTTAACAAAATCAGCACACAACTTTATATTAACTTTAATATTGAGATGGCATTTTAAAATATTCTTAATACGGCGTATAAATAAATCACCAGCATCCTGTATAAATAGCTTAGGATCTGTATGGTTTATATTTACAATAATTCCAGCTCTAATTCTGTCTGTGAATACTGAACTCATTTCCTCCCACTTTACAAAATCACTTTTTCTTACACGCTGAGTAATTTCTCCACCTCGACTGGTGGCTTTCAATAACACACTCGGTGATTTAGTCTGTCCAATACAGCTCCCCATATGCCGTTTTGTACCACTCTTTTTACTAGAAAAACTTTCATTTATTAGCGCGGTTGACATTTTTTTTTTTATTTGACCTATCGCTGAGGCTCACCAAAAGTGACTGATGCCGCCTTTTTCACCAAAGCCTTAAATTGAAGCCATTTTCAAACTAATGCTTTCATGTTTTTTTACCACCCCAATAACCTTCATGTGGTTTATTTTTAGATATCGAATTTCATAACATGCTGCAATGATCACGATTTCCTCTGCTCATAGTATTAACATGTTCTTGACATCGATTCAACGTTTTTATGAATATATTTAAGTCTTGGTAAGGAAGCCGTGAAACTATTTTACTTCAATCAAATAAGCACATATACCACCAATCTAGTGCACAACATACATCGATTCAATCCCCATATCGCCCATGAAAGTTTTTCTACATATCCACAGCTGGCAAGTATATGAACAAGTCCCGAGTGAGATGGTTTCAAACTATGGTATTCACTAAAGCTTCCTAATGTGTTAGAGCAAGGCAGATGATAAGAAATAACATTGGATTTTGCTGCCGAACTCTCATAGCCTAACCCAGAAAAGGATCATGGGAGGCATTTGCTCTGGATCGCATTTCGGATGTGAAACACAGAAAAAAAAGTTTATAACTTAAGATATAAAAAATAAATAATGAATTTGATGTGAATAATGTGGGAATCTTACATTTTCAACTTTCACTACTCATCTACAACATATTCCACATATTACTCACAGCTCTCAAGTACTCATCTAAGGCAACATATTATACTATATTAATATAATAACTACGCCTTCTTGCATCAAAACTTTTAATTTAATCCACTCCCAACCTAATTTCATGGTAAGATTTAAAGATGAATAAATAATACTTCCATATCCTACTAGAATTATATCATTCCAAATACCCACTCTCAACATCGCGGTCTTCACTATTGAACTTGAAGCATTATCAACTTTTTCCGAATTTTCTGATACTCGTACAACACCATTTCGAGGAGATAAATACCAAACACCATCCATTTAACTTAATACATAACTTACAGTACCCACTCTAAACCCCGCACCACGATCTTTACTATGGGCTTGTAGAATTATCAACTATTTCTTCCTTCATACTCCACCATTCGGGCGATACTTTTGAGGAGATAAATATCCAGCGAGATTGCTGATTAGGATTTTACTGCTTATTCATAGCTCCCATACAACTCCCACTACTCACCTCAGATAACATATAATACTACATTAATATCATAACACAGCGTTCTTCTATCAAAGCTTTTAATTTAACCCACTCTCAACTTAATGGTAAGTAAAGAATGTACCTGCCCTAATAGTAACTATATCAGCTTCATGTGGAATATTTTTTAGATATAGGAGTCAATCAAATCTCATAACAGCGTAACTGCTTGATTTATAAAAAAAACTCTTCTACCTTCATATGCTTACCACAAGATCATATTATGAACATGAAATTAACACGTTCTTATCTAGCCACCGAGTCAACTAAAAGAAGACATTCCTGCTGGAGGCTAAAAAGTTTAAACCTTGAGATTCATGAAAACTTTCAATTTAATCCACAACTAACAGCACCCCCTCTCAACCTCCACCACGATCTTCACTATTATCAATTTTTTGCTCCTTCATACAACACCATTTGGATGATAATTTAGGGAGATAAATATGAAGCGTCCTTGCTGATAAGGTTTTTATTCCTTACTCACAGCTCCCAAACAACTTCCATTACTCATCTAAGACAAGATATCATACTACATTGATATCATAACACCACCTTCTTTCATCAAAACATTTAATTAAACCCACTCTCAATCTAATGGTAAGAAAATGATGTGATCATCCCAATAGTATGAAGATAAAATTATCATATTCTTATCAGCTTCATGTGAACTATGATATCGAGGATCAATCAAATCTCATAACAGTGTAACTGATTGAGAAATTTTATTGAAAATAAAAAACAATTCGTCATAAAGACTTTTCAATACAAACTCGTAGATACTAAAAAACATTAATCGCTCAATTTGTCTGCTTTACTCGGCTATATTTGTTTACGCAAGATATCAAATTACCAGCCACCTGGCAACCTTTTCTAATGCTTTAATTTCCATTACTTCTAATGATTTCATGTGTCTTACCATCCCAAGCAGCCGTGATCTATTTTTAGATATCGAATATCATAGCATGATCACTCTTGTTTATAAAAGATTTTTAATCCACAACTTACGTTATAGTTGTTGTTGTTATTTTCAGCAAAAGACATTTTCAATTATAACTTCCACTACTCATCTACGACATCACATCCTACAGATTAATATCAGTTGTTGTTGTTGTTTTCTGCTAAAGAAATTAGGAATCCTTCATAAATCGCTCAATTTGTATACTTTACTCGTCTGCTGTGTGAATTTGTTTACTTTATTCGACTGCGAATTTGTTTACTTTACTGGACTATGCGAATTTGTTTATGCAAGGCTTCAAATTAGAAGCATTACACCTGAAGAGGAAAATTAGGCATTTACAAATTTCCATTACTTATCTAAGTGAACATATCTACCTACATTCGCCCCGACCAGCTTCGCCTGATCTATTTTTAGATATATGATTACATGGTGCACCTACAGATAAATATAATCAAATCTTTAATCCACAACTTAGGTTATAGTTGTTGTTGTTTTTCTGTTTTTCAGCTACTAATATTAATTACACCTGAGGAGGTAAGATCGCTTATATCTCGAACCATAGCCGTAGAGAATTTCTGATGAAAATTCTACCCCCCTAGTACTAATACTATTGGCATGAACAAAAAAAAATATCATAGGGTTAACTTGAATTATTACTACTACTATTAATTATACCCGAAAAAGTAAGATCGCTAATATCTCGAAACCTATAGCGACTTATCAATACACACACATACACACACACACACACACACACACACCTACATCGAAAATTTAATTTCTATTACTTCATATTTCTTAACATCCCAAGAACCGTGATCAATTTTTAGATATTGAATGATCACTCTTGTTTATAATATATACAGGTACGATCTCCGATATGACAAATAAGTGAACTCCAAAAATAAAATCGAAATCCTATGCTATTTCCCTATGCTGGAGAGTGCTGAAAGTAACCTCATATCCCCGCGCACCCCCAGGACCCAATAATAATAATAATTTGGTAAGAAAACATCAAGCCAACGTGATATGATGTTGTGAAATTCGAATGATGCTGATATCTACAACAGCACTTAAAAACAATAAAACCAAGATGACGTCATGCTGATATCTAGAACTTCCAGGCTAATAAAAGAAAACAGCAAAACCAAGGCATGCTAGAAGTTCCGTCTAATGCCGCTAGGTAACCTTACTCAAGAAATGGCGAGCCCGTAGAAGATTTCTGATGAGAATTTCGTCCCTACGCCCACCCTACACCACCTAGAATCCATTTCCATGAGCAAAAATAACTTGAATTATTAATACGCTAATATCTCGAAAACCGGAGCCCGTAGAGGATTTCTGATGAAAAATTCATTACCCCCTCCCTATCCTATACTATAATATCCCCTCACACACCATCCATCTAGAATCCATTGGCATGAACAAAAATTTCCTAGCGTTAACTTTAATTATTATTAATATTAGTTCAAAACCAAAAGCCTACATTTAGGCGCACCACATATCTATCCAAGAAAACCGTAGTACCGGAACATACTGGTAGTACCGGCTAATGCCGCTAGGGCGCAGTCAAGACCAAATCCATCAATAAAGCTTCCCACCCCCTTCACAAATATATAGAACTGAAAGTGATCTCGTACCCCCAAAACTCGAGATGAAAAACTTTGAGGCTACGAGTCTGAGATGAAAAATAAGCGAACTCCAGAAACAAAATCGAAAACCTATGCTGGAGAGTGCTAAAAGTGGTCTCGTATCCCCCAAAGTGGTCTCGTATCCCCAAGATTCGAGATGAAAAATAAGCGAACTTCAGAAACAAAATCGAAATCCTATGCTATTTCCCTATGCTGGAGAGTGCTAAAAGCGGTCTCGTATCCCCCAAAGTGGTCTCGTATCCCCAACATCCAAGACATAAACCAGGACATCCAAGGCACAAACCCACATTTAGTATGGAATCGAACCACCTAGCGACGGTGGCGCCATCTGTGGCGAAATCCTGGAAGCTAAAACAGTGATCTGGTACCCGCATAGCTTATCTACTTATGGAAACCCGCTTGGACGAACAAAAGAGTTCTCTGGAGAATTGTTTAGAAACTCGTTTGGAGGATCAGAAAAATTTTCTAAAAAGTTCTTTAGAAGAACAAAATTTGAATATTGAAGAAATCGAGCAGGAAGTGGCGGAAGCTCAACAAAAAGTCACCGAACTGCTTGACCGTTTTAAAGCAGATCTGGAAAGAATAAAGAATCGTCAGCCCCTAAACGTAACAGCTGAAATATACGACGCAGGTAGAATGAAACCTCCAATATTTAATGGACAAAATTCGTGGTATATTTTCAAGAGACAATTCGAGGCAGCTTCAGAGGTAAATGGATGGAATGATGTAGACAAAGCTATAGCTCTGGTGTTAGCACTTCGAGGTCCTGCGTCAGAACTCTTACAAACTGTACCGATTGAAAAGCAACGTGATTACACTTCATTAGTACATGCGATAGAATTACGCTACGGAGATGAGCACATGCAGCAAGTATATCACCTACAGTTGCGCAATAGGATTCAAAAACATGGCGAATCACTACAACAACTGCAGGCAGATGTAGAAAGATTAGCGCATCTTTCATACTCCAGCGTGAATACGAATTTTCTCAATGAAGTGGCGACGATGGCGTTTGTGAACGCTATTGCAGATCAACATTTACAACAAGCGTTAAGGCTAGCAGGAAAGAAATCAACAGCAGAAGCACTAGCCTATGCATTAGCGTATGAATCCGCCAGACAAGCTCCACGGAGAGCAGTACGAGTAAGAGAAATTTCAGTGCAATCATCACAGAGCCTGCCTTCACATAGTGTCCTTCGATGCTGGAGTTATAATAAACCAGGACACCAATTATTAGAGCAGATCTTGTTAAGAACAAATGGCTTCACAACACCACCAAATATCTACTAAGAACAGCAACTGGAGCAGCAACACAGGTCTTTGGGGAAATAACTTTAGATGTTCAACTAGGCGAACTACTATTTTCTCACACTTTCCTGGTTTCAGACATAATTAATGAATGCATTCTTGGAATAGATTTCATGACCACATGCAAAATAAATCTGGAATGTCTTATGGCAATTCAAAGTAATACCATTTGGGTTATGTAATGCTCCAGCCACATTCGAACGACTAATGGAATGTGTTCTACGTGGTTTAACCTGGAAAACATGTCTGGTCTACTTGGATGACATAATAGTAATCGGAACGATATTCAAGGAACATAAAAACAACTTACGGGATGTACTTCAAAGACTCAAAGATGCAAAATTGAAACTCAGTGCAAGTAAATGTGCTCTATTCAAAGATGAAGTCAAATATTTAGGGCACATAGTTTCATCGCAAGAAGTAAGAACCGATTCATAGAAGATAGAAGCCGTCAAAAACTTGCCAGTTCCATAGGACAAACATTAATTACGGAGTTTTCTTGGTTTAGATACCTACTACAGGCGATTCGTGAACGGTTTTGCAGATATAGTGTTCGTGTCGGGGAAATTCGCACCCGAGCGAATTTCACCCTATAGGGGGGAAATTCGCACCGTCATTTTTTTTAACTGAAAAAGAACGTACAGTATAAAAACGTCGAAAAACTGATCGTGCGAATTTCCCCCCTATAGGGGGAAATTCGCACCGATGTAAATTTTTTTACAGAAATCACAAATTTATTAAATTTATAACATAGCGTAAAGGAATATTACAAAATATGACTTTAGAGATCCGACGGGAATTCGACACCTTAAAGAATGCTCACATAAACAGAATGTTATCTTGTAAGCAACTATACCTTCACTTCAAGCAGTTCAACTTATAATCGAGAAGATTAACCTGTGTGCGAATTTTACAAGAGCAATTATTATGGTGTGAGTTATGGCTTTGTATTTAAAACAGGGTGCGAATATCACAGGTGCAATTATTAAAAGAACAAATAAGAGCATTACAAATTAAACAGGGTACGAATGTCACAGATGCAATTTTTGGAAGTTCGAGTGAAAGTGGGCTTCTTTTAACAGGGTGCGAATCTTATACAAGTAGTTTATGGAAGTTTGAGTGAAAGCAATTTACTTTCAACAGGGTGCGAATATTGCAGGTAAAATTTTTGGTAGTTCGAGTGATAGCCTTCTATTTGAAATAGGGAGCGAATTTTACAGTTGCAATTCTCGGTAGTTCGAATGAAAGCCTTCTACTTTAAACAGGGTGCGAATCTTAAACATGCAATTTTTGGCAGTTCGAGTAATAGCCTTTTACTTTAAACAGGGTGCGAATCTTATACATGCAATTTTTGGCAGTTGAAGTAATAGCCTTCTGCTTTAAACAGGGCGTGAATGTTACAGGTAAGATTTTTGCCAGTTCGAGTGATAGCATTCTACTATAAATAGGGTGCGAATGTTACAGGTGCAATTTTTGAAAATTCGAGTAATAGCCTTCTACTTTAATCAGGGTGCGAATCTTATACATGCAATTTTTGGCAGTTCAAGTAATAGCATTCTACTTTAAACAGGGTGCGAATATTGCTGGTATAATTTTTTGAAGTTTGAGTGATAGCATTCTATTTTAAATAAGGTGCGACTTTTACAGGTGCAATTTTTGGAAGTTTGAGTAATAGCCTTCTACTTTAAACAGGGTGCGAATCTTATACATGCAATATTTGGCTGTTCGAGTAATAGCCTTCTACTTTAAATAGGGGGCGAATGTTACAGGTGCAATTTTTGAAAATTCGAGAGAAAGCATTTTAATTTAAACAGGGTGCGAATCTTATACATGCCAGTTTTGGCAGTTCGAGTAATAGATTTCTACTTTAAACAGGGTGCGGATATTGCTGGTACAATTTTTTGAAGTTTGAGTGATAGCATTCTATTTTAAATAAGGTGCGACTTTTACAGGTGCAATTTTTGGAAGTTCGAGTAATAGCCTTCTACTTTAAACAGGGTGCGAATCTCATACATGCAATATTTGGCTGTTCGAGTAATAGCCTTCTACTTTAAATAGGGTGCGAATATTACAGGTACAATTTTTGCCACTTAGAGTGATAGCCTTCTACTACAAATAGGGTGCGAATGTTACAGGTGCAATTTTTGAAAATTCGAGTAATAGCCTTCTACTTTAATCAGGGTGCGAATCTTATACATGCAATTTTTGGCAGTTCAAGTAATAGCATTCTACTTTAAACAGGGTGCGAATATTGCTGGTACAATTTTTTGAAGTTTGAATGATAGCATTCTATTTTAAATAGGGTACGACTTTTACAGGTGCAATTTTTGGAAGTTCGAGTAATAGCCTTCTACTTTAAACAGGGTGCGAATCTTATACATGCAATATTTGGCTGTTCGAGTAATAGCCTTCTACTTTAAATAGGGTGCGAATGTTACAGGTACAATTTTTGCCAGTTAGGGTGCGAATGTTACAGGTGCAATTTTTGAAAATTCGAGCGAAAGCCTTTTAATTTAAACAGGGTGCGAATCGTATACGAGCAATTTTTGCCAGTTCGAGTAATAGCCTTCTCCTTTAAACAGGACGTGAATGTTACAGGTACAATTTTTCAAAATTCGAGTGATAGCCTTTTACTTTAAACAGGGTGCGAATCTTATACATGCAATATTTGGCTGTTCGAGTAATAGCCTTCTACTTTAAATAGGGTGCGGATGTAATAAAAGGCTATCACTCGAATTTTCAAAAATTGCACCTGTAACATCCGCACCCTATTTAAAGTAGAAGACTATTACTCGAACTGCCAAATATTGCATGTATAAGATTCGCACCCTGTTTAAAGTAGAAGGCTATTACTCGAACTTCCAAAAATTGCACCTGTAAAAGTCGCACCCTATTTAAAATAGAATGCTATCACTCAAACTTCAAAAAATTGTACCAGCAATATTCGCACCCTGTTTAAAGTAGACTGCTATTACTTGAACTGCCAAAAATTGCATGTATAAGATTCGCACCCTGATTAAAGTAGAAGGCTATTACTCGAATTTTCAAAAATCGCACCCTATTTGTAGTAGAAGGCTATCACTCTAACTGGCAAAAATTGTACCTGTAACATTCGCACCCTATTTAAAGTAGAAGGCTATTACTTGAACAGCCAAATATTGCATGTATAAGATTCGCACCCTGTTTAAAGTAGAAGGCTATTACTCGAACTTCCAAAAACTGCACCTGTAAAAGTTGCACCCTATTTAAAATAGAATGCTATCACTCAAACTTCAAAAAATTGTACCAGCAATATTCGCACCCTGTTTAAAGTAGAAGGCTATTACTTGAACTGCCAAAAATTGCATGTATAAGATTCGCACCCTGATTAAAGTAGAAGGCTATTACTCGAATTTTCAAAAATTGCACCTGTAACTTTCGCACCCTATTTATAGTAGAATGCTATCACTCGAACTGGCAAAAATCTTACCTGTAACATTCACGCCCTGTTTAAAGCAGAAGGCTATTACTTCAACTGCCAAAAATTGCATGTTTAAGATTCGCACCCTGTTTAAAGTAGAAGGCTTTCATTCGAACTACCGAAAATTGCACCTGTAAAATTCGCACCCTATTTCAAATAGAAGGCTATCACTCGAACTACCAAAAATTTTACCTGCAATATTCGCACCCTGTTGAAAGTAAATTGCTTTCACTCAAACTTCCATGAACTACTTGCATAAGATTCGCACCCTGTTAAAAGAAGCCCGCTTTCACTCGAACTTCCAAAAATTGCATCTGTGACATTCGTACCCTGTTTAATTTGTAATGCTCTTATTTGTTCTTTTAATAATTGCACCTGTGATATTCGCACCCTGTTTTAAATGCAAAGCCATAACTCACACCATAATAATTGCTCTTGTAAAATTCGCACACAGGTTAATCTTCTCGATTATAAGTTGAACTGCTTGAAGTGAAGGTATAGTTGCTTACAAGATAACATTCTGTTTATGTGAGCATTCTTTAAGGTGTCGAATTCCCGTCGGATCTCTAAAGTCATATTTTGTAATATTCCTTTACGCTATGTTATAAATTTAATAAATTTGTGATTTCTGTAAAAAAATTTACTTCGGTGCGAATTTCCCCCTATAGGGGGAAATTCGCACGATCATTTTTTCGATGTTTTTATACTGAACGTGTTTTTTCAATTAAAAAAATGACAGTGCGAATTTCACTTTTACTAGGCGTGCAGGGGAAATTCGCACTATGTGGTGCGAATTTCCTCCCAGTCATAGTGTTAGGAATATTTGGTAAGTCTGTAAACTAAGTATCTATTTAGTTTGGTAGACATTGTTGCGAATGTGATGTTGAGAAGCGTAGGGATTAGAGTGTATACACCTAGTCACAGTCTGTGCAGTGAGTGAGAAATGAAAAGTCGTGTTCAATTAATCGTGTGAAGTGTTAATATACATCACTGGGTGAGAGACAAACACATTTTGTATTAAATTATATAGTAGATTGAAGGTTAGGCGGGTAGTTCCGCTATTCTAACTTGTAATGGGTAGCCAAGGATAGTTAGCTTGTGTGTGTGAGTGACTTACAAAAGAATCGAATGCCTGTTCTGCGTACGTCGCACCCACTGTCAGCGAATGCCTGTTTTGCGTACGTCGCACCACACTATCAGCGAATTCCTGTTCTGCGTACGTCACATCACACTATCAGTGCGTGAGTCGCATAATACTTGCTTTTCCCCTGCGTTATTGCACTCTATTTGCTATGCGTGCGTCGCAAGTGCAATTAATCTATGAGTCCTCAGGTAACAACGTTTCAGCGTAAGGCGCTCTCTTCAATCTGTCGGTACACATGAATGCTCTGTGTCTACTGACGGAAAAAGGCTAAAGGCGAAAACCCAATGAACGCGGCACGCGTCGCGTCGCTTTGACAGTTCTCCGCGGCAGACGCGTGTAGGATTTGAGCATGGCCCAATGGACGCGTCGCGTTTGTACTCTTAAGATTTATTTATAAAAAGAAAAAGTGATAGAAAAGCTTGAATTATTATTTAAAAGTGAAATAATGGATATGCCAGAGTTATTAGATGTGGCAGTTCTTGCGTTTGTAGCTTACCAAGGATATAAACAGTTTAAAATCATCCCAAAGAACTGTCAAAGCGTCTGCCGCGCGCTAAAAGTAGCACATTGATCTACTTTCGCGTCGAATCCGGCAAGCGCGGCAGCCATTTGGCCAGCACGAACTTAAACACGTATATTCTATTGAACTGTCAAAGCGACGCGACGCCTGACGCGTTCATTGGGTTTTCGCCTTAAGGATGTAACGAAAATATGACTGAATGCATATGTGTGTGTGAAGGATGTGGTGAAGATATGATAGAATGTATATGGGTGTATGAATAAAATGTGACTGAGTTCTATACTCAAACGTTGTTCTCCTTTTACCACAGCTCCCGGATAACAGCAGCTAGTAGGTAAGCCACCACATACTTACTTCTGCAATCAATGTAAGATAAAAGGATAAAAATATATTCAATCCGCTTAGAAAATAAAACCACCTGTGTTTAGTCATTCTACTTTCCTGTATTATTTTCCTTTTTCACTTTAATAACTTCAGAAGTGTGATAATGTCCATGTGCTATTTCTCTTCCTAGGAAATAATCAGATGTATGAATGTTTTCACTTTAGGTAAACTTTTGGCTTGAATATTGAGTGGGATAGTATCATAGCGCGTTTGATAGTTGGTCGAATAACTTTATTTACAGATAGATTTTTGCCTTAACGCTGGGATACTTAATGCAAAACTGCTGTAACCATGTGGCCGCTCGGCCACCCAGGAGCTAAAGTGCGTATATCAGGTTATTTTGGAGTGTTGTAATTGGATTGCGATAATACAGTATTAGTGATAATTAAAGTTGAGTTCATTAATTGAAGGTATATGAATTTTATAAGTGTAAAGCGGAAATAAAGAACTTGTATATTTAATGTTGTGTTTTAAATAAACGAACCAAAAGCCACGCTCGCAACAGTATATTTATCTCAGATTTTTAAGAAAAATACAACTTTTATGTTTTATCGGCCGAAAAAAGTTTTTCGGCCGAAGAATTAATCGATAAATCATAAGAGTTGAGTTTTTTTTTAAAATCTGACATAAATATACTATTTTATTATTATCATTGATTGGGAAATTATTTTGCTGGGGAGTGCACTAGCTCTTGGTATTGTGTCGTGATCGATTTTGGGAGGCACCGCCGGTACATTCACAATGGCTTGATAAACAAGCTGTGATCTCTTGGGAATAGTTCATATGGTAGCAAATCGGGCGGAGTTAATATTATTCCAGCCAGGCTATAATCATTGAATAAATAACTAATAAGGAAACGGCATATCGGGTTAAAACCTAAGCCACTCAGCGAAATGTATTAGTGTGCTGTGTTTGTATTCGATTTGTCATTGCAGTAGTGAAACCGTGAAATTTTGAAGGGGGACATTTTTTATAATCCAAATTGCTATGTAAAATACACAAATTTTTGGCGCCCCCTTATCTTCAGACAATATTCCTGGGCGTTGCCTATGATAATTTAAGTGACTTGTCACCAGAATTTTCAAATAAGTGACCAACCCTCTTGTCATTTCTCCCCCCGCTCCATGGGTTTGACTGTCATTGAATTGCCTACTCACGTACACTGTATTCGCACGAAACTCCGCTTCCTTATTAGTTATTTATTCAATGGCTATAATGAGGAGTTAGCTACTGATGTGACGCGAACATTAGTGTTGGTAGCCATGGCATAAATGACGTCGGAAGCTGTTGTAACCGAGCCTGTAGTGGAATAAGGTGACGAGCTAACTTCAGTCGCCGCTGTGAGCTCTTGCTCAATGACTCGAGTTTCTCTTTTTTCAAAGTCTTCTTGCTCCACATCAACTGTCATTCCTGTTGGACTTTCGGCAGGCATCACCATTCCCCGCACACTTGAGGACAGCTCCGCCCTTGTTGTTGCTAAAATCTTTTCTATAATTTCTAGTAATTCTCCATGCGCTCATTCGGAATGGGCTCTGTTTTAATTAGTAGATTGAGTCGGTTCAGCAGGTCTAGCAGCCGTGATTCGGCTCTTATCAACTCGATGTTATACTTGGCCGCCACTGCGATATTTACGATTTGGTGCGGCGATGACATTTTGGATTGATAATCACTCCACTCTTCCACTAACAAGATATAGAAGGAAACCCTGTCGACTTTGGGATTATTTCTTGCTCTTCCTTATCTAATAGATCCTGCAAGGTTTTAGCAGATCTCGAACTGTTGGATCTACATAATTTCCTCAGTTTCAGCTCGTATTCGAGCTCATCTGGCTCTAAATTATGAGCATTCATCTTAATAGTCAAGGTCAATTAACTCGTACCTTTAATCAATAGGACCTCCATCTTACCTTACTACTTTTGAGAAGGCTGTTGACTTTACTTAACAGCGTTTGTACTGGTGTAATCAATGACACTTACAATAATAACTAGGACCCCTTTTACGACGACGCATTCAAATGTCCAAACACTCTCAGAGAGTGTCCTAAATGCAAGCGTGGCTATTAGTTGGGGTTAATTAGGAAAGTGCAACTCAAACTACTTAATTGTTCGGGTACCTACTTATTTTACGACTCTATAGCTAAAGAATTCATTATCAGATTCTATAAACCTTTGCATGTATACAGAGAGCTATACTAGTAATTGGCTCTTAATTTTTTATACTTATCCTAGAGATAATTCAACGAGTTTGGCTTTAACTAATTTCGGAATGGAATAATTCAACCTATAATCTAAACTGCGCTTATACGTAATTTACTCCTACCGGTTAATAATCTCAATTGAACAGTTCTGATACTTCCGTCAACTTCTCTTCCTGTAGAGCTGCCCTACGTCCACACAATCGCAACACTACCTTTCAATAGTTACTACCCATTTAACAATCCACTTTCCGCACTCTGGACAGCTCAACGATAACGCTAGACAAAAATTATATTGTTTTTGTTTTAACTAATTCTCTATTCTATCCTTACTACAGGAACTCTACCGTGCGAAAATTTCACCTTCATACTTTATGGTGGAATGGAACCTTTCATGTAGCTAATGCATGCCCAGTAAAAACTACATGAATTCATTCTAAATATTGATCTCGTGGACTCTAGACTATAAAGAAAATTAAGTAAAAACAAAAAGTGTAGTGAAGAAAAATATTTGGTGAGTGCTAGGCTTAGATTTGGTTGTAGATAGTTGTGAGTGTTTTTTATGTGAAATTTAGAGAAATTTCGCGCCGGTGCGCTTATCACGGCGCGGCGAGATGTAAGCAGATGATGGGGAAAAGTCTCACGTCGGTGCGCCTAATACGGTGAGATGCTTGAGGATTTATTCAGGGATAATGCGCGGCGGTGTTAGACACGGCATCATATACTTATGTCCTCAAGCCTCCAATTACGCCAAAGGTTGATGATTATCACGACGGTGCGCTTAACACGGCGATAATTCGATCTGGAGAATCCCTTACCAATTCTCTGCCATCAAAAACGCAAGCGAAATTTCCGGTTTTCTACACACAGCGTAAATATGAATACGAGTGTGAATGTACCTGAACGGTGCTCACTGAGTTTTAATTACTCAAACCTTGCCTTTATTTCTCTTTTCAGAGGAGATAGATCAGCAGGTCAGGAAGGTAGACGCAAGAAGGAACGATGGGCCCTGAACCTTGAACAATTTTTGGTATATGTTCACAGAAATATAAATGCATTTTTTATAAAGTAAAATTTATCGTCTATTTAATACTACTATGTCACTACCCTCTGAATTGTGCTACGCCCTTGAAAAAATTGTGCTACTGTCTAATTTTATCTTGTAATCTGAACCGCCAAAGGTTCATACTTCTACGAGATGTAGCAAGTGGTTTTCGTATTATTTTAAAATAATTTTTTAACCGATAGTTAGATCGGACTTAACCTCACCGAGTAATCTTGGATCAAACATGCAAAAAATCTAGTACCTCAGTTCGAATAAAAAAAATGTGCTTCTGCTTTATACTTGATTGATTCAAGGGATAAAAACCATTTTAAGGAATCGAAAGAAATTTGTGTTGGAGCTTCTTCAAAAATTACCAGATGAGGAAGGCTTTAAGTTTCCGACAAAACTTTTACATGGAATTAGCAGTACAAATGCATAAGCCCCTAAAATTTAATAATCCTGTATTGAATCCATTGAAACTTGTTGATCCAGAATATTTAAAAGCTAAATCTTTCCCTGAAGTAACGATAAATTTAGCCTTTCTATGTAATCAGAATTAAATTTTCTAACTGAAACCAAATTCACAAGTACTGTAACTGTTTGGGAAAACGTAATTAAAATAAAAAAATACTGCTGAATGGCTGAATTTGCCTTCAATTAATTGACACTTCCTCACAGGAGCGCAGCTGCTGAAAGATGTTTCTCACATTTAAATGTAATAAAAAATATAACAAGTAATCGCTATAATAATGACGCTATTAATGCCAAAATGTTGTATAAAGAATATATTAATGTAAATAAAGGCGCCTGTATGGATTTCAAAACTAATAAATTAGCTAACAATATTTTAAATTGTTCATTTAACATTAGTATCTTAGATCAGAAGTTTTCTTGTACTATACCTACCTTATTTTGAAAAAAAAAAAAATATTGTATATTGTTGCGAACTCTCCTGGCACCCAAAGGTTAGCTCAGGAGATGGGGTGGCTCACAAAAAATATTTAAAAAAAAATCATCTGTATAAAAGGGTTCGGATTAGGTGATTTTTCCAATTTGGCAGATAAACCACGAAACCGATTTTCTCAAGACTAAAAGAAATTGAAATCAATTACACATGTAATATATCAAAGAAAGAGAAAATTGTTTTTTTTTATTTCAACGTTTATTTTATTTTTATAAATGTCCAGGCAGTAATTCACTGATGAATGATCCCGCTTTAGGTTGGGCGCAGATTCAGCCACTTCCTGCAACAGAAAAGTTAGATGGGTGTGAGTAAACACTCAGTGGGTTGTGTGCTCTAGCTACCACTACTACTAATGCTAACGATGTACGTCAGCTCTAGCTACAAAGAACTCCTTGGGTCGTAACATACCTGACCCAGCAGAAGGACAAATAGTCCTTCTTTGTCTACAACATATGCAGAGAAGGAGAAATAAAGAGACACAGAAGCATAATTAAGGCCTGTGTATAGCGCGTAACACACCAGCGCAGGCTGAACATACCAGCCTATCACACTCACGATCTCATCTCACTCTCACAACTCTATTGATCTAACTAAAGTATACTATTACACTAAACTACACTACTATATCAATTATATCGAATAATTCTACAATTACAAAACTACTACTAAAAACTATCACCCACTTTTTTTTATATTAAAAATCCTCGTCGTATCTTATCGCGATTAATATAACTCACTCTAACTCGATGGTCGCACTCAAACTAATCATTAAGTAGACACAAATCGAGAGTTGAGCCTTGGCATGTACAACCACTTTCTGCCTTATAATTTAATATTGGCACCGGTGGTGCTCTCAAGGTTAACAATATCCTTGTTAATTACTTTGAAGGTTGTTTTGGCTCTTAAAAGATCCGGGTGTGCTTGTATTTTTTCCCAGAAGGTAAGAAGGAAACAAATCTGTTTATTATAGCTTCCTTCTGGGTTTTTTTTTGATTTTCTTACCTTCTTGTGTTGTCTGTTGTTGGCACATGACAGCTCGGCCATCCTGATGTTTTGAACGTCCTCGTTCAACTTCCTCATATTCCTCACCATCATTACAGCTTGAGTCATGTGGGTAATTAATATTAGATCCCCACAATTTCAGGCGATCCACGGCTTCTACGCTCTCGTATGCAGCTCGTCTCGTTCGATATGATCCGGGGAGTTCGCTGATAACATACCTGTCATTTTCTAGTATGCGCTTAATTTGGAATGGACCTTTATAATGCGGTGCCAATTTCTTGCTTTGCCCTTCACTGTTTTGATTCTTCTTTGCCAACACTACGTCTCCTACTTTGTATCGATGGGGAAACTTTCGTTTTCGATCAAATCTTTCTTTTTGCTTCTCCTGATTTTTGTGTATTTCCTGTGCCACCTCCTTACGCACATTTGTTAACTCTTCTACGATAGGTGGGGAAATTCCCAATTCCCCTGTAAGGATACTATCGCGTGATGCTCTCGGTTTATATCCAAATAATTGCTCACTTGCCGTCCTCTTGGTAACACTATGTATACTATTATTGATAGCGAATTGTATTTTTTTTAATTCCTTATCCCAATGTGTATCGTCTTTGGCTGTAGTAGCTAACGCTGATAATATGGTCGAATTGAAACGCTCCACTTGTCCGTTTGCACGAGGCGTCGACACAGCTGTTTGAATGTGTTTTATACCTTTCTGCTCACAGAACTTTTTAAAAGCATGAGAAGTATAGCATGTTTCCTTATCGGTTACAATTATTGATGGTACTCCAAATGAGCTTATTATCTCTTCTAAGAATCGTAATACTGGTGATGTTCTGGTATCTTTAACTGCTTTCAGAAATAAATACTTTGTGAAACTTTCTACCGCAACAATTAAATATTTACTGCCAGTTGTACTTCATATAAATGGTCCCAAATGGTCCCAAATGGTCCATGTGTATTGTGTGAAAAGGCGTTGGTACCTTCTCAATTGGATGTAACAGTCCTTCTTGTTTTCCCTTAGGCTTTTTGTGGTATAGGCAAGGGATACAATTACTTATGTATCGCATTGTATATTTCTTTATGTCCGGGAACCAATAGCTTTCACAGATCTTTTTGAGAGTCTTCTCCAATCCAAAATGTCCAAAATCATCATGAGATGCTCGTAAAATTTGATTTCGCATGTCTTTCGGTATCACCCATTTATCGCCATTTGCAGTTTGCTTGTAGACTCTACCATCTCGTAGAGTATAATCTTTGTGAACATTTTTTTCATAATCAGACGTAGGCTTTTTCTGCAGCATTCCGTATATCATTTTAATTTTTTCATCATTCAGTTGTCCCGCTAGTACCCAATCAGCTACTTCTATTCTCAATATTTCGTTATCCTTTAGCGGTGAATCATTTTCGATCGCATTCCTGCTTAATGCGTCTACGTGTCCCATTTGCTTTCCCGATCTGTGCTCCACCGTAAAAGAAAACTCCTGTAACAGCAACCACCATCTAGCTATTCGTGGGATAATATCTCTTTTAATTGATGCTGCCCTAACAGCGCTACAATCAGTAATTACTTTAATTGGTTTGTCGACTAGATACGTTCGAAATTTCTTCAGAGTCTCGACTACCGCAAGTGTTTCCAATTCATATGAATGGTATTTTTCCTCAGTTGGCGATGTTTGTCTACTATAGTAGGCTACCGGCTGTAATTTTGAATTGAACTGCTTTTGGAGTAGTATTCCAGCCAATCCCTTTTGGCTTGCGTCTGTGTGTACTTCCGTTTCCGCTGTTGAATTATAGATGGCTAATAGTGGTCGTTTTATAAGTCAATTTTTTAATATAATGAAGGCCTCTTCTTCTTCGTTGTTCCATTGCCATTTCTGCTCTTTCTTGGTCAGTTGAGTAAGTGGCTTCGCAATATTCGCATAACCTTCGATAAATTTACGGAAGAATCCCGTTAGTCCTAAAAACTGTCTGACGTTATGTACGTTTGCTGCTCTGGGAAATTCTTTTATGCCTTTCGTCTTTTCTGTTCCAGGTCTAATACCATCTTTATTTATTTCAAATCCAAGGTAATTTATGTTGCTCTTGAAAAGATGACATTTTTCCGGATTTAGCGTCAATTTATGTTTCCTCAATATCGCCAATACGGTTTCTAAGCGCTGCATACCTTGCTCAAAATTCACTAATGGAATCAAAATGTCGTCCAAATATGCAACTGCAATAGTTCCTCGCAGTGGGCCAAGTATTTTATTGATCATTCGTTGAAATACACCTGGTGCCGTTGTTATTCCGAATGGCATTGTATTAAATTCATACTGGCCATCACATGTAATAAAAGATGTTTTATTCCTAGAATTTTGCTCGACTGGAATCTGATAGTAACCTGACATCAGATCCAAGGTTGTAAAAACTTGATAGCCTTGCAATTGATCAATTTGTTCGTCCATTCTTGGTAATGGAAAACGATTTTGTTTAATTTTAGCATTGAGTTTACGATAGTCAATGCAGAGTCTGTCCTGACCATTTTTTTTTCTTGACAAGCAAAACAGGGGATGCAAAAGGCGAGTCGGACTCTCGAATTATTCCACAATCTAAGAGTTCCTCTACAATCGCGTTGACTTTGTCTCGTTCTAAATTTGACATTCGGTATGGTCTATACCTAACTGGTTTGTCGTCTTCTAATTCTATTTTACGCTCACAGACAGTGGTGCATCCTAGATTTTTAATATTTGTAGCAAAACAGTTCTCATAGATTATCAGTTTTTCTTCCAAGATCTTTATTTGTTGAAATGATAAATCCTCTCCGACATCCAGTACTTTAACCTTTAGTTTCTCTGCAGTGTTTTTTGTTGATTTGTCGTTCAGGATTTCATTCTCAATTGCGCATTTTACCCCACGGGCTAGAACTTTCTTGGGGTTTATTCGAAGATCTTTATCTGACGCATTTATTACAGGAATAACGCAGTCACCATTTCCATCAAATTGAACTATACACCTTAATATATAATTTTCGTTGCATTCTATCATTCTAATACTAGTATCAATAAAAAGGTCTCCTTTAAATGCTGTTTGACATAAAATATTTTGAACGTGTTTTGGTGGTATCACAACTGCACTTTTAGCCAAAATTGGAACTTTAAGATTAGGTAAGTCGGTAATATTTGGTAGTATATCATTGAAATATTCATAAACTCTTAAGATATCTTTAGTTTTATGGAGAATAATATGTGGTTGTTCGGTGAAAGGTTGTCCAATAATTACCGCAATATTTTGCACTGAATTTGGTACTACTAGAAATTCTGTGATTGCGTTCGCTTGATCTATTTGTACTTTAATATTCTTAACCTTCCCCTTTGTTAATAATTTTCCACCGCCGAATCCACTAATCACTTCAACCTCTCTGTACATATTTACTTTTAATTTTGCGAAAAGGTCTACCGTCATTGTATTTACACTGGCCCCAAGGTCAATAAAAGCCTTAGTTTCTAATCCATTTATTATTACATTCATAAAATATTTCTCACCTGATTTATTACTTTTCTCCAGTGTAAGGATTTGTTTTCTCTCCCTTTGGTGATTTCTGTTGCAATCAACCATGTGATATTGGCCACACTTATCACATCGTCTAGTCTTTTGAGGACAAACTGGTAACATGTGGTCTCTACTGCCGCATCCATAACATTTTCGTCGATTAGCTTTACCTGATACTGTTGACCTGCTAGAATTTTTATTATATCGACTAGCAGAGCTATAATAACGCTTAGATGATTCCACACTGAGCACTATTGTTAACGTCTTGAATTGATTTTAAAAACTTTAGCAACTCCTCTGGGTTTACGTAATTTCCTGCTTTGGCAGCGATTCGCAAGTTCTTGTCAAGAATTCCTCCTATTATGCACGAAGTTGCTTTCTTACCCTGTATTTCACACAAGTTGAGGAGTGCCAATTTCTCATAATAGTAGGCCGTCACCGTTTCATCTGCTCGCTTCGTCCTTCTCATCATTATTTCCAGTGATGAGTGGAAATCTATTTCATCTGGGAATGCGTTTTGAAGTTTAATCTTCCAGGTATCCCAGGTGAAGTTCACACTTGGTAAGCTCTCCAACCAAGTCTGCGCATGGCCTCGTAATTTACTCGTAGCATAGTTGCAAGTTTCCGTATCACTCCAACCGTTAATATCTCTCAGTTCATCAACTTTTCTTATCCAGGCCGTCATATCTTGAACTTTGCTATCCGGATAGAAAGACGGTATCACTTCACTTCCTACACTAGGCACTTTATTAATACTAATAGTATTAACATTACTTGTTAAGGTACACAGTAATTCCGTTAGTTTGTCAATACTAGACATTTCACTCGAGCTTTCCGAAGTTTCACTCACTCTTGAATAGTTTTCATACCGCTCCAATAGTGGTATCTACATTAATAATGTCAACTAGGTCGCCAACCGAATAAACCCTTGGTCTCATTATAATTCTGCGTTTTAATATTTTTGTCTACTACACGTGTTCTAATGACATTAAAGTCCTCTCTTTTCTCACTATCTGTCAATATTTCATCCAACAATTGTTCTTTTAAATAATCCACAACATTTCCTCTCTGCTCTATGCCAAATAATATTTTACTAGGACTTTCTCCTGTCGAACGATTCATTGTATTGTTAACGGCAAATTCTATGTCTGATAAAACATTAGACCACTCTATTCGCTTATTCTTATCAACCAATTTTGCTAACATTGGTTTCAGAACTCTATTAACCCGTTCTACTGCTCCATTCGCCTGCGGGCATGCAGTTGCTACCAAAACATGCTTGATATTATTATCTAAACAAAATGAAGCAAATTCTTTCGACGTAAACGCACTACCTCTATCTGAAATAATTCTTACCGGACGGCTTAATGCCCTAAAATATTCTTGAAGACTTTTTATGACTTCTTGTGCATTGGTAGATTTTGTAGGATATAACCTTAAATACCTTGTAAAAGCATCTACTACCACAAATATGAATTTGTACCTATCTCTCGTTCTCTGCAAAGGTCCAAAATGATCTATAAGCAATGTATCAAATGGTTTATCCTGTTTTGGAATAGAATGTAAAGTTCCACTAGGCTTCCCACGCATTAGTTGGAAAGCTATACATTTAAAGCATCTAGAAATATACTCGTCAACTCTTTTTTTAACTTTTGGAAACCAATAATTTGCCAAAATTAATCCTACTGTTTTATCTCCTCCAAAATGTCCCATGTTATCATGACATGTTCTAATGACATTATCAATTAAACATTCTGGTACATAAAATAGCAACCTCTGATCGTTAGTTTTCCTATAAACCAACCCATTCCTAAGTTCAAAATTTTTTTGTTCGCTTGTTTCTAATAATTGATGAATCACACTAATATTATCGTCCTGATACTGGTGTAGTGCTAACGTTTGTTCAAAAGTATTTTCTTCTAAAACCAGAATATTATGAACCCGACTTAATGCATCAACATGTTTCATTCTACTTGATTCTCTATGCATAACCTCATAATCATAATTCTGAAGCTCTAATGCCCATCTCGCTATCCTAGGATTAATATCTTTTTTGTTCAATGTCAAAGTCAAAGAATTACAGTCTGTAAAGATTTTGAAATGGATACCATGCAAATAAACTCTGAATCGCTGCAGAGCGTATATTATTGCCAAAGTTTCCAATTCGAAACTATGGTATTTCGCCTCAGTTGGGGTTGTTCTCTTACCAAAATAAAAAACTGGATGCAATTTCCCATCCAATTTTTTCTAGAAAAGGATTGCACCATATCCTAATGCACTAGCATCACAATGCAATTCAGTTTCATCTTTCGGTGAATATAAAGCTAATACTGGTTCTCCAATTAACTTTTGTTTTAACGTACTAAAACTTGTAACACAATAGTCATCAAAAATAAAACTGATATCCTTTTTCAACAAATCATATAATGGCTTAGCCAACGATGCAAAATCTTGTATAAACTTCCTGAAGTATGAACACATACCAACAAAACTATGAACTTCCTTTATAATTTTTGGAATTGGAAAGTCTAATATCGCCTCAATATTCTTTTTGTTTGGTCTAATACCGTTGTTAAAGCAAACTCTTTTGTTTGCCTGTTAAAATTGGTAGGCTGAAGTGATTCACCTCAACCTTGTTGCTGTGCATTCGGTGTTTCACCGATTACACGAATCTCATAAATCTGAAAGCAAATTAATTATTAATGTCCCGGGCTACTCGGTTCTTGTACCAGCAGCAATAGTGACTAACAAATATTTTAAATAAAAACGGCAACTATTCTCCAAAAACGAATGACAAATTTTATTAAATTTAATGTCACTTATATATACCTACAAGTTATAATCTAAGCACCTGTACTACATAAAAAGTGCTGACTCAATTCACACCACACAACTTTCCCAGCAAATTCTAGCAAGCTTGCTACTCAGGCAAAGTTTTGATAATTTACCTGGGATCATGTTGCGTCTGGCGATCGGTGAGAAAATTATGTGGCGTAACTTGAGTAATGCAATTGCGAATAAAATATAAATTTTAAGCTAAAGAAATTCGGGATTTTAAAATGCAATTTGCAGTTTTATACATTCCTCCCGCCTTGAGCTCTGGCTCAAAACAATAATCTTATGATCTATGGATGTACTGTTTTCATGTATACATGTATCAAATGATTCAAACTGAACTAGCTTAGATTGTTACTTAAACCTATACGAAAATTTCAAATGTTGGTTGCGATACCGCTCTGGCTAATGGGTTACATTCTGTCTGATTGGTGAATAGTGTTCCCTTCTTAGGTACAGGTATTTCTTGTTGGGTTTGACAACCTTTAGCAGAATTGCTTTTGATTAGCTTGATTAACCAGTAGCCTCCGGCTATGATGATGATGATTAGTCCAGTATATGCAACTGTATATTGATGAACGTCATGACTGGTGGTATGGGGTGGCAGCGTAGCATTTATGTTGAGATTCTTGATTCTCTCTCGTAGATTTTCGATGTCTTTACTTATATTTTTTACTGGTGTTGGTTGGTAAGTTATTGGAGGAGGTGTAGTATTCAAATGGATGAAGTCGATAAGTTTCTTTAGTGGCGTAAATCCACCCTTTAAATTATTTGAAAAGACATTGTGTCCATGAATAGTGGTGTGTTCATCCCTTATTACACAATTGGACTGTAATGTTATAATTCCAGATCCCTCTATGGTCTTCTGTTCGACATTACCCTTACAAATGACGTTGATTGTGGCAGGAGTAGGTCTCACATATATCCATTTGTTGACAGTTAACAGTTGAATCCACCGTGGTGTCTTACTAATAGCGGTGGCGGAACAAGCGATCTCGAATGGTCTATGACTGAGAACACTGAGTTCACAAGAGCTAGTGTTTGCTCCCTTATTGTAAATGGGGTGTTGTTGTTTACAAATGAATGCCCCGTCGTACGTAACGCAGCCCCTTAAATCATTCTCGGATAAGGGATAGTACTGATCCCGATGTAGATTAATGATTAGGAATTTTTCTATTGATCCTATCACCATGAGCTCGTTGTTTGCCACAAATGGGATTGGTATTATATGTAGTAGTTCGAATTCTTCGTGCGAAAGCAGCGGGAGTTTTATACGAAATATCATCTGATCCACGCTTATTCGACTTTCGACACTTATCAAGCTATATATCTTTAACAGGTTGTCTGGACGTGACGGTAATCGAAGGGTAGTAGAGATATTTTCTTGTATTAATGTGAGTTGTTCCGATAGTTGTTTTTGGCTTAATAACTGTGGATTTATTTTGCCATGATGGGTATCTATAATCACATCTAACAAGTTAGATTGAATCCTCTGGTATTTGTTTAGAACTAGCGTCAATTGCAGTGCCAATGCCATAAACGATTGTGTTGCTCTTTGTTGATTCAACTCGGTGTTAATGTTATGCAATTGAGCAATAGATTGATTGAGGTACTTGTCGAAGTGCCTTAGTTGAGCCTCTTGTGATCGTTGTACGAGGTTGACTGTTGAATCTAAGATAGATGTATGATTCTTCATCAGCGCCATAAGGTGCACATCATTTTCCTTCAGGTCCTCTATGATTTGTGACATGTGGTTAGCATATTCAGAATCCAACACTCCGAATAATGCATTAGCTACGTTACCCACAATATTCAAAGCACCTCTCTTAGTTCGTGGCCTACTCTGGTGTAAGAGTAACTCATTGTTACTTGTGATTTCCTCCAATGCGGCTTTAAATTGTTCCATGATGGGGCCACACTGACCCCATTCCTTCATCAAGTTACAACCTTCTTGGAGCCTTTCTACACCTCGGCTAATAGTATTTAACTCGGCCCATAATGTGCTAGTATTGTAGTAGATCACCAAGTTCCATTCATTTGACACCAGTTAAGTATTCCCCAAATTTTCAAAATATAATCCTGGCAGCGTATCGAATGATTTGATCTGAATTTGTCCCATGATTGGCAAGATTAAACAAGTAAGTAGGGTCAGACACATAGCTGTACCACCACGCAACGGTCTTTTAATTGCAGTTGAAGCGTCCGAATTCGTTTGATTGTTGCGCTTACTTGGGGATGTCGTCGATATATCATCTTCTCTCACTCTTTTTGTTGCTGTAGACTCTGCGCAGTCTGTCTCAGACTCTAGAGGTAAGGGAGCCAACTTATGTATAGGTCTTCTTATAACTCCCTTGGATGTTTTGATATCCGCAACTCGTACCAAACCATCTTCACCCTTGATGACCCTTTCAATTCTTCCTAAATGCCATGCTGCAGGAGGGAGATTGTCTTCCTTCACTATCACCATCATTCCGGGTTGTGCGTTTGTACATTGTTGCTTCCACTTATAGCGATGCTGTAGTTCGATGAGGTACTCTCTGGACCATCTATACCAGAACTGGTTTTTCAAATGGTTTACCAGTTTCCACCTCTGGTGCAGTCCTATGTTTAGCGGCCGTGCTTGGGGGTCGGTGATTGCCGTCGTCGGTTCTCCAATCAGAAAGTGACCTGGTGTAAGTGCCGCAAAGTCATCTGGGTAGGATGACATTGGTGTTAATGGACTTGAATTTAAAATTACTTCAATCTCAACCATTAGCGTTTCTAATTCTTCGTAGGTTAAGTTGGCAGTTTCGAGGTTTGGTCGCAGTAGATGCTTGGCTGATTTAACAGCAGCTTCCCACAAGCCTCCACAGTGTGGCGCTCTGGGCGGTATGAAATGAAACTCAATAGCCCTAGTACTGCAAAAACCCTGTATCTGCTCTTGTGATTTTTGATCATATATGCTGGTGCTCAATTCCTGGAGCTTGTTTTTGGCACCGACGAAATTTGTAGCATTGTCACAGTATAAGTTACGACAATTACCTCTTCTACCTATGAAGCGTTTAAGCGCTCCTATGAAAGCTTCTGTAGTTAAATCTGTTACTATCTCAAAATGAATAGCCTTTGTCGCAAAGCAGCAGAACACAGCAACATAAGATTTTTGTGGTCGTTTTCCTCGAAGTTTGTAGTGCGTCCAACAGGGTCCAAAAAAATCCACTCCGGAATTTATAAACGGTCGCGCTGGCTGTACTCGATGTTCAGTAAGGTTTCCCATAAATTGTGATAGCATTTTCGGCTTAGCCCGCGCGCATCGCACGCACCTCTGAACTATGGCTCGTGCTATACTTTTGCCCTTAATGAGCCAAAATCTTTGGCGGGTTATAGCTAGCAGTGCTTGTGGCGCGACATGAAGGTGGTTAACATGAAGATTGGTCATCAGTAGACGCGTGACGTTATGAGCGTATGGTAATAAAATCGGATGCTTAGCATCATATGACAAATTCGCGGCCTCCAGTCTTCCTCCAACGCGTAACAATCCCGCTTCATCTGAAAATGGGCTAAGGCTACTTAATGGGCTGCTGGTGCTAATGTGGCCTGAATGTGCTAGTTCCCTTTGCTCAGTTGGAAATTCTTCGTCTTGTGCCTTTTTTATCATTACAGTAAGCGCCTCATCTAATTCTATAGTGGTGGGTTTGCGATTTAGGCATCGATTTTTCTCTTTCTTGCGAGTGTTTGAGATGAATCTCCGAATATATGCGATTATCCTCTGCCATCTATCGAATGTATTTTGATGATCTATCAAATCCATAAAGTGTGGAGTATCACTAACTGTTGCCACTATCGCCTTGATTTCCTTTTTCTCTAAACTTGTCTGCGTGCGTTTGTAGGGTGCTGGCCATCCGTCTTCTGCGCCATGTAGAAACAGTGGGCCGTAAAACCATAATGAGTTGGCCGCTAGCTTTTCTGGTGGGACTCCTCTCGACACGATATCCGCTGGGTTGTGCCTAGAACCTACATGTCTCCATTGTTCTTGTGCGGTTAATTCTTGTATTGTCGCAATTCTGTTGGCTACAAAGGTATGGTACGAGGCTGCTGCCGAGTAAATCCATGCAAGTACGATTTCTGAATCGGATCTCGAAGAACCCGGTGAACCAGTTCAGCCATTAGTTTTGCTGCACATAACTCAAGTCTGGGGACAGTAAGTGTCTTTAATGGTGCGACTCTGGATTTGGCGCACAGGAGATTGACTCGTATTACCCCACCACTACCGATCGATCGTAAATAGACTGCGGCTCCGTAAGCCTTCTCTGAGGCGTCTGCAATGGCATGTATGGATTTTGCTAGTTCACCCTTGAACATGTGTCTCGGGATTCTTATAACATCAAGGGCCTTGAGGTTATTCCGAAATTGCAGCCATTTCGTATGCAGCTCCATTGGAAGAGCTGCGTCCCAATCTAGCTTTATTTGCCACAATTGTTGTAGGAAGATTTTTGCCATTACAACTACGGGACTCATAAAGCCCAGCGGGTCAAATAAATGCGCAATATCAGACAGTACTATTCTTTTGGTTACCTTGTCAGTCTCCAGCCAATGGCCTTTAACTCGTAACTCGTCCATTTGAGGTGCCCAACTCAGTCCTAATGTATTGATCTTCTCATCACTATTGTCGAAAAGATCCAGTTGGATTGCACGATCTTCAGAAGGGATGGTTTTCAAAAGTTCCTTGTGATTGGCGCACCATTTTCTCAGCTTAAAGCCTGCTGTTTGAAGCAGAGCGTTTAATTGACCTTGCGCTTCTAATGCTTCATGAAGTCTATCGCATCCCGTCATTAAGTCATCCATATAAAAATCTCGCCTTAATATCGTTGCTCCCCGAGGCCACTGCTCCATTCCTTGTTCGGCGAGACGTTGTAGACATTTGGTTGCTAAGTATGGCGCGGAAGTCGTACCATAAGTAACGGTGTTCAGCTGATAGGATCTGATTGGTTCCTTAGGACTTTCTCTCCAAAGCACTAATTGGTATTTCCGATCTTCTTCCGACACCAAGACTTGCCGGTACATCTTCTCAATATCTGCCGTGAAGACGTATCGTGGTAAGCGAAATCTTAATAGGATGGTGAACAGGTCATCCTGAATGGTGGGACCGTTGGTTAGCAGGTCGTTTAATGACACGTTCGATGATGTCTTGGCAGAGGCATCAAAGACTACCCTTAGTTTGGTCGTCGTGCTGTTGGGTTTTAAGATGTAGTGATGCGGCAGGAAGTAATTGGGCTTTGCAAATTCAACAGGGTTCACGTCACTCATGTGGTTCAAATGTAAATACTCCTTCATAAATTCGATGTACTGCGACTGTATTTCGGGATTTCTCGCAAGTCTTCGTTCTATGGCTAGAAGGCGACGAATTGGAATATCACTCGATTCTCCCAATCTACTGGGTTTTTCTTGGAATGGTAGTCTAACCATAAATCGACCCTCTGCATTTCTTTTCACTGTCTGATTAAAAAACGATTCACATTTCATCTCTTGTTGTGACAAATTTGATCGTGTTGAGTCTACTTCCTCTATTTTCCAGAACCTTTCGACTGTCTTATTGAGGTCTTCTTCTTCTGAACATATGCCGCAAGCAGCAATTGGGGAGTCGGTTTGATTCGTCCTTCCTGCTACAATCCAGCCCAATATGGTATTTTGCAGCGTGGGTAAATTTGGACCCAGCTTTATTTGTCCTATGGCCAATAATTGAAAGAAGAACTCTGCTCCAATAAGTAGATCAATTCGGTCTGGTCGATTGAACCCAGGATCAGCTAATTGGATGTTGTGTGGTATGGTCCATCTCGACACATCCAGTAACTGGCTTGGCTGATAACATATGATACGGTCGAGTACAAATACCTCTAGTCTTGTTGAGAACCCATTGACCTTTGAGTTTAGCTGGATGTTGACTCTTCTTTTGCTCTGCTGCTGACTTTTACCAATGCCTTGAATTCCTAAGGAAGCAGGGTAGGTCGCCTTCCCGAGTTTCTTGACTACTTTCACCGTGATCAGGTTTACTTGTGAGCCGGAGTCAAGAATAGCTCGACATTCCACTACTCTTCCATTTTCGTCAATAAGCTCAACTAGTGCAGTACCAAGCAGGACATATCCCTTGGATTGAGGTTCCACCAAGGCCGTTAAACTCAATGGAGCCGTCTTACTGGGTGGAGACCAGCTGGATTCTGCTAGTCTAGTAGTCGACGGTCTTTCCAATGCATTCTCTTGTCTGATAGTTTGATCTATGTGAACCAACGTGTTATGTCTTTTGGTACACTTATTACAACCCTTCAAAGTGCATCGAGAAACATGGTGACCTTTTTTTAAGCAATTCTGGCATATGTTGTGCGCATTTATTAACATCAACCGATTATTCGGCGTCATCTTTAAAAAGGTCTGGCACCGGAAGAGTGGGTGACTGGCCTTGCAGGCTACACAACCTTGGCTTGGAGTAACCATCGATATTAAGGTTGATGTTTTGAACAAGACTGGCTTTCTAGTTCCTTCTTCCGCTCCTCTGAACTTATTGCTCAAGGCCTCTAGCGACTGAAAACGCATCTCTAAGAAGGCTAGGAAATTCTTCATGGTCTGCAATTCCTTAGGATTCGATAGACCTTGTTCGTAAAGCGAGTGTGTAGTTCGATCCAGCTTTTTGTATAAAATGTGTAGTAGAAGTGGGTCCCAATGGGCTGTTTCTAGACCCAAGTTTTCTAACCCAAGTAAACACTCCTTGGTGGTGTCATGCATTATTTTTATGAATGTGGCTGACGGGACCTCTGTTGCACGTGACGGTTGATGCAGTAGTTTATTAATTAGTGATGCAGCCAATAGCCTGGGGTTCTCGTACCTTTCCTTCAGCATTTTCCATGCCGCAAGATAATTGTCTTCGGATAGGGTGAAATGTCGTAACAATTTTTCGGCCTCTCCTATTAAGTACGTCTTGAGGTACCACATCTTTTGGCAACTGGCTATAGGTTGATTGTGGACCATTTGTGTGAATAAATCTACGAATTGGCGCCACTTGGAATAATCTCCATCGAACTTGGGTAGAGTTATCTTCGATAATTTCAGCATTGTAGATGGGTTAGCAGCCACCATGGTCTGTGATTGCGCGGAGCTGCTAACTGGTTGATGTAGCTCTTCTAGCTTGATTGAGAGCCGCATAATTAATTCTTGTACCCTCTCTTCTAATTGTATATATTCTTCCAGGCTATATTCCATTAAGGTAGGGTCAGTTGCAAATTCCCACAAGTCATGGTTGTAGTTTTCAATTTGAGCCCAGTATTTATTTACTGCCTTTATCTTGATCTCATAAAATGTTTTTGTTACATCAGTGAAGTCAGTTTGCTCCAGGTTATCAAGGAGTCGCAGCAAGGTTTGAGTTACCGCTTGTTGTCTTTTCCAAATTCTGTTACCTTCGGAATCATTAGCCTTTGATAATACCGGAGGGCCTTTGGATTCATAAGTTTTGGGTATGGCCCCTTTAGTGGCATCTGTTTTATCTGCATCTGACTTGCCAGCCCTTGCGTCAACTGGCAGATCTCTCGATGATGGTTCTTTATTCGATTTAGACTGCTGATGTTGACTGGCTGTACTAGTGTCACTTGGCGCACTAATATTCGTACTGCATGTTGGTAATGGTACTCTCCCAGTATCGACTTGCTCTGATGCCCCATTTAGGTCATCGGCTTCCTGGAATTGGTTTATTATTTTAGATAAATATTGCCTGCACTCTTCGTAGATTGCTTCTATCTTGTGGTAGAAATCCGTAGCAAAATATGCATGGTCTAGAGGCGGTGAAGGTAAGCCTCGGATCTCTTGGTCAGTAGCTTCAAAACGTGACCATGCTGCATCCAGACGTGCGAGTCTTTCTTCGTAGTAGCTATACGTTTTCCTGTCCACAGGATCCTTCTTATAGTTGGCTAGAATGTTTTGGATCTCCTTGCCCTGAACACCTTGGGTGGCAGCCAAAGGGTCCATTGCCTTGTTAATCTTCGGTGGCATCCTTCCTGGTATAATGGCTCAGCAGAATGCGCTTTGCTTATATAGGATGTCTTCTATTGAGCGTGATTGAACGTGCTGAATCACGTCGGGGTCACCAAATGTTAAAGCAAACTCTTTTGTTTGCCTGTTAAAATTGGTAGGCTGAAGTGATTCACCTCAACCTTGTTGCTGTGTAATCGGTGAAACCCCGAATGCACAGAAACAAGGTTTAGGTGAATCACTTCAGCCTACCAATTTTAACAGGCAAACAAAAGAGTTTGCTTTAACAACCGTCTCCACTAATTTCGTATCCCAAATAGTTTATTTCCGTTTTAGCAATATGACACTTGTCTAATCTCAATTCTAAACCATTTTTACCAAGGATGTCTAACACCCTCTGTAATGTTTCAAAATGTTCCTCTAACGTTTCTGTTCCAAAAAAGATATCATCAAAATATATCATTACTATTCCCTTGGCTAGCAAATCTTTAAATAATGTCGAAATATAACGCTGAAACACGGAAGGAGCATTCACCAAACCAAAAGGCATCCTCCGAAACTCAAATTGTCCAAATGGAACAACAAACGATGTGTACCTCATAGATTCTTCATCTACATGAACATTATAAAAAGCGTTTTTTAAATCAAGGCTACTAAAATACTTTTTGCCACTTAATAATTGCAGATGATCCTCTATTAGGGGTATAGGCAAATGTTCTTTAATTGTAATTTTATTTAGTTGTCGAAAATCAATACACATTCTCAACTGGCCTGTTTTTTTCTTAACCAATACTACTGGACTACTAAAAGGAGAATTACTATGTTGAATTGTGCCTTGTTCCAACAACTCTTCTATAATATTATTTAATTCTTCCTTTTCAGCAAATGATATTCTACGAGGTTTAAAACAAAATGGTTCCTCCTTTTTCAAATTAATTTTTATAAAATACTTTTCGGAATAATGCAAATTTTTTGAATTTAAAACATCCAAATATTTTGAAAATATATTTTTAATTGTTTCTTCTGAATTAATATTAAGCTTACCTAATTGTAATTTATCCATACCATGCACACTTTCAAAACAGTTAATGTTAAATATAAAATTTTTTGGTCTATCAACATAAATTTTACTATTGATTATTTGTACGAAAACTTCTGGGTTATTGATGAAATCTCTACCCAATATTAAGGCTGAGTTCTCCATAGTATCGTTGCTGACCACATAAAGTTTTAGTTTTAATTTAATTCCTTCGACCTCAGCTCCGCATTCGCCAACTCCAAGAATATCCAGTTTACTACTATTTAATCCTGAATAGTTTATACCATCTTCATACTTCTGTCTGGGAAAGAAGTCCGCATATGAATCCAATATCAAAGAAATAGGGCTACCAGAATCAACCATTGCTTCAATCTTAATACTTCCAGTCGGCGTCTCGAACTTTACATCCACTTTGTATTCAGGTTGCACTTGTACTAACTTTTTTGTGAACCCCGGATTAGGAGAAGAGTTGCAATTGTCCGCCATGTGTCCCCTTTTTCCACATTTGTAGCATGTGCCCCATTCACGACGAGGCTTTCGGCAAGCTGATGCCCAGTGTCCCCGAAGTCCGCAATTGTAACATTTTTGGTTTTCTTTACTTCTGCTACTGTCATTAATATTTTTATTATGATTGTTGTAGGTACGCATGTCACGTTTATTACCTAACGAATGTGTAGATTCACCTTTATTGGTTATGCCAATATTATTTAGAACGTTGACCAATTCTTTTAAATTTGCGAATTTCTGCATTTTCGCCTGAGTTCTAATGTTAACATCATTAATTCCATCAATGATGTATTCAACCAATTCCATCTCACTCAAATTTAGTTGATTTCCTAATTCCAATTTATGATGGAAGTAGTCCAAAAATTCCTCTGATGATTCCATCTTCGCGCTTCAAATTGTCGTCTCAAATTGATACGGCTTGATATGCCACCAAATATTTCCGAAAATTCAATCATTAATTCCTCGAGGCTTAGTTGCATGTGCTCTGGTTTTGAGCGGAACCATGCTAAAGCCTTCCCCTTCAATTTTCCAATAATTATAATTTTAAGGGCACCTTCGTCAATCTTAAAAGTAACCTGCGCTGCCAATATTTGCTGCTTCCAATTTTCAAATGTTTCGCGTCCACCATCAAAATCTGGTACCAAACTTGGAATGAATTGAATCGAGATATTTATATTTTGTAGTGAGCTGGTATTAGGGTTTCCCTTCTGTTTTTCCAGTAATTCAACTTTTTCGTTTAACAAATCCTTTTCCTTTTCCAAAATCTCCTTTTCCTTCCTAAGCAGTTCCATTTCCCTTTGAACCAATTCGTCAATATGACAGCTACTTGTGTTATCACTAGTTTTGTTATTGCTGGCTAACGCTTTCTTCAACCTTTTCTCCAACATTTTCTTTTTCCCCCACTACAAATACCTCTAGCTTTTAATTCACTTTTTAAGTCTTTACCCTTTAATTCTGAGAGTTTTACCACCAGCTCATCCTCACTACTTGAAGCCATTTCGAATAATGTTAATTTTTGTTTTAATCACTCAAATTTTGCCAAATTCCACAATACTTTTATATGTTTCAATAATTTTTTCGAACTTTCCTTAATTTTTTCCACTTCCCAATAACTAGTCACAATAAAACTTTTCCACAATTATCTAATAATAAATTTGTGCAACCAATCTCAATAATAATATATATGCTCCAATTACACTCCACTAATCCAATAAAATATTTTCCGAAACACACTCCAATAACAATGCTTGCTCCAATAATTTCAATTTTACTCCAATACTAAACTTTTCCTAATTCACTCAAAACTTCAATAATAATGTTTTTCACAATCTAAATTTTCCGCAATTATAATTCAATACCAGGAATTCTGAATTCTAAATCCTATCCCACTTCTGAGAATTGTAGTCAGAATGCCGAAATTCAAAGAATCAAAAAGGAGACAAACACAAATAATCTTTTCTTCTCAACACCAAATCTTTATTGTTTTATTACCAAACGACCGACGCTCTTCGAATTCAAAACTAAACTCTAACAATAAACTGTGCCAAATCCTTTAATCACTGTCGGCGTCATGCGAATGCCTCCCTTCCAGCAGCGTGTATATAATCTTTTTCAACTTCAAATATGGTCATGATCTTTTATTAACTTTATATACTTAATATACATAATACCGCTGGAAGTCTGAGTCATGCACATGAGCCAATGGCTTTCCAATAAACAGTGGCGTAACAAATATTTAGTATTATCGATTTGGACAGTGGCGTGCCAAATTATTTCAAATTAATATTAATTTGTTTTTTTTATATAAGAATTTTTAATTACTACAGTTAATTTTTAATTACTACAAATAGAACAGCGTCATACATACACGGCGAATATGTTGTCCAACTTGGTGTGTCACACATGACAGCCATTTTTCCACACACTGTCAAACATGCTGTCCAACATCACGACAGAAACAAATATCAGGAGCTCCTAGAAATGTTAACTATTATATTATATTCAATAGAGTTCATTCAAGATTCAGGAATAATGAATGTGTGACAAACATTGCCCTACACGGTACAATATGCTGTCAAACAGGTAGCCCTGGCCATAAAAATCAAACTAAATTGATTTTCGTCCATCCTCTTGACATACTGCGTGTCACAATTTCAAACTGGCGCACTCACGGTCAAATCCGAGTGACAACATCGTTGTCCAACTTGAGTTGGCTAACATGCGTGACCGTGCATGGGCCCCTCACAACAAGTTGGACAACATGTCCCAACATCGAGTAGGACAATGATGTTGTTACGCAGATTTGACCGTGTCTGTGCCTGTTTGACGATGTGACAGCACTATGTCAAGCGATAGAACAAAAATCAAATTAGTTTGATTTTTAGGGGCGGGGCTACGTGTTCCACAACACGCATTCGGCATTCTTCAGTGAATTCTATTGAAAATAAAATAACAACAGTGAAGTATTCTCGACGGTTTGGATAGGGATGAAGTAAGTGATCGATACACATTCCTGTCCTCATAAATGCTACCTGGGTAGGCAGAATATAAGACAGTAGGCACAAGAACAGAGTTGCCAGAAAAATATTTTTATGCCGCCTAAATTTAGCAGTTTTATCCGGAGTTAAGGTCTGCGAATCCGACTAATAAATCGTCAAAGTCCTTTCAACCTGAACGGTAGGTACTACGCCAGAATTCCTACCCAGAGTTTTCTTGACCCCCGTCTCAAATTTAAAAAAAATTTGACTGCTAAATAGCGGTTAAAATGGCAACTCTGCACAATACGCCATCCGACGTGGAGATGGAAGGTAGAGCAGGCGCTATAGCTACGTTCTGCAGCTTTCGGTACATCGTATACTCGTATTCAAACGACAATTCAAATCTCAAATAGATCTTAATTGTTGTTTGAATTTCAAATTCTTTTTATTTAACAATCATTAGTCGCGTTTTTTTCTCGATCCGAATCAAACGCTATTATCGATTGACGTCGGTGTCAAAAACAGTTATAAATTTACATGGTTTTCTAAATTCATAAGAAATCATCACATCGCATGCTTTTTTAGGGTAAAAACTTCAAAATTTGAACCAAATTTTATTCAGGTTTGGTTTGGACATTTTGTGAAGATTGAAATCATGGCAATTTGATAATTTATCTCATATGTAAAATCATAGCTACGTACAGAGATTTTTTAGAACCAAAGTAACTTGAAATTTCAAATGAACCGGATAAATATAAAAAAACGCAGTTATTATTGTTTCAAATTCAAATTGTTTTTAACAATTCTGGCTCTAGTTCTAGACTATGTATGCTGTATATCTATCATATAGGTATGCTGCGTATAGTATAACTGTAATAAAATTTGCCCCAAATAAAGATTGTTGTTAGATGGGGCGGGAGCTAACATCTTTGCCTACCCCACCCTCTCCCTAAAAAATTTCCAAGATCTGGCACTGATCAGGGTATATTTCGGTTTTGCAGCACTGTTGTAATTTTTTTGATATTCATTACGTATTACTTTGCAATAAAAAATTTATATTGCGGGGTGGGGGGGGGGGGGGGGATGAATTGCAGATTTAACACATTGTGGAAAATATGAATAAACATTGCAAGTTTGCAGGACTTTTGGCATTTTTTTATGGAAGTGTTAAACGTATCTCAGAGGTAAGGTGATAAAATTTAACCTTTTAGAAATGTTTTCATAAATTTACTCTATAATAAAATAGAGCGGCACTTAAGGAAAGTTGCTATCCCTTAAGTGCATGTAGTCCTTCTTGGAAATTCCTTTTGAATTTACACTAATGAAGTATAACGGCACTTGTGAAGGGTGACCCGTTGTAAAAAATATTGCTACCCCAAAGTGCTTGTGACTGGAAACTGAGGCTTGCTGCCTGAGCCCGAATGATGTCTTCATTCGAGCTTCTGAAAGTGGAGCAGGCAGTTCTAATAGTTCTAATATTGTGAGTGCTAGTAATTAGTATTTTGAGTGTCTATTAGTTACTTGTGAGTGTTAAGTAGTTAATTTAGTTAATATTATCAGTATTTCATGCTAAAGAATATAAGTATGTGTGTATAAAGTACAAGAAGTTAGAAATCAATATACACGCAGTGCTAGGAAAGTAGCTGCATTTAAGAGTAACTACGTCTGTATTTGTTAAGATGTGTGTCATCGCGCGTATAAGCAAATTGCTAGCCGTGGGTCGAAAAGTGTGTGTCACATTGCTATGAATAGACTCTAGTGTGTGTGTCCACCCTATTAAAATTAGTAGTATTGGTAGTGATAGCCATAGCCTTAAGCTCACTGAGTATATTAAATACTCATACTCTCTCTTTTATTCTAAACCTAATTGCAGATGAGCTCCACGGATGAGGGCCGCCGGGAAGGACAAGCCACGTTTTTAGAAATGTATACCCATGTACATGTAATAAAATTAAATATTGAAATAAATAAAATTGCACTTGTTTAAATTTTCAATTACGTCTATCAGAAGTTATAAGAACTTTTGTTTTTCTGCAATTTTGTGCACATTCCGGACCTCGGTGATGGCTGCTAAATTAAGTTTGTAGTTATTTTACCTCACCCAACAGTCCATAAAAATTTCATAACTTTTGTAATTAATGTTAAATTTTGGAATTTAAATGTCTCTATTGACTGGCCTACAGGGTGGCTATATATTTATGGATAGAGTCTCTTTAAAATTGGTCTTAGAGAAATTGTAGCTTTTTTCCTAGTCTGTATCCAGCTTGATGTCTTCTTATTCAATCGACTATAGGGGAGAGGGGGAGCAGCTGACCTCCTCTGCCCCTATCTGGGTACGCCAGTCCCTAGTAATTATACTTAAGAAGACTGAAGTCCTGAAATACGTAAGTACTTTACAGCTCTAATTTAGCTTAACCCCATTTATAATTCTATTGGGCATGGTGGAACTCACACTCTAAATGTCTAATGATTTGCATAATAAAAACGACAAAATATGAATTTCTTCGTTTCGGTTTATTTCTTCTCTTCACTTTAGTTTAAATTTTAATAATAGTAATTTTCTTAAATATTTAATTATTCTCTATTAGGTGAATTTTACAATACACTTAGTAAATTTACCGTTTTTTTTTTGTTGTTTTTTGTTTTTGTCATACTTAAATCAGTTTTTCTGCTGTGAAGCCTTCTGAAGGCATCACATTGCAGTTCTTAAGTCTTCATTTCGAGTTTATACAATCAAATTGTTCTCGCTCTCGTATGGTTGACTTTTAAAGTTTTTAACAAGTGAAAAATGCTTTCTTTTAGAAAAAAAAAATCTGTTAAGGTTTCCAAAAACTTCTTACAAGTAGATTCTTAAGTATTTTCAAGATGGATGTGGATAAAATTTGCGATTTGTTTGCGTTTGAAAAAACGTTTTGTATAATATTGACACGATGATTTCGATAGGAGAGTGTGTGTGTGTTTTTATTTTTAACAATAATATATATAGGCAAGAGGTTAATGTGAAATTTACAGGTGAGAAACATTGCAAAGTATGCAGAAAATATTTTTTTTTATTAATATATAGTTTTCGAAGATCAATGATTAATATTTTTTTTTTGGGTTTTCAATTTTTAGTGAAGATATGTAGAATTGTTGATTTTTTTTTTAAATACATTATTTCCTAAATACAAACTGTTGTTATGCAATGAAAACTGAATTTTTTTAGTGGTAATATAGCACGTTGAGTACAGTATGGGTATTTTGTTTTTTTAATAAATATGTTCACCAGCTTAAATGGATATGTGCCGTTTTTCTTAAGATATTTGAAAAATTTGTTGTATAAATAATAAATATACAAAAACTAATTTAAAAAAATGAAAATTTAAGGTTAAAATAATTTTCAAATTATTTTTATATATTTTTAGAGGTTACATAAAATAAAAGTTAAAATATAATAAAATCAAAATTGGATGCATCATCAGTCAGGAACGTATTGGCTGCGCCATAGCAAAAAGCCCACTTGCCCCGGGTGGCAGACGAGCTTGAAAGCGTAGCCACGAACGAAAGCATACCAGAAATTGCTCTGAGCCATTGCAAAGAATACGGATTATTACATAAAATTAACTACATCTGATGAACAATACAACAAAGAACGATTATAGAAAGTAGTAGTAGGTAGAATTCAAAGTAAAATATACAAAAGAAGAACACAAAATTATCCGCGGCTACCACCTGTCTCCTATACCAAATCAGACAATAGACAATCTTATCTAACTCAGTGTAGAAATAAACCAATCGGTGAAGAAAATTTGATGTATGATGGTATGATAATAAAAAATACGAGAACGCATCAGTTTGCACTTCAGAAAATAAAGAGAACTATATTACATAGTTGATAATAACAAAAAGCTATCTGGGAATTCGGTTCATGCCAAAGGCTTCTTTTCGGTAAAAACTCAGATCTGACTGAACCCTAAAATGACCTTATGAATCTTTCAGGGAATAATTACTTGACCCATAATTTCTTACGGAACAAATATTTGGTGGCCAAAAAAGACGCAGACAAGCACCAAGAAGATTCTTGATAACGTGAAAAGGATAACCAGTGACCCCTAACACTAGTACCTTCACATCGTGTCCTCAAAGAAATTTGAAGACATTCTTGGCCTGGGCTTACAGTCAATTCAGATCTTGACTAAGTGAATAAGTATGCTTCGAAAGAAAACGTCAGATCTTAACATCTTTAAGTAGGTCTTAAGTGTAGACCTAGAAGTTTTAATGGATGTTGATTTTCCTTCAAAATAGGTTATCAGATAACCATTAACGAGAGAAGTCAGATATTAGACTGAGGGCTCCAGATTCTGTAACGGGCTTATGTTTGGTATATTGACGAATCCATGAATAATAAGAAAACAGGCGTAGAGGTGGTGGGTCCAGAAGTGGAACTCTCTATTCGGATTGGTGCTTCAGTTTCCATCTTTCAGCCGGACGTCTTCGCTAAAGAAGTTGAAGCTCAGCAGCGCCTAAGCAGGTGCTACAAAAACTTCCACAATTATATTTGCTGTGATTTGGCTCTGTCTTCTCAAAACTTTGAGTAGAAACTAGTCTGAAGCTGCATTAATCTTAACTTTAGACTACACAGTTATCATTATTTGTTCTCGATATTAGAGTTTATTTCACCGGTTAAATTCGCATAGTGTTGTAATAGTATGTAGGTAGTAAGTATGCAAATTACAAATTACATTCTCTAGAACTTAGCAAAAAGAGGTGTCTGTGGGGGGGGGGGGGGGGGGGGTTAGGTCGTCTTCGCCCAGGTCGGAGATTTTACAAAAGCTTCCGCGTCAGTGATTAAATTCAATCATTTCAAATTTTGAAAGCAAACCCCCCAATGAAGATCCCTTTCAAAGGGGTTCGTTTAGTCGAACTTTCTCAGAATTTTTCACGTTCATCATGATATCGTCTCTCACATTTAAAAAGGTTTACTAAATTAGAATTACTAAAGATTTCATCATCTGGAAAGAGTAGACTTAAATAAGTAAGTTTAAATGCGATAAAAAAACTTCTGTTTCATTCACCTAGGTGCATTGCTTGATGTGGTATAATTACCGATGATTTATAGATACACATTTTTTCGAAAACGAGAAAGATACCCTGGAAATCGTCGTTGGCATTGCTATAGGATACTGCTTGATAATATTTTACGTCCGACAGAGAAGAATAACAAGAAAATTTGGTAGGGTTGGGCGAGCGGACACAAAAGCCAGGGCAAAAATGGAGCTGTTTCGGAAACGTTCGGTGAACGGGTTACTTCAAGAAATTCTGATATCCCATAGCCACCGTGTTCACCAGATCATTCGTCTCCTAAATCATTCCAGAAAGTATGTGTACCTATCAGAACGACCTTCTACAATTAGAAAATAAAATTTTTTGAGGACTTGAATAAAAATAAATCAAAAGCATCAAGAAAAATAGAAACTAAATAAAGACTCTTAGAAAAAGAATAACGCTCACGGAAACATATTTACTAGAAGTGATTTCGAAATGTGCGTCATTATTCCCCAATGAAGAGCTGCTCTTGTCAGCTGAAAAGCTTGGAAAGCATCCAGCAGTAATAAGTTATGTACCTATACATAAAAATATTAAAAGATAAACAACTTCAAAAAAAGAAAAGAAAAGAAAAGAAAAGAAAGGAAATATTAGCAATGTTATATAATTTCTGCCAGTGGTGTCGGTAAAAAAAAACTAATTTGATTTCATTGCATATTTAACAGAATTTTTTTAACTTTTTCTCTTCGTAACTAGAACTGTATTGCCGCCAGCCGTATTTTTGGAAGAGAATTTTGCTTTGTTATTTTTTTACTTAAAACTCATGGACTATCTAACAATTTTTTATATTACTCTGGATTTTTAAGGATATCTCCTTTTTGATATAGTTTTTTTTTATTCATTCATTTTTTTTATATAATTTCATACCTACAATGTATTACTTACAAGTGATTAATATTGTTTCTTATGTACATAATGTTCTCATCTTCTTGTTTTATATGGAATAAAAAAAAGAAATTTTGACAGAGTTTGCTCAATCTTTTCGTAGTTTTGGTTTTATTTCGATTTTAGTGATATTATGGTAATTATAAGAAAGATTTTGCTGAAAATAATATAAAATATAAGTTTTTATCAATTAATTTAATTTATAATAATATTATTATTGTAGAATATGAATGTGTGTGTGTGCGAGTGTTTGTTTCTCAAAATACGAGCGTAAATGAAGAGCAGAAAGGGAGGGCAAAATATCAGCTAATGTAAGAAGTTTAGGCAGTAGCGTATGCCTAGGGGACGATGGGGTACATATTTTGAGGTGGCATTTTTTTTTAATGTTGTAATATACAGAATTAATGATTAGAATAGGTATTCAGTTTAACAAAAATACGTGTGGTCCAACTCGCCGTTAAGATTTTTAAGCTTAATCAATGAAAAAACAAAATACGACGCTTAGTGGTAGAAATTAGAAATTACTTTTTAAGGCGGGAGTCAGACTGAAAATTTTAAACTCTTAAATGCTACGCGAGTTGACAATGTTACCGAAAAATAGAAATTGAAAAGAAAAGGTAAAAATAGCCACAGGTAAAAAAAGGAACCTACACCCTGGGACAGTAGGTAGCTCATCTTTAGCTAACTGATGGAGCGTTCTTATGACCAAGTAAGGTGCACAAGAAACACCTAAAGTGACCGTCAAAAGACGATACTCTTTAATGGGATGATTGGAATTGGAGCGCATCATCGGGGTGTATCCAAATTTGGCGCAACAGACTAGCCTAAAAGACCTGGAGCAAGAACGAAATGAAGTTTCTAGGAGGATAGCAATAAGTCAACGCAAGCAAAAAGAGTGATATGATAAGAAACGAAAATCATCAGAACAGTATAAAGAGGGAGATTTAGTACTGGTAAAAAGACCTACATTCGGAGACGGACAGAGTAAGAAGCTGCTCCCAAAATACAAAGGACCTTTCAGAATTAAAAAGGTCCTTCCTAGAGATCACTACGTGGTGTTTGAACTTAGTGGGTATTTTAGATTGCAACGAACACCATATGAAAGCATAGAGGCCTGGGATAATTTAAAGAAATGGACATAGGAATTCTGATTCTGATAGTGATAGAAGAGGACAAGGACAACCGAGGACGGTCTAGAATTCAGGATGGCCGAGCTGTAACCGAAAAACAGAAATTTAAAAGAAAAGGTAAAAAAAACCACATGAATAAAAAAAGACCCAACACCCTGGGACAGTAGGAATTTGTAGAATAATAAAAGGTTGGAAGGGATAAATAAAGTAATGTATGTCCAGTAAAAAGTACATGAGCTCATTCTAAGTAATGAACTTGTGGACTGTAGTAATATAAGAAAATTAAGTAAAAACAAAAAGTATAGTGAAGAAAGTATTTGGTGAGTGCTTGGCTTAGATTTAGTTTGTAGATAGTTTTGAGTATTTCTTTTTATGTGAATTATGCTTAGGGAAATCTCGAACCGGTGCGCTTAACACGGCGAGATGATAAGCAGAAGTTGGTGAAAAGTCTCACGTCGGTGCACTTAACACGGTGAGATAACTTAATACGGCAATAATTCGGTCTGGAGAGTCCCTTACCAATACGCTGCCATTAAAAACGCAAACGATATTTGGTATTCGGGTTTTCTACACAGCGATAATTCGGTCTGGAGAGTTCCCTACCAATACGCTGCCATAAAAAACGCAAACAATATTTGGTATTGGGGTTTCTACAAACGGCGTAAGTGTGAATGCAAGTGTGAATGTACCTGAACAATGCTCACTGAGTTTTAATTACTCAAACTAAAGCTAAATAAAAGGAAGTTAGACAAAAGAAGGAACGAGTATATTTAAAGTAATGTTTTCAATAACAATCTAAATTTTTATAACGTAAGAATTTTCGTCTATTTAATACAAGTAATACCGAATGTATGGTTGTTGTATAGGGAGTGTTAGATTACCACCGCACGCGACGCTCGCAACCCAAAAATCAAGCTAAATTCTACTTCATTCTCGCAAATGTGTTCAATTTAGCCTCACACTTGGAAGATTGTACTGACTCCGGATGTAGGCAATAGGGAAGAGGAACGCACTTGTTACCTCATGGTGGTTGAAACAAAGTCAATTTAAGAAAAGTTAAGAACCAAGATGAGATTTTCGACTGTTTTTAATTTAAATGTTAACAAGTAAAAAAATAAAGCAAGAAGAAAAAAATTATAATAAAAACATTAAACTCTCTTTCAAAGTTTCACGAACAACGACAAAAAATGTGAAAGCGCAGATTACATTACATGCAACGAAAAAAAGTGCAAATGGTTAATTTTCGTAAATAAATGAGAAGAAAAATTTTCAGATTTTCTCGTGCTTTTCTGAAATATTGAGAGATGTCACCACAGTTGGATCGAAAGTTGTTGACAATGACGAAAAAAGGAAAATAATCCAGATTTTTATGTCTGTACCTGCTCTAGGTACAAGAATAAGCAAAATGTTCGAAAAACAGGCAGAGGCCTCTTGAACTAATATTTATTCAAGAATATAGATTGGAAAACTCTGTTTCCAACAAAGTAAAATTAAGGATTTTTTTTAACAATAGCCATCAGTGTCACTAGCCGTGAACGGAGCATTTCCAAATTAAAATTATTAAAAATTATCTCCGTTCCACAATGACTTATTTAAGATTGTAAAATCTAGCAATGCTTTCCCGTAGAAAAAACAACTAACAGCTGATATAAATCTTGCCAATGTCATTCAAGACTTTTCTAATAAAGCAGTAAAAAAAAAAATATATATATGCACATGCTTAAATTTTATCATTATGTATTTATTTATATTCAGTAATTGTTACTAACCACTCTTGATTTTTATTGACTTAGAAAGGGCGGCAAATTGGGGACCACCCCTGGTGGTAAAAGCTATAGGTACGCCACTGAGTTTAGGTTCAAAGGGACATGTTAGATTAGCCAAAGAAAAAAAATTTTAAAAAAATTAATACTGTACAGATTCATCTTATTAAGAAACTTCAGAGCCAATTTATCTGGCTTTAAATTTGATAGGAAGAAAGTTCAACGTCCCGAAATAGTACTGAACTATTTGTTTATTAAATATTACCGTGTGATATTAAGTAGAAATGGAAATTCGAATCTACTTTGTATCAGGGCTCTTTTGATTTTCACTGTATTTAGTGACGACGACAGAGATATTTGGGTCAAGTCCAGATTATTTCGTTTAATGCTTTGATAAGATATGAGCCGACTAAGATATACCTGAACATAATCTGCATATAAATGATTTTCACCTTAACGATGTAACGCAATAAAGATAATTAATATATTAAGCATGAAGACCTAACCTAATCTAACCCAGCTCTGGGGAACATCATTAGTAATTGGTGAACAAATCATCCACATAAACTAACAATTCAGAGTTGGTAAGTACAAAGAAACCATTACTTATGATGAAGAATATGAAAAGAATATAAAGAGACCTTAGTGATTTCCGTGTTGTATCCAAGAGTGAGCTTTATCTCCTTATAGATAGTACGGTGTGGATAGAAACTGAACCTAAAGTTTCTAATTCTCACCGTAGAAGGAAAGCTAATTTAGTAACCAAATCGAGAAACCAAATGTGAGTAATTTAAATAGTAGAAATAAATGGAAAAGTTTGCCTTACTAAAGTTTGAATATGCTAATGAAACATGTTCAAAACATTGAATACAGAGGATCTGTTCAAGTTTATTGATCGAGCTGTTCAGAGCTGCTTTTTTTCTGCTCTATACTGTCTAAAATTTGCAAAAGAGCTATTTCCCCTTTTTGCTCTTTGGCAGTTTTTGGGTCCAAGATTTGGAGCAGAGTTGGTCTTGAAGTTGTACCAAATCGGTCGATGTCTCTAGCAGATAGGAGCAATTAACAATATTTTCTAATATGTGTAGCTGTCAATAGTTGTAAATGGTTAAAACTTAGAGAAATATGTAATAGCAGCCAAAATTAATAATACATTTAAAAATCTACCACAAGCAGTTCCCACAGTGGTAAATTATCAATTCAAATAAATGTTACATGTTGCTTATTATATTTAAATTTAAATTAATTCTTTCAGTTTGGTTTTCCATATTTTCCTTTGCAAAATAAAATGCATAACATCGAAATTCAAAGAAATTTACTGTTTCCAAAACAAATAAAACACACTGTATGAAGAAGAGCAGCAGTTTGGTGTCCAGTATTCTGAACAGGTATTATTTGCTCCTTAATCGTTTGGTGGAGCAGCCTGGGCTAAAAACTTGAATAACACAGCCATGGGTATTAATTTTTCCCACATTCAACCATTTTGGTGTGAACTAAGAACTCATAAAAAATAGCTTCATACAGCTTAGAAGACATATTAAAAATGGGACTGTCAGTCTCAGTTTCTTTATATGGGGCATGAAAATTGGGATAATAAACAATTTATTATTCCACAAATTAAGGATTTATCTTTTATTTTCTGTTGAATTTCAACGAATAAGAAAGTTTCGCTGCATTTTTTACAACAATGAAGGGGGGGGGGTAGTTTTCCATCAGGTCTAGCTGAGAAACCAGGTGCAACGCAAGATTACATTTGATACAATAGCTTTTCTAATATATCTGGCGCATGTGCATCTTACATTTCAGTTTACTATATTATAAAAATTCATAAATTGCATAACGATAACGACTTCATTTCCTAACCCATAGTAGAAAAATCTTTTCCATACACTTATAACATTTGGGTTAGTTCCCTTTGTGATAATCTGTTTCTTAAAATGAGTCATATACTACCTTATATAGTAACTGCAATATTATTATTTTTGCAGACGACATGGGTCTGTATCTGCTCCGCCAGCAACAACAATAAGTACTTTATACAACTAGTCTTAACCAGGATCGCTTTTTCACAAATGAAAAAAAAATAACCCTCTAGTAAGTCGCAAGCGATATTCTTTTCGTCATAAACGGAAAAATACAAGCCTTACTGCTCACAAACTAAACGGACATACCTTAGACTGATAATGTAAAGTAGTGTAGTAGTACTACTACCATAAATAGATTAATACTCTAAATAAGATATTTTTTATATGTTTTTTATTTAAACGGGATTTATGGCAATTTTAAATTATGTTAGTCTTTATGTTATCCCAAAAGTTTGTTTGCATTATCATAACAGTGAAATGGATCTACTTGTTTTTTTGTTTTGTTATCTAACTACTTCCGTCAACTGAGTTTGGGGATCCAATGTGATTCATAAATATTTCACACTATTCACACAATTTCACACTATTCACCCTGCTGATTGAGGATTTTGAAAATTTCATTATTTGTTCAAATTTTCTTTTGTTTATAAGCAATACAACAGTTCTCAAATCGATAGCTCAGATACCATATCGTATATAAGATCGGCTGCGACTAATCATCGGTGGGTCAAATGGGATACCTGCTGTATTGCGAGGCAATTGTGCCCTATATGTATACAACAAGAGGAAAACAATAGAACTCGTTAGAAGGTGCAAAGATGACACCATGAAACTAGTAGGAGTTGTAACAGGCCATTGGGCCATAGTTAACTATGCTATGAGATTGGGCTGAGAGTCAACCTATTTCTGTCTGAATTTGTAAAGCTTCTGAGGAAATCAAATCAGTTCGAGTGTCTTACTGTAGCGATCCAAAGCGGCGGGTAGCCAGTTCTTCTCAGAGCGAGGAATACTGCAGATGTATCCCGAGTTGTCTTATGACACCAAAGTACACATGTTTAATGATTTTCAACTTGTTGATTCACTAACTATATGCTCTCTAGGTTTGATATGAAATATTTCTCGTATGATATGCTCAATATATAATATTAAGAATAGTATTATTTAATTAAAAATGTATAAAATTCTATCAATAAAATTAACAATATATAAAAGAACATGTAAAAAATGCACTTACAAACAAAATTATTTTAAATATGTAAGTGAGTTAGTTTTAGACTTTGTTCTTAAAAAAAATCAAATTTCAGATATGTGTTTTGATATGTTTCAAATGTATAAAAACAAAATAATGTGAGCATAAAATTTATAGAATTAATCTGCAATCATCTTTTTCTTTTTTTATTATCTATTCAGCAAAATTTTTCCTAAAATTTTCTTATCATTAACCAAAACTGACTGTGCGACTAATTATGACAACAAAAAAATAGCTTTCATATTGGACTAAAATGTTGTCAATATTTACATAATTTTCTTTTGTAAAAAAAAGAAAATTTCAATTTATTTACAAAATGATTTGACAACAGAGATTTTTTGAGTTATAAATCACATAGCAACTGCTGTTATTTTTTTCTTCTTCTTCTTCTTCTACTCTCTTTCATTCTCGCTCGCTATCATTTCCACATTACTCCCGTCTCAAGCTCAACATCACTTTAATCTCTCAATTTCCAATATTGCGCAATAAATATCATTAATATCAATAAATTCAACGGTTATTTGTCTAAACATACTTTCTCATCTATCTGCAACGCTCAGTCAATATGCCTTTCTATATGTAGATACCTTAATTAGTTTTATTTATATAAAGATAAATTTAATTATAATAATAATGATAATCTTAAAAAAATCACACTTTCACCTTAAATTCCTAAGCTTTCCGTATTTTTTTTTCTGTTTTTACTTTTCCTTATTTTACACATTTTTAAATCGTAATCGTAATGGAAGACTTTTTACAAGTTTAAGACACAGAAATTTTAGAGCATCTTTGAGAAAAAATTTGAATAACGTGAAATTTAGGGAAAAAAAAGGAAAAGAATTGACCTAATTTTTTTTTTGATTTCGTTCTTTTATTTTGTTTATTTTATTTTGTTTGTTTGTTAGTAATCTGTGTAGATATATGTACATATATCCATCCACACCATTCGCACCAAATTTCTTTAACATTCGTGTGTCTCAAACAGAACACTGATTTCGTTTTTTTCTTTTTTTCCTTTTTTATATTTCTTGCAGTTTTGTACATTTAAAACACAAAAAATTTTAATAAATATTTCTTTATAACAATTACTTTTCCCATTTTTTTTGTCTTTTTGTTTTTTTTTTTATTTTTATTTTTATTTAGTTTTCTCTAGCTTTCTTTGAGTCTTGTTGACATGGTACATGTGCTTTCTCTGGATTATGTATAATATTTACAATATTGTTTATACTTTTAAAGGTGTATGTTTTCTTTTTGTTCCACGTAGTGTTGTTTTTCTTTTTCTTTATTTTTTTGTCATATGTACAAATCCCAGATATGTTATTACTGTAGTGATTAAATTTCTTATTGTTTTTCTTTTTCAATAAATAATTTTGTTTTTGTTTTTTTATATTTTGTTTAGAGACTGAAATTGATATCCGTATAATGTCGTAGAAGGAAGTTTCTTAAAAGAGTTTTTTTTTTGTTAAATCCCTATAAAGGTTGTTTGACTTAAAATTGTGCGTTTGGTGTACATATATTAAAAGTGTTAAAAAGTAAACTAAAAAAAATATTATATTTTAGAACTGACTTTCAACTCTTGCAATGCGCAATAATATTTACTACGAATTTTCCAAATGAATTGAATACTTTTAGCCGGTTAATTATGTTTGTTTAACTTGTCTGTGTGGCTGAAGAAGAAAGAGTAAGTACACAAAAAATTTAAAAATTAAAAAAGTCATCAAGGCAAGATACGTGAATCTTCTATAGAAATATGCAAAAAAGAAGTTGTAGTCGCTTAAAGAACGGATTAAGTAGATACTAAACACACATTCTAATAGTAAAAGGTGATGAGACAGCACTAATTTCAATTAACTATAGTTGAACTACTGTTCGGATTTTATCAACATATAAATCTTCGTCGGATCAATCAAGGGAAAGCACCCTTATTTTGTATACAACGAACAAGTTTTATTGAGCTTATTCTTAAAGAAACACTGTTATTATTTTATATTTCTCTTGGAAACAAACTGTGATAAATTTATTATATATTTTTATAATAAAACATGACACAGGTTAGAATAACCACGACATAATGGCAAGTAAATTTGTTAAAAGCACATCCCTCAGAATAAACCTCAACTTTGGCGACAACTGTTGTCTGTCCTCGAATCGTCTTGTCATTCTCATAATTTGAATTTATAAAGAACGACATCTTGAACATCCTTTTCAAATAATTCTCATATACGATTGTTGTAGTCGGCTCTTTAACTCAAGGCATAGCTTCAACAATGATTCGATAACTAATTCAATCGTTGAAAAATAATTATGCAATTATGATTTCTCAACAGTCTCTCCAAAAGAGATAGCTTTTTTTAAGATATATTTCTTACCTTTTGAATACAGTCCCCAAAGTTAGACACTTGTTAAGGCACATTCACATCAAAAACAAGAACAGAAAAATGTAAACCGAAAAACTCAATTTATTCCACATTAAAACAAGGTTTTTATTCCAATGATTAATAAAATCCAAGGAAATAGGATAAACTAAGAATTTTACTGAGAAAATAGTTATATTTATTTCAGATTTTGAAGAAAATAACAACTTTTATGTTTTATCGGCCGAAAAACTTTTTCGGCGGAAAGATTCGGCCGATAAAACATCAAAGTTGTGTTTATCTTAAAAATCTGAAATATATATACTATTTTATTAGTAAAACTATTAGCTTATCCTATTTCCCATGATTTTATTAATCATTGGAGCAAAAATCTTGTTTCAAAGTGGAATAAATTGAGTTTTTCGGTTTACATTTTTTCGATTCTTGTGTTTGATGTGAAAGTGCCTTTAGGTTAACATTACGGTTGAGCATAGAATAGCAGCTGTCATCACTTGGTACCCAAATCTTAATCAATTTCGACCCAAGGACAATTCTATGGGTTAACAGTATCCCAAAGTTTATCATTCAAAAACTACCACCCTTATTCATATACAAAACAAAAAAAAAAAAAAAAAAACACATTCCAAAATTATCTCATGCTCCGTTCATCGAAAAAAACACAGTAATTTGGTGCAATGCATTTTAATTTCGGACGGATATGACTTGAGTCAATCCTGAAAGACGATATCGAAATATCCTTCGATTGCACATTAAAAGATAGCCCTTCTTTTTCAGACTGACGAATTTCATATAATTTCACATTAGTACTAATGTTAAATAACTTGCTCTCACAAATATGTAATTTTTATATAGAAACAAAGAGAGCTGTGTATTTCCGCTTAAGAAAATGGGAACAGTATTGTGCTGTTTTCCCTACAAAATTTTCACCCACAACGAGCTGCGAATTGATAAAGGAGTCATAACGCTTCGCCGAGCGTAAGATTTGAAATCTTTTAAATTGTTGATGAAAAGATCGGTGAATATATTGATAAGCTTTATGAATACTATCGTAACATCAACATCCCCAATTTACTTTGTTGTTTCAATTGACAGAACACTATCAATTTACTCCTCATCCGTTGCAAGAAAGCAAATTATGGCAAAACGACGCCTTCAGCCTAATTAGTAATGTAATTCAAAGATTAGTAAGAAAAATGTACAAGCAGCTCGTTAGATCAAAAATAATGTATTCTTTTCCATTATGGCATTATCTTTCCAACTTACATATAGAAAGTCTTCTAAAAGTCGAAATGAAACTGTGCATTATCACAACTAAGTCATTTTTCGTACATGAGTGAGTATCTCACACTGCCATGTATAACATAGACCGTTGATACTACTGAAATTGCTTTTATTATAATGGGATCACTTTTCTAAAATTGTGTCTTTTTGGTTTAACTACTGTATTCTCTTGGACTTCAAAATAAGAAGCTCTATACGAAATCCACCACAGTTCAGTTTCAGTCCAATAGATTTTCCAAATGAATATATAGAATAGAAATACATACATTTGTAGTCTTTTCTGTGTTTCCCATATTTACTTTTAGGGATAAGCAAACAAAAATTCCTTAAAAATCGAGTTTAAGGAATATTTGATATTATAGGAGATAAACTTCCAATAAATGTAATAATTTCGAATGGATTTGGAATTTGTTGAACTTGAAATATGAATTTTAAAACGAAAATAAAACTTGAAATTAAGTTAGGTAATTGTCACACTCCTGCTAACAAAATTCGACCCAAATGAAATAGAAAATCAAGCAGTCCATGAGTGGTTTATTTTATTTTTTTCTGTGAAAGGAATACAATGCTGATCACGAGGTACAAGAATATTCGGAACAGAAATTATTAAGTAAACAGAAAAGATTAAAAATTTGAGAGTTGTGCAGAATGCAAAACAATACTTTTGTTTTCAGGTACTATAATATGTATAGATGGAACCAACATGAAATTGTACTGCAATTTAACATGACTGCTATTACTGGCTGTCGTAAATTGATGCTTGCTGTTAGACGTTTGTAAAAATGTATTCCATCTAAAGAGGTAGATTAAAAAGAATACGTTCAGAATACACCAACTGGGAATAATGGAATAAACGGAATGCTCCGAGTGGATAAAGAAACACTTTTGGTGTATTCTCAAAGTTCGGAATGAATAAAAAAAAGTATTCTATGTTATACATGGCAGTGGTATCTCATCGATGTAGGAGTACATACTTGATTGAGATAATAAGGGAAGAGTGGAAGATGTTGCCAAAGCCTCCTGCCATACAAATATAATAATAAAATACAGTTAGAAGTAAATCTCGGCTTTTTGTACTAACAAAGAAAACTGTAAAACAGATGGTGGTAATATCCAATAATAGCTATTTTTTGCAGGAAAAAAACGAACCACCACCGAGAATAAGGAAGGAAATTATGAAGCCTGTTGGCATAAGACCCATACGGAAAACCTCAGTATTATCCGAAAGAAGTGATCGCAGCAGCCACAGTAGCGGAGGCTAACAGTAACAACCTGGACTTGAACGCACATGAAACATAGTACACACTACTTAGGTTAACTTAAGTATTAAGATTTACTTTACAAATTTTTATAATTCCGGCAACAACAAAATTGAAAATTCTGTATTAGAAGAAATTATGGAAAACTCAAAGATGGAAGAGAATCTTGTAGATTAGGTACCCATAGATAAAATTTTCATCCTTCTGACATTTTATCATCTATGTAATTTGTAAATTACAATTTGTGGTTTGGTTGGGTCAAGTATAAAACAAGAAATAACAATTTAATAATTTCTACGAGGCAGGAACTTTAAAGTAAAATTATGCTCCTTATATGGTTTTACAATAGGTAGGTACAGTGCGAAACTTCTGTACAGGCCTACTAAATTTTGAAGACATAAAATTTGTATTTACATATATATACAAGTTGTCATCTATATTATATATACCGAAATTCCTATTTAAGTCATTCTCAACTCTTCTTCACTTTAATTTGGTCGTTTCAATTTATAATATTTAATGGAATAAATATTGCTCATATGAAAATGCTAAACGAGGTACTTAGTCACATTAGAATTCAGGAAAATAACAATAAATTTGAACTTTTCAATCTAGTGATCTAAGATAATCTCGTCAGTCGTCAGTTTGTTTATACGAGTATTCACTAGTCGCCATCAGCTTGTTTTAGTTTTGTGATTTAATTATAAAGCCTAGTATAGAGTTCGAGTAAAATGTGACATTTCCATACAAGTTTTACCGCTGGTAAAATCGCAAGCAAAAATTTTACTGATTATTTTACTAGTGCAGATTGTTTTTCTTATTTTATTGAAGGATTTAATTTCTTCTGACAATTTTTAGATTAATTAAGTCCATTTTTAATTGTAAATGTAAAATCGTTTATTTAAACTTTATAAACAATTTGAACTTTTTCAGGGATAACATTTGTAAACATCTGTCATTTTGTTGTCTCCAAGTCTTCGAGGAGTTCTCTCCTCAAAACTCTAAGTTAACATATGTCAAAATCTTACCAGCGATTTTAATGTGAAATATTTGGAGACTGCGTTAAATATTACTTTGCCCGAACTCGATACTAGGTTTAAGTAAAAAGTCAACTCTAGAAATATAGAAAAAAAAAATAATAATAAAAATACCAAAATATATTATCCCTACGACTTGGAGAATGCAAAAAAGCAAAAACAATTCCAAAAATTGAATAGCCTCAAATAATTAGTAAGAAAAATAAAATATTTTATAGGAAATATAAATATTGCAAAAAAAATTAGTAATAACAAATAACTCCCTAAAAATACAAATTTCAATTTTTTTTTATTCTATACATGATGATGATTATTCTAATACTATTAAACTCTTAATATGTTTGACCAAAACCCAAAAATAAACAATTCAATAACGCAAATATCCTTTTTGGTTTTTTAATCGCATGCAGATACTAAAATAATTTTATCGCCAAAATTTGTTAGCGCCCTGTAAATATTAAATTCTATAGTTCGCCATTTGGAATTATAATTTTAAATTTTTTTTACTTTTGCCTCCAAAAAACACGATTCATATCTACACATACATAATATGCAAAACATACAACTATAATTATACCAAATTTAATGTAAAAAATAATTTTGTGTTTGTTAGTTTTCTTCAATGTAATTTAATAATGACACATAACTTTTGTATAGTAAGGACGAAATGTAAAATGAATTTTTTTATTTCTTACTTAATTTCTAGGGTATAATTTTGATTTTTGAATTTTTTTCCAGAGAGATAATTATGGAATTTTATTACCTTCTGATAAAATTTGCTGTCAAACATTTTCATTTGTATAAAAAACATTTTCTTACAATTAACTTAAAATTTCGTGTATTTAATTTGTTGTTGTTGTTGTTTGAATTAATTATTGATAATAACTTTACATTTGAAATATTATTTACACAATTTCTTATGAGTTTAGTTTACATTGTTTAGAGTTGAACAACTTTAAATATTTTTTTCTAGTTTTTGTTTTTTTTTTGTTTTGTTTTTTACAATTAACTAACAAGAATTTATCTTACATTTTATAGATTTTTCTTAGATCGTGATTTCTCGTGAGAATTTAAACATCATTATTTATAATTATTTGTATTATGTACATTACTATTGAATTTATATCATTTATTGTCTAGCAACTGAATAAATTAATTAACTAACCGTGTTCAAGGGAATTAATGATTTTTCTCTGAATAATATTTTTTTGTCTTGCAAATTTTTTATTAACATTTAATTTGCAGGGAAATTAATTTAAATTTTGAAATAAGTATGTGAGTTGTGTGGTGTCTTAGGTGTAAATTGTTTATAAAATAAAATAAATTTAAAGACACGCAATGTAGGTTTTGGTAAAATTAACAAATGAACACACAAAAACAGGCTCGAGCCCAAGAACCCTATCATAACTGTTTTGTTGTTGAAGATTCATGCTATTGTCAATTATAATCACTTTTTATCGACCTTGTTTTATTTTGCAAGGTATATTTATTGTGCAAGTGAACAAACTAATAATTAAAATAAATAAATTTAAACATAATAAAAGTTCATCATCATCTGGAGATTTCTTAACATAACCTAAGCTAACTGTAGTCTATACAATTTTGGTGTACTCAAAATCGTTGCCCTATTAGATATTTAAAAGGCCTTTAATAGAATCCTAGCATCCTACCATTTTAGTCCAACTTAAGGCACTTGATCTCTCCCCTCGTTTTCTATTATGAATTGAAAGCTTTTAATCTTGTCACCTAATAGAGGTTGTATTAGATGACGTTACATCTGAACCTCACCCTATAAATGCTGGAATATTCCAGGACACTGTTGTCACTTCATCTCTCTTTTTAATTTTCATTAATTATCTGCTTTCCCTTAATTTCAATCCCATCCACTTTTAACACTTTTGTGGACCCCACACGGAATGCCGTATATGTCAATCGAGATTGCACGATAATATCGTTGAATAACGAACTTTAAGAGATTCTTGCTTAGAGCAAAGTGAATCGCGTCGAATTCAATGCTTGTAAGACCCAGGCTGTCCCATCCCTTTCAAATAAGATTATTACTTTACCATGTGTTTCTTTTGATGGAAATTAATTTCGGATACACCGTCTTTATGAATTCCTTTAATTAATATTTCCAGTCAATTAAACTGGACAGATCATATCTTCTCTATTATTAAAGAAGCAGCGAAATGTCTTCAGTATCTGAAAAGGTTTAAGAAATATTTCAGACCGTGTAATCAAGCGCTCCTCTATAAGTCGTATATTAGACCTAGAAATGCAATACAATTCCATATCTGAGTCGGGGCTGGTTGCGCAACTTTTCACCCCTCAAAATATACTTGATGAATTTTTATCTTGAAATAGGCGAAGGTTCAAGAGTTTCGGGGCTTAGTTATTTTGTGACTTTTCTACGTTATAAAATGATTGTAAACTATTCAAGCACGTGAAAGATGAGGTTTACCTGGGTAGCAGAACTAAAATTAATGAAATTATGATTCACATGAAAACAGATTTATTTCAAAAATGATTCCATGTATGTGTAAAACCATTTCAAATGTAACATTCCGAAGTTTATAAGTGTTGCTAGAAAGTGTTATCCTTAGTATGCAATTTAGTGAAAAAACTGTATTTTAAAAAGTAATGAAAATTTTCCCAATTTCCTGATCTTGATCATACATTAACTCTCGATAAAATAGGAACGGAAAGCTGCTGGAAAGCTTTGTCATTTGAACGCCTAAGCTATGACGTATAATCCGAAACTTACAGGCTGTTAATGGAAAAAGTATGCAAAGTCACAAACACCCTTAACGCTGAAACGGCGCTTCTTATACTCTCTCATATAATATACTTTTTGCATATCATCAATCTAACTATTAAACCCCATATACACATATAAATATATGTATATTTTTATAAATTTAATTTACATTTTGAAACATGTATTCATACCCTTTAAACGGGTAGATACAATCGTTTTCCCTTGCCGCAGACGGAGGTAAACTAAAATTGCGGAAAGCTATGTAGCTATGTATATGTAAGCAGCGCCTTGTTGTTATTCTTCAAGAAATGTAGAGTAAAAAATATCTTAGATACAGGCGAGACAAAGTGGCCTCATTTATAAACAACTTCCTATGTAAGCTGCAAAATGCAAAAGTGTAAAGCTGGCTAAGGAGAATCAATGTCCTAAAAGCATGCACTTATTTTACAGAAGCAGAGTTTTGAAGAGCTTCAGTACTGTACAAACCCTCTGGAACTGACCGTTAATGCGAAAATTTGAATATTTTTGTATTACAAGTGTTGTAGCAGAGAAAAAATTAAATAATACCTATTACCTACTTTAAAAAGAAGTGCCATTGGAACGCACATTGTTGTATCCTTGGGGGAAAATTTACCCGTCTAATATAATTGATTTGTATAATAATGTAAACATATCTATCAATGTTTTAAAAATGTCAGTTATTATTTTTCTTAAATTACCCGATTTAAAAAAAGATAAATGTCACTTTTAGTTTGCGGGAACAAAGATAAAAAAAAATTGCTCCACTTACGGCATTTTTTGTTGTTTCATAGAATTTTACAATCCACAGAATAACAATTGAAAAACTAATTTACAACTATAAAGCTTTCCACATTTATTAACAAGAAAAATAAATAAATATTTGATCTGCCGTGGTGGAGATACTACTGATACGTTTCTTTTCTCGTACTGAATGAATTTGTGGTAAAATCAACAGGACATGACAATGTAATAATTAAAGTGCACATAGAAAAAGAACGAAATAAAACCATTTCAAGTGTTTGACATTTCTTCCATTTGACAAAAGCGAGTATAAATTCATATAAATTGTTGTTTATCACAAACAAAGCCATTTTCCAACAAAGATGATTTAACTTCAAGTATTACCAACCCCAAATCGTTCTGCTGTAATTCGTAAAAAAATCAAGTATATTCAGAACCATTAGTAGTCAGAAAAAAGCAACGTCAGATTAAAACTAAATAGTTCGGCCCGAGAAAAAGAACGGTATGGATTGAAACAGATTCATCCTGAACGAGAAAAGGAACGCAACACACAACTGATTTGACATTTCTATTTCTAATAAGATCTGTTCAATTCGTACTCTCAAAGTTAAATGATCTCATACGTTATGTGATGCTAACTGTGAATTTTTATATGGACAATATCGCTTGTTTTCCAAGTATATGTATAAGTAAATTTTAAAGACAACCGACTTTAGGAAGGGACGATGAACGGGCTGGAGTACTTTCTTAATATTATTCTTAAATAGGTTTACTACTATATAAGTCAGAAAAGTATTATTATGTAGTTGCATACCTTACGAATGAATTTGTAGATTATGACTGAAGGGAAACATGTAATTTAACCACTTTTCTTTTAAAATGCTCTTTAGTGTCCAGTTGTTGGTTGGTTGTAGATGGCATTGATTCTCCCACACTTTTTTTTTTTTTGTGTTGCCGGGTATCAATACCAATCCAAATCCAATGCTTTTGCTAAACTATCGCAAGCACTTAACCTTTCTGTTGGATATATTTATAGATTAAATAGACAGGCACATGTTTCCTTTTTTTAGTTCGCCCCTCAAGTTCTTCAAGCAGTGAGTAGTTAGCTTTAATTTGGGGGATAGTCATGGTATGCTTACCGGAGTATATTTGCGAAAGATTTTATAGTAGTATTAAAGATAAATTTAGAATCATTCCATCCAGAATGCGGACTCGGTTCGAGAAAAAAAGTGTCTTCTCCCAGGGCGAATCTCTGTGGAACTCTCTTTCCAATGCTATTAGAAAATAATTATCTAATAGGGTTATTCAAAAAGATCTTGCTTTTCATGTAAATAATTAATCTTTCATAAGATTTCCTCTACAAGGCCTGCTTGGTTAAAAGCTAATCGCGATAGGTAATGATGGTGATGGTTATTCAAATATATTGTGATTATCTGTTTTAGTAATGTTCAGTGCTCATCAAGAGAGAGCAGAGATGAGCGAATCTGACTACTTGCAGGTGTACAAAACTTTTTCTTGATGGGCATAATAGAAATTTTTCTGATTTTCTCTTGGGGCTCAGAAGAAAACAATGCAGAACTGTGGTTGGCATCATCACCACAGCTCGCTTCACGCTCATCTAACAAGGTGGAATTTGTTGATAGCCCTGGGTGTCTGTTCTGCCTGGAATGAGAGGCTGAAACAAAGAATACTTTCTATGTACTTCTCCGGCCTTTCCAGGAGCAGGCTAGATATGTTTGGGTCTACCCTCCTATCTGTGGATGAGCTGAAAAACCTACCTCACCTAAACCTGATGCGTTTCTTTAAGAGGACGGAAGGTTTTAGTGGGAGGGTTTCTAGCACGTTAGCACAATGGGCCACCCTGGCCTACGTGCTTGGGATTTCTCGTCACTCTGCCTAAAAATAAATGATCAGTGGAATTTATTTGAAGCTGTATATTTTAGAATTAATTTGTGCTAGGGTAGGATTCGAAAAATGCTATCACCAATTTTGGTACATGTATCCGTAGATCTAGATCATGCGCATCTTATGGCGAAGCCTCTTTGACGTAAGAAGTTAGGGAGGGGTCATGTTCACAGAAGAGGGCAAAGAAGTTAAAGCATCGTTTTATATTAATTTGGATCCTGAACCTGATAGAGATGTGTACAGATGAGCAACATATCTCAAATGGAAAAGGGTAACCAGATTTATCCATTAATATATAATTTGTGTTGTTCAAGGTACCGTGAGCAATTTTTACATGGCTTTATAGGTGAAATTTATACCTTCCAATTTACCCATATATTTTTTTAGATATTCTCCATAGAATTCGTCCCAAATGGAGTCCCCTGTAGAACTGATGTTAAATGAATTCTTAAGGAATACCGAGCAGATTGTAATAGAGACTATTTTTCATTACGATCAGGGTGAGGTATACAGGTTTTTCATTGCTTCATTACACACATTTAAATTTGATGTCAATTGGCAATTGAGCAGCTATTTTAAGCTCAAGATATTATGAAGAATAGCTACTTATGCAAAGCTGCTTCTCTTCAAATTCTCTTAGTACCAATAAACAAAAAAATAAGCTATAGTGAAAATTTTGCAGTTAACAGTGCTACTCTAAAATATTTCCTATCTTGAAACCCAAAGGAGCAATAATAATAATAATTAACTTAAACTCTACATACAACTTCATGTAAATGATCACAAAAATAAAATTTCCCTGCAATTCAAATGAATTCCCAATAAAGTTATTTATCATTTTTGGAAAATGTTCTATAAAAATCATGCTAACATTTTTTTTTCTTAAAAATACTAAGTAAAAGAAATTCAATTAAATTTAGTTATAATAAATTGTTTTATACATCATTAAACCCTTACGAATCTCACTTAATTATTTAAATCTCAACTTTCATATAAAAAAGGTCTAATTTACTTACTAGAGTATTTTGCTCCTTCTTATGTCATCATTTTTTTTTTATATTTTATTTCCTTTTTTTGTAAATATGCATTAGTTTTCAGTGTTTACATCGCTTACTTACCGATAGGTAGATACTTTACTATTAAAAAAAACAGACAAGAAAAGAAAATAGTGTCCAAAATCACTGATGCAATGAAATGTGATTTTCTTAAAAAAAATCGCCTAAATCAAAAATGCATATGCAGAGATTAAGAAATAAAAATATTTAACAAGTTTAAAAATTATTATTGGCTTAGTTTTAACTTATATTCTTTACATTATTTACTCTAATATCACGCTTGTGTCAAGATATATGTGACGATAAACATGATCACATTGGATATGGCTATCGATTGGGCGAGAAGATTTGAACCTCGCCCACATTGCTGAATTTCAATTTCTTCTGGATGATAATTGATACATTTTTTCGGTCGTCGACGCGGCAGACTTTCACGACCTTGTCGTCGAGCTCCACATGCTCCTGTTTTCGTTAGAAATGATTAATTAAAAAAAAAAAAGAAAAAAAAAGTTATTTTACAATTTGCACAATATAATAAATATGTATGTATGATTTTAATTACCGATTCCACCAGGAGTTTCAATTGGCTCAATATCTAACTGCTTTGAGCCACATGGACATAATGTATCTACCACTAGTAAAATAAGGTTGCTATGAGGAATCTTCTGGACACTGAATGGACGTTCACAACCAGATGAATGACAATTTGTTAATTTACCCTGGAATATATAGGAAGTAAGAAAATAAGAAAATTGAATAAGACTTGATATGTATATCGAAAATGGAATTTTTTATTAATTTTAGTGAAATACAAATTATTGAGTTTTCGTGATCTCTGCTCTATGTATTCAGGATATCGAACCTTCACAGAGGCACTTATATTGCAGTAAGATTGGTGTGCAGGCTAAAAACAAACTAGAAAATGTCGTGAAGACTCAAATTGCACTTGAAAAAAGGAGAATTGTTCGTTCACTGTGGCCTGTTTCCTGATTATCTACCATAGAAACTCAATTATGGCACGGCACCTAATCCATACTTTGGAGAGCATGTAGAATTTTGAAAATTAGAGAATCAAAATGGCGGATACAATTTCGAATATTTACTAATTTAGTTTTGTGGGCATTTTTCAACTATTTTGAACAAAATTTACCAGACATTCCTAGGAAATGTTTTACCAAACTACGTTTTTAATACTACTTTTCTACTAAAACTGGTATTAGATTTTTAGGCATTCGAATCAAATTCGATCGCGAAACTGTTATTTCATTTTGAATCACCTAATTAGCCACCACCCCCTCCGTGCCATACAGGATGTTTGGTCTCAAATGAAAGTTTTTTGTGAGTACAATTGATTGGTATAACTTCTATTCGATCTGAAAAACTTCGATATTTTATAATCAAAATTTGTTGTATACTTTTACAAATTTCGATTTCGGATATGTGTTGAAATTTTTAAAGTCGAAAAATTCCATACCAACTTGAAGAAAAACTTTATGCAATTGCCTCATTTAACATTGAGAGTATCTAATGGAAAGAGCTTATGTAATTCGGGAAATCAAACCTTAAAAAGCCAAACTAAAAACAGGAAAAAAAAAGAAGATACGTTTCAACACAAACCTTAAGTGGATTATTTTGCCCACTTTGATTCAGTCTTTCAGGCTGAAGTACATACAAATCTGTCCTTAAATCGCACGAACGTGCATGCTGTGGATCTGGTATAGTTCTTGGTCCAGTCGGTTGTTTGTATGTTTTGGGAAGTGGTGTCGTCCTTTCCTACAATTAAATTATATAATAAAATATAAGTTGAACATTATTTAAAAATTAAATCTACCACATCTGGTGTTGTAAGTTCTTCTTCAATATCTTCCATCGGTGGGTAATCTTCAAAGCCATCATAATCTTCAGAATAGGTTGTATCATCAAAATCCTCTTCATTATATACGTAATCTTCTTGGGGCCAACCACTAATCGGCTGCGGAAATAAGTACAACCAAGTAGCACTTAACGATATGATATATTTTAGGAACCATGAAATTGCTTTTGGCGGTCGAAGTTTTTCTCCTGCTGCTGTATATGGATTATCTGCATCCGAGCAGACACCCTGATAATCCATAATTGAGACTCTTTTATAAATACGATCTTGAACCAATGAATCCATAATAGTTCCATCGATTTGCCCGAAAAACTTTCCTGTATGCTCACTATTTTCGGAGAGTATAATAAAACCGTTATTATCTAGAAGATAACAATCAAGCTCATCAGATGCACAAGTTTTTCGGCAACCCGTCATTCCAGTACATGCTGAAGTAATATTAATGAAATGCCTAGCAAGAGAATCATGTTGAAATTGTAATCCAACAACAGCTGCTGGTGCTTTATGTCCTCGATGTTCTATAAAAATTGCATGAGTAGCTGTAACTAATGTTGCATTACTTTTATCTGTGTAGCCAGAATCAAAGGGTACACTATAAACGAAACTATCGGGCTCAACGATATGTTGATCTACGGCTCGTTTATACCAGCTCATATCCATTGCTCTGGCATTTTTCTCACTGAAATGTCTGCGAAATGAAAAATATTTAAATCGCTGCTAGAGAAGATGAATTATAGTAGAAAATATCTTACGGTTCATGAGAATCTTCTGAACGTTCAATATGATCAGTCCATCTAAGAAGTCCGGATCGGGTTGCTACGAAAGATGTTGCCACTCCAAACATCTGATAGCCTTGTCTGAAAATAGAAAACGAGTTAGATTTCGTCACAATGGGATTGATAAGACCCCTTAGTTCTAGGCAGAATATCTGGCTACTAAATCCAGTGAAAGCTAGAAAAGGAGAAAATACTGAAATTACCTGTACGAGCTGCAGTTTTAAAAGGCATATACCAAAATAATTGTTAGCTTTTATACAAAATATTTCAATTACAGGAACGCCCACTCTCTTTTAAGCTGGAAGCATTTCTACCAATTTCACCTACGCGGGGTCTATGCTATTTCAACACTTCGTTTTTACCAGTTTATCGTTCTCCTTATAAACTTCAGAAACTATAATAGATTCTCATAATTCATCAGGCATTACCCAGAATACATGATCAGTTTTTGAAAAGCATTCCATGGATCATACACATGGAACAAGGTGGAATATATAGATTTAGCGTGCTTCTTCGCAACTGCACATATTTTTGGTACCGTGATATAAATTCCTGAGACTTTCTGAACTTTATAACGAAATCTCTTTCAAATTCTAATATTCCCATGAAGCGCATAAGACAGCATCTGACTAATGATCCTCTCGGTTTATGCGGAGCCTAGAAGAAGATCAAAAAGTAAGCAACTTTGATAAATTGCAGGACATGAGAAACTTCACAATTTGTCATAAATCTTTTTCGTCTGTTGGTGTTCGATTTGACCATGGTGCACAAAAATGATGGGACAGACTGTAAACTATACAGAAATTACCATAAGGGTATAGCACAAAAGATTTTTTGATTCAAGTTCTTAGAGGTCTGATCTCCGTTCCCACCCGACTTATAATAATAATAATCAGAGCCTCCCCATTAAATTTTCAGGGAATATCAAGCTTAAGCTGAAAATTCACCACCGCAACTCATCAAATGTAATTGTCCAGTTTATAACAGACTTTTGGTAGGTACATAAACTTAACCCAAATTAACCTAGTCACTACTGAGTTCAACATTCCTCTTTTAATTCAGGATACAGTCCAAAAGAAAGCGTTCAAACTCATTGGAGATGTGGAATTAACTAATCATATCGACTCGCTTGAGCACCGCGGTAATGTCGTATAGCTTTCGCTCCTTTATCTCTACATTCGTGAGCAATGTTCTGATGAAATATCTAGTCTAATCCATTTCAGATTGATTTCTGCACGCAATACTTACGCTGCAAACCACGCAAATCCTTTCTCCTTTGAAAATACTTTCTATCGTACAGTAAAATTCCGTGATGCTTTTTTATCTCGAACTATGCGAATGTGGAACCGTCTACCATTTTCTGCAAAATTTGCGACAGTTCAAGAGTAACATACATCAGCACCTCCGCCACTTTCCCCATGTTCCCTAATCCGTTCCATATTTTCTTCCTGCCATGCTGTGCTTTGCATTATTGGGTAACCCCTGAGCTTGGATTATGAATATATATAAAAAAAAAAAAGAAACAACACCGCAATAAACTTTCGTCTATACAACAACAACCTCTTCGACATAGCTCGTTTCCAAATGATTTCTTTCTCTTATACCATCTTCTTGTTGTTCCTATCTGCACTGTAATCTATAGATTTTGTAGATAAATCAGAAATGAGATGGAGTAGTAAAGTATTTTTTTAAAGTTACAAATCAAACCAGAGAATTTCATTGCATTTTTAACAATGGAAAATATTTGACCAAATAAAACTACTACATATTTTGTTTTCTAGAATATTGGCGGATGGAAGATGTAAGATTGGAAATCAAAATAAGATGAACGACATTTCCGTCTCATTTAAGTGATATGAGACAGCTCTGAATTCACTGCGATACGTCTGCCCCAGTAGGGAGTATTTTAGTAATACCAATGTTCAATGAATCTGTCACCCATGCTCACTACTAACTTAACTTCTTAACTGCTATGGCATTCCTAAGAGAGTCGGTAATTAATTAAGTGAGTAAGCGAAATCAATCATGTTGCTTTTGAGGAGCATAGGCCGGTTTAAACTCTTCAATAAATAAAAACCCTTAATACATTTCATCTGATATAATTTCATATTACGTATTAAGTGAGTATATCAACACCCTTCTCTTCAGCAGATATTATACATGAGTTGCGTACACAGAGTAAGTTTCAAGTAAAATACGTATTTCAGTCCTCTTTTAATAAAAGTGTTATAACCTTACAATATATATTACTATATATTCTAAGGTTATAACCCAGTAGACTTAGGTCCATTATATTACATTTCAAATTATAATTATTAATCTTCACTACTTTTTGCATTTTTAATTTTTAAGGTAAGAGATAGTTTCAAGCTAATACAAACTATGTACTTAAAACTAGCGCTCAAATTATTTAATTAAATTTACCAAACTAGCCCAGATAATTGATACTTTCTGCCATCTTGGAAGAGACAAAACAAAAAAATTGTGAACGTAAAATTTTTACCTGTGCAGAAGAGCCATCAATGTGGCGATCGGGCTAAGTTTTGTTTAATGGAAAATAATTGTGAAAAGAAAGAAAAAGAAAAAAAGTGCAATTGTGCATCATTAATAAATTTAACAAATCGTTTTTTTTTGTTTTGTAATATACAAAAAATAATAGCTATGTGATAAAAGAAGTGCATCAAAAGAAAAACTAAACTTATGACACTTCAATCATTGATTAAAGTATGAAAATAAAAAATAAAAAATAAAAATTAAATTTTACAAATTAATATTAATATTACGGTTATTTATAACACTTACTGCTTTTCTTCCTTCCGATTGGAATGTATTTGATTTCTGTCTAATGCATCTGTAACCATAGCATCACGAACTAAGCTTTGCACTAAGGTTCGATCGCAATAGTACGGTTCAGCTTTACGAGAACCTTGTCCGCCATTATTTAAATGCTGAGCATAATGCCCAATAGGCGTTGGACCGTGCCCATGATGTGGCTGTGGGGATTTTGGACGAACCTGAAATTGATTTTTTTCTCAAACCTCAAAAATTAGTGTTAATATAAAATTACAACTTACCGACATCCACTTCCAGCCAGGTCTTCCAGCACGTGACAGAAAGTGCAAAACTTGTTCTTCTGGTGTTGCAAAACTCGGTTCTTGTTCCCGAGATACAATTTCACCAGAACTTTCACGCTCTTTTTCTAAATCATTAACACTGTTATATTCACAGTAAACCCAATCAGGATGTACACGCCAGTTATCACCTTTAAAATTATCAGTAACTGAAATAAAAAAAATCATGAATATTATTATTTGTGTAAAATTACATTTTTGTGTATTTATTTACCATTATTTCGGGCATGACGAATCTCTTGTTGGGTTACTAATTCATGATTTCCGTACCTTTCAGGGAGGACTAAGGCCAATGTAAACGGAGTATCTTCTATAGGTCCGTAAAAATACCTATAAGAAATAAAAATTAATAATAATTGCTAGATTTTAGTCCATGTTGGAGAATGATTAAGGATGTTTCAATAACTACTGATCATTAGGGTATTTACTAAAGATTTAATGGAGAACAATAAAATTTATTTTTATGAGCAGTGCTGAATTTGAATTAAAAAAATAATGAAGACCAAGGTTCAAGGACCACACGCAGACTTAGGAGAGGAGTGTAAGAGGTAAGGATGGTAAGTTGCGACGGAGATAGCCTCTGAAAATTTTAAAAATTATCATTAATATGATAATAAGATGCCTTTTCTCTTCTCTTTCACAGGCTTAAATTTTATCAAATTTTAGCAAAAAGTTGAAATTACAACAACTCACGAATATCCTGGATCAGTATCTGGAAAACAACAGCAAGCAAACCGGAAAGCAAAGCAATGCATTTATCATCAGTGTCGATACCAAATATAACAGAAATCAAACTCTTCCTGATGATGGGATATTCTTTTGTGCCAATGACACAAAATGAACTAATGTTGTCTCGTCTGCATTATACTCGCCAAACCTTTTGCTACTGATAAATGGAGCCTTGATATAACACACGATAGGATTTAGCCAAAACTTATGCGGGAAACATATTTGACCATAGCTTGAGAAGCCATCTAGTAGACCAAAAGAATGACAGGATTAAGTCCTACATGTGACTTTTTATACCCTAGATGAAATCTATAGGATTGGACACCCACTCATAATATTAAAAGTTATTTTGATTTTTGCATGTCCGTCCGTGCGCACGATAACTGGAGAACGCATATACTTAGAGAGCTGAAATCTTGTACACAGACTTTAAAAAAAGGTAAAATTAAGATCGAAAATGAGATAAATCGGGCAACTCCTTCGTGGGGTTGCCACACAAAAATTTCGTTTTCCACTATATATTTGGACACTGCCTGTGAACGCATCGACATAGAGAGCTGAAATTTGATACGTGGTATTTCCATAATAATAGCAAATAAAATTTTAAAAATGGACTAAATAGGGCAACCCCTTCTTGGTGTTGCCATATAAAAGTTTAAGTTTTTTACATATCATATCAGTCCTAGACATTTATATTGTAGTAAAAACTTCTTCAGAATACGAAATCCTATAAAATTGCTAATAATCATTTTTTCTGTCCTACGAACCGTTCTAGAAATATATGCGAAAGACAACTTCAAAAATCAAACTTGCATAGATCGGTGATCATACGAAATTTTATATGGGCATTTATCTAGGGTATCATAAGATTTGGTCGTAGACTAAATCTAGCTTTTTTACTTTAGTACTCAATTTACATGAATACTTGAAGTAACAGATATAAGGTAAACGCGCAACGACTTCAAGTATACATGAGTCAAGTAAATGTTTTATTTACTTGGAAAAATACATGTCAACGCAAATTCAGTAGTTGAACATTTTTCACGACTGCGAGCTATGAAATGGGAAAGAGGAACAAGAAAAAGATTATTGTTGACAATTGAGGTTATGGCTTTTAGCACTTTTCTTAAAATGTTTATCTAAAAATCCATACTTATGTACAGAATCTGTCAAAGGTAAAATGTCACTTCAAGTAAATTTCAAGAAAATTTCAAGTCAAGTAATGGAATTAATTTAACCAAAAACACTACTTGAGTTTCAAGTGGATTTCAAGTCAAGTACTCAGATAGACTAAATTATAAGACCTCATACATATTGTATCGCAGTATGAACATTCCATCATTGGTGGTAACTGCAATATAAACTTTCTGGTAAGTTTTAGCTCTAGTGATAATTTTTGTAATATTTTTATATGTGTTGAATTACACCGCATTGATTTTGAACCTACTCTTTTCTCTGAGCATTCTTGCTCACTGTTGAATGTATTTATTACGACATGTACGTCTAATATTAAATTTAAAAATCAGCTGTCAATTCCTGGCATCTCAGACCATAACATGATCATGATTATATATGACATTTCGTTTGATAATGATTATTCAACTCACTCATTTTCCTTTTATGATTTTAAATCTATTGTGTTAGAGGATTTGCTCTCAGAAGCCGACCGAGACAATTGATTGGAATATCGTACGTGACATTGCTGATGTAGATTCTCAAATACATGTAATTAATGAGTATATTACCAATCTCCATGAAATTTTTGTTACGTTAAAAACTAAGGTTATTGATAACCCGGCTTGCCCTTGGTTTTCAGATACTAAAGGGTTTTCCAATAAGAGGTGTTATTTTAATTAGCCCGCTTTTTCGGTAGATGTCACTTTTGGAGCTGTTATTTTTTTACACGAACGATACACGTTTCAACAACGCATTGAAATTATTAAAATTCACTATAAAAATGGTGAAAATGTGGCAGAGACGGTTCGTAAAACTCGAACATTTTTGGGTCGTCGTGAAGCACCTTGTCGGACCGCAATACAGAAATTGGTATAAAAATTCGAGCTGTCGGGACAAGTTAGTGATGTGAAGAATAAAACCCGTGCACGTCGCTCAAGAACAGCCGAGATATTGCTGCTGTAGCCGAAAGTGTTGAACAAAACCCAGGTTTGTCCATTCCTCGTCGTTCTTTGGAATTAGGCATTCCACAAACGTCATTACACCGTATTTTGCATAAAGATTTCGGTCTTGAGGCTTATAAAGTTCAGTTAACACAAGAACTCAAGCCGGCCGATCATCAACAACGTCGAGTCTTTGCTGATTGGGTCCTTGAAATGCATGAAAATGATCCGGAATTCCATCGAAAACTCATCTTGAGTGATGAGGCCCATTTCCACCTCGATGGCTTCGTCAACAAGCAAAATTGTCGCATCTGGGGCTCGGAAAACCCAAGAGTTATTGTTGAAAGGCCTCTCTATCCTCAACGTGTGACTGTTTGGTGCGGTTTATGGTCCTGCGGGGTCATTGGACCTTACTTTTCCGAAAATGAGGCTGGAGCAACAGTTACGGTGAATGGATTGCGCTATCGACAGATGATTAATGATTTTTTATGGCCGGAATTGGATGGTATTGATCTGGACAACGTTTACTTTCAACAAGACGGCGCTACATGCCATACAAGCAACGAAACCATTGATCTTTTACGGGAAAAGTTTCCGGACCGTGTTATCTCTCGAAGAGGTGATCACAATTGGCCACCGAGATCTTGTGACTTAACACCTTGCGACTTCTTCCTTTGGGGCCACGTGAAAAAGAAGGTCTACACCAACAGCCCAGCGTCGATTCAAGACCTCAAAGATGGAATTCGTGAGGCTATCGAGGACATAGGGCAGCCACTTTGCGATTTGGTTATGGAAAATTTCATGAAAACGATATGGTCCTGTAGGCGTGGTCGTGGTGGTCATTTAGCTGATGTTATTTTCCATTATTAACGGCATACCTTCCTCTTTATAATAAAATAAAGATCTGATCATTTGTCTCAAAAAACGGCATTTTTCTTTGAATATCAAAATAACACCTCTTATTGGAAAACCCTTTATTTTAAAACCAACGTTGAGCTACTGATCAAAGATTTGGTTCACTAGTTAGATGAAAATAAACTTTTAAATTTTATTTAACAAATGAATGGACAGCGTAACCAACTTTGAATCAAATATGCCGGATTGCTCTAAAAGTTAGTATTCGTTCGTTAAAATATTTATATTCAAAAATGTTGAAGGGTGGAACTCCAAGCTTCGAATAATTTGAGCCTTCGAATCAGCTGCTTCGAAGCCTATCTACAGTAAATTTTATTAAAAATATGTTTTTGGAAACTGTTTTTATTTATTATGTTATTCTTTCTAGACTTTTGGAAATGTGTAATTTTAAAAATATTGTCATGTTATCAGGACTAAATGTACGTACATGACATATGTTAAGTTTCAAGTGATCGGATTACCTGAATTTTGTTCAAAAGTCCGTAATCCCCAAGATGTTCCCTAATGAATAAATATCTACATTTATTTGCAATAGTAAATTTCTAAATTTTTACAAAAATTCGTAATTCGTGAACGGATAAACGCCCGATGTTGATTTTGAGTAGAATCGGACGATTAATGACAAAATTCGCCCGCCATAATGTTGCCACCATCTTATTTTATATAAAACTGCAAAACAGAAAGTGAGTAAAAATAGGGTTACAAAATGTTGAACATTGGTCACATGGTACCTTAGAAGCTTCAAATTTCTTCCGTTTGAAGGTTGAAGCTTTGGCGTTCGAAGCTTCGAGAGTCGAAGCTTCAATATTCGAATATTCTTACGAAGATATAAGCCGTAGTATAGAGTACAGCAAGAGGTGTTTATATATATATATAGCTCATGGGAGTGCGTGCAGGAATTAATCTACATGGGATCACAGTAGATATTTGATCGGAACATTGACCATGATGTAGCGATAAAGAAGCGAAATGGATCCAACAATGCGGCGGTGCTCCAGAGAGTCGATATGACAAGTTATTGTCAAATCTCTAATGAGCTTGAAGACTCTCTGTTTGACAATATTCAATGAAACTAAGGCTGTACGATCACTCCGGTCCAGATGTGTGAATTGTATTTCATTTTAGGTCTGATATAGGGCTTGTAGGGGAGCACTAGATTTGACGGGCTGAAATATTTCTTAAACTTTTTCAGAAATCTAAGACATTTTGATGCCTTTTTGGCAACAGAGAAGATAGGGTCTACCCAGCTTAACTGACTGGAAATATTAATGCCAAGAATGCTTAGTAACGGTGAATCAAAGATTAATGCTCCATCAAATGAAATGCGAGTGGCTAAGTGGTCATCTTGTTTTAAAGAGATGAAACAGCTTTACCCCAAGCGAGGATATTGTCAAGATCGTTTTTCAATAATCTAGTCATGCAATCTCCCTCCCTCTGGAAACCGCAAGAGTATCAACGGAGTAAGCGAAATTAACGGTACTGTCATCGGCAAAGCTATGGATGGGATTGAATGAAAGTAAGGGCAAGTAATGAAAATTAGAAAGAAAGACGGAGAGAAAACAGAGCCCTGGGGCACACCGGACTTTATAGGGTGAGATTCAGATATAAAGCCATATAATACAACACGAATTAGGCGATTAGATAGAAAACTTTCAATCCCTAATAGAACGGGGAAGAGACAAAGTGGTTTAAGTTTACGAAAAGGGCAGGATGCCAGACTCCATCAAAGGCCTTTGAAATATCCAGAGCAACGATTTTTGACTCACCAAAATTGTGGAGACTATAGTTCTTACGTTTTGTAAGAAAAGTCAGCATGTCTCCAGATGAGCGACCAGTCTGGAAGCCATATTGGCCATCATTGATTAGTTAATAGGTTTCTAGAAACTTCATTAATTTGGAGTTTCAGACAGATTCAAGAACTTTGGAAAGAATGGAAGTGATTGCAATTGTTCGATAATTTGACGGAAGTTGAATAGTTTGCGCAGAGGCTTAGCCAAGAATGAAGCGCAGCTTTTAATTAATAGGAGGCGAGAAACTACCAGGGCCTGCGGCTTTGGAGACGTTGATCCCCTCTTAAGTACATTGAATACATATAACCGTATCGATAAAAGTGTCAGATATGTTAAAGGGGCTGTCAGGAATAGATGTCGGATACAACCTGACAAAATTCAAATTGCTGACGTGCATTATCTGCAGACATGTCATTCCAAACCAATAACACTTTGGTGGGCAAAACTGTAGAGTATTACTCCATTGAGAGGTTAATATGTTTATTAAACATACTTTGAGAAATGGCCTTCATATAAGAACATTACTCCATCATGAGCAATACCATATCAGAGACTTTAAGCTAGCCATGTATCCTCAGCACCGTAAATATAACTAAAATAATAACCCACCAGTTAACATGCAGTTCCAATATTATCTAAAATAAATAACAACATCCTAGTGGGGATATTAGTTTCTGGACCATCATCTTAGATCTTTAGAGATTAATAGCACATATACAATAATTTAAGGAGGCTGTCACAGAGTTAAAAAAAAAGCAGGGACAGAAGGCACGGAAAATAGTGGCAATATCAGAGAAAATTACAAGATGTAACAGAATGGTCTTGCATATCAAGCTTCGGTCTCAGCAATCTTGTTATTATTTCAGAACTTATTTCTGCTCAATGCTACACGCATGTAGGTGCTTCTAACTTTTCCACATATCAGAATCTTACTAAACCACGATTGTTGTTTATAAATAGCCTTTCACGGAATTGTATAGCAAGTTCCCTACCAACTCATAATTGGAGAACTATTTTGATGGAATGGAGTAAGCTCAAAACTTTTATACGAAACACAGTCTAAGATGAGCTACATACTACTATTTCGGAATTCTAAATCTCCAAGGCATTAAAAGGAAATTAACAAGATAATATGGTTAAAAATAGTCAATCTCCATCTTATATTTACCTTTGTGTCCTCGCCGTAACTCTTTTCATATGATCGAAATGTGAGAGAATTGTGAATTCAGTTTCTCCCTCTTTCGGAATAATCATTTCATTTCTCATCTGAAATAAAAACCAAAAACAAGAACTGCTGTCAATCGAAATACTAAAAAAAAAACAAAACCTGAATACACTTACATCATGAAGTAAATTTTTATTTTCCTCTACGATATCATGCTCATTACCAATCTCAGTTTCAGGCAATTCCAATTCTGAAATATCTACCGAAACATATTTTGGCTTCAATTGATCCATATAATGTCCATTATCACCGAGTGGGCGTAGATCTGGATGATACAGAACTCTTCCGTTATTATCTAAAATAAACGAATAACCATTTGGTCCAAGCTTATGTTGTGGAATCATTTTCTGAATCTCTTCAACGGGTACATCAGTTCCGACAACACCCAATAAATTAGCAACTCGAACTGAATGATTTCTTCTATCGAAAACTGGTGTTGATACTGTTGTCACTAAACGTCTCTTAGACTCGCTATCTCTTGCTAATCCTCCCGATTTTCGTCCCACAAAAACAGGACTCCAATGAGTCGGATGATCTGCTTGGTACATTATCATTGGACGTGCCATAACAAGAGCGTATTGAATTACAAATCTTCGCGCCTCTTCAGGTGTATTAATTTGTGCAAAGTATCCTTTATTATTGCAAGCCATATTATGCATATTACTTTTACTTCCGGAATCACCACCGATAAGATATGTAAATAGACGAACTGGCATATGTGGCCAATTATAGTGATTTATAACCTATGAATTTTGTTTTGTATTCTTAGATTATATTAGAAAAATTTTTAGTGCTGTAGAAAAATATACCTCAGTCTGAGATTCTGATGTTCCTTCTGTTATTAACATTATTGCTTGATTACATTGGCCACCTTCACCTGACTGGTTGTACTGCAATAGAATACAAATAATAAAAAAAAAAGTCAAAAGATAACATTTTATATACAAGTAGAAGTTACCTTGTGTAGCAAACTAAAAGCATATTCTAAGCCAGCCGTAAAATTAGCATTATTTCCTAATTTAACCGCTCTTACTGCTGCTTTTATTTCCTTAATATTATCAGGTGTAGCTCTAACAATTTTATCCGTGAAACAAGGAACTGGAGAATTAACTACATCCGCAAATGTTATTAAATTCACAAAATCATCTTCGCCAAGCGTATCCAATATAGCAAATGCGGTCAAAGTTGCGAGTTCAAATGTCTTTTCTGTCATTGAAGATGATGAATCTAATAAAATCATCTAAAAAATACGCAAAGAAATTAAAAATCGTAAAATTATTAATAAAAAAACCTATATATGTATCTTACAATATCCTTTGGAGATGAAGCGGCTTGAACAAACCAATTTTGCGTTCGAAAATCATGAATTAGCTTGCTTCCCTTTGAACCTTCCGGAGGCCATGCAGTTGCAGGAAATCTCCTAAGAAATCCTGTTGTAGATCCAAAATATTGCCATGATAGGGCCGGATCTCTTTCCAAATTATTCGAGAAAAGTGGATCTAAATGAGAGCTCCAGGACAATGTTGATTTAATATCAGGTGCTCCTAAATCGATTCCATTCGGTACCAGAATTGAACTCATACTCAAATTTACTGGTAGCCTTTCAAAACGTCTCATAAACCTTAGATCCATATATTGAGCTCCTTCAGCCAACTTCCCATCGGCATTGTATTCATTGATTCGGCGAGCATCATAATTTGTTGTCGCATGGGATGAGGTATGTCCTTGATTCTCTCTGTCTAGTTCTGAAAGTGCAGCTTGCTCTGCGGAATCCATTATTCTCTACAATAGAAAAAAAAGAATAATCAAATTTTGAATACTTAATGGATGAAAAGAATTTAATTAATTAAATAAAATTGACCCAACCGCTCGTCCGTACGCCTCCTTCTCCTATTCACAGGTTATTCTTATATCTATCTAGGTCGGGATGCCACCCCCGCTCCCACCACATAACCTACTCAACGCATTATTTCCTGGAGCAAAAAGATTTCATCTATTAATTCCATCGCCATTCCACTACCTTTAACTTTAGGGGAATATATGTAGTTTGTTGTTGTTGATGTGGTCGTGTGTCGTATTGAGCCAACTATAAAAGTCAATCACAAACTTTTGTGTCGAGATAGCAAGCATAGCAACATCTTGGAAGACTATCGAATATCAAGTTTTTGATTGAAATTAATTTTGACGACTTACACATATATAACGAGTCTGTGAAGTGAATCCTAAATAAGTTCGAGAAGATTTTTCGAGGAGGTTACCTAATATTTTCTATACTTAATGGGTGGGCGTAATGCTAACTACGTCATAGATTGTTCTTAACTAAGTTGTACTTTTTTAAATGGGGAATCACACCAGATAAATGCAAATTTTGACGCACACGTGATGACTAGTAAAGTAATCCATGAAAAAGTTGATGTAATTTTACACATCATGGATTATAAGTATACAGTGCGGAGGAGGAGGTGTCGAACCGAGATCTTTAGGTAAAATTTGCATTATCAGTACACCACAAAACAATTTTTTTTATATAACTAATGCTATAGCGGTCAAAATGACCAAACTAGTTGAAGTAGAACTTTTTCCTTGTCATAAGTAAATTGATAAGCGTCCTTCGCATCTTGTAGTTCTAAATTTGGCAACGCAACAAAAGTTCAAAACTTTTATTTTTTTAAATTTTTTGTTTAGAAATTGGAAATATTTGTAGTCTGCAGTGCCTTAAGTTAGGATAGATTAAGATTAGGGGAGGTCACTAGAAACACGAGGACACCGCGACCAGAGTTGACCTATTGTGCTCTGCCCTAAGTGATTAGGCAAAATCTTGGCTTTTAACGCGTTCGATCATTGCCCTTGGTGTTAGATTGTAAACCTTATTTGGAGAAATAAGTGTTTCTGTAGTGATTTAAGTGACCTTTATGCTGCAAGCATATAGTAATATGGTTCGAGGTTTCATCCTTCTATTTGCACAGTCGACACAATTCGCTGTCGGATTTGCCGATCTTCTCTCTTCAGAAAATAATGGAAGAAACCATGCCCAGTGAACCCACCGTATATGTTACTACCTCGAGTATCGGGTCTCTGATCAAAGTGGATGTTCATAAGAAGCATCGACAGAGATGGGCGAACCTGAGTACTTGCAGGTGGACAGCACTTTTTCCTCATAGGCCCAATAGGAATATTTTTGATTTTCTCTTGGGACTGGGAAGAAAACAATGTAGAACTGTGGTTGACAGACATCATCATCGGCCACAGCTCGCTTCACGCTCATCTAACCAGGATAGTTGTTAATAGACCTGAGTGTCTGGTTTGCCTGGAATAAGAGCCTGAGACAACCGAACACTATTTGTGAGCTTGTCCGGCTTCGTCCGGAGTAGGCTAGATACTCTAGGTTCTGCTCTCCTATCTATAGAGGAGTAAAAACCTGTCCTCATCAAGACACCCGATGCGCTTCATTAATAGGACAGGAACATTTTGGTGAGGACAGTACAATAGGCTGCTCTGGCCTTCGTGCTTGGGATCTTTCGTCTCCTGCCTTTAAAAGACAAAAAAACAAAAACAGTCTGAGTGACTGTCTGTTAAGACCAATTATTTTAGCGCGTTTGGGGAGGAGAGGCGGTGAAGAATTCCTTCGCCTGCCTTATTCCGAGCGCACTACGCCAGAAGAGATCCAGTTGTCAAATGTTGAGCAGGGACACCAGTATATGGCAGATCGTCCGCTTTTTCATTACCGTCCACTTTTTCATGTCCAGGAACCCAAAGCAACGTTACTGTGTTGTCCATAGACAGCAGCTGGAGTTTGTTCCGAGTGGCAGCTCCAAACAAGTTTCGACTCAAAATTATGTGAACTCCAACCTCTATAGCATAGACTTCCGCCTGAAAAAAATGGAAGATGACGGATCAAGCGGAATGACGAGTTCGACTGGACCAACAGCCCCTGCGCCTCTTCTGCCTTCTTTCCTAGATCCATCAGTATACCAGTCATGGTTTCGTTGCGGGAGCTGTACCCTCTATCTAATATCTGGCTTCTTTCGTTAATGGTTAAGTACCTGGTGACCATTTTTGAAGGAAAATCTTTTAGCCATAGTATCCATAGAAGACTCTAAGCCTTTAATGTTGACATGCTCGGAGATATTAATATGGAAGAGGTGAGATCTCTTTTGAAGCATGCTAGCCGCTACTTCTCTCCGGCTAAAAGCCAAAAAAATGCTTCAAGTGCCCGTTGAGGACACGATGTGAAAGCGCCTTCATTTTGTTTTTTAGTTAGGAGCACAGTAACTACATATGTTAGGAAAATAATTGCTTCGGGCAGCGTCCTATATTGCACTGCCCTCTACAAACAATGCAGTTGGAAATTTGAAAAAAAAAGCTATTCTATGAAACTGTGAAGTTAAGTCAACGAGCAGGCACGGAGGTCAGGTGAAATGCCGCAGACTGAGAATACCTCAGTATGACATGTCGGGATGGTGTAAGGGAGTCAAGAAAATAAATTCTGCTGACAATTTCGTGAAGGTCAAGTGTAACCAGAGTGAGGGAAGTATGGAGCATGATTTATAATATACATAAATCCCTTTGGTAGCAAATTCTGAAATGTTTACATGTTACGGTTTAAATTTCTGAGCTTCTCATTCTATAGCAGGTATGGCTATGGAGGTAGATAACACTCGAAGATCGAGAATTCATTGTAAATATTTGCAACTGAAAACAAAACAGTGTCTTTGTACCAAAAATACTGAATTTAACACAATGGTCGAAACAAATCAAAATAAATTTTAACTAGGAAAGAGATTAATTTTGGCGATATCCTAAAGATTTTTCTACATTCTCAATGCATTTTAGAATTCATTGATATTATTTTCAATGAATTTCAATCTGATGTAGACAAGAAATAATCCACCTAAAGATTAACGTCGAAAGAATCTGCCCAATTACACACATTTTCGAATTTAGATCTACAATTATTACGAGAACGTGCAAGTATACAAGATGATATCAGTTCTCTAGTTGAACATCTTTTAAAGGTAGTGTCAAAATAAGTAACAATAACTATTTATTGGATCTTCCAGCTGAGGAATAAACAAACCAAAGTGAGGTGAGCATGAATCATTGTCAAGAAATTGTCTCATTGTCTCATTCATCGGACGTTACAGGTAATGTTGCCACAATTTCATACGATTTACATTTTCATACGATTAATACTGTTTGTTTGGTGGATGTTTTTTAATATACGCCCTGCTGGCACCTTGTGGTTTCTTTCTATTCTTTTTTATAAAAGATAAAAAGCGTTGATTTTGATATTAAAAAAAATCGCAAAGTATACAGATAGTATAAAAGTAAATATTTCAAGTTATGATATAAAAATTAACAAAGCATTATCAGTCCTCCAAAAGTATCAGCGTCATTTAATTTGTTTGGGTCATCCTACCGACATACATATAATAAGAATGGACTGAGCATTCTTGATTCAAAAATGGCACAAAGTTTGAACAGGCTGTGAAAACCCTTTATTTGCTCATAATTCATAATTTATTATTATTTATTTATCGCTTAGGTGGAAATTCGTTGGCGGATTATTGTAGCAGTTTGTTTGACGTTACCGGCGAAGTACCCAATTTACCGGAAAGTATTGGTGAGCAGCCTCCAGTTGAAGAAATGGAGGCGAAATTTTGGGACGAGAAGAAAATAAAATTTCTTATAACCCTTAGGTTAGAGCGTGATGTAGATTTTTCTCGTCCGATTAATAAGAAATGTAAGCTCTGGCAAAAAATCAGCATCTTCATCATGGTATTATTTCGATACATTTGATCGGGCACTCGGAACAAAAGCTAATGTTCAACCTTCGGCAGGCGTTATAGGAGACGTCATTGATGACAATAGCCTTTCATCTTTAGCTTCCTCCAGTTCTGGGATGCGTGCTACTCCCGGGAAAAGGAAGAAAACCCTCACAGAGGAATTACTGGAATTTAAAAAACAGAAATTCCAGTGGCAGAAGGAGAAATTTGAGGCTTTGGAAAAGCTTGAACACCAAAAGATACAAGCGATACAAGAACTCACGGAAGTCTTAAAAAATAACAAATAAGTCCGCAATATTAATTTTAGTTTTGATTTAATTTACATGTAATTAGAGTTTTAATTTATTTTATTTATCAAGAAGTGCCATATTTATTTAAAATAAATCTATCAAAAATGTTCCATAATCTGTTCTTTTATTTAATTATGAACGAATACCAGAAAAATATTGTGTTAAATGTTCTCTTTTAGCTATCCCAGCTCTCGTTTCCGCTTCATTCATTCGTTCTGGTGCATTGGTATCATCCTCGAAAGTATCAGAATCTTCAACATCGTAGTTGTCTATAATTTCATCATCTTCTTGATGAAGAAGTATGAAATTATGTAGAATGCATGCTGCCATTGAATTAAATTTCACATTTTCTAATTTTCTGATTTCTAAATACGTTAAACGTCTAAATAGACCTTTTAATCTGCTGAAGGCCTACTCGATAACAACTCTTGTGCTGCTTAGCTTCTGCGCTGAGATGTCCATCGTCCCTGTGAGGAGTTAATAAAAACCCTGCTATGGGGTATGCCGAATCACCCAAGATGTGAAATTCTGGGAGTAAAGGATTTTCTTCGGAAAGTTTTTTATATAAGGTGCTATTTCTCCAGACGCGAGCATCATGCACACTCCCTGGCCAACCAACGTAAATGTCGGTAAATATCATTTTAGAGTTGCACGTAGCCTGTAGTTGAACGGAGTGCTGCCCATGTCTGTTGTAATAACTGTTATCTGTTGTAGGTCCGGTTATAACAATATGTGTTCCGTCGACACAGGAAACAACATTAGGAAAGGAGTTATTGCCTCTGAGTAGATTGAATGCATCAACATTTTTTTAAGATCTCTTTCTGGCCATTTAATAAACTCTTTTCTTTTATTGTACATCATCTCGCATATTTTTATCACAATTCTTTGAGCCATCCCCCTCTCAAAATTGAAACGGTCACCGACTTGCCTGTAGGTTTCTATGTTGGCCAAATACCAAATGGTAGCCAGCAAAGCCCTCTCAAATCCGCATTTAGGTCGTCCAGTACGACGTAGTTCACAGTGACTGCCGAAAGTTACTAACAAACGCTGAGGTCAAGAATAAGCAAGTCAGCAATATAAAAATTTAGCTTTCTCGTAAAGGTTACCTCGAAAGTACATCTATTCATCCTAAAGTGGCTTCTAAAATCCTCCATACTGTAAAAAGGTACAACATTTGTAACAAAATCTTCGACTCTTTGTCTTTTAACTCGTAATTCAATCTCTTCGTCAGAATCTGAAGAGCTACTTTCATTTAACAGAAGTGTTTTCATTTCTTCCATATTCGACTCATCCAAAATAATTTCATACAATTCAGAACAGTTTACAATCTGATTCATTTTTAATTTTTATACAATACTAAAACAAAGATACAATAACTGTCAAAAAGATATGAGCTGTCAAGTGTTGTAAAACTCAGTCTCAATCACATTCAGATGGTTCAGTTGACAGCTGCCTGACCTGCAGAAAAATTCTTAGTTTAACAACACGCCCGTATATAAGCAATATATTTGTCTGAATTTCTATGTCAATTCCAATGCATTTCATTTAATACAACCACACTGTTTCCAAAATTTGTAACAGTTCGACATATATTTTGATCTTGAAGGAGACAAACAAATTTTAACAAAAATTTGTGCCATTTTTGACTATAGGGATTCGATAAGATGTCTCAGTCCATTCTTAAGCGGGAAACACAATGGAACAGCCTTCAGCGTTCTTCTGCTCAGATTTCATTCTATTCTATTATCAGATATAGGGATAAATTGAAATTTGAACTGATGAACTCTGATGACTGTAGCATTGTGCCTCCCGCTTTATGATATGTCAGTCTGTCACCCCCTGAAATACAAACTACCAGGCATGTCTAAGAAGTTATGACATTTAAGTTGTGACGTAAGTTAAGCTTACTTTATATGGTTCCTTGTAGAGAAGACAATATAAAACCAAAACAGGAATCACAAAATCAGAAAAGAACCACAGAAATTGCATAAGTATGTAGTAAGTTAACCAGTATATCATTACATGATTTTACACCTACTTTTATATTTGGAATACGTTGCAGGTATTCTATAACTATTAAATGAATTTTAATTTTTCAATCTGAATTATTCATCAAAACAAAGTTAAAGAAAGTTTCTTGGAGGGAGGATTTCATACAGTAAAATAAAGTCCAATTCGATGAGATTATATTTGGGCCTTCTATTATACGATCCTACATGATCATTAAACAAAAACATTGAAATATTTCCTATTCCTCCTCCTATGTTCGTCAGCTACCCTAACTTCTCACCCCTTTTCATTCATCATATTGCATGTATACACCATAATTAAAAAAAAAAACACATCTTTTCGTTTAATCTATAATACGCTTTAATTGCGCAAATAACTTAACTCAAACAGCTGAGTTAGAAAGATTTTACAAATCTAAATTTACCTGTAGAATTTGATGTTTTCTGTAACAGTACCAAGGGAAATTGAAAATTTTCACACTCTCTAAAATTGCAAATTTATCAAGTCCGCGCTGTTGTACCTACAAAACAATTTTTCTACACTTGCAGGAATTCACCTGCAGTATAAGTATTATTTGTAGATTCAAATATTACTTGTAGTGCAGTAGGTCCCCAGAGACTATAAGAAATTGGGGACCCGTTATTAAAATATCCAGTTCTAAATACATATATGTACTAAGCTCAGAGCGACATTAATTAGTATTTGTGTCTATATTAAGTGAGACTAATCCCTCAATGTCAAATACTAAAATTAGAAAATTTTTCATAGAGCCTCTAATAGAAGAAACAAAAATTTATTTTGCCATAATACTAAGTGTAAAATATAAAAAAAAAAAAACAGAAAGTTTCCAACTCCATAAACGTGTATATAATATAATTTGCATACGTCTGTACCTTATGAGGTCTTATCAAAACACTTACACCTTAAAGGAACTGAATGTAAAATGTCTCTCCATGTCACATCTCTCCTGTAATGCTTGAAGTTTTCACATCGTTTCTAAGCATGAGACATAAAGAATTTACATCAATCCAGTAGCGTCTTGTCTAAGAGCATCGTTTTCCTCTAAGAGTATAGGTAATCCCTTGCCATTTTGTTATTTTCCATTTACTTGCTGGCCTAACAGCTCTGTATCAAAATTACGGAAACGAAAAATGGCGGGAAATCCGGAACAGTCTTCAGGGTAGAAAATACAAAACGACGAGGGTTTATATCTTAAAACACCTACATAGATACATATGCAGAATACGTTACTTTATCAGTGACTATGGAGATGGATATACACGTGTATGGTATAAAAGAGACATGGCATCATGGTATGACGGCGAAAATAATATGTAAAAAAAAAAAATAACGGTGGAATGGGGAGAGGAGATATTCCGTATTAAAGTCACCCTAAGATTTTTCTACTATTTATTATAAGACTGGTGTAAATTGGGGTAACAATATTTTAAAGAATACGCGCTTAAGGCATTTTTCCCGTAATAAATAATGCAAAATACAAAAAAAAAAGATCTTTTTAATTTTTTGAACTTGATTAGGCCATGCTGAAGTTAAATCTCATATCAAGGACTCCTGTTTTTCTAGAGGAGGTTGATCTAAGTAATACTAACTAGCGAAATATGCTTCTGAATCCAGACCGATACCATACTGACGATGTGGCATAATGGCTTTTCGCTCAACGACACGACCTTGTAGAATAATGGAATACACTGGAAGAATTTCTCTACTAAACAGAATATTAAATAAAATAAAGTTTGAATATCTAAGAAATTGAAAATATTATAATTTTACATTAACATACGCTTCAACATAAGCTACACAATTTTTTACACTAATGGCCGGTTTCACAGTCGAGTTTAAACCAAGGTTTAGTTTAAACCATCCTCCAAGTTTAAACGTAGTTTAAACCAAATCGGGTTTCACAGTGCATTCTTTTAGTAACGTTGGTAGTACTGATTAAATTGTGAACTAAATTAGTTATCGCCACCATTGTGAAGCAATTTTTCTATCAATCAATCTGTCAATCAATATGTAGTTATATTTGCTAATTTTAAATATGCCAACATTCAAAAAGGATGCAAATTTTAGCATAAGTGAAGTTGAGCTAATGCCTTCCCTAGTGCATAAAGAAAGATATATTATAGAGCGCAAGAAAGATAAAGTGACAAAGTTCTTTACTTAAACGGAACCTAGCATAAAAATCAACGTCGTCCCACTCATTAAAATGATTTGGCCGATTTCTAATTACTGTCAGTTGTCGACAGAGTTGAAAATTTAACTCAAAAAAATCTTCTCATTGCTAGAAATGTCTAAATCTAAATCCATGATAAAATTGTTTTCTTGATACAAAAAAACAATGCTACTGTCAAAATAAAATGTCACACTTTTCAAATACTTTTATCTTGAGTTTAAACCGAGGGATGGCATGGTTTAAACTCTAGTTTAAACCGGGGTTTAAACCAAACTGTGAAACTCATTCGTCGAGTTTAAACCAAATATTTGGTTTAAACTCAGACTGTGAAACTGGCCATAAACCGCATTTTAAAATTAAAATTAATGATTACACAAGCCATAGATAGTGCTATCGCATTACACTAATTATTTGAAATCATAGTGACGCAAATAAAGTAAGCAGCGCATCTTATATGTATATAACGATGCAGAATCTAAAATTCTTGACAATGGACACCTGATCAGTGCTATAATAGTACTTGAATCTAGACCTAGAGGGTTGTAATCTTACCGGGCCCTCCTGCCCACAGCTGAAAACCCAGCATTACGAACTAGATAGGTACTAAAAAAATTCGATTAGAATGCATATGACATTCAAGAAGCATGCGCACCAGAGGTTGGTCGAACAACAACACGACAATTAACCGTCAACAGCAATGTAATACAGTCGCGACCATTTTTAGGGTTCCGTACAACAAAAATAAAAATATTTGTTATAAAGTTATAGTCCAAAATGTACGAAAAAATACCCCCTGATCTTCTAGGTTTCTAAAGCTAAAATTTTGATATAAACAGGGTTAGTATGTAGGTATTGAGTTATAGATAACAAGAAAACTGCCGCTTTTTTGTCAGTCTCATAGTTGCTGGAAAAATGGTTTTTGTGTTAACCTACATATATAAAGGGTTTTCCAATAAGACGTGTTATTTTAATTAGTCCGCTATTTCGGTAGATGTCACTTTTGGAGCTGTCATTTTTTGACATTTGACAAGTAGAAACTACGCCACTAATAAAACTGGAACGATACACGATTCAACAACGCATTGAAATTATTAAAATTCACTATAAAAATGGTGAAAATGTGGCAGAGACGGTTCGTAAAACTCGAACATTTTTGGGTCGTCGTGAAGCACCTTGTCGGACCGCAATACAGAAATTGGTAGAAAAATTCGAGCTGTCGGGACAAGTTAGTGATGTGAAGAATAAAACCCGTGCACGTCGCTCAAGAACAGCCGAGAATATTGCTGCTGTAGCCGAAAGTGTTGAAGAAAACCCAGGTTTGTCCATTCCTCGTCGTTCTTTGGAATTAGGAATTCCACAAACGTCGTTACACCGTATTTTGCATAAGGATTTGGGTCTTAAGGCTTATAAAGTTCAGTTAACACAAGAACTCAAGCCGGCCGATGATCAACAATGTCGAGTCTTTGCTGATTGGGTCCTTTAAATGAATGAAAATGATCCGGAATTCCATCGAAAACTCATCTTCAGTGATGAGGCCCATTTCTACCTCGATGGCTTCGTCAACAAGCAAAATTGTCGCATCTGGGGTTCGGAAAACCCAAGAGTTATTATTGAAAAGCCTCTCTATCCTCAACTTGTGACTGTTTGGTGCGGTTTATGGTCCCGCGGGGTCATTGGACCTTACTTTTTCGAAAATGAGGCTGGAGCAACAGTTACCGTGAATCGACAGATGATTAATGATTTTTTATGGCCGGAATTGGATGGTATTGATCTGGACAACGTTTACTTTCAACAAGACGGCGCTACATTCCATACAAGCAACGAAACCATTGATCTTTTACGGGAAAAGTTTCCGGACCGTGTTATCTCTCGAAGAGGTGATCACAATTGGCCACCAAGATCTTGTGACTTAACACCTTGCGACTTCTTCCTTTGGGGCCACGTGAAAGAGAAGGTCTACGCCAACAGCCCAGCGTCGATTCAAGACCTCAAAGATGGAATTCGTGAGGCTATCGAGGACATAGGGCAGCCACTTTGCGATTTGGTTATGGAAAATTTCATGAAAAGGATATGGTCCTGTAGGTATGGTTGTGGTGGTCATTTGGCTGATGTTATTTTCCATTATTAACGGCATACCTCCCTCTTTATAATGAAATAAAGATCTGATCATTTATCTCAAAAAATGGCATTTTTCTTTGAATATCAAAATAACACCTCTTATTGGAAAACCCTTTATAAGAAAACTCTTATAAAACTACTCTGGCGTCCGTCTGTTTGAATATTATACAGTTATCATAAGCAAATTTGGATTCAATTTAAATATACTGCTTAAATACGATCAATCGACCGTTCGTTTATAAAGTTCTGGTACGGAATCCTATTACGCTAGCCCGACTTGCTCTTAACCGAATTATCAGCATAATAACTAGCAACAAAGTTGGATCACAGCATTAGGTAAATTTTTAATGAGCTGATTCATAAACACTGACTGAGAGAGTAATCTGGATTTGAGCCGGTCAGCTATTAGTTCTTGGGAAATGTGAACATAATCTTCATGGTTTGCAATAATAAGAGGCAACTGATTACCTATTAAACTCAGTTTGGAATATAATAACATCCGTACTGATTCCTGTTATTCACCATCAGTCACATTTAATCCTTTTAGGGACATCGGGCGGAAACAGTTTCGTGCGACAGCTTTTAGTTCACTTCATGACCTTCCGATTGGTGCTGTTTCTATGAGAATAATCCTTCTCCATGTGGTTCTTGACCTTCTTATACGACGTGTTCCTTGCTAGTTCCAGTCAAAGAATTTCTTTACAACTTCAATGTTCTTTGTTGGACAACCGATTCTCCAATAAATTTTTAGGATTTCGAGAATACATCTATTGGCATGGGTTTGCAATCGGCGTGCTATGAATTGGGTAACCTTTCACGACTCAAAACCGTAACAATACAATTTAACGTAGCAATTTTACCGTTACCCCCTAAGTATTAGTTTTCTTGAGTACCTATGTACTGCTAACTTTATAGAATTCTAATTTCCTATTAAACATATGTTTTTCATTAATCAATTGAAAAGTATGAGAACATCCATAAAATTTTTAAATGTCATTACAATAGTCGTCAGTTCAGATTCAGACAGCCTTGTTGCGGTTATAATAACTTATTTACGCAAACACATAAGGATATAATCTGTCAAGTGACATACACAAAATTTTCACGCCTGTCAAAATCTGAATATGAGGAGCTTCCTTCAAGTTTGTTTGAATAAAATATTTTTACTTAATTTTTATATGGTTATTGCAAGTTAAAAGCAAGCACAAAAGCCGGTGCCACACCCGACATATGTATTGCTACGTATGTCACTTTATGACAGTAATACTGTCATCTACATAAAATTCTCCTCGAGAAGTTTGTCATCTTTTCGCACACAATAGACACCATTTGCTCCTCCATTCTATCTCTCTCTCTCTCTCTCTCTCTCTCTCTCTCTCTCTCTCTCTCTCTCTCTGTCGATGTGCCATCTATCAGACCAGTACTACGAGGAAAAAAAACGTGTTCACAGCGTTGGAGTAGGTACCTATCTTATTCTAGGACTGACTACTATACACAGTGGAATCACACTCAAAGAACAGAAAATTATTGTTAGCTTCATCTACCCCCAACCATCCTCTGGAGAGCTTCAAATTCAGTCCTATTCCTCTATTCTATCTTTATATAAAACCTACGATATGGCAAGTAGAATCTCCCCCTTCTCATTTCCCCTCCCCCATTCGACCAATCCATTTACACTTGATATGATGCACACAGTCTCCATAGAATACTCTACACCCTTCCTTCTATGTCTACCAACTTTGGGTACTTTATGCTTTCCTGTTGTACTCGACAACATAATTCAAAGGGAATTTCTGTGTACACACCATTAAGGGCATTAAGTGCACCACTCCGTTAGGCTAGCTCTACTACTCTGTGTGCATGCAGCAGTAGCAGCACTAAGCATACAGTGACAAAATTACAGGCAGACTGATAGACAGACAGACAGGCAAACTGGTGTACGCTTTTTACATTTAGCAAACATGAACATGAACATTTATCCTGATCTAGAAGAGTAGAGTTACAAAACGTGCAAGTTTCTGCACACAAAAGTTGTACATTTCCTTCTTTCCCTCTCCTTCGATGTAGGTACAACCAAAGAAGTCCTTCTATCTATGATATGGCACCTTAAAGGCCCAGTCCCCTTAAGTCTTGTTAAATGAGAGGTACTCATGCGGTAAAGGGTGGCTGTTGCAAGGCGTTGCATCTAAATCGATTTTTTTTTCTCTTATTATTTTTTTCGTATCATAATAGACAGTTCAAAAAAACTCTAACAACATGTTTAATTGCTCCCTTAAAGTACAAGTGATGAGTGAAATTGCTGAAATGTGTTTTTTTTTTATTGTAAAAGGGATAAATGACTTTTACTTTTCAATATGACAATCGACAATATTCCGAGAATCTCAGGATACTCTTCCTCTGTACTTTGAAGTTGCAGCCAAGTATGGTAAGGCAATTTTAATAGACTACAGATTATTGGATGAAACGAGGGTGATTAAGACAACTACCTATGGTATTTGATTAAGTTTGTCGTAGCACTGATGTGAATTTAGTTAGTAAAACAAAACAAAATACTGACGAACATTCAATTATAAGAGAGAATAAATTAACGAGCTACTGCACTGCTGCAGGATATTGAAATAGGTCTTCACTGTAATTATACCATTCCTGTGATATATTACCAGCACGGCATTCATATGGGCAGTTTTAGTGTGTTCGTCAAACTACCATTCGTGGTAGTACAATATGTATTCATGGCCTTTGTGAGGTTCGTGGCATTCAAATATCGTATGACATCATAAGTTCGTTGCAATAGATAAAACCTTGATATGATACTATTGCCATAACTGAGTGACAAACATTCTACGAAACAAACTACACCTCCTCCATAGAATTTTAAGTAAGCCATTGAGTTTTTTGAGATATAACTGGTTTGGTATATATATCTCTGTTGAATGTAATATTCCAGCGGGAAAACAGTGGATTCGAAGCGCTTGTAGCTAGGTTACAGATATGCTTGCAAAAAAGTGCGTCTCTAGAAGCAATCTGCAGAAATTTCGAAGCAAATATTGAATGCGAACGTGGAACATGCAAGTTTCTCATGTTGACACCTTACGATTAGTCATTGTAATTCGTAGAGTTTCAGAAGACATTTGCTTTGTGAAGTATATAATATGTTAAACTTTAAACTAGGTGATATTCATTTACTTCACACAATCATAATCGTCAAACTTTTTCTGTAATTAAAAGAGAAACAATGGGGTAACTATTTGTGCTTACACTGTAGCAGCTGCAATCGTGTGCAGTTTCCAATTTGCTCCACAGAAAGTGCTTCAAAAGCGATTAAAACGAAGCTAAAAGGAATTGCTTGTTTCTGCGGACATGCATGTTAAAAATTATATGAAACTGAAGCGCAATCGAAGCGCTTTGTGCTTCCGCAGAAGCGCTTAAAAAGACTTTTAAATAAGTAGGTACGTTTTGTAAAAATACTTAAGAAAGTGTAAAAATCCAAGAGATCTACGATATAATTCGAATAATTCGAGTAATTTTACACTCTAAGCAGAAGAATTTTAAAGCAGATGAATACAAAAATACATAGAAAATAGGTGCCAAAGGAAAATGAATACTCAAAAAATAACACATAACAATAATTACTTGTTATTGTTTTGGATAACAAATTTTTACATACTCCAACTCCCCAAAGGCAATTGTTCGATGATTAAATTCTGAATTTCTTCTAATAGCAATAAAGAAGTAAAAAAAAACGTAGAAAAAATTTTCGTATTCATAATCTACAGACCCAGCTATTTACATAAGAAAAATACTCTTTTTATTTCCTACTTTTTATCTATATACATGTATATGTATCCATTCTAGATACATATACACATAGTTATATCATCAGGATTTCAAAAACTTATCACAAGATTCTGGGATGAGGAAAATCAATCCAAAAGTTGGTGAAAGCACCAGAGAGACAGATGACAAAATTTTGTGCGAATCTAGCAAACAAGTCCCATTGATCCTCTGAACCACACTGAAACTTTGCAATATACCCTAAAGCGCTCCCAATCCAACATCAGGGAGAGATTGAAAACAAAAGACAAAAAAAAAAACAGAAAAAAAGGAATTCATTTCTTTGCAAGCTTTTCCTCGCCACCTTTTTTCATCTTGAAAGTTTCCGGTCTCCTTCTTCTTCTACTATTTCTTCTTCATCATCTTTCCACCTCTATTTTCCGTAGAATCATGTTGGATGCCTTGGAAAACTTTTTTTTTTTTTTTATTGAACTTAATTTGTGAATTCGGGTTAATTAATCGAGCGGCTGTGTTTGTTGGGTACAGAGGAGTACTCTAGCTAGGGGTTCGACCGGCATTTGAGAGCTGCTTTCAAAGAGGTGGGAGGAAAACATGGTAACAAAATCAACTATGAGAGAATAGTGTGAAAATTTAATGATTCTTTAGTGAGTATTAGAATAGGGGGACGTTTCGGGCAATATAAGGATGTCAAAAGGGGGATCGTGTTATTGTTTTTTGATTGAATGGTACTGACAGGAGGCTGCTATATATGTGTGTAGTAAATATAGGATGGATAATAAAGGAGGGTAGTTGTTACCTCAAATAATAAATTAAATGGAAAATAGTATAAATTCGACCTCTTCGTTATGTAATTTTTTTAATTATACTTCAGACGGAATCGTTTTAGGTCCATAGCTCGTTTTTTATTGTCTTTTACCTTAAGGATCAGGATAATTGGCTTTCTTTAATAAATAAAGCATGTACGTACATATTTCCAAATTGTACAAAAAGAGACAAGTGTTTATATACAAAAAAAAAAATCAGCAATTTTCAGGTGGCAATTATAGCTATGTATACAGAATTAAATTAGTATAGCCCAGACGCTGCTAGAATGCTACACATTTCATAGATGAGAGGCATTTCTAAACTAGAGCACGGGCAGTATACTAATACTACTGCAAGCGAATAGTTTCGGCAATTTTAAGATTTTGAAATTTCTGATCGGACGGCTGTGCAATTCCCTACCTGGCATTTATGTGATAATATAATAATTTGATACTTATTATAAGCTGTGAATTTATGATACAATTATAATTTATATCAATAACTATAAGTTGATTGAACACGCACATAATTAAACTCGGTAATCATATAAGGAACTACTGGGGAGCAAAATTATTCCGATGGTACATCTGGGCACAACTGTAGCAAAATGCTCATGCTTACTACGTCTGGGTAGGCCCATTCAGTGAGTGTTTCAGCCCTTAACTCCAAGCATTAACAAACCTTTGCACAAAAAACCGCCTAACATTTCAATGGATGCCAGGTCACTCGAGAATTGTTCGGAATGATAAAGTAGACACACCTGCCAGAAAAGGTGCATCTATGCTCCTCATCGGACCGGAGCCATTTTTCGGTATCTCTTATAATACCGTGAAGCTTACCATACAGAGCTGGATGCATAAACAAATAGATAGGCGATGGACAACAATCATAGGTCCCAGATAAGCCAAAAGACCTTCTCCAAAGAAGAGCCTGGATCTTTTAATGTTATCTAGGAATCAACTTATAATCAGTACAGGAGTCTTTACCGGATACAACACCTGCATCCGATAGGCATATTATGCAATGTTGCACGTAGGCTATGTCTCGAAGAGGAAGAAACAACATCGAAGCATGTCTTATGCGAATGCGAGGTCATTGCACGATATAGATTCCAGGATATAAATTTAAATCTCAAATCTTAATCAGCCATTGACATATATTAGTCCTACACAGATAGTTCAAAGATTCTAAATGAGTTAAAGTTCTGCTGTATGTAATTCAAATATTGTTGAGAAATTTCGGGAACTTTTTACAATTTTCCTCTTTAAACTAATTACCTGATCATGTATGATATTGTGTATGCATTTTTGAATCACCTTATATTACGGAATTCTCATATTATTGGGTTCATTAAAATTCCCGTTATTACGTACGAAGAATCACAATATTTTTAAGTTTTGTTGTCATTTTTGTAATGGATAAGAGGTTAGAGGCAAGATAAGAGATTATACCAAAAAATATATAACAACTGATCTAAAGTGGCAAATTGTTAAGTACAAAAAAACAAAAAAAAAAAAAAACACTTAAATAATATTAAACATGTTAAAAATGACACACTTGTTTCCGTTCTACAAAACTAATTTTTTAATTTTAATAATTAATTAAAGCTTTGCGACGTGTTTTGCCCTATTTAGGCATCCTCAAACACTTACAAAAACTATGAGTCTCATAATGTAAAGTCTGAGTCTCATAATTTTTGCAAGTGCTTGAGGATGCCTAAATAGGGTGAAACGCGTCGCAAAACTTTAATTAATTATTAAAATTAAAAAATTATTTTTGTGTAACTAAGACATATATTATTTTTATAAAAGACTTTTAAATACGCCTAATTTACGCCATAATTACCCAAATTTTTTTCTTTTCTATTGCAATTTTGGAGATTCTGAAACATAGGTACTTTTCAAATTGTGATACAATTACAAAAGAATAATAGAAGGTTTTCAACATAAAATAACCAATTAAACCAATTATATTGTTTTATGATCGCGTGTAAACGCGACCTTAAAATTTCTAGTTGCACCATTAATATTTGTCATCTAGAGTCTGCAAGACACGGTACAGAGAATACAAGTATTCTCATTAAATTTTGACACATGTGCTGTGACGTAATTTTGCCCCTAATGTATATTCATTTATATAGAAGATACAGGAGAGGAAAGTGAGTATTGCCTTCTCTGTACCGTGCTTTCCTACACATTACACGTCAATTTGTCCCCTAATGATGGGAAGTGGCTAGTAATATAGTAATGAGAATACTTGTATGGCGATGGAAAAGAAAAGAGATTTTAAAAGAAGGCAAATTTTTTTGAAAAAATGGAGCCCGTACAGAAAAAGAAAAAGGATTTTACATGGTATTGAATTTTTTTGAGATTCTTTTAAATACGCACTGACATCAGGATCAGGACACATGCTCAGTATATATTGTGTACAATCTTCACTATCAAGGTGTTACAGTGACATCCAGATGCAGGCTCAGCATATATTGCATACAATCTTCACCATCAAGGTGTTACAGTGACATCCAGAAACAGGCTCAGCATATATGTTTTGCATACAATATTCGCCATCCAGGGGTTGCAGTGGCATTGAGTCACTTGCTCAGTACATAAGGCATACAATCTTCACCATCAAGGTGTTACAGCGACATCCTCAGACCTGCATCCAGTCCAATGTTAATGAGTGAACCATAACGCCTAATACTCTAGATAGACCATAATGACTTAATTTTTAATTAAATGGAGACCTATTACAGTGTCACACAAACGAAGTCCATCAAGGACCCATTTGCAATATTTAGCTTCATTTTCAAATGGACTAAAATTTACTCCATTTAGTGAAATTGCAATAAAAGTACCACCTACCGTCATTAAAATAAGCTGAATTTATTGGAAAGTGGAAAATTTTTCCAATAAAGTTAGCACTGACAGACATCAGCTGATCACGAAAGAAATTTCTTTCCGCTTTCTTCTCTTTTTGGTCTCTTTCAATATCAAAATTTGCCTTCTACTAAATGCTTTGTAACTACAGCAAATACTCGCAAATTTTCTTAAATTTAAATTAAGTTAAATTATTGAACTCTTCAATGATCTTTACTCACATTGAGGAACTGTCAATTACATTCCAAATGAAATAATTTTCGTTCATAGTCTGTCACCTGTTCATTTCCTTGAAATGACTGAAATTCAAATTAACTCATTATGGGCACAGTCTGTCTAGGGTATAATCACCAGTTAATTTTACCTATAGTCATAAGCAATATAGATGAAAAGTTTTTTTTTTGTTTTGTCGGCACAAAGAGTGGCCTAGAGTTTAAAATTTGTAATATTTCTTAACCTAGGGCAAAGCGGACCACTACGGAGGCCTCTGCGGTGAACCACAAAAACAAGTTGACGCATTATTTGCTTATTTTTTAGATGAAAGATAAATATATTTGAATACTATTATAGAATGATAAATGAACATTAGCAAATTAATAAGCTTTAAATACATACCTTATATACTATATTGTTACGTGCAATAGAAAGAGCAAACTGGTGACATCTACTGGCAATGGAGAGTAAACAACTTCAGGTTCGGAGAATCGATGATAGAATCTTCGGGAAGGTTCAAGAATAGATTGAATAGAATAGTTAAGAGGATTCTCGAATAGAACACTGCAGACTAATCTGGAGAGTTTCTAGGGTATAAATATAACAGATGTCACCGCCGGAAAAAGAGTCTTGTCTTAGACGTTGCAGTGTTAACAAGCGAAAGTAATAAAGGTACGAAAGTGTTGTAATTATATTGCGATAATTGAAAGTACAGTATTAAGAGATAATTAAAGTTGAGTTGATTAATTGAAGGTTAATGAATTGTATAAGATTAGTAGTGAAATAAAGAACTTGTATTTTACATATTTAATATTGTGTTTTAAAACGAACCAAAAGGCCACGCTCGCAACAATATGTTACCTTTATTTGAATGGCATGATTGCATAGAGAGAACTTTTGCGAAATTTTATGTATTTGCCTTACATATACTTAGATAGTTCGACTGAATAGAAAACGTACTGTTGCAAAACCCTCGAGAATACTTGACAAGCCATGAAACAGACTCCCTCCTTACCACATTCGAGGCCCAACGGAGTCCTTACATTCTAAAATATTTGCAGTGTTCTTATGTAAAACTGTCAAAAGTTTGGTTTGAATAGCTCCTCCGCGCTAAACAACTATTCATACAGAAAAATGGTGTTGTGATAATTTTAATCTTGCTTTCTTATCTTCCGAACCGTAATAAAACTTTCATACCTTTCCTAACAAAATTATTTAAAAAATTAATCTTAACCAAATGACTACGATTTCTCAAACACAAATTCTCAGCTGAGTAATCATTGCAATGTCGCTGTGCCGTCATGGCATGCCGTGGGCTGATGATATCGAATGTAGCTACCTACAGATTCGGACTCCGGCTGCACATACACACATGCAATTACCACTCAGCTGAGATGTATTGAGCGTTAAATGGTAAGGTTAATTTGTAATCAAAACTATTTTATTATTTTGCTAAGTAAGGTATAGAGGAAGTATAGGCTTTGGGAAGATAAGGAATCAAGCTGTAAATTACTAGAAGACTATTTTCCCGTATGGATAGTAGTTTAGGCTCTGGGGCATACATTAAGCTAATGTTTAGGCACTTTTCCATAAGTATCAATATAGAACATTTTAGAAAACGGACTCCAAACGCACACATATAGATTTCTGTTTCATGGCTTGGGAAGTATTCTCGAGGGTTTCGACTGTTGGCACAAGCAAGAAATTCTATATATATTTACCTTATATAGAGGGTTTTCCAATAAGAGGTGTTATTTTGATATTCAAAGAAAAATGCCATTTTTTGAGATAAATGATCAGAGCTTTATTTCAATATAAAGAGGAAGGTATGCCGTTAATAATGGAAAATAACATCAGCCAAATGACCACCACGACCACGCCTACAGGACGATATCCTTTTTATGAAATTTTCCATAACCAAATCGCAAAGTGGCTGCCCTATGTCCTCGATAGCCTCACGAATTCCATCTTTGAGGTCTTGAATCGACGCTGGGCTGTTGGCGTAGACCTTCTCTTTCACGTGGCCCCAAAGGAAGAAGTCGCAAGGTGTTAAGTCACAAGATCTCGGTGGCCAATTGTGATCACCTCTTCGAGAGATAACACGGTCCGGAAACTTTTCCCGTAAAAGATCAATGGTTTCGTTGCTTGTATGGCACGCAGCGCCGTCTTGTTGAAAGTAAACGTTGTCCAGATCAATACCATCCAATTCCGGCCATAAAAAATCATTAATCATCTGTCGATAGCGCAATCCATTCACCGTAACTGTTGCTCCAGCCTCATTTTAGAAAAAGTAAGGTCCAATGACCCCGCGGGATCATAAACCGCACCAAACAGTCACACGTTGAGGATAGAGAGGTTTTTCAACAATAACTCTTGGGTTTTCCGAGCCCCAGATGCGACAATTTTGCTTGTTGACGAAGCCATCGAGGTGGAAATGGGCCTCATCACTCAAGATGAGTTTTCGATGGAATTCCGGATAATTTTCATGCATTTCAAGGACCCAATCAGCAAAGACTCGACGTTGTTGATGATCGACCGGCTTGAGTTCTTGTGTTAACTGAACTTTATAAGCCTTAAGATCCAAATATTTATGCAAAATACGGTGTAATGACGTTTGTGGAATGCCTAATTCCAAAGAACGACGAGGAATGGACAAACCTGGGTTTTCTTCAACACTTTCGGCTACAGCAGCAATATTCTCGGCTGTTCTTGAGCGACGTGCACGGGTTTTATTCTTCACATCACTAACTTGTCCCGACAGCTCGAATTTTTCTACCAATTTCTGTATTGCGGTCCGACAAGGTGCTTCACGACGACCCAAAAATGTTCGAGTTTTACGAACCGTCTCTGCCACATTTTCACCATTTTTATAGTGAATTTTAATAATTTCGATGCGTTCTTGAATCGTGTATCGTTCCATTTTTATTAATGGTGTAGTTTCTACTTGTCAAATGTCAAAAAATGACAGCTCCAAAAGTGACATCTACCGAAATAGCGGGCTAATTAAAATAACACCTCTTATTGGAAAACCCTTTATTTTACAAGCTCCGAATTATTAATATTAATGACTTGATTTTATAACGTGATGTGGCACTAAGTTTGGTTTTCCTTCTCATCGTGGAGACCTCTCTCGTGTCATGAAGATTGTATAGGTCCGCTCCTTCGCCAGTTTTCCAATTGCTGAGGCCCATCGTACTAATTTACCCGACGATTCCAATGGTGGCCGAGAAAAGGCACTGAAGCAAAGTTAACTTAATAATGATTAGGTAATCTTTGACTGAAGGATCCACTCCATCTTATCCTCATCGACGGATAATGTAAGTAATGTGTAAAGTCTCTTCAGGACTTGTGTGTATTTTTCAGGTTTCTTTTTGTTTTTCTTCTTAGGTACGATTTTTTTATCTATGGTGCATGGTGTCATAAGTTACTTTTTCTTAACCCATGCTCTCCGATTTTAGGTTTGTTAGCGTGCCTGCCTGCAGCAACAGTCACCACGGAAAGAGCTCTCAGTTTCGGCTGACAGAGGGTGCGTTTAGGCGAAGACCAAACCGGTCAAAATTACAGATTTTTCCTTCGAGTAATTACAAACCATACCGAGGTGGTTGGTACGTTTACGTGGTTGTGACCAAACGCTTCCATTTCTTCCAAACTGGCTTGATCTCCACCTAAACGCGCACAAATAGAGCTTGACGTTCTCTACCTCTCACTCGCATAATATAAATATATAATATATATATATATAATATATAATATAAATATAAATGATAAAACCGCAGATGTAAGTCGATACTACATAGTAGAAATCCCAAAATATAGGTACCACCTTTATAAGTTTTAGAAGTCAAATTCATGGGAAGAATTTACATAAACGATCGCACCAAATAGTTTTCCTTACAATCACACTGTGCTATTCATGAAATAGAATTTACCATTTATTACCACCTATACACAACAGTGTGTTGAAAACATTTTGTAGTCGCAAAATTTAATTATAGTTCTGACAAGGAAAGTCGCTATTTTGTAAAATACCTACTCCAGGCTGAAAACTTTGCTTATGTGTGCTTAAACTTATAATTGTTATCTTCTGACGAAAATTCAGCCTCTGCTGAATGCATTCTAATATATGTTAACTTATAACAAAACTATAAGTTCTCATAAATAATTCTCTCAACTATTTTAGATATCTTGGTCCAGATATTTCTACATGGTCGAATGGATTTTGCACTCAGCTGAACATTGTTAACTCTCTCTCTCTCTCTCTGGAGTTAATGTATCAAAAAAGTTATCTTAGAAAAGTTTTCATATCCATTTTACTCATTTCAAAATAAAGAAAAAAAATCATGTTTTATTCGGTACAGCAGCATCCCTACAGATGTTGCCAAAAGATAACACAGGTGTAGAGAAAGAACTAGGCCATATGATTACATCGGTATCACTGTCCATATATCAAATTAGACACAAAACCATATATATATATATATATATACACACACACACACACACACACTGAAATATTATGCAACAGCCATAACTTTATATTTCCTATAGTTCGTCTCGATCAATAAATTTTCAATTATCAGTTTTGAGCAAGGAATATAGAAAGCACGAGGCCAGGTCGGATATTAAAATGTCCGACATGAGATAAATTAAGGGGAAGAAGTTCGCTTTGAACTCGATTTTAGAATTGCCAATTGACTATTTAGTGGAAGGACTGAAATTTTAGTTGTAGGTAAATGGTAATGGTGGTCTACTAAATGTGGTTAGTCTAGTGTTAGTCATTGTTGTTGGAAATGAAATTATAACTTCTACCGCCCACTTCCGTTTAGCGCACAAGGATATAAGCACCTAACTTTATGGAAGAAATAATGTTTTTTTTCCAAACTCTCAATAAGTTTTACAAAGAGCAAAAGACGTGCAACAGAGCCGGCAGTTACATGTTTAGAAAGATTCCAATGTAAAATACAAGCCTTAACATATTCTGGAGAATCCCCCGCATGTGGTCGGTCAACCAACCCTTCTCTTGCGTGTCATTTAAAAGTTTGCCTATACATACATATATATGTTGTATGTATTTACAGGAGTACTACTGGCTACATACTTTTATATTAACGATACGAATGTCTGACACCAAACAAGGTTTGAGGAGGAAAGGTAGAGAACTATGTAGTATCACCTCCTGTGCACTCTCTATAGGAGGACTCTAGAGTACTATCATCGATTTTTTTTCCGGTTTTTTTTTTCTCTCAGTCCTTCCGGCTTCCACCCACCCCAACATCAGGTGATTGTATAGTGCGCTATTCTGATTCAGAGTGCAGCATGCACGACTGCTCCCCTATTGTTGGGCGTTCAAGTGCAAGTGAAAATGAAGGCTAAGCCAAAAACACTTTCACCCTTGTGGGGCGGTCAATTGAGCTTCTATTGAAAGTGGCAACATGAAATGAAAGCGTAAACATTAAAAAACAGAAAAACAAAACAAAAAACATTTTTTTTTTAAATTGTACGTAATTTACTCTCAAATATAATGTTCGCCATGAATAACTCATGACAAACAGTCAGGATGAGTTAGTTTTTTTTTATGCTGGATGCTCTGATGATGACTGACGCATAGAACGCCAAAGATAAAATTGTGAAATTTTAGTTTTTATAATTTCCAAAGCGTCTTAATATCCAACCAAAATGTGCATCGATGATTTATTTCATGGTTCACTCTCATTCAATTTTCACTATTATTCCTCGAATTTGTAAAATTTATTTAATCAAAATGCAACCGTGAGTTCAAGCAACAAGAATGTTAACGAAACGGAAATAAACTTAAGGAAGACAGACCACCGTAGTAAGCTTAACCAAATGAACGAACAAAGGAGTTTCATATTGACAACAAATAACTTCATCGAATTTCTGGTTTGTTGACTTTTCCTACCCTAGATGATGAAATCATAGGGTATACTAAGTTTGTCAATCCGTTTGTAACCCACGTATAGTTTTAAAAGTTATTTTTATTTTTGCATGTCCGTCCGTCCGTCAGAGTTTCCAGGTGGCAATCGTGACATTTCCCCATATCGAGCTGGTAAATTCCCCAAAAATGAACTTATTTTTTTAAATTTCCCTAATTACTTAAATTACATTTAAATGCTGTATTTCAATACTAAAAATCACCAATTATGACATTCCTTCACTATAAAATTCAAGCACGGAAGTAGTGCTTTCTTGCACGCATATTCTGCTGCCAAATGTAAGGAATGACAGATGCATTTCACAACAACAAGGCTGTTAAGAGATGATTTCAATATCGTAGCAAAGGAATGACGAGATCCTGCCATAACATTCGCTCCGTCTATCCCAATTCCTACAAGATTTTCTATTTTTAGACCTTCTTTTAATAATTGCGATCTAAATATATCAACCAAGGAGGTAGCATCGCCGGCCTCCACTACAATCAATTTGTAAAATGTTGTTACAATTTGTTGTTTAGCTTTACTGAAATATTTAATCATTAGACATAACATTTTTGTTGTATCTATAGCAGTGCTCTCATCAATAATCATTGAAAATGAATTTTCTCCGACATCTAATACTAAATCATTCAAAAGGCAAGGAGAAATTACGTTTTTGATTATTGCCGTGCATTTAGTCCTATGTAACTGTAAGTCACTTAGTATTTCAGAGGTTTCATCTAAGCTTTTTATAAGAATACCTAGGTGATCAACAGAAGAAATTGAACTGTGCTCACATATAAATGCAGCAATTTTGAGCTCAGCTATTTTTCTTTTTTCCGATATACTAAATTTTACATAATTTGTAATAGTTCTGTTGGAACTTACAATATTCGAGAATTTTACGGCTTCCAAGTGTTTTTTGGAATTAACATGTTTCTTTAAATCCTTCTTGTGGGCTTGAAGGGAACACTTGCATAATTTACAAAATGCTTTATTGTCATCATGAGCGATCGCAGAAAGCCACCCTGTAATTTCAACGACATTATATATCGGATTTGATAGGAATTAACCACGAATAAAAAAATATGAATTATTTATAAAAGGTAAATAAAATTAAAAATTATTTTTTAACTATTTAATATTTAAGGCTTTAAACTTTAAAACTTGAACTCACTTTTGACACTTCCTTCAATTCAACAAAAAGCGCAAACTGTTGGACAATTGGGTGGGTGGAATATGCAAGCGAAAACCAATGAATAATCAATGTGGAATGCTTATCAAACTGAAAACAAAACCGCTGTATTTTCTATGGGCCAACCCACACGAGAAGTTTTAATGGAAGAAAGGATTTTGTTCCCATTGTGCTTAGACGCATCAGCACAATAATGCTGCTATGCTTAGTTCCTTATGTGATTACCAAAGTGCAGTGTGCACGCCTAGGCAACCTGCAACGGTTAAATTAAATATTACTAAATAATAAAATCCCCAATTTTTCCTTATATAATTCCCCATGATTCCGTTTTCGCCAAAATTTCCCTAGCGATTGGATTTTTCCCCATTTTGGGGACAAAATCCCCCAACCTGGCAGCCCTGCGCGTCCGTCCTCACGATAACTCGAGAAGCACATAAAGTGTAATAGGTCAAATTAAAAAGGAGAGTCTACAGTTTTTTAAAAAAAAGTTGTCAATGACATTTTCAAAAAAAAAAAAAAAAGTTAAAAAAGTAAGAAAATTCGAAATTTTTAGTTTAGACCACAATAACTCCTGAGCGGAGAGGATTACGGGACTGGTTGACCAGTCGTTGGAAAGGCCATAAAGTTCTGCATACAATCAGCTTTAGACGGTGACCGTACACCCTGTTGTTTGTAAGATACAGGATGTTAGCTTTTTCTCAATCACCCTGTAACTCGGAAACGGTTGGTAGCGCCCCCCCCCCCTGCCATACAATTTTTTGTTTGCCTATGTGAGTACCATCACCTCCTGCTCTATTGACCGTCATGAAGGAAACACCCTGTATGTATATTATAAGTTAACTCTTTAAAAAAAAAAAATTTGTTGTTGTAATAGGGATGCAGTGCTAATAGTTGCTGAGACATCTGTACATGTGATTTGTTACTCAGTAAGCTCCATTTTACATACAAAGATACGAGGTGGCACAGTGAAAATTCGAAAAGAGCACATCGAAATCTATAAAAATACCAATTTTTAAAACTCCCGGAAAACTTTCCAGGTATAACTACCAAAAGACTGTACTAATAATACTGATTACCCAGTTATTCAACAAGCTCCTCACATGTTCATACTTCCCGATCTGCTGGAAGCTTTGCCTCATCACTCCGATCCCTAAGACTTCCTCGCCAATTTCGATGGGTGACTGGAGACAAATCACTGTTTTATCCTCGATCTCAAATGCATTTAAGTCATTAATGACTGACCAAAGTACGGAGTACATTATCGTGAATAATTTCCTCTCGAAGTCTGGCTTCAGGAATAAGCACTCCACTTGTATTGCTCTTATCTAGGTGGTCTCAGATTTCATTTCCTTTACGACTCAGGGAATGATATAATTCATATTCTCATTGATTTTAAAAAGGCATTTGAGTCAGTCCCGCATGTGCTTCTGGTTTATAAGTTGCGACGTCAATTTGGTTTCACGTCTTCTGCATGTAGGTTATGCTCCTGCTATTTAAATGAAAGAACGCACACTGTGGTGTCCAATGGGAGAATGTCCTCTTCTAATTTGGTTTTATCTTGAGTGCCGCAAGTGGCGGTATTCGCTCCGTTCTTGCTCACGCTCTTTATCAATGATATCACTCGTTACATTGTGCTTATTTTCATCTTTATGCTGATGAGATACAAATCTATGCCAGAGTTCCAAACGGCGGCCTTCCTTTTCTTATCTTTGACATAAATGTGATTCTTTCCAGAGTTTCTAATTGGTGCAATACTAATGGAATGGAATTGATCCAAATCCTGAGAAGACGCAAGCAATAATCTATCCTAGTGGGTATATTGCTGTCTCTTCAGCTGCTCTCCCTCCCATTACTCTTCTGAATCAGGTCATTCCAATCTCCTCAGATCCAATGAATGAATGAATCTTGGGCTATTGATCGACCAAAGACTCACCTGGGGTCCCCACGTTAAACGTATTTGCTCGCGAGTCTATTTTAGTCTTCGAACGCTTTATGCTTTATGGATCTTTCTCCCTGAGGCGATTCGGGCTGGTCTGATGCGAGCATTGATTCTTCTCCAATTTCTGTATGCGGATGCTGCTTTCTACCCTCTTCCTACCCTCGCAATCTCGAAATTGTCTCGTGCGCTTAATGCTGATGTGCGATTTGTTTATCGTCTGAATAGGTGGGTGCATGTGTCTACTCTAACAGAGGAATTTCCATCTTGCACTCTATCTAAGTCTCTTGAGTTCAGACTCTATGTTTTATTTTTCGTGCTAGACTTGGTTTGATGCCTCCTTACAGTAGAGAATAGTTTGATTGGAGTACTAGGAATAGATCGAGGATCATTCTCCGTCGAGTGCGGACTCAGTTGGGCGGAAGAACGCTCTTTTCTAAGGATGCGGTCATCTGGAACTGTCACCTCAAGGAGATTAGGAAATCGGCTTACATGAGCTCATTCAGGGACGGGGCCCTCGAATATATGAGTATGGTCTGACTGCTCTGGTATTTCTACAGTATTTAAAGTTTCTTAGTTGTAAGGCTGAATTGGCTAGGGCTTTGCGACTTGATTGGCTGTGATAAATCGAATATCCTCATTTTATTTGGTGAATGTTTGGTGCTGTTTTATACTAATAGTGGGATTGTTGTCCGATTTTATTGAGTATTAAATTTTAAGTTTTGATGATGTTATATTATGGTAGTTTTGATAACTCTTATGACTTGCTAGTTTGATTTCATTATAATTTACTATGAATAATATAAAAGTACCTTATTGTAACTGGTTAGATTTAAGTTGTATTCTGTATTTACTTGATACTGTAAATTGGTACCTGCATTGTTTCGACTGTTAGTTGATCTTATGGATTTTGATGATCAATTATCGGCTTTATTATTGTAATTGGGTTTTGGGAGTATTTATATCTGTTTTTGCATATTTTTATTTTATTTTTATCGATGTTATTAATCTAAAGTACTCCTTTGATTATTTATCTCTCTTTGTAATTAAACGTATTAGCTGTACAGTGTAATTAAACTCATTCAAGGTCTGAATCTGGGTCGATTGGAAGTTAGAATCTGTTTAAGAGTCTTTAGTTCATTTCTTAGTTAGGCTTTGAAAGCCACAGCTACATATAAAAAAAAAATTTTTTTTATATGTTTATATCTTGAGCTGCCAAGTCTGGCTTTCAGATGCGTTGTTCCTACCTACTTAAGTACCTGCTTAACACTTTAAGTGTTATACTATTAAATTTACCTTCTTTTGATTGTTTGCTAATGTTCATGGTAATAATTAAGTAACCACTGTCGATCCATGCATTATATTTTGAATTTTGACTATTTAAAGCAAAACCGATTTGTTTTCACCACAAGCGACGTCAAGAGAGCAAGGGACTGCGATTATTCCTGTAAACTGCAGTAAGGAAAGCCACCAACTAATATTAAAATTACTAAACAGTCATTCTAGTAGCAGATACTCTAAAAGGCCTTCTGGAGGATTGGGATAATACTGGTGAGAAAAAATATTAAATTGTTTTTATGAGATACAAGATATTCAAAAGTTCTTCTGTTCGTGAATTTTTGTCAGAAACTAATTTTCAATTGTCGCCCTGTAACGTAATGATGGAGTAAGTTTTTTTTTCTCCATTCTCCACCTCTTCTCTCTCGTTCAAGGTATAGGGGCATCAGAACAAACATGCGAGAGCTCCCTGATGCACGGGGTAAACCGGGCTATCGTCTGGAGGACATGACAGCAGTCCTCCCTACGTACCAGGTAACTTTATGCTGTCGCTTTCTTAGTCTTCCTCATTATTTGCTCATCCTAAATTTTGGTTCATTCACAGCACGAATTCTTTGATGTTGTGTTTCCGTGTCAGTGGCCGGATTAATTTAAAGGAACTCATCCCACTACTTTTCGCACCCTTAGCCAAGGCGCACTAGCTTGTGGGCCGACCACATTGCTGCTGCAAAGTGAGCTGCTGACTTAAGTCAGCAGACAAGACTTCACATCCTACAGACACTCAATACACTACTCACATAACACTTATTCGTATATATAGGTACTTGCTGAAAATCCTGGTGCTCAATTTTGTCAACTTCTACATATTTGATTAGTTTCAAAATTACCAAAAAAATAGTGAAGATGGCGGCTTTAAAATACCGACGAATCTTTAATTTATAGTCTGAGTCGACTCAAAATCAATATCTGGTGGGAAAAAATATATAATGCATTCAAATTTCAAAAATTTGAGATAGCAGGGGGCATATTACGATTTTTTTTTTCTATCGGACTGTGTTTGGGAGTGATTCTGCAATATTTCCTAAAACATGTTATAGTTATGAGACTTGCACATTTAACATATCCATATGATCACAATAAATCATTTCCTTGCATGACAAAATTAGCAAAAACATCTTCCGTACATACTTAAACTCCTATTTTCCATGCGCTGATCTGTCAACATCATAGACATCTGCCTCGAAGGACCATTTTTGGTCTCACTTTGGTATCATAAATGTCCAGTTGAATGAAGCTACTTTAAGATTACAAGGACATCAACACGAAAATATGTATCTAGGAAAACAATATGGACTTCGACTAAATTTCCCATATACTTTGCTTTTTTTTTGTATGCAGATGACATATGGGTATTTCACCAAACTCGCGTCCAAATAATTTTAATTGAGTTAGTATTAAAACTTAATATACCCTAGATGAAATCATAGGGTATACCCAGCTTGTCATTCTGTTTGTAATGCATAGAAATAATGGTGGTAGAATGGGTGCCCAACGCATAATATTAAAAGTTATTTTGATTTTTGCATATCCGTCCGTCCGTTCGTCTATCCGTCCGTCTGTTCGTCCGTCTTTCCGTCCATCTGTCCGTCCATCTGTCCATCCGTCTGTCCATCCGTCTGTACGAACGATAACTCGAGAGCGCGTTCACTTAGAAAGCTGAAATTTTGTACGCGGACTTTAAAAAAAAAACAGTAAAATTAAATTCGAAAATGAGACAAATCGGGTAACTCTTCGTGGGGTATCCATACAAATATTTCGTTTTTCTCTTCATATTTGGGTACTGCAAACGAGTCGATATAAACAACTGAAATATCGTACACGGTGTTTTCAAAAGAATAGTAAAAAATTTTCAAAATTGGACTAAATCCGGCAAAACCTTTTTGATATTGCAATATAAATCTTTGGATTTTCACTATATATATATTTGGAAACTATGCCTGCGAACACGTCGATGTGGAGAGCTAAAATTTTGTATTTGGCGTTTTCATAAAAATTGCAAAAAGTGGACCAAATGGGGCCACCATATGTTGGTGTTGCTATGCAAAACTTTGATTTTTCACTATATATTTGGACACTTCTTAAAAACCCGTTGAGAGCTGGTGTTTTCATAAAAATAGTAAAAAAAAAAAAAAATCGAAAAGGGACTAAATCGGGCAATCCCTTCTTGGTGTTGCCATATAAAACTTTTAACTTTCCTCTTACTTAACTTTTATTTTCATCTAGGGTATAATATTATTGGTCTTAGACCAATTACAACTTTTTCTTGTTTTCCGAATACTTCGCTTTCCTCCGAATCCACTTAACTGTTCTAGGTCGATCTGCTTCAGCTTTACATTGGTGACAATCTCTTTTGACTTATCCTGAATCTGGGAAGCGAACTATCATAAGGCTCAGTTCTAGCACCTTTATTGTTCAATATATATATTTTGTTTGTGTACAATAACGATCAACAACCGTTGTCTAATAAAAAAAGAAGAAATGAAATTCTGAAGAAATTTTGATTATTGACTCAGTCAATATTTTGAACAATGAAGATTCTATCCGAATTTGATGAAAAATAAACAACGAGAGAAGGTCGATATTATATCTGCATGCATTGTTTTTTGAGAACCAATTCGTTACGCTATACCCAACCACTTAATCAAACACGTACATGAGACTTGGTTGAATGATTGGACAAGAAATTATTCAGATACCTACCAGCATTTACGGAACATTCAACATCGTCCAACAAACTCTTATCTTCCTCTGCACTTATCATTGAAACGCATTCGTTTTCTGTACTTTAAATCTACAAACGTTCAATACCAACATATATCGACTACTTCGTCATTTCTCTCATATCCTCGAAAATACAAAACTTAATCGAAAAGCAATACATTGTTAACAGAAAAGTCACTGAAAACTTATTTATTCCACGTCCTTTGTCGATTCAACCTAGAAAGGCCGCATAGAATCCCCAAACCCAACACCTTTCAAAATAGGAATGACACGAAAAAGTAATCCATCCTTGCGTGAGCTATGTTTATGCATCCTCGCTTCAAAATGAACCTTTACATAACCATACTTAGCCCCTTTAGCCTTGCTACATACGTACACACATGAAAATCTTTTTCAAATGGCTCTCGTTTAGCCAATTTGTTAAAAAGTATATTCAATAGTTCCTCCTATGCCATCGCATGGGTTCGTACGATGGTTCTTAGCACTTTGATGTTTTCTGGATGAACGAATTGAGTCTGGGGATCTTTAATGTCGATAAAAAGTGGCTACTCCATCTCCGATTTTCGTTGAAATCTTGCTTCGAATGGATAAAATTCTGTTGAGCTTAGCTCTTTTGGAAGGATACTTGTGCGACAACACTCTTGATTTGTAGTTTTTGCTGGGCATTAGGCTATGTTTTTGTGGTTCGATCCTTGGATCCTTTGTAAGACAGGATGTGAAAGACATTTTCTCTCTTCTTTGTGAAAAATTAAAATTGTAAGAAAAACTCCTAGATCTATGCACGATGAGTAGGGAATTATTTGCGATTTTTGATTTATGTAAATATTAAAATTAGTTCCCTGACAGCTTTTATACCTTAGAAAGAATTTCTTAAGAGATTTTAAGTTACCACTAATACTAGTTTCCATTACTTGAAATTAGGCACAGAATTTGAAAATTATGAATAAATCTAACGTGTGCTTCTTGGATGTTGAATCGGTAGCTCAGTTGGTAAGCACGCTGACTACTGTATTAGGGTTGCGTGGGTTCTAGTTCCACCTCGACATGGTCATTCACTTTCTTCCTACCTACTTTCCTTTCGACTATTATATATTCTTCAGCAGCACGACACTATCTAGAAAACGGATAAACATTTGTGAGACTTTGCATGGGATCAGAAGCGTCTATCCAAAAAACATATATATAGCAACAACCAAAAAAGCGTTTTTCACAATAATCTCCATATGGCAGTCTCATTTCATGTGAAAGCCCTATATTCCGAAAGACGGAAAATTGCCTCTGCTGACTTCAACGATGCGATGTTTTATTTAAAATGGTTGCCAATGTCTAAGCACCGGCACTGAATTAGAATGAATTTTTACACTCTTAGCTTTGCACAGTTGGGCGTTATATTCAGACAGCACACACCGAATTCGGATGTTTAAAGGCCAATAAACTTCTGTGGTTACGACTCGTTGCTAAAGCTAAAGGTTGAGCCAAAAGATAAAGTCACATTTTTGTGAAGTTCTGTTTCAATGGAACACGTACTCCATTTTGTTGAAAAACCCGAGACACAAAAGTGAATCACGTTGAAGGTCATCACATTTTCCGTAACGAATCTGAACAAAGAACTATCGAGCATCATAACGTTGTTGACCTCGTTTCGTGCAATCGTTTTTCTCACACCATGATTTTTCTGCTAAACACTTCAGTAAAAATTGTTCTTCTACAAAGAAGTTCTGGTTGTCTCTCCGGACGATGTGACTATTCCTTATTGCAAAGATCTTCGGTTTTAGAATCGATCATACCTGATCTGATTGATCCAAATCGGTCTTATTGGGCGTAATCTATACTTTCTTCCGATGTTGTTGTTATCACTTTTTCTTGACATATTCTCAGTGTTTGTCTATATTGGAATACTGCCGGGAACATATTATGGTTTCTTGTTTGAAATTTTCTATTGCACGTTCCTTACTCTGGCTGTTTTGTTTATAGTCTTATCAAAGTTAACTTAACTTATTAGGTATCTTTTGTCCTATGCTTGCCGCATCCTGTGTCTTCTTCTACTTTCACATAAGCGTGCTGTCTGTAATAATTCGCCCTTAAAAGTATGGCCGACTTATTTAGTGTTGATTATTTCAGAACCATCCCTATGTGGTTCAGTTCTATGTAGTCTCATGAGCAGTTTTCACCACTTGCACAAATTATTAGTTCTCCTGCAACGTTTCATTTGGTACTTAGTTTCATAATAACAATATTGTACCTCTTAATTTCCTTTTGGACTTTACCCTATTCACATTGTATGTCTTTGATAATATTTTTCGATATTGCATATTTTAGACGAAAGTCTTTGATACTCCCTTCCAATTTCCATGGAAATTTGCGGAATTTGTGGAATCTGTTCACTTAGTGGCAGCCTGTTTGCGGTTTCGGCAGTGGTGTACCTAGAGCCTTTGCCACCTGGAGCAGTCCACAATTTGCCGCCCTTTCTAAGTCAATTAAAATCTCTTGGTTAGTACCAATGACTGAATATAAATAAATTAAATGAGGTAAATAAATAATTCATTTCTTTTGTTTAAACAGATTATACACATAATGATGAAATTTAAGCATGCCCATATGTGTATATTTCTTTTTCTTGCTTCTGTATTGGAAACGTCTAAAATGACATTGCCAAAATTTATATCATCTGTTAGTTGTTTTTTTCTATGGAAAGTATTGCTAGATTTCACAATCTTAAATACTCATTGTGGAACGAAGATAATTTTTAATTAATTTTAATTTGGAAAAGCTCCGTTCACAACTAGTGACACTGATGGCTATTGTTAAAAAAAAAAACAATCTTAACAATATTACTTTGTTGGAAATAGAGTTTTCCAATCTATATTCTTGAATAATTAATATAATATGAATAAAGTACAAGAGGCCTTTGCCTGTTTTTCCAACGTTTTGCTTGTATTTATCGTCAATGTTAACAATTAGGGTCCAATTCTGATGGCATTTCTCAATATTTCAGTAAAAATGTGCTTTCACAAGCGCGCGAAATTTAGATGAGAGTAAAATATAAAAATTCTCCTTCTCATTTATTTTCAAGAATTAATCATTTGATACTCTTTTTCGTTGCATGTATGTAGTCTGCGCTTTCACGTTTTTTGACAATTTTGTGGAATTTTAAAGAAAATTTTTTTTTTCTTTCCTTTTCTACTTATTTAAATTTAAATAGAAAACAGTCGGAAATCTCTTCTTATTTCCTAATTGGTTCCTAAGTTAACCACTTTTTCACTGCTTCAACCACCATGAGGTAACAAGTGCCTTCCTATTCGCTATTAGCGATATCCAAGGTATATAAAAAAATTTGGACACATTGTAGTTGATAGTCTGTGATGTAATTCTGTGACTAATGTATATATTGTTATGGGAAAAACAGAGAGGAGAGAGAGTATTGTTTTCTCTGTACCGTACTTTCCTATACATTTTCACAATATTTCGTCACTAATGGCGGAACGTGGTTCGTAATGGGAATAACTTGTATTCTATATACCTTGAGCGATATCCATAACTGATGGGGGCACTGTTTGTAATAACAACAGGCCAACATTTGTGCTTAGTATAAAAACGAGTTTTCTAAAGTTGAAAATAATAAGAGTTATTACAAATTACGGAAATATAACTACTTTAAAATGGCAACCAAAAATATAACAGTTTGTAGATATTAGGTATTATGATTACTTTCGACATTGCAATAAATCCTGTGAAATAAGCGGCCCTTTAATGTAGAGTTAGATTGGAATTTTCGACGCGAATGTATGCCTCTCAACGCTTCCGAAGCGACGCGTTTAAAAATTTCAATCTTGCTCCCGCTTTAAAAAGTAATTTCTTAGCAATTCTAATTTTTACCACAAAGCGACGTATCTTTATGTAGTTATCGCCAATTCCATACTTTCTTAAAAATGTCTACATCAACGTTGGACCGTCGCGATCAGAACGCATGTTTGTTAAATTGAATACTTATTGTAATCATTACACATTATTATATTATTTATTTTTATTTTTATATAATTTAGACAGAAATATAAAAAAATGCCACCTGGGACGGATCGCCTGTCCCCCTCCCCCTTAGTTACGCTACTGAGATATCTGTTGTTGACTTCCTTGCAGTAGAATTCCTGAGATCCAATCTATGTCCGCTATTGTTTATTTTATTCACCAACGATTTTCCCAAAATTGTACAAAATTCTACAGATCAACTATGGGTAGAATATATGCAAAATTGTGTGAACTGACCAGTTTGACTAAATTAAAGAATGTGGCCAGATTGACAGAATGAAATTATGTAAATTATGCTAAAACTGTATATTGTTCGAAAACTCTCATCTTTAAACAGAGGTCGCTAGAAAAGTATTCCTAAGTTTAAAAAGAAACTGTTTTAAAACGAACACATAATTCTAACTGCCACAAAGACGAGGAATTTTCCATTATTATTATTGTCATCCTGATCAAAACTAGCATCTTTGACTATACGAAGAGTATTTTGTTCCAGCATTCCAGAGAGGATAAGGGGGCAATCTAAAATAACGGAAACTTTCACAATCAGGGATATGTACGAACTATAGATAATCTGTTCCCAAGAGCGCGCCATGTTAGAATGAGATATGTCGAAGGAAAAATCTTCAATTCTTGAGAGGAGTTGAAAAGTTTTCTGGAGTGTTCACCCTTTTACCTCCTTCACAACCCCCCTCCCCCCCCCCTAGACCATGTTCAAGGTGAGGAGAAACCTCTTGAACTTATTGATTAATAAAAGGGGTTGCTTGATATTGTCGAAAGATTGAGCAGACCAGAAGAATGTTTACTAACTTATGGGAATAACACAAAAAAAACCATTCAATTTTCGGAGCTAAGAGCATCTAAGAACGACACGGGTATTCCTTATGCATATGTAGCTTGCATGTATGTACTACAAGTACATACATTGCATATATGTGTCTATACTTATCGTTGAGAAAGCTCGTCTTCGTCTTTTCTTCGAAGATTAAGGCCAAGAAAGCTTATCGGGAATGGGAAATCTCATCCCTTTTTCACCATTCACATTCGTTTGTTTGTGCGTATGTAATCAAGTGTTATTTAGGAGATTCCAGGGAAATTTCGATGCGAAAGTTTTCAACATTCACCAGAGAGTGCAGCTAGATGATTGAAAAGGGGAGCATAGGATCAGGGCGGATGCAATAATATTTCTTATTGGAAGTCTGCCATGTTTCGGGAATTGATTGACGTGGACTTGATTATTAAATTTTTCTTCGCAAAGATTATATCAACTATGCCGCTACATATGAAATTATTGATGCGCGGTGAAGAAACGTTGTTACCCTAGGTGAGGTCGCTTAATAAAAATACACAAAAGCACAAAAATCATGCAACAACCGTGTAGCTACCATCAAACATAGACAAGTTTGCATGAAAGAATGGTATGAGTTTTTCTGAAACGGAAACGTGGACTGAGGGGAGAACCTTATCTAGCCTTCCATGGTCCGCTCACCTCACGCTCATATAACAAGAATGTGAGATTTTGACAGCCCTGAGTGTCTATCCTGCCTGGAAGGGGAACCTGAGACAACCGAACTCTTTCTGTGGCCTTCGACCGGAGCAGGCTGGATACTCTAGGATCTGCTCTCCTATCTCTAGATGAGCTGAAAGTCTTCCTCACCAAGACCTGATGCACTTCATTATGAGGATGGGAACGTTTTGGTTAGAGAGCTTCTAGTAGGATAGCACAATGGGCCGCTCTGGCCTTCGTACTTAGGACCTCTAGTCCTCCGTCTTTCTAAGGGTACGTGCACAATGAGGCGAATCAAAACGAGGCGACGTTATATCAAGAGTTAAAATAAAATGATTGCACGCTGTACACCTCGAGGTAATTTGCTCGAGAATGAAATTTTTCATTTTTTCGCGAGGTGCTGGCATATTCTTATATGTTTTTTCTTTTATATAAACTAAGGGCTGGACATGTAGAAAATGATTAATGTTATATCCTTAGAATGGAAATTTTGGCAGTTTTTTTATTTTATATGGAAATCTTTCCTTAATATAATCGAAGGCTTCTGTACTCATTCTCATATATTGGAACAATCTATCATGATCAGTCCATAAATCTTCATACAGATGATGAAGTTCGTCAAATTCCAGACGTTTCGTATTTATCGGGTGGCAGGTAAAACAGCGGAAAGCATACTTATGTGAAAATGCAATATACGTAGTTGCATTACTTGACAAACACAAAATGTCTTCTTCAGAATCTGATGACATAATTTATGCTCTCACTTCACAATTTACCAGGAAACTGAACGCCTTGTTGTGAACACTACACTGCGAGATGTATCTTCACCTCGCCTCGACTCGTTGTGCACGTACTATAATAAAAAAAAAATAGCCGAAGCTAGAAAGCTCATTTATTTTTTCGTTACTAACAAAACCTTATCGTGTCCCTCCCCCCTCCTCCAGATTAAGATTAGACTTATTCGAATGCTCAATTCATCAATACCTTTTAATTGCTCTGATAAAAGCTCTCCTTAGAATCTACGTTTCAGAATGGCATAAACCTCGCCCTAGAAGATTGTACTATGTTTCCACCGTCCCAATTTTAGACATTCCTCCGCTGAAGATAATCCGGAAGCTCCGATAATATAGTCCTCCATCACTATATTATTTGGAACGATAACAGGCTCGCTGGCTGATACCATTACCAGTTCAGGAATTTCCTCGAGAACATCTTCGGCTATTGTATGACATTTACCAACAAGACAAGCCACATTTATCCTACAAGCAGTACCTCACTCTATAGAAGTGCAGTATGCAAGACATCTACTATAGGTATTCCGCATAATTTGACTTTAATCACTGTGCTACTGTGTAACGGTTTTGAAAGCTTGAAGTTCAATTCAAATTTCGGGGTCTGCATATGTTCTAGGAATGCGAACCTACAATCGCTGTTGAAGTTTTCCGAAGCAACTCTACATGAAACGGTCTTGGATGGTCATTCCAACAAAAGCCAATATGCTGTCCGTAAGATGCGGTCATGCATACGGTGGAATAGAACTGGAATAGGTCTACCTGACCGATGTATAGCTGGTGTTAAGCCTAGAACAGCAAAGTTCTCCATTCTCATGCCATGTGAGTTAGCTGCGAAATCAGAGCTGAAACTCGACCACCAAATATCGGTAAAAATTTCTAATAAGGATACTTTGGCTAAGGGATAAGAACCCCCGAATGTCTATTCATCATGCACTGGATCAAGCTTATGTTTTATTTTTTTAAACAGCATTAAATCCCTCATGGGACATATAAACAATGATGAAATTCGGCTGTGTTTGTCTAAAGCTGTAAACAGGTTTGTAATTTTAGTGGGCTTTCAAATACCAAGTGAGCCGCCTATTGCGGAATCATAAAGGTGCACGGACTTTTACTTTAGGACACGGTATGACATAATGATAAACTATAGACACACTCTTATCTATGTACATAAAACGGTATCTTTCATTATTCATACCTTTGCAATCGAGAGAAGAACCAGGATCGGAACAGCACACATTGAATTCAAAGTGCCTCTACTTCCATCTATAAACTTTGTATCTATATCTCTCCGAAATACGCTTACATAATGAAAATAGTAAATCTTCATACTTACATAAATATTTATTTCATTGAAGCTTTGAAGTTTTAATCGGATATGTTGAAGTATAACTATACATAGATTAAAAAAAAAAAATCAAAAATCCTAAGAACGAGAAAATTTTTCCCACCAACTTTATTGTCAGAAAAGACAAAAGAAACTTTTTGTTTTGTACCCAAACCTTTTCCAAAAAACTTACCAACTGGACGTACATATAATTTTTAGCAGGACTGGTCAGAAATAACTCCTACCCCAGACGGACAGAGGGGATAGCAAAGCAATGGACATATAAAGTTTTCGCTTTAGAAACGTGAACTTCACGTTAGCAAAAACATTTGTTCTGGCTGGATATGGTTGCTTGAAACCGGCTGAACAAGCGTACATCCATCGTACGACGTATCTCTATCTAATGAAATGGAGTCTGGTGTTTTGAACGATTGAAAAAGTAGAAAAAGTTTTTTATTCGTGTTCCAAGTGGAATCCTTCTGTGATAAGAAGTAGACTAGGGGAGTGGTCAGATAAACCCGATTCTAACATGAAAGTTTATTGCCCTTTTTTTCTATGGGATTTATAAAAACTTTGGCATATGTTCTAAGCTAAGAAGAAATACTAAAAGAAATTGTAAACGATAGAAAATCTACACTTTATTTGGTGGAAATAACTTTGGAAATTATTTGTTGAGACAATTGTCGTACCTACCTAGTACTTGTACCTATTTGCTGCGAAAACTTATAGAATGTTTTTTGTTTGTTTCATACATCAACCAACTTAATAGATTCAAAACTTATTTTCAGAATGATAGGTATAAACCGTACTAGAAAAATCTCTAACGTTCTAACCTATGACATCTTTTAAATGCCTCTATTAATCGAAGACAGTCTGGTCTAAAAATGAATTTAAAAGAGTGCAGTATATATTTTTTTTTATACAAAATGGACGACATACGGAACTTACACCCATATTCTCGGTTTGAATCTTTGGTAAATAGTTTGGCTGATATTGGAAACTTAAAGTTTAACAAAAAAGAAGAAAAATGAAACGAAAATTAATTATAATAAAGCCAAACAGAATAATACCATAATAATATTCCTTAGTATCCAATACTCCATTTGCCGAACTAAAAGACAATCGGAAAAATTCCTTTGTGAGAATTCTGGTAGTCTTAATGTGACGTCACCTAAAGGCAATCCAATCAACCTGAACTCCAACAAAATGTTAATTCTACCTAACGAATTGGAAATCATCATCTTAATTTAGTTTACGGGAAAAATTGATGAAATTTTCAGTACCATTGATAAGGTAAAATCGTCAAATCCATATCAAATAAATATTTTCTCAAGAGAGTCAGGAGAATATCAACGATGACCAAAAAGAAGATCGCTCTTCTTCTTTGTACTTAGATGAAAATCTTGCTATTCTACGGAATCTTCTGGCAGAGGAATTGAGTAATATCATACAAAGAATGATCATCATTGTTCAGAAAGTTTCGGTACCAGAATAAAATACGATGCAAATTGATTATTTCAGAAACTAGACTGAGGGTTAAGTTGTTATATATACTTATATATATGTATATGTATTATATATATGATCAGTAGGACATCAATTGAATAATTAGGGTTGTTTGCCTTAGAAGAAAGTCATTTTGTGAAGTCGACAGGGGCTCAAATGCCCGAACTGGTTCGAAGACCCAGTCTGGCCCTGTGTTCCACGACATGCGGAGATTTGTAGCCTACAAAAAATTATTTGAAAATGAATTGGGAAATACTGTCCGGACCTTATACCTTCATATTAACACCTATTTCAGTTCCTTCAGAGAGGGGAGAAAGGATTAAGGGAATTTTTGTTAGGTAGAGTAATATGAAATCTACGAATATTTCGTGAGATTAAAATGAATTTAAGCTGTTTTAATTCATTAGCTTAGCTTCATCATATTTCGAAGTATAATGCTTAACTGTTATACTACTGCTTCTGCCAAAATCATGAACTGATGTACATAATAACCTTGATTCCGTGCACATTACAAACTGATATAAAAAGATTAAGACCTCTGATTGGAATTCCTCGCGAGTACTTATTTTTTTATTAGAGATTAGCTAAGCTACAAATAGATAAACTCAAGGCCTCAAAAAAATAATTTCGTAGTGAGAGTTGTGAATCCAGAATGGCTTTCTTGATAGACTTATTGTCTAATCGCTGAGACTTTTGAACGCCGATATACATATATAGGTAAAAATCAATGATCTTCACTTAACTGATGAAAGTCTTTATAGAAATTTTATCTTTACAAAGCTGAATCCAATAGAATCGAAAAATATTTAAATAAATAAAAAAACAAAACTTAAATTGTTCGTCATTACCAAATCAGAATGTTTTAGAAAATTTCTGAACTCTATTATATTTTAAAATATTTTTTTTTTTTTAGTAGTAGAAACTTTCTACACTTACCATTACTGCATTCTTTTTGAAATCCATGAAATTTTTTACTTCAGCTGCTAGTTCTCTTAGGAGAATGATTCCATCTTTCCTTTTCACTTCAACGTCTGAATCTTTGTATCTCTGTAAAAATTAAAAACAATTTTTTAGCTACACAACATAATATGTATCTATACATATCAAGCTTAAAATAAAGTAGAAAAGTGGTTATAATACTAAAAACTAAAAACTAAAAACAAATTTCGTTTTCTCTGATAGAAAGGCAAAATCAGTTTAATTTCCCCAAATCAATGGAACATTCAATGAATTTCGCTATTTGGCACTAGAAAACCTATATAGTACGTAAAATCCCGAAATATTAAGCTCTCTCAGAACATTCAATAAATTAGGTATTATTTTACATTTTTTTGTGGAACACTTACAAATTAACACTTTTTTTGTATAACAAGTCATACATACATATATTGTTTTTCACTATTTTGTTTGAGCGTGTCCAACGCCCCGGCACTAACTTCCATACTTCATATATAGTCCAGTCAGTAGGGGTTTTGCCCAACAAAAGGTGCAGTAGTTGTAATTTTTATATATGTTATTTAATTCCGAGCCTCGATAAAAAATCTAAGTTGTCACCCTTAGAGGGAGTCTGCGCAGTCCGCCATCTTGGATTAAAGGTAGAAAAAATTAGTTTTTCCAAAGTAATTCTTCAACGGGTTATTCTACGACAAAAATGGTTGATACATATTTGAAGAAGACTATATTTCCTACATTTTTTGTATAAACACTATTATTGTAAGTGTGATGTGTAGCGATTTAGAGAGGAGGAAACATGAACATTATTCCAAAACATTTATACGTTTAGTACCCCTTATACAGGGTGTTTCGTCCATGGTGGTCCATAAGGAGGTGATAGTAGCATAGATGGCACAAGAGCTAGATGTCGCATGCCATACTAAAGCAGAGTATACACATTGTGAAATGAGTAGTGCATTCTGAAATGGACCATAATATCTTTGAGATTGTGACGAATGCAAATGATTTTATAATAGTAGTTTTGTATACATTTGATCGACTTCCCCAACACTTCAGATACGACAAAATATGAATCACTCGTCGTATACATCATTTCAAATGTTGTGGTCCATTCCGGAATGGACCACCCAGCCATATAAAATTTGTATACTTTTTTGGTACTGCATGCGACATCTAGCTCTTGTGCCATCTATGATAGTAGTCACCTAGTAAAACAAAAAATTTAATGGCAAGCGGTCGGCGGCATCTCAACCGTTTTCGAGTTAAAGGGTGATTAAGAAAATATGCAAGTCTTTCGCAAAATAGCCTGTAACTTAAAGAGTACAAGGTGTATGGTCACTTACAAATCTAATTGTATGCAAAACTTCGTGACCTTTCAAAAGACTGCTCGATCAGCCCCCCCCCCCCACTTTTCAGCTATTTCTTATGTTTTTAAAGGTGTAGTTTACCTATTCCCAACATTTCAGGGATAAAAATTTGAAAATTCCCTACATTTTAAGTAATATTCCCTACATTTTAGGAGGGGAAAAAATTGAAAACTCTCTACAATTTAGGGAAAACCTACCTGCATTTTAGGGATAAAAACCTAATCTACGTTTTCCAAGGTCGAGCTTTCCCTAATCTTATCGAAAAATACCTAAGCTTTGTGGCACAAAATTTTCCCACTCACTTTAGGGAAATTTTTTTTATTGTGTTGTAAGTTGAAAGATTGTTCTGAAATATATAGTTATAGTTTCCATAAAATGCCCCCTCATAACAATATTGTATCTAACGTTGAACCCATATTTCCCATATATTTATATACCTGATTATATTCAAAACTAAAGCAATCATCAAAACAAATGTCTTTCAATCTATTTTTTTCCTTTTCTCTAGTAAATTAAGGGCATTATAAGCTACCAACGAACATTTCTTATTATCAGAAACGAGATAATTTTAGCCGTTTCAATCTCATTGAATTATTATTATTATTATCAAATATGCGAAATCCTTGGAAACATATTCACATTGAAGCCCACACAACGTAGCTCTTATGAAGACCATTCCATTGTCCGTCCAAACAACACCATTGAAAGAGAAAACAAGTGAGAAAAATCCACGAGGAGACGACGGACGTACGGATGACGAAGCTGCAAAATTTATTATTGCTAAATAAACGTATAATACAATTCATTCGTCGTTCGATTTCTTATTTTAATTTTCTCCGAACCTGAAGAAGTGTAGAGTCGAACCGATGTCGAAAGGGCAGTATTCACTTCCACATCACGCGTACTACGTCTACTGAATACGTAATCGCAAGCGTATACGGTAACAGCGCCATATAACACAATAATTTGTCCTCCTAAAGTCATTTTTCACTTGTCAGAATGCCTCATGCTTCAAAATATCTTAAGAGTTTGGTGGACGATGGGGGTCCATGCTTTTGCTTGCCTTCTATTTTCATCCAGCTTCATCGTTTCTATTTAATTTTTGTTTTTGTTTTCATCTCCTTAACACCAACTTTTTTTTCTTTTTTTTTGTTGGTTTTCTGAACAGCGAGCATTGTGCATTGGATGGTATGAGGTAAACAGCGAACGTATAGAAGTAGGTCATCCTACAGGGGCACTCGCACGGAGTTCTTATTAATAAGATTCCTGACACGTTCTTACTTTTAAGAACAACAATAACAACAACAGGAATAAATGTAGCAATAGTAGCAGCAATAGCAGCAACCAAAGGAATAACTTCTTCTTGGGTTTTGGGATAGCTATAGAATTAGCTGCAAAATGTAGCCACCCTTGCTCATAGATCATCGAAACTATTTTCACTTGGTAAAAGGGAAAATGGGCAAAACGAACGAACCATTCCACAACAATATTGTGGCTATGTTGATGGAGAAAAGAACTACACTCTTCAAGAGTAAAGAGGATGTAGAAAAATAAAATTAAAAATTAAATTTAAAAGGAAAAGACTCTTGTCGTGAAAAAAGGACAAAATAAACCTGCAAATATTGAGATAGTTACTCGTGGACAAATGTGGACAAGACACTTATGTACTTAGTACAAACCCTTGACTATACACAATACGATGCTAATGTTGCACCATTCTAAAAAAAAATATATAAAAGTCATGGACCAGGATGAAACTGTAATAGCAAGTCCCCATCGCAGTCTGTTTGTTTTTTGTTTTGTAAGGCAGGGGACAGGAGATCTCATCCTAAGCACGGAGGCTAGAGCGGCCCATTGTACTGTTCTGCTCGAAGCCCTTTTTCGAAAACCTTCCGTCCTCTTAATTAAGCGCATCACGTCTTGGTGAGAAAGGTTTTTCAGCTCATCTACAGATAGAAGGGCAGACCCTAAAGTATCCAGCCTGCTCCGGATGAAGGCCGGACACGCACACAAAAAGTGATTGGTTGTCTTAGGCTCTCCTTGCAGGCAGGACAGACACTCAGGGCTGCCAACAACTTCCATCCTTGTTAGATGAGTGTGAAGGGAGCTGTGGCCGATGGTGATGCCAATTACAGTACTACATTGTTTCCTTCTGAGCCCCATGAGAAACAGTTTTGTGTACGTGCAAGTACTCAGGTTCGCCCATCTTTGCTGATGCTTCCTATGAACATGCGCTTTGAAGAGAGATTCGATGCTCGAGGTGACAACGGCTACAGCGGGTTCCGGTCCGAGAAACGGAGAATCAGAGCCCGCCCAAGCTAAAAGGTCAGCCCTTTCATTCCCCATGATCCCCATGGGACCAGGAATACCAGGGACATCTTGTTGTGGATACACAGCTTATCCACAGAAGCCCTGCAGTCCCCCAGTAATTTAGATGTTATCCGAAGGTCACTCAGATTTTCATATCAAGGACTATCTTCACTGCCATTACGATGGCGAAGACTTAAACCTTGAAGACAGCGGTGTGTCTTCCAACTGAGTACTAAATCAGGTCCAGGGAAGTAGACCCCCGCACCGGCTCCCTCATTAGTGAGAGCCATCTATTTTTAGAGCGCACCGAGGAAGACTCGAAAAGGCACTTCCTTCAGTCCACCATTCCCTTTCAGAAAAATTCGCAGAAAAGCGACGTCCAAAACAAAGCTCTGTTACTATCGAATCACGTGGGATGCTGGCCAGAGAGCTTTCCAGTTTCAGCCCAAACGCCAAATAGCAATGAGAAGTGCCAGCCCAGCAATCTACACACAGCCCTTTTGGCACCTGCCTGAATGATAAGATCCAGGGATGGGAGGTTAAGTAGGACCTCAAGAGTAGCAGTAGCCGTAGATCGCATCGAGCCTGTGTTTCCCAAGCACGCAAGTCTTTGCAGGCCCGCCAGTTTACGGATCGCAGTCCCCACAAATGACCTCGGCCAACATAGAGAGGGGCATATGTGAGCATGGGTCTAATGATCGGAGTATACATTCAGTGCACAACCCTCGGTCTTATGCCCCATGTCCAGCCAAAGGTTCTCGTGCATTGAGGGAAGACCTTCATAGCCGCATAAACTTTTTCCTCTACGTGCAATCCCCACGTCAGTTTCGAGTCAAGGTAGACTCCGAGGTGCTTGACATGGGGAGACAGTTGCAGAGTGTGTCCATAGAGGTTTGGAAGAACAAAGTACCCAAGCTAACTTCTCCTGGAGAAGAGCACCAGGCTTATCTTTGTAGAGTTCACTGTCATATCATGACGGGTGAGTAAGTCAACCAACATACACCAGAGTACTGAGTACTGGGAAAAGCACCCCACCCTGCGCGCAGCCCCTCTCACATTGAGAGTCTGTTACTCATGGGAACAAAAAAGTTAAGAAAATTAAGGAATATAATACTACGGAAAATGCTGAACAAATAAATAACGGCAATAAGAAAATCAATAATAGAAAAATGTTTTGGCACTTTATTTTTCATTACTGTGGCTTCCACAAGGATTCTCTTTATCTGGTTCACAAATTTTTACCCCTTTTATACCCTAGATGAAATCATAGGGTATACTAAGTTTTGTCATTCCGTTTGTGACGCATAGAAATAATGATGGTAAAACATAATGGATTGGACACCCAATATTAAAAGTTATTTTGATTTTTGCTCGTCCGTCAGTCTATCTGCCGGCCTGACTGTCCGCACGATAAGTTGAGAGCGCATGTACGTAGACATCTGAAATTTCGCACACGACCTTAAAATAAACAATAAATTTAAGTTCGAAAATAGGACAAATCGGGTAACTCCTTGATAGGGTTGGCATAAAAAAAATTTCATTTTTCACTATACAGGGTGTTTCCTCCATGGCGGTCCATAGAGCGGGAGGTAATAGTACTCACATACATGAACAAAAAATTGAATGGCAGGGGGGAGGGTCCACACCAACCTTTTGGGAGATACAGGGTGATTATGAAATTATGCTAGTCACAAAATACCCTGTAGTTTAGAAAGTTGAGGGTGTCAAGTCACTATCAATAGCTCATTGTATGCAGAACTTCGTGACCTTCCAACGAATGTTCAACAAGCATCGTACTCCTCCCCCCTCAGGGTTTATTGTGGTCTAAACGAAAAATTTCGGATTTTCTTAATTTTTTTTTTTATTTTGACCTCTATTTATTTTTGTAAATAGCTCATTAACATAAGTTTTTTCATGAAAACTGCAAACTGTAGACTCTTCTCTTTAATTTGACCTATTACATGCTATGCGCTATTTGCAGATGTGTTAAGGAGTTATTAGCTCTTAACCTATTCTCACACCTATTCTTAAAGATAATTTGTTTCCTTAAAACACGTAATTTAAAGAAATATCGTCTAATTTTGGTATGACCTGAATAGGTTATAAGTTAATAATTGTTTAACGGCTACATTTAGAACATAGATCAAATTAAAGAGAAGTGTCTACAGTTTATAGTTTTTATAAAAAAGGTTATGTTAACGAGCTTTTTGCAAAAAAAAACAAGTCGAACTAAAAAAAATAGGTAAGAAAATCCGAAATTTTTCGTTTAGACCACAATAACTCCTTAGAGTAGAGGAGTACGGGGATGGTTGGGCAGTCGTTGGAAGGGCGATAAAGTTTTATATACAGTCAGCTTTAGACGGTGACCGTATAACCCGTACTTTAATATACAGGGTGTTTTGTGAAAACCTCCCACCATACACTTTTTTGTTCGTCTCCCGCTTTACTGACCACCATGGACCATGGACCACCATGGAGGAAAGATCCTGCATATTTGGACAATGCCTGAGACTGCGTCGACGTACAGAGCTGAAATTTTGTACACGATATTTTCATGGAAATAGTAAATAAAATATAAAAAATGGACTGACTAAATCGGGCAACTCCTTCTCGATGTTGCCATATAAAAATTTAGGTTCTTTACTGTGAACCGTTCTAGAAACATACGCGAAAAACTACCTCAAAAGTCAACTTAAACACAGATGGGTGAGCGACCATACAAAATTATATACTGGCATTCATCTAGGGTATCATAAAAAATTGTCTTGCCAATTCTAGCTTTTTTACTTGTTTATTGAAATAAAGTTAGAGACAGAGCGTGGCGTTGAAGGTGTGAAATTACAATGGCAATATCTTATAACCTCGTATCGAAAGCGATTGTCGAAGTGAATGGTGTTAGGTATGTTATAAGATTATCGTTCAACGGACGATTTTGCTTATTTCGAAATTATTTCCGAATTTTTTGCTTAGCACAAACGTAATTTATAAATTCTTTTTTTAGTAGTTAAAAAACTTGTTAACATAGTAAAATTGTATATTATGAATGTTTTAAGCGCAGTTTATTTATTTGTGTAGGATAAATATCGAAAATGACGAAGAAATATGTAATTATCGGGATAAAAGAAATTTTTTAAGATAGCTGTATAATGTTATGGATATGCCCAACAGGAAAAAATTCATTATTGATTTTTCAATTTAAAAATAAAAATGTTTTTAAAGGTTTTATAGTCTTCTTTATTTATACAGGGTGTCCCAGATATTATAACTATATTTTGCCAGAGCTAACTCCTTAATCGTCACAGATAGAACATAAGTGTGATAGGTTAAATTAAAGAGGAGACCCTGGGCTTTCGAAATGTTGTAACAAAAATATATGTTAGTGGGTTGTTACGAAAGCAGGGAGTTACTGAATGGAATTATCAAAAATGTAACATTAGGGTGGTTATTGTTAGTATAGCGGAAAGTTTAAATTCAGAACAAATTAAAGTAAGTTCACATTCGATTTAATTTATAGTTTTTTATCGTGTTTCTACGCATTCTAAGCTTAACTAAAACTTATCTAAGCAAGCAAAAATTAGTTCGAAGATGTGACCAAACAAACACGGGAAGATGAGGGACAACTGACATGAACTAATTGTACAAAAATTAACTACTGTACTTTGAATTAATTCAATCTTATTTTACTATTAATCTATTATTCTATCTTTTAATAATTGAAATTGAATTAGTCCTAAAAAATGCTAGCACTTCAACAAATATTCAAATATTATTATAATATAAATATTCCAAATTTTTAAATATTTCACTAAACTATCACCAATTATTTTTCAACAAAAAACTGCAATTGAAATGTCCTTCGCCCAATTTCATATGAGCTTGCACATACCTTATGGGATGGTAGCATACCAAATCAAAGTTTACCTAATAATAAGTTAAGAAGCTGGTGAGATATCCGAGTGTTTTACATTTAAAATGCACACGGCTAGAAAAGGAAGGAAGAAAGAAAAAAAAATCGAAAAAAAATCAAACTCTCTTTAAAAATTTTATGAATAAAGATAAAAAATGTGAAAGCGCAAGTTGCATGCACCGAAATAGAATGGCAAATGTTTCATTTTCGTAAATAAATGAGAAGGGGCGGAGTTTTCACGTTTTACTCTCATAAAATGCTCCCGCGCTTTTGTGAAAACAGGTTTTCATGAAATATTGATAATGTTAGAACACATGTTGTTGTTGTAAAATGACTAGAAGGACACATGTTGTTGCTGTAATCTTATGATATTTGAACAGCATGTGTTTCTGTTTACATTCGTTTTGCTATGAAGAGATTAAGTGGGAGAACTCATGTTGAATTCTCTGATATTTTCGGGAAAAATGAGAATTTCATTTGAGAGGAATTTTACATCTCCTTTCAGCATCTGGGCCAAAGCGAAATTTATCTTTTTCTTAAAAATGGGAAGTAGTGTGGCCCGAAGTACATTATTATGAATAGGTTGAAAGGATTTTGAGGGATTTAATAAGATTTTGTCGTTCGGGTAATCCTACGTTCTCTCGATTTTTGTTTTTAACTCGTTGTCTCAGTTGCACTACAGTAGTGCATAGAAAAGTTCTTTTCCCCCATTCATGCAAAAGACGAAAGTATATGAAACTAGTTGTTTCATTCTAAAAAACACCAGAAATTTGCCCATTTTGCTCTACAGCTCTTACCAAATTTCACAATTAGAGTGTTTTTTTTTTTTACAAAAATTAGTACACTGTAGATCGCTGTAAGAAGTTCCCTCGTTGACTATTGCAAACGCAAGAGAGGAATCTAAGTCAAGTCAAGTGTGTTTTGCGCCTTCTTCCCCTTACGGTTGTCGTTGTTTACCTCGATGTTCTCTTCATTGTCTTCATTTGATCGTTGGGGCTCATCTTTAACCCTCAGTTCGGTTTAATGTCGTCTGTTGTCCTCTTGTTGATAGTTGTCCTTTGGTAACTTTCAGTTTCATTGTCGTCTTTTGGTTTACAGCTGATGCACCGTATCAGCCGTACTGCATGTCAGTTAGTTGTTATTAGTAGGGCGAGGGAAGGAGATATGAGAGGATAAGATGTGGGTTTTTGGGAGACGGAGTGATCCATGGCATTGCACTGCTTTATATAGAGCCTGAACTGCCATTTTCTGTGCAACCTACCACCATAATGCAGATTTCTCCAAGGAAATAATCTTTCATTAACTGCAATTTCTTCCATTCGATGCGGAATTTTTCGTTTTATTATCTTCCAATGAAAAATTCTTAACTTTTATTATTTCTTATAAATACCTACCTACTGATGAAAATTCTAAAATGTGCCATAATATGGCGCTGATTTAATTTTGGCATCTATTTTGAATAAGTTAAGTGTGGAACGTAGATTTTCATTTATCTCGTTCTCACTTTCTATCTCTTTCTTTCTCATTATGCATATGAGAAAACTAAAAATCTTAAATATCTTTTCATGAAGATATTTTTACACTTTTAAAACGCTGTGTTCCTCTTTAAAAAAATACTCGACAATATATTATGGTGACAGTTCTGAGGTTTGTAATCGTTTCGCGCCGTCAAAGTTTTAGCGAGTATTTTTTAGTAGCTTTTTGTTATTTAGTTATAGGTAAGTGTTAACTGGCGCTAAGTAATAGTGCTTGTGTATTTAATTCATGTGTTTGTGTGTTAGATTTTGTGATATTTCACGACTGTAAATATCCTAACCTGTAGATTGGTCAAACTTCCTGGTATTGATGACTGAAATTCAGCACAATAACATCACTTGAAGTTTACCACAGTGTTGTTGTTGTTGTTTGCATATAATTTGTTTTCGTTTGTATAATGCATGTAGGGTGATATGCATTGTTTGTAACGTTTTTTGTTGTAAATTCTGTATAAAATTTATTCATTTAATTAATTCATTTCTTATTCTAATAATTACAGGAATTCATTTATATGGACCCTGGAGCTGAAATTCAACGAGGGACTTCGTAGGAGCGGTACCAGGACATTGCGTCTTGAGATAAATATTTCAATCTTTGTTGAATTATTTCTAATTCTTCTTTTTTGTTTTTCTTGTAGGCTCATCGCTGAACAGGGGCTATCTTTAAAAAGATAACAGAAAAATAAAACAAAATTTAAAACCAAAAATTTTGAATTTGAAGCGTAATAACTCTAGAGTTGGCAGGGGTACGGGGCTGGATTAACATTCATAGGGAACACCTTAAGGTTCTGCATACAATGCCGTTGCCGTTTTAAAATATACCGTATACCCTGTCCTTTTCAAGATATAGGATGTTTAATGAAAAAATAGCATATTTTACTAATCAACCTGTAACTCGACATTTTGTCCCCCCCCCCTCTCCTTCTATACAAATTTTCACTTGTCTGGACGAGAGGAATCGTTAGTCATATTAGTCTGGGACACCCTGTATATTCCTCCTCCGGTATTACCCCTTTCTGTGTGGAGTTTCCGCAAATTTTTAAATGTTGTTTTTCAAGTCAGCCCTTACCTAAAGTTAAGAAATTAAACATAATATAAAATTTTAATTTTTGTTTAGAACATTTAAATCGCTTCCTACTTATGCACACCTTTTTCAGTTCACAAAGTGGATTTCGATGTGCTTAGAGAAAACCGTACAAATGCAGTATGGCAGGACAAGGTCGTTCATGCCATGCAGCTGGCGTCGTCAAATCGCCACAAATACATTTTTAGAAAATCCCTACGTCTCTGTTTTTGATACTTCAAAAATGCCAGATTAGCTTAACCCCAATATCCCGAAAATGGTGTGATGGTTACTTTGAAAAATTAAACACCATCAGTTTAACAAAATACTTCACATTCATAGCCAATCGCAAGTCAGAGATGATCTGTTGTAAAGCAGATTCACAGCTGTTATTTAGCACAGAACCACAACTAATATACCGGCAGGTGTATTTTTGTACTGTTTAGAGATTAATGTATTTTTTATTTATATAATGAAACAAGTCCTCTCGTTAATAATGACAGACTGTTTTTACTTCGAAAGTGAAAAAGTAAAAAAGATACATATAGAGAAAGAAAGAGAGAGAGAGAGCGTTAAGCGTTAAATAACAAAGAGTACTTTGATTTTAGCAATAGTATAATTTTTATTTACATGGAGTAGTTTAAAATTAAAATTGTTGTGTAAAAATAGTGTAAAATTACTTCAATTTTGACATTCTGATTAGTGTAAAATTATTTCATACATACGAAGTTGGATGCAAATTTACTGTTATTGTCGATGCAATCTTACATCTACTTTTTACAATATTAACTCCGTTAATAAGACCTCTTTACTTCCTTATTCAAACGGTAGTCAATTTTTAGATGACCATCATACGAACTTCGTAGGCAAATATTTCTGCCAGGTCAACCCTTGGTGGTCCAAAAAGTAACCCGTTTTCTTATTGCTTATTGTGCACTTAAAGAATAAATAGTAATTAATTTGTTTAAATTTACTCTAGATGTGTATTTCCCTACAGCTTCTTTATGTAATATTACATCTATAAGTGTATTTCCTTATGCTATTTTCATTATTATAAATTTAGGTAAATTGATGCACTTTTAGTTGATTTGGTTACGCTTGAGCGAATTATTATTACTATAATAGGGTCGTATATTACGCTACATTATAATCGTTATTTTATTATACGGATTACACAAAAGCAATCACATTTCGTCCAAATTACATAAATATGTTATCTAAGTATGTCGTCTAATAAGAATAAAGAATTTTTTAAATCGGTTAATATTTGTGGAAAATAGTGGAGATTCAATTATATGGTAAAAGTACCTATATTACATACAAACAAAACATTTCTCCCCCCAATTTTTTACTAAATTATATGGTGCGAATTAAGTTTTTTATACCCTAGATGAAATCTAGTATTAGTATACCCTAAGTTTTTCATTCCGTTTGTAACGTATAGAAATAATGATGGTAGAGCAAAATCATGATGGTAGAGCAAAATAAATCGGACAACCCTTTCTTTGTGTTGCCATATAAAAATATAGGTTTTTTACGGATACTGTGAAAACAATCAATCAATCAATCATTTTATTTTACCTAATTTGTACACAAGATTAGAAATCTTATACTAGTACAATGAAAAGTATGGCTGGGTTAGTTAAGAGGAGTCAATACTCGGCAAAAGTTTCAATTTAGATATACCAGCGAACCTGTAGGTATTAAAATTTACTATATGTAGGTGTCCTAAAAGTGAGAAAATTCATATAAAATTAGCTTAGATCTAGACCATGGAGCACATTAGAGTCATCTACCGCAAAAGACACAAGCCCAACATCCGACAAAACCATAAAGTTTAAGACGAAAAATGAAAATTTGCAGTTCACATAAATTGAAAATTTTTAACGAAAATTAACTCTCCTAAATTTTTTTTGCCCATAATTGTTAAATATACTATTTTGCTTTGTATTGCAACAACTTTCAATGAAATATCGCAATTTATCGTCGGTGAAATATCGGGAGAAAAAACTGGTACTATTAGAGTCAAATAATTATAAAAAGCGCCACTAAAAATGAAAAAACTCGACGTTATTTGCTAGATCTAGGCTTTATCTGTATAAAGCAGTCACAATTTAAAGAAATCAGAATACCTATTCACAGGAATTTGATTTAAAAGACTTCAATTTTTACCATTTTTTACAAGTTTCCGAGCTAAAATCTCCATTCCAGCACACTTGTTTAATTTTTTCTGACGTTATTTACTAGACTTCTTCATATCTTTAATTTAAGATATAAATCATTACTCTGCTACACATAGTTTTCCAGAAATTCGCATTGAAAAATGTATAAAATTTGCAAATCTTGGTACTGACTCCTCTTAATAAACTACAAAATAAAATTAAAATAAAAAGAGAGAAAAAAATATAACGTTATACTTACAATATCTCAGAAAAATAGTAAAAATAGAAAGGGAAAGAAACGAAAAACAATGCAAAGATAAAAAGGAAAGCGTTCGACACAATCAGCTCGTAGTTAGTAAAAAACAATTACGTTATAAGTTGCTTAAATTCGCTAACAGAAGTAACACTCTGTGCATGGGGGTAGGGAATTCCAAAGGCGTGCAACCTGGACAAAGTAAGATCCCTCAAGAATAGACGGATTGAAATGTGGAATTAGAAGTTTACGTCCTCTCAGGGACTGCAGAGATTTGACGTTACGAAAGCGATACTCTGGCTCATCTGTGCCAATAAGATTATGCAAGAAAATCAGTGCTCTACCCTTTAAGTACGAATCTAGAGTACAATCCAAGATCAATGATCTATAAGGAGAGATATGAGCAGAACGACGCAAACCGAAGCAAACCGTATACAGTCGTTGAAAGCAACCTCAAGCTTTCGATTGCAAACCGAGTCTAGTCTCATGTATATTGAACTACCATAAGCAAAAAGAGGCACCAAAAGTATCCTAACTAGTCTCAAACGTAGTATATTCGCAGACAGCCGGAGTCTCTTAAGCCCTACATAAATTTTGCTTATCATAGATTTAATATGATCACAGCAACTCAAACGATTATTAATTTTCACCCCCAAATTGGTTATACAGTTGACATAAGGTAGTTCCACTTTATTAAGCATATCTGGAGAAGATCCTCAATATTAAGATCAGAATTAGAAAAGTGTATGCATTGCGATTTATTGGGGTTAAGAAGCAGCTGATTATCAATTGACCACCAAACAATTTCTGAGAGATCATCGTTTATTCTGCAGACATAGTCCTCAATCAGTCCACGAGGTCTACATAAGTACAACTTCAAATGATCTGCTTACAGGTGTAATTGAACATCATGCACCACATCACATAAATCATTAATGTAGAGACCAAAAAGGAGAGATCCTAAGACTGAATCTTGAGGAACTCCATATGTTAAATGCATTCGGGAAGACGGAACTCGTTTTATGACCACTTGTTGCGACCTATTTGAGAGAAAATTCGCTATCATCATAACAGCAGAAAAGGAGAAATAAAAGTTTGCATATAACTTACGCAGCAGTTTTTCATGTACAACACAATCAAATGCCCTTAAGAATTCTAACAAAACCATCACACCAAGATCTCCCTAATCTATATCCGATCGAAAGTCCGTAGTGACCTTGAGTAACGCAGATTCACAACTGTGTCGTGCACGAAAACCAGACTGATATTTCGCCAGGAGATCATTACATGTTACGTAATTTTTAATTTGGTCTCGCATAAGATTTTCTAAGACTTTGGAAAGAAAATTGAAAATGTTGATGGGAGGTAGTGTGCCAGCTCAGAAACAGAAATTTTTTTATCAATAGGAATAACATTAGCTATTTTGTATACTTCTGGGAATTGAGATGTATTAAAGTGTTCATGATGTGCCGAACATACGGAAAAATATAAGGCAATAAGATCTTGAGAAAACTAGGATTTATTTCATTAAAACCATTAGCATGGGACTTTATAGAGTATATCAATTTAAAGAGTTCATCATTCTCCACACACCGGAAAGAGAAGCAATTAAAACTTTGTTCACGTAAGATAGAAGAAGAAAAATATCATTCCATGCTAGAGACATACACTCAGATTAAGATTGTGAAGATGTTTTAAATCACGATAGCAGAAGGTCTTATTAAGATTCCCACCTTCTGAGGAGAGATTATAGGTCATAAAGATTATATCATGATCGAGTATACTTGGAGGGCTCAGCTGTTTGTGAAATCGGACATTACTTTTATTAGTAATCATGACAAGATCAAGAAGTAAAGGGTTGGAACAATTAAAAAACGTGGCCAATGAATTCATCACATTTAAGTGGTGCGCCACTATATCAGTCAAGAGCCTATCAGTCATCAAATTATCAATCAGGATGTTTACATTGAGATCACCACCAATAATAACATCATTGTAACAGTGCCCAATGAACATTTTTGCAACTAATTAGTTGCAAGAATTAGATTTTTATTTTATAAGGGTTGTATAACAGCTACACGAAAACTAAAATGTTTTATAGAGGTACCGGTTTTTTCTATTGAGTTCCGGTGCTAAATTGTTTTATAATGTAGCACTGAGAACGCTTTCCGAACTTCTTATAAAACAGTTTTGCTCCAGAAACTAATTTATTCTATAAGTATTTTATAATAGTTCGAAACAAATCTTTGAAAGGCCTTTTAAAACAATTTAGTTTCCGGAGCAATTTAGTTGTCGGAGAGTTTTGTAAACATATCACAAAATTAAATTAGAACACTTATAAAACCATTCGGTTGCGACTTGAATTGAGCATGGGATCTCGCTTTTATAAAACTCGAAAGCTGTATTTTAGCTTTTATGACAACTTTATAAAAAAAATGGAAGCTTTACATTGGTATTAAATACTTTAACAAAAACCGTTCGTCACAAATACCAATTAACCTGTGTAAAACTAAGTACTGGGGTATGCACTTTGACATTTCCGATCCTGAAGATTTAACACGAATCTAAAATGTTTTATAAGAGCTGTAATGTGAGGTGAAAACATTCGGCCATTTTATAAAAAAGTGAATAAATTGCAGCGAGCAACTTTTTAGCATTTAACTTTTTCGTTTACTGACACGCAAAATAAACACGCGAATAAAAAAAAAAAATTAATGATTTCACTTTTAATTTTTTTAAACGATTTGGAACTTAACATTAAAAATATATTTAATAATAAATATTTATTTAAGTTCATTTATTTTTAGAATTTACTAGGCGCGTTGTATTTTTTCGAGCTAGAAGTATAACTTTTACAATAAAATTAAAGTTGCATGACATTTTATTCCAATATTAATCGAAAATAAATGTTTACCCATTACGCATATAAGTATTCCAAACAAAATTATGCTGGATGACAAAGTGTGAATTCATAAATTATTTTTCCTGCTCACACATTTTTGAAGGAAATTTGTAATGCATTTTTCATAAAGAAAAAATAAGACAACAATAGATCCATATTACACAAATACATATAAGTTTTAACAAATAACTGCAGGAAGGAAGTTTTCACAACTAATATAAAATATCTCCGCAACCAAGTTGTAGATACAAGTGGTTTTATAAGGGTTTCAAACACTTTCGCGCAGCCTGCTAAAACGTTTTATATTGCTTTATAAATTAGCTTCCACAACCCTTATACAGTGTGCCCAATTAGCTCTAAAGAGTTTTTTTAAAGCTCGTACAACATTTTTAACAACAATCTTATAAAACAGTGTGTTTTATAAAGAGTTGTGAGAGCATTTTCGTGGCTATAATAAAGTATAAATTGTTCATTGGGTGTACTAAGTGTGACATTGCATTGGAAAACTATTCAGCAGACAGCTCACTATAGAGACCAGGAGGGCGATACACAGCACATAATAAATATTTCCCAGAACCAATCAACCAACCTCCAAGCATAAAAATTCTATTTACCCAGTCGATGAAGAATCTACGATTTTAGCCCTTAAATTATCCTTCAAATAGATCGCAACACCACATCCCTTGTGACTTAACCGGTCATTTCGGAATAGATTAAAGCCAGCTAGTGATGACGATATATGATTCTGCAGACAAGACTCGTCAAGTGCTCAGTGCTAGACATTTTTATTGTACTAAAAACTTCTTCAGAGTTTGAAATCTTATAAAATTGGTTTTAATCATTTTATTCTGTCCGACGAACCGTTCTAGAAATATATGCGAAAAATCACTGCTACAAAAATCAAAATTGCTCAAATATATATAAGATTTGGTCTTAGACTAATTCTAGCTTTTTTACTTATTTTACATATTTTTATTGTATTTATTAAGATCTTTCCAATGAATACCCAGATGCCCGCATCAAAATAAAAATTAATAGAGTAACAACAAAACAACAACAACAATAACAGGTATTCAACTATATATCACTTAAATTTTATGACTATCAGAACCAGCTTAACACAAGCTCGCTGCATGGACACGTTTAATAAATAAACGGTCAACAATACATGCGTTTCATCATTTAGTCGGTGTTAGTACTAGTATGTTACACTAAACATAAACCAAACACCAAATGAAATTACATGCAGAAAACATTAAACAAAATAGATTAAATATTATATAGACGTTTTTTTAAAACATGCTTAGAAACGTCGAGAACAAAATGCTCAGCCATATTATTAACAGTAATACACATGCGATTAACAGGTTCATACATGCTAAAGTTAGACCTTGAGGAGTTAACATGCAACAAAGGTAGCCTTCTTAAATTGTGCCTACTATCACGGAAAGAGATTTTGTTAAGTAAAAATGGAGATCCAATAATCTCGTTTAAGAGTTGATGCACAAACGTTATATCGACAACCATACGACGTTTCTCAAGCGAGTGCATATTTAAAAGCTTCAAGCGATCCTCATAGGGTGGAAGAATTAATGAATTATTCCAGGGTAGGTGCCTGAGAGCAAATCGTAAGAAGTTCCGCTGAACAGACTCGATACGATCGATGTGTATACCATAAAATGGAGACCAGACTTGGCTAGCGTATTCAAGAAGTGGTCTTACAAAGCAAGTGTACAAACGCAATGTTATGGTAGGATTTGAAAACTCTCGGGACCAACGTTTTATAAAACCCAGCATAGAACTACTCTTTGATACTGTGTAGTTTATATGGGAGATAAAATTCAATCTGTGGTCACATTTGACACCCAAGTCACAGACAGAGCTAACACGGCGAATCGAGGAATGCGAGAACTCGTAATCATAAGTGATTGGTTTCTGATTTCTGTGGAAAGTCATAACCTCACATTTGTCTATATTTAGTACCAAATTATTACTTTTGCACCAGTCGTAAAATTTGTGAAGGTCAGCCTGTACCTGTTCACAATCGTTAACAGATTTAATATGAGCGAAAAGCTTAATGTCGTCAGCATATATCAAGACTTTACAGTGCCTCACAACAGAGACAATGTCGTCAATAGATAGAACAAAGAACAACGGGCCCAAGTGACTACCTTGAGGCACGCCAGACGAAGCCTTCAAGACTCTAGAGATGGAATGGCGGAATAAGATTTGATATGTTCTGTTATCTAAATAAGACTCCGTCCATTTTAGAAATGTTGGGGGAAACCCATACTTTTCCATTTTAAAGAGTATCACGGAGTGAGATAACTTGTCGAACGCCTTACTAAAGTCTGTATAAATACAATCTGTCTGGTAGCCTTTTGCAAACCCGCAAATGGTATCCGAGACAAATTCCAACAAATTAGTGGTTGTAGACCTGCCTGAAATAAACCCATGTTGGTTTGAAGAGAGCAAATTCTTACAGGAAGATGATAGTTGAGAGTAAATAATAGATTCGAATAATTTGGGCATGCAAGATAATTTTGCAATAGGTCTATAGTTAGAAATCTCATTTTTACTACCTTTTTTGTGGATAGGTATGATAAAGGAGTTTTTCCATAGCTGCGGGAAGCAACCACTATAGAGCGATTTTTGGAAGATAATTCTCAGCGGAGCTACCAGGGCGAGGCAGCATGACTTAAAAAAGGCTGGAGGGATCCCATCGGGACCAGTTGTGAAGTCATTTGGAAGCCCATTAATATGAATGAGTATATCCTCTTCTGAAATTGAAGGGATAGTGAATTAAACGTTATGGGAATCGTTCATATGACTGAAGTCGCTATTTTGAGGATGAAAATTTGATGAGGCAAAGGCATTGTCAAAAAATGAAGCAAACATATCGCAAATTACAGACGAATCATCACTAGCAGAATCCTTGTAAATCATGGTATTGGGGTAATTGTCAGTTTTTTTCTTCATATTAATAAATTTAAAAAAGATGCGTGGGTCACTAAATAATCTCGTACGCATCATTTGAACATACTCATCATAAAGTGTAGAAGAAAGTTCTCTGAACTCATTATATGATGTGAGGAAGTTGTTGTGAGTTATAGTGTCCTTGTCCCTCATATAACTTTTCCACAGTTTATTCTTCCTATTTTTAAGACGTTTCAGTTCTTTATTGAACCATGGCGGTGATGTTTTATTCAACCGCTGACGCTCTCGAGGAATACAAGAAGAAAATAAATCGAAAAGAATTGCGTAAAACTTAGAAACATCTTCATCAACACTATTGCAAGACAGCAGTGTGCTGAAATCAATAGAGGCAAGTCTACTGGAAAGTTGTGAAAAGTCAGCCTTTCTAAAATTGAAAAGGTATTCCGCTTCGTCACAATATGTGAGGTTTTCGGTTACATAGCAATGTGTAATTAGAAGAGGGGGGTGGTATTTGTCAAGAGTAGACATTATAACTAGGCTAGGTTCAACTAATAAGTTACCCGCGTCAGTAGAAAATAACAGGTCTAACTGCCTACCCATGTCATTCTTAACATTACTGATTTGGCTGAGACCAAGAGATGAAATAGTGTCAAGGAAAAGTGATTCCCTTGTTGTCAAGTTATTAAGTGGAAGATAGTCATCGTCATCATCATTAAGTACCCATTGTATATTGGGTAGGTTAAAATCACCAATAAGTAGTAATTCGTCAAGAGGTTCCATCTTACCATGGATAAAATTAGATGTTAAAATGAGTAGGTCATAAATATTCTGACCTTTGTCGTCGACGATATTTATGGAGTCTGGTGGAATATAGCCACAAAGTATGTATAAGTCATATTTTAAGAGAGACACCTTAAGAACTATAAGTTCAATGTCGAGAGTGTTGGAGAAACTGGGGAGCTCAACTAGGCTGCAATTTAAGTGGTTTTTGCAGGCGAGGAGTACGCCACCGCCACGAGCTTCAGAATCAGTGTACCGATCTCTTCTAAAAATTTGATAAGAATTGTCAAAGATTTCAGCATCGCGAAAACCTTGATGCAGCCAAGTTTCAGTGAAAGCAACTATATCAAAACAATTTGCAACAGAGGATTTAAAGATTTCTGCAGTTTTTGTCCGAATCCCCCTTACGTTTTGATAATAAAGGGAGAACGACTTGAGTTTTTTGAGATATCGCTGCTTTTTTTAGCTGTACTTCTATTTCGGTGCCCAGAAGGTACGAACAATTTAGTAAAAGCGCCAGAGGGCCAAAAAGTGGGATCCAATAACTTATCCTGCTCATCCGCGGACACAGTTAGAATAAAAGATGCAACAGGTTTAGAGGATTTACTAATTTTTCGACAAGAAATACCATCTGTTGCAATATTCTTGGACTTCAAATACTTCAATATGTCCTCGCACATCGTTTCTGGAGAGAAACGGGTGACAAAAACACTCGAAGGTTTAGGTACCGTTCTCAAAGAGGCACCACTACCATTTCCTAGAGAGGACACAGATGAAGTATCATTCGATACTGTGGAACGCTCCCTCACTTCAGCTACAGAAGCAGATGTAACGAGAGCCAGAACACCGCTTGCTGTAGATTGAACAGTGTCCTGATTTGAAAGAATCGCCTCATTGGGGCTATGTTGGCGTCTTCGGTGGTTCCTCTGCTTTTTGGCTGGTTTACTACGATGTGTATTAGGTACCGGACGGTAAGAGTCTACTCCTTGCTGCACGAGAGGTGATGGTTGAGAGTCAGACAATTCCTTATCCATTGGTGGGGATATTATTTTTTGTTTCAATATTCACACCTTTCTAGCATGATATAACAATTCTTGTGATACCCTAGACTAGATGATTTCCGATATATAATTTCGTATTGTCGAGGTCTGTGAAAGTTTGATTTTTGAAGTAATTTTTCGCATATATTTCTGGAACAGTTCATCGGACAGCAAAAATGATAATGGCCAATTTCATAGGATTTCATATTCTGAAAAACTCTTCAGTAAAATAAAAATGTCTAGAACTAATCGTTTACACATTAAACGTAAAGAACCTAAGTTTTTATATTGCAACACTACGAAGTAAAAATTGGGATTTTGATGTATACAAAACGTACAAACAGTTTACTAAACTTTCGCTCTCCCTGTTAACGTGTTTTTAATCAATGTCCAAACATATAGTAAAAACTGTAATTTTTATATGAGAACAATGCCAAAAAAATATCCGAGTTCGCTCTTTTTTCTCTTTTTATTAAAATAAATAAGCTACATACAAGAATTCAGTTCTCTAGGTCAACGAATTCTCGATTTATCATCCGAACAGACATATAAAAAATAAAACAGCTTTTAATATTAAGTATGAGGGTGTCCAAAACATTTGACCGTACTATCATTATTTCAATACGTTACGAACATAATGGACAAACTTAGACTATTAAATGCGTATTCGACGCAGAAACTAACCTGAGAGTATTTTTAAGTAAATAACGTACATTTTCAATAAATCATTTTGTAGCCAGTGTTTCTTAGGGTTAAGTTCTCCGTCCCGTTTTATTCTCAATATGCACAAGTATTATAATATAAATACATATGTAGGTATATATATATATTAAGCAATTGTCAACTTCATATCTATGCGCAAGATGCACAAATATTTCTCTCAAAATCGATAGGCCTATATGAAAATGACAATTCGTCAATCATAAAAGACTTCATGTCCTTGAATATGGCTACAAAATTTATGGAAGTTGTCTTTGCTTTTGTTGGAATTGCTAACTACATAGATCCAAATTAAATTTAAATTCGAATAATACCCAGATAAAGGCTCCGATAAAACCCTATAAAATCTAGGAAGGATGACATTTTGCCCCTTTCATATTTTACCTCTGGCTACGATCAATATTGAAAAATTAATCAGTTATGTGAGGCTTGTTTATATATTTTCAATTTGCTTAGTACGCCCTATTACACTGGTTTTTCCTCCTTCAACTCTCTCTTCGCATTTCACATACTATTTTGAAAATTAATCGAAACCCTGTCAATAATTTTCCAACACCTATACCTGGGACTCATCAAATTTACACTTCAGTTAATTGCAGTACAACAAATAGATCTCAATGGATCGTACATAGTACGAGTACTGGCCTTCGATGGATGGTCTTCATTTTCGTTTTCAGTGTTATGCTATTGTCATGCTACTCCTGTAGGCTCTTCGAACAAAAACATAATGTCCTGCCATACGAAACGCAATCCATCCATATATGTAGGCAGAAAGCTTTCAATTTGCATTTTCCTCCTCTACTAAGGTGTGATTACTAAAACCAACGACAGTCTGCTCCCAATTGCTTTGACATCTCTTAAATAGATATAACGAACGGTAAGGGGATGCATGGTTTGCTTGCAGTTTGGAGCTACTCTGGACCACGCATCCCTTTTTGCTTTCACATCCTACATTCCATTCGTTTCGAACTACCCAAAGTGCTCCGTCCGTTTCTCTTACTCTGAGGTTGCTGCAGCTCAATGAAGTAGTGTTCTTCATTCGAAGTTTTACATAAATATCATATATATATATATATATATACATATGTATGTACGTATATATATGTGTATATATGACTTTTAGTGGCAAATATTTATATGAACACCTCTGTGTGCGTGTGTGAAGGCCTGTGTGCAATTTTAATAAAATAATTTATGTCCCACGTCCGCTACTGGTTAGATGACAGCCCCAGACGTAAATATTTGCATAGACAAGGGCTCTGGTAGACAATCCAGCAGTCTCTCGTATGTTGGGTCTCTATAGGCTTTGCTGATTTCGAGGGCGATGGGTGAGATATGTAAAGCTTTTGAACGACTGTGACTTGTAATCAATGCCTCCTCCCATATCTGCGGTTTGCTGATATATTTTCTCCTCTTTTCAACATAATTATCCTGGCTTCTGGCCTAGTTAAGAGCATTTTCAGTATTTTCATCATAATTTGCGCGTTGCTCCTGTCGGGTATTGATTTGCATAATTTTAATTCCTAAAATAGTTATTGTCGAAATTCACACATACCTATACATACCTTTGAAATTTCGGTCCACTAAAATTGCTGTAAGCTTATGGGAGAATCTTCTTCTTCATTGAGATCAACGACATCTTCCTTGACGGCAGATAAATTTACTTTTCTTCTGTTTGATTGCAGGTTCTTTAGTGATGCAACACAGATGAAAAAAATTTTAATTTACATTAGTAACTAAACCTGATTTTTGTTTAGGTTACACGCCTAGTAGAAATTGTTGATTGGCTTTTAATTACTGCTCTCCGCGTTCAGATCTGCTGATCATTTTTATGCAGGATAAGCAATGTTCCAAACCAACAGGGTAAGGTGGCTCATTATACTTTTCTGTTTTGTGCAGTCACTGCAATCATTCTGTCTTCTTAATAAAGACCAGTAATTGATATAAATTACTTGACTCTTTTTCTAGCAAGAGAGCAGTGCAAAAATATCAATCCAGCACCTAACGAAGGCCTCATTAATTTACAGAAAATGGTTGTAGTCTAAACCACTCCTTCCAGGGAAAAGAGCATTAATTTTCCATTTATTTGAACACAGACCATGGGATGGGTGCAGTTAGTAATTCTAGATAGGTGCCTATTAATCCTCGCAATATAATTGTCATTTAATTTAAAGGCATATACTTAGTTGTTTTATTAAAATAATTGATGTCTTCGTTTGCACTTGTTGGAACTTGTCAAGAATATTAGACATTTTCAAAATAAGTGAGTCTCAAGAGCTTGAAAAAAACTCTAAAATTAAATTTTGTGGAACGAAAACAAGTGTTTTTATTTTGAAAATTTCTAACATATAATTGTGATATATATAGCTGAACGTCGATGATATATTTATTTTTATAAATTCAACCCTATTGCTTTAAACCTTAATAAACAAAATGAATTCAAATAGCCTAATGATGCAGATGTAAGACACACCATAAATTACATATATTATAGAGAGAGCGCTCTTACGTAGCATTCACTTCCCTTCAACTTTAGCGTAGGCCACATTGTTCCAGAGCTTTATAGATCGTAAATAAAGCTTAACACTCTCAAAACACATAAACGATGACCCAAAATTAGCAACATTAAAAGCAGGGATGTAAAGGACTCAAATTTTGACTCAACTCATCGCTCAACTCAAGCAGTGAGTCGGCTCAATCATTGAGTCCGCTCAACAGTTGAGCGGTGGTTCATCGCTCGAAATTTGACCGGACTCAATCTGAGCGGACTCAGTCTTGAGCGGACTCAGTTTTGAGCGGACTCACTGCTTGAATGGGTTTGAGTGGACTCAAGTCTTGAGCGGACTCACTGCCAGAGCGGACTCGTCATTTGAATCGAGTGGACTCAAATCATATTTTAAATAATATAAAGAGAATCTGATTTATTTAAAATTGAAACTGAAATTTCAATCAAATAAGAAAAGCTTATAAAAGAGGCATTCATTATATTATATTATATTAATTTAGCTTTTGCTAACTTTTTTAGCTAACACTTCGCTTTCTCTCATTATAATGTACAAATTCAACAACTTGTAAAACCTGTAGGGAAAATACCATACTTGAAAATGTTATAATTCAATTCAAGGAAATTGTACTTACATTTTTCCATAAAATCAGCGTCTTACTTTATATTTTTTCCATTGATATGTAGTACATATTTCAAAATTTTAGTAATTTACACGACATCTATTAGGAGTTAACATTAGTTTTCCTATGCTAAACAATCTTTCTACCGAAGCACTACTATAGGCAGTGCTGTATTGTATTCGGTAAAAAGGTTTTATATCACCAAAAGACGTTGGTTTTCAAATATGCTCGAGGTTTTGTCTATGGAAAAATTATACTCCAAGAACAATTTTGACCCACCATTGAATTTTTTTCATCTTCACAATCTGAATCCCAAAATGGCATAGCTTGATTGTCCAGACTTTCATTGATTCTGGAATTAATAAATTTCTCAACCAATTATGCGTGGGTGTTTAATCCATTTTGCTCTACAAGAATATTTTTTCTACGCGTCACAAACGGAATGACAAGCTTAGTAGAGAGACCCTATAGATTTTATCTAGGATATAAAAATCATACAATGACAATAAAAATGGTCATAACAAAAGAACTTTTAATTTCTGAAGTTAACACTTATTTTCGGCTGTAAAATTTAAATACAATTCATAAAACTCAGTTTTCTCATGTGCATATTACTTTCCCTTTATATTTCACAAGTATTTCCATGGACAAATTGGAAGTAGAATCGCCAAAATTGAATCATATTATTTTCAAGTATTGGAAAATACCATACGGTATTTACACATTATTGAATAAGTACAGTTGTACATTATATTGAGAGAAAGAAGAAATGTTGGCTAAGAAAATTAGTAAAAGCAAAATTAATAAAATATAATATAATAAATGACTTTTTTATAAGCTTTTCTTATTTGATTGTAATTTCAGTTTCAATTTTAAGTAAATCAATTCCTTTATGTTATTTAAAATATGATTTGAGTCCACTCAGGCAGTGAGTCCGCTCAAGACTTGAGTCCGCTCAAATTTCGAGTGATGAACCACCACTCAAGTGTTGAGCGGACTCAATGATTGAGCGGACTCAAATCCTGAGTTGAGCGAAGAGTTGATATGATAAATGAGTCCGTTCATTTACAACTCTGATTAAAAGTAGGAAATTTACAATGTTATATGAGGTCTGTCTGTGTACTCGAAAGTTTTTACTCGGTGTAAAAACTTTTACGCATTTTTACTCACAAACCGTCTGTTTACTTTTAACTAGTAAAAATCGAGTAAATTTATTCGTTTCCCCTCTTGCACAAAGTTGCACATTTTTACTCATGACTAAGAAGATGTGTAACTTCGATATGCAATCAGCTGACTGTCAAAAGTATTAAATTTGACGTTAACACGCTTGTTGTGATATGAAGTGAAAATTGATTTGATTTGCGCTTGTACTATCACTGCTACTCGAATCTGCCAGAATGGCTATAAGCGACCTTTTAAGCACATTTTTTTTCCATTTTTTAATTAAATTCGAGAAAGATGTTTTACTTAATCACAATTATTATTTTCAAACCTTGTTTTGCATAGAAAACTTATCTGCCAAATTTTTGACACACGGCAAGCTCAACAAAATTTACTCGAGAAGTGTCTGGTAACTTTTCTTTGAGTTATCCCCTCTACCGCATAAAAGTTTTTACTTGATTTTTACGCAAAGATTTTTACTCAAAAGAAACAGACAGACCTATGATATCCATATATTTGGTTATAAAATTACTACATAACATTGTAAATATTCTCGAGGGAGTTTGGACAAATTTAATAGAATGGTTCAGTATAAATTGATAGCCCATAAAATTATCAGCCTTTATTGTAAAATTTATTACTTCTACACCTTCTAAATGTAAATTTACTGTTTCGTAAATTAATATTGATAGTGGGGGAAGGAAAAGTGCAGCTGCTCTCATATATACTAAATAGAAAGAGATGAATGCAATTTCTTTATGGGAATAATTTGAACTTTCTCGACATTTTATGCACAGATTCTTTTGTTTCTTCGTTCTACCCCATATCGATCTGTAAAACAAAATATTTTCGAAAAAAAAATAGCAAGCGTTACAAATTTCAGGTTAAATTTTCGGCTACGGGTTTTGAAGGGGAAAGCTCTACCAACGCGGACTTTTCTAAGATCAGAATATTCAAGAAATTTTCCAAAAATACCCGCTGAGATCCGAAAAAAATCAATAAACTGATCCAAAGTGGTTCGTATGACGGTTTTCATTGTTTAACATTTTTTTCTAAATTTTCTGCACAGACCATTTTCTGTTTTTGTAGATTTTGTCATTGTCGTACCAGTATTTCTGTAATGTTGAAATATGTTATACCATAAACTAAACTAAAGATATGAGTACAATAATAAATCTGGTGTTTCACATGGAGGTGGATTAAGGTTTTAACTCACTCACACTTTTTTGTTAATTTTTTGATATTCTGTCGAATTGGCAGAAAATTGGTTCTCAATCACTTTTCGGTCATCCAAATTTATTGTAAGTATTTCTGCAATGGATATGGAGTTTATTACCGCTCCGCCCTCCGCGATTCATTCACAAGAATAATTTTTAGAACCTTAACTCACCCGTGAACAGAACCAAATCCATTATTGCACTCATCTCTCTGATTTTTTGGATACTTGGGGGGGGGGGGGGGGTAGGACCCTCCGGGGGTAGTGGTGGTTCCAGTACGGCTTGTTGCATATCAAATTAAAGGTCTCGCCGAGTACTATCGGGTGGTGTACCTTTTTTCCGATTCACAAAACTTTCTCGGGTCGTTTTTGTCTCCGGAAACCCTTTTTCATGCACTTGGGTCACATACACCACAGTTACCACCCAAAAAGTATTCAAAGAAAACAAATCTTCTGAATTATAGCGAAATCCGTTTTTCGATCCGAAATAACCCTAGCGAGTTAGAGCCGATCAAAGGTGAGAAAAATCTAGTTCCCTAGTTCGAATAGATTGAAGACATAGTACGTTTTGAGCCGCATTTTAGGTATGATACCATAGAGACAGCCAATGAAATGAAAAAGTTTTTAAATTAGGTTTGGGTGAAAAAAGTTATTTGACTTTTTTTTTTTAATCACTCTCAAAGATTTCTGATTTTTGGATGGGCCTAACATTGCTTAATTGAAAAAAAAAAAGATCAGCAATTTATCTCAATTATTCAAATCACTATGACAAAAAATGTGTTTGAATTAGTAGTTTGGTGAAAAATCACGAAAAAATCACAACTCGAAAACTACAAAAAATCGTAGAACATACATATGGGGGTGATTTCGGTTCCTCGAGAGACGCTCTATCTCCAGGTTCTCGATTATCACTATTTTTTGGGACACCCTGTATATTTCACTTCGGAGACGTGTCTCTAGAGACTTTTTTCTTATAGTCTGCAGAGACCTAATTTTTTGACCTACAGAAATAAAAGTCTCTTGCCGTGTAAACAATTTGGAGATCTTAACTCTGTAAACCAGATACTAGAGACCAAAGGTCTCTCACTGTGTATCTTTACCTTAATAGTCCTCACAGTGTATGCGAATAAAACTTTTCAAAAATATTGAAATGTTTTGAATACAAATCAACTAATAAAAATAATAACTAATTGTAAATTTACAAAAATTTTGTATAATTACAATTTATTCTTCAAAATTATTATTTTCACTCACAAATTGTAATTTTACTAAAATTATATTGTAAAATATTGTGTAATATTACACAGATATTTTAGACTGAAACTTAAGTGACAAAATATCGTCGCTTTGCAGTTAGATCAGATCATGCAATATTGCTCAAAACAGCATTAAACCACTGACTTGCGATCATATTTCCACGAACTGCAATCGCACTTGGAAGCAAACTAATATGATTAATATTATTCGCAGGAGCATCTAAATCACATGAACTGTTTTCGATTAATAACCTGTAATACATAGGGTGTTTCATCCATATGGAGGAACAAACTTAACAAGACGATGGCTAAAGTTGAGATAAGAAAAAAAAATTATGATTAGGGGAGGACTTCCGAATTGCGTCATTTCGACAGTAGAAACAACATGGTGAATTTTGATGTTGATACCTCTTTACCTTAACCTCCTTATAACTTTATCATTCTGTGTATGTTGCTGGAAGATTTCCAGATAAAATTATCAAGAACTCTGCAAATGATGATTGCTCTCTGAAATGATGAACAAAATTGTGCTCACATTCGTCCATTGTACTTATGCTATAAAGTGGTTCTCATTCAATGCATGCAATAGAAACATTAAGAGCGCAACCGAAACATTAATTTATACTTGTGCAAGATTCATCGAAAGTCGTTATAAATGAACTTCGGAAACGCTTTTGATTTCCGCTATGCACTTCATTTCATACCCCCACCCTCCCCTTCAAGTCGAAATACTAAAATTCTGCATATTTCTTAGCCAATTACTTGACAAGATTCAGCAATCAAAGTTTTAAGTGCATCCATTAAGAACATAAGCGAATTGCTGGCAGCCATTATCCTTGAAAAATCTTAGCTCCGATGCTGGCTTCAATGAAATGTTCAAATGATTTATTTGCATGGGGATGTGTGCGCGCTTGTGTGTGTGTGTGTGTGTAAATAGAATAAAATCTTGATTTCTTTCATAAAATACACTTCACCCTTTTGCGGTTGACATGACCTTCAACCTCTTAAGAGGTGTTCACTAGTAGTATAAGTAGGTAGGTAGGTACCTATTTTTTTCTACCTTTCATACATGAATTTGTAATACTTAAAGGAGTTTTCTTTAAGCCATATATAAGTAGATGGTACGAAGGACGACTGCACACTTCATTTTGTCCTGCAAAAGTGCACTATGCAATGAGAATCGCGCAAACGAAATAGAAAAGTTTTCAAAAGTGCCACAAGGCATATGTATAAACTGTTCTTGCTCGCGTCCCATTTCGGGCTCTTTTTCATACCACAATTTTGCCACATTTCACATGCTCAGTTAGGCAATATGCTGGAGGGAGGGACGGATGAAGGGAAAAAAAACTATTTAGTTGGCGTAAAAGTGGAAAAAATAACTGTGTTGTTGGAATGACGTGGAAACCTCTTTTCTTTCCGTCCCCTCCTATCCATAGATAGAGTTACAAAATTGTTTTCTTTGGTCATAGATCCTTGTACCCACCCCGGGCTTGTGGAAATTATCTTGCCATATTTTGACCACATATACGAGAGCCAGCATAGAATATACAGTACGTCTAAAATAGTAGCTGTTGCAAGGATTATGAAGACTGGAACATGAGCGCTGGTGGAAAAAGGAAAGGGTGGGGGGAGGGCTGAAAGTTTTGTACGTGAAAATTATTTCATCTCTCCATCATCCCATATGAGTGAACCTGAACAAAGCATCTTTGAAAGGCTTTAGAAATATAAATCATGACCCAAATTTTAAGTTAAGTATCTCATTAAATTAAATCTCTTTTGGGGGGACGTTAGTATTAAGTGGAGCTAACTGCAAAGTTGCCTTTGTTAAATCGTTTGGTTTGAACGTGATGTAATGTGAAAGTGGAGAAAATTTACCAACAATTTCTCTAGTTTCTTCAATTCTATTTTCTTTAAAAGTACCAAACTATTCTCTTGACAAATATATAGTGAAAGGAAACTTATAATTGTTATAAACTGTAACGCTCCGAGGAGATATGTATCTATGTAAGGACTAGTTTCCTAAGGAAATCAAACAACATATTGGTTTTGGAGCTGTATTTGGCAGATAAGCCATGATCAGCTATTTTTTACGAAATAAATTACACTGGTGTTCCTTAGAGCAGCCATTAGGAGCACTGCTTTTTATGATTTAAATCAATAATGTATCTACTTGATTTGATAAAACTAAATAGTTTGATGTCTTCCTTAATATCTTCTCTACAATGCATGGTAAAGCAACGTCATCAAAACGACAACGTTAGCTGAATACACGAAATATATAAGTAGTGGTAAGCTGCCAAATTAAACTGTTTGTGACTTAGCAATTATAATAAATGTAATTTCTTCTCGATTTCATTGCGGTATTGCATCGAAGGAAGTACCTATTTGTTTTCAATAATTTATACTATAAGATGTCTACAATACAATAGGACAAGCCGATTAATATAAAGCTTTGTTTTCAAATCTGAAAGTGCAAGTTCCAGTTTACAGCATGTTTTGCTCTAAATTTCCACTCCACGGCTCTAAAAGATACTGAATACACATACATCGCTTGTGCTGATTAACTACTACACATAAACTCGTGCTAATGCCATCAAATGAAGGAGAGAGAAGAGAGATTTTTAAAAGCATGAATCTTCAAATGCAAGAGTGGGAAGTAAATACAAAAATCCATGTCGTTTTATCATGCATTGTAGATTAGGCATAATACTCGTCTTTCTTTCGAGGATGATATTAATGCAATTGTTTCCAAATAAAACGGTATGGTCCAATGAACTTCATTATCAGTTTGGAGAAAATATTCAATTAATATTAGCTTAGCCAATTCCTTTTTATACTCTAGATAAAATCATCGGGTATACTAAGTTTGTCATTCCGTTTGTAACTCATAGAAATAATGCCGCTTGAGCAAAATGGAGTGAACACCTACGTATAATATTAAAAGTTATTTTGATTTTTGCATGTCCGTCTGTCCATACGTCTGTGCGCACGATAATTCGAGAGCGCGTGCACTTAGAGAGCTGACATTGCACACGGGCTTTTACAAAAAGTTCGAAAATGGGACAAATCGGGCAACTCTTTCGTAGGGTTGCCATAATTTCAGCTTTCTACGTTGACGCCTTCTCAGTATTCGCAGTATCCAAATATAAAGTGAAAAACGAAATTTTTGTATGGCAACCCCTTGAAGGAATACCCGATTTGTCCCATTTTCAAACTTAAATTTACTTTTTTTGGGGCTAAATCAGACAACCCCTTCTTGGTATTGCCATATAAAATTTCGGTTTCTTATGTATGCTGTGAAAATGATCAGTCCTAGACATTTTTATTGTACTAAAAAGTTCTTTAGAATATGAAGTCCTATAAAATTGGTTTTAATAATTTTTACTGTCCGACGAACCGTTTTAGAAATAAATGCGAAAAACCACTTCAACAATCAAACATGCACAATGAAGTTACCATACGAAATTACCTACGGGCATTTATCGAGAGGGTATCGCAGAATTGGTCTTAGACGAATTGTAGGTACTCGTTTATTAAAACTTTTGTGTTTTTTTTTTCTATTTAAAGACGTAATAGGGGACACTTTCAAAAAATGAAATTTTCCTAGTTATACATATTTAAAAAAAGTTGATAAAAATTGTCTTCTAATGTAATGAAATTATTTTTAATTTATTGGAGGTTTAGTTTAGGGCAAGAAAACAGCATGTCAGTTATTAGTATCTATTTAATTTTCCATAATGGCTTTTAAATTACAAAATTCGGAAAAACTACTAATATTTCGTTATTCCTCATATTACCGCAATTCCTTCTCCTAGGCATCCGGGAATGCTCTCAATGCACCTTTTCGTATTGTAATTTAATTCTACCGAGTGTTGCCATACATGTAGCAGCCTTGCAATAAGTTATCGCATATTTGTAATAAGTTCCTGCGCTGCTCCCCTCTTTGCTAGCTCCCACAGGTTCTCTATGGGGTTCATGTCGGGGAATTACTTGACCATGGCAAAACCCTGATGTTTTTTTTTTCAGCCAGGAATGTCATTATGCTTCTGGTTTTATGACATGGAGCTGAGTCGTGCGTAAATACGTACTCCTCATCAGCAGGGACCATTTCAGCGACCTGAGGTAACAGGTGATTTTCGTGGTCTCTCTTGTACTGGTCTTGCCTCATTGTCCCCTCCACGATATACAGGCGCACTATACCCTTCGTAGATATTACGGACCACACCATAATACGTGCTGGGTGCTTCACCGTTTTTGCGAGCCACTCAGAGTGGAACTTCTTTCCGCGGCGTCGTCGCAGAAACGACATTTTATCTTCCAAGAATTGGAAAGTTGACTCGTGGGATAAGCAGACCAAAGAAATATTAACAAAATTATGAAAAAGTCATTACTCAGAAATATTACACAATAATAAATCATTCTTATTCGACCTCAGTCCTCATATTCCTGTCTCTTTTTATACCCTAGATGAAATCATAGGGGTATACTAAGTTTTTCATTCCGTTTGTAACACCTCGAAATAATGATGGTAGAGCAAAATGGATTGGACACCCATTCATAATATTAAAAGTTATTTCGATTTTTGCATGTCCGTCCGTCCGTCCGTCTGTCCGTCTGTGCGCACGATAACTCGAGAGCGCGTATACTTAAAGAGCTGAAATTTTGTACACGGACTTTAAAAAAAAAAAGTAAAATTAAGTTCGAAAATGAGACAAATCGGGCAACTCCTTCGTGGGGTTGCCATATAAAAATTTCGTTTTCCGCTATATATTTGGACACTGCCTGAGAACGCATCGACGTAGAGAGCTAAAATTTCGTACATGATGTTTTTACTACATTAGCAAATAAAATGTCAAAAATGGACTAAATCGGGCAACTCCTTCTTGGTGTTGCCATATAAAAATTTCGGTTTTTTACGTATATTTTGAAAACGATCAGTCCAAGACATTTTTATTGTACTAAGAACTTCTGCAGAATACGAAATCCTATAAAATTGGTTATTAACATTTTTTCTGTGCGACAAACTGTTCTAGAAATATATGCGAAAAACAACTTCAAAATCAATACTTGAATAGATCGGTGACCATACGAAATTTAATACGGGCATTCATCTATTGTATCATAAGAATTGGTCTTAGACCAATTCTAGCTTTTTTACTTGTTTCTTCATTACGTCAGTCAGGCGTGGCTTTTTTACTGGCGGATAAGCAATCAGGTTCTCTTCAACCCACCGCCTCTGAACTGTCACCTTAAAGACATTAATTCCCTCATCGTTGATCATGCTGGCTAAACGAGCCACACTCTGTCTAGGATACTCAACACTAAAGTCCCTGATTTTACGGTCGTCACGGAGTGTGGTGATCATTTTCTCCCACAGTTTTCCTTACGGCTCGCTTGCAGGGCCAGATTATCGTCGATATTTTTCTTCATTCTGTTAACCAGCGAATTCGAAACACCTGCAATTGATGATATCTGCCTTTGCGAACATCCAGAGTGCAGTAATAGCACGCTTTTAATTCTGCACATTTTGTCGGGGCAATGTATTTACCTTTTCCCATACCGAAAAAACCAACGATGGCATTACTAAAGCATAATTTATAAAATAAAAATTAATATTGACATAAAAATTAGCAAAACTAATACAATGTCAAACAATACTTACGTTTATATAACTTTCCGCTGTTAAAACTGTAAAATTTTACTTTTAAATTGAATTTTTAATTTAACTTGAACATATCTTTTAACGGTCGTATAGCAAAGTAACCTGAATTTTTGGCAGATAACGCACATTACAAGTATTACCAGTTTTCAATACATATTTCTATATCTACCGGCAATAAGAACCAGACAAGAAAACAAACGGATCAAATGTATTTTTTCATTAAATACATTTAAACGTAAAAAGCTCAGAAAAATCTAACTGTCCCTAATAATTTGGCAATCCACTGTAAGTTTGTAATGTTAGGCATATTTATAAGTTGCCGCTTGATCTATGAAAACTAGACGCAGGGAAAAACTGAGTCATAGTGTGAGCTAGTGTTGCCTTGTGTTCTAAAAGAGCACATAAAAAAAAACTGTTGTTTTTTCTACTCAATCTGATCTTTTTTATTCAGCAATAGAGGTTATATTTAGTCCACGTGGTCAGAATTGACATCTATAGACCACTTTATATCCTATTAAGTCCCAAAGAGCAGCCTATGTGGACTGTTCCCTAATACATGCTGTTAAAAAATAAACTGAACATCTTTGGGGAGGCTCTCTTTTTAAGCTCATTGATAAACTTCAGCAATTTTAAGAAATAGACCTTGGTCTATAATATGCCACAGAAAAACCGCATGTCGATACGGACCTTTAAATCTTCAGAAGATCAAAACCACCTATTTATTTTTTTCCAGATAAACCACTTTAAGCAGCAATATATCAATCAGCGTTGGGATAGAATGGTATATACTTTAGATCATCTCTAAGCTATCCTTTAGTCTACATTTGAAAAGCAAATCAATGTCATAATCTTGAAGTATTTGTTATAATATTAGGCTATAGGGAAGAGGTGTCGATCTACCTGAAGACTTTAACTAGTCATGACCTAATATGACGACTTCAACTAGGCCATAGGTGTCATGCTATGGCCTTCACCGTCAAAGGAGGAAAAATGAGCTGCCTGGCGATATTAATTAATTATGACACACTATAGCTTTCCAACGCATTGAAGAATAGCAAAATTTCCGAACTACCTATATCAAACATGGTAAAAAAAGCTAATGATTAATTCACTAAGGCTTCCTTGCAAAAATCAAAGAAGAACATCTACCAAGTAATTATGAGAAACATATTGGGAAATATTGCCATAATGAAAAATAGGATTAGAACGATAGGCTTTTCCGAAAGAACCGTTCAATGCTTTACGAATAGTGTGGAATCCGAGAAAGAGATGGTGACTAACGGTAAAGCATGAACAATGAGTGTGAAATTTCAACAACAAATCTGACGAACTTGCATAGATTACTTCGGCATGATTTAATAATGAACAACTGTAGGACCACATTTCTCGACGAATATTCAAAATTATTAATATCGATAGAGAAGCGATATAATAGAAATGGCTAATACTTAAAGCTTGTGAATTTCAACTCATATCTTATGATTAGGACTCTTGGAGGAGAACTTCATTTGGGCCATCAAAATAAAAAGTACGGTCTCTTTTGTCAACTGAACTAAAAGCTTATGAATGTAAGGTTTTGGTGTTACCGAGTATGTACTACTATGAGTGGATGATGGATTCAACTTTATCGAAATAGCAGTTTCACTTGGTATAATTATCTGACAATAGAAAAAAATTTCGCCGGTCGTTAGGTTCCATGAGAGATTTAAGGTTTAAGGATTTCAGAAGTACCGAAGCCCTTTATACTTAGCCCACCAACTTTACATAATGAGTTTGGTACATATGTTCCCAATAGAAGGCACTTTGAGCACATTAATTAAATCAGCAACAGTTGCGCTACTATCTTCTGTCACCCACATTCTGACCACAGCAGAGTATGAGGTAATTAATTAAATTAAATTTCATTTTCCTTTCAAATCTAAAAATTCAAAAAAAAAAGTTAAAAACTTTCCTTAACTAAATAACCCCACTGTTTGGAATTCTGTAGCCATTCTTTAAATCCTAGTTCAAAATGTAATAAAAAGAAAAATCTTTTGCATTCGACGATGGAAACATGATAAAACACGCCGCAAGGTTTTTGTCAAAGGTGGAGTTGTCGTGCGATATCCTTTTATCAAGAGGAGTTTAGAACTGTTTTTCGCAGTGATTGGTTTTATTGATTTCATTTTATTCCCTGTATACATGAAGCTTTCAAAGTTTGTGACCTTTCATTTTGCCTCTGTTCATAAAGTAAATCCGAAAAGCTCCTTCAAAATAATGTGATCCGTCCGTATACTCTGTGTGCCGTCGCGCCGTTCCTTAGCTCCAGCTAATTTCCAAACAATATTTCCTTGAAGTATTTGTTTTATAAAACCCGGCGGTACACAAGCACAAAGGAGCACACAGTGTGCAAAAATTAGATATACAAGTATAATCCTGTAAGGATGCAATATAAGGACTAAAAGGAGCTTACTCGAGCGTATGCGTTCTTATCTGAGAATATGGAACCGTTTGCGTTCGTCCTCGCTCCTCTGCTTCTAGCCTGAAATACACACGTACTACGATATCTGGCTGGATATTGATTTCTTCCAAGCAAAACCATGCTCAACAGTCTTCTCTCCATAAACAGCTCAAACTCTAACACGGTAACGAATAGGGCGATTTATGTCAGGCAAACACACAAAAAAAAATTGTATATTCTGCTTCGTGAGTGTTTGTGAAAGCACGATGTCCTTGCGCAAAATTTATACATATATTACCACCATAGTTTCAATGGTATTTGTGTAAAGGATACTCCACCCTGTGAATCTCCTGTGTGCACTCAACGGGGTACCTTCAAGTGGAATCGAGCCAAGGACAAGGGAATAAAACAGATGGAGATGCTGGAGAGATTGAGGGCAATGGGACCGTTCTTTAATAATACCTTAGGGTCTGAAATGACATAAAACAATTTACACTTTAGGTGTTTCCTTGCCTTGCATAATATTAAAAGTGCACCCCAAATAGGATGGTTGGAGTGATGGATGGAAGAGAGATTAAGGGCTCCAAAAATATATCATTAAAATATTAAATTAAATATTAAAAGGATCTTCTTGATACATTCATCAATATGAAATTTAGGTGTATCTACTGCAAATGTAAAACAGCTTCTGCTTCAGCAGATATACTTTTGGTCGAGATGGATACTTCTGAACTAGACAGTCTAATTAGTAATGACTACAATCTTCCTAAAACTTATTTGAAACATAAACTCTGAATATTTCGGAATCGAACTCGCAAGATCTCCAACTTTATGTATTACAGAATCCGTTTGTTTTTGTTACTGTTCCAACAGCAAGACTTACGAGAGTAATTCGAATAGACTAAGAGGATTGCGAGGTTCGAATGATTACTGGAGGTGGATTCTGTAATATGGAGAGCTGGACCGCTTTGCGGATAAGAATTTTTTCTGAACCAAATACCGCAGCTCTCCGATTTTTATATATGTATAATTGGTAAAATATTTTTCCATAACTTTGGAAACTTTTTATTACTTCTCTGGTAGAAAAATATCTGAAATTACAGAACACCAACTGGTTACTGGAAAAACAAAATTTAAAATTCATGAATTTCTCCCATCTCATCTACTTATACTGCGGAGAGTTATGCAGTTTGGATGGTGAGAGAAATGTTAAAACGTAAAACTTGTATCCAGTGCTGGAACTTCTACTACATGTGAAGTAGATTTACTACACTTTAGCTCTTAGAATTGTTTACTATACTATACTCATTTCTACTACACTTTTGAGAAGTATGGAAAATAAAATTTTTCGATATACACATAAGTTTCATCAAAAATCTCTTAGTTATTCAGAAGTTTGATAATTGACAATCATATGATTATCCCGAGCTTTTGTGGGAAAATATTGAAAAATCTAGTAAGGAAAAATTCGTATGTAAGTCATAGAAATTTGCAAAATTACACTGTGTTACAAAAAAAAGATAAACTCCATATACTTTTGATGAGACATAGTGCAGGTTGTATGTCTAGTGGAACTAAAAGTAGTGGTATACTAGAAATTTCTCATACACCCTCAAAATCTCATTTTAGACAAAAAAAAACCGTTATTCGGTAGGTCCATGTATATAATAATGTATAACTCCGCCATTTTTCATTCTATGTGGAATTTTTGTGTAGTATATGAATGAAGAGAGATAGGCCTTTCTAACCGTATGTTCCTTATTTCGTTGCGATGAATAGTGACGAAGTTACAGTGGAAATCATTTTGAAATTTACCATTTTTTACAAATTTATTCAACTTTGGCAACAATTTGATGGCTTATTTTGCTGTACAATATTTTTTTTCGGTTCAAATCGCTAATAGCGAATTCTAAGTTCGTGTTGCTGACAACGGCTTTTGAATTTGTTGTTGTTTTAGTTGTTGTAATGTGTTGCATTTTTTCATGTTTTCACAGTTTGCGCGGTTAAAGCCCAGTGCTTCTTCAACTTTCTCTGTAGTTCAAAATTATACGGAAATATAGCTGCTTAATGAGCAAAAATTCCATAACTCTGTCAAATTTCAACCAATTTTAGTTAACAAATACTCATTAGATGCGAAATCGATATGAACAGAAAAAAAATATTGTACAGCAAAATAAGCCATCAAATTGATGTAAAAGTTGAATAAATGTGTAAAAAATGGTAAATTTCGAAATGTTTTCGACTGTAACTTCGTGACTATTCTTCGCAACGAAATAAGGAACATATGGTTAGAAAAGCCTATCTCTCCTCATTCATATACTACACAAAAATTCCACATAGAATAAAAAATTGCGGAGTTATACATTATTATATACATGGAATAACAGTTTTTTTTTTGTCTAAAATGAGATTTTGAGGGTGTATGAGAAATTTCTAGTATATCACTATTTTTAGTTCCACTAGACCTACAACCTACACTATGTCCCGTCAAAAGTATATTTTCACTGTAGCACAGTTTTATCATCAAAATGAAATTAACACCTACTTCGTCTCACATTGTCACACTTAAAAATTATTTTTAGTGCATATATGTATGAGGTCGGCTTGGCTGTTCACTTTGGCGTATATGGCAGACAGGAAACAAGCCGTAATAATGAGTATACAGTTCGTGCAGATACAAAACGCCCTCTTTTTGCAAAGAAATTTCTTTTTCAATGTAAAGCGTTCTTTTTCACTCAAATTTCATAAAATTACTTAATTTACCAATTTAACGATTTAACAACAATTTTTTAACTATTTAATGAGTTATCTTTACCAAAATTTGTACTTGTCATCTCATGTTTATAAAATGATCACATCAAGCTAGGAATGATTAATAAAACAGTACTGTACTTAGTACCTACTTACAGAAAATTTTCAATTAATCTTAGTGGAAGTTATTTACTACACTTTTACTACACTTTTGTATTCGAATTTACTACACTTTCATTTAATCCACCCGCTTAGACTATCGGACCAGACTAGTGTTTTTCCTTAAGATTCCTTTTCCTCTAGGGATTAGTGATACTTTTTCATGCATCATTGAACTTGCAGTCTCTCGGATACAATGTGGTGTTCAGTGGTCGGTCAGTGCTCGTTTATCTATCAAAATCAAAGTTTACTCTTCAGTTAATTTCAACTCTAACAGTGATTGTAGCGTGGCGTCGGTTAACGGTAGTTTCATTTTCATAATACATACTTGTTTTCCGTCGACCTAAACAAAATTACAATACAAAACAACTATCAGAGAATAACTTGTATTCTATATGCCTTGGCCACTGACCACTGGTGTATAGGTCTGTTTAATGAGCTGCTCTAGGTTACTCTAGTGCAGGAAAGGGGAGAAAAGAGCAGAAAATCGTATTATAAACCAACTATATCTACACTACACTATATAAATACGAAATTCTGCGCTTCATCCGCATCTATTTATCTTCGCGAGAGAGCCAGATCATATAATTGGTCGACAATACAGTTAATTCTAAGTCTGGCCAGGTGGCGTCTATTCATGTTATATGTTGACGAATAGTTTTACTACTCGTTATTTAGAAAAAAGTAGCAGGAGAAGAAGAAGAAGAAAAAGAGTTAGTCTCTTAGCCCTCCACTTCCACTCGAAGGCTGTCAGACATGTTTTTTTTTGCGCTGACGAAGACCAATTCTTAGAAAATAGTTACAAATTAGGAATCGGAGAGTTGATGAGTTTGGTTAGGAGAAATTAATTTCTCTTATTTCCAAAACTCTCTATCTTACGACATTTGAAAACTAATATCTTAAACAAACGACAACCCTTGAACTAGCTCTCGACATATTATTTTGGATGTTCAAAGTAGAAGCATTCTGCCCTAGTGAAAGGTAACTAATTGTGTCGGCTTCGGAGGGAAATAAAGAGCGAGTCGAGTGTAATAATCTTCTTTCCGAATTTGTGGACATTTTTATATTTGATTTCAAAAATTTAAAATATTTATGTACTGGGCAGAGAGCTCTCTGAGCTTATAAGCCGCCGTTAATTTTATACTTTTTATATGCAAAAGTATGAACTACAGATTTGTAATATGTGGTATAATAGGCCGTAATTATATCTGATGAAGACAGGGTATGTCGCTAGTAATAATGGCAGAGCATGCCACTATAATTTTATATCTTAGAGTATGCCACTGTGTTTTTATATGTCAGAGTATGCCGCTGTTTTTGTGAGAAGAAAAGTCTTATTGAATTAAATGTGATTTTTATTATGAAATGTATGGCTTTATATACAAAAATCAATATTGATTATAATTATGCTAAAAAGGGGAATTATTGCTAAGATTTCAATAGTGAACCTAAAGAGTCTTAATTGCTTTACAATTTTTCGAATGCAAACGTATCATGAAGAACAGAAGAGAAAAGAAACCTGTTTACCTCAAAAGCTGAGCGCATTTTAGTCACAATTTCACTTGACAGACAAATTCTAAGTAAAGTTATCGATAAATTCCTAAAAAAAAATTCTCAAGTAAAATCTTACGAAAAAAAGAACTCTTATTTACGGATCAAACAAAGAATTCCTGAATTTCGGTTCGAGAAGCTCTTGTATCATTTTCCAAGTATATATCTATAAATAAGTTGATTTTTTTATTTGTGAGTTAAACTCATCTGGGTCATCGAAGATACCTGAGTTTTCGTATATAGATAACACTGCATGAAAAATAAAGCAGAGATTTGCACAATAGCAAAAGCCGAAATACATGGGTTGCTACGTAAGCTTTATGATTAGACTTTTTCTCTGATATTATTCTTGGATTTTATGTTTCGATAGCTTTGACATATAAAAATAAAATTGTTGTCTTTGTCACTATCCAGTTAGAGATATGTCGTTCCGAGGAATTTTAGGAACCGGATCTGGAGCCGGATCATCTAATTTACACCCACTGACATATATAAAATGGACTGCTGATACTACTGAAATTGCTTACATTATTTGACAGTATTATGGGATCACTTTTCTATAGTTGTCTCTTTTTGGTTTAACGACTGGATTCCACTGAACTTGAAATAATAAGTTCTATACAAAATACATCATAGTCCCATTTCAGTTCAGTGGTTTTCCAAACGAATATATAGAATAGAAATAGATGGCAATACAATATTTGTAATCCTTTCTCTGTCCCTCATAGCTACTTTTAGGGGCAGGCAGACAAAAATTGCTTAATTTCATTTCTTTAAAAATCAAGTTTAAAAAATATTTGATGTTGTAGAAGATAAGCTTCCAAGAATAGAAATAATTTCGAATGCTTCTGTAATTTGTTGAACTTTTAATATGAATATTAAATCGAAAGTAAAACTTGAAATTAAGATAAATGTCACACCCTGCCAAAAAAAGTTGACCCATATGAAATAGAAAATCAGGCAGTCCATGTTATATTATGTCAGTGTTTACATTTCGCGGACCTGTTCCATCGGTCGATTCGTAATTCAATTCAAAGCTAGATGTTGTGAGTTCAGCTGATTTTTAGAAATTAAACTTAAAACAACGCGCCTCAGTTTCATCTATAAATTTGAAAAACAAAGCCAGTCAGCGGGATCTTGCAACTTGGTTTTGCACAATTGATAAAGCGGATGATAGACGTGATGCACACTTTTTCGCATAAGCTAAATTAACCGGACCAATATTTGTGTTGGGCTCAAATTTTCTAGTGTAAAAGCATATTGCAGCCTGCAGGTATAAACAGCTAGCAGAATTCATGAATGAGCAGTCAATTTATTCTAGGAGTATACAAATCTATCGAATTTCTACACGTTGCCATTCATTCACCACTTAGGTTTCTACTTACTACTGTTTTTTACGCCTTTCATTTTGAGCCAAGAGGTAATTTTGGCTTCTATATCTATCCACACAAATTTTATATGATACCCGAATTCCTATGCTTCTTAGATGTTGTAAGGGGTGTACGAACAAAATTAAACAAGTTCCTATAAAGTATTTAAATATGCAATCAGAAAAAGGCAAATGCACAGTTCTCAGATCAGTAGATATTTTTTCTTAAATTGGTTTAAACCTAGGAATAAGAGACAGCAGCACGCGGTTAAAGCAAGACATTTTGTTAAAAAATAGAATTAAAATAAGAAAATTTTTGACCAATGATTTTTTATGATTTTAAAGATGGATTGATTCGACAAAAGTGTGTACACAAAAACTAAAACGGTTATTTGATGTTGAAGTATCTTCTTTGGCCACTATAGAATATTGGTTCAATGAATTTCAACATGGGTCTAGATAACTGGATAATGGAAGGTCCAGATATAGAATCTTTATGTTTTTTTTTTTTTTTATAAAAATATAACTATCCAAAAATATTAAATACCATTTATGTATACTCACATTTTTAATATCATTCATTTTAGTGAATTGTCGTCCAAATTCCCACAAGTCGACTCCGAATTTAAGTGCCCAATTTCGGACTCTGCAAGGAACAAAAAAAACATAATTTTAGTTATAAAGTCGAATATAAAACTGTTAATCACATATAATGGTGAACTTCATATCTACAATCTTAGAATGTAAAAGATTCTAGAATAACTAAAATAGCAGTTCAAAAAGATTCACCACCGCCTACTACAGCAAGAATACTGTCAAGTAACTTTTAGTTAGAATCAAAACCTTTAAATATTTTCATAGACTTATAGTACCTAGATATATGTACAAATAGGACGGATATGAAACTAACCTCAATTTATGTACATACACTCACCGTTCATAATACTATATAACTCTCGACATATCATTTTCATATATGAAAAGCTTGAGCGCATAGAGGATGAGGGCTGTGAAAATGTTAAAATATCCCGGTTCCGTTTACCCAGTTGCAATTGCAAAATCCTCGGAAGCTGTAGGCAGGCACGGTAAATTTATATATCAAACTTCCCCAAAGGACACGAGGCGGAAACTTAAACAAAAGCCGCAGTACCAACATGCACACGTGCATACATAGGTACCTACATCCATATATGTAAGAACGATAGAACGACGAACGATTCTGGAGAGAACGTATTCCGGAATTTCGTACAAACCAGACAACACCAAACTGCCAAAGTCAAGAGACTAAAGAGTATGGAATAAGAAAATCTACCACCATAGTTACAATACCTATATTCTTGATGTCGTCGACGACGACGAGGACGACAAGACCCCAACCACCCATCCAGGCTGGAATAGAGAAATGTAACACCCCCCTTCCCCCCTCACACAGCTTAGTTGCATATTCTCTCATTTATTAGAATCTATGAACTGAAAACAGAAATCAGTTATTTATGAAGCACCCTGCCATATTTGTACATATGTCGAGATTGAAAGGATGTTAACATTTTTCACATTGCACAACTAACAAGATGGCGCTATGGAGAAACTTCAGACAAAGCATCCCGATACCGAGGGGGTGATTAATTAAAGTCTTTTCATAAATAGAGAGTTTTCTTAGACATACCTACATAAATATGTACATACCGACCGGCTCTGTAAATTCTAAATTGTATTTTACTGGATATCGTTTGTAACTGGCAGCGATTTAACATCGCGACGAACTTAAAAAGCGATAAATGATTGTGCGGATTCGTGCGATTTACAAAAACTAAAGAGTTCGCAAGACATTTTTCACCGATGATGTTGAGTGGATTTTAATTAACTGAAAATAAAGCCATGAATTAATAAGATTTCTCCATCTGAAACGTTTTAAGCTTCAATATATAGATGTCATCACTCATCAAAGCTATTCTTTCTGGTATATGCGATGACAGATACCTCTGAAAATTTCAGCCATTTTGGTCGTACGCGCAGTTATTGTTTGAAAGTTTTGTGTGTCAATCGATCATAATGTTTTTTTTTTTTTGTTTTGAGAATAGAAAAAATTGAATATCGTACCATTATTGAATTTATGCATTTGAAAAGTAAAGTAAAATAAAGTAAAGTAAAGCGTTGTTTACGAAGACTATGCTCCATAATTTGCCACGACGACGTAAAATTGGTTAGCAGATAATTTAAATGTGGATTTCTGATAAACGTTGAAGATGGTCAAAACTGTGACCATCATCGAAAAAATTGAAGTAGTTCATCAAATGATCCCGAATGATCGGTGAATTAAGGTTAGAAAGAGATAGAAGACATTAAGTGCACGGTACAGAGAATACAAAGTATTTTCTATAAAAACCACCCAAGAAGCATTTTGTGCCTAGCTGTTTCTTAATGTTTCATTCTGCACACCATGACGTTATGATAACGTCGAGGATTTAAAACTGGTGTGGAAAAATTTGGTAACTATTCCTTTTAAATAACAATTACCAATTGGGCATATAATGGACACATTTAAGTAGAAATGCCTATCTCGTACCTAAATTGAAACAATTCCTAACTTAGTAACTATTCCTAATAAGTAGTAATTATTACGTTCCATTATAGGAAATGTTTCCCTTTTTTCGACTGAATAGTTTCTTGTTTGGAACTAGTACTCTTAAAGCAACTGTGACTAAAATGTTTGAAAATTTATAGGAGTCATTTTGAGAACAAAAGGGCACGAACTTACTAAAACTGTTTCTATTTGGGAATACACAAATATTAATTGCGTTCATGAAAATTTAAATGTCAAATGAGAATTAAAATTGTTGTTTATAGAATGTTTAATCAAAAAGTGCAAGCTAGGAACTTTCATAAGCACAAGGCGGGAATCGTGTCATATTAGGCACTTGCAAAGAAAATACGTAGGCCATTTCAGACACAAACAAGGAAAAGTTTGTATTCGGGAACTTATGGAACACAACTACAGTAATCGTGTCATATTAGGCACCTGCAAGGAAACAGACTGGGAAAAATTCTCATTTTGAAAATTTTTGCTAAAAGATTCTTCTAACATGGCGGTGTCTTAAAATGATTAATATTGAAAAGTTAAAAATTGATTTTGAATGAAATTAGCTAGAAATTCTCCAAAAGGATGTTAGTTTCTTTCATTTCAAATTACGGGAAAAATACGAAGAGAACTTTTCATGTCATATGGAAGATAATAATTTTTTTAAATAAATATTAATTAAATTTTAATATTGTTAAAAGTTAATTTTTCAGAGGGAGTAGCATTTTTTATCGAACTAATATATGAATATTGACGAAGAATTTTTCTGCGTTCAAATTTTTGATCTAAAGAAATAAATAAATTTTTTTAGGAAAGTCCCTTGAAATAATTATATAAGAATATGATAATTTCCGTTTTGAGTTATTTTTTGATTCATATACATATTAAATATCATATGTATTTGATCAACATACCAAAAGAAAATGTAATGCGAATATACACATGCCAATTATACATGAGTGTTACTCAAGGGGCAGATTTAGGCATATTAACGTCATATGTAGTTTCGAAACAATAACTCCCTTATATTCCTAAAAGGTATCTTTTTAGGAATTGCGTTGCTCCACTTCCGTATCGTAGATGTCACATTAACGTAGTTGTTTCGAAATACTTGTTTCCAAATGGAAACATGTTTCGAAACAACGACGTCTCCACGTTAAATCAATGCTCCTTGGGCACATTCCTCCATTTTTGGACGTAATGTCGTGTAGGTAATGTATAGAAAAGCACGGTACAGATAATACAATACTCTCTCTGTCTTTTCTATGGAAAGTACGTCACAGCAAATGTGTCAACATTTAATGAGAATACTTTGTATTCTCTGTACCGTGAGTATGGGCATCACTTGGATGGATCGCCTTTATCAGTATAATACATGAAAAGGTATACATATGAGACAGCTGATTGCGCCTTGCTGGTTCATTTTGAAGCGATTTCAGTGAAACGTGTCGGATATCTTGGGTCGATTTATAACTATAGGGATGAAAATAGATGCATCACAACACTATTAAGAAGAAAGAACCACCAAAGCTATGGATTGCGAATTATAAACTTGTTCCAAAGAAGGCAAACACTGTTTGTTTCACCGAGGAAACATAGTGGAGACTGTTATTTTGTATAACCTGAGACAACTTACATTTATATTTGAAAACCTCAAAAAGAAGCAGTCCGACTTAAAACTACCTATAATGGCCCTCTAATAGAAAACTCAACATATTCATCTCTGCTGTGTTATGCCATATAAATTCTTCTCAACATTTATTATATTTATTACTTATAGCTATCTTTGGTTGAATACGTTAAAGAGTTTTGAAAAACTAACCCGGGGTTATATGGAAATTTACTTATCTATTTGTATGTTGTCTATGGTATTACCATGGAATCGTGTTCATCTAAAAAAAAATAAAACAATACCAAAGGAGTACTTACTTAATAAGCTGAAGGCAGAAATTAAAAAAAAAAACAGGCACATTTGAAGAAGAAGAAGAAATGCTGTTCCATCAAATAACGTCCTGTCTTATATTGCAACAGTCACCACCATAACCAAAATTCGTCAATTATGCGGTTCGAATTCTGATTGACCCACCAACCATATTCACATTATTTAAGCCACAGCAACTTATTTCAATTTTCTAATCTCTAAGTTTGTCTCGGATCACAAAGGATTTTCATCAAACGAGCAGCAGGTCACCACATCCGTTGAAACTTACTATTTGGACGGGTTAAGGAGATTGTGGAGCATGGCTGAACTTATGTTGAAAAATAATATTGAATTTGGCCGAAAAAATACTGTTTTCTATGTTAGACGTACCTAAGCAATTTCAAACCCATTAAAAACAGGTGAACAACAAATTTTGTAGGACAAGTCCAGCAACAATCGAGATTAAATATGGAAAAGATGAAATAAAAGATAAAATTTGTCCTTTGTTCAAGCCTTAGATTTCCCGAGGATAATATTTAGATTATAAAAAACAACTGTAGATCCTGTTGACTTTTAAATTGTTTACCTTACTTTTTTAAACTTTTCATCATATTAACTTTTTGATACTTTTTCACTTTTAGTTTTTATTCCTTCAGCTGTCCTGCATGGATGGAAGGATCCACCTTGGTATCCAATAATTTGGCAAACATGTTTGTTTTTTTCTACACGGTATCAAAAAACATTTACAAAATCGTAATTTTTATGTAATTTAGTTAAAAATTGTAGTTTTAATTGTTTTCTATTAAACTATTATAAATTTTAGTACTTTTTTGGCGCATGAAATGTCAAAAAAGTTAATGGTGGCGTTTAAACAGGCCGAAATTGCAAAATAAATTGCAAATGGCGTACCATAAAGGATAACTGGCAGTCAAATTTCGTATTTCCATTGCAGAATAATAAGAAAAAACTAAACAATTGGCCCTAACAAGAAATGTGGCATGATGACTAGAAAAACTATTGTTGGAAACAAAATGGATAACTAGACAATAGATTGATTATCATCGGAGAACTGGTGGACAATTCAGCAGATATAAAATAAAATATATTAAAATTAAATACATTTGACACAAACAACATGTCCAACATATTTGTTTACAAAAATCTTTGGAAATGTGTGTGAAGGTTGAGTGAAAGCTAAAAGCCATTGCTGACTTACCGCTCTCAAAAATAAACAGCGCTTATGGAATTTGCTTGCTTGCACAAAAATCGTATGCGGTGAGCAGTGGAAACAATTAATTTAGTATAAACAAAGCAAACATAAATTGATTGGGATTAGATGATCGTATTTAGATATCGGTTGATTAAAAAAAAAACTGAGCTATTTCTGTGATGGAAATATTGGGAAAATGTCGAAAAATTGATGGGATAATGTGATCCACAGTATTGTGCAACTCGGTTGAGAGCCAACTGATCTTCATGATCATGCAGGATAATGATTCGAAATATACAGCCAAAGTCACGTAAATATGACTCTTTGATAATAAAAGTTCTCTTCCCAAATAGTTTCCGAATCTACAAACCTTAACGGCATACAATACTTTTTGGGTTAATCCTTCTCAAGTTACTACAATGAATAACGAGGAACTCTAGTGAGCTGTCCAGAAAATATGGGACAAAGTGCATGAAGATAATTTAGAAAAATATACTAAAGTTCACAGGTATTTAAATCCAAAATATTTAACTGTCAATCGTCTGTGTTACTCTTTAGTGGCTTTTTCATCGAAATAAATTTGTTAAGTATTTATAGAAATCTTAACGTAGACAATAAACACTTACTCTACTTTTTTATAGAAATCTTAACGTAGACAATACTTACGACTTATACTCTCGCTATCATATTACAGCAGAAGTGAGATTATGTATACAAAATTATTTAATGTAAACAATTCAGTTTTTTTCTCCCACTATATCACAATCTAATCCAAATCGATTTAATACATGTTTCCATTTCCAAACTTTCTTCCAATAAACCTGGTGCAGTTAAATTCATACAAATGTTGTTAAAACGAAGATGTGCGATAATTTGAAATCAAACAGCGACCTATCCCAAGAATGGAATTTCCATAATACTTATGTCGATGTTGTCTTGTATAAGTTGAAAATGTTCACTTATCTTGTAAAGAATTCGAAAAGATACAGTATACCCCCACTCTCCTCTCCAACACCAGTCCTACCATATTAGAATTGTTCAGCCATTCAGAGCCAAGCAACGATCCCGGATCAGCAGCAGGTACTATATGCATCTAAATACAACACAACAACCACTAACGCCGGGTGGAGTATACACAACTCTTCCTATGTGAAAAGCTAGCTATTACAAATCGTCCTCTACGTTGATATGTACCCGAAGCAATCAGACCAGAACATTGGCCTTTCTGGAATCGCCTTATTCTTGGCATCCCCCCAAAGCCCATTCTCATTCCAAAAATTTGTGGGGGGGTATTGTACTCATTTCGAATATTTGTATGAGAGGTTAGTATGCTATTCCTGTTGGCTTAAGCATTTCCTGGGGTTGAATTAGAGTCGGGTATAATAGTGTCGTTCGTTCGTTCGGTTGCGCACACCAAAACTATTTAACTTCATCCCATTTATTATATTCAACCACATAAGTAATAAAAACGAGATGTTTTCTTCATATAAACGCCTCCGCTCTATACTATGAGCACATAAGAGTTATAGGGATGCTGTTAAAATGGACTATGGAAAACGAATTCTAACAACAAAATGCGCTTTTTGCACTTTCTTCTTTCCTGAACCAATTTTCTGTATACATAAGTATAGGAATGAAGATGATATTTTTTCCATCATATCCTATCCATCCTTTACATGAATGTATTGGTAAAACTAATAAAAACAAAACAAAAAATATCCCAACATAACAGCAATAACGACAAAAAAGATATAATATGTACCAAAATATACATATGTATGCATTTATATACAGTTATATATGTATAATATGATAAGCTCGCTATAACGGTTTCATTGAATTCATGTATTCGTGAGAATTCCAGACTATGCTTGATCAAAAGCTCAACATCAGAAGTTGCGTTTTTTTAAGCTTTCTCGATTCTCACAAATACTAAAACATCGAAAGGACATTTGAATAGCTTTTTTCTTTTAAATTAAATGTTCGAGAAAATGTCAAAGGACAGGATGCAAAAGAAGAAAAAAGGAACAAAAAATCCCGAAATTGGGATGTATACTGTCACTGCATTCCTGCTCGGAATTGGATAATTTACAACGACATGATAACGAAGAGATAATCAGTAAGAAAATTGCATTAATTTGTATGCGGAACACTGGATTGGAGCCAAAACAGCTGGTTATGAGTTAGTAATTTGAAGAAAAGTTTTTTTTTTTTATTAAATCAGTTTACAGAAATTTATCTGCCTGAGTTTTATAAACTAGAAGTAAATTATCACTAAAAAGCAAAATAACAAATATAAGATTTGTGGTTAGGTTAATTCCTAAAAGGTGGCGCTTTTGGAAATTTTATTTTGTTATTTTTTGAATTTTTTATGCTTGACAGATTTGACAGCTCTAAAAAAAATTGTCTCTTCTTGTTTTATCAGAGCAGTTAAAAAATTGTTATGATTTTAAAGTCGAATTGATTCGACAAAAGTTTGCTACTAAAAACTAAAACTAGCTTTGGCTATTAAGAAACGGTGGTTCAATAAGTTTCACCGTGGACGTATTTCATTCAAAGACAAACCACGCAGAAGAACGTTCTACAACTATCGTCGTTCCAAGACACATGTTGCTTGAGGACAAACAACAGATCTACAGCAATATCGTGATATTCCGGGATATATCCATGATCTGAATAAAAACAAAATGCTGGCGATCAGATGCTCATGATCGCCAAGAAGATTTGTGCTCAGTGGATACCCCACAATTTGACAAAGGCCTAAAAGATGACGCAAGTTTACTGGAACAAAATAATATTCAAGAAATTCAAATGTAAGTAGTGTTCGACATTGTGACAGATGACGAAAGATAAGATGGATTTATTGTCATGTGCCAGTAGGCAAACAAGGGACAATTATACATCAGTGGATCTTTCCAAGAGAATATAAGTCGACCAAAGTAAAGCGCGCACATGAAACATTGCTAAGGATATGCTTAGCTCATTCTTTGAATAATTTCTTTGATGGCTGTTTATTAAAAACTGCGTGAAAAACAGCCAAGAGATCGAATTCTCCTCCATCGCGACAAAACATCATCACACACTGAATCTCGAACTATAGAGCTCCCACTGACTGAGCGATTTGCTATTTCATGTGGCACAAATATTGTGTTTCTGTATATCACCGTTAGAGCACCATTTAAAACGTTTACTACATAAAAATATGTAAAACTCAACCAATCAGATGATATTTTACACCCGTAAATCGAATTAAATCAAAAATTTTTTTTTCTTTTGTCCAAGTGATATTTTAATCGCTTATAAGCACTCTTCTAAGAAATTAAACTAATTCTGACTTTAATTTTCAAAAGTTATTCTTAACTGAATCCTGCGTATGGACAAGAGTGACGGCGTATGGTAAGCACTATCTTTACCTTATTCTTTCTGCGGTGATTGCATCTGCAGCCAACATAAAAACATCAAATGGCATAAGTAAACGTTCAGTAAGCAATATTTTGTGTTGGTAGCTCCAACTCTGCCATAGGGCGAAAGAAAGAACTGTAAAACTTGTGTCATTCTTTCCTATAGGAAAATGGCAATACGCTCAGTCCATTGTTATAAGTCAGTGGGAGCTCCTGATCAATTCAAGAGTGGAGATTAGAATTCATGTCTACTGCCCTACTGTTCAGACCTGGCACTTCTTGTGATGTGACTTCTTTTTATTCCCTTTTATAAAGAATTTTTAATTCCAGCATCTTTGTGAGAGTCTTTCTGGACAGCAACTATAATTTTGAGTTGTTTTTTATTACTAGCTAGTTTGGCTAATTTTTCTGTCCATTCTTTTTATGGCGAACCAATATAAATTCCTGCTTTACATCTTCTGTTTTTACTCGTCCAGTTAAAATAGTTCACCTTAAGTCCCTGTACAATTTGCTGATTCCAGTCTATAATCTGGCGTTCGATATGGAATTTATTGTCGAAGAGCGCGATGAATCCTATTTCATTTTCTTCTGTTTTATTTCTACATCGATCTAGTTGAGATCGTCTCAAAAGTGTTCCACTTGACGACGGCGAAAGTATACATCACTGCTGACCTTCGGAATATTACATCGACGTTGTCAGACAGTTTACCATTTAGAACCTTCAATAGTTTGAGGTTTAGCAAGTCATTAATAAATAAGATCAACAGTAAAGCCCAATGATGATGATAATTGACAGTGAACTTAGAATTAAGTATAAAAATATTGGATTAAAACATTTTCAGTTATTGTATGATCGCGACTAATGACAAGATTCTAAGAGGGAAAGGAGTTTAAATAAAATTTATGAAGTTCTAAATATTCCACAAAAATGTTGCAGAAAATGTTAGAATTGGAACTAGTGCAACATCCATTCAAAGATGTACAAATCTCCAAAACTGCTTAGATGTACAAATCTCCAAAACTGCTTATATCTAGTCGGAAAATGGCTGAAATTAAATGGCAACAAAAACTCAACAGTAACGAAGGCAGTCGACATGCCTCTTGAAGCAGTAAAATGTCTATTAGTGATCGAAAATGATCGTTTTAGGGATCAAGGATAATCGTTTAATTTAATTTTCGTTAGAAGTGGATGAAAGTATAACGATAGAACGCATTTGCGATTGGGAACTGCGATGTTCCATTCCCAGAAGAAGGTTGTCACAAAATCAGCACGCTTACTTAAAGGGGAGGTCCGTTGAGAAGGCCCTTCATGAGGTCATACACTCAATTTAAAAGGGCTTCCACATTAAACAATCTAGGCTAGCTTTTTTCATCGATGTAGAAGGAGCTTTTAACAATATTATCAATGTTCTTCTACATAAGTTTAGAGAAACGCTGACAAAGCAAGGCGTGAACCAGTACCTAATAAACTGAATTGCACAGATGTTGAACAATGGAACGGTTTTCGCCTGAGTGGCTAAGTCGAATGAAAAAAGTCCACAGGGGCACCTCACAAGGTGGTACCCTATCATCTTTATTGTGGGTGCTCATCATGGAAGGTCTCTTGCTACCTCTCACCCGGATGGGATACAAAACGGTATGCTACGCAGACGATCTGGTGATTTTAGTCACCGGAAACTATGAATCGGAGCTCTGCGGTGCATAACGCGATCCGACAAGTCGAGGACTACGCTCAGGATTTCGGACTGTGCATCAATCTATCGAAAACCGATTTATGCCTTTTCACAAAAAAAAGGATCATTCCAAAATTGAACCTGCCCTCCACCAGCTCTACACGGTTAGAGCTTAAGGACAGGGTGAAATATGTAGGTATTATACTAGATAAAAAGCTGAGCTGGAAACCACACCTTGAGGACAGAACGAACAAATCTCTTAGAGCGTTCGCATTGTGCTGCAGAGCTATAGGGAGAAAGTGGGGACTCAAACCGCGGATGATCCTATGTTAACCTACGGTTCTGTGGTGTGGTGTAAAGCGATGAAATATGCCAATATTGGAAAAGATTTAAAGATTTCCTTACTCAGCGTAACCAGCACATTCAAGTCTACTAGTACTCGGGATCTTGAGGTTATCCTTAATATACACCCTCTGCACATACATATTAAGAAGGGGCCTCTATCGCAGCGCTAAGGCTGCACCTGAATCAGAGCTGGATTCATTCAGGAACCATGGTTTCACACGAATCCATCCTTAATTTTGTGTGGTCTATCGCACCTGACACCGACAGAGACACTGACCACCTCATCGAGACCATACCAATTAGCAAGTTTAAAACGAAAATCCCATATAGGGAGTAATGTGCAGCACACTCCGTGCTTCACGCATTGATAGACACTATAAATTATACGGACGGCTCCAAATCTGAAGACAATACCGGAGCGGGCGGCCTCTGTGATGAGCCTCATCTGACCTGGAAAGACATGTAACAGTCTACCAGGCGGAGGTCAAGGCCATTCTTGAATCGGGAAGGTACCTCCTTGCCTCAGACACTAAGAATAAGGAAATTGCCATCTGCTCGGACAGCCAAGCGGCCGTCTAGGCCTTGTCAAAGCCCTTCACAACCTCCAACTTAGTACTGGAGTGCAAAACCATCCTGAATTCCCTCTGTCAATGTTGCCTGGTCACAGTGATGTTGATGGAAACGAAAAAGCAGACGAGCTTGTGCGTCTTGGCGTGGTTTTGGAGGCACCACCCTCTACAATTGGAGCGCAGCGGGACACCTTGTATCTAAAATTGCGACTTGGGCCGATTAACAACACAGTTATCTTTGGTTAGACAACCCTTCGGGTAGAACTGTGCAAACCTAACACAGGTTTCTCAAAAAGCCTGCTAGAACTGAGCAGGCCTACTTTGAGAATTTTGATGTCTGTTCTTACTGGATACTGTTCTCTCAGGGGTCACCTACATAGGTTAGGACTTGTTGATAATCTGTTATGTAGAGGATGCGGAGAGAAATCCGAAACGATGAGTCACTTTCTTTGTCACAGTCCGGCTCTCTCCGGAAAACGTTATAGATTCCTTGGCTCACACCTCCTGAAAGATTTGCATGAAGCCGGTAGGGAGGGTTGGGAGCCAATTTTATGGTTCATAAGAGCATCTGGCTGAAACCTATGATCATTGCTCGTGGGTCTGTAGGGTGAACAATGGGCCTTATCATGGCCTACGTTCCAGGGTCAACCGATCTTTAATCCATCCATCCAAGGCCCATATCTTCAGAGTCAAAGGAAAACTCTCAACCAACAATAGTACATTAAAATCATTCAAAAGCAAAAGTCTATGGGATGAAATCAATCAATCAAAGAAATATCTAACTATATACAGGGCGTCCCACGCCCCACGTCCTGGACATTTTTTCCGAAAATGTGCAGAGATATCGAAAAATTTCTAATAATAAAAGTCACGTAGCACTGGTCAAACTATTATTTAGCATGACAAAATTCCTTGACAAATGACTTGGGAAAGGATATAAATATTTAAAAAAAATTCGTTCTCCTCCTTATTATACCCTACATGAAATCATAGGGGTATACTAAGTTTGTCATTCCGTTTGTAACACCTCGAAATAATGATGGTAGAGCAAAATGGATTGGACACCCACTCATAATATTAAAAGTTATTTTGATTTTTGCATGTCCGTCCGTCCGTCTGTGCGCACGATAACTCGAGAACGCGTATACTTAGAGTGCTGAAATTTTGTACATGGACATTAAAAAAAAATTAAAATTAAGTTCGAAAATGAGACAAATCGGGCAACTCGTTCATGGGGCTGCCATACAAAAATTTCGTTTTCCACTATATATTTGGACACTGCATGAGAGCCCGTCGACGTAGAGAGCTGAAATTTGGTATATAGTGTTTTCATTGTACTAGCAAATAAAATTTCAAACAAAAGTAAAACTAAGTTCGAAAATGGACTAAATCGGGCAACTCCTTCTTGGTGTTGCCATATAAAAATTTTGGCGTTTTTACGGATAGTGTGAAAACGATCATTTCTAAACATTTCTATTGTACTAAAAACTTCTTCAGAATATGAAATTCTATAAAATTGGTAATAATCATTTTTTCTGTGCGACGAACCGTTCTAGAAGTATATGCGAAAAGCCACTGCAAGAATCAACATTGCTCAATGGGGACCCATACAAAATTTCATACTGACATTCATCTAGGTATCATAAGAATTGGTCTTAGACCAATATTACCTTTTTTACTTGTTAAGGAATGATTTCAACTACGGTTTTTAATTCCGCAAATAAAACTAGAACGAAAGTGATATATTGAAAAGTACTTTAGATACCTTATTGTCTAATCTACAATGCATGGTTAAACCACGTCGTCAAAACGATATCGTTGCTGAAGAATGCATATAAATACACGAAATATGTAAGTAGTTGTAAGCTGCCAAATTAAACAGCTGTTTAACTGTCAATTATCATGAATGTAATTGCTTCCTCGATTTCATTGCAGAATTACATCAAAGGAAGTATTTGGTCTCAATAATTTATACTATAAGATTATAGCAAACTAAAAAGTTATTTAGAGTGCAGTGGTACAAGACAATTAATATAAAACTTTGTTTTTAAAACCGAAAGTGCAAGTTCCAGTTTACAGCTGTTTTGTTCTTAATTCCCCTACATGGTTCTAAATTATGCTGAATACACCTGAGGTATTACTATATCGTTTTTGCTGATTAACTACTACACATAAGCTCGTGCTCATGTCGTCAAATGAATGAGAGAGAAGGGACATTTTTGCAAGCATAAATTTTCAAATGCAAGAGTGAGAAGCAAACATAAAAATCCATATCGTTTTGACGACGTGGTTTTACCATGCATTGTAGATTGGGCATATTTCCTAATCTACAATGCATGGTAAAACTACGTCGTCCAACGATATCGTTTGGTGAAAAATGCATATAAAATACACAAGTAGTGGTAAGCTAATAAATTAAACAGCTGTTGAACTGTCAATTATCATAAATGTAATTGCTTTCTCGATTTCATTGCAGACTTACATCAAGGAAAGTATTTGGTCTGAGTAATTTATATTATAGTATAGTACAGTTAGAAATTGTTTGGGACAAGTCGAATAATACAAAATATTGCTTTCAAGACTGAAAGTATAAGTTCCAGTTTACAGCTGTTTTGTTCTAAATTCCCCTACATGGTGCTAAATTATGCTGAATTCTCCTGAAGTATTACTACTTCGTTTTTGCTGATTAACTACTACACATAAGCTCGTGCTTATTTCGTCAAATGAATGAAAGAGAAGAAACATTTTTGTAAGCATTAAGTTTCAAATGCAAGAGTGGGAAGCAAACAAAAAATCCATGTCGTTTTGACGACGTGGTTTTACCATACATTGCAGATTAGGCATATATCTCGATAATAAAGGGGTAAACTGGAATTTTCAATATATCAGTTTCGTTCTAGTTTTATATGCGGAATTAAAAAATGTGGTTGAAATGGATACTTACTAAGAACGAGAAAGACTTTTTTTAATATATTCTTTTCCAAGGACTTTTGTCATGCTAAATGATAGCTTGACCAATGCTACGTAAATTCTATTATTAGAACTTTTTTGATATCTCCATTTTCGAGAAAAATACCCAGGGACCACGTTTCGTTGGACACCCTGTACATCCCCAGTTGTTCATAGATACCGGATTTGAGTATTAAGGAATAAAACAGTATACATAACATTGCATGGTCCTCGAAATCAATAATCTGCACCAATCTGCATAGAATGGCACGTGGAATATTAACCTACCTATCAAAAGCGCAACTATGATTATCACAGCAAACAACTAAGTATTCCGTGTTAAATACCTTAGTGTCGGAGATTTTCCCACATAAACAAGTTTCAGTCAGAAGGGCCAAGCAGGTATCGGTTGAGATCCCAGAGCGAATAAATAATTTTTATCACTATCTCTGAGTATTGGCCGAGAACGATGTTGAACTGCGGCAGAGCTATACTAAGGTGTGTCACAAAATAAATGAGACAAACTGACACTGATAAATAATAGTTTTTATTAAAGCTTTAGTTAATGACTTTTATTTTATTTTACTAAGGCATACTTAAATTAATTTTTTTTTATTATATTATAGATAGAGGATCATTATCTTTGATTTTTCTCAACTTATAGTATTTAATACCTCCCATCATATTTTGAACGATTTTCATGTTCACTATTTTTATGTTTTTTTTTTTGAATTCTTTTTTGAAGTTGATTTTCGCTTTTTGCTTCCCACCCTCCTTCATAAACAAACCTGCTTAATAAAGCCCAAAAGTGTTCTGTCAGGCGTGCCTGTGGCACATTTGGAGGATTATATGCTCCTTTTGCACGAAACTTATATTTTGCTGTTGAAACCATTTGGTTGTGTTTTTTGCATAATGACATGAAGCTAGATCCGGCCAAAATATTTCGTCATCATGGCTATGAAATGTGTTAATAATTTATTTTTTATTTTTTCTTTATATAGAGTCTGGATTTCAACGCTTCGCCTCGTACTTTACCAACGAAAGGTTCCGAGATACCAGCGGACGAAATTGCACACCAAACAAGAACCTTTGGTTCAAATTTTGATTTTCCTGCATATTTTATTGCCTCAGATGTTGTTTCTAAACCCCTGGTATAAAGTTATCTATTCTGCTGTTTCTGGAACTAGAAAACGTGAAATATTTTTCATCGTCCATCACTTCTCTCCCTTTTTTTCCACGAAATGCTTCACGCGTAAAGTTCTGCAACATCTTGGAATTTTTTCTAACTGTGAAGCCGAATATTTGGAAACTGTTTTTCATTTTCGATACTTCAGTCCTTCTTCTTTAATAACTCGGTGTATTATCATCCGAGAAACATTAAATTTCCTCGCCAATTTCCTTGCTGACAAACCAAGGCTGTTTTCGGTCATTTTCACTAATTTACTTGTATTTTTTTATTAAAAAGTTTTTTTCGTCCTCTTTTTTCTTCTCGAATTAACGGAAAATCATTTTCACAATCTTCAATAATCCGATAAATAGTTGATCGTGGAATATTATCTTCACTCAACACTTGAACATTATCGTGTTTCTCTAACCGTCCAACCAACTTGTACACTTTTCTACGCATTTCTATAGTTGTCGTAACATATTGCTTGCGCAACTGAAATGTTTGTACCGTACCTCTGTGAAAGTACCCAAACTGTACACATAAATTACAGGGTATTAAAAATTTCATCGACCATTTTTCTAACAAAATCTTCATCGAAGTTTGTCTCATTTATTTTGTGTGTTATGGTCGTAGCGTAGTGTATGTAGCAATATGTTACACTGAGCGAAGCGCACGTCTATGCCAGCCCTTAGCCACCTGAGCGGCAAAAATCTACGTCGCAACTCGCGACTCGACAAAGAAGAAGAAGAATATAGACATTTGTCTGATTGTTCATCTTCATCGCGCAAAGTGCATGGCCTACCGGGAAAGAAAAATCGGAAATACTAAAAGCATCGGCAGCGGACTTTTAATTCCTCATAAAAAGGAAAAAGTGTCAGGGTAGCGAAATCCAACTGGATCGCCAAAAATACAAAAAAAGCGTGGATAGGAAAGTCTTTTAGATTAAAGTAGCCAGAAAATCGGGATCCCGAGTATAACTGAAAGCAAAAACAAGTAAAAAAGCTAGAATTTGTCTAAGACCAATTCTTATGATAACCTAGATGAATGCCCGTATGAAATTTCTTATTGTCACCCTTCTGTGCAAGTTTGATTTTTGAAGTGGTTTTTCGCATATATTTCTAGAACGGTAATTTTATAGAATATCGTATTCTGAAGAAGTTTTTAGTACATTAAAAATGTCTTGGACTTATCGTTTTCGCAGTATTTTTAAAAAACCTAAATTTTTATATGGCAACACCAAGAAGGAGTTGCCCGATCTAGTCCATTTTTGACATTTTATTTGCTAATGTAGTAAAAACGTCATGTACCAAATTTCAGCTCTCCATATTGATGTGTTCTCAGGCAGTGTCCAAATATATAGTGAAAAACGAAAGTTTTGTATGGCAACCCCACGAAGGAGTTGCCCGATTTGTCTCATTTTCGAACTTAATTTTACTTTTTTTTTTTAAATTCCGTGTACAAAATTTCAGCTCTATAAGTATACGCGTTCTCGAGTTATCGTGCGCACAGACGGACGGACGGACGGACGGACGGACATGCAAAAATCAAAATAACTTTTAATATTATGAATGTGTGTCCAATCCATTTTGCTCTACCATCATTAATTCGAGGTGTTACAAACGGAATGACAAACTTAGTATACCCCTATGATTTCATCTAGGTTATAATAAGGAAGGGAAAAGTCTCTGTGGCCGTGGATGACACCCCATTGTTAAACAAAAATCTCTATAACAGGAAGCGCAGCACCTAAAACGCGCACCCAGAGGTTATGAAACTAACGTCGTATTACATTCATTTGGGAATGAACATGGCATGTCCAGGAACTGTATCTGTGCATCAGTTTTTTTGGCAAGGGCGCACAGAGCTTATAAATATTGGAGTTGTAGCAGTCCTTTTTCAAGAAACTTATTATCAATGTTCACACTGAATAAGTAGTTTTGAATTCATTTGGGAATGTACTTCAGTTATTGCAAGGAGCTCAGTACCAAATTTCCGCGTTGACATACACCTCCTGGTAAGGCGTAGAATCACATCAGGCTTCACGAGAGGCTCGCTACCAAACTATATTGATGTTTTTATTGCTGATGAGAGAAGAGTAATACCATGTCGTTAGACAATTTTAGAATCGTCCAAAATTGCAGCTGTATTTAGATGTAGTCCTTTGTATATCACAGTGTTATATTTAATTATCTAGATATCATCAAGCGGAACTTCCAAGGAGGCGCCTCTTCGGGGGAATTCCAAATAACGAAATCTGAATGTAAGTTTTTCTTAAATATTTGTGTTTGATATTTTATTTTAAAACTCTTTTGCCATAATTTATTTAAAACATCTGTTTATTTACTATATCATGTAGATCTAAGGTACTCAACATTCCACTTTGGAATGTTCTAAGCTAAAATTGAAATAGAGTACGTATTTATATACACATATTCACATATCCTATAACGTAGAGGCAGTCTAGCTACAATTATTTATTACAATACGTCGAATCAATACGTTAATATGGCGTATAACTTATACAATTTTCTCATAATGAATTGTTTTGCTTTAATAGACAAGTTGATATACCGCATAGCCTAGAATTACTTGTTTAATTTTCGCATAGTGAATTATTTTGATATATTAATATAGAATATAAATATCTGGGTATATCGGACAGGTTAGAGTTACTCTGTTGAACCTCCTCATGTTGAATTAGTTTGCTGTGAAATATAATGAATATATTGGTATAACATATAGCTTGGAAGTACTCTATTTAATTTCATTTTTTCATCTGTCGTTTGGTACCAGTGAAATCTTTATAGTGATGAGGTGCTGAGACTTTCCCAGCTTCTCTATCACTCTCCCGGAGCCCTCTTTTGGGATGATGGTCGACTAGGTCCGCTCCTATTCCAAAATTTCAGGTCAGCATAGGGATTCTGAAAGTTATCTGCCCTCAGAATCAGTTGGGTGGATGGGGCAAGCAGAGAAGGCCGAACATCTGTGCCTTCCCAATGGATGTAGATAAGTGGTGTAAAAGTCCCTTAAGGACTGAATGTGTGTTACGGCCTTTTGAATTGTAGGCACGAAAAATTTTGTATATGGCTGGTGGCAGCGACAGGTCTTCGTGGAACCTCCCCTCCTCTCCGCCAATAGCCGAGGCGAGCTAGCGTGCCGCCCTGCAGTCAACGCTGTTCACCGAGTGATCTGTCAGCTCATGCTGGCAGTCTGGACTTCACGTCCAAGCCAATCACTCAACATATAGAACCATAATATGTGACACACCTTAGTCGACGAATATGGAATAGAAGTAACCAAGCTTCGACTGCAAATGGCAGAAAATAAAGTCAGAATATCATATTGAAGTACTTCAAGGCTCAATTTTGGCGTCACTTTTATTTAGTCTCTACATCAATTACATATTTTTCACAGTCAGAAACAGTGATTCAGTATTATCCCACCAAAGCTCAATTCTTTAGTTGTTTAAAGGTATGCTATATATGTACATACAGGCCTATCGCCCGTTTGCTTTAACAATCTACCTTCGACTTGTGCCGAGAATTTAATACAAATACTAAATACAAATAATTCAGCAATCGTGTTCAAGCTTCAATACCTTCTGATAATCAAAGAATAGCAAAGTATTCAAGCCATAAATTCTTATAATATCACATCACTAATGCAGCAAAAAATGCACTAACTAAACCATATTTTATGTAAGAAGAACTTATTTGAGCCAAAAAACTATAAAAATTAAATAAAACTCATTTTTCTGAATATTATCCAGAGAAAAAATCAACCCCATTAACCCACACCGCGCACCACTAATATAATCATTCTCCGTCTACAGAACATTCCACCTTTTAAACATTTCTACCAGGGTAATTTCCCTTAATTCAGCGAATCCAATTTGTGTCAACTATAGAAGAAAATCGCATTAAGAAAATCATTTTCCAGAAAATCTACTGCAATAAGATTGACAGCTTTGCGATGTCTTTTATTGCCTGAAATTAGAAGTTGCTTGTCAGATTATTTGACTTAAGAATTTCTTGCGAGTTGAGTTGAGTTGAGTTGAGTTAAGGAGTACTTTTACAAAAGAATGCACAAAAGTCGATTAATCCGACAAGCTGAAATCAGAAAGAGAATTGGCACTGAAATGAATTAAACCAATCAGCATATAAATGCGTGCCTATACATAAGTGTACGAGTATATGTGTGCACATATGTGTATGAAATATTGTGATGCAGATGCGACAGATATTTTATTCGATTATTTCTAATATTAATTTTTAGAACTAGAGCTAGAATTCAATGAAAAACATTTGATCAAATAAATCCAAGGAGAATTTTACAGGCATCGTAGACACTGTTTTACCAGTTTTTAAAAAAATTTATGCGAATATCAAATCGTTGAAGTACTGCAACGGTTTTCTGAAATTTAAATTATGTTTTAAACAGCGCTTTTTAGCTGTATTCCAACTTGATCCCATATAACATGAATTTTCCCGATTTTCCATGTTTTCCACAGACTTTTCCTATTACTATGAATTTTTTTAAAAATTTACATTTAATGCAAGTTTTCATGATTCTTGAAGAGAAAGTATTGATGCCAATAGGATGGAAAAAAATGATTCCGCATAGATTATAAAACTTTTTTGTAGGAAAATTTTCCGGAAAAGTCGGAAAATTTTGCAGAAAAATTGGAAAATTCTGCATTTTTCTGAAACAGATTTATCACTAATCATATCGATGAAAATTTTCCGATGATTTACCCGCTTTTCCGAGTTTTCCACACAAACAACTTTATGCAACTCATTTCGCTCTACAACTTTGTCTTAGATTGCAAAACGCTCAAACGCTTCCTTGGTCGGAAAAACTTCGAAAAAGCGTTTTACATGAATTTTCCTCGATTTTTTCTGCAAGCTTTCACCACTGTCGGAGAGAAAGTAATGATGCCAGTTGATAGGGAACTTGATCCTGCATGCATAATTTAGAAAACTTTTTACCGGAAAATTTTCCGGAAAAGTCGGAAAATTCCGGAAATTTTTTTCGGAAAATTCGGAAAGCTCTGCATTTTCCTGAAACGGATTTATCACAAATCCAATTTGTACCAAATTTTCAAATGATTTTTCCCGATTTTCCGGGTTTTCCATGGAAATTTCCGGTTCAAATTTTGATAGATTCAATTGTCACGCGACATGAACCTGTGTGCCAAATTTCAGCTCGCTGTGATGATGAAAAGTGGGTCTACGAGAGTGTCGAAAATAGTAAAAAAGAAATATCTAAATAAATATACAGACAGACAAATTCGTGTACGAGTTAAAATGACAGGCTAGCCTCAAAAATGGAGAGTTTGCCTCATATAATTCATACTCAAAATTTATTCTGAGTTTATATGAGATGAAATTAGTTTGATCTTTTTTCAAGCGTATACGGCAGACAGAAATCAAGCCGTTCTAATGAGTATAGGGTTTCTGTGCTACATGAAACACTTGTTTTTCTTTCTTTGTTTATTCAGCCCAATGCGGGCTTACATAGTTTTAATTCATTCAAATTAATCTGATTTTTCAACACTTTCCAACATTTTTTTCTAGATTTTTAAATAACTTTTATCTACTCACTAACCCTAATTCTATAATACTCACTAGCCCCATTTAAAATGAAAGAAATAAAAAAATCAAACATTCTTCAATGAATAAAGATAAAAATTGTGAAAGCACAAGTTGCAAAAAAAATTTAATTCAATTTAATGCACTAAAAAGTAAAATATAGTTTATTTCTTTCTCAGAGAAGTTTAATTGAAAAATAAGATATGCATTTTATGCATTTTATTTACAAAAAATATTTATTTTAAAAGTTTTTTTTTTTAATTTATTTTTATTTCAGTTTTTTCATTTCTTTCCATTTTTATGCCCTACTATATGAAATCATAAGGCAAAACCACACGCTGCAGTATACTTTACTTCACGAAGATGGCAGTCAATCGGCGCGAGAGATGTGAAGTGAAGTATTCTGCAGTATATGGTTTCGCTCATAGTGTATACTAAATATGTCCATTCCGTTTGTAACGTATAGAAATAATGCTGGTAGATCAAAATGGGTTGGATTGGACATCCATGCATAATATTAAAAGTTAGCTAACTGTGTTAGAAGCCACTGCATGATTCATAGCCAGTAACTTGCTGCACAAAAATTATCCCCTAGTTATAAGAATGCTCTTGATGCGGTTGTTAAAATTATAATCTTCCTAAAATGTCGGCCACTATATACTAAGTGAGGACATTGGAAGTGTACATACGTATATATCTCTTTTTTTACATACTGAGATCAGGTTAGCTATAAGAGACGAGGTGCATGCTTTTTTTAGAATAGAATTTTAAAATTGCTTATTTAAACGATATTTTTATAAATATCAATGACTTTAATTTAACCCTTCAGGGCAAACAAATGTATTTATTGTTCATGAAAATTTTTTTACTTTTAAGAAAAGGGTACAATTTTGGACAATGCGGTCCAACGAGTTTGATTGCTTCCCAAAAATGAAAGGCTTTTCAGAAGAGGAAGGGGTTGAAATATGAGAGATAATTATTGAAGAAATCATTGAGTATCTACCTAAAACGAACAGCACGTCAAATATCAAAATGAATTGTGGATTAAAGGATTAATTGCCGATGCATGACCTTCCACCATGTCAGCAGAAGAATATGAAACTTTTACTGAAATGATATCTGATTCATCGTTGTAAGAAAAATTTCAATTAATGCCGTTATTGGATTTCTGGTGCAGTTTAAAAGATATCCTCAATTGCCGCAAAAGGCCGTGTTGCTACATTTATCATTTGCAACTGTGCGAAACGGGGTTCTCAGCTTATATGTCGACAAAAAATAAATACCGCAACAGAATTGATGCTGAACCAGACACGGGAATTCAACTTTCATCCATAAGGCCTAATATTAAGTATATCTACGATAATAAAAGCAGTACCACTTATCTCATTAATATTAAAATTAATAGGTCCTGTTTGAATAAAAATTGATCATTATGCCCTAGATGAAATCATAGGGGTATACTAAGTTTGTCATTCCGTTTGTAACACCTCGAAATAATGATGGTAGAGCAAAATGGATTGGACACCCATTCAAAATATTAAAAATTATTTCGATTTTTGCATGTCCGTCCGTCCGTCTGTCCGTCCGTCCGTCCGTTCGTCTGTGCGCACGATAACTCGAGAACACGTATACTTAGAGAGCTGAAATTTTGTACCCGGACTTTAAAAAAAAAAAGTAAAATTAAGTTCGAAAATGAGACAAATCGAGCAACTCCTTCGTGGGGTTGCCATATAAAAATTTCGTTTTCCGCTATATATTTGGACACTGCCTTAGAACGCATCGACGTAGAGAGCTGAAATTTCGTACATGATGTTTATACTACATTAGCAAATAAAATGTCAAAAATGGACTAAATCGGGCAACTCCTTCTTGGTATTGCCATATAAAAATTTCGGTTTTTTACGTATACTTTGAAAACGATCAGTCCAAGACATTTTTATTGTACTAAAAACTTTTGCAGAATACGAAATCCTATAAAATTGGTTATAACCCTTTTTCTGTGCGACAAACTGTTCTAGAAATATATGCGAAAAACAACATCAAAATCAATACTTGAATAGATCGGTGACCATACGAAATTTAATACGGGCATTCATCTAGGGTATCATAAGAATTGGTCTTAGACCAATTCTAGGTTTTTTACTTGTTTTTATTATAGGAAGTTTTGGGTTAATTTTAAAATTATTTTTTGAAGCACATATAACATTTGAAATCATTAATATTTTTCTTTCCATTTACAGAATGTTGCACTAAATCCATACCCTTGAAACAAAGCAGGGGTTCCACGAAAAAATAGACTTTTCAGAAATATTAAAGATCGCTGATCGAGGGTATCGTAAGAATTAGTCTTAGACCAATTCTAGCTCTTTTTGCTTCTTATATTTTCGTTTGTTTTTCGAATCACTCACTTTCGCTATTTGGGACCTGTTGATGAGTCAAACCAACACTTAAAACTTGCTGCCCTAAATCAATACGTTTTCACTTTTGCTCTTGTACCGAAATATCCCAAAAAGTAGCCATCTTGAGCAAATATAAAGTTTATCTGGTAATAAATCATAGGTATTTAATTATTGTAGGAAAACAGCCGAAAGTGTTATATAGCTACACTGAAAAGAACCACGGAATGTAAAAACTTATGAAACTACATAATATCGGCAAACCAATTGCAAAAAAATTCAATAAGAATTGATAATAATATTACGAGACAATGCTATGTTTATCCTGCGCTATGGGGTATCGAAATTATCAACTGTGTACAAGTTATTTTCCAATGTACCTACTCAAATGTTGAGGCTAAGATTCAGCAGATTAAGTAATGCAACATGAAATGAAAAGACATAGTTGAACAAAATAGAGGGAGAGGATAAAGTTTAATTATTTGGAATTGTTATCTGAGCAGATATGATATAGGACCAGTGCTGTCGTTTGTACTCCGATCGGAGTATTTGTACTCTGAAATCTAATAGCGTACTCCGGTGCTACTCCTTTTATAAAAGTACCCCGTTTGTGGTATTAAAGAGTCCATTTCATTTTTTAAATTGAGGACTGAGTTGATAACTATGCATGGTGCATAGTACAGGTTGAACTTGAAAAGATGGTTTGGTAGTGGTACTACGTTGTAATATACCAAGTTCAATCATATGAGAACAATTCTCTTATTGAAAAGAAGGAAAGAATACCGTAATTTCAAGTGTGAAATTTCAGCTCCGTTTCGCTGAGCTTTACACAAGGGTTTTCCAATAAGAGGTGTTATTTTAATTAGCCCGCTATTTCGGTAGATGTCACTTTTGGAGCTGTCATTTTTTGACATTTGACAAGTAGAAACTACGTTATTAATAAAAATGGAACGATACACGATTCAACAACGCATTGAAATTATTAAAATTCACTATAAAAATGGTGAAAATGTGGCAGCGACGGTTCGTAAAACTCGAACATTTTTGGGTCGTCGTGAAGCACCTTGTCGGACCGCAATACAGAAATTGGTAGAAAAATTCTAGCTGTCAGGATAAGTTAGTGATGGGAAGAATAATTCCCGTGCACGTCGCTCAAGAACAGCCGAGAATATTGCTGCTGTAGCCAAAAGTGTTGAAGAAAACCCAGGTTTGTCCATTCCTCGTTGTTCTTTTGAATTAGGCATTCCACAAACGTCATTACACCGTATTTTGCATAAAGATTTGGGGTTTTAAGGCTTATAAAGTTCAGTTAACACAAGAACTCAAGCCGGCCGATCATCAACAACGTCGAGTCTTTGCTGATTGGGTCCTTTAAATGCATGAAAATGATCCGGAATTCCATCGAAAACTCATCTTGAGTGATGATTTCCACCTCGATGGCTTCGTCAACAAGCAAAATTGTCGCATCTGGGGCTCGGAAAACCCAAGAGTTATTGTTGAAAAGCCTCTCTATCCTCAACGTGTGACTGTTTGGTGCGGTTTATGGTCCCGCGGGGTCATTGGACCTTACTTTTTCGAAAATGAGGCAGGAGCAACAGTTACGGTGAATGGATTGCGCTATCGACAGATGATTAATGATTTTTTATGGCCGGAATTGGATGGTGTTCAAACCAACATTAAATAGCCACCTGAAAATTAAATCATTCAAAAGATTTTAATTCCAAGCATTTCTTATTATTGAAACTAGGTTGGGAACGAAACTACATATACCTACCTACAAGCTCGTCGATAAAGCAGTTTTTTAGTGGAGACAACAATCGACACATGATCGCTACATTCCACATTACAAAATCTCGAAACGATCGACAGAATTCATCAAGGTTTTAATTGAAATTAAAATCTATATTATTAGCAAATTATTACTTAGCTTAAAAGGCATAAAACATTTTAGTATTACCTAAAAATAATTTAGAAATGGCCATATTGTGTATGTATAGGTATAGTCTATTAGTTTAGTTAATACGTTGTACGTACTAAGCATAGCTGCTAAGGTCAATGCACTCGTCTGACCTACGCACAGCTGTTAAGGTCAACGGACTTTCTGTTGCTACCTACGCACAGCTGCTAAGGTCAATGTACTTTGGTTGTTATGCGCAAGGTAAAATAATTTGTTGGTGCCGTGCGCAGTTCAGAGGCAATATAAGTCGCAGGCCAACTTGAATCTCTCTCTTTTAGTATCCAGCTTTTATAGAGTGCGCATCATTTTGGAATTCGACTTGGCTAGTGTAATCAAATATAATTATTAACAAATTAACTTTATCTTGGGTAACGACTGAGATAAAGATATTTATTCTGGGTCTCGACTGGAATAAATTCTAATAACATAACAACTTTATCTTGGGTAACGACTGAGATAAAGATATTTATTCTGGGTGTCGACTGGAATAAATTCTACTAACATAACAACTTTATCTTGGGTAACGACTGAGATAAAGATATTTATTCTGGGTCTCGACTGGAATAAATACTACTAACCTAATAACTTTATCTTGGGTACCGACTGAGATAAAGATATTTATTCTGGGTCTCGACTGGGATAAATCTTACTAATAACAACTTTATCTTGGGTACCGACTGAGATAAAGATATTTATTCTGGGTCTCGACTGGGATAAATCTTACTAATAACAACTTTATCTTGGGTACCGACTGAGATAAAGATATTTATTCTGGGTCTCGACTGGAATAAAATTTACTAACCTAATAACTTTATCTTGGGTAACGACTGAGATAAAGATATTTATTCTGGGTCTCGACTGGAATAAATTTTACTAACTCAACAACTTTATCTTGGGTACCGACTGAGATAAAGATAGTTATTCTGGGTAGCGACTAGAATAACATAGACTAACTCAAACCTTTATCTTGGGTCTCGACTGAGATAAAGATAGTTATTCCGGGTAGCGACTAGAATAACACTCACTAATCTCAAACCTTTATCTTGGGTCTCGACTGAGATAAAGATATTTATTCTGGGTACCGACTAGAATAAACACGACTAATACAACTTTGCTTTGGGTCTCGACCGAAGTAAAGTATCTTGTTCCGGGGAACGACTAGAACAAGATAATCACTAACTATTTGATTACCAACGCCATAAAGTCGATTCCATAGTTTTATACTGGTGAGTACATCTTTGATTAATCATATATTATATTTCATATTAATTAATATATTTATATACCTATATATATATACATATAGTGCCATTGGTCAAAGTAGCCACAACTTTGACAGTATTATATTGAAATTATTATTGTGTAGTGAGTAAGCGATTTTTTTGAATATATTGAAGTTTAGTTCTTAAGTGTGAAATTGAATTCTGTGAATTTTAGTTCTAGTTGTAGTGTTGTACTTAAGTTTTACGTGCGTACAATAAACCACTGGCTATAAAATATTCCCCGGCGTTATTATTTACAGTCCACATCCTTCTCTATATTTTTTCTTGAGTGTTCTCATTGGGCAGAACATTTAATGGTCCTTCGAGCCGGATTTAAAGTCTAGTGGTTTATAATTGCACACGTCTTAACATGAGTACACTTCAAAAACTTTTGGCTAACCAAGCCACCTCCGCAAAAATCCTCGAAAAATCTCTCAAGAACTACAACAATACTGTAGTAGAGAAACGAACAAAAGGGCTTGTTTCTGAGCGCTTAATTGCTTTAAGCGAAATCTGGTCAGATTACAAGTCTACTCATTATACAATTATCCAAGCTACGCAGGCTTTGGATGCCAGTGAACTTCAAAAGTACGAGTATTTTTTATACGATCAATTTGCAGAGGTGGAAAATAAGTACTATACATTCCGAGGTATTCTTAGGGATGCATTAGATACTTTTGACCCAAAATTAGAACAACAAATTGCTACAGAAACTAAAACTGATCAGCAATCTTCATATTTTTTGAAATTGCCCAGAATTACACTTCCGACATTTTCTGGTTCTTATGATTCATGGAGATCATTTCACGACTTGTTTAATTCTCTAGTTCATACAAATCTCTCTTTACCTCCAGTGCAAAAATTACATTTTCTTAAAACAAGTGTTACTGGCGAGGCTGAACACTTGCTGCGACAGTTTCCAGTAACAGATGCAAGCTACGAAAATGCATGGAAAACGTTAAAGGATAGATACGACAATAAGCGAGTATTAGTGAACGCTCAGCTGAAAACTCTGTGTAATCTATCTAAAATAACAAATGAATCTGCTAAGGCGATACGATCCTTATTAGACAGATCTTCAGAATGTATTTTCGAGCTTGAAGCTCTAGGAGTCTCCACCAAGCAATGGGACCCAATTCTCATATACAAGTTGGTGCAATGCCTACCAACAGAAACCCATCGCTTGTGGGAGCAGGAGGTAAATAATGAAGAAGGTTTGCCTACGTTTGATTCTCTAAAAACCTTCCTAGAGACCAGATTCCGAACTCTGGAAGCAATTTTAGATTCAAAGTCAGTTCATCCAGAAAAAACAAGTAACTCAAATAATTTCATTAAAAAGATATCAACACATTTCTCATCATCTACAGACAAATGCGCAATATGCAAAGAGCCACATAGATTGTTTAAATGTCCACAATTTATCAAATGTGACATTGACAAAAGGTTTAAGATCATTACATCTAACCGTCTATGTGTAAACTGCCTATCAAGGCACCATAACACGAAATCTTGCCCAAGCAAATTTACGTGTCGGCGATGCGGTAGAAAACACCATTCTTTGCTTCACACGAACAGTAGTACATCCAATCAAAGTACTCACTTTTCAACTAAGCAAAGCAATAAGTCTAGCAAACAAGCACAGCCACAAAATTCTCCCTCTACATCTGAGGTCATAACAGATAGTTCTTTACGAACATTTTACACAAACCGTCCACAGCGCGCTACACAAGCACTGCTTGCAACAGCATTGCTTCACATTTCCTCAACAGAGGGAACAATGCATACTATGCGGGCTCTAATCGACTCGGGGTCTCAAGTATCCTTCATTACAGCAGCAGCAACACGCAAACTGCACTTATCTACCACTCGCGTGGACACCCAAATCACAGGCTTGGCAAATAGCAAAGCTACAAATATTAAACGACAAACATGCTTCAAAGTATGTCCGCAATCTATATCAAATAAGGCAACTTCAGTGACAGCACTAATCGTGAACAAGATCACTGAGTTCCTGCCTCCGTCTACCATTCAAATACAAGAATGGGATCATATAAAGGATGTAACGCTTGCCGATCAATTTTTCTACAAGCCTGGAAAAATTGATATTCTCCTGGGAGCAGATGTATACGGGGAAATTCTATTGGAAGGATTAAGAAAAGGTCCTCCAGGAACCCCTACTGCTCAAAATAGCACCCTCGGGTGGATTCTCTTTGGAAATCTATCTCAAGCAGACTATATTTCCAAAGCGTCATCTTTAACAATTAATGCGCAAGCTGACCAAGCAGCGTCTATAGATACAATCCTGAGACAGCTTTGGGAACCTGAGGAAATCACTTCTCAAATTCGTAAGCCTTCAAAATCCGATCAGAAGAGTGAACTATCTTATAAAACCACTCATCGTCGTATTGCAGCTGGCCAATATGTACGATTATCATTCATCGAAGAAAAACCAGTACCAGGGGATTCTCGAAATAAGGACTTACGCAGGTTTTATAACCTCGAAAAGAAACCACCTAAAATGTCGATCTTTACAAACATTATAAAGGTTGCATAAATGTATGTCATGCCTTAGGACACATGAAACTAGCTTCAAGAAAGCAAGCAGCAATTCTAGCTCCAATGCAGCAGGCATCAATATCTCCTATAGCTGAGCAAGCAGCAAGCCCAGCTTCAGGGCATCATACTTTGCCAAAATCAGCTACCCAGTCGCAGCCATCTCTATCTGTATCTACAGCAGGGCAGCAAAATTCCACGTCGTTTGAGGCTCAACGAGTACCGCCGACGACATCAAGCCTTCAGCAATTGCAACCTGGATTGAAGTTGAAGAAATGCTTGTTAAAAGATACAATTGTCTTACACGCAGAACGACCGGATAACGACTTCCATCTACTTATGGCAGACAGTGAACAACCGAACACATTCGAGGAAATCACCGTCTCATATGAAAAACTAAAGCGGTCCAGAAAAAAGAAGCAACGTTTCACTGCTCCGGACGGGACACGCATAAAAGTAAAGCTACTTTTAGATGGACGTATACGAATCGTAACGTAAAATAATTAATCTAGAATCTATTTTTTTATTATCTTCCTAACATTCAACTGGGGTTAAAAATTTGTAGAAATTTCGGAAGTTCGATATCTGCACTTACTCCATGTATTGTTTTCTATATAATCTTCGCTTGAGTGAGCATCATAAAGCATATTCGCTCAAGTATTCCTATAACAGCATATAAGATTGAAATAATTTTTCTACCCAAATTTCTAATATCTCTTCGCCTTAAAAAAAAAAAAGAAAAAAAAACCCCAAAACAAAATCATATGAAAAATAACAAAAATTTATCTATCTAAATTCTAAAACTCTAGATTAATTTAATAAGCCGTATGTAAATATGTACACACACACATACGTATAACCGTACGCCCATGTCAAAAATTAAAATTTCAAAGTTTCAAAATTACACATGGGCTATAATAACAATTATGCGAAGTACAGGTATTTATATAATTTCATTTAATTGTAAAAAAAAAAAAAACAAATTGTTTCAAGACACGGAACTTCTCCCAATTTGCAATTTCTGCATTACAAACCACAAAACCCTTTTCATCTAGTAGACAGGGGCATAATCACAATTATGCAAAGTCCAAATCTTTGCTATTGTTCTTCATAACAAAGATTTTTTTTTTCAGACAAAAAAAACAGCTTTAAAAAAAAAAAAATAGGTTATTTCGCCAGACTCGAACCTTGGACTTGGGACGTGATACCTTATCAGCGCTCAGCGAAGTTCGGCTATGCTGCCAACGAGAGGCTCTTTCATTACATGTCAATTAAAACCCGTCCAACACGAAGTGATCGTCAATGAAACAGACGTCAACCAAATGAATGCGATGCTCTGGCTCAGCTAATCAATTCATTGCAACAGACATCACAATTTATTTTTCCAATTCCGATCGCTGGAACATTTAGGAAAGTAGGAAAGTAAGATATAATTATTTATATATATATATAGCAAAGAAGACAACCAAGGTATGCTTTACGTCGTCATTTTAAAATTAATTTATAGTTACTTGAAAGATTGAATTTTCAAATAAAATTCAACCTTTCAACAGGGGGCAGTATGTTCAAACCAACATTAAATAGCCACCTGAAAATTAAATCATTCAAAAGATTTTAATTCCAAGCATTTCTTATTATTGAAACTAGGTTGGGAACGAAACTACATATACCTACCTACAAGCTCGTCGATAAAGCAGTTTTTTAGTGGAGACAACAATCGACACATGATCGCTACATTCCACATTACAAAATCTCGAAACGATCGACAGAATTCATCAAGGTTTTAATTGAAATTAAAATCTATATTATTAGCAAATTATTACTTAGCTTAAAAGGCATAAAACATTTTAGTATTACCTAAAAATAATTTAGAAATGGCCATATTGTGTATGTATAGGTATAGTCTATTAGTTTAGTTAATACGTTGTACGTACTAAGCATAGCTGCTAAGGTCAATGCACTCGTCTGACCTACGCACAGCTGTTAAGGTCAACGGACTTTCTGTTGCTACCTACGCACAGCTGCTAAGGTCAATGTACTTTGGTTGTTATGCGCAAGGTAAAATAATTTGTTGGTGCCGTGCGCAGTTCAGAGGCAATATAAGTCGCAGGCCAACTTGAATCTCTCTCTTTTAGTATCCAGCTTTTATAGAGTGCGCATCATTTTGGAATTCGACTTGGCTAGTGTAATCAAATATAATTATTAACAAATTAACTTTATCTTGGGTAACGACTGAGATAAAGATATTTATTCTGGGTCTCGACTGGAATAAATTCTAATAACATAACAACTTTATCTTGGGTAACGACTGAGATAAAGATATTTATTCTGGGTGTCGACTGGAATAAATTCTACTAACATAACAACTTTATCTTGGGTAACGACTGAGATAAAGATATTTATTCTGGGTCTCGACTGGAATAAATACTACTAACCTAATAACTTTATCTTGGGTACCGACTGAGATAAAGATATTTATTCTGGGTCTCGACTGGGATAAATCTTACTAATAACAACTTTATCTTGGGTACCGACTGAGATAAAGATATTTATTCTGGGTCTCGACTGGGATAAATCTTACTAATAACAACTTTATCTTGGGTACCGACTGAGATAAAGATATTTATTCTGGGTCTCGACTGGAATAAAATTTACTAACCTAATAACTTTATCTTGGGTAACGACTGAGATAAAGATATTTATTCTGGGTCTCGACTGGAATAAATTTTACTAACTCAACAACTTTATCTTGGGTACCGACTGAGATAAAGATAGTTATTCTGGGTAGCGACTAGAATAACATAGACTAACTCAAACCTTTATCTTGGGTCTCGACTGAGATAAAGATAGTTATTCCGGGTAGCGACTAGAATAACACTCACTAATCTCAAACCTTTATCTTGGGTCTCGACTGAGATAAAGATATTTATTCTGGGTACCGACTAGAATAAACACGACTAATACAACTTTGCTTTGGGTCTCGACCGAAGTAAAGTATCTTGTTCCGGGGAACGACTAGAACAAGATAATCACTAACTATTTGATTACCAACGCCATAAAGTCGATTCCATAGTTTTATACTGGTGAGTACATCTTTGATTAATCATATATTATATTTCATATTAATTAATATATTTATATACCTATATATATATACATATAGTGCCATTGGTCAAAGTAGCCACAACTTTGACAGTATTATATTGAAATTATTATTGTGTAGTGAGTAAGCGATTTTTTTGAATATATTGAAGTTTAGTTCTTAAGTGTGAAATTGAATTCTGTGAATTTTAGTTCTAGTTGTAGTGTTGTACTTAAGTTTTACGTGCGTACAATAAACCACTGGCTATAAAATATTCCCCGGCGTTATTATTTACAGTCCACATCCTTCTCTATATTTTTTCTTGAGTGTTCTCATTGGGCAGAACAGATGGTATTGATCTGGACAACGTTTACTTTCAATAAGACGGCGCTACGTGCCATACAAGCAACGAAACCATTGATCTTTTACGGGAAAAGTTTCCGGACCGTGTTATCTCTCGAAGAGGTGATCACAATTGGCCACCGAGATCTTGTGACATAACACCTTGCGACTTCTTCCTTTGGAGCCACGTGAAAGAGAAGGTCTACGCCAACAGCCCAGCGTCGATTCAAGACATCAAAGATGGAATTCATGAGGCTATCCAGGACATAGGGCAGCCACTTTGCGATTTGGTTATGGAACATTTCATGAAAAGGATATGGTCCTGTAGGCGTGGTCGTGGTGGTCATTTGGCTGATGTTATTTTCCATTATTAACGGCATAGCTTGCTATTTATAATGAAATAAAGATCCGATCATTTATCTCAAAAAATGGCATTTTTCTGTAAATATCAAAATAACTCCTCTTATTGGAAAACCCTTTATTTTGCTATTGTGTTGGCTGTCGCTGCAGCGACGTAGTCGTGCAAATTTAAACGCTCTCTCGAAGAATATAGAATTGTGGAATTTAATTTAAGACTTTAATTTTAATCGCTCATTTTCTTTCTCGCAAAAGTTAAGTTTACCTTAAGATCGCGTTTAAACCCAAATCCGTTGAACATTTTTCATGAAAGTGGAGGAATTAATTCATAGAAAAACTACTTCAAGCACAAGACTTACAAGAAATAACAAAACAATGTCGTGATTTGTATATTATTTAATGTAACGAAATATTACATTGTACAAGTTTTGAGGATGCAATACTAAAAGCAGTTGCAGGAATGGATCCAATTTGTTTAACTCCAAGCTTAATACCTTTAATGAAACTTTTCCCAAACCTTATTGATTGAAATTATATCGATGCGTTAGACGGAGAATGGCGTCTGGTGCAAATACAAGAATTTGTACAAACGTCACTGTTATTTGAAGAATACTGGAGTCCGATTTTTAATGGAAAAATGACCTAGGTGAAAAAATATTTCCCAATTTAGAAAAATTTATTAGTTGAATTATGTGCCTTTCACATGCTACGCAAGTGCGGAAAGAAGTTTTTCCCCGGTCAATCTTATTAAAACTAAAACTAAAAAATCTTTTGCTGTTAAAAACTGTAAATTCCATAATGGTTGTAGCAAAAAAAGGACAACAACTAGAATTGGTCTTAGATCAATTCTGACGATACCTTAGATTAATGCCTGTGTGTAATTTCGTATGGTATGCATCTATTTCTAGAACGGCTCGTTGGACAGTAAAAATGATTATTTATAACCAATTGTATAGGATTTTATATTCTGAAGAACTTTTCAGTACGATAAAAACGTCTTCATAGTATACCTATGTAAAAAACCACAATGTTCGTATGGAAAGACCCCGATTTAGTCTATTTTTGAAGTTGTATTTACTACTTTTATGAAAACACCATGTACAAAATTTCAGCTCTCTCCGCTAAAGCGTTCTCGGGCATTGTCCAAATATATGATGAAAAACGAAATTTTTGTATGGCAATCCTGCGAAAGACTGAAAATTTTTTTTAAAAGGCCACGTGAATAATAACTCGATAGCGGACTTTTTATGAGGACAGACAGACGGCCGGACGGATGGACAGACGGGCAAAGGGAAATGCAAAAACCAAAATAATTTTTAATATTATTATTTCGTATCTGACCCATTTTGCTCTACCAGCATTATTTCTATGCGTTACGAACGGAATGACTAAGTTAGTATGCCCTCTGGCATTGCATATCCTACATAGGGTTGAAAAACGTGCCACAACGATTGCTTTTTATTGCGAAATAAACATTGATAACGGGATGTCCATAATAATAGAATATAAGAAGCGGGCAACATGCAAAAATAGTATTGCCAAACCAAGATTTTTTTTTATTGTACAAAGTTTGTCATTTATGTACTTGAAGAAAAGTAGAATGTGTCAAATAAGAACATTGAGGCAAAATGGGTTAATGTATTCGCAGATGTTCATTGTGCTGTTTGTAATATCAATTTCAACTACATTAATGCAGGTTTATATATGCCTCCGTTGAGGATTTATATTCTCCATGTGAGGGCCTTCATCAGATCTTGACCAAATTTTGAAATTTAATTGGTTTAAAAATATCGGATATATGTGGTAACATCCATAAAAAGAAATCAGTCAAAGGGATAACCTCTTTTTTTTAAAGTCGGTTAAAGAAGGAGATAAATTATTGTAATAACTTTTACTGGAGTCTTGAAAATCTCATAAGAAAAAAGAGCTCAAGAAATTAAAATATTCTTCAGCTATGGATGATTAAATAAGTCGGACGAAAAAGGCATGGAAGATCCATATTTCCCCACAAAAATTTTTTTTTAGAGTTTTATCCAGTTAGTTTAATATATTAGGCGTTTATTTTGAAAGTGTAATAAGTCCATTTTTTTTAACACGAAATATTGAAATATTTTAGTTTAAATTCATTTAAAAAAATTACTAAAATTATTTAAAACTATTTTTAGGATCTAACTATAAACTTTTGTGTACATATTTTGAAGTTAAAGATGGTGTAAATTTATTAACCAATTACGTTTACTAAAGAATTCTGAAGAAAATAGAAATGCTATACCCAAATGGACTTATTCCATTTTCAAAATAAACGGCTCATATATTGTTTTGTTTTTGTTATTTTCAAGCATAGTTTGTTTATGCGTGTGTTTTTGTTTATTTTCCAAAAAACTCACCAAGAAATATTTTTACATGGAACTCTGAGTGCTACATAGCCTCGCCACTGATAATGAACGAATAATTTTTAATTATAAAATTTTAATTTAATATGATCGGTTACTCCATTTGTTCCGAAAGTACTGCGCTTTTTCAGCGAACGATACTACTCCTGAACATTGTCAAACGACAGCACTGTATAAGAGTGGCTTGCAACACTAAACACCATCTTGATCTGAAACACCTACAGCTACAGGTATACTACATCTATTCACTAACAACTTCTAGAGAAAGAGAGATAGGGGAAGGGTTGAAGTTAAAAAATAAATTAATTCAGATTTTAGGCTGAACCACAATAGAAGTAAACGTAAGTACATTTACTTACGTAAAGCGAACGCGCCCTTTAATTTAACAGGCGTACACAAATTAACTTTAACTCGAGTGAGGGGAACTTTCGTTAAATTTAAAAGTCAAATTGCAGTCAGTAAAGGTGCGGTAAGAATCGCTCATTCCGTAAGAAAGTGAAGTGTCAAACAGTTAAATTATTACTAAATGATTAAAAGTGAAATGTAAAACTTAAAATGGAATAAAAATGGTACTGTGAATTAATAGAAAGCAGAAATCTTCAATTAAATCAACTTCCAATTGTTAATTTTTTCACTTTTACCACTTTTTAAAATTTAACACATAAAATGTCATTCGGGCACTGCGAATTAATAGAAAGCACAAATCTTCAATTACATCAACTTCCATTTGTTAATTTTTTCACTTTTACCACTTTTCAAAATTGAAAACATTAAATATCAAGATAATAACTCTTACGGAATGTGATTATATTTAGGCTAAAAGAATCAATTTTTTGTAAGTAAACCTCAGTCTCGTTTAATTTCGTAAAGTTATTTACTTCTATTGTGGTTCAGCCTTTTAATGCCCAAAATAAGAGGCTTACAGGAGAGTTTTATGTGTCAAATAAAAGAATGCAATCTGATTTAGACAACGATATACATATAATTCACCCCTGTCCCATAGATATTTCACTAACTAACTTCATTTCACAATTTTCAATTCACACGAAACGAATTCGTCTCTATATCACATTACCAGAAATCCTCTATTTTTTATGACAAATCTGATGCCATAATTTATCACACAAACACACAGAAACAAAAACGAGAATTTAACAATACGCTCAACTCACAATTGCATAGAAAATCCAGGGCAAATTGCCATCTTTTATACACATGGAATGAAATGCGACACAGAAATGCCAATCACCATCAAGATCACTATCGCGGACGCGAACGTAATTCGATTACTGTCTGTTCTTCATCTCTCTGCCTCTCTCTATCTCTTTTATCTTAAATGTCGGCCAGAATGGCTGCTATTAAGTATGTCAGGAAAAGTCGAATAGAAATTCAATAAGGATGAAGACTTGGCTACACACAAATATACCGTAAAATTTTACATAGGCACAGATTGGGAGCATTCAAGAAAGTTTTTGTTTTTTTTTATTAATTTTTATAGAATATCTGGTAATTAGGACTTCAATTAAATTAACCCTCATCCGCTTAAAAAAAATAATTGGCTCGGAATGGCTCAAAGATGGATAATTAGGTAATCCTGATGTACCAACAATGGCGCAGGGGTGGGTATTGATTGAGATTAGTAAAGTAACATATAATCTCACAGGACATAAATTTGTCTTCTGGTGTTCTTAGAGCGAAGACCACAGAGTAGGAGGGGGAGGTGGCCTATAATGATATAACATTAAAATTTTTCCTTATGGATCTTAACGCTTTATATTTAAAAATACTTTAAGTACACATTTAGCAGCTTAAAAGAGTTCTTTTTTTTATGTTTTGAAGAATGTTAGACATTAAAGCAAAGACATGACATTTTTTTTAATTAAAAAAAAAAAACCTAATGTGTGTATAAAACGACATACTCTAATAAACGAAAATATAGCTTTTTTTTAAATTATATTTCTTTTGTATTGCCCAATTTCTGAATATAACATCATCTTTAGAATCCATGTGTAAAATGACACAATAGCTGTGTTCTTTTGTGTCCGCAGAACAGAGCAGAACAAAAGATACACAAAAGAACGCCTCATACATTTTCTTAGAAGATGTATAAATGAAGCGAACAGTACAAATAGTTCGCTTCAATCGACAGAACAATTTGTTCTCTCCAGTATATGTGAGTTCTAGAACAAGGTACACAAAAGAACACAGCTAATATGTAAATTTGCCCTTGGCTGAGGTATTTCATTTTACCCAAATGGCCAAGAGTAAAATAAAATGATTATAATAATATTATTATTCATCACATATCTACGAATATCATCACATCAATTGCTTTTTTAGAATAGGAGCAATCTGGCAAAAATAGAATACCTATTAAATAAAATTAATACTTAATATCGAAAATACACAATACTAATCCCTGTAAAAAATACTTCAGCAATCATTTTCTTTCTTTTCTCCACTAATACGCTTCACAATAGTTTTGGACACTACTATTCTTCTTGTCGCCTGCAAAATATCTGAAGAATACGAAATCATTTTACCCGACTATGTCATTATAGGCTACCTTCCCCATAAAGGCTATATATGGCGCAAAACATATTTCCTGTTGTAAAAAATTACTTTAGACGATGCAAGTTCTTATGCTTACCTATGTGTTTCTTTGATTCTCTACAATTTTCTGCTTTCATCTCAATGCCAAAATGAGGTTCTTTGTGCGAAAGACATTTATTTACATCGACCCTCATAAAAAACAATCATTGACAAATATCATTTGCATCTTTACCTATATAGGACTGCATAGAATTGGCATCAGGTAGTACAAATAACATGAAAATATCAAGTACACCGACCCCAAGCGATATCAATATAAAATTTCAAATACTACATAACAATCTCTCGTTGCCACTATTTCCACTATTAACCATAATTACCCCAATAATCGTTTTCCCCCTAAGGCCGATAACTAGACGATAACAAAACAGAGCTATTTCATCAAAATTGCACGTTATACTCCAATTATTACTCCTTAAATATTTTTTTCTAATGTTGAGACCTACTAAATCACTTTCTTAGGCTCGAAAAACAGGTCATTTAATTAAAAATAAAAAACTCTATTTCGCCTAAATGAAATTCCTCAGGTCCGAGACCCACCTAAATTTTTTTTCACTCGATTTCATCAAAAGCCCCTCCCCCCCCCCCCCCTATTTCTAATGAATTTTCCCAGAAACGACACCTATAACACGTACAAATGCAGACACCATAAGTAATATGAGCAAAACTGAAGAGACAAAGAAGACTTCTCTTCTTTGAAAGTTGTCTTGAATTTCTAAGCACATGATGCGATTCTCTTTAAACTTATGATCCCACTCTTAAGAAGGCTTCAAAGGTCCTGAGAAAAAGCCATGGACACAACAGTAAGATGCAATTCTTTTCGGAAAGATTTAGTTACAATCTTTGAACTGCCTCAATTTAGGGCATTCAATATACAAAAATGCAGTTCGAAAGATTGCTACTATAATTGTGAGCAGTTCTTTCTAGCCTACATACATAAAACAAACACAAATAATTCGATTTTACCCAATCATAATTTCAATTTATCCCCTCAACTATAACGAAGTAGCTTCAATCTAATCGCTTCATTGCTTAATTTTGCGCCAAATATTCCATCAACATCAGACTTAAATTCTCCTACACAATTTCCAAGAATGAGTGGACCCAGCTTTGTTGTCCGCCACAACAGTTTTGGTTTTAGGACTATGTACAATCCCAGGGGTCGTGGGTTCGATTCCTGCATTTTTCTTGGTCCTGTGCTTCATCTACTATGTATTTCCTTTCACTTCTACACTTCCTACCCATCAAAATTACATGTAATACATATGTCGATGAGTAGGGGAGCAAGGGGCTTAAAGTTATATTTTTAGAAAGAAAGCTCATAACGTCTGATATGTCATCAATATTGTTATAATTTTTATTAAAACTCTTTTGTAAAATACAACTGAGATTATTATAAGCAACTTCTGATTACGTTGAATAAATAAATTTTGTTTTACATTTCTTTGGAGGAGCACAGACCGTCACTGTTTTGACGCGGAACTAAAAGGGCAAATTGTTACATAAGAAAGAAATACATTCCTTGACGAACTTAAAAGTTTATTAAGCATAGAATCACAAAAAAATGATATATTGGGTCTTGTCAATTAACTAAAAAAGCATGAAATAAAATTATTCTCGAAGTAATAATGATATTTAATCGAATTGCAATGACATAAAAGAAAACTAATGCTGTTAATCTCATGATAAGGAAATTTAATAAATCTTCATTAAAGTAAGCAAAAACCAAAAAAAAAAAAATATATTGCAATTAAAATTAAAACAACTCTAGCGATTCATCAGTAATGCAATTTTGGCAAATAAATGAAGCTTTGTTGGTTTCATTTATACATGGGTCATGGGACTATTTATTGCACAGCAAACATTGTATCTAATCTTCTCCTAGCCTACGCTTTGAAAAAGCTTCTTGACACACGATACAATAGTATTCTACATCAGCTTCACTTTCTTCGCTTTTTTTTTTGTAAAATTCTTCTTTTAACTGCCGTAACTTTTTTTTTTACATTTTCGATTATCTTTTCCTTTAGCATGAACTGAACCAGGAGATTTCTTCACTCTTCTTAATTGTTCTTCTGCTAAGACATCTCTTTCGGGAGTGTTGGTTAAAATAGTGGACTTACGAAGTTGACGCTTCATCTTCGGATCGCTCGGTGGTGATTTAGGAAAATTCTGACAGATTTTGGGCTAAATGTCGTCTTTTATGTCAAGCCACTGGGGGGATCAGGTAATGAATCTTTAGTTATATTAACAGCGTGTTTGCTTTTCTAGCTTCAAAACTATTATCGGTCAGGAATAAGCCAATGTAAGTAAGCCAGTGGTGTGGCGTGCACTTGGTGCGAAGGGAAACAATCAGATTATAATTTCACAAAAGCGTTAAATAACCATGTATTCAAATTTTATTGCAGCGGTTTTAATAAATTATCTATACCCCTCTCGGTGGGACATCCCACACGAGTATTCTTGATACAGTCTTCTAAGGAAGATGTGAGAAAAAGCAAAGAGATCTCTCTACACTTTGAAGAGATATCTCTTTGTTTCTTTTCACCTCTTCCCCAGAAAGCCTGTTTCCATACATCAGCAATACACGTGTGGGATGGCCCGATAGCTGCTTCTTAAGAACTCCAGGAGTTAATTTTTGAAGAAAATATGCAACTGCTACAGTGAATTGCGTCGACTGTGCGAAGAGTAAGATGAAGCTACGAAACACATCATATATCAGAGTCCAGAAGTATCATTGGAAAAACATTTCTCCAATTAAGGTTTGCAAGTTAACCCCAAGGACAATATTCGAGCTCGTAAAAGTGATAGATTTAACTTAACACTCTAGGGGAGGACACAATAGATCAACTCTGGTCGAGGTGTCCGCAGGGTCTTGTGGACTAGTCTTCTCTGCTCTTAACTTTAAGCCTGAGTTACTTTGACGCTGTCGCGGGACGAGGTCGTGGATGATGTTGCTGATGCTGACGCGGACGCAGTATCTGTTGCTTATACTACTCCAATGATGATGATCTCTTAAATTTAGTAAGTTTTCATTTCATCATTAAATAAAATCATTAAATTGTAAATAAATAAATTAACTAGTGCAAGAGCTGTCGTCAAACAAGTTCCTAAGAAAGGCACATAATTAAAGGCGACGAAGATATGAGGTTATATGACCTTCTCAACCGTACGGGCAAGGGACCGACAGGATTAGCATAGGTGTATATATGTAGCTAAGTTAAGCGAAAGGTTTCTCAGGCCGTTAGCTAAGAATATCTGTTAGGAGGTAATAAATGCCGGCTCCAGTTAAGTATTTAGGTAATTAAGCTGCTATATCTTACTTATGTGTAGTACAGGCATCGAAATACATACATATGCAGGGTTAGCAATTCTAGACTTAAGATAAGAAAACCAAGATGAGGTATGATGGAGAGAAACCCAGAGAAGGTACATAAGTTAGTTAGTTCCTCGCGATCGAATAGAACATTGTTTCCCAAAGTGTGGTACGCGTACCGCCGGGGGAACGGGAAGAGTTTGGTAGGGGTACAGGTAGCACCGTGCTTTGGCTGCGCCTAATACAAGAAGCACTTACATTTTCCCGATTACAAACATAGAAAAATTATCACCTTTATTAAGGTTGTCACCTCACTACAAGTGACATGGATGTCTAAAATTCATAGGAACGAAAGGAGAGAGGGGAATAGCTAGTCAGAGTTTCCAGGTTTGGCGATTTAGCGCCAAACTGGCTCTTTTTTAATAACCTCGGCCGCTTCTTTTCTTACCGAAATTGCGAGGCGTTTTCTTGTATATCAAAAGCGCTTTACTTTTTATTTAAAGTTCCTATTCACTGCCGCTTGTGGTATTCAATTTTCTAACCAACGGGCATGCACATTTTGATATATTTATCTCACCAGACTACTGCCATGTATAATCACTGACATATATAATATGGACTGACTACGTTCGTAGAAATGCACTGCGAAAAGTGGGCTCACTTCTATCTTGCTGACTCTTTCGGTCTAAGCACCAAGCACCTACTGAGGAGAACTGAATACAATAAATAAATAAGTGGGTGCGTCGAGAAAAATGTTTTTAAATTAAATATTTGTTTTAATTACAAATAAAATTGTTTTACCAAACGCAATATATTCATTAGATATGCAGTAGAAATTCGAAAGGTTTTGCGAGCTGCATGCTCATTTTTTCAACTTCCCGCCAATGATTTTTTTCAATGTTGGCACCGGCGTAAGAACTTTTTTTGACATTAGCAAATGAGCCCACATGAAATAGAAAGTTAATCAGTCCATATTATATATGTCAGTGTGTATAATATAGACTCATAGAAACATATTGTAGAAAGTAGGCTCACTTCTATATAGCAGCCTCTTTGGGTCTAAACGCACTTTCACATCAAAAACACGAACCGAAATATGTAAACCGAAAAATGTAAACCGAAAAATTCGGCCGATAAAACATAAAAGTTCCGTTTTTCTTAAAAATCTGAGATAAATATACTGTTTTATTAGTAATTTTATTAGTTTATCCTGTTTCCCACGATTTTATTAATCATTGGAGCAAAACTTATTTCGTTTTAAAGTGGAATAAATTGAGTTTTTCGATTTACATTCTTTCGGTTCTGTTTTTGATGTGCCTTAAGCCCGAAGGACCAACTGAGAGAGAACTGTAAACAACAAATAAATAAGTGGGTTTGCCGAAATAAATGTTTGTTTTTAAATTAATTATTTTGAGTTATTACTGATAAAAACTGTTTTACCAAAGGATATACATATATGTATTAGATATGCAGCAGAAATTCGAAAGGTTTTATTAAAATCTTTCAACTTCTCGCCATGGTTTTTTTTTTCAATATTGACACCAACGTAAGCACTTTTTTGACACACAAAATTGCGCCCAAATGAAATAGACTATCATGCAGTCCATGTTATATATGTCAGTGCACCGTAAGACGCAGTCATCAAACGCCGTCCATAGGACTTCATGTTTTTTTTGTTTTTTATGAATAAAATTTTCACTTTTAACTTTGTAAAGTGTCAGTAAATAGCTGGCTATTTTTGGCGTGGTTTTTTCTCTAAACCTAGCAACTCTGGATAGATTTTGACTGAAAAATTAAATTTTGAAAATGGAGTGAGAGTTGTCGATAAGAAAAAGCAAGAGACAAAAGTAGAGAGCATATACAAAGAGAGGTTGGTCAATACGGCACGCTATCACCTCGGTCTAATTGTGGAGAGTTCGGAGTGGGTTCACCAAAAAAAGACTGACTGCCACTTCACCATGAACAAAAAGATATGGTGCCTTGATAAAACGGAGATCGAATACAAAAAAAAATCACTAATATTGGACCAGAATCGCTACACACACTTGAAAGGACCGCGTAGATAAATCGGGATTTACATTATGATGGCATGCAAATTTTACAGAAATTGTGAGGGAGATAGTACATAGTATACGGAAATTTATTTATGAGTGACGAGAGAAGTAAACGCGCTTTGCATATATTCCAGACCTCGATTTGTCAATGTGTGCGTGTCCGGAACCATAAAAAGACTTCGAGCATAGTAAGTTTTAATAGTTACTGACCCCTAACTTGTGAAGTCAAATTATTTGTTGAAATAAATTAAAGTAAGTTTTGAGTTTGTAATTAAATATTGTGAAATTGAAAGTTTTTATACATATATTTCTTTATAGAAAATATTGAAGTTATTTCTTATGTAGTTTTCCGTCCACAAGCAGGGAGCAGTGCTTCTGCTTTGAGATAATCTGCAATGTGAACACGATCAGAACTGGAATTATCTTCACCGGTGTAAGTTCGGTAGTGGAGTGGAGTTATTTTCATGTGAGCACTTGAGTGGATCGAAGTGGATTGACGTTTACATATTAGCAGATTAGTTACTGAATTTTTTCTTTACTACGAAATAAATAATAAATAAAAATTTCGTTATCGTTCAAAATGTTGATTGTAGAACTGAATTACAGCACGATCTGATATTTCGCGAGAATTTTTTTTCTATATATACTCTCATCCTTTGCTTCGAACTCCTTCGTGGTTTCATTCAATAATTTAGAATTATACTTATTTCCATGATCTGTCTTTCAATATTTACGAAAAAACGATTAAAAACTTGACAATTTACAATTTGACAGTTTGACAGTTTGCGATTTTTACCATAACAACTAGAGGGGAACGTACGTGTGAGGTATTGGCAGCATTTAAATTTCAATAAGCTATCTCCCTCACAATTTCTGTAAAAAGTGCATGTCATAATGTAAATCCTGCTTTATCCTAATAGGGCGTTTTCACTCATTTTAGCGTAATTTCAATGAAATTACGTCGGAAATTATGAAAATTTCCCCGAACGCGCCCATTTTCGATTTCCACTTTTTCTCAAACTGGATCATTTGACATTTGTTGTATACATTTTTCAATAAATTTTTAAGGAAGAAATTTAAAATTAATTTAAATATTATATTAATGTTACTGACATTTATGTGACAATATATCCTTTTAATTACAAAAGTCTCGTTTATGTAATTAATTATTTTATACGCCAATTTGGTATTTAAGTGTAGCACCTGTCAAGCGAAATCATCTCAGCGGTAGTGAAAACACCTGACAGTGATTTCGAAATCACTTCATCAAAATTACGTGATTTCGATGTAGTGAAAACGCCCTATAAGGATCAGATGTCGAGATGACACCGCTGGCATCTGATTTGCGATGCCCCTTCAGGGCCAGTGTGTGTGGCGATTCTGTTCAAATCTAACTGATTTTTGTTATATTCGATCTCCGTTTTATCAAGGCACGATATCTTTTTATTTATGGTGTCGTGGCAGTCCGGCTTTTTTTTTGTGAACCCACCCCGCACTCTCCGCGTTAGGCCGAAGTGCTAGCGTGCCGTCCTGATCAGCTGTCACGGAGTAATCTGTCAGCTCATGCTGGCAGACAGGACTTTACGTCCTCCTGTCTCACTCTTTTTCCTATGTACGATAACAACATGACTGGAAATGGCTCTGTAAATTGTCACACTTTTCAGATATATTCTCTGTTTTAAATTGTCTCGACTTATCATTGCAAGACAAAGACATTACATTGTTTTACGTTCAAGATTAAATGATCGCTACCATGGCAAAATTAAATTTGTGGCAAGAGAGAGTTGGTAATAGAGAAGTTGACTAGTTTCCCTCTCTTCATGAGTTTATAACAAGTTCGGCTAGTAAAACTGATGTCGATGCTCTGAAATGTATAACACAGCATTTAGAGAATTTACACGTGGGCCATTTCCTGATTTAAACAAAAATATTGAGTGGATCAAATATCCGTTCAACATTTATACAACATTCATACCAGAAAGTTTATCACATGCGGAAAAAAACAGTTGTTGGAATTACCTTGTGACGGATTCTTGAAAAATAAATATAATGAGTGCACTTTATCATCATTCTGATTGCAATGCAAATGCAAGATGTGTATCTAGTTTTAACAGAGAAAGTCCCAAAATATATCTTGCCTTTATCTATGTTAAATTACGTTTTCAGCATTTGTAATTATTAAGTTAAAAAAAACAACAGGCTTTTGGAATGTGAAACCGCATCTCAGATTATAATTAACCACAACCAAATTATGATAATCTGTCGTCTCAACAGAAACAATTACATTCTTCACATTGATTACAATGAATGTTATTTATAACATAACTTTTATTTATTTTATTTATATTTTATTATGAATGAATTTTATTTGTCGTTTATTATTATTTTGTTTATGTACTAAAACAAAAATTGCTATTGATGTATATGCATTTGCTTTACGAGGGGTACTCAGTGTTACGAAAATTATAAAAGGCGTATACAGATGTCGAGAGTTTGGGAAACATTGGAAGTAGAACAATAGCAGACGATAAATTTGCCGCCACGGGCGTGCGGTTGAGTTTGTCTCAATTTGAAGTTAGCATTGAAATTTAAGCAGGTACTAAACTAGTTATTAAATACTGTAGCATTATTTATACATTACAATTTTCACTCACAATTTCGATTTTCCGCAAAAATAAATTGCCTCAACTCCAGCTGTTAAGGTGTTGCGCGTTTCAATTTGAATTAATTTCAACTTTAACCAACGCGACAGGCATCAGCAACACCTTCAGTGGCACACTGTAGGTACCTTCGCTTGAGTACTATCATACATTTTAATTTTTGACAGGTTTACAGACAGCGTCCGCGCCCCTCGACAGTGTCACATTGCTGCTCAGGCTATAAGCTTAAGCACCCACGATCGAGGACGTGAGAGTAAGCTTAAAATTAAGATATTAAAGAAATGATCATAGTCAGGTCGCATTGCACCTACTTGAATATTATACACTCTGTTTCAATCAAAGCTGTAAACAAATTAGAGATCTTCCGTTTTCGAGAAAAAGGAAGGCAATGATAAATGGTTTTCAGAATGTGGAGAAATACTCAAGACTGTTCTAACGTACTGGGTAAGTTGTCTAGTAATAACGGCATTTGAGCTTTGTAAATGAAATTTCAAAAAATTTCAAAATTTCAAACAGAGAGTATTATTCGTCGCCTTCATTAAACTGAGAAATTAATCTTTTGAGATGTAGCGTAGCAATGTTAGGAGTAAACGTTTTTCCAGTATTTGAGCTCATTCTTAAAAACGAAAATCTTATAGCTTATACAGTAATATAGTAGTATAGGTAAGATTTTGACAGAATAACAGTAACAGAGCAGAGCATAGATTCGATTTTCCTGAGTAACATATGAGCACAGACAATAAATACCCAGGTATCGACGGTAGTACTAAGCAAGTGATGTATGGAAGAGCTCATAGCAAACCTCAATAACTCACTGATCTCGGCTAAATATATCATGGGCACGAACCAAAAATGTTTTTCAATATAATTTCTTTTTTAGAATTTACATCCATCATATTTCTTCAGAATTTCATGTGCACAATTGGTGGATGCTGAAGACGATTCGAATAAGTTGTGAGTTGTGTCTGGGCAGTCTCGGCTTCGTGGGAGTTGGATTGAGTTGGTTGTTTGGGAGTTAAAAAATTTTATGAGCGTAGATCTAGGTACACTAGGGCAGATTTTTGTCTCCTTTAAAAGATGTTTTCAATGGAGGAAATAATTGATTTATTTCTTAGAATTGAAATCGACCCTATTTCTTTAGAATTTCATGTGGTTTATTGGTGGATATAGACGATCCGAGCAAATTCTGTCTACCGTCTTGCGGTTTTTGGGTAAATACATTATTGTTTTCAATAACTTGCATTTTATACAATACAACAAACTTTTTGCTTTTACTCTTAGTTTGAAATTTGAATCCCGTCCCGATATATATTTTCATATTTCAGGACTAGCCAGGCAGCCGAAACTACTGAGAGTTTTTGCAATTATTCGTCCTTTGCTGTAATTTACATATGCACGAACTGAATTTATTGGACTAAGTTCAAATTTCAATATGCACTCGCACTTATCGTCGATTTGCATTAACTTCCTACTATCTTCCTATTGATATGCCGTACATTTTCCCTACTCGCAATTTTAATACGATTTCAATAAAATTTTTGACTCAATAAATACTTTATCATAGGTATTTAAAACATTTCTGATGTGCCAAACAAAATCTTTCGAGTCCATTTTGTTTTTGTTAAAATTTGCAATTTTCTTAAATACGAAAACCAAAAAATGCAAAATCTAATTTGATTGTGCCGTTTAGTGATAGCCGCCCATGCCAATAAATTTCCTTAAAGTTTGTAATTTTCTATGCTTATCTATTAAATGAAGTAAATTTTTCATTAATGCTTAACCCTGCTCATCCCGCAAGATAGTAGACTGAATTTGCTCGGACCGTCTATAGATCTAGGTACATCAGCGCGGATTTTTGACTCAGGCCTTTATAAATTGTTTTCAATGTAGGAAAGAATTGATTTATTTCCTAGAATTGAAATCTACTATAATGCTTCAGAATTCGTGTGCATTATTGGTATATGTAGCTGTACTGTAGACGGTCCAAACAAATTCTGTCTGCAGTCTTCCATGATGAGTTGGTTGTGAGGGGCGGTGGTGGTGGTGGTAAACATTAATACAAGATTTAGGGTAGAGTTGCATTAGTCCGACCATCTCCAGTGCTCGACCACTCGAGCGAAAAACACTTCATAATTAGTACTTAGCATGCTTTTTTTGACCAACAGTGTAATTTTTGGTTCTATGAATTTCTTACTGAGTCACTTCAAACAGAATTTTACTACTACTGTTGTAATATCAACGTCCAATTCGCATCACTCTGTCGGAGATTTCTGATGAGTATGTCACGCGATAAATTAGAGCTAAATATTTAGTGAGTTTGGTGTTTGAAAATAGTGTTTTTTTTAATAAATTTTTAGGTAAGTACTATAAAAACATTGTTGTACTAATAAAATATACTCTAATTTAAATGAAAGCTATTGAATTTTTACTTATTTTTTAGTAATATTAGCTTTTATTGTGTGGTCGGAGAATGAAAACCAAAATTTGCTTAGTTCCCTAAGTTCGACCACACATGGACGAGCATAGGAAACTAATTTTTTATTTATTTTTACGTTAAAGCAATTAATTTTGAAGATTAAATGCATAAAGTGGCATTTTCCATAAAAAGTTTATAAAATACGTCGTATTTCCAGTAGTCGACCACCGTTTTATCAAGTGGTCGACAATAGGAAACACATAATTCAGTTTTGTCCTTTATTCGACCACACTCCGTTTCAATCACAAAATTTTAATTTAATTTTTTTTTAATTTCAATTTATTTTGAAAGATATGAAACGTGTGATTCATCGGTATAGCGAATCTGCGCTAGCAGAAGCTCTCAAATTAATTAGAGAGGGAAAAATTGGGATCCGGCAGGCAAGTAGGGAGTATGGTGTTCCAAAAACTACTCTACTGGATAGAATTACTGGCAGGATTGCTGATGGAGTTGGAAAAATGGGTCCAAAAACTGTCCTCTCTCAAGAAGAGGAAGATAAATTAGTAGATTGTCTAATAAAAATGGCTAAATGCGGATTTCCTCTAAAACAGGAGGAACTACTAAATGTTGTCGAAAAAATTATTAGGGAAGAAAAAAGAACGACACCTTTTAAAGATAACAGGCCAGGGAAAAAATGGTATTATTCTTTCCTTAAAAGACACCCGGAGTTAGCCTTACGCACGCCTGAACCAATTTCCAACGCTAGGGCTGTTATAACAGAAGAGGAAATTCGGAAATGGTTCAAAGACCTAAGAGATTTTTTAATATCTGAAAACAGTGAAGATATTTTATTGGATGCAAGAAGAATTTTCAATGCTGACGAGACAGCATTTAGCATGGCTCCAAAAGTTGGGACAGTAATTGCCCCAAAAGGTTACCACAATGTATTCCAAGTTACACCGGGAAATGACAAAGAGACCCTAACTGTCCTTTTGAGCTTTGCCGCAAGTGGTGAAACATTTCCACCAATGGTAGTATTTCCCTACGTTCAACCACCTGCAAAAGTAGTGAACAGTATGCCGGACGATTGGATACTTGGCATATCGGAAACAGGATGGATGAGGACGGAAACATTTTATGAGTATGTTGGTAATGGTTTTCACGAGTGGCTGAATAGGAATAATATCAGGCGTCCAGTTTTATTTTTAGTAGATGGCCACAAATCTCATCTCTCGATGGAGTTGAGCAAATTTTGCAGCAACAATGCAATAATTTTATACGCTCTCCCTCCTAATACAACACACATCCTCCAGCCAGCAGATGTAGGAGCCTTTAAAGCCCTCAAGTCTGACTACAAGAAGACCGTCAGGGAATGGCAGAGAACGCCGCAAAATATTGGGCGGGCAGTAACCAAGACAAATTTTTGTGAGATCTTGAAAAGTGTTTTAGATAAATCTGATCGGAAGGAAATTGTTAAGAACGCTTTCAAGAAATGTGGTATATATCCATTTAATCCGGACGCAGTAGATTATTCAAAGTGCGTGCAAGACAACTTGGAAAATCTGGGCGAACCACAAAAAATCTATGATTCTACTAACTGCACTCCAAGCATAACTAACCAAGACTATAATGTTGCAAAAAAAGTTATATTTTGTCTTAAAGACAACATTTTGAAGAACAACATTGAGGCCTCTGTTATTGATGTTATAATAGGTGAAATAGATAATGCTATAAACTGCAATGCAGGAGAACAAGCTCAAAATATATTTACTACAAATCCACAAGGACCAATTTATATCGAAGGGACATATGAAGTTGGCACTAATGATGAACTTGTAAGAATTCCAGAAAATACGGTTCCTGTGGATGGGTCTGAAGTAACAAGCAATCGAAATGAGAATATAATGAATATTCCTGGTGATCAAATGGAAACAAACCAAGGTATTCAAAACGAAATCAACAGCGAAAATTGTAATAAAGGTACGTTAACATTATTTACATATACAGTTTTTTTTTTTGTATGATTCGTTTTCTTTGTCATAGAAAATATTAACCCATCTGACTGCTCCAATCCTTCATCGTTTATGGATTATAATAACTGTCCAGGCCCGTCCTCAAGCTTTGATAGGTATTTAGCCTACCCAAGTAAAATAATTACAAAAAAGGGTAAGACCCTTTCTAATGAAGAAAGGCCACCTATGTCAATTTCATCGCGCGCTTGGAAAGAATTCCATATAAATAAAAACCGTTTGAAGCGAGAAAAATCTGATGAAATAGAAGAAAGGAAAAAGCAAAGGCTTTTGAAGCGGGCAAACACGCGAAGGAAAAAAAACGCACCTAAAACATGTAAGAGAAATTCAGGAAAGCTAACTTCCAAGATTCAGTGCTATAAGTGCGAGGATGTTTTAGATACTGATGCTGAAGAGGACGAATATAAAAATATAGGTTGCGATAAATGTGAAAAGTGGTATCATTTGAAGTGTACTCGTTTCTCAGGAATGCCATTCAATGAAGCTGAAAATCAAGATTTTATTTGCTGTGATTGATTCATAAGTTTTATTCTTTTTAAGATCTTAATGTACCTACTATACAATAGGCTGATGAAAATACCTACATATGATCTCATTTAATTTATAATAGTAATAAGCTATTTACGAAGCTATATATTTTATGTATTGATACTTGGTATACCTGTTATGTGAATTTTTAATATTTTATTTTTTACTTTAAAAAAAATGAACTTTTTTTTATTATGAATTAGATTACCTTTATTTTATTATTTCTAACACCTACTAAATTCTTGCAATATTTTACATTTAAAAATATATAATTGTTATTTCAAAAAATATTTTTTATTTGTATAGGTACCTAGTCTCAATTACTAGTCATTTATATCCTTTACGTTTGTTCAGTAATTCAACTAATTCAGTCAAAAGTTTAATGGTCGAACACTGGAGAACTCCTGGACGTACATAGGATGAGCCTGGTCAAAATCCGCGCTGATGCACCTAGAACTAAGCTCATAAAAATTTTTAGCTAACAAGCCCAAACAACCAAATAAATCCAACTCGCACTAAGCCGAGACTACCCAGACACAACTTACAACTTATTCGAATCGTCTTCAGCATCCACCAATAACGAATTCTGAAGAAATATGGTCGATTTAAATTCTAAAAAAGAAAGTAATTTTCGCCTATATTGAAAAAAAACATTTTTGGTTCATGCCCATGATATATTTAGCCGAGATCAGTGAGTTATTGAAGTTTGCTATGAGCTCTTCCATACATCACTTTCTTAGTACTATCGTCCTTCTGTTATCTAGCTTTGTTACTCAAATTGATCAGCGATCTTACTTTGTACAGGTCATTCGTAAAGCCTAGTTGACATTATGCTGATTGACCAGCGCTGATGTAAAAGTTAAACTCGTTCGACTTTCTAGATGCTGGTAAAATCAGTACGTGTGAAGTGCTGATACTATCAGCATTAGTGTTGACACTTTGCTTATGGTGCGCTGATTCTAGTTGCTGATGCATCAGCGCTGGTCAATCAGCATAATGTCAACTAGGCTTAAATGGAATGGCTTAACCGTCAGCCATCAGCGGACTGGCTCCGTTCGGACATTCGGCCGACTCTTGGCTTCGACCCTTTTGCCTTAATACGCACTGACCGATGCTATGCACTGTATTGCGCGGCACCTCTTCGATTTCTCGACTATTATTTTATACACATGATTATTGTTATTATTTATATTTGTTTCTTTTCTTTTCTTTTTCCTTTTTCTTTCTTAAATATAGTTTAATTTTTGTTCTTTTACTATAATATTATATTAACTCATACATCAATTGCTCTAAACATTTGTATAACCTTTTTCATTGTTATGATTCTTCCCGTTGTAATTTACACATGCACACAAAATAGCCAAAAAAGTAGATTCGCGATTACGACATGACGGCGACAAATAAAATCTAAGTAAGGTAAATTAAAATATCAATAACTGCTCATTTACTTATTTGCGTCCGACTGTACGATTTTATCATCAATACCATATTTCAAGGCGACTCTACTCTAAAGTAATGTTCCCCTATCCAACTTGATATTCCCCTCAAGAATTTACAATTTTCTCTTGCCCGCGCGTCTTGTACATATCAGCCTGCCAAAACCCAAATGTTTCACAAATCGACTTACCGACATGAAATTGATGGAAGCACAAATAAATCCACCTCCAGTTGAGAAAAATATGACGTTGATCTATCATAAGAAAAAGAATAAAATCAACCTAACACATGCTACTGGTATAGCAGGGTTTGTAGGTCCCATAGAGCGCATTTCATATAAGCAGCAACTGTATAATCGCTAGTACGGCTTGGTTCCTGCCTGCCTGCTAGTCCCGCATAGGGCTAAATCTTGCTAGGCATTCAAGTAAGTACGTAGTATTTCGCCTGATATAATTCACGCTTAAAATTTGTTTTAAGTCTATATATGAGGTCAGCTTGGCTGTTTGCTTTGGCGTATACGGCAGGCAAGAACCAAGCCGTACTGACGATTATACGGTTGCTGCTTATATGAAACGCCCTCTTTTTGCAATGAAATTTCTTTTTTCAAAGATTTTCGTTTGCATAAAGAGTTTTTTCCATTCGCTTTTATTAGAGATGGTCTGACGCCAAATGGCTGTGTATAATCATAGATGGCACAAGAACTAGATGTCGCATAGCATACTGCAGAAAAGTATACAGATTATTTTAAATGGCTGGTCCATTCCGGAATAGAACACAACATGTTTCTGAGGCACCGAGAACAAATGTTGCTTTGATAGCAGTTTTGTATTCATTTGGTCGACTGCCTCAACATGGTAGATGCGGGAAAATTGAATCACTCGACGTATCTCTCATCATTTTTCTTTCATGGTGCTGTACTGATTAAAGTAAAGGAATGATGCACAGCACAACATATTCGGTGCGGTGGGTGGGGCGTAAACGTTACTTCTTTCTTATCTCGTTTTTTGAAATACATTTTATTTTCCTGAAGTTATTAGGATTTGATGACTTTGTATCTAAATAAACAATTTGAATTAATTTCTACTAGTAGTATGCCATTATAGTTTACGATAATTGAGATTACATTTTCAATCTGTACTCAAAATTATTATTTAAAATATGAAATTTGTTTTAAAATATTTTGTATACAATTTACATGGAAGGAAAAGGTATAGCAAAATGGAATTATGATTGAAAAATCGTCAGGTGATTTTTTCGTTCAAAAAGCATCATTAACACGTTCCCGCCTGCATGTAAAGGGTTTTCCAATAAGAGGTGTTATTTTGATATTCAAAGAAAAATGCCATTTTTTGAGATAAATGATCAGATCTTTATTTCATTATAAAGAGGAAGGTATGCCGTTTATAATGGGAAATAACATGAGCCAAATGACAACCACGACCACGCTCACAGGACTATATCCTTTTCGTGAAATTTTACTACTGGATGTGTATGGTGGACAGTCCTACTGAGCGGTGGTGGTAGGTGCGAAGGAAGAAATCAATTTTATGTGTCTTTTTTTGTTAATGGACTTCCATGAAACTTTCACAGTTTAAATGGAATACCAAAATAATTCACACCCACCCCACCACACACATACATATATAAAATTATCAATGCCTCGACGATGCCTCGACTTGGCATTTGATGACGTGCCCAAGGGGTAATCCAACAATGCCTCGCTCCAATATAAAATCAACATTCGTCGACCCGATGAACGGAAAGCAGCATTTTTTCCAATTTTTTTTTTTACTGGAAATTTTTTCATTATATGCAATTTATACGCACTTTTGGAGGGCGACAACAATTTTTTGGAGGGCGACAACAATTTTTTGGAGGGCGACAACAATTTTTGGAGCGAGGCACTGATCTCGGACTCGGCCAATGCATAAAAATTCTAAAGATGAAATTTCCAGTAAATTTCTTAGGAAAAATTGTGGCCTTTCCTTCATCGGGTTGAGGCAACGGTGATTTTGTATGGAGCGAGGCATTGCTGGCTTCCTCATTGAGTGCCAAATCGAGCCATCGTCGAGGCATTGTTAATTTTATATTCTAGAAAAGCATTGCATATATTTGTTCTACGTGTCCAGTCTTAGTATATTAGTTTGTCTATGGTCCTGTCCTTTGCTGACGTCTTGTATCTATTTGCACACAAGTAAAATGCTTCATTTACGTACAAGAACTTTGCGGTTCCCTTCCTTTACTTCTCGTCTCCATTCACCACTGCGATCCGATGCATTGCCTGCATCTATTGAATGAAGATCGCTGCGTACTTTAATCAATACAGCGACATGAAAGAAAAATGATGAGAGATACGTCGAGTGATTCATATTTTCCCGCATCTACCATATTGAGGCAGTCGACCAAATGTATACAAAACTGCTGTCAAAGCAACAATGGTTGGTCCATTCCGGAATAGACCACAACATGTTTCTGAGGCACCGAGAACAAATGTTGCTTTAACAGCAGTTTTATATACATTTGGTCGGCTGCCTCAACAAGGTAGATGCGGGAAAATATGAATATGAATCACTCGACGTAACTCATCATTTCTCTTTTCATGTCGCTATACTGATCAAGGTAAAGGAAAGTAAAGGCATTGTTAATTTTATATTGGAGCGAGGCACTACTCTGCATGTTATTAGTTTGCCGACGTCTTGTGTACATTTGCTCACAAATATGTAAAATTCTTCATTCTCGTACACAAACTTTGCGATACTTTTTACAGATACGCTCGTCTCCAGTCACCACAGCGACCGATGCCAGCATCTATTGAATGAGGATCGCTGTGAGGGCGTTTACGCCCCACCCACCGCACCGAATATATTGTGCTGTGCATCATTCCTTTAGTTTGATCTGTACCGCAACATGAAAAGAGAAATGATGAGAGATACATCGAGTGATTCATATTTTCCCGCATCTGTTGAGGGAGTCGACCAAATGTATACAAAACTGATGTTAAAGGAACATTTGTTCTCAGCACCTCTGAAACATATTGTGGTCTATTCCGGAATGGACCAGCGATTTAAAATCTGTATATTTTTCTCTGGTACTGTATGCGACATCTAGTTCTTATGCCATCTATGCTCAGATGCATCTGAAAACGCAGCAGAATTGTCATTCTTTAGTAATTTATTTTAATTTAAAATAAAAATAAAATGGAGCGGGATTCAGAATAAAACGGACATTTTTAATAACGACCTTTATTTTTATTCTCCCTCTGTATTCTCTATTAGCGCTCCAAGAGTGCTATCTTACAAGTGCTCCAAGAATGCTACCCTACAGGCGGTCTTAGAGAGCTTCCGAAGAATCTGCAGTTGAGCGCTTCCCTCTGCGGACATGCTCACGTTAAAACGATATGAACAAGAAGCGCTGCGAGCTTCCAAAGAAGCGCCTTTGCATTCCTTTTTAGGTGCTTCCATTTCCCGCTGGGAGATATCAGTGATTCTTGTGCACAACTGCATATCAAAGCAAACTGATTCTGTGACGTTGACCTCAAGTTTCGGGCCGACTCCCTACTGCGCCCATTTCAAATTGCTATAACTTCGGAAATAATTTGAATTTTGAAATGGTCAAATGCTTAATATATTCTTAAAAGTATAAACAATTTATATACTTAGACAGAAAAAAAGCGAACATCAGATTAAATAATAATTGTTATTGTGTTTTGGTGAAATAGGTAGGTTATAATACAAAAAATAAAGATTTTTTTCGAATTGTGTTTTATAATACAGGGTGTCCCACGTAACGTGTTCCCTGAGCATTTTTCTCGAAAATGTGCGGAGATATCGAAAAAGTCCTAATAATAAAAGTTACGCATCGTTAGTCAAGGTATCCTCTGGCATAGCCAAACTCCTTGAAAAAGGACTTGGGAAAGGATATATTTAAAAAATGTCCTTTTCATCCTTATTAAGGATACATTTAGATTGCATTTTTGAATTCCGCAAATAAAACTAAAACGAAAATGTTATATTGAAAATTCCAGTTTAACCCTTTATTATCGAGATATAAGACCTCAAATTGTACTCTATGCACCGTGTTCCTTTGCCATTTTTCTCGAAAATGCACACAGATATCATCGAAGTGCTAGTAACAAAAGTTACACATCATAAGCCGGGCTATCTTTCGGTATGGTCGACATTTAAATACAAAAGCCACACAAAAAGGATACGAAAAAAGCATATCTTCGGTTTGGTCCTTTTCATCCTTTCTGAGGATGCATTTTGGCTACATTGAATAACTGAAAATCAAATTAGACAAAAACTGGTATACCTATGAAGAATTCTTCAATGTAGCCAAAATACATCCTCAAAAAGGACGAAAAGGACCAAACCGAAGATATCCTTTTTTCGTGTGGCTTCTGTTTTTAAATGTTGACCATACCAAAAGTTAGCCCGGCTTATGATGGGTAGCTCTTGGTACTTTTGTTACTAGCACTTCGATGATATCTGTGTGCATTTTCGAGAAAAATGGCAAAGGAACACGGTGCATAGAGTACAATTTGAGGTCTTATATCTCGATAATAAAGGGTTAAACTGGAATTTTCAATATAACATTTTCGTTTTAGTTTTATTTGCGGAATTCAAAAATGCAATCTAAATGTATCCTTAATAAGGATGAAAAGGACATTTTTTAAATATATCCTTTCCCAAGTCCTTTTTCAAGGACTTTGGCTATGCCAGAGGATACCTTGACTAATGATACGTCATTTTTATTATTAGGACTTTTCCGATAACTCCGCACATTTTCGAGAAAAATGCCCAGGGAACACGTTACGTGGGACACCCTGTATATTTAATAATACATTCATTTTGTGATTAAAATGGGTAAACCTTGGCATGTAAAGTACTCAATAGTGAATTGCTTGTCAATAGCATATACTTTCCCGAAAGGAAATTTTTTTTTTTTTGTTTCCAAAGAAAGATTGCAACAATTTTTGCTTGTGGGTTAGTAAATGTGTGAAATCAATTGACGAAATTCAAAAGAAGAGCAATCCGTACGTTTCTGATATTCATTTCGATAAAAATGATTTCCGAAATTTAATTTGTCTTCATCCTCCACTTTATCAGACAATCATTGCACTCCACAACGATTCTCTGGCGCTTCAGTAGTAGTTCCTGATTCTCCTACTTTATGTGTTAATAAGCAACCAGATATTAGGAAATATATTCCTACATTAAATACAGTTAATAACGAGTTTACACCAGAAGAACTGAATAAAATGTCGAACTATATTCCAGTAAGGAGTGTAAATATTGACGTTTATTATATGTAGTAACTGCAAAAATCTCAATGAATTCAATAAAATTCAACAATGTAAAATTTTAGAATTACAAGTTAAGTTAAAATTTCAAGAGAAAAAAAAATAATTAAATTACAAAAGGAAATTAAAACTTTGAATCGAAATCGGGAGCGGAGAAAAATTTTATCCAAAATTCAGCCAAAAACTAAGCTTATGGAAATAATAGACAGCACTCTTACGACAAAAAATTCTAAAATTCTCTGCAAAATGTTAATAAATATTAAAACTAGTTACACCAAAGAAGAGAAATGAAGGATTGATCAGTGTTTATTTTACAGAAATGCATCGTTATATAACTTTATGAGACAATCCTTAAACTTAAAACTTCCGCATCCTTCTTCATTGTACAAATGGACTAAAATAAAAAGTTTATCACCGGGACTTAACCAAATTCGTTTTTTATTTCTGAAATAATGAGAATTAAAAAACGAATTTGAAAAGTTTGATAGCAAAAATCGTGAAGTATTTTTACTATTCAATGAAATGGCCATTAAGGCAGATTTAAAAATAGAATCGACGCCTTTATGTTTCGAAGTTTGTATGGGAAGCACTGGCGTAACTAACGCCCACGCAGGCTCCACAACGCGGGCGGGGGGCACAGTTTTTAGGGGCCCACGAAAGCCTACAAAATTAATATTTGCATATGAAGTGATGAAATTTGAAACCACATAAAATAACAACGCTGGATTAATAAGCAGCTAGCTTCACTCAATATTCGGTTTCTGAATAAAAATTATATTAACTTTGTAATGATTTCATTATTTCACTTCCATCTCAAGGTGGTCAGACCATCATAGATTTTGAGAAGCTACAAATACGCTGGCTAGACAGTAGTGATGACACAACAATAAAAAAGTCGAGGATTGTTTTATTTATTCTTTGTACAGGGTTTTCCAATAAATAAGAGGTGTTATTTTGATATTCAAAGAAAAACGCCATTTTTTGAGATAAATGATCGGATCTTTATTTCATTAGAAAGAGGAAGGTATGCCGTTAATAATGGAAAATAACATCAGTCAACTGACCATCACGACCACGCCTACAGGACCATATCCTTTTCATGAAATTTTCCATAACCAAATCGCAAAATGGCTGCCCTATGTCCTCGATAGCCTCACGAACTCCATCTTTGAGGTCTTGAATCGACGCTGGGCTGTTGGCGTATACCTTCTCTTTCACGTGGCCACAAAGGAAGAAGTCGCAAGGTGTTAAGTCATAAGATCTCGGTGGCTAATTGTGATCACCTCTTCGAGAGATAACACGGTCCGGAAACTTTTCCCGTAAAAGATCAATGGTTTCGTTGCTTGTATGGCACGTAGCGCCGTCTTGTTGAAAGTAAACGTTGTCCAGATCAATACCATCCAATTCCGGCCATAAAAAATCATTAATCATCTGTCGATAGCTCAATCCATTCACCGTAACTGTTGCTCCAGCCTGATTTTCGAAAAAATAAGGTCCAATGACCCCGCGGGACTATAAACCGCACCAAACAGTCACACGTTGAGGATAGAGAGGCTTTTCAACAATAACTCTTGGGTTTTCCGAGCCCCAGATGCGACAATTTTGCTTGTTGACGAAGCCATCGAGGTGGAAATGGGCCTCATCACTCAAGATGAGTTTTCGATGGAATTGCGGATCATTCTTATGCATATCAAGGACCCAATCAGCAAAGACTCGACGTTGTTGATGATCGGCCGGCTTGAGTTCTTGTGTTAACTGAACTTTATAAGCCTTAAGACCCCAATTTTTATGCAAAATACGGTGTAATGACGTTTGTGGAATGCCTAATTCCAAAGAACGACGAGGAATGGACAAACCTGGGTTTTCTTCAACACTTTCGGCTACAGCAGCAATATTCTCGGCTGTTCTTGAGCGACGTGCACGGGTTTTATTCTTCACATCACTAACTTGTCCCGACAGCTCGAATTTTTCTACCAATTTCTGTATTGCGGTCCGACAAAGTGCTTCACGACGACCCAAAAATGTTCGAGTTTTACGAACCGTCTCTGCCACATTTTCACCATTTTTATAGTGAATTTTAATAATTTCAATGCGTTGTTGAATCGTGTATCGTTCCATTTTTATTAATGGCGTAGTTTCTACTTGTCAAATGTCAAAAAATGACGTCTACCGAAATAGCGGGCTAATTAAAATAACACCTGTTATTGGAAAACCCTTCATTTAAACGGAGAAAAAGGTACGCCTGAAACTGAAACACTAAATTATTTTCTGGGAAACATTTGGGGGACTTCCTTAGGTTAGGCATACACGCTGCTATCATGCATTAAAATTCGTAGATGAGAGAAAAGTATTACTTTAACTTTAGAATATTAGATAAGTTAACAATTAACGAAACTTAAAATATGTATAAGATCAAATTTTTCACGTTGATAAGTTTTGAAATTCCCTCAAGCTTCCAACACTGTTGCACGGGGGCGGTGTGTCGGGTGATCAGTGGACTCGGACTCTTACTTTAAGTAATCGGATATTTCCGGCTACTCATGTGGGAAGATTTTTCCCCTTTCGCTTTGGTTTGCTTAAGCGTTTCTCTCAGATATTCATCGGTTTTTCTTTTAATGTACTTTCGTGAGCATACGATGGGGCTGCCAGTGGTTTTTTAACAGGTTTAATGATGAATTTAGAGCACGAAGTAAATCTAAACAAATAAGTTTGGCAATCTAGATCTTGGCAACATTGCTCATAGTACCCCACGAAACATTTTTTTGCTCAACTCTGGCTTGGAGTGAGTGGAGTGAAGGCATAATTGGGAGATCGTGGGAATTCTCCCATATTGTGGGAATTTTTGACCTGAAAAAAATTAGAAATGGAGAACGGAATAATTTCGTACAAAATTATGGGAAACATCATACATCCGAAGTTCAGAAAATATTTCCTTATAATTGACACACAAAATTAAATTTTCCTCCGCAAGTATGTTAATTTACGAGCATGCATCCTTAGTTATGCCACCGGTAGTCAAAACATGTGATAAATTACATAGTATCCGCGAATACCACTCTAGTAAAAGGTGTTGAAAGCAGAATTGTTTAAATGTGTTAACGTTTTTTGGAGTAATGTCTGAATGTAAATTAGCAATTACCTATATGACCAAGGGCCAACAACCAGGTCATTATTTAGAGAATTACGTATTGCTTGTGAAAATAACTATTTCATTTTTGAAAAAAAGAAAATGTATGTCTGTTATGACTTTCCCCACTTATTTAAATCTATTAGAAACAGATTACTTGACAGAGACTTTCAGACTCTTGATATTATAGTCAGTCGGGATGAAGTAAAGGAAATTTTTAGTTCCGAAAGAGCAAATAGTACAAAACTATGCACAAAGTTAACACAAGTGCATATCAACCCAACAAATTTCCGAAAAATGAACGTTCGTTTGGTTGTTCAACCGATGAGCGGAACAGCTGCAGTTACTATATCTACATTAATTAGACCTTAATAAATTTTCGGATATTTTAAATGGTCGCGAATCAGAGAATTTTAAATTCTTATGTAAAATGAAAGAATTCATACTTTGTATAAAGAAAATCAAATCAAAAAGTCCTGTTTAGTGCTTTAAAGGACTAAGTTTAACTATTAGTTCTATAATAAACGTAACAAATGAAATGTTTGAAATTATAAAGATTTTTATTATATGTATACTTCCAAATTTAATCAAGCGCCACTGGAAAATCTCTTTAGTGTAATACGGGCAAGGAGCACAAATGAGAAGAACCCAAATTTTTTTTAACTCAATAGTATTTTAGCAAAAATTCAATCCATTAAGCTCCTGTTTTCATAAAAATATTCAAATTGTTGAGAGGATACAGATCAGTTTTTACATATTGACTAGGAAGCTTTAAACTCTATAGAGGAAGATTTCAATTCCGATAATTATTTAAAGGTAACTGAAGAATCTATGTTAGCTCCAGATGATGAGCTAGATAATTTGGAATTAATAGATCCTCCCGAAAACTTAGCATCAAATGAACTGGAGTATGTCTGTGGTACATCAGGGTTAATTAAAATGCCAAAACAGTCTTAACAATACGTTTATTGGGCTCAAGTGTCTAATAATGACTGATTGTGAAGCAATATACAATATCTCAGAAAGAGGAGAATCCGTACACACACATATGCAATTAAAATCGTTTATGGTACTTAATATACGTCACTTTCTGTAAATGTAAATTCAGTAGGTAATTGTGGCCATTTTCTTTTTTATTATTAATAATATATATTATATACGAGTATATAGGCTTAACCAAAATTTTGAGTATTTTACGATGCTCTGAAGAAATCCGGCTGTCGGACAGTGCAACCGAAACGCGTTACATATACTGTTTCTGAAGAGGTTGGTTGAATGTCGGTAGTATTCGAGTTCGTGGTTGGCTGAGGTGTTGGGTGCGAAAGCATTTGAGTGATATCGGTATCCGGTGTCCGTATTGTATGAGAATTTAGTGACCTTCATAAATGATAAGGATTTCGTCACAATAATTGATTATCTTCATCTCTGATTATATACGACCTAGGTTCGCTGTGTTTTGTGATAACGACAGCGTGTTTCCACCTATCTTTATGCATGAACACTACATTCTTACCTTTCTTAAAGTGAGTTCTGGCCTGGGACGATTAACATCATTGTTTGTTTTTCAACCGGTCTTGTACACCTTGAAGGACCTGCTAATGGAATCTTGGTTCTAATCTTACGGTTAAAGAGGAATTCTGCAGGAGAGTAATTTATACCAGTAATTGACTCTAATAACCCTGCATGCAATCCATGGCCGTCTCCCATTTTCCTTAGAATGATTTTTGCTATATGGAATGCTTTTTCAGCTAGACCATTAGACATTGGATATCCAGGGCTAGAAAAAGAAACAGAGAAATTCCATTCCTGAGAAAAATTTCTGTGTTCGAAGGAATTAAAGGGTTGGTTATCCGATATTATAACTTGGGGTACACCATTTCTGGAAAACATTTTTACCAGGGCGTCAATTACGCTCTTCGCCGTTTTATTGGGTATAAGAGCTATTTCTATCCATTGGGAATAGTAGTCCATTAAAACAAGATATGATTTCTCCCCATACTCGAAAAGATCGACTCCTACTTTCTTAAAGGGCAGTGTCGGTATTAAATGTGGTAACAAATTATTTTTTGGTCTATATTTTTCGCAGAGACGACATTTTTGTACCATATCTTCAATATTTGCTACCATTTTTGGCCAATAAAGCATGGTCTTAGCTCATATGCTCATATGGGTTTCGTGGAGTAACTTAAGCATGTCATCAACTAAACTCTTCAGCATAAATACACGATCTTGAAAGAAAACTAACTCATCCTCAACATATAGCTTGTCTTTATATTGACATGATCTGGTAACTTGTCTTTACTAGAATTCCATCCTTCTTTGTCATACTTGATGATTGCCCTCAAGCTTTCATCACTTTTAGTCATATCTTGAAAGAGTTTTTTCTTTGTATTACTTAAATTAATTGTACGGATGGAGTCACTTAAGGAAGTTTCAGTATAAAACTGATAGGTCAGGAATGAAATTTCAGGATAATAAGTCTGCAACATGCAGTAGTTTTCCAGGGACATACTTAATTTCAAGATTGTACTTTAATAGACACTAATGGCTTATGGTCTAAATGTTGCCCATATATGTATTTATGAAATTTTTCACATGAATAGACAATGGCTAGTAGCTCTTTTTCAATCTGAACATATCTAGTTTCTGCATCGAATAAGCTCTTGGACGCATATGCAACAGGCTTATCATCTTGGAATAGACAACCTTCTAGTCCAATTTGAGAGGCGTCTGTTTGTATCAGTATGTTTTCTTTTGGATTAGATGTATATAGTACGGTAGTATTTGCTAAAATATTCTTTATTTTACTAAGCACTGCGGAATGATTTTCATTCTACTGAAAGTCTATTTTTTTTGTTTTTTTACTAAAAGTTTTCGCAAGGGAGCATTTACCTCCGAAAAATTTGGAATAAGTGATCGCAAGTAATTAAGAGTGCCCATAATTTTCTCAAGGTCGTTTTTATTTTGTGGATTGTTTATACCTAAGATAGCCTGAACACGATCAGGGTCAGAAGCTATTGTACTGCCTGTAAAAATGTGGCCTAAATACCTCACCACAATATTCAAACTTATCTCTATTAAATTTTACGTTAATACAGATTTTGATAGTGTTCTTCTAATATTTTGCCCCCTACAATAAGGTCATCAATGTATGTGAAACACCCAGGTAAATTCCCAAAGTATTTCGTGTTCGGTTTTTGAAACTTTTCAAAAGCTGTTTTTATTCCAAAGGGAAGTACATTGTACTGGTAGGTACCGAACTGAGTACTAGAAACAGTTAGTTCCTTTGAGGACGGATGAAGGCCCAGCTGCTAAAACCCTTCTTTTAGGTCGAACACTGTGAAATATTTCATTTCCCTCATGACGTCACAAAAATCTTCTATACTGGGTATTAAGAAATGTTCGTCCTTCATTTGTCGATTCAATTCAGTGGATCTTGACATAGCCTTAATGAACAACAACTAACTGATGAGCCCAATCAGAATCTCTTTTGCTAATAATCCCACGCCCCTCTATTTCCTCTAAAATACTTTTTACTTCAAGGCGTAAACTGAGCGCAATACGACGCTTGATAACTGGGATCGAGTCTATATTTAAGCACTAATTGGCAAAGATCCGGGAATCTTCCCGTTCCACTAAAAATATCATTATTCTTTGATACACATGTTTGATTAATATCATACTTAAACCTAACAAAGGTTGAACTTTACCATCTACAATAATATACTTAACATCTAGACATTTATTTTTATAACGTGTAGGTAAAACAACAGTAACGACAGTATTTTTAGGAAAGCTCCCATATACTTCCACGCCCGCAATCATCGGTTTCAATTTGTCCTCTATTATTAAGCCACATGCAATATCTTTTGAAATGATGTTGACATTAGCACCACTATCGAGTTTGAATTCGACAACCCGATTTGTAATTATTAATTTCTTTTGCCAACTAACCTTTTCAGGCACTACAGTGTTAATAGCATGAATTGAATTCATATATGTTACCGTATCAATATATACCGTGCACTCATCATCACGTTGCTCATATATTTTGTTTAGATTACTTACAATACTTGGCTTTTTCTTGTCACACACTAACCAGGTACTTATATACGTCAATGTCAACATTGAAGACACATCTAGTAGGTATTTTGTAGGTTACTGATGCAATAACTTCTTCAGTTTTGGAAGAAAGTTTAGTGTCGGAGGTACCTGTGAGAGTTGCAAACAAATTATAGTTAAAGAAAAAGGAGCTGAAAAAACTAACCAGAATGAAATTTTCATCGTTCATAAAAAATATAGGACTCACGACAAGAACTCAAGTGACTTTGGTAGCCTGATCGCACCAACTGATTTATTGTTTGATATATACCTAAATTACAATTTGGTATTTTCAAAGATTTTATACAGCGACCACCACAAATAAATAACCTAAAACGAACGATTGAGGAAGGAAAAATGCATAGTACACTTTAAGGATTGGTTTAAGAAATTAGATCCTTGTTTAAACCACAGAATAAAATTTATAAAGTTTATGGTTTTAGCGCTTCTAAGGAAACACTGTAAATGAGAAGTAGATCGGTTAACAATCAAACCAATAAAAAAATGTCGTAATAACCCTAAATTAAATATATTAAAGCATCTGTAAAAAAGATCTATTTGCTATATATGAATATCAAAATATTTTTGAACAAAATTCTATGGGAGAATGTCTGTTTGAATGGTCTTAGCGCTAATACAGTAATCATTTGTAACAATATGATATTTACCTTTCCATAACTGAGTATTTATTCACATAATTATTCGATTTTAGAAAATTACTTAATAGTTAAATACTTTTGAGCAATATTCTAACAAAACTATGTATATTTGTTAAGCAAAATAGAACAAAATATACAACCAATAATGGATTTAAAATTAGTGTCCTAATTTTTAGAGACAGCCTTATTCTTAGGGATATTATTTGCATCTTTCCAGCTTCCATAATTTATACGTATATACATGTAAGCCTATCGTATGTGCACATCCTCTGTTCTCCCTGGCAGGAGTGGTGAAAATTTAAATGCCGATTCCTTTGTTCAGCAGGAGAACGCAAAGTGAGGACGAAAAATTATGACTTAACACCCAGTAATTCTTCTTTGGCAAGATCGGTGGTTGCCTCGAAAGCAGGATTAATACCGAATTTCCGTTCATTGGAGTACAAGCAACGGGAAATCTATAGGCGGCATAATTATTAATAATTTTGGTTTTTATGGCAATATACGGAAAGGCTTTTAAAGAGACAGAGTCTACAAATCATATCTGATATTGTATTTTTGTTCTTATCTTATTTTCATTTGAATGGTACACAGTAAAAAATATTGGTGTAAATTATAAATTTTATCTATTCCTTTTATGTTATAGCTTTTATGTATATCAAAATTAATATAAAATTTGGTAAAATGAAATATATATAAATTTTTTATGCTAAATAGGAATAAAATGTATATGAAATATATATCCCTTTCGGTTTTTTTGTTGCAATTTTACAACACGAACTGAAGTTCCTATAATTATGTCGACACTATAGTATAACTCCTAAAGGTATTTTATATCTATTCTAAATGAGTCATTAATGCTTAGGATTTCGCCATGTGCCCTTCAGTTGAAAAGATAACGTCATAGAGTGAAGAACTGTTTATGGTATATAAAAACATGGCAGAACGAGCAGGTAAGTCTATTTTTTCTACCGTTTTTAAACAGGCAAAGTGTAAAATTACCTGAAGTATACATATATAGTAATTCAAAACAAGTGAAAGATTATTATTTCCTGCAGTTTATATTGAAATAGTAAATATGTACCTACTATGATTTTTTAGAATTCTGATTTTGTAAATTTGCAACAAATGTAAACTTTCTTAATTAATATGAAGCATATTTCGGCTATTTTAATTATTTGTATCACTGATGGAAATTATTTTTTGAAATATATTTACTTCAGGCAGAAAAAGGTTTTTGAGGAATGATTCCGATGTAAGAGAGGTTTTCGAAATGTTTGATTTATCGGATATAGAAGACGATTATGATGACGACGATGATATTTGTGGCGATATCGATAATATATTTCAACAGATAAATCAAGAGTGCCAAATCTCCTCGTCTTTGGATAAAATTTCTGAGGTGGTTCCTGAACCTGAAGCTGATATGCTTGATAAGTATTTAGAAAAAGACTTATCGGATACAGAAGATCTTAAAAAAACAACGGAGTCAAGGAAAGTTAGGGCAGAGTTTTCTTGGAGAAAAAAGGACTTCGAAATACCAACTGGAGATTTCATTACCAATAGTTCTGACGAATCATCATGTTCCGAAAAGACACCGCTACAGTACTTCCTACAATAATTTTCCGCTGGAGTTAACTGAAAAAATTGCCAAGGAAACAAATATGTATTATTTTTCACAAACCACGAATATTTTGGGAACTACATCTTCTGAAATATACCAGCTAATCGGCATGTATTTAGTAATGGGAATGTGTGATTTTCCACGAATTTGCATGTACTGGAAGCAAGCAACCCGTATTCCAGCAATTTCAGATACAATGTCTCGGAATAAGTTCCATCTGCTACGAAACAACATGCATTTAGCCACTGAAACTGATTCAAAAGATAAGTTGTGGAAATTACGACCTTTGATAAATGCGATCAAAGAAAAATGTGGATGCATTACAAAACAAGAATTTTTATGTGCTGATGAAATGATGATTCCTTTTAAAGGAAAGACAACACTCAAGCAATATATGCCAAAGAAAGCTTGTAAATGGGGTATCAAAGTGTTTGTTTTATGCAGCACTGATGGCGTTGTGCATGATTTGGAGGTCTACCAGGGCAAAGGAACAAGAAGGTAAATTGGGTTTTTGTGCAGATATTATCTTGCGTTTAATTGAAACTGTTCCACGTAATATTGGACATAAGATATTTTTCGATAATTATTTCAACGGCATCCCATTTCTTTCCAAATTGAAAGAGCTTGAAATATGGGGAACTGGAACCCTACGGTCTAACAGATTATGCGGAGCAGCGAAAGTCATAAAATCTGAGAAGGATTTACGAAAGGAAGGTCGCGGGTCATTTGACTATCGCATCGAAGTAACACAGAATACATGTTTAGTACGATGGTTTGATAATGGCATAGTGCAACTCGCATCCACTATATTTGGAACCGACCCACTGTCAAATGCTACACGTTTTTGTCACGAGAAAAAGAAGTTTATTGAAATTAAACGCCCTGAAATCGTACAACAGTACAACAAGCACATGGGAGGTGTTGATAAGATAGATTTTCTCATATCACTATATAGAATTTCTATTAAAAGCAGGAAGTAGACCACAAAGTTTTTTGATCATTGCGTGGACTTAGCTGTCTGTAACGCATGACTTGAATACAAACGTGACTGCCTCAAAAAAGAAATTCGTTTTAGAGAAGTCTTGGATTTGATGCAATTTCGAAGTGAAATTTCTGAAGGTCTTTTATTTGCAAATATTATTAAACCAGTGCCCAAACGGGGGAGACCTCGAAACTGTGATGAAGAAGACAATTCGTCTCTATCTATTGCATCTCCAAAACAAAATTTTGAAAAGCGACCAGGTAAAAGCGTATGGTATGATTTATACAATCACTGGCCGATATTTGGAAGTAAACGTGGTAGGTGTAAATTTGAAGGATGTACTGGATTTACGCAAAACATGTGTACTAAGTGCAATATTCATTTGTGCTCTGCAAGCAACAAAAAAAATTGCTTTTATGATTTCCATAATAAGAAATAAAATCGTGAGTGCTCTGTAACTAAGAAGACGAAAGTATATAATAATATTATATTTCTGTTAAGTTCTAAGAAATTATGTTTATTTTATGTTTGTTATCAATGTTTTCAACAAGAATTTTGATTTTTTTAATAAAGCCTGTTTTATATAAAGAAAAGTAGTTAGTTCTATTTTAGTACCTTACAGTCCATTTGTTGTAAATTTACAACTTCCTAAAACTCCGGTCTGAAGATTTCGGGTTATATAATTTCATAGAAAATGGAAAGAAGACCCTTGAATTATACTAAAAATAAAAGGAATCTTTTTTTGGAAAGATATTTCTTAAATCGGACTGAAAGGGATATACAAGATTCTTTTTATAAGTAATATAATAAATTTCATTTGAAGATTTATGGAATTCATAATTAAATTTATCAAATGAATAGAATGGATATATCTCATACCATGCTAAGATAACTATTCGTATGTATAATATTTTGTTATTAATTCTCGACGAGGTTGCTATACAAACTGAAAAGTACCGTTTTTATACCCTAGATGAAATCATAGGGGTATACTAAGTTTGTCATTCCTTTTGTAACACCTCGAAATAATGATGGTAGAGCAAAATGGATTGGACACCCATTCATAATATTAAAAGTTATTTCGATTTTTGCATGTCCATCCGTCCGTCCGTCCGTCCGTCTGTCCTTCCGTCCGTCCGTCTGTCCGTCCGTCCGTCCGTCTGTGCACACGATAACTCGAGAACGCGTATACTTAAAGAGCTGAAATTTTGTACACGGACTTTAAAAAAAAAAGTAAAATTAACTTCGAAAATGAGACAAATGGGGCAACACCTTCGTGGGGTTGCCATATAAAAATTTCGTTTTCCGCTATATATTTGGACACTGCCTGAGAAATCATCGACGTAGAGAGCTGAAATTTCGTACATGTTGTTTTTACTACATTAGCAAATAAAGTGTCAAAAATGGACTAAATCGGGCAACTCCTTCTTGTTGCCATATAAAAATTTCGGTTTTTTACGTATACTTTGAAAACGATCAGTCCAAGACATTTTTATTGTACTAAGAACTTCTGCAGAATACGAAATCCTATATAATTGGTTATTACCATTTTTTCTGTGCGACAAACTGTTCTACAAATATATGCGAAAAACAACTTCAAAATCAATACTTGAATAGATCGGGGACCATACGAAATTTAATACGGGCATTCATCTAGGGTATCATAAGAATTGGTCTTAGACCAATTCTAGCTTTTTTACTTGTTATACATTACTCTTGCATAAACATGCATTTATTTCATTCACAGTATAAAATTTAAGTAGAGAGCCTGTCAGGTTTTAAGATGTACGCCGGTATATTTATCACGTGTGAATTCGAAAAAGTTCGTAAAACAGTGAAGGTGCAAAAATTTATAAGTGAGACAATAGAACTGCAATATATGGATTTTGTATTTTCAGGTGAGTTTATATGACAAGAAAACATATTTGTAGTGTTTCCTAGTTTTTACTGTATATCTCGTGTAATAACCGGCACTGCGTTATCTTTAAAGTTTTCTTTGTCGATTATAATTGAGTATTTAGATAATACTCAAGATCAAATGCGTTTTCCAACTGAATACTATAGCATTATTGCATACTATAAATTGGAAGTATTACAAATAATGTAATTATTTTACTCTAGTATAGAATTATAACTATTTGAAGGTACATTTTCAGTAGCCTGCGTTTCTGTTCAGCGTATAAAAAAATAAATATATAATTTACTTACTTATAAAAACTTCACTTAGCCTTAGCTAGTTTTGAAATTTTGCAAGAAGAATCCGTTGGCTTTTTGAACAATAACGACGCAGTAATAAAACTAGCATTTTATAGTTTTATATTGACTGTATCTATCAATTTTACATGCATCCTTGCTTTATTTTAAAGCTTATATTAGCAAGTAGTCATATGGAGATATTCTTCTTGTAGAATATGAACGTAAAGGTACGTTGACTGATACCGAAAGACGAAAATTAATATCTTATTTATCTATTTTCGTCGAAGAACACGTGGGATTTAATCCAACTAGCCAGAAGTTGGAGGCAGCTAGTCAGGCCTTTCTATCAGTATTTCCGTGTCTGAAATGAAGCGGTCGTAATAAAGCTGTAAGGAAAGTGAAGAACTGTTGGAAAAATGAAATTAATAATATTGTGTTCTAGGAGTTGCTGATTAATACAGGATATTTTCGAATCAAACTAAATAATGATAGAGCCAAGAGGAAAAAATTAGATAACAGTGTTGAATTACCAAGCATAAGTTCAAGTACTAAGATTTTTAACGACTCTTAAATTGAAAAGATTCAACAGAACTTGAATGAGTTTCAAAATGCTACATTTCATAAACAAATCGAATTTGTAAAGGATAGATTAAGAGCAACTTTAAAATTCAGAAGAAAACAAGTTAAGGAATCTGGTTTTAACATTTATAGGAATTGTACCTACATTTATACTACGCCAGAATTAGTAAGTACTCATTTTTATATTGCCATATATACTCGTAGTTGAAAAATATTATTCAATATATTGTTTAGATCTCATTCGATTTTTGCTTGGAGTTTAAAGATTGTAGTGAGCGACTTATGGAAATTTGGCCCACTTTACAATACCACATATTTAGTGCGGTAAAAAAAGCAAAAAAACAGAGAAAAAGGTAATAATTTTATTGTTATAAAACTTCTATAAAAGATATTTTTCTTGTGGTATGAAGCAAAGCACCAATATTTCAAAAATCTTAAAAAAATTATAAAAACTTATGTAAAACATTAGCGATTCGTCATCAGCAGATGTTTGTCTCAACTTGGAAATCATACAACTTTGAACAAGTATCTAAAGTAGGCAAGATAACAACATTAACTTTGGAAATTTATAATAATTATAAATTTTTGTTAAAACAAGTAGACAATAAACCTTTTCAATTGATAAAAAATGTTTCTTGGATTGAGTATTTTACTCATTATCGTCCTGAATTGTTTGTTATTTCACCTAAATATAACTCAACACATAACATAAATAATTTTTTTCAAATTAAATGTATTTTAGCGTATAAAAATGAATTTACATTTATATGTAAAACATTTAGTGTAATACACTTTTGTGAATTTCATAATGCATTTCAAATCACAGAGTATGTAAGTGAAGATACCGTACTGTTATTAACATTGTATACATATGATAATCATACATCATATGATTCATCTTTTTCAAGAAAAACTAATGGACTATACATTGTACAAAACATTATTTGTAAATATTTATAATTTGGAGAAAAAATATTTAAAATATATACAACATTGCTTATATTGTAGTTTTGAATTGAAGTCGTTCCCTTCAGCAATGCAATCTACTACCCCTGCTGGATTCCATCCATAATTGGATAAGATACAAGAAATACAAAAAGTGATAAACTTTATATGAATATGTTATAAGCTTCTGCTATAATTCAAAGTATAAACTTTATACGAAGTTTTATACGGTACCGTATAGAATTTATAAACTAATAGAATTAATTGAAAGTATATATCTTCGTGATAAAATTGATTCCGGAAAACTATTCCTCGTTTTTATACCTTAGCCAATTGATTCTAAAAAAGTTTGTTATAATTTTTATAATTACCTATTTGTTTTATGCAGAAAGTGTAAGGATTTATACGTATACTTTAATTTATCGAAATAGTAATACCAATATTTTTAAACGTGTACCATTTTGTTTTTTGAACTATTTTGCTAATTTGAAGCGCTTATAATACTTGGATTGCGTTCAACTTACATTTACCTCTAAAGTAAGTATAAGGGTATGAATTAACTTTATACTTAAATTTTTCAAAAGCGATCTTAAGGAAAAAGTGTTTAAAAATATACAAGAAGCTATAGTAAGTACAAAGATGATTAGACCTACAGGCGACACCCCAAACACGCGTGCGGTCACATGGAAATACTGTTTTTGTTTATTTCTTAATTTTTCTCTTTAAATTAACAGGTTTTTTAGACTAATTGTATCAAATTCAAACACTGCTTTTCATTATTATTATTAAGCATTTTAGATTTAAAGGAAATTTTTTATTAACTGCTAATTTGTATAAGTAGATAGATACTGGTATAAAGTGAATCAACAAAAATTTTAATTTTCAACTGATTATTTTAATACTTAATCGCTTCTAAGTCCTTTAACCTTCATGTCCACGGCAAAAAAAATTCTACGAATCCCCACGGCATGGCACACTTGTGCCACTCTGTGATTACTCATGCATTTCCAACAATTTCTGAGAAAATTTGTTAACTATGATAGCTCTATGCAGGATTATTACGTTATTGTCTTATTTAAAGTCAATTCAAAAGGTTTTGTGAAAGTAAACATTAGTTTACTATAAAGGATTATGAACTTGAGCTTTTTGCTGAAAATTTGTTAGTGACAGAGACTCTTCTGTGAAAAAAATTTTGATTTAAAAGTGTGTCGGTTATTTTTGTGAAGAAGAATTTTGTGATAATTATGGCTGATGAGGAAATATCACGCGTTGGGTTTAAAATGTATGCATATATTTTGCTCTTTATAGGAATATGTTGTAAATTTTTCGTTCGTAGGATGTCTTACAATCAACAAAGGGCTTATTTGGAAAGATTATTAGGCGAAGAAGATAGTTCGCAAGACTTATTACAAAATGATATCGACGAAGAAAATAGTTCTGAGGACGAATGGATTCCACCGCCTACTACTGAACAAACTTGGGTTGAAGAAGAATCAGATGTTGAGGATGTTCATAGAGACACAAATCTTCAAATAGAATTTGAAAATGACGATACGGATAGCGATGAAAACTACGAAAATAATGATATGTGTCCTGAAGGGCAATCTGATCAAGATATTTTTCGCGGTAAAGGCAACACCATATGGCATCGCAATCCTTCTTCTAGGTGTCAAACATTGCGTCGCAATATTCTACGACAACGGGCTGGCCCAGCAAGATCGACTCATACTCTCTCTGTACGTGACACCTTCAAATGTTTTTTCGATGATGTAATTTGTGACATAATTATAAAAGAAACAAATACAGGGTGGGCCAAAAGTCACCATGGGGTTTAAAAATAACTAACTTTTTCGTTTGTACATTGCTCCACACCCTGTTGACCGTTTCTCTTCATTCCTTTTTTACATGATAGCCAAGACAGAAATATTAAAAAATATTGCTGCTTCTTCCTCTTCAAAACAAAATACAAAAATTACTACAAAGAAAAAGTTTCTTTTTCCATTTTCTTTCCACAATGCATCTATACGAATAGTTCTCATACATTATACGGGATGGTATTGGTGAGCTGTCCAATTTCGCCCATATGAAAAAACAATGAAAGCGTCTTGTTTTAAAAACACAATTGAAAGTTCAAATTAAAGACACCATCATCCAAGTTATGATCACCACAGATGGCAGCAGTAATTTACACAAAACCATTCTGTTTGCTAAAATCAACATCTGGGTATTTCTTATCTGTGACCATTTCTTATTGAGTGTAGCTCCACTATAAGTGGCGAACGAGCAACACAGATGTGTGACTGTGATGTTATATCTCGGTATATTCCTGGCGAGTTCGAATGTCATACATTTTGTTGGATGTTGTTCGATTGCTGATGGAAGCAAAAATTAAACCACCTCCTCCAGGCAGTTGTGTCGCTTATGATATCATAGACAGAGTCCAGACGTTTTCGAATGCTATACTTTTCATTGCATGTTGTTTGATTGATTTGTTTTCGATTGTTTTATGATTGTGATTTCATAATTGGTTTCTTTGATAGTTTACAGCGAAGAACATATAAAGAGACGTAGGTAAAATATTTTAAAGAAATTTTTTGTCGTAACATTTTATTTCCTTTCATATTTATTTGTTTCAATTAAATTAAATTGGAAAACCTAAGGGAAGCAATGCTTCCCTAGCTTCCAAAGACGCCATGCCACTGAAAGGAAATTAAGTTTTTTTTTCGTAAAAAGTCATAAGTGATTCCGTCCCTGCTTCAAATAAGGATTGCAATCCCCAAGACATTAATCGAGCTCGTAAAGACTTAGCCTAACCAATTTAGTGGAGGTCACAATATATATCAAATTTAGTCGCGGTATCCGCAAGGTCCTAGTGACCTAGTCACCCTACCCCAACTCTTAGCTTTATCCTTATCACATCACACTAAGAGTGCGCATTCATAATACTATTTTAACCTTATCTAAATTCACGTCATATTTGATTTGATAAAATAAAGTTCGTTCATAATCACATCCATAATGGAGTTTAAATTGAGAATTCATCTGGTTTAAAATTGAACTCGTGATGCAGAAACTCTAAAAGCTGATAGACACCGAATGTCCCATCGGGAAAAGTATAAAGTAAGATTTGTAAAATTACAATATAGTAAAATTTACATTGTATGTACAGGGTGGGCCAAAAGTCACCATGGGGTTTAAAAATAACTAACTTTTTCGTTTGTACATTGCTCCACACCCTGTTGACCGTTTCTCTTCATTCCTTTTTTACATGATAGCCAACTGTCTGTTCTTCATAGGTAAGCATGTTTCCCCACCCCACCTTACCCCACCTTTTTTTCATCCTACCATATGTTACCAATTTAATTTTTAAACCCCATGGTGACTTTTGGCCCACCCTGTATTTTTACAACCATTATGTAGAGATATATTACAACTTTCTTTTTATTATGCAAAAATTTTTAAATGAAACTTTTACTTTATTTTCTCTTATAGTATAGAAATGAATAAAATATTTTTACTTAATAATTTTCTTTTTTTAAGTCGAAGCTCTAATTTTTTGTAGGATATTACGAAATAATAAAAAAAAAATCTTAATAAAACAATAAAATATAAAATGTTTACTCACTCATTATGTGGTATATCCTCATCTTGATCACCAGCAATAACAAAGAAGTTCAATTTAACTCCAAGAAGTATGATGAACAGCATCAAAAGAATTCGTGCAAAACGGCTATCCATTGCTTATAAGGGTTTTCCTTTGAATGTTATAATTTTTCTGTGTGTGTGTTGTAAACGGGAGAGATTATATTATATGCAACTACTGCTTGGGTAAATTTTTTCAAAATTATTCACTAGAAATAATCTTTTCCTTTCGAATATTGTATTTAATCGAATTCATTTCACCACGGAAATCCATTTGGAGCACGATGTATAATGAGCATAAAAAAAAATCACCACTTAAAGCCGCAAATACAGAGGATGCACTTTAAACATTTAGACGTAACTGTACGATAAAAATTTATCTATGTGTAGGTATATATATATAACACTTTTGTTCGTTATTTAAAAAATTTAAATTAATCTCTTTCTCTCCACAATGTACCGTTTTGTACTAAATGAATTTTTTATTTTGTTTTATTTTCAAATTGAAGATATGTGTGCAGTTTCAGCCGATCTATACTAAGTTTCAAGAGAAATGAAAAAAACCAAATTACAAAATCACTTTAAAAACTCGCCATTTTCACAACAATCTCAAGACTTTTTTTTCTTTTTTTCTTTTCTTTTTTTAAGAAACTTCAAAATCAATTAGACGAGGAAATAAATTTCATTTTTTTATATTTGTTTTTTTTTTTTGTAATTATTTTATAGGTCGCAGAACATTTACAAAAATAAGCTGCAAGCGGAGTAAGTAGTTAGTTACAAATAAAGAATTGAAAGCACGTTCGAAACGTTCGTAAATTTCACCCCAACCGAGCGACGACATGGAGAATATTCTCCACGGAAACCGATTTATAACTCTGGGTCACACGGAACGTTCTGCTTCAAGGCCAAAATTGCATATAAAAGTATATAAAGGACGAAGAATACGGAAACGAACGACAACATTATGCAATATCCTGCCTCTCTGTTACTCGATATGGGGCGAGCTTTCAAGGATATTATATATTCCGTGTGGAAAGAGGATATCCACTACATATTGTGATGAGATGAGGAGCCGTGCGAGACACACACACACACATATATATATACACATCTATATATATATATACAAATACAGGAAAAAGCTATATATCGATGCGAAGGTTACAAATAAATGTTCTAAGACTATGCGTACACGCGAAATCCGGATAATTCTAGCATATACCTACAAACAAGGATTATGAGGTTATAAGGTGGATGAAGTTGAGGGAGGAGGACCTACAAGCAAATATTTTTTTTTTTTCAGGATTGGATTTTTGGTTTTGCTATTTATCCTGGAAAAATATTACTTTACTGATAAGGTATATAGTAGCAAGGATGCATTTTTTTCTTATATACATATCTACAAGTAGGTAGGGTATGTTCTGAAAACCGTGTTTTCTCCATCTACCGTTAATTTTTAAAACATGTGGTGTGGTGGCACATTTTACGTGAATTCACGTATGCATTAAAGTTTTCAAGTCACCACAAACAACAAGTGGAACACATTTTTTATAGGTAATGTTAGGTTACCTTGGTTACAACTAGCGAGTCATCTACATGAAAAATATCGAATTTAGTTGGATATTTATTGTACCTACTCTTTAAAATTGCAAAAAAAAATTAAATGGCGGTTATGTATCACATTGCTTCCGGCTGAAGTTCCGTAGAATTCCGATTTTTATGAAATTTCCTTTCATGTGATTCTTGAAAAGATCAGAACAATAAACAAATGTCACTTTTAACAACGACGGTGCAGTCTATCAAGGCCTTGTGAAAGCCCTTCACAGCCTCCAAATTGGTACTGGAGTGTAAAACCACCCTGAATTATCTTTCTCAGTATAACGGGGCACTCGTACAATGGGTAACAGCGATGATATTAGCGGGAATGAAAAGGCGGCGAGCTTGCTCGTCTTTCTTCGGCCTCAGAGGGGATTGCACCAAAACACATATTTTGACTTGGATCGACTGCCAATGTTAACACAGTTGTCTTTGGTTAGGCGGCCTTCGGTTAGAAATGCAAAGGAACTGTGGGAAATACCTAACCACATTTTACAGAATAACTATTGCGATTTAACAGGAGTCACCTACACAGGATGAGACTTGTTGCCGGTTCTATATGTAGAGGATGCAAAATGAAATCCGAAACGATGACTCAGGCCCAAAATACAGTCACGGCCACAAGCCACAGCCCACTGGATGCACGCGTCTGAAGCCACGGTGTGACCATTTTGTTATGGTTGCATATTTGTGAATGAGAAATGGAGGACGTAAAGTCCTAACTATCAGCGGAAGCTGATAGATCGCTCCGTAGTGACTTCTGGTTTTGGTACTGGCAGGCACGTTAGTACTTCAGACTATACGCGGAGAGTGTGGGGTGGGTAAAAGAATTTAACCGACGTGACCATTCACCTTAACCAAAAAATTCATGCCTAGAAGAAAAGACAGATCAAATCTCCAATTTTGTGGCTTGTGGCTCCAGTACTACCAACATTGAAGTATTAAAAAATGAAGCTGTTTACAAGTTTTCCAATATGGCGGGAGATTGGTAGTTATTCGAAATTTTGAATTATGGAGGCGAAAGTTGTTCACCTATAAGAACTATTTCATATTGGATTTTAATAATTCTACAAAAAAAATGAAAATGGAGAAATAATTATTAATTACATGAAATTACATACCATGCTTCTTATAGTTCATAAATCCTTTCTATAAGAAGTATGGCTTCTTGTGGATAGACGTCGTAAATGTAACTCATTTAGCTTAAAATGAAACGTTTGCCGTGCAGTGTTGGGAGCTCGTGGGAATTCATGTTCATATTATTGTACAGACTTCTGCTGAAAAAGGGTGAAGGGAATAATTATGTCTATTTGCACAACATTATAGAAAAAACTGATACCAACATCTAAAGTTCAGAATAACTTCCCTAAAATTGACACAAAAAATTGAGTTTTCCTGGATATAGTGGCACACTATGGAACTATAAATAGCCGTAAAGATGAAGATTTTTTTCTAGAATTCAAATCAAAACTTGTGATTGTAATTGAAAAAACTATAAAGGGTAGAGTTAGCTATAGAAAATAAGCTCATGGAACATTTTGTAATCTATGAATATTTTAATTTGAACATAGAAAACCAGGACAATCTCGACGTGACAAACTTTTGCTCAGACCATTGCCATGACACAAAGCGATTTTATTACATATTTGCAAAAGTATTAAAGAAGTACGATTTTGTATTTCTTTTAGTATTTGTTCTTATGGAAAAATGCATTACTTTCAACTTTAAATTTCTGTATAAAAGTTTGATTCAGGAATTTTGTTGTTTAATTCTTTTTGCATTTAACAATGTAAAAATTTAAGTACTTTGTTTAATAATGTTGTTAATATTTTTTTACTCAAACATAACACTACACATAAAAATGAAAAAATATGTTGAATTCTGTTGCCTTCATACCATAAAACGCACTGGAAAGCAATCAGAAGCTTTGTGCTATTGAGTTATATGAAAAAAAATGATTCTTTCAACGTTTAATACACAGTAACTTCTTAAGGATAAGAAAGACAAAAAAAAACAATGTTAACCATTTTTTTATATTATCCCATCATGTTTCCATAAATTTAAAAATATTCCCCACCTTCCGTAATAAATAATTCAGTTGTTTTATTTCAATCATAACTCAAAATAATTTTTAATCAATGAATCGGCAGAGCTACCTACACATTCGCCTCATATTTTCACTAGTTGCGCTTGTTCACAGGGCGGCAACGGTATTCTGTGTTTAACTTTTCATAACTTTTAAATTATAATTCAAAAGTAATTCAAATATTAGCTTATTTTATAGGTAAATTTGTTGCCGTTATGGTAGTATAATTAACACATTATGTTTTTATTGGTTTTTATTTATTTTCAAAAGAAAATCAGTTTCAAACAAAAGTGGATCTTATTTAAATCTTTTCTCTGACTTTGAAGGAAATTTTCATTTCAAGGTGTTTTTTTTTTGTTTGCCATTTATAATATGAAGGCAATAAAATCCAGCACATTTACTCATTTTTATGTGTAGTGCTATATATAAATAATTTTATTAAAATGATGAAAATGCTCAGACCCATCTAAAAACCAAAATTTTTGGTAAAAAATATATCAAATATATCATCATGAACGGAAATAGGTTTCATTTTATTAAAAAACAAGTAAAAACGCTAGAATTGGTCTAAGACTAATTCTTATGATACCCTAGATGAATACGTGCATATGTAATTAATTCATATAGTCACCCATCTGTGCAAGTTTTTCACATATATTCCTAGAATGGTTCGTCGGAGAGTATAAATGATTATAACCAATTTCATAGGATTTCATATTCTGAAGAACTGTTCAGTACAATAAAATCGCTTTCACAGGAGGTATACGTAAAAAAACCTAAATTTTTTTATGGCAACACCAAGAAGGGATTTCCCTTTTTAGCCCATGGAATGGTATTTACTAATTTAATGAAAACGTCGTATACAAAATATCAGATCTGTACGTTGATGGATTCTCAGGCAGAGTTCAAATATATAATGAAAAACGAAGTTTTTGTATGGCAACCCCACGACGAAGCTACCCGATTTGTCCCATTTTCGACTTAATATTACTTTTTTTTAAAAAGCCGGTATGTAAAATTTAAGCTCTCTAAGTACAAGGACTCTCGAGTCATCGTGAGGACGGACAGATGGTCGGACAGACGGATGGGGGTGTCCAATCCATTTTGCTCTACCATCATAATTTCTAGGTGTTACAAACGGAATGACAAACTTAGTAGAGGAGCCCGGGGAATAATGACGAATGGGGCATAGTGACGAATGAATATTACCTATAATCAGCTTTATTCTAAACCCGCACTATGATACCCAGAATTCAGGGTTAAGTATTACCAACATATGTATGATCAACATTTTTTTTTTTATATTAGTCTATGTTGTTGTACGAAAAGAGCAGACGATTTTTGCAATTAGAACACGCAAAAGTTTTCATTTAAATGATGAGTAAGTCTAGTATATTTTATGGCAGTTTGTCAGGATTATTAGTTTTCGATAAATTTGGCATAACATGTCGGAAAAAGACTAATATGTGGTGGGGCATAATGACGAGATTTTTGCAGGGCATAATGACTAACTTTTTACGGGGCATAATAATTTTTCGATTTTCACACTCGCATAGGCTCAATGAAGAGCGGACTCAAAAGACATAATTTTTCATTAGAAGAAAATTCTTTGTCAAGGAAAATGACCCCAACAATTAGTGTGCTTAGCATTTCGCAAACTGTGAATTTTTTTTGACGTTGCGTTGCTTGCGCAAAAACCGAGAAACAATATATTTTCGAGTTCTATGGATACAAAAGAAATTTTGAAATGTCAACCTATTTATCATAAAACTTCCGAAATCCAGGAATTGTTTTAAAAGTAATATATCAGATGTTATCAGTTTGCATTTTTCGAATTCAAAACTCCAGGTGTTCCTCATTTTAGAATGTATAATTTTATTGTAAAAATCATATTCCTGCAAGCCTCATTATGGTTATTAAATAATAATAATATGTTTTGGTCATTACTCCACTTAGGTCAGCAGCGCACTACATAAGGATGCTAGACGGTAATTATCTTATATCACATTTTCTCCCTGATTGACCCTACTTGATATTGGTATATTTAAAGTTTTAAGAAATCGATTCAGGAACTTAAGAAAAATCTAGAGATAAATCGTTTGTCATTATGCCCCGGGCTCTCCTATACCCTATGATTTCATCTAGCGTATAAAACGTAGGTACATACGTGTGATCTAAATGAATTGGCAAGTGAAACCAACGATTTTCCAAACACACATTTTATGCAACTTCACGAAAGATTGGATGAATAGAAATTTTGTCGAAAAGAATTTTTTTTGAAAAACATTCTGCCCGAAAATTCGGACCTATTAATTTCGACCAAAGACAATTATATCATACATTTTAAGAGTTACTTACATAATCCTTCGGGATTATCACAATTATATTCGGTTTTTCAATATCATACAGATTTTACATTTTACTTTCAACCCCGTTTTATAAAATTCAATTCCATGTAAACCGTGCTACTTTTACGAAATGTTAAAAATAGAACTTTTAAGATCTACAAAAATGGTAGGGGAATCGCATTCAATGTGTTTTTTACAGTTGTTGAAGAAATCATTAACGTAACAAGTTTTTTCACACAAATAGAAATTTTTTTCATGTATGTAGGTACTATACATCGAGTAGCAAGAGTGGAATTAAGAGACCACTAATAGATAAAAAAATTGAATGCAATTATTCAATTCTTTAAAAACCAAACTCCACTTGGTGTTTCTAAACTTACTAATATAACTAGATAGAAGCATCCACAAGAGTCACCGGGACAAGTCTTGAAGAGTGAAATTGAATAAAATACCCCACATGAAAATAATTCCACTAAGAAAAGGTTCATAAAAGAGAAACAGCTAGATTCTCACTCCTCATTATAACTACATAAAAGAAGCAATATTTTTATAGTAATGGTTCAAATCTGTTAAAGAAAACCTTGACATTTAACCGCCATCATGTGATAAGAAAAAATTGGCTAGTAAATTTAGGTTCGCTCTCTTATCAACTTTCAAACTTAACTTCCAATATTTCTACACCTGCTATAAATAGACCACATCCCATGACTGATTGCATATACTCGTAAGAGAAAAGAAAAGACGAAATCTCATCAGAAAGGAAAGTACTTGTGTGATAAAATAAGAGAAAAATCCACAATATTGCTCTAAGAGCAATAATAGTATACCCCAGATTAAAATAAAAGTTAAATAAAGTGAAAACCCAAAGCTCTGTATAGCAACACCAAGAACGGGCTGCACGATTTAGTTTTTGTTTGAAATTTTGTTTACTATTTTTATGAAAACTCTGTGTACAAAAGTTTAGCTCTATACGTAAACATGTTCTCAAGTAGTGTTCAAATATGTAGTGAAAAACCAAGTTTCGTATGACAACACCAAGAAAGGGTTGCCCGATTTAGTCCATTTCAAAGCTTATATTTGCAATTTTTATGAAAAAGTCGTGTATAGCAACCCTACGAAGGAGTTCGAATTTAAATTTACTTTTTTTTAGCTCTCTAAGTGAACGCGTTTTCGAGTTATCGTGCGGACGGACGGTCGAACATACAAAAATCAAAAAAACTTTTAATGCTCATATTATACATGGGTGTCCAATCCAATCCGCTCACCATCATTATTTCTACGCGTTACAAACGGAATGACTGAATTAAGATACGGTTATATATTGCAACTTTTCCTGCGCAGCTTTTGAAGGTTGCAGCTGCAAAAGTTGCTGGGGTGCTTACACGTTTTTGCTGCGTGCAGGACAGAAGCTGGAACCTTTCGAAAAAAGTTGCAAAGTTGTTTACACATGCAGCACATTTTGTTGAGCGCAGCTTTTTAGTCAATAGTCTCCAATTAAACTTTGAAGTATGTATTTCCATAATCCAGAAGTGCAAGCTGCCGGTTGTTTAGCATTAATTTTGATAAAAAATCGTAATTAGAATCTGAAAAAGAATAGGTGTTGGGTGAAAATGAATAACTAATAAAGAGTGTACTGGAGCCGTTGAAAAAATTACGTATAGAAGAAGAAATTATTTATAGAAATTTCTTGCGGTTATCATCTGACGGTTTTAAAGAAATCCTAACGCATATTATAAAGAGAAAAGATACCCATATGAGGAAAGCAATATCTCTCACTAAACGGTTAGCTATAACTTTAGGAATTTTAGCAACAGGATAATTTTTTAAGGAAATATTTATGAAGTTATTTATATAAGCTATTATTTCACAAGTGAAATAATAATAAAAAACAACAGTATGAATTTTGAAGAATTTGAAACTAAAATTACAAGGCGCAACCGCAGCAAAAGTTTCAACCAAACTTATAATTTATACTGCACCTGCAACCTTATCTTTGTTTAGACATTGCAATTTCCGAGACTGCGGCAGCACGAAAAAGTTCAAGCAACGCTTCTTTTTATGCTGCACTTCTAGGCTGCATACCTTGGACACAAATCCACCTTTTCCTAATCGGATCAAATTGGTATATTTCTAATATTTTTTACCCTCGAAACGGTGTGAACTATTAGACTATTAAACAAGAGCAGAAAGATTTTCTTGAAGGACGACTGGTAAAAGTCGCTTAAGATGCAAAGAAACTAGGTCCATATCACACCTTGACAAAGTGCCACAAGTCAAAAATGGACTGGGTTCAAATTAGCGAAATTAAAAAATAACTGAATATTGGTTTTGAAATTGTATGAAGGCCATTTAAGTTATTCAGTTTTTACTGTCGTCATTGTTTTGTTGTTTGGGGGGTCATAAGTTATTTTTACGGTGAATTCTTAGCAAAACAGACAAATTTTGATTTTTGAGTTGTGTCACTTATCTTACCAAGGTGCGATATAAAAGCCTTGTATGGAAATCTAAAAGGCAGGTCTTTGGGAACTTCTGCGACGAAGAGACTGCTGGTGCTGTCCTACTTATGGCTGCCATTAAGATGATGTTCTCTTTTGAAATGCACTTCACTGTTTTTTAGACTGAGATTTTCACTATTACAATGATAGTGATCAGTATCATGGAGAACAATATCACTATGCTTTTAGATTAGTCAGGCTGCTCTAAAATATCTAACTGGTCCTCTGACATCTAAATTGCTGCTGGAAGAGCTACATGCATGTATTTGATCAATTCAATATCTCTGTAATGGGTATATATAAAATCAGGGAATTGTTTTAATTTATTTTTATCTTGGACTCGAGCCTACCATAGGACTTGCCACCAGATTAAACCTTACATTAAAAAAAAACAATATTCGAAACAAACATTGGAAAGACCTAGGTTAGGTTAAGTTAGAGTGGCAGCTATCGAAATATGTACCTATGATTAGCCAGACTTATTATTAGACCATAATTGGTCCATTATGACGGCACCTCATCGAGACCTCATCTGGAGATATCTGCTTAATTTAGGGGGCAAGGATGCGTTACGACCGGCCACAAGAATTAATGAACCTACTAAGTCCCTCTCCCTCAATTCGCGTAAAAATTAGCTACCAAGCATATCCTTCTATGTTTGGCATATTTGGGGCATTCACATAGCACGTGTTGAACGCTCTCGACCTTCTATTCGTATACAGCTTCTGCAGAAGTCCTAAGACCTATAAATACTTATATAGGTAAACAAAATTCTTCTTCCACGTTCCAAACAGAAAATTCATTGACACTTGCTCATGCAGAACTTATGTAAGCGTTAATGCTGACATTTTGTAATTACTCATATTTTAAACCTCATATAGTTGAAAATACGAAATGCCTATATATTCTGCCTGGAATTAGTACGTGAGAAGATTAATTAAAAAACATCCCTTACCAGAAACTATACCATATATGTATATAGGACGGGAAGTTTCAAATGAATAAACGAAATACGACAGTATACCTACAAAGAATTGGCCACCTTCACTTTTACACCTAGGGATCGTATATTAAAAAAATCATATTTAAAAAGCATACTCCCAATAATTTTTAAGAATTTCAAGAAAGTTGATCAGTAGCAACACAAGAAAAAAACATCTGCCCTATGGTGAGATCACACAGACTTTATAAGGAAACGGGACAATAAAATAAAATAAAATGTTCGCAAATTTTTAAAATTCAGCATAGATCCTCAATTTCAAAAGAGAAAAATCAAAATAAATTTAAAAAAACTTAGACCATTTAAATATTTACAATATTCTGCATCGCCCTGAATATATAAAGACGGGTCAGTATAAGGTGCACTTTGAGGTACCTCAAAATTCCCTTCATGATTATTGCCCTCTCTGCCATCAGTCAGTGGAACAAGTACATCGAAAAATCATGTAATGTAACAACTACACACTGCAATAGTTAAAACTGGAATGATCACGTGAATCATAATGCCCAATAAAAATACGTACTGCCTCAAGAGCTGTTTGTGCTGTCTGTGAATTTTAAGTTGCACTTCATTCCTGCCCCGACATTAATCCTACCTACAAGTTTCGTGCGACAGGCTCATTATTGTCTAAAAATGTGTCTTTTTTTAATATAACCCACTATTTATAAATTTTATAGATTATATTAGCTTAGAGGAGTTAAGCGGGGCGGGTGGCTTTTGCACTGCATCCATTCATTTACTTATTTTGCACAGCTTTATATATCCAATAATCCCACAATTCCTAGGAAGAGCATTATCTTTATACTCTTGATGAAATCTATAGGGTTGTCATTCCACTTGTAACACACAGAAATAATGATGGTAGAGCAAAATGAATTGGACACCCACTCATAATATTAAAAGTTATTTTGATTTTTGCATGTCCGACCGTCTGTCCGTTCGTCTGTCCGTCCGTCCGTGATACATACATTTTTATAGTAATAACAAATAATATTTCTAAAATGGAATAAATCAGGCAACCCCTTCTTGGTGTTGCCATATAAAAATTTAGGTTTTTTACATATATTGTGAACACGATCAGTCCTAGACATTTTTATTGTACTAAAAACTTCCTCAGAATACGAAATCCTATAAAATTGGCTGTAATATTTTTATCTGTCCGATGAATCGTTCTAGAAATATATGCGAAAAACCACTTCAAAAATCAAACTTGCATAGATCGGTGACCATACGAAATTTTATACGGGCATTCATCTAGGGTATCATAAGAATTGGTCTTAGACCAATTCTATCTTTTTTACTTGTTATGGGAGAAATTTCTTTAAAGTCGGCCGGCTTCAAGAAGTATGAACCAAAAGCCTGGAATCTACAATGCGCATCGGGACTTGCACTATCATAAGACGTACTCCGATGTTTCATCCTCTTCGAGATTTAGCATAGATTCCTATATACATCAGTGGGTGATATCCCTATTCGATGCATTTATTTAGTTTGCAGGTCCTTTAATGAATATTTCGGTTTATCTGGTGCCTGTCATTGAAGTCCATCTCTTGTCCATTTGGTTTTGAATCAAGTTTTAAATGGTAAGCTTCACGGTGTTGTAAGAGATATCGCAGAAATTTATAAAGAGAAACAGAGTTTTAAATAAGTAATAATAATACATCCCATAGGTACCCCACATACACAGCATAGACTGAACTTTAAATATTTCAGATATTTCTTGTATATACCTATATATACCTCTATATACTTATACACATATAATGTACATTTATATATGTATTATATAAAAAAAAATTATATCAAACTTAATCTGAATCATATTTGCCCAAAATACTAGGCCACAAACGGAAATGGGTCAACTCAAGAGCTGGAAGCAATTTCACTTAAAAACAAACATCTCCGAAATAAATACCCAAGACATGTTGCAGTTGACGGATTATACTGAGATGTATGATATTACACAATTTCAATCAAAAACTACTATCGAACGTCCTACACACACACACATAATAATTGTTGTAAATTTTATAAAATCGTACCTACATACCCACATAGATATTGGGCCATCCAATAAATAGGTAATGAACAAAAACAAAAGCAAAATAAATTTCTCCAAGGACACACCCTGTAAGAAATATGTCAACAGAATTTAATGAAGGAAAATAAGAACAACAAAAAAACAAAAAGGATTTAGTTCATCCTTAAATAAGCACAATAATTGCACAAACACACTGATAGTAGTAGGTACATCCATATATGTCTATCTACCTCTCTAGGACATTTCCCGGAATATTTTGGAATAACCTTAAATTTGTTCGAACATAGCCATGAACAAATTTAAATTTTATATTTTAGAAAAGACAAAAAATCTCAAAAGTTTAGCTAAATTCTACACTTACGACAATTATTCTTCCTAATCTAGGTATCTATAAAAAAATATATTTTTCTCAATTTGTGCCGATGTTCTTTTGTGGAGAACACTGAAAGTTCAATGACACCCGGTTTTTTTAAGTTACTGCAACAGATGGGCCATATTTGTAGTACTACTCAAAATACCTATCTACCTGGGTGCTCCCACAATGCCACCCGAAGTGATTTAGAAGAGAAAATAAAAAAACAAGAAAATAGGCCATTGCTAGGTATACCATTGTAGGAAAAAAAATTTACATATATTTAGCATCCTTGGAGAAGAAAATTAAAATCCAACCCACGTCTTACCTATATATCCCGATTCCGGTCTTGATTTTTGAAAAAAAAAAACATTGTTTTTCGCAAATAGGTACCTATAGTAGGAACAACACAAGAATCGATCAAACTTTTGAAGTCTTGAATGAATAAAAAGTGTGATCCTTTTATACTTGTTTTTTTTTTTTTTGTTAGATAGGTGCCTACCTACCTAACATAAATTTAATTAAAATTTTAGATTCTCCTACAGAATTTGACATTTCTTATAGGTAGAAATTTATAAAAACCTGACATGACAATTTTTTGCAAAAACAAAGAGCAGCAGTCCGATTTATGAACTTTTCCTCCTTTCCGATCAGATTGAAAACAACAACGGTATTTTATTCCTTTGAATATGGAAAACAGGATAATAAATTTGTTATAAATCGGAGTCGCCTTAATGTTTTACGCTTGCGTAATAATTATTTAGGAACCTATGCCAATTCCAAATTTGTAGATATAATAAGTGTACTAAGTCGACTACATACATACATAAATAACGTTACTATCGCTGTTTTAAATGTAAGAAAAAGATTTTTTTTTGTTTTAATTATTATTCCTTGATTGTTTTTTTCTCTCTCTCTCCTTTACTTAAGTAGATTTTCCAGCATTTGGGCGTGTTCACTTTTACAGAAAAAAAAATATTTTTTTTCCTATATATTACTTCACAATAATATTTTTTTTATTTAATTTTTTTTTACTCCACTAAAATTATGTGTAGATATCACCAACAGAAAAGATTTGATTAAAATTTACAAACACTGAACCGTAGTCGCGTCGTAGCACTACTTGTAAAAAAGAAACGGAAAATCGCCATGCGTAGTTAAGTAAAACGCGATATGAAAAAGCTTTTCTCGTTTTTTTTTTCCTTTTATTTTTGGGAAAGCAAGGAGGCTTAAAATGTAGAGATTTTTCCTTCTCGATTTTATTACTCGTTGTATGTATGTGTTTGCATGTGTGTATTTCGTGTACCACAAAATTTTAAACGTTTTTCTTCGCTTTATATACCCTAACCAACAATTATAACAAAAATTATGTTTTACAAAACAAAACAAAAACTAACAAACGTTTTTATCCCATTTCACTGTTGTGATTAAGAACAAAAAAAAATCATCGATATTAAAAACGAATTTAAAGTTACCGGTGCGACAGTGTAATGTAAACTTTTTGCTTATGCTGCTGTAATTGGAAAAGGCTTTAAAGAGCCAGCAAATTTCATTATTTTACCTTTTCACCAACGTTTGACGACGTCTATTCGCGAGAGAATTTCACACCGAACTGATGTTAATTATATTTCGCTCCCTTTAAATCTGAAATTCTGTCGATTGTTGATGGTGGGAGGAACAGGGGAGCCTGTTTTTATGTTTTCTGCTGGTGGTGTGGATCACCAATCCTCATCATAACACCACAATCACAATCCACAAGCTCCAACAATATAATTAAAAGGGGAGACTTGGCGCTTGCCTTTGCGTTCAACATTACATACACGCATACGTATATTATGTATATGCTCTAGGAGCTAATAGATGGGCAGACGCTAAAAAACTTTCGTTCTCAAAAATCATCAAAGCTTTTCAGAGATAGAATCTGTTTGTGTGTATAGATTTGTATGAAGAATACTTGTGGCAGCGATGCCGCGACGGCGCTTTTCATTTTAAATTTAACCGACAACGATGACGGTCGGGTAGGCACACAAAAAGCTTGTAATTTCCTCTGTTTTTTTTTTTTTTTGTTGGCTGTTTATATTTTAGTATATAGTGAGCAAGCAGACAAGTTGGCGCCGCGCCGGCGTCACTTTTATCTCACAACACACATTGCACAAGAAAGCTTTTAGTAAGCGTCGCGTCGTGTTCGAATTTAATTCAACAAAGCATAGGTGAGGTGAGAGTGAAATAAAGTTCTTGGATTCAAACATTGAGCCGCAGCGTTGCTAAATTTAAATAATTTTTGTCTGTACTGTACATATCTAGATTTGAATTGGTTGGCAAAATATCAAGAAGGTTTGTCATCAAAATTTTGACACATTGCAGCTGATAGTCTGTGACGTATAATTCTGTGCTTCAAGCAAAGCGAAACAAAAACGTACCGAAAATGTAAACATGCTTGCATAGAAGTGTACGCAAAAGAAACGCTTTGGTGTTGTGAATGCGTAACAGAAACGAATCACCAGGCCAAAGAGAAGTGAAACTGAAAAGCGTAGACTGTCAGTGTAGTGGTAATTGACATTATATTTCGCAGACAGTACTCTAAAATGTTTCGTTTTCGGAACGAATATTACGTGACATTTGCGTAGCGTTGAAACAGTTTCGTTTTCGGAATGTAAATTATGTGACGGTTTTGCATCGTTGCAGGAGAGTTCATAAAGTATTCTCAAATTGTGTATAGTTTACGAAACGTTTTTCATGTGGTCTAAATGACAAAGAAAACATCAGATTTTTCTAGTTTAATTTATTTAATAAAAAAGCATCTCAATTATATTATAGGGTTTAAAAATTTCCGGCAATAATAACCTGATAAATATAAAAAAGCTAAAGTTAAATTTTTATTTTTGTAAATATTTGTACTTTAACTTATTTTACCATTTCTACTAGAAAAATGAAGTATACATTAATATTTAAAAAGTATGTTGGACGCAGAACAAACCTTAATAATAAGTATACCTACTTAAATTTGTTGACACTCCGAATTCATTACATAAAAATCACGCGGCGTTTTGTTATTATAAGAATATCAAATAATCACACAAAAACACAAAACAGCTGTCAGGTTCTATGAAACACAGGACACAGAGGTCAATAAATCCAGAGGTGTACATTTTCAATACGTTTTTGTTTCGCTGTTATTATAACGCTGAAGCTGTTCGCAAAGTTTACGTTTTCGTTTCTCTTTAGGTGTACACTCTCAAATGCTTAGAGGGTGATACGTTTTCAATACGTTTTTGTTACGCTGTGATATAGTGTTCATGTACTATACGGCTTTGGGTGTATTAGTGAAAAAGCTGTTCGTAAGGTTCACGTTTTCGTTTCACTTTAGGTGTACACTCTCAAATGTTTAGAGGGTAATGTATGTATATGCATTTTTTAGCAAAGACAGAGAGAGGAGAGAGAGTATTGTGTTCTCTGTATCGTACTTTCCTATATATTATTACGTCACCTAATGGTGGAACATGGTCCGTAATGAGAATACATTATATTCTATATACATTGGCGAAATATAGTAAGTATTACAGTAAAACTGTTCCGCTTTAGTTGTTAATTAAAGTTGACTTCATCGAAATGATACGATGTGTAAAATTAAGAAACAGTCTTGTATAAATAACAAAAAAATATCATACTGTTGCGAGTGTGGCATTTTGGTTCATTATTTACAACACAATATTAAATAATTAATATACAAGTTCTTTATTTCACTTTAATCTTATACAATTCACAAACCTTCAATTAATCAACTTAATTTTAATTATCGCTAATCTGTACTTTCAATTATCGCAATCCAATTATAACACTTTCGCCTGTTTATTACTTTCACTTGTTAACACTGCAACATCTAAGAGAAGACTCTTGTTCTGGCGGTGACAACTGTTATATTTATACCCTAGAAACTCTCCAGATTATTCTGGAGTGTTCTATTCCAGAATCTTCAGAACTATTCTATTTCTGTACCATCCCGAAGATTCCATCATCGATTCTCCGAACCTGAAGTTTGTACTCTCCATTTCCAGTAGATGTCACCATTAGTCTCTTTCGGTTGCACGTGACACTGCCCCCTTCATAAAGTTGTTCGTCCCAAACAACAGGTGGTCCACGATCTTGATCCTCGTAATATTGACATAAGCGATCCAGATGAACAATTTTTCGTTTACCTCTTGTACCACGTCGAATCCTGTATACTATGTCATTTATTCTAGTTACTACTGAATACGGTCCATCCCAGTGTTGTTGTAATTTTGGAGAACGTCCCTTAAGTCGTTTCGGGTTGTATAGCCAAACAAGATCACCTTCGTTAAATCCTGCGGAATTAGAACGTAAGTAAGTACGGGTTTTCATCCGATCAGTATTTGCTGCTAAATTCGTTCTCGTGGCCTCGTGCACATCGGCTAATCGTTGTTTGAGCTCCGATACGTAGTCGTCTGGTAACTTTTGTTCACCTCTGGGGGTATCAAATTTGAGGTCACCAGGTAAACGCATCTCCCTTCCGAATATGACCTTAGCTGGGGTTTGTCCGGTAGTGTTATGAGCGGCTGATCTATAAGCCATTAGGAATATAGGGATATGTCGATCCCAATCGCGTTGATAATAGTCAACTACTTTCATTAGATGCTCTACCAATGTTTTGTTGAAGCGTTCTACCATTCCATCATATTGTGGGTGTAGAGGAGTTGTTCTGGTTTTTCTTATTCCCAACGTTTTACACATCTCCTGGAAAGTCCGCGATTCGAAGTTCCGTTCTTGGTCCGAATGAAGTTCATGAGGCTCACCAAACCTTATGACCCAACTGGGGGTTGCATACCCTTCAGACCATTTACTGAAAAAGTCAATGGCAACTAATATATAACGGTTACCGCCATCCGTTTGTGGAAAAAGTCCAGCGATGTCTACAGCTATCCTTTCAAAGGGGGCTCCGACATTATACTTATGCATTTCTCTTTTGCTTCTGTGTTGCGGCCCTTTGCAAGCAGCACAGACAGTGCATCGCAGCACTACTCCTCCACATCTCCTCGCATATGTACCCAATAAAACCTTTCTTGTATTTTGGAAATTGTTTTGTTCACTCCCAAATGTCCTCCACAGGTTCCATCGTGCATTTTTTCTAGAACATATTTGACGTTTGATGCTGGCACGGCTATCTGCATTCGGAGTGATTCGCCGTTAGGTGCTTCCCTCTTGCGTTTTAATATACCACATTCAACATGAAGATAGTTCCATTGAGCCCAGTAACTTTTCTGCTTCTCACTCCGTTCCGAAATATCCTTCCAGTCTGCTCTTTCCATGTCTTCTTTCCAAGCAAGAATACGTGAATTGACCGCATCTTCTCGTTGTGCTGTTCGCAGGTCCTCATTGTCCGAACCTGTAGATGGTTCCACGGTTACCAATTGTATAGTTGCTGTTATTTCGTTTTGTTCCACCCGGAAGCAATGTTTGCATTCAAGTTTGCATGGACGTCATGAAAGGACGTCTGCATTTCCATGGAAACCACCTCCTCGGTGCATTCTTTTGTTCGTCCAAACGGGTTCCCAGAAATCTCTTATGTTTCTCAAGAGAATTGCTTGCTTCCTCAAAAGCATTCTTCATCTGCAGAACTAATGAAAGCTTCAATTTACTCATTAAAGTGCCCAAAACTTGTTCCATGTTCATCGCAGGCTCTTCTTCAGCTTCGGTTTCTTTCAAGCTCTCTTCGAAAACAAATGCCTCAGGATTCTTTCCTGCCTCTATCAAAGTTTGTCTAAGTCGCTCGACTAGAACTTTCTTTGCACCTGTGGTTTGTAATGACCGGTTCCCAACTCCACTTTCAAATCCTGTATTTGAAGCTCCTCCACTTTGCGCCCCATTACTTTAGTAATTCACTTACAGTTGAATATAAATTATTTTCCAGAACTTTCAAGATTTCACACAATTTCACAAAATTAATCACACTTTGAATTTTTAAGTTAATTGCCACCACTTTATTCCTCAAATTTATTTCACTTCTGACACCAGTTGTTGCGAGCGTGGCCTTTGGTTCATTATTTAAAACACAATATTAAATATTTAATATACAAGTTCTTTATTTTCGCTTTACACTTATAAAATTCACAAACAATCAACTCAACTTTAATTATCGCTAATACTGTACTTTCAATTATCGCAATCCAATTACAACACTTTCGCTTCTTTATTACTTTCACTTGTTAACACTATCGATGACAAATGTTATATTTATACCCTAGAAACTCTCCAGATTATTCTGGAGTGTTCTATTCCATAACCTTCTTGACCATTCTATTCCTGAACCTTCCCGAAGATTCCATCATCGATTCTCCTAACCTGAAGTTGTTTACTCTCCATTTCCAGTAGATGTCACCAGTTGTCTCTTTCTGTTGCACCTAACAGTACTTTGCAGTATAGTAGATAGAATATCTAAAATATATAAAAAACGGAGAAACAATAACTTCTTGAAAATAACCACATTAGGATAATATTGACAAGTGTTCATTTTTATACCCTAGATGAAATCATAGGGATAGGCACTAATCTTGTCATTCCATTTGTTCGTCTGTCCATCGTCACGGTAACTCGAGAACGAGTTCACTTACAGAAGTGAAATTTTGCACACACAGAAGTGAAATTTTGCACACACAGAAGTGAAATTTTGCACACAGGCTTTAAAAAAAACAAGTTTAAGTTCGAAAATGGGACCAACCGAACAACTCCATCGTAGGATTGCCATACAAAAATCTCGTTTTTCACTATATATTTGTATACTTCCTGAGAATGCGTCAACGTAGAGTGCTGAAATTTTGTACACGGTGTTTTCATAAAAATAAATACCGTTCTAGAATTATATGCAAAAAACCACTTCAGAGGTCAAACTTGCATAGATGGGTGACCATACGAAATTACATACCGGCATTCATCTAGGATATCATAAGATTTGGTCATAGATTAATTGCAGCTTTTATATTTGTTCAATACAAAATTATTTTCTCCTGGTCATGACCTTTCTTTTTCAAGATAAATTAAAGAAAATATATTTTATCAGAAAATCCCTGCTTGCGACTTTTCTCACTCCGTTAAGATTATAGAAGCTGCTTTTGTGCACACTATCTAGATTTAAAGTTCGACAATTTATCGATAGTCGGTATGTTGTAACACTTTCGACAGGCGATAGTTTCGATAGAGCTTCACTTATTTTTGTTGACAATGATGGTTCAAGAGAAGACTATAAAATGTTATTAAAATTTATGAAATTAGTGAAATTAGTTGTATATGCTACAATTTTTTTAATTTATACAATATAAATGTTTTTTTTTTTTATTAAATTAAATTTCCTAACTTTAGGTAAGGACTGACTTTAAAAATCAACTCTTAAAAACTTGCGGTAATTCCACACGCGGATAAATATTTAGCAGCAATCGAACAGGGACCTTCTTAAACCCTTTATATTAACTTCACAGCCGTGTTTGTCCGCAAACAAACAATCAGCTGTCGTGGGTGTGTGATTTTATTTCGTGTTCTTTTGGATATCTATTGCAGTTACCCAATTTATATTTACTTTACTTTTTTAATTCCTTTTCAAAAGAATTGTTTAAATGAAGAAGGATTTTTTTTTTAGTAAAAAAAGTATTAAAAATACACTGGCACTCTTGTATTCAACTTCAAACGTCAGAATTTTACCGTGGAAACAAGTAAAAAAGCTAGACTTGGTCTAAAACCAATTCTTATGATACCCTAGATGAATGCCCGTAAGTAATTTCGTATGTGTAAAAGTTTGATTTTTGAAGTGATTTATCGCAATTATTTCTAGAGCGGTTCGTCGGACAGTAAAAATGATTATAACCAATTTCATATTCTGAAGAGCTTTTCAGTACAATAACAAAGTCTATCCGTGATCATTTTTACAGTATACGTAAAAAAACTAAATTTTTCTATGGCAATTCTACGAAAGAGTTAGTCGATTCGTCCCATTTTCGAACTCGAATTTTACATTTTTTTTTTAAATCTATGTTCAACGTTTCAGCACTCGACGCCGTCGCGTTGTCAGTCATTATCCAAATATATAGTAAAAAACGAAATTTTGGTATAGTAACCCTACGAAGGAGTTCTGTTGGGCGCATTTTCGAAATTAAATTTACATTTTTTGTTTAATAACCCAGCGAGCAAAATTTCAACCCCCTAAGTGAACGCATTCTTGAGTTATCGTGAGAACGGACGGACGGACGGACATGTAAAAATCAAAATAACTTAAAATTATGCGTGGGTGTAAAATCCATTTTGCTCTACCATCATTATTTCTAGGTGTTACAAACGGAATGACAAACCTAGTATATCCTTTAGATATGACTGTGCAAATTACTGCCATCAACTTGTCTAAACATAACAAACTTTTAGCTGATAAAACATATTACCACTTTTTTAAAAATTTCACAACTAAATTTCCATACAAAATTTATCCGCATAAAGAAATAAGATTATAAGACCTCTTAAAATTTATTTTCATTTAAGAATCTATAAAGCTACTTCTTGTTAGAAATATCAATAACATTTTAACACAGTTTTAAAGATTTTCACCCGGTAATTAATTATTTCTTCGTCTTTTTCGTTATTTTCCAAAATCCTTCTTGACAATATCCTCGCTTGGGGCAAAGCGCATCGCGTCGAATTTAATACATCTAAGACCCATGCTGTCTCATCTCATCAAAATAAGATCAATATTTTTCCACTCCGTTTCTTTTGATGGAGCACTGAATTACGATACACCGTCTTTATGCATTCTTGGCATTAATACTTCCAGTAAGCTAAGCTGGACAGATCACATCTTCTCTGTTGCCAAAGAAGTACCGGAATATCTTGGATTTCTAAAAAAGTGTAAGAAATACTTGAACCCATCGAATCTAGTCTTACATCAGACCCAGAATGAAATACAATACATATCTGGGCTGGAGCTGGTCGCACAGCCTTAGCTTCATTTGATATTTGCCAGAAGAGAGTCTTCAAGCTCATTGGCGATAATAATAATAATCATATCGACTCGCTCCAGTACCGCCGCAATGTTGGATTCTCTTCGCTCCGTTATCGCTACAAGGTCAATGTTCCGATGAAATATTTAGTCTGCTCCCTTGTAAAGTAATTCTAGCACGCAATAATCGCGCTGCGGACTGCTCACATCCTTTTATCCTTCAAATTCCTGTCGGCCGTACAGTAAAATTCCGCGATGTTTTTTATCCCAAACTATGCGAATGCGGAACAGTCTACCATCTTTTGTCTTTCCTCCGGCATAAAATCTGCAGAAGTTTAAGGGCGACATACATCGGCACCTCCGCACTCTCCTCATTTCCCCTAATTCTTTCCCTATTTCCTTCCTTCCATGCTGTGCTTTGCATCATAGGGGTATCACCTGAACTTGGCTTAATAATATATAAAAAAAAAAAATGATCCAACTGCGCTGAAAAAATTCACAATTTGCAATTCCACTATGTTAAACATTTTTTTAGCGACAAGAAAAAGAATTTATGCTAGGGAAGGAATTCGGAAATAATTTTGAAATAAGCAAAATCGCCTGCCGAACGAAAATCTTATAACATACTGCCAGAGCGATAACTTCGTTTCGATAATCGCTTTTGATGCGAAGTTTAACAAGTTGCTATAGGCACGGTACAAAGAATACAAGTTGTTCTCACTAAATTTTGACACATGAGCTGTGATGACATTTCGTCCACTAATGGTGAAACGTGGTTCGTAATGCGAATACTGGTATTCTTTGTACCCTGACCACTGCACAGGTTACTGCACTGCTGCTACAAAAAAATGCCTCACATAACCAACGAAAATGACCAAGTATTTTTTTAAGGATTTTAGCGACACCTTTCACGAATAGAACTACACACATATTCAGCGGTAGAGATCAATATTGCCATAGACCAATTATAATATAGACATGAAAAGTCCACTAAATATATTGACCCTATTTAGTATAAAGTCCGGTTTTAGGTGCCTCAAAATACTCTTCATGATTACATCAGTCAATTTGTTGCCCTTGCTGCCTTCAGTCGGTGGAACAAAAATATCATAAATCATGTAAAGTAACATCTACACACAAAGCGATGTATTCTTACGAAATGAGCGATTCCAGCCTCATTTTCGAAAAAGTAAGGTCCAATGACCCCGCGGGACCATACACTGCACCAAACAGTCACACGTTGAGGATAGAGAGGCTTTTCAACAATAACTCTTGGGTTTTCCAAGCCCCAGATGCGACAATTTTGCTTGTTGACGAAGCCATCGAGATGGAAATGGGCCTCATCACTCAAGATGAGCTTTCGATGGAATTCCGGATCATTTTCATGCATTTCAAGGACCCAATCAGCAAAGACTCGACGTTGTTGATGATCGGCCGGCTTGAGTTCTTGTGTTAACTGAACTTTATAAGCCTTAAGACCCAAATCTTTATGCAAAATACGGTGTAATGACGTTTGTGGAATGCGTAATTCCAAAGAACGACGAGGAATGGACAAACCTGGGTTTTCTTCAAAACTTTCGGCTACAGCAGCAATATTCTCGGCTGTTCTTGAACGACGTGCACGGGTTTTATTCTTCACATCACTTTCTGTATTGCGGTCCGACAAGGTGCTTCACGACGACCCAAAAATGTTCGAGTTTTACGAACCGTCTCTGCCACATTTTCACCATTTTTATACCCTAGATGAAATCATAGGGGTATACTAAGTTTGTCATTCCGTTTGTAACACCTCGAAATAATGATGGTAGAGCAAAATGGACTGGACACCCATTCATAATATTAAAAGTTATTTCGAATTTTGCATGTCCGTCCATCCGTCCGTCCGTCCGGCTGTGCGCACGATAACTCGAGAACGCGTATATTTAGAGAGCTGAAATTGTGTGCACGGACTTTAAAAAAAAAGTAAAATTAAGTTCGAAAATGAGACAAATCGGGCAACTCTTTCGTGGGGTTGCCATATAAAAATTTCGTTTTCCGCTATATATTTGGACACTGCCGGAGAACGCATCGCCATAGAGAGCTGAAATTTCGTACATGATGTTGTTACTACATTAGCAAATAAAATGTCAAAAATGGACTAAATTGGGCAACTCCTTCTTGGTGTTGCCATATAAAAATTTCGGTTTTTTACGTATACTTTGAAAACGATCAGTCCAAGACATTTTTATTGTACCAAAAACTTCTGCAAAATACGAAATCCTATAAAATTGGTTATAACCATTTTTTCTGTGCGACAAACTGTTCTAGAAATATATGCGAAAAACAACTTCAAAATCAATACTTGAATATATCGGTGACCATACGAAATTTAATACGGGCATTCATCTAGGGTATCATAAGAATTGGTCTTAGACCAATTCTTGCTTTTTTACTTGTTATAGTTAATTTTAATAATTTCAATGCGTTGTTGAATAGTGTATTAATGGCGTAGTTTCTACTTGTCAAATGTCAAAAATGACAGCTTCAAAAGTGGCATCTACCGAAATAGCGAGCTAATTAAAATAACACCTCTTATTGGAAAATCATTTAGCATGCTTTTAGGAAATTTAGAAAAGATTATATCAGCAATATATCAGCAGCAATTGAGGAACAAAACACAAATTTTTTCTGCTGCATTAGGTTTGGCAGTAATATTAGTATACACTAACATTGTAAATACCCACGACACGTGTAGTTAATTCATTTGTATTGGCTTTGTTTCTCAAGAAATCCCACCTGACACGATCAGTATGGGCCCTTTCATATCTTCAAGGTTGAGAAGCTTTCTTGACGACTCAGTGATAAACCAACAGTGTAGGTAGCTACAGCAAAATATAGGTAAATGGAAATATTATTTACGATAGAGTAATTAGAAAGGATAGATAATCCGACCGATCGCATTCGGGCCGGTCGTCAAGTTGCGTGCAATCAAGAAAACTTTACAATTGTTTATTTTTTTTTATTTTGGAAAACATTAGTTTTCATGCAAACTTGGTGTTAACGATCCCGACAGCTTTTGCTACATATGTGGTAAATATTGCAAAAAAATACATCGAAGAAATATTATCGATTTCGTAAAACAAACTTACCAATCATATTTTGGAAAACAGCTTAGGCAGCAGGATAAATATTGGATGCCGCATAAAGTATGTATAAAGCTTGTGTGGAGTCTCTCCAATACTGGATGCATGGAGGACACAAAGGGCTTTAATTTGGAGTGCCGATGACGTGGAATGGGCCAAGAAATTATATTAATGATTGGTACTTTTGTGCAGTAAATGTGAACGGTATTAAACCGGTACAAAAAGCGCACGTGGGTTTATCCTTAATGCACTTTCACATCAAAAACCAGAATCGAAAAAATGTAAACCGAAAAACTCAATTTATTTCACTTTAAAACAAGATATTTACTCCAATGATTAATAAAATCATGGGAAATAGGGTAAACTAATAATTTTACTAATAAAATAGTTATATTTATTTCAGATTTTTAAGAAAAACACAACGTTTTTATTTTATCGGCCGAAAAACTTTTTCGTCCGAAAAATTCGGCCCATAAAACATCAAAGTTGTGGTTTTCTTTAAAATCTGAAATAAATACACCATTTTATTAGTAAAATTATTAGTTTACCCTATTTCCCATGATTTTATTAATCATTGGATAAAAAATCTTGTTTTAAAGTGGAATAAATTGAGTTTTTCGGTTTACAATTTTTGGTTGTTGTTTTTGATGTGAAAGTGCCTTAATATACAATCGGCTAAAACTCCAATACCACACAGTGAAGATTTACCAGTACCGATATTTACTACCTTATCAATGGATTCCTCTGATGATGTTGAAATGTTAGTCGCGCAAAATGAAAGCAACAGTGAAAGTGTCACTTCAGGGGTTTTTCTCAAGGTGAGCTCAATGACTTGATCTGCCATTTAAATTTATCAAAAAAATCAACTGAACTTCTTGCCCTACTTAAGGAAAACATTGCCATGGTCTTCGCTCCACTTTAGGTCATGGCTGCTGAAGCATATAGGGAAAACAGGAAGTGCTGATACCTGTAAAATTCGTGTTCATGAGCGTGGCTTTTCTCGGAGTGTTTCAACAGAGCCTATTTGGGTAAAATTGATGGAAGGTTTGTTTTAATTGATAAGTCGTTAAGTCATCGATGTAAAGACGGCTTGTTAGAACATTATCAAAGCCAATATTATTTTATTTATAACACGTAATTGGAGAAATGCATCGAAACTACAAATGGCAAACAAATCATTGTGTATTGTTGTAGTGAGTTATTACATTTAAAGCAAGAAGTTTATTTTGGAATAACTTTTTATTATTATATCTTTAAATGTGCAATAGTTTTGCCAGAATACTTAGCCCATCAAACGTAAATAAAAACAAAATAAAACTGCTGATTGAGAAATTGATTCGTCGGTCTGTTTTGCTTCAAGGGATGTTGATGAATGCACATTAGAACTTCGTAACATTCCAAGTCTTGGCAAGCGTGAATACATTCCGTATTCCTATGGCAAATCTTAACAACAATAAAATTGCTCTTGGTTTAACGATAAGTGCAAAGAATCGATAAAAGCGAAAGATAGAGAACAGAAGAACTTTTATTTTTAACGATTCTCAATTAAATCATAAATGCAAGAGGAAACAACAACCGCCTCCTCCGGGGTTTGAAACTGGGATCTTCTGATTTTCGGACGACTGCACTTAATTCTGTGCTTTCCTTGTTGTATCTGTTTCGTTAGCAGCTCAGAGGTATGAGCAGTCGCCCGGAAAGGGGATAGTCCCGGTTTCAAACTCCGGGCGATACGTTGTTTTTTCTCTTGTATTTTGTGATTTAATTTAGAATCGTTAAAAATAAAAGTTCTTAAAATTTTTCTATTCTCCATCTATGTCCAATTCTAAAAACTGTGAGTTCCATTCCCGCATTGGAAAAATAAATAAAAACGAAAGAGTCTGTTTTCTGCAACTATCGATTGTGTCCATGTCCAGAAATGAAACCAGTCTACAAGTACAACTCTGCAGAAAAGAGAGGATCGTGATACTTCAAATTATCGACCAATTGCAATCACTTTGATTCTTTCAAAGATTTTTGAATCTATCATTAACTCCAAAATAATGAAGTATCTAAAAATCAATGAACTCATCGTCAATTTGGCTTCCGAACTGGATGCTCATCTAAAGACTTGCCGACTTATCTTACGGATCGTAGAACCGTGACCTTCACAATTTTTTGTGAATCCAAAATCGTTGAATTACATATTTCAAAAGCATTTAATAGAGTCTCTTTTAGCCAAACTGAAAACACTTGGTCTTTCCCCTCCTTTTCTAAGAAAGATTTTACTCTGTTCGCCTAATATGGGTTGTGCTAGATGGCTTTTCATCAGAGCTTCACCCTATAAATGCATAAATACTTACATCTAAGTCCCAAAGCTGTCCCATCACTTTGAAAGAAGATCATAATTTCATAATTTTTCCACTTCCATTTCTTTTGATGGAGCACTGATTTACGATACACCGCCTTTATGCATTCTTGTCATTAACATTTTCAGTATGTTAAGCTGGACAGATTATTGTTTCTCTGTTGCCAAAGAAGTATCCAAATGTTTTTGATTTCTGAAATATTTCAGCCCATCGAATCTAGTGCTCCTCAACAAGTCTTTCATCAGACCTAAAATTGAATACAATTACCATAACTGGGCCGGGGCTTGTCGTACAGCCTTGGATTCATTGGATATTGTCCAAATTAGAGCCTTCGAGTTCATTAGCGATATGGCAATAACTTGTCATACCGACTCACTCGAACACCGCTTTGTTCGCTCCCTTATCGCTACATGAAAGGGCAATGTTCTGATGAAATATCTAGTCTGATCCCTTGCAGAATTATTCTTGCACACAGTACTCGCGCAGCAAACCGCACAGATCGATTTACTATTTAAAATATTTTCGGCCATACATTAAATTCTGCTATGCTTTTATATACTTTCGACCGTACAGTAAAATTCCGTGGTACTTTTTTATCCCGAACTGTGCAAATGTGGGACAGTCTACCATCTTCTGTCTTTCCTCCGGCATACAATCTGCAAAAGTTTAAGTGTGACGTTTCCATGAAGCTTTATTCGTACAAGGTATGTATTTCATCTGTTCTGTGACTGATATTTTAAATATACGTAGCGCTTTAATTCCTGCATTTCGCAAGGTATAACGATTATCTATCTACCAAAGTTTAAATCATCACAATAGCGTTTTACTTTCAGAAGTTACAGGGTGATCTATAAAAACATACCTAAATAACTTAAAGTCCCGTTATCTCGGAAACCGTTACGATTTCCCTCCCCCATCCATACAATTTTTTGTTTGTCTAAGCATGACCTATCCATAGCCTTCGGGTGCCAAACCACATACGGAACACCCTGTATTTTGTGCATTTGATATTTGCGAGTGGTGGCAAATGTCTCTGAACTTTTGTCCTGTTTCTAACTTATTCCGTTTTTAAACCAAAGCTGCGCCCCTCCTTCACAAGAATCCTGAATCCGCCACTGCACCTAATACCCCTGTTTCCTCTGTCTTTGGGACAGTCGTGTAAAAGAAGAACACTGGAGTAGAAAGGAATGGCAGCGGAGAGAAAGTATGGCTGTGAAAAAAGCTAACATCATTCATGAACCATTAATATACCGCGAAAAAACCTTCTTCCACCACTTCATATTAAGCTTGGTCTAATAAAACAGTTCGTCAAAGCTTTAAATAAGAGTGGCGATTGTTTTAAATATATCTGCCATAGATTTCCTGGCCTTAGTATGGAAAAATTAAAAGCAGACATCTTTGATGGTACACAAATCCATACACTTATAAACGATTGTAATTTTCCAAGCCACATGACTCAGATTGAATCTGATTCCTGGACAAGTTTTGTATCAGTTATTGGGAACCAAAAAGCAGCAGTATATCCTGAAATAGTCGACACAATGCTTGAAAGTTTTGAAAAATCGAGAGCTAATATGAGTGTGAAACTACATTTTTTAAATAACAATTTGGAAAAATTCCCTGACAACCTTGAAGATTATAGTCAAAAGCAAGGAGAGTGGTTCCACCAGGATATGAGGAGATAATGGTGGGGTACCAAGAGCGGTGAGATGACCATACGCTGGTGGTCTATTGCTGGACCTTAGAAAGGAACTGTCGGGGCCAAAAATACAGTAGATTGTCATATAGAAAACGTTTTGCTTAATTATTTTTGTATTTTCTATTTTCATGTGATTTATGTTATATAAAATACCATTTATAACGCAATTTTTATTTGAAAATAAAGGTCTCAATATATATTTAATATTTTTTTTTACATCCTGATGCTATTATAAGTAGGTTGTTGTTATCTCAAGAACTAGAGCCAATTTAGCAAATCTCATATTATTCTCGTCTTTAGCGGACTAAAATTACTCTAAATCGGCTCTCAAACTCTGTGTCGTAGAATCACTGTTCCCCAGTGTAATCAATAAATTCGATTCCCGGATGATGCAGGGCGTTTCTCTTCTGTCCTTTTATTGAGATATTAAATTAAAAGTTAATAATATGTTATTCAATAATTTTTTCAATTCAAACTTTATTCAAATAGTAATGAGTTAAATGGTATTGAATACTGAATGTAATAATAGGATAAATTTAACTGGGTATTTTCTTCAGGGTAATTGAATTACCTAGTTAATTGGAGACCCCTGGTACACGGAGAATGAAAAAAATTTTGTTTTTAATGATTCTCCTCCGGAATTTAAAACATGGACCTTTCGCTTTCCGGGCGACTACTTGTGCTATTATGATGTTTCCCTCTTGAATTTCTTAATTTTAGCACTAGACTACTAAACTAAGCCATATTGCTTTCAGCTGGCATTAACCAATATCGATTAAAGAGCACAAATAAATTGCAATTTCTCTTTTATTTATTTCTCCCAGGCGGGAATCGAACTCACAATTGTTAGAATTTAATTCAGAATCGTTAAAAATAAAAATTCAAAGCGAAATTTACGTTTTTCTTAAAAAATTGAGGTAGTGTGACCCGATCTACGAAAAAGTCATTACTATGAATAATTTGAAAGGATTGTGAAGTTATTCCAGAAGATTTTGTCGTTCAGGTAATCCTATGTTTTCTCGATTTTTATTTTTAACTTGTTGTCTCAATCGCACTAGGATAATGCATAATTAAGCTCTTCTCCCACATTCATGCAAAAGATACATATCTATATGACATTATTTGTTTTTTTCTTAAAAACACGAAAAATTTCCAATTTCTTATCTTCTTATTAGGTTAGCTTTGGTATATGTAGGTATCGGAAAATTTGGCGCAATTCTTATGTTGGAACTGTCCTGTGTCTTTATAATTTATTTGTTTAAGGTAGCGGTCAAGTCCATCACGCAAAGGTGTCGGATTGAAATCTTTCGTGGAACGGTTTGAACTTGAACATTTGTTGTTCTTCGTCTTTAGATACAGATATTATTATGGTGAAAAAATTATACGAACTCCCTAAATGATATAAGATAATTACTCTAGCTTATCATCTTAAAACTTCAGTACGATTTTTAACAATTCTAGACTATTTTGCTTCTTCCGATAATCAAAAACAGTTTTTCTGCATTAACACTAGTAACAGAAAGTCAAACATTTGGATTTTGTGACCTCTGCATTCATCATTTTCAGAAAACCAATCTGGGAATTGGCTGTTAGTTTGTTCTATTGGCTTTTGTACTAAGATTTGCTTTATTCTTTGTTTATGATTAGGTATTTGGTTAAATGTAACTTTTGAAAGTTTCTATTTGCGTCACTTAAATTTTGAAAAAATTGTGGGTTGGACTCTTCAATGAAGTATATGCATATCATATCATATGATTTGAAACTAATCAAATAACTACTAGGCATGTCCATTGTAAATTTTTCATCGATTTTTAATTTCACACATCCACCACATTGCAGTTTACTTAACATCTTATATGCAATGCATCCTGCAAAATATTTAATTGAGTTTGAAGAAATCATATCTATAATATGTAAAAAGTTCTCAATGTATTCCATTTCTACTATCCATTCATCATCATTATCGTTTTCCTGACACTTTCGCTGTGTTTTATATTTGTATGACTAATTTCAAAATCAGAAGTAGAGTTCTAAACAACAATATGACGATTCTGATATTAATTCAGATCTCATATTTCTTGGATACGATAGTAGTTGTTCTATGCAGATCATGGCGCACTGCTTTAACGTCCATGATTTCGCCACAGATGGCGCCAACTACGCTAGGTGGGCCGAGTCCATACTAAATGTGGGTTTGTGTCTCGGCTGTAATGGTTTATGTCTTGGCTGTTGGGGATACGAGCCCACTTCAGGGATACGAGACCACTTTTAACACTCTCCAGCATAGGGAAATAACATAGGATTTCGATTTTGTTTCTGAAGTTCGCTTATTTTTCATCTCGAGTCTTGGGGATACGAGACCACTTAGGGGATGCGAGACCACTTTTAGCACTCTCCAGCATAGGGAAATAGCATAGGATTTCGATTTTGTTTCTCGAGTTCGCTTGGGTTTGTGTCTTAGCTGTACTGGTTTATGTCTTAGATTTGGGGATACGAGACCACTTTGGGGATATGACACTACTTTTAGCACTCTACAGCATAGGGAAACAGCATAGGATTTCGATTTTGTTTCTGAAGTTCGCTTATTTTTCATCTCGAGTCTTGGGGATACGAGAACACTTTGGGAATGCGAGACCACTTTTAGCACTCTCCAGCATAGGAAAATAGCATAGGATTTCGATTTTGTTTCTGGAGTTCGCTTATTTTTCATCTCAGACTCGTAGCCTCTAAATTGACATCAACATTTTTCATCTCGCAGCATTAGCCGATACTACCAGCATGCTCCGGTACTACGGATTTTTTGGATGTGTGGTACGGTTCTTATGGATGTGTTAAGTTTTGTGCTTCACTTTTGTCCCACGCGTAGCAGCATGCTACGGTTTTGGGAAGTTTTTTGCTTGACTTTTACCCACACGTTGGTTCACTTGGATGATGATGAGTAGTGCAAGTTGTATGGGAGATTATAATTAGCTGTAACTAAACAGTAAAGAAGAAGATTTCTGGTTCCATACATAATCTTACAGGTGGAAGAAACTTTTATAAGAATCTGGTACCTGCATTTTCTTATAAACCTTATATAAATTCATATGTGCACAAACCGAGCTATAGATTTTTGTTGTAGATGAAAGCACATTCTATTAGATCGGAAAATAAATATCAGCAAAATCAAAGGCTATAAGAATTTGGTGGCAGTATGTTCCATACAAAATTTTATTAGAATCTGGTAACAGTATGATCCAAACAAAATCCAAGATTTTATGGATTTCCTGATGAATAAGCCTTATATAAAACCACATGTTCTATATAAAAAAAATCGGGATGTAAATATCTGTTAAGAAATTAGTTGGGGTATACGAGTATAGTGATTATAAAAAAATTTATATCTCCAAAACGAAGCCGAGAACTATTTTCCAAGATCTGTTCTATGAGAAATCATATCATAAAGCATCTAAAAAATAGATAGTGATAAACAAAGCGTTATAAGAATTTGGTAACAGTATACTCTCTACAAAATCTGCTAGGTAGCAGGCAATTTTATAAGAATCTGATATTTTCTATACAAAATATGAAAGGGGAAAGTAAATTTCATGAGAATTTGATTAGTGGTTAGTGTATTCCCGAATGTTGAACTGTTAAGATAGATATTGAGGAGTTTTTAAAAGAATATAATGACATCTTACTCGATGAGCATAAGATACAAATTCAAGAATGTTATAACTTTTTAAAATTATATGAAGATATTGAAAAAGTCGAGTCAAATTTTGGTGAGCACTATATAAGCTGTCCTTGGTCAAGGGATGATTCAACGGAAGGACCAGATAGATGTGAATGTTGTGGTGTTGCTAGATGCCTAAAACAAGTTGTGAAGCTATATAAATTCTACCTAACATTGATACAAAGTAATTGCGAGGCATGCCTTAAGAAAGTGAGATTTAACTTAGCACTAGAAATTCTCATTTTGTATACTTGGAGAGCTCATAAAGGATCATGGAAACTTACACTGTAGGCAGATGTTGATTTCAACGACAGATTCATCAAACAGAAGAAATTTTGATTACATCTAACATAAAGATGACAGCTCTGTACCATAAGATTATAAGAAATAATACTTTTTAATTTTTAATAAATGATATTTTATACATGGGCTTCTTTTTATTCAATATCCAATACGAAGTCCGGAACACCCGAATAATATTTGAAGACTACAACGGGCGACAGTGGTGTTGGTGGTGGTGTGGTGTGGTGGGGGTGCTTGCGATGGTGGTGGTTTTGACCCTGATCTTTGACGTCACCTTGACCTTTGAGATCAACCAGAAGTGAGGTCCCATAACAGTTACACAACTTTTCAAACAGCTCTGATAATAGCTTTACAAACAGGTCTGATAACACCTTAACAGCTCTTCAAACAGGTCTGATAACAGGTAAACAGCCTTCCTGATACACATACAACACCATTTCGAGGAGATAAATACCAAACACCATCCATCAAAACTTTTAACTTAATACACATCTTACAGTACCTACTCGCAACCCCTCACCACGATCTTCACTATGGACTTGCGGAGAATTATCAACTATTTCTTCCTTCATACTCCACCATTCAGGTGACACTTTAGAGGAGATATACATATATCCAGCGAGATTGCTGATTAGGATTTTACTGCTTATTCATAACTCCCATACAACTTCCACTACTCACCTCAGGCAAGATATCATACCACATTAATATCATAATACAGCGTTCTTCTATCAAAGCTTTTGATTTAACCCACTCTCAACTTAATGGTAAGTAAACAATGTGCCTGCCCCAATAGTATGAAGATAAAATTATCATATTCTTATCAGCTTCATGTGAACTATGATATCGGGGATCAATCAAATTTTATTGAAAATAAAAAAACAATTCATCATAAAATGTAAGACTTTTCAATACAAACTCCCAGATACAAAAGAAACATTAATCGCTCAATTTGTCTGCTTTACTCAGCTATATTTGTTTACGCAATATATCAAATTACCAGCCACCTGGCCACGTTTTCTAATGCTTTAATTTCCATTACTTCTAATGATTTCATGTGTCTTACCAAGCAGCCGTGATCAATTTTTACACATCGAATATCATAACATGATCACTCTTGTTTATAGAAGACACCTACAGACCACAACTTACGTTATAGTTGTTGTTGTTGTTTTTTCAGCAAAAGAAATTTTCAATTATAACTTCCACTACTCATCCAAGACATCATATCTCACATATTAATATCAGTTGTTGTTGTTTTCAGTTAAAGAAATTGGGAATCTTACATGAATCGCTCAATTTGTTTACTTTACTCAACTGCTGTGAGAATTTGTTTACATTATTCAACTGCGAATTTGTTTACTTTGCTGGACTGTGCGAATTTGTTTATGCAAGGAATAAAATCAGAAGCATTCCACCTGAAGAGCAAAATTACAAATTTACTAATTTCCATTATTTATCTAAGTGAACATATCTACCTACATTCGCCTGATCTATTTTTAGATATATGATCATATGGTGCAATCGTGTTTATAAAAGACACCGATAGATTAATATCATCAAATCTTTAATCCACAGCTTAGGTTATAGTTGTTGTTGCTTTTTTGTTTTTGAGCTACTAATATTAATTACACCTGAGAAGGTAAGATCGCTAATATCTCGAACCATATCCCGTAGAGGATTTCTGATGAAAATTTTACCCCACTAGTACTAATACTATTGGCATGGACAAAAAATATCCTACACACAGAAAAATCTGGGCATAATAATCTAATCTTTGAAAAACTTACAACTTTTTTTAATATACTTTGGCATTAGAATGTAATTTCATTCGGATATTAACATACTTTTAAACTAATTTGTTTTGGACGAAGATTAAAATTTACTCTTTTGTAATTAGAAACAAGTGTTTAATAATATTTAGAGTTACAATTTAAGCAACTTGAGCATTAGAATTGAATTTAAATCTATGTAATGATTGCAGGCGCCACGTGTGAATTAAAATATAATTCGTAGCGGCATTAAAGCTTGCATTTTGACTTAAGTCGGAATTATACTTTAATGTCTCTGAGGGTTTGATTTCGTAATTGCTTTCTACATTGTACGATTTCTCGAAGCGTCTATTCGTTGCTGATACTTGAAGTAAAAGCATCTAAAAAACCAATGTCTTTTATATTAAACTGGAAAGTATATCGGAAACGGGCTATTATATTCCGATTTTGTTTAATCATTGGTAGGTTTTCTCAAAGTAATTTATTAGTTGTTTTATAGCTAGTAACAAGTTTAGTTTTCCTGTGGAAGAATTTTGCCATTTTGTGGATCAAGACGGATTTACAGTTCCGGAAGATATATTCCTTGAAGTGTTGGAAAACTTTTCTCATCAAACTGAGGAATTTAGAAAACTATAAAAGTATTATAAACAAAGTAGCGCTAAGACAAACAGAAAATATTGACTACAAACTAAGTAAAGGGTTAAAACAATATTGTATTTTGAATGATCTAAAATATTTTATTTTTAAAGATTGTTCGGTGAACCCAATGCACGGCCATTTTGGAAGGTGTTGTACCATTTCTTTTGACGCGGATTTTATTGTTTTATTTAATATAAATTTTTAAGTTTAGAGCAAATAAATTGTCGAATAAAATTGTATAATTTTGGTATATTAGAAAGTAAAAAACAAACTTTTACAATTAACTTGGAAAAGTCAAATATTGGATAAAATGCTTCCCAATTGAAGCGTGTAATGATTCATTTTCCTTTGTTATTCGGTAATATTATCTTAAAAAATCACTTAATTTTATGGCAATGTATTGAAATTATTTTATGTATAATGGAAATAGTTTTCTGTTATGAAATTCAGAATGAAGATATAGTCACTTTGAGTAATTTAATCTCCATACACTTAGAAAGTGTAATGAAATATTTTAGAGCAGAGTTAATTCCAAAGTATCACTTTTTGACGCACTATCCTGGAATAATAAGGAAAATGGAACCCCCTGTTTAATTTAGCGCCATACGATATTAAGCTAAACATAAAGTCTTTAATGCAATCTGCATCCAAACTAACAATTTTAAAAACATTTGCAAAACTATGGCCTTTTGTCACAAAGAAAGCCATTTCAATCTAAATTCTTTCTTAGAATATCCCTTATTAATAGGAAAAAAAATTAACTGGAAACATATCGAAATATGACATAAATGAACAGAATGAAATTTTTAGGGAAAATAGGTGAAAACAGAGTATTTTTATAAACCCGGCTAATTTTACTAACATTTTTTGAAATACATCAAATACTACAAAAAGAGGAAAATATTATATTTTTGGTTAATCAACACGATTACACTTTTAACAAATTTCTCAGTTCATATGGAATTTATAATTTAAATAATCTTGGTAACATTAACTTCTCTGATTTAAAAATAACTGAAAGTTTTGAAAGCAAAATATCACGAAATATTGGAAAATGTATATTATAAAAGAAAACGTTTATATAATTTATATATTTATATATTTTGTGTACATTTTCAGAAAAGTTATTTTATTGAAATAAATTCCCATAGCATTCTTAGTTCCCAGGTTTTATTTTAATGTTTGGAGATATTGCTCTGTAATGCAGAATCTTTCACATAGGATTGGAATTTAATCTTCACTCATATTAGGAACTAATTATTTAAAGAAGTAGAAGTTAATGATTTAGTAATTAGCTTTTAATAAAATAGTGTATTAATTTTTAATCTTTTCCATACTAGAAAGGCAATTTAATACAAAAAATATTAAGAGTTTTTAATACCAAACAGGATTAACATCGGGCGTAAAGTTTTAAGTTTTAGGAATGCTTAAATTTTAATAGAAAAAAGATTTGGTCATATATATAATGTAAAAAACATTATAATTTACTCCCAAATTTTTCTGTGTGTAGGGTTAACTTGAATTATTACTACTATTAATTATACCTCAAAAGGTAATATCGTTAATATCTCGAAATCCATAGCCCGTAGAGGATTTCTGATAAAAAATTTGTCCATCGCTATAACTAAGACCCCCACTGACACCTTCTAGAATCTATTGGTATGAACAAAAATATTCTAGGGTTAACTTGAATTATTACTTATACTAATTACACTAATTCACTTAGGGAATTTCATAACATTTCTTATCCACATAAATACACAGCTGCACACATCCATCCACGCCTTAGGTAATTTTTCCTCAGCCACCAAGTAACTCAGCCCAGCATACCACAGGAGTGTATCCTCCAAGACCAATTCAAACTTAACCAGCAACCTCCACCAATAAAGCATCCCACCCCTTCACAAATGTTTAGAGCTACGATCTCCCAGATGAAAGATAAGTGAAACAAAATCGAAAACCTATGCTACTTCCCTATGCTGCAGAGTACTGAAAGTGATCTCGTATCCCCAAAACTCGAGATAAAAGTGTTGATGTCAACTTAGAGGCTGCGAGTCTGAGATGAAAAATATGAGAACTCCAGAAACAAAATCGAAATCCTATGCTATTTCCCTATGCTGGAGAGTGCTGAAAGTGGTCTCATATCCCCAAAGTGGTCTCGTATCCCCCAGACTCGATATAAAAAATAAGCGAACTTCAGAAACAAAATCGAAATCTATGCTACTTTCCTATGCTGGAGAGTGCTAAAAGTGATCTCGTATCCCCAAGTCCGAGATGAACAACATAGGTAGTACCGGCAAATGCCACCAGGGGACCTTGCTCAAGAAATGGTGTTTACATTCGAAGGAGCAACTGTGACTTTTCAATACACGCACCCCCAGGAACCAATAATAATAATAATTTGCTAAGAAAACATCAGGCCAAGATGACATCATGCTGATATCTACAACTTCCCAGCTAATAAATCGATAAGCAAGAAGACAGCAAAACCAAGGCATCCTGGTAGTATCGACTAATGCCGCTAGGGAACCTTACTTTCCCTCGAGATGAACAACATATGTAGTACCGACCATTGCCGCAGGGGAAGCTTACTCAAGAAATGGTGCTTGCACTCGAAAGAACAACTGTGACTTTTCAATATACGTACTCCCTAAACCCAATGATAATAATTTGCTAAGAAAACATCATGTTGTGAAATTCGAATGATGTTGATATCTACAACAGCACTTGAAAACAGCAAAACCAAGATGACGTCATGCTGATATCTAGCACTTCCCCACTAATAAAAGAAAACAGCAAAACCAAGGCATGCTAGTAGTTCCGGCTAATGCCGCTAGGTAACCTTACTCACTAAATTGCCTAATGCCGCTAGGTAACCTTACTCAAGAAATTGCGAGCCCGTAGAGGATTTCTGATGAGAATTTCGTCCCCACTCCCACCCCACATCACCTAGAATCCATTGGCGTGAACAAAAATAACTTGATTTATTAATGAAGCCCGTAGAGGATTTCTGATGAAAATCCCCCCCCCCCCTCCCTATCCTTATTATCCCCCCACCTACTCACCATCTAGAATCCATTGGCATGAACAAAAATATTTCCTACTATTAACTTTAATTATTACTAATATTAATTCAAAACCAGGCGCAACACTTGAAAACCACAAAAGCCTACATTTAGGCGCACCGCACATCCAAGAAAACCGTAGCATTTTGCTGCTACGCGTGGGCACAGAAAACCGTAGCATGCTGCCACGTGTGGGCAAAAGAGAAGCAAAAAAAACTACCCAAAACCGTGGCATACTGCTACATGTGGGACAAAAGTGAAGCAAAAAACTTCACACATCCATGAGAACCATACCACACATCCAAGAAAACCGTAGTACCGGAGCATGCTGATAGTATCGGTTAATGCTGCTAGGGCGCGAGATGAAAAATGTTGATGCAAACTTAGAGGCTACGAGTCTGAGATGAAAAATAAGCGAACTCCAGAAACAAAATCGAAATCCTATGCTATTTCCCTATGCAGGACAGTGCTAAAAGTGGTCTCGCATCCCCAAAGTGGTCTCGCATCCCCAAAGTGGTCTCGCATCCCCAAAGTGGTCTCGCATCCCCAAAGTGGTCTCGTATCCCCAAGACTCGACCCACCTAGCGACGGTGGCGCCATCTATGGCGAAATCCTGGAAGCTAAAACAGAGCGCCAGGATCCGCATAGAACAACTACTTATGATATGTTTTATGTGATTATTGTATTTCCTTGCTTATGGATGTCTGTTAAATCCACCCATTGATCGCACCAAGGAACTCTGATAAATCAATTTTAATAATTTTAAATTATATATTGGACTATACCACCAAGGGCATATAGCATTGGGAGACTTAGTACCAATTTTTGACTGTAATGTAATTTGGTCGAAATTTAAACTCTCATTTCTTTAAGGAAATCTGTAGAGATTGAATTCGTTTCTCTATGTGGTTGCATATAGATTTTTTCTAACCAAAGCATTTTAAATTTTTTTTTATAAAATTTGCAGTTAATATAGCTGTAGACGACATTCTGTCATAAAATTTGCCTAGTTTTTGTAATAGTGCGGGAAGCAGCGGCGTTGCAAATGAAAAAGTCATAGTATGCCGGCTGATTTTGATTACGATAATTCATCTCCTACAACTGATTAGTGAACCTACCGTCAGCTGCTAAAGTAATGGTGGGTGTGGGCGTGGGAGGCTGCGAAAGTGGTAAACAAACATTTTTTTTAAGTAATAGTAGGCCGGATGAAACTTTTTTTTAAACAGTTGGCATCATAGTGAGTTGGAAAAAAATCGTCAGCTGCATCGCGGAGGGGGGATTATGCGTCAGCTGCTCTCATAAACTTGTAAAAACAAAACACGTAAAATAAAGTAATAGCCTGAGAACGCTTCGACGTAGAGTGCTGAAATTTGGTACATGGTGTTTTCATAGTAATAGTAAATGAAATTTCGAAAATGGACTAAATCGGGCAACCTCTTCTTGGTGTTCCCATATAATAATTTTGGTTTTTTACGCATTTGTAAAAACTAGAGTTTGAAACTTTTATGACTTTTTTCAAAAAGTCTCTAGAATACGAGTTATTATTAACTTTTATTCCATAAATTATAAGAAATAAGAGTTTTGAAATAATAAAAAACGTAATTTTAATTATTAAGACTCCCGCAATAACAATTTTTTTTTTTGTTTTTAACTGTTATACAAAAAAAGAAAAACTTCTTGATAGTATTTCGAGACCTTTATTTCATAAAAGTCTTTTTAAGAGCCTTTTGAGACTTTTATTTTATAAAAATCATTTTAAAAGTCTTTTTGTATCTTTTTAAAAGTCTTCCTTTATGCTTATTATTTAAATATTTACAGTATTTAACGTCTGATTTAAAAAAAAAAAGGTTCTTCCGCTGTTTATGATAATATTTCAATTGATTTTATCCATACGGGCATTCATATATGGTATCATATTTAGACTAATTCTAGCCTTTTTGCTTGTTTTTATTTAATTTAATTTTTTTGTTAGTTTTTTTTTTATTTAAAGAAAAGTCATCCTGCGATTCGAACGCATTACAGACAGACAGAGTCAGGACTTTTCTTAAGTTTATATGATATAAACGTATTATGTTATGTATATGGATCAAATCGATTAAAATGTTATAACCAGCGGGAGAGGTTTTTTTTTACATTAGACCGTAAATACTTTATATATTTAAATAAAAACATAAAGAAAGACTTTTAAAAAGATTTTTATAAAATTAAAGTCTCAAAAGACATTAGAAATGACTTTTATAAAATAAAAGTCTGAAAAGACTTTTAAAAAGATTTTTATAAAATAAAAGTCTCGAAACACCCTCAAAAATTTTTTTAAAGGTCTGAAAAGACTTAAAACTTTTATTTTGTACAATAAAAATTTACTCTTAACTTTTACTTTTAAAAATAAAAGTTAAAAATATAAAGTATAAATTAAAAAACGACTTAATGCAGAGCTATTTTCAGGCTTTGGTAAAAACAATCAGTCCTAGACGTTTTTACTGTACTGAAAGGTTCGTTAGAATATGAAATTCTATGAAATTGTTAATAATCATTTTTACTGTCCGACGAACCGTTCTAGAAATATATGCGAAAAACAACTTCAACATTAATCTAGGGAATATAAGAATTGGCCAGACAAGACATGGATATTTCTATCATAATGCTCTTCAATATGAGTGCTCTTCAGAAATATTTAAAAACTCGCAAAGTTTGTTCGGTAGATTTTTCATTAAGTGGAAACGCCCAATTTGTTGTGTTGGCTAAACTAGTTATTCTAGATCTAGGGTTCTTTCAGTAAGTTGAAGGCAATGAAGTGGACAAAAGCTGATACAATAAAATTATTTATGGAATATGAAAAATATTTGCTCTTGTGGGATGTTATGTTAAGAGTAGTGACCATAAAAATACAAATAATCAAAATGACGCGTTGAATGAAATTGCTTCAGACTCAGAGTCGAATTCGGCTTTAATTTCCGTTGAAAAAAAAATTTTTTGCATATTCAACATTTCCGGGAATTGGCAAAAATAAAAAAGAGTAAGTGTAGTGTAAATGCAACAGATAATATTTACAAATTTTGTTAGTATGGATTTGAGTTATTAGGCTTTCTTTCTCCTTTTGTGGAAATAACTTCCGGTACAAATAACAAACGCTGAAGTCGCTAAAAACACCTGCTCATCCATTGCGATCCCATTCCACAAGTAAAGAATATAAGAAGTTAAGCCAACAAGTTGGCGAGCATTTAAATGGAAACACTTGTTAAGCTTAAATTAACATGTCAGTTCCCAACAAGCTTACAGTATGCTGAACAAGTTGGCACAATTTGTATTAGAGGAAACGAGGCTTTACAATGTTATATGATGGTTTACAGCTGATTGGAGTTTTCCAGCTGGTTATGTTTTTGATCGGGTCTATGATGTAAGGCTTGGGATATTTTTTAAGGAAACTCCGATCTTTTTATGCTTTTTTATTGTTCACTCGACAATTCGGGTCTTGATTAGTACCCTTCTTCAGGAGTTAGCTACATTAGAATACCTATAAGATAGTACTGTATACAATTAAAATGATTTAAACAAACTCAATAGTTGCTATTCAAAATTAAAGGACCCTATACCCACACAAAAAGCCAATAATGTTGTCTACAAAGTACAAAGTACCATGTGAAAACTGCACTGCAGCATATATAGGACAAACATCAAAAAAACTCAAAACCAGACTATCACAACACAAAACATACATAACCAAGAAAACACCACGATCAGCATTAGCATCCCATACAATAAAAACCGGACACATATTCGCATTTGATAATGCAACAATTATAAACACAGAGAAAAACAAAGCAAAACGCGAATTCAAAGAAGCATGCCACATCTACATAGAAAAAAAGAATCTAGCTAATTTAAGACAAGACACAGATCTAATAAATAAAGATTACCAACACATACTTAGAAAACTGAAACTTGACATCACAATATGACAAAGAAATCCGCACGCCATTCATCTGTGATCCCTTAAATAAAACACTCATTTAAATTTTTACCTATTTATTTGTTTAAATCATTTTATTTATTTATTTATTTTTGTTTAAATTATTTATTTATTTATATGTTCAGCTAACGTTTTTATATTGTATTGTATATTTTTTTGTGAAATATGTTTCAATAATATTTTTAAAAAAATTTTCATCATACCAAGAACAAAGGTGAGAACATCAAATATTTTAATTGTACACAATACTATCTTATATTCTAATGTAGCTAACTCCTGAAGAAGGGTACTAATCAAGACCCAAACGTCGAGTGAACAATAAAAAAGCATAATAAAAAGATCGGAGTTTCCTTAAAAAATATCCCAAGCCTTACAATGTTATATGAAGAAGTAAAAAAGCTAAAATTGGTGTAAGATAAATTCTTACGATATCCTAGATGAATGCCCGTATGTAATTTCGTATGGTCACCCCTCTGTGAGGTGAATGTTGAAGTAGTTTTTCGCATATATTTTTAGAGTGGTTCGATGGACAATAAAAATGATTATTAACAATTTCATAGAATTTCATATACTGACGAACCTTTTAGTACAGTAAAAACGTCTAGCACTAATTGTTTTTACAATACACGTAAAAAACCAAAATTGTCATATGGTAACACCAAGAAAGGGTTGCCCGGTTTCCGAAATTTCATTTATTATTACTATGAAAACACCATGTACCAAATTTCAGCTGTCTACGTCGAAGCGTTCTCAGGCTATTACTATTACTTTATTTTACGTGTTTTTTTTACAAGTTTATGCGAGCAACTGACGCATAATCCACCCTCCGCGGTGCAGCTGACGATTTTTTTCAACTCACTATGATGTCACTGTATATATAAAAAAAAGTTTCAGCTGGCATACTATTACGTAAAAAAAATGTTTACCACTTTCGGAGCCTCCCACACCCACTTATTAATCATACCAGATTTATCGAAAAAGACTTCCGAATCGGTTCAAACCGAAACCGAAAGCGGGGGTTTTCGACCACAAAACCATAACCGAAACCGTACAAGTATTTTTTTCAGATTTTGGGTTATTAATTTTTCCTCTTAGCAACAATATAAAATCCACTTTATATATGTATGGTTGGTTGCTACTTTACATACCGAACGGAATTACTTAAAAATATTTTATATTATCGCAGCAATCCGTGACAAATTTATAAGTTTGAAGTAGTTTAAATTGTTTAATCATATTGATTGTATTTTGAGTGGGCACTTGGTGAAACATATTACATGATGTAAAGTAATATAAATTTTAAGCAAATTTAAATAATTAAAAAAAAAAACTTGGCATTTTATGTTCCAGTTTGTAAATATATTTGTCATTTTATTAAAAAAACAAAACATAAAGCCGACGCGTTTCGTTCGATTAAAACATTATCAAGGCTAAACGACTACTAATTATCAATTGTGATTGTGCTGGCTAGATGCTCTGAGAGATAATTTCAACTATAACAGGGTCTAGCAGAGGGCTTCTGTTACTGAAATCAATTTGGTCTTTAACTAGAAAACTACCATTCTTCTGTTACTTTCTGATTTCATAGATTTCGTACTTGTCTAATATTTTTCCACCTTTTAAGCAATGCACCAGTTCAATGTCGTTTAAATTAGCTGAATGTTTATTATCGCGTAGATGTTTTGCAAAGCCGGAGTTCGGGTTATTGGATTTACTAGATTTTATGTGTTCAGAAAATCTTGTCTTAAGAGATCTTTTTGTCTTCCCTATATAAACAGCTTGGCAATCGTTACAGTTAAGCTTATAGACTCCACTTTTATCCACTGTATCAATTTTAGGTTTTATCTTGTTATTGGTTAGCAAATTTTTGAGAGTATATCTATTGGAAAAGGCTGATATTATATTAGCGTTTTTTAAAGTAGTTTTGATAAACCTTCTATATGTGGAATTTTCTTGTATATGGTATCTAGACTATTACCCCGCACTGAAGGGTAAATGGAATCGACAACTTGATTGAAAGAATTTTTCTTTAGAATACAGATAATTGTACTCTCTTTATATCCATTATTTATTGCTATAGTCAAGATAGTGCACAATTCTTTATTAAAATCAGTTATACTAAGAGTAGCTTTTAATAGTCTGTAATCAAGGACGTGATTAGTGCAATTAACGATAAAGTTTTTCCACTAATAGAAAGGCCAGAAAAGGATATGGTCCTATAGGCGTGGTCGTGGTGGTCATTTGGCTGATATTATTTTCCATTATTAACAGCTCAAGAAAGAACTTTTTGGGATTCTCCGGTATATAGCAAAAGCTAAAAAATGTTCTAATTTGTTATTTCATCACACAACCCATTAATTTTTGGTGACAAGCTTCAAGTCTTGGTTTGACTCATCAACAGGTCACAAATAGCGAAATTGTGTGATTTGAAAAACAAATGAAAAAATGAAAAAAGAAGAAAGAAATGAAAAGTTTGAGAAAATAGAAAAAAAAACAATTGTTTTATTTATTAAAAAAGTTTAAAAAAATTTTAAAGAAACAGATTCATTCGAAGCGAATCGAACCTGTATACGCCACGCAGTGGGCTGAAAAATAAAAAAGAAAAGGAAGAAGAAGAAGCGTTTCGTGTCAGCAGGAACCTTACACTCATCGGTGCAGCTTGGTTTTCTGCCTGCTGCAGATGCTGCGGCTGCGGCAGAAAACCAAGCTGCACCGATGAGTGTAAGGTTTTCTGCTGACACGAAACGCTTCTTCTTCTTCCTTCTCTTTTTTATTTTTCAGCCCACTGCGTGGCGTATACAAATTATGGGTTGGGGGTTCGAGATTCACTTAAAAACTTTTTCTTTACGTTTTAAAATGAACTCTTTATTTAAGAAATGACACTTGCTTCTAACACAACTTCATTCATTCACTTTTAAAATTTAACTTCTTCGTCTGACTGATTACAAGCGATTTTTATATAGTTTCTTATCTTATATGAGATTGACTAATTAAATATTCGTATTCTTATTATCAATTTGTATTCTTATTAATTTTGAATATTTGTTTAGGGCTTCATGTGCATTCTTATTATCTATTCGTATTCTTATTTAGTTTACATATTTGTTTATGTGAATCAAAACATGTTGTTTGGACTTTACTTGGATTCTTATTTTATCGCATATGTTAGTCATCAGACTTACATGAAGATTGGGTTGTCTGGTGTTTTGTTGGTGGCGACAACGTTCTTTGATATAACTGGCCCCTCCTTAAGTTGGATCGCGTCCTCGTGATCTTGATTTATCGTAACATTAACTTTTGTTCTATTTTTCTTTGTTTTATAATACACAATTATCACTATAAATATGATTACTATTATTATTGTTATGTCTGATGCTATGTGTATAAGAAATTTATTATTGTGCTTGTACTTAACTAGTTTTATTTCGTCTATATTTTCTAAATTTTTATGGTGCACATATTCTAGTCTCAGATTTTTTCTTCCTTATAACTAATATTTTTTAATATATTTGGCAACACAACATCATTTTGGATATATTTTACATCGTTTCTGTATTTTACATTATTTATAGTAATTTCACAATTGCTGAATTTTATTATGTTATGTTGTTTTATTGTTATGTCTTGATCATTACAGTTATGTTCTATTCTCGTTATCCTTAAATTCTTAGTTACTAATACATTTTCTGTTACCTGTTCTACCGCTTCTGTTTTATTTGGTTGCATTATGCAATTTTTGGGAGTATTTAGTAACTCTCTAATACAATCATTTTCTATTAAACTTAACTTGTTTTTAATATTATTTTTTGTATATATAAACGTTTGGTTTTTATTAGTTATAATTTCATAAGATTCGGTTTTTAATTCTAAATTGTTTTTATTTGGAATGGGGATTATTGAGGTTAGGTAGTATGCATCCTCTGTAAAAATTGGAATTTGGAGTATTATCAAAATGATTTTTTCCTTTTGTGCTATGGAAATTCTTAGATTTTGTAACTTTTTAATGTTTATTTTATATTCTTGTACTTCCCTGGAAGTTAAGATGTTCCTAGAAGGGATTTCTAATCTTGACAACAAAATAATTTCTTCTATTTTCTCTAATGATTTTAGTATCGTTTGAAGGTTTTCTTTCACTTCTTGCTGGTACGTGAATGCATAGAATTGTCTTTCTAAAGAATTTGTTTTTGTTATTAGTTTATTAATCTTGTGTACTGTTTTGATTTGTGTATCATTGATTTTATTTGCTAATTCTAATATTTCTTCATTTATTTGTGTATTAATGGAAATTTGTTTGTTAAGATTTGTTGCTATTGTTTCTAGGTTGATGTCGATATTTTCAAAATGTCTTTGAATTTCTAATCTATCGTCGTTGTCCATTGTACCTCCTATCCATTTGAGAATTTTTCCGTGTAAATTTATGAGTCCTCTTCTTTCTCTGACAGATTCTTGTGGTTCGAATGTTCTTAATTTTTCATATATTTGATTTCTTAAATGATTTCTTAAATTTCTATTATTGTCATCGAATAACTTAGCTTCTATTGTGCTGTCTATTACACTTAGCATTTTTGTAGTAATTATTTAAATCTATTACGTGTATCGTTTTATTGAAACCATTAATCATAGGGATTTCTTTTAGTCTCATTAGTGTATAGCCATTTCCTACTGGAATTTCTTGGATGTCGATGCTTTGTCCTTTGACTCCAAGTAAACATAAGGTGAGGATGATGAATGCTGCTGTAAAGAGATTTTGTTTGTTTCAAATTTCTTTGATCTTTTCAGTCGTTGTTTATGAACTTTATTTCTTGTTTTCTTTTTATAGTGTGGTCCGAACTTGTTTCTAACTTTATTTTTCCCTAATTCTTTATTATATTCTACTTCTTTCCGATTTTTGTTATGATATTTTAATCTTTTTTCTTGCTTTTCTTCTAATCTTTTCTTAATTTCCTCGTATTCGCTTTGTTTTATTTTTCCATATTTAAAATCGATTGGTCTTTTGTTTGTCGTGCTGTGTATCGAATAATTGTAGTATTTAATTGCTTCCTGTACACATACTTCTTTTGTTGGGTTTACTTTATTTTCCTCGATCATTATTCTTATATGCTCGTTTAAGGTGTTATGAAATCTTTCGATGTCTGAATTACCTGTTTTAATATTTGCTGTTGTTAAATGTAGTTCTACTTTTTCTTTATCTAAAAATGCCTTAAGTTGGTACTGAAATGAGCTTTCGTTGTCTGTAATTAATAATTGCGGTCTACCGTTTGTGTTGAAGTATTGGTTGACACCTACTCTTATATCTGGCCAATTTCTTGATTTCAGGGGTACGGCTTGTGCGAATTTTGTAAATTTATCGATAAATGTAAGGTACATGACAGTTTTTTGTCTGAACCATATATCCACATGTATTATTTCGTTCGGTTCTTCGGGAAGTTTTGATTTAAAAAATGGTACTTTAGGTGGGTTCCTGTCATATTTTCTGTCATATTTCTCTGGCACTATAAGAACGCTGATTGGGAAAGCCTCAATCAGTATCTTAGAGATATAGATTGGTCGGTCTGTTTTGCTTCGAGGGATGCTGATGAATGCACATTAGAACTTAGTAACATACTAAGTCTAGGCATGCGTGAATATATTCCGTATTCTTACAGCAGATCTCAACAACAGCAAAATCGCTCTTGGTTTAACGATAAGTGCAACCAAGCTATAAAAGCGAAAGAGTCTGCCTTTCGCGCCTATCAAGTGCATCCTTGTCCAGAACTGAAATTAATCTACAAGACTGCACGGAACACCTGCAAGTCCATTATCCAGAGAGAAAAATTTCTTTTTGACCAGAATGTTAGACAAAGAATCTTGGCAAGCCGCAAAGGTAGTAAAGGTTTCTGGTCCCTGGTCAAAACCATCAGGAACAACTTCAGCAGTTCCTCTATACCTTCACTACTTAATAATGGTGAAGTGGTTGTTGACTCCCTGGATAAAGCTAATATTTTGGCTGCTAGATTCGCATCAAATTCTTTTCTTCCACCCACTTCACAGGCACCTGTCGTGCATCCCCCGTGCGGATGTGTACAAGAGCCAATACACATCCGTACGAGGGATGTGTTCAAGGTCCTTAAAGGAATCAACGTCTCTAAAGCCGCAGGCCCTGATGGTTTCTCGCCCCTATTAATTAAAAGCTGTGCCTCATCCTTGGCTAAACCTCTGCGCAAACTATTCTACCTGTCCTACTCGACAGGAAAATTTCCAACTGATTGGAAACTAGCTCACGTTCAGCCTATTCCCAAGAAAGGAGAGGGTAGCGATCCCTCAAATTATCGACCAATTGCAATCACTTCGATTCTTTCAAAGGTTTTTGAATCTATCATTAACTCCAAATTAATGAAGTATCTGGAAACCAATCAGCTAATCAACGATCTTCAATACGGCTTCCAGCACGGACGCTCATCTGGAGACTTGCTGACTTTTCTTACGGAACGTTGGAATCGTAGTCTTCACAATTTTGGTGAGTCCAAAATCGTTGCTCTAGATATTTCAAGGGCCTTTGATAGAGTCTGGCATTCAGCCCTTTTAGCCAAACTCAAAGCACTTGGTCTTTCCCCTCCTCTTCTATTATGGATTGAAAGTTTTTTATCTAGTCGCCAAATACGAGTTTTATTAGATGGCGTTATATCTGATCCTCATCCTATTAATGCCGGTTCCCCCAGGGCTCTGTTATTTCTCCGACTCTATTTCTAATCTTCATTAATGATCTGCTTTCCCTTACTTTCAATCCTATCCATAGCTTTGCTGATGACAGTACCCTTGATTTCGCATACTCCTTTGACACCCTTGCGGATTCCAGAGGGAACGCCGCATGTGTTAAACGAGACTGCATGATTAGATCATTGAATAACGATCTTAACAATATTCTCGCTTGGGGCAAAGTGAATCGCGTCGAATTCAATGCATCTAACACCCAAAGCTGTCTCATCTCATTAAAACAAGACCATCACTTAACCACTCCCGTTTCGTTTGATGGTGCATTAATTTCTGAATCACCGTCACTAAGAATTCTTGGCATTAATATTTCCAGTAAGTTAAGCTGGACAGATCACATCTTCTCGGTTGCCAAAGAAGCATCCAAATGTCTTGGTTTTTTGAAAAGGTGTAAGAAATATTTCAGCCCATCAAATATAGCGCTCCTCTACAAGTCCTACATCAGACCCAGAATGGAATACAATTCCCATATCTGGGCCGGGGCTGGTCGCACAGCCTTAGCTTCATTGGATATTGTCCAAAAGAGAGCCTGCAAGCTCATTGGCGATGTGGCAATTACTCGTCATATCGACTCGCTCGAGCACCGTCGCAATGTTGGATGCCTTTCGCTCCTTTATCGCTATATGCATGGCCAATGTTCTGATGAAATATCTAGTCTGATCCCTTGTAGAATAGTTCCTGCACGCAATACCCGCGCTGCATCCCGCGCTCATCCTTTTACCCTTCAAATTACCTTCGGCCGTACACTTAAATTCCGTGATGCTTTCTTATCCCGAACTGTGCGAATGTGGAACAGTCTACCATCTTCTGTCTTTCCTCCGGCATACAACCTGCAAAAGTTTAAGGGCGACATACATCGGCACCTCCGCCACTCTCCTCATATCCCTTAATCCTTTCCCTATCTCCTTCCTGCCACGCTGTGCTTTGCATCATAGGGTATCCCCTGAGCTTGGCTTAATAATATAAAAAAAAAAAAAAAAAAAATGATGAAAGAAATGCATTTTTCCATAAGAACAAATGCTAAAAGAAATCGTACTTCTCTAATGCGTTCAAAGAATTGAATGTCACTGCCTGGAACATAAAGACGGCAATACTCAGACCCATCTAAACCCCAAAATTGTTGGTAAATCAAATATATCATCATAAACGCAAATAGTTTTCATTTTATTAAAAAACAAGTAAAATAGCTAGAATTGGTCTAAGACCAGTTCTTATGATATCCTAGATGAATACGGGCGTATGTAATTATTTCGTATGGTCACCCATCTGTGCAAATTTGATCGTTGAAGTGGTTTTTCGTAATATGTATTTCTGAAACGGTTCGTCGGACAATAAAAATTCTTATAACAAATTTCATATTTTGAACAACTTATCAGTACAGTAAAAACATTTAGGACTGATCATTTTGACAGTATACGTAAAATACCTAAATTTTTCTACGGCAACACCAAGAAGGGATTGCCCGGGTTGGTCCATTTTCGGAATTTACTATTGCTATGAAAATATCACGTAACAAATTTCAGCGTTTCTATGTTGACGCGTTCTCCGGTAGTACCTAATTATATAGTGAATAAACTTAAAAAAACTTTTGAAATAAATAACTTTTGTAAATAAAATGGACTAAAAGTAAAAAATAATATTTTTCTTTCTCAGTGACATAAACAAAAAAATTTTAATGCAAAATAAGAAAAGCTATAACTCCGATTAAATCTTTAAAGTTTGGACATGATTTGCAGTTAGACAATTGTGATTATAGTTATAGTTATGGATGCCCAAACTTTTAAGATTTAATCTGAGTTTTAGCATTACTTATTTTGCATTAAACTTTTCTTGTTTATATCACTGAGAAAGAAAAAAATTATGTTTTACTTTTTAGTCTATTTTATTTACAAAAGTTATTTATTTTAAAAGTTTTTTTTTATATATTTTATTTTCTACTTTTTAGTCATACTCTCGAAAATCGACTCTCGAAACTCGACTCTCAAAATTCGACACTCGAAACTCGTCTCTCGAAGTTCGACTTTCAAAACTTGTCTCTCGAAACTCGACTCTCGAAATTCAACTCTCGAAAATCGACTCTCGAAATACGACTTTCGATAATCGACTCTCGAATAACGACTCTCTATAATCGATTCTCGAAACTCGACTCTCGAAAGGTGGTAGTTACCAACACCAAACTTTTTGATTCAGGGATCTGTAAGTTGATAGAAAGTTATTAAAATCGAAATTTTTGTATGCAAGCTCACAAAGAAGTTGTCCAATTGGTCCCATTTTCGAACTTAAATTTAACTTTTTTTTTTAAGGTCCAAAATTTTAGACAGAGACAGACGGGCATGCAAAAATCAAAAAAACTTTTGATATTAAGAGTGTGTGTCCAATCCACATTGCTCTACCAGCATTATTTCTATGTGTTACAAACGGAATGACAAACTTAGTATAAGTATATCTTATGATTTCATCTAGGGTATAAAATGCTCTGTACTTAGTGTTATACATTTTATGTATAGTAAAAGGCGCTGCTCCTTAATATGTCATGATATGGCAGGTGAATTGTGATAGCATGTGACTCTTTTGAGTCTTTCAGTGCTGGTTGTGCATTTTCTGCTGAGTGTGATTTCATAAGGAATACATTATATAGACAATTTTCATATTTCATAATTATTTTCTTCGACCATTGTGTTGACTATTTAAATTACTTAATATTAATATTTTCTGACTTATGTTTCTTGGAGTTTCACTTTACCTTTTACGTATTTGATATTTTCGAAATTGTATTTGATTTTTTGATTACAATTTGAATTCGACTAGAGCTTTGTTTTGGATCTTGATTTAGGATATTTTGATATTTCTTAGTTATTGTTCTTTTGGTTAAGGCTTGGCTTTGAATTTTCTTAATTTTGTTTGGTTTCGGTTTTTAAAGAATAAAGAAAATTTTTTTATTCCTATATTGTTGAACTTTGCGAATCATTCTCGATAATGATTCTCAAAAGTGCTTCCACCTTATGGAAGCAGAAGGTATTGGTGTAAGGTAATAAGTAAAGTTTTGGGATGTGGCAAATGCTACATAATATGCCATAGGCATTTTTCCTCCACTGATTTTGCTGCAAAGAGACATGCTGTTACTTCGGTCCGACTTTCGGATAATTTCTCTTATTCTTTTGAATCTGAATTTGAAAGAATATTTACTGAAAAGCCAGACTAATGAAAATTCATCGGATGAATGTTTAAATGATGTATATTTTATAAAATGCTTCGAAAAATTACAGATGCCAAATACTATAAACGCCAAAAATTATCTGCCGAACTTGAAATTTCTTGTAATCAATGCATAACAAGCCAAAAATCAACCTCATACTGGCGTAAAATATATTATCAACTGAAAAAGAAATATAATAAAGAAGGAAATATAAGAAAACAAGTAAAAAAACTAGAATTGGTCTAAGACCAATTCTTATGATACCCTAGATGAATGCCCGTATTAAATTTCATATGGTCACCGATCTATTCAAGTTTGATTTTGAAGTCGTTTTTCGCAAATATTTCTAGAACGGTTTGTCGCACAGAAAAAATGATAATAACCAATTTTATAGGATTTCGTATTCTGCAGAAGCTTTTTGTACAATGAAAATGTCTTGGACTGATCGTTTTCAAAGTATACGTAAAAAACCGAAATTTTTATATGGCAACACCAAGAAGGAGTTGCCCGATCTAGTCCATTTTTGAAATTTTATTTGCTAATGTAGTAAAAACATCACATATGTAATTTCAGCTCTCCACGTCGACGCGTTCTCAGGCAGTGTCCAAATATATGTCGGAAAACGAAATTTTTATATGGTAACCCCACGAAGGATTTGCCCGATTTGTCTCATTTTCGAACCTAATTTTACTGTCCGTGTAGAAAATTTCAGCTCTCTAAGTATACGCGTTCTCGAGTTATCGTGCACACCGACGGACAGACGGACGGACATGTAAAAATCAAAATAACTTGTAATATTATGTATAGGTGTCCAATCCATTTTGCTCTACCATCATTATTTCGAGGTGTTACAAACGGAATGACAAACTTAGTATACCCCATGATTTCATCTAGGGTATAAAAATATGCCTATATGAAGAAAAAATACGAAAAGGTTAGCATTGAGGATGCTATTAAAACTTAGATTCGTCTGATGTAGTCAAAACATTTTGTAAAATGGTACTAAGTAAAAATGGCAAAACTGTTCCTTTTCCTGAAGAGCAGCGAAAACTTGCGCATAATATACACAGTAAAAAAATTGCACAAATTGTTGCCACAAAGCTTAGGTATTTTTCGATAAGATTAGGGAATATTCCCTAAAATGTAAGGAATATTCCCTAAAATGTACATTTAATGAAAATGTAGGAAATACACCTTAAAATGTAGGTTTTTTCCCCCTAAATTTTATTGAGTATTCCCTACATTTTAGGGAATAGCCCTAATATTTTTTACAGTGTATATAATAAATCCCACAAAGCTATTAGTTTTTAAGATCTCTGAAGTTTAATTTACCTTGCTTAAAACTTAAACAAATAAACACTAAATGGTTAAAGATATTATTCCCGGTATATACTGGGAAGTCCTGAACCAATTAAAGGAAGTCTTCAAAAATGAAGATTTGAAAACCCAACAGGCCGTTCTTATTTTTGATGAACTTCTTATTCGGCGAGAATTAGAGTAATAATATAAAATTTGATTACGTCGAATAAGAGAAAATAAATTAGGTACATATGTATGTGTGTACTTTCATGATAAGAGATCTTTTGTCATCTTGATTTTACACCATAACTCCAAGACCCATTTCAGGAGAATTTTTGAAGACTATATTGTTAGAGATAATAAAAGCATGCCAAAAATGTAAAATAAATATTATACTCATTGTTTGCGGCCACCAAGGATCTAATAACAGATCCTGGTTAAATTTTTTAGGTGTTTCGAAGGAGAAACTATACGTCGTTGTAGACTCAAAACCAATAGTGGTCGTATATGATATATAGTATTTAGTACACTTAATAAAGTCGCTGAGAAATATGAGTTGTTTTTACTGATGATGGTACAGTTCCTTTGGATATTGTAACGAAATTGTATGATATGGACAGAAATAAAATAACAAGGCTTTGCGTTAAACTTAAAGCAGAGCATATTAGGCCAAATAATTTTCAAAAAATTATGGTTAAAAATGCTGTTCAGGTCTTAAGTTGGTCGGTTGCATCTAGGGTTTTTGGTTTTATGAAAATTGATAGCCGCGGTTCTTGCGTTTCATGCTGTTTCCTAAGAAATATAGTATAAAAATAAATAGAAACAGGTACAAATTAAATTTTAATTAGTTTTATTGAATCAAAATAGTCGGATTATTATTATTTAAGTAATGAAATTTTAAAAAGGCATTCAAAGAATAATGAGACAATTTGGATCTTGTTTTTTTCTCAAAAGTTTGCAACCATAGAGAAAGCTCTTTCACTTTCTGTAGACATAGATTTAATATTTTTTATTGCATTGCACAATAATGTAATATTTGTAGTTTTATTATTGTATTTTTTTTATACAAAGCTAAAATTAAGACCACGTTTTGGCTCTGGTTCCAACGAGGCTTTCTCAATTGTTAACTGATCTTATAAGGAGAGCTCAGCTGGATTTTTGATACAATCATCATCTTCATCCAAATTTTCGATATCAGTTCAAATTTCAGCATTTTCACGGTACGTATAATCTTTTTAGCATCTCATTTGCATGACTTAAAATCTTCAATGGTTGAATAGTTGGAGTGAGGATAAATTTAGCCAAATTATTTAAATTTTTATTTCTTCTTTGTTCAATTCGATTTCGCATTGAAACTAAGAGTTTTCGACTAATTTCGGTATTCAATTCTTCCAGTTTAGTATAAAGAAAAATTAATGGCTCTTTCGGCCTGGATAATAATTGCGTCACTTTTACAAAATTCATCCATAGTCAATTTTATTAGCACTTATGCCGCTTTTAATTTTTCCAATAAATCAAAATCCACAGCATTAAATAAATGTGAAGCACATAAATCTTTTGTGTCTACTATCAAAAATGACATCTTTTAAGAGTAAAGTTCTTACAATCATTATTATTATTATTATTAGTATTGCAATCCAAGAGTACTTCAAGGTCGTGATTATGAATTTTCTTTATATTGAAATATGTGATTTCTAATAGTAGAATTTCGAAAAAAATTCACAACTTTTTTTAGTGACACAAGATTCTGATGAAGATTTGGATTAAGGTTTCTTCTTCTTTGGGAGCAAACAATATTATTTTCTTCACCTTCAAGGAAACAATCATCATTGTCTTGATACTTCACTATCAATGTGAGCTCTAAAAAACTCTTCTTCAGAATCTCTTTTAGCACAAATTACATCCATAACAAAAAGATGAGTGTCATGAGCAAGGCATAGTTGAAATTCTATAGGACCTTCCCTTCCAAATTGCGAAATTGATTTAGCCGCACTTAAAATTTTCTAACTATTGCAGGAAAAATTAAGTTAAATATTGAGTAATATTACTCGCTATTGCACATTGTTATCAGTGACGAATATATGTTTATTTAGAGAGATGAGCATTCGTTACAGTTAGTTATAAGAAAACTTCGTCGCAAAACCCGTTTTGACTTGCATTTTTAATGCGAAATTGATTTAGCCTCACGTGTATTTTTTGAACTTTTTGGTGTTTTTCTGTGGAGTATAAAAAAGGTGAATATAGAATAATGTTAAAACTATCCAGTATCGTGTTGTTTTATTTCAAGTAGGAACCAAGAAATGGCCAAGGTAAGTACTTAACTTAGAGGAACAAATAAAAATTCGAATTTTGTTGAAAAGAGGGGAAAGCAATAGGGAAATAGAAAGGGTAATGGACGATTGGAAGCAGTTATAAGAATTTTCAAAAACTTGGAGAAATTTATGGCAAGAGGTTGAATTGTACAGGTAATACAAAGCTTTGGCGAATTTGACTTGCCAGTGACTAAATGAAGTGTACAGCAAGTATTGGACGCTTGTCCAAACGTTATTTTTAAAAAACCGGTAAAAAACCTTGTTTAAAAGATTACCATAAAAACCGCTCGCCTGGCTTTTGCCAAAGATCATAAGAGCTGAGCCCTATTTCATAAAACTATCAGTCTAATACTAATAATTTGCAAGTTATTAGCTCTAAAAATTATGGACTAATATTATAGTGTTTCATAAAAATATTCTCGAATATCATGGGAAATATTGGTGCAGCTTGAAATTATTAGTGTAGATTTGCTGACTAATAACTATCAATCTACGGCTGCGATATGCGATAATAATTATTAGTAACTGTAACTAATTATTTGTAGGAATTTACTGTGAAATTATAAAAACACGTCCGATTTCTAGTAACACTTTATTTAGAAGACCTTAACAGAGCTCATTCGTTAGCAACGAGAAATGAGTCGGTCGATCGTTATCATATAATAGATTAGCAGACAATAACCGGATGACTCGCTCCTTTAAAACAATATTATATATACAGTGAAGAGCAAAAGTGGAAAGATGATCCACACTTTTGCTTTTAAATATCTATTACGCAGTAACTGAAAGGCTGAATGAAATGAGAAGAATGTTGTTACTTACACTGGAGGCTGCGTATTTAAAATATGTTGCTTTTAATTTTTACTTCATCTAAATACTAAGAAAAAATTACAGTTATGTCGAAAAAGTCCACTTTTCCACTTTTGCATCACACTAGGCGTACGTGACCATTTCGTATTTATCACTATTTCAGAAAGTTCTTTGCAATACAATCGAGTAAGATCCGTCCGTAGTCTTTCAAAGAACGTTAAACGAAATTGTGAAAATTTACACCTTAATAAGTGCATTAATTCAAAAGTAATCATGAAGCCAGTTGCAGTGCACATTAAGGAAAAGGTCCTTGAACTTTCTCGCGAAGGAAAATCTTCAAGAGATATTGCTGAGAAATGTAAAATATCTCATGCAGAAGTTCAGAAAATTCAAAAATGTGCGAGCCAGGAATTTCTAAAACCAAAAATTGGCTGACCCGTGAAAGTCTCTGTTCGGGCTGCCCGGAAAATGGCTCGAAGTGTGGTGTCTGGAGTAGCAAAAACTCTTCAGCAAGCTGCTCAACAGATCGGCAATGAAGCCAGTAAATGGGCTTGTCGTAGAGCCTTGAGGAGAATTGGCTTAGAGCCTAATGAAAAAAAGAGTCCTACTCTCTCTGCTAAAAATATTTTAGCACGCTAGAGGTTTGCTGAAGCACATCGTAACTGAACTGTGGAGGATTGGAATCAAGTAAGTTCTAAAGAAATTGCTCTTGTAATTATTTCTAATATTTCACTCTCAAGTAAGTTGGTCCGGCGAGTCCAAATTCTGCCGGTACGAGTCAGAAGAAAGATCGTGGTACTGGAGCCGTCCATGCGAAATATTTAATCCGTCAAGTGTTAAGGCGACAATGAAAATTGTCGGTTGTTCACTAATGGTTTGGTGTTGTATAACTCCGGATGCTGTTGGGCGTTTGGTTAGAGTCGAAGGAATCATGCACAAGGAGCAATATTTGAAAATTTTGCAAGAAAATCTTCCTTCGGCCATCCGTTCGAGTGTAGTTCGCTCCTCACAGGTAATTTTGCAACAAGACGGAGACCCCATGCCACAATTGTGCAGCATTGGATAGAGAACCAATCCTTTTCAATTTTGAAGTGGCCTGCGTAAAGCTCAGACCTCAATCCTATTGAGCACGTCTGGGCTCACATGAAAAGGAAACTGGCCGAGTACAGTGAACCACCGGTAGGAATAATTGACCTATGGGGATGCGTATGGGACGCTTGGACATCCATTCCATTGTTATACATTTCTAAACTTTACGAATCCATGCCATCCCGAGTACAGGCAGTTGAAAAGTCAAAAGACTATTGGACCAAATATTGAGGGTACAAAAGTGGAAAAGTGGACTTTTTCGACATAACTTTAATTTTTTGTTAGTATTTAGATGAAGTAAAAATTAAAAGCAACATATTCTGAATATACAGCCTTAAGTGTAAGTAATAACATTGTCCAGCTCCAAAGACACTATAAATATGGCGCCTAAATGTATGCTATATTCTCTATATCTAAACAAAGAAAAATCTGGTTATAAGTGCATTGACTGCCAAAATCACTTTCACGCTACTTGTTGCAAATTATCTAATGAAGTTAAGCTAAGCATCAAAAGTGGGGCTGTTGCCTTCCGATTGCTACCTGTAGTAAAAACAAATCAGCTGATGTTGTAGGATCTGAGAGTGGTGAAGGTGATGATTCCAGTATCATGACTGTGGTTCATTGAATGTCTATAGAAATTGAAAACATTAAATCGAAACAAATAGAATTCAACGACTCAGTCAATTCTCTTTTATGTGGACTTGATGAAATTAAGAAGCTAGTCAATGTTGGTGAGGACCATAAAAAGAAAATAAAGAGCCTTGAATTAGAAAAGACTAAACTCAAGAAGGACATCTTATCTATGGGGGAACAAGTACAAGTACAAGTACTTGAAGAACGAACTTTGACTAATTTCAAAATGTCAGAGGACTATGTACTACGCTAGAACAAGTTCGTTTGACTACGATTTCTAATTATTATGACATAATATGCTTTACTGAAACATTTCTGCATGGTGGTATATATAGTGGTGTATTACTTGATGATAGGTACGTAATTTATAGAAGGGATAGGAACTTGGAACTGGAAAAGGTATGGCGGTGGGTGCCTCATAGCAGTTAGACGTGATTTTAATTCTTATAGAATTGAAACTTTTGAGACTGACCATGAAGTACTATGGGTGGCTTTAAAAGAGAAGAATTTTAGTCTCTTTATATGCTGTACTTACATCCCTCCCCAATCTACATATGACACATTCAATGCTATCTTCACCAGTGTTAGTGAAAAAATTTTGCAGTTGCCTATTAACTCTAAGGTTATTTTCATAGGAGACTTTAATTTACCATATTTAAATTGGATCCGAGACACAATTAATGATTGTATGCGCCCCCTTGACTCATTTAGTAATACTTCTCAGTCTCTATTAAACAATATGGAATTGCGTAAAATGAAACAATTTAACAAGATATTCAATTCTAATGGCAGGCTTCTTGATTTTATTTGGACAAATATTTATTCTTCTAATGTGGTTATGCATTCATCCCTTAGCACACTCTCTGTAATTGACACTCACCCCTCTCCTCTAGATATAAGCCTGCATCTCGTGTATCTTAAATGTGCTCGAGATATATCTGTCGAAACAATAAATTTCCAAAAAGGTAACTATGATAATTTTAATGAATTCCTCAGTAGCTTTGACTTTTCCCAAATCATTTTAGATGACCCTAATAAGTCTTTTGAGAAATTCCATGACATTATTAAACAAGGGATACACTTTCACATACCCTCATTTCACAAACGTAATCACTTCCCAAATTGGTGCAGTCCTCAACTTATTAAAGCCCTGTAGGAAAAAGAGAAGTTCAGATGCCTATACAAATCTAATCCACACCCTGAATTTTACAAAATTTTTTCCTACTTTAGAAGAATATCTAAATCCCTTACATCGCAATGTTATAAGAGATACTTCGAATCGGAAGTACTGAGCGTTCACTCAACGAAAACCTTAAGATTTTCTGGTCTTTCAGCAAGAATTTGAAAAGATCCAATATATACCGTAAAGAATTGATGAAACCTCGTCATATCCTTTGTCCTCGTCGGAATTCTCACTATTCTAATATTAAATGAATAGCTATCTCATCTGAATCTGTCAGTATCTTAAACTCACTTGACTGCAATAAAAATTCTGGACCTGATGGTATTTCTAATATTGTGTACAAAAAATGCGCATCCAGCCTTGCCGGCCCACTTAGCAAACTATTTAAACTTGATATTAATAGGAATACGTATCCAGTAATGTTGAAAAAATCATATGTTTTGCCTACATTAAAATCCGGTGATCGTAAACTAGTTATTAACTATCGTCCTATATCAATCTCCAACGCACTTACGCTTATATTTGGAAAAGTGCTCTACAATCAGCTGCTACCACAGATTAAATCTTTCATACCAGAGCAGCAGTGTGGTTTCTTACCTGGATGTTATACAGTAACCAACCTGGCCCTCTTTACTGACTTTATAGCCTCATCCCTTGATGATAACAAACACATTGATTCCATTCACACTGATTTTAGCAAGGCTTTTGATAAAATTAATCACAAACTACCTATGTCTTTTGAAAATGGCTCAGATAGGTTTTCACCCGAACACTCTTTCGCTGTTTTCATCATACTCGTACTTGCAAAACTGGGATAATATCGATGTCTTTAACGGTCGACAATCTTCTCCTTTCAAACAAATATCAGGTGTCCCCCAGGGTACAATATTTGGACCCCTAATATTTTTAATCTACATAAATGACCTACCATCATCCAGATGCTTAATATTTGCCGACGATACGAAGATCTGTAGGGGAAGCTGCTACATATATCGTAAAAGCACGAAATAAAACACCTTGCTTTTACTCCTAGAAACTATTTAATTCATTCACTGTATTAAAAACTACTAACAACTTATTAGTTTACTAACTTATATCTAGAGTTGAAACATGCAGAGCACTTGATCGGTGCAACAACTAAAGCGGATAATAATCACCGACACTCGTGTCATTTTATGAGACCGCGTTCTCCTATGTACATACCGATATATAAGTATTGGACATGGCGTGATTTAGAACACCATTTCTGCTTGTCGCACGGCGTTGCCAGGCTTATTTTTATATTCGTACCTATGTCTTATAATTATTATATTATAGTGTAATTACTGTTACAGATCTTCAGAATTATCAATAACGTTACTGACTGTGTCTCCCTACAAAAAGACATACTCCAAATGGAGAAATGGTGTCGCGCTAATTGCATTGAAATAATTGTTCACAAATGCCAATGTATCTCTTTTCATCGTAAGCACGATATTATTAGCTTTGACTACTAAATTCACAATATATCTATCCCTAGGGCCTAGGGTGGAGGAGATCAAAGATTTGAGAGTAATATTCGATCGCAAGCTTCTTTTTTTTCTGCACACATAAATTACATCACCTCTAGGTGCCTTCGCTACCCATGGGTTTCATATTTCGTACGTGTCAATCATTCAAATCACCATCCTCCCTCTACAATTCTCTAGTCAGAAGCACCCTTGAATATGGTAGTCAAGTCTGGAATCCATTTTATCCTTCCTATAGTCTGCAAATAGAAACTGTTCAAAGCATGACAGACTTATGAAATTCAACTTGTTATCGCTGGAAAAACAGAGAATCTTTTTGGACATGACCTTCTTACATAGAATACTGAATAGTACTATAACTTGCAACTCACTACTTTCTAGTATAAACTTTAATGTTCCTTCTCGCAATTCAAGATATCAGTCACTCTTCAGACTTCCGATATGCAGAACTAATTTGAAAGAAAAGTCGCCCTGCTTTAAGGCCCGTTTCACTGGGGTCTTCAGACAGTGCGCGCACATAAAAATTGAAAGAAATAGAGCAACAAATAAAAAATCTTAAACTGTGCAGTCACAGTTTTCTTTTCGTATCCACTGAAATCTTTCAGAAAACAATTGAAAAGTATCAAACTGTGTTTTGAAAAACTGTACGCGCACTCTACAGAGACAAGACTTTAGGTGGATACGACGTTTGAATGCTAAAATTCTTGTGTGCATAATGCTTTATGTTTTCCTATTTTAGTCTAAATATGTCTCAGTTGCTATTTTGTAATTAAAAAAAAAAAATAGTAAAAATGAATTTTGACGACGAAAATATAGAAATTTGACCTGTAGCATTTATTATTGTAGTGAGTGAAAAAAAAAGCGAAGGCCACCGCGATGTTAGGCGTGAGCAAGATGGAATAAATTTAATAAACATTTTAAAAATAGATCTGCTTAGTGGATTTTGGAATGTCGCAAGAATTTGCGTGCTATTGGCCTCAAAATGAAAAAAGAAAAAACAAAACACGAATTTTCACCAATACGTTTCTGTTGAGGAGCGGTTAGATATAACCCTGAGGTTCTTAACCTGCGGAGATTCATATATAAGCCTATCACATTTATCCAGAATTGTAACTCAAGTTTGCGAAGCTCTTATTTATGATCTCGAAGAACAAAGCTCTTCACTTGGCGTAATCTACGCTTAAAATTAACCGCGTTTGAATACTCTTTCTCGAAAAAATAGCATATATTTAATTGTCTGTCCTAAGTATGTTTTGTGTTTTCCATATTAATTGGAAAACAAAAGATCTGTCCCAACAAGCTATTTCAAGAATTTTCAAGGTCTTTTCACGTGTCTCCACTGGCTTCACTTATCCCTGCACAGTTCCCGCAGAAGTTCTCTGCACCGACGCAAGAGATTTTCTAATGGATATGTTTCGCATCCACTGGAATATCGGTGCGCGTGCGTAATCTCCGCAGGATACGGAGATAAGACATTTCTTATCTCCACACATTAATTTTGGTGCGTAGACAAAAGTTTTGATGGATACGCACCTTTAGAATTCAAAAGTCTTACAACACTAAATTCAGTAATATTGATATTCTTGCCACTAGTTTACTGGCATTTAGAAAGCTTGTCCGGCTCAGGCGCGGATCTAGCATTGAAATTAGGGGGGGGGGGGGGGGTCATTTTATAAATTAAATCATCGAGCAAAAAAAAAACAAACAAAAAAACATCCAACGCCGGTTCGCATGGCACTACTACTGCAGTACTTGCTGCAGTACTTGGAACTAGGAACTCCGCATTAAGTGGTGCGGATGATGTGTCTTTTTTAGTATACTTTTTTTTACAAAAACTAATTTTTTTAATAGAATAGGGTGCAAACTGCAGGAGTCATTCAAGCCTAACTTTTCAGTTTTACACACTGGTATATATAATATGGACTGCTCGATATGCTATTTCATGCGGGTAAAATTTTTTGTGTCAAAAATAGTTCATACGTCGGTGCCAACATTGAAAAATCTATTGGCGGAAAGTTGAAAAGTGAAACCTCTCGAATTTCTATTAACCCAAATAATTAATTTAAAAACATTTATTTCGACAAACCCACTTATTTATTTATTGTTTACAGCCCTTTCTCAGTTCGCACGTTACATAGGAAAGTGACCAACTCAAAAAATGCAACTTTTCAGGAGAGCGAAAAAACGAAAAGCTGTACATAGAATTAATTCTAGCTTACCGTAGTAATTGTTTGCTAAAAATAGTCTGAACTCTTAAATTTGTTAGTAAATATATTTCTGAAGATTTATATAAAAGAAATTTTAAGATTTTGTTACCGCAGTTGGCGAGGTTAGCTGTTAATCCCGCATCCTCTTAAGTTGTGTCGCTTTTCTCAAAATACGATTTTTAAGAATTAAATTCCGTACTTTGAACTTTGTGGAAAAATGTCATAACTTATAATGTAATTTGTAAGAAATAATTGCTGTTTTGTAAAAAAGTGACCCAATTTAAAATAATACTGTAAAAATGTCGAAAACATATTTACGTTTGTTATAAAGATCGTCACAAGTCAAAAAGTGACACTGACACACTGTTCTATGAAGAATATCTCTGTTCTTAAGTAACAGAAAAGTGATACTATCTCTATCTAGCGGCAAAAACAATCAGATAGAAATATGCCAATTTCATGGTGTAATTAACTCAAAAACGACAAATTTTGAGTTAGGTCACATTTCTATGTGACGTGCGAATTTGTAGTTGGTGCTTAGATCGAAAGAGAACGCTATATAGAAATGAGCCCACTTTCTGCAGTGTAATTCTATGGACGTAGTCAGTCCATATTTTAAATGTCAGTGGTTTTACATAAGAACGCTGCAAATATTTTAGAATGTTAGGAGTGTTAGAGTGTGTGAAATTGCCATCAGCAATTGATTCAAATTCCTCAGTTAAAAACAAAAAGTATTTCCCATAGAACGACTTGGGACAAATAAAAGTTTTAAATTTCAACCCAAGTCGTTTCAATAGAAAAAAGCCCCACGACAAATCTTACCTTCTGTAAGATTTGTCGAAAATAAAAATACGATATGTATGTACATATATACCTACATACATATCGGGCGCATAAAATTTACTCGGTGAAGATTTAAACGATCAATTCTTCACCAAAAAGCCTCCTTTCAGCAAATTGTCGCGAGCGGAATACATTCTGGGTGCAACAATGTATGCACGATAGCAAGACGATGGTTTGATATTTATAAAAATATCAAATTTCATTTCAACCATCGTCCGCCGCGGTAGGCTGAACACTAATTGTAAACAGGTAAAGAAAATAGTAGTTGCGATAAGAAAAACAAAATAAACGTTTTGTGAAAATAACCATAAGAGGAAGTTTGTGAAAGAAAAAGTTTGTGAACAAAAGTAAAAAAAAAAATATATTTAAATAAAATAAAAGTGTGCGAGTTGTCTTAATCATAGCTTCCTGAAACGGCGTAGAGTGATTGCCTTCGACTAAGCTAAGCCCCGAAATATAACAGGAGTTAGGACTAAGTTAAGTTAGGGCTCTGATGTGGTAGCGAGGGAGTCTGTTTCGTGGCTTGGGAAGTGTTTTTCTGAGGTCCGAAACCCAAATTCCGAGAAAAACATACATCACATGCATACAATAGCATTCATTGAAATAAATTTTTATTTTTTTAAGTTTCGGATTAAAGTTTTTTTTTAAGTTGAATTATATAAATAAAAAAAGTATAAAATAAAAAAAAATTATTTTTTCAAATAACTCAATTAATTAAATATTTTTTCTCAAATTTAGGGGGGGTCATGACCCCCACGACCCCTGCCCCCCCCCTGGATCCGCCACTGGTCCGGCTTGAGATCAGTCATAAATTGCTAAAATTATGTGGTTGAATTTCCGTCCTCCGCTATTCCCTTTGCTTTGCTCGTATTCCAATCTATTTGATGTATAATCCTGTTTTGCTCAGTTGCCTTTTGCCTTTTTTATTTATTTTTCTTCTCCCCTTTTTTTTTGCCTTTCTTTTCATGCTCTCCATTATTATAATTTTATTTTTTATTTTTTAGTAGTTTTGATTATTATTTCTTAAGGTATTTTATTTTTGTTTCTCTTTCTTTGTATCTCATTACCTGTAATATCACATTTTTGTAATTTCTTTCCTCCACATACTTATATATATATAATTTCCTTTGTTACATTTAATTTTCTCCTACTCTACTAGTTTATTTTTATTTTTTTAATTTTGTATACTTTTCCTTATAGTGTCTTAGTTGTAGCTCTTTTATTATATAATTCTGTCTTCTTCAAATTTTCTTTTGTAGCCTAGTAGTTTCAATTTAAGGTAGTACATTGTTAGAGTTAATCTCTGTTTACTACTCTCGTTAATTGCTTATTAAATAAATAAATTCCTTTCATTTCCTTCAGCCTTTCAGTTACTGCGTAATAGGCATTTAAAAGTAAAAGTGTGGATCATCTCTCCACTTTTGCTCTTCACTGTAAAGAGCTTTCCAATAATAGGTGTTATTTTAATTAGTCCACTATTTCGGTAGATGTCACTTTTGGAGCTGTCATTTTATGACATTTGACAAGTAGAAACTACGCCATTAATAAAAATGGAGCGATACACGATTCAACAATGCATTGAAATTATTAAAACTCACTATAACTCACTATGGCAGAGACGGTTCGTAAAACTCGAACATTTTTCGGTCGTCGTGAAGCACCTTGTCGGACCGCAATACAGAAATTGGTAGAAAAATTCGAGCTGTCGGGACAAGTTAGTGATGTGAAGAATAAAACCCGTGCATGTCGCTCAAGAACAGCCGAGAATATTGCTGCTGTAGCCGAAAGTGTTGAAGAAAACCCAGGTTTGTCCATTCCTCGTCGTTATTTGGAATTAGGCATTCCACAAACGTCATTACACCGTATTTTGCATAAAGATTTGGGTCTTAAGGCTTATAAAGTTCAGTTAACATAAGAACTCAAGCTGGCCGATCATCAACAACGTCGAGTCTTTGCTGATTTGGTCCTTGAAATGCATGAGAATGATCCGGAATTCCATCGAAAACTCATCTTGAGTGATGAGGCCCATTTCCACCTCGATGGCTTCATCAACAAGCAAAATTGTCGCATCTGGGGCTCGGAAAACCCAAGAGCTATTGTTGGAAAGCCTCTCTATCCTCAACGTGTGACTGTTTGGTGCGGTTTATGATCCCGCGGGGTTATTGGACCTTATTTTTCGAAAATGGGGCTGGAGCAACAGTTACGGTGAATGGATTGCGCTATCGACAGATGATTAATGATTTTTTATGGCCGGAATTGGATGGTATTGATCTGGACAATGTTTACTTTCAACAAGACGGCGCTACGTGCCATACAAGCAACGAAACCATTGATTTTTACGGGAAAAGTTTCCGGACTGTGTTATCTCTCGAAGAGGTGATCACAATTGGCCACCGAGATCTTGTGACTTAACACCTTGCGACTTCTTCCTTTGGGGCCACGTGAAAGAAAAGGTCCACGCGAACAGCCCAGCGTCGATTCAAGACCTCAAAGATGGAATTCGTGAGGCTATCGAGGACATAGGGCAGCCACTTTGCGATTTGGTTATGCAAAATTTCATGAAAAGGATATGGTCCTGTAGGCGTGGTCGTGGTGGTCATTTGGCTGATGTTATTTCTCATTATTAACGGCATACCTTCCTCTTTATAATGAAATAAAGATCCGATCATTTATCTCAAAAACTGGCATTTTTCTTTGAATATCAAAATATCACCTCTTATTGGAAAACCCTTTATATGTACATTATCAGACAATAGAGAGCATTTACATAGTATATACCTAGACTTGCAAGTATAATACAACGAAAGCGATCAAGAATGATCGCACATTTAAACAAATATGAGTCTGAGTAAACGATTGATACCATCCTGACAGTAAATCGTCCTCGATTTCATAACGATTGACAAAGATATAAGTATTCTAAACTTCATCCTAATTTTTAAAATTCTCTAAAATCTTAAAATTTACATCGATGGTGTATAAATAATTACACAGCTAATCGTTTCGGTTTTTTTTTTTTTTATTCCAATATAAATCGAAGATATCGATACGTACTAATCGAACTGTATATATGGTTTCGGGGGGAAAGAAGTCTGTGTATAAGAGGAAAGCATGCATACTTGATGGAAGAAATTTGTTGGCTTGTTGTTTAGTTGTTTACGTTGTACTGGAGATCGCTTTGGCATCACCCACGTAAGTACGTACAGTAAGGTAGTATGGGTGAAAGATACCATATACACGAATTGATACTTCTCACGACGAGATAACTATACCTTAAGGCGTAAACACAATTGGGACGACCGGCGACAACTACAAGCAACAACCACTGTCAAAAAATTAAAACCTTCACTTTACTATCCAATCGAACACTATTGCGACTACCGGCGATGAGTACATTTTCGATCATCGCTGCGATTGGTAAAATTTCTAATTTCATCGTCAACTGCAGCCCTACCAACTACATAATGTTGAACTTGGTACTTTTATAGCTCTTTAAATTTATCGCACTGATTACTGGCCATTTGTAATTGAGTGGCAGTGGCTTGGATTGGTCAAGCAGGAAAAACGCGGTTTTGAAGAGCGGTTGATTGAGTGCATGCGTCCGCACAAATATTTATACAACTTAAATCATCGACAATTTCAGAGAACCGATATAAACAAGAAAATGTTTAAAGATATTTCGCAAACCTTAAACTCAACAAGTAAATAGAGAATTATTGAAAAGTGTTGGAAACTTGTTAGTTAAAATTATATTTCAGCAGAACTTTGTAAAAAGCGCTGGAAAGGGTTGCGGGATATATATAAAAGCCTGCGAAAAAACGATTCACTATCATCAGGGAGATATATCTACTTCTATTTCGTGGTCGCTGCAATTGTGTTTCATGTTTGTCCACGGAGGATTTTGACAGTGGTTGCTGCTCATAGTTGTCGCCGGTCGTCGTATTTGTGTTTAGGCCTTTAGTGAAATTAAATTGAGATTTTTGGCTCTGTGGGTACTTTAGTAGAGCTTTATTGACAGGAGGTCTTTATGCAGAGAATTTAAGTGCTCATGATAGTCAGACAGAATAATAAAATCTCAGACATAGAGAGAGATGAAGAAAGGAGAAAGAAAGACATAGCCTCTTGCTCAGGGGGCGAAAGGATGTCTTAGTTGATGAATAAGTTGATGAATGACGGAAATCAGGTATGTATGTTAGTAGTACGTGCTTATATGGTTAGTATGCATGGTCAGCTATAAGATTCAAATGGTGAATCTCGATCGTTAAGTAAAATTTTAATTTTCGTACGGTCCTTTATATTATTGTAACAGCTTCTTATTAATTCCCGCTATGGATACAATATTTTTTATCATAACGTGATCACTGACGACATATTTCTGTGGCTTCTTATGTCTCTTATCAAAATAAACTTTATTGACACCTTGACTGCGAACAATATTCTCACCTGCTTTCTCCCTAATTTCTTCTAAATTTCTTGAATCGTCCCGCATTACGTGGTTTTCTAGATAACTGTGCATTTTAGCGCTAATCACTCCCCCTTGCGCAACGCCAAATAACATAACGCTTGGTGTTTATCCGGTACTTTTGTTAATAATGTTATTTATCGCGAACTCAACCTTGCTCAGATACGACCATTCTCCTGGTTCTACCTCGATTTCTTTCGACAGCATAGGTGTGAGTACTCTATTTACTCTTTCGACTTGACCGTTTGCTTGTTGAGAGTTCGTCGCTACTTTCATGTGCATTAAACCGTTATTAGAACAAAAAGATGACAATTCATCCGAAGTAAAACAACTTCCTCTATCTGAAACTATTCTATATGGCTTACTATAGTTCAAAAAATACGATTGTAAGCAGTGAATAACCTCTTTCGTATTGGTACTCTTAACTGGATATAACTTTGTGAACTTAGTTAAACCGTCTATTGCGAGAAAAATATACTTCCTTGAATTTCTAACGCCTGAAGGTAGAAGCCCATAATGGTCTACATGAATGGTTTCAAAAGGCTTATCACTCTTCGGAATGCTATGCAACACACCTTCCTTCTTTCCAGATGGCACAGAAATTTGGATACATTTAAGGCAATTCTTCACATAAATTTTTATCGTATCATTCATGGACGGAAACCAGTAAGTTTTCTTGAAATATTCGTAAACCTTATCAGTACCCATATGACATAATCCGTCATGATGTGTCTGTATGACGTTCCTTTCTATTTGTGTTGGCACATAAAACAGAACAGTATCACCCGTCTTACGATATACAAGACCATTGATCATTTCGTATAATGGGTGTTGTTGTTGTTGTTCCAGCATTCCCGAAATTTTCTTAATTTCAATATCTTTTTGCTGAGCAGAGGCCAGTGCATGCTCAAATGAATCGGGTTCCAGCAACAAGATGTTATGACACCCAGGCGCGTATGCAGACCTGTAGCCTGGTGGGGGCGGGGGGGGGGGGGTCACAACTAAAATGTTCGAGTGGTGGTGGGAGGGGGGATGGGGGGGGGTGAAAAAGTAGGAAGAAGTCTCTTTTAAATTTTTTTATCATATATATACGAGTATATACGAGTAATCGGCGCAAAAAAAATATAAAAGCATTTCATTCCTGTTTTCAAACAATAAAATAAATATGTATTCCAAAATTACTTACCATCCTGTGATAGGTACGATAGATGACTTTTCGTTCGACACTATATAAAATCACAAAAAAATTCGTACGTGTTTCAAATATGAAGAGCTACGAGCGAATGGCTATTATTGCCACTATTAGTACTAATAAGAAACTCATGGAACACCCCCACCGCAGGCAAAGATTGAATAACTAAATATAGGACATAGAAGATATTTTCGATTGTTTTCCATTTAAATGTACACGGCTAGAAAAGGACAGAAAGAAGAAGAAAAAATAACAAAAAGAAATCGAACTCTCTTTAAAATTTTTATGAATTATGGACATAAAATGTGAAAATGCTGATTACATGCAAATAAACGGAAATGGCAAATGATTCATTTTCATAAATAAATGAGAAGGGGCGGACTTTTCAGGTTTTACTCTCATAAGATGCTCCCGCGTTTTTGTGAAAACCGATTTTTGCTGAAATATTGTGAGAAATATCCAATGTTTTTTATAGTATAACCAATGTTTGTTAGTATAATTCCTATGATATTTGAACAGCACGTGCTTCTGTTTACATTCGTTTTGCTCTGATGAAGTGATTAAATGGGAGAAACTAATGCTGGATTCTATGATATTTTCGGGAAAAATGAAAATTTTATTTGACAGAAATTTTACATCTCCTTTCAGCATCTGGGCCAAATCGCAGTTTATTTTTTTATTAAAAAAGTGAAGTACTGTGACCGGGAGTACATTATTATGAATAATTTGATAGGATTTTGAGGGATTTAATAAGATTTTGTCGTTCGGATAATCCTAGGTTCTCTCGTTTTTATACTCTACATGAAATCTAAGGGTATACTAAGTTTGTCATTCAATTTGTAACACCTCGAAATAATGATGGTAGAACAAAATGGATTGAACACCCACGCATAATATTAAAAGTTATTTTGATTTTTGAATGTCCGTCCGTCCGTCTGTCTGTGTGCACGATAACTCAAGAACGCGTATACTTAGAGAGCTGAAATTTTGTACACGAACTTAAAAAAAAAAGTAAAATTAAGTTCGAAAATAAGACAAACCGGGCAAGTCGTTCGTGGGGTTGCCATACAAAAATTTCGTTTTCCACTATATATTTGGATTCGACACGGTGTTTTCATTGTACTAGCAAATAAAACTTCAAAAATGGACTCAATCGGGCAACCCCTTTTAGGTGTTTCCATAAAAAAATTTAGAGTTTTTTCGTATACTGTGAAAACGATTAGTCCAAGACATTTTTATTGTCCTAAAAACTTCAGAATACGAAATTCTATAAAATTGGTTATAATCATTTTTTCGAAAAACCACTTCAAAAATCAAACTTGCCCAGAAGGGGCATCATCTAGGGTATCAATTCTAACTGTTTTACTTGTTTGTTTTTAACTCGTTGTCTCAGCTCAGTCGCACTACAATAATGCATAGCGAAGCTCTTACCCCCATTCATGCAAAGACATAAGTACATAAGTATATGACATTACTAGTTTCCTTCTAGAAAACACGAAAAATTTCCAATCTTCTTCGCCTCTGTCTTAACTTATCATTAACTAAGCTTTGCCGCAGATTATCTCTGTAACACAGCAGCGGTAAAGTTATAAATTTAGAGAAGTTCGCTATATCACCAGCATTAAACGCTGGCGTCAGCTAAACATTGTGCCCGTACCATACAAAAATCGCCCTGTGAAACTTTTACAACGTGCTCTACAGTCCAGCGCCGATTTGCTTCAATTCACCGCGTAGGTGAGGTGGCGCTCATTGGGGGGGGGGGTCATGACCCCCCGTGACCCCCCCTGTATTCGCGCCTGATGACACCTGATTGAATGCATCTACGTGATGCATTCTATTAGACTCTCTGTGTTCAATGAAGTAATCAAAGTCCTGAAGCTCCAACGCCCACCACCGTGATATTCGAGGGTTTAAAAGTTTTTTATTTAATGTAAGTGTTAGTGACTTATAGTCAGTAACAATTTTAAATATAATACCAGTTAGATAAATACGGAAACGTCTCACAGCATAGATAATCGCTAAAGTTTCCAGCTCATATGAATGATAATTTGATTCTGCAGGTGTAGCCCTCTTAGGAAAAAGGAAAACCGGATGGAGCTGCTTATCAGTTTGTCATTGCAGTAAAACTGCACGAAATCCCAAGCCACTCGCATAATAGTGGAACTTTATTTCCGAGTATGGAGAATAGATTCTTAGTACTGGTGATAAATTTCCTGAAGTAAGAGCAGAAACCAAGAAATGAATGCAACTCTTTTACATTTTTGGGTATTGGAAACTCCTTAACCGCACGCAAGCCCTGTAAATTTGGCCCTATACCATTTACACTCACTTCGTATCCCAGATAAGTAATTCTCACATGCATTAGTAAATATTTGTCGAACCTAAGGTTAAGATTATTTTTACATACGACCTTTATGACTTCATTTAAAATTTAAAAATGATCTTCTTTAGTTTCAGAGGCAATGAGGAGATCGTCAATATAGATTAGAAGTTTACCAGCATTTAGAGTTCTATAACGCTGAAAACGGACGGTGCATTTTTCAGGCTGAAAGGCATACGTAAATATTCGAATTGTCCCAGAGGAGTTACGAAAGATGTGTATTGCACGGAACCCATTTTTTAAATCCAATAAAGAAAAATACCTTCGCCCTCGCAACCGATCTAAATGATCTTCTATTAATGGAAGAGGATAGTTGTCTTTTTGTGTGATTTTATTTAATTGCCGGAAGTCTACACATAATCTTAACTCTCCATTTTTTTTTGTTAGTTAGGATAATTAGCGAAGCGTAAGTGGAGTTACTTTCGTGAATTATTTTACGAATTAGCAAATCGTCTAACATTTTTTCTAGTTTAATTTTATGTGCGTACGGCAATCTCCTAGGAGTACAATTGAAAATAGAGTTGGCATTCGAAAGGGTAATCTTCATTTCATATGTAATCGCCTTTATTGACATTGTCATAATTAGAAATTGTTTTTTTCATAATATCGCATATACGCGTTCCTTTTCATTGTATGTTAAATTTTCATTTATATTTAAATCGAATATATCATGTTCGCAGCTCGTATCAATATTTAAGATTTCCCGTGGAAAGTTTTCATCTAGAATATTATTGTTCGTATCAGGGTTCTCATTAAAAAAAAAATTAGTTTTGCATTACATTTTTGTAGAAAGTCCCTACCTAAAACTACAGGGTATTTCATAGTATGAGTTTGGACGACATACAAATATAAATCTAACTTATCACTACATATATTCACAACACATTGTATCTTGCCTAGAATAACTAGCCTACTATTTTTAATGCAAAAATATTCCGCGTATCCAGCATTGCATTCGCCTTTATATCAGTCAGAACTTTCCTGATGATTCGCTAAGTGTGTAGCTAAAATTGTAATAAATATCATTAGAAATATTTAATGATTTATAATTGTTACTGCCTAATAATCCGTGGATGGCTTCAGCTTCGTCAGCTGCTGCATTTTGCACTAGCAGCACAGACTGTGAGGATGATGTATTTGATGACAATTAGCTACCAAATGTCCGTGTCTGCCACACTTAAAGCATGTTCCTCTCTATCTTCTTGGCCTTGTTAAACAATGAATCCGGAATACCTTTCATTACGTAGTATATCAAATCTTCTTCGTCAATATCAGTGGGTGAGGCAATTTCTTGCATAGCCAAGACATATTGATGAATGTTTTCATCTGTACGTTTCCTTCGATTTCGAAGAGTATTATGTACATCAGCTGCTGTTACACCATGATGAAATTCTTCTAGTAATGATGTTTTTAATTCGACAAAATTTTATAAGGAGATGACCGCAAGAATAGTTTTGCTGCTCCTCGAAGCAACCGTCTTGAGTAGATAAAAGATTGTTGGTCGTCCAATTTATGAAATTGTTTTGCTTCTTCAAAGCTCCTCACCCACTGGCTAACTGAGTAATTATCGTCTCCGGAAAATGTAGACAAGGATTCTTCGATATCCTTAAAACAGAACGACGAATACGTATTTCGTGGTGTGTTACACAGAGATGCTAGTCTCTCCTGAAACTTTGAAATTTCCCCTTATTTCCTTATCATTTCATTCAATTCGTCAATTCTCTGTTGATGGTTATTTGCATCTAATTTCTTTGGCTCTTTCTCCTTCATCACCACTACCTTCATAGGCACCACTAAAAGATTCCAGGATGTTAGCGGGAAAATGTTGTTCAAGTTGTACGTCATTAAGTTTATTTATTTGTACCTCTAGACGTAATCTCAAAACTATTTTCACACTAACAGCACTTAATTTAATAATTTCTAATTTTTCCTTTAACAGAGGTACTGTTGCGTTCTGAAGGAATCGGAAAATAAGAGATTTTCATAAAATATCAAAAATTCGTTCAGCGTTACACCATAAAAAATAATTAAAAACGAATTTCACTCAATTTTGCTGTTTATCCTGCGCAGATGCATTAAATTTTTACGAATTTTTGCAGTCACATAATATCACACGCGGCATAATGGTGGACATATGTTCTCCACATGATACTCTAACTGCTTGATAAAAACCATAGAAACTAATAAAATAATTACGTAAGATTTATTAATTTTTAATTTCGCTTTTAAATAATTCGAATATCGGTTCAGATCCCACTTCTGATAATTTTGTATGAATTTACTGTGAAATTATAAAAGCACATCCGATCTCTAGTACCTAACACTTTATTTAGAAGACCTTAACAGGGCTCAATCGTTAGCAATGAGGAATGAGTCGATCGATCGTTATCAGCGATCACGCACACATAAAAAGACAAAATCTCAGCTTTCAATAGCGATAATAGATCAGCTGACAAGAACCGGACGACTCGCTCCTTTACAACAATATTATATATATATATGCACATCATCAGACAGTAGAGACCATTTACATAAAGGCTTTTCCAATAAGAGGTGTTAATATTCAAAGAAAAATGCCACTTTTTGAGATAAATGATCGGATCTTTATTTCATTATAAAGAGAAAGGTATGCTGTTAATAATAAACAGATTACGTTTGGACTTTTTACCGGGTTAAACTTAATTTTGTTCAAGAAAGAACTTTTTGGGATTCTCCGGTATATAGCAAAAGCTAAAAAATGTTCTAATTTGTTATTTCATCACACAACCCATTAATTTTTGGTGACAAGTTTCAAGTCTTGGTTTGACTCATCAACAGGTCACAAATAGCGAAATTGTGTGATTTGAAAAACAAATGAAAAAATGAAAAAAGAAGAAAGAAATGAAAAGTTTGAGAAAATAGAAAAAAAAAACAATTTTTTTATTTAGTAAAAAAATTTAAAAAAATTTTAAAGAAACAGATTCATTCGAAGCGAATCGAACCTGTAAGTTATATCAAAGAACGTTGTCGCCACCAACAAAACACCAGACAACCCAATCTTCATGTAAGTCTGATGACTAACATATGCGATAAAATAAGAATCCAAGTAAAGTCCAAACAACATGTTTTGATTCACATAAACAAATATGTAAACTAAATAAGAATACGAATAGATAATAAGAATGCACATGAAGCCCTAAACAAATATTCAAAATTAATAAGAATACAAATTGATAATAAGAATACGAATATTTAATTAGTCAATCTCATATAAGATAAGAAACTATATAAAAATCGCTTGTAATCAGTCAGACGAAGAAGTTAAATTTTAAAAGTGAATGAATGAAGTTGTGTTAGAAGCAAGTGTCATTTCTTAAATAAAGAGTTCATTTTAAAACGTAAAGAAAAAGTTTTTAAGTGAATCTCGAACCCCCAACCCATAATTGGCGCAGTCGGTCGCGAAATAAAATACATACACTTTTTTCTTTTTTAAATAATTATAATATTTTTGTAATAGAAGTTTTACGAATAGCTGCGAAAGTCACCTTGCATTAATGTAATATTGAGACTGGTATTACACTATTCGAATAAAATTTTCAAATATATGTATTGAAAAAAAAAAATTCTTAAAATATATATAGTGAAAAACAAAAACTTATATCGGGAATAAAGATATATGCTATACAAGAATTAATTCAGAAAAGAAGGTGTAAATTCGCAAGAAAGGAGAAAACCCCAGAACCAAGAAAATGACAACAGAAAACTTGATAAAAGCAGCAACTCCAGGACTCACATCCAACCTAAAAAGCATCACTATCGATGCCCATAGGCTACCAAACTTCGATGGAGATAAAAATGCTCTTAGGACATTCATTAACGCAGTAGACGCCATCTCGCCCGTGCTCGCACAATACGAATTAGAAGCACAAAGGTTGGTCGCGAGCATAATTAAGACCAAACTCACAGGTAAAGCTCAAACAGTCTTAAATATTAATTGTAATGCTTATAAGTGGGACGAGATTAGAAAAATATTAATATCCAATTTCGGTGAAAGAAAAAGCTCGTATCAGTTATTAGATGAGTTAAGAGCCACCACTTTTGATAGCAACGCAGTAAATTTTTATAATAAAATTCAAAATAAGTTACAAAAAATAAATGTAAAAAGTGAACTAGACGGTGACACAGAAATAATAAATACAGCCAAAAGAGTAGCTTTAGAAATATTTAAAAGCAAAATCATTGAACCAATTAAAAGTGTGTTATATAGTAGAAATCCTAGCTCTCTAGAAGATGCATTGCAAATACTTTCTGAAGGAAATTATCTAGATTATAATATACAAAACAGTAGAAATTTCAATAGAAACAACAATTATACTCGTAATAATTATCAAAATAATTTAAATAAATATAATACTTGTAGTCAAGGCAATTATCAAACTAACTATAATAGATATAATAATTATAATAGGGATACTTACCAAAGTAATAATAGTGGTAATTACAGATCTAGAATTCCAAACAACCCAATTTCCAATCTCAATTCTCCTAGAAATGCACAGTATTATCAAAACAATTCTAACAATTTTAATAATTATCAGAATAATAATTCAGTCCAGTCAAGGATAAGAAGATTCGGAAGACCAGAACCCATGGAAATAGATAGTTCTGAACAAATTTCTCACTTGAACAGAAACCAAAATTTTCATATACAAGCCTCGGAAAACCATATAAAATCACATATATTCGAATAATGTCGTATGGCACTCCTTTTAGATTTATGATTGATACAGGCGCCTCTCTTAGTGTAATAAGACCAGGCATTTGCGACCCAAAGCTAAGAATCTATAAAGACCCAATAGAAATAAGTACATTAAATTCAAAATTTCGTGTAGAACATATAGTCAGAATTAAACCATTCGCGGAATTTGGCACGAAAAATAGTGACCAAAAATTCGAATTTATAGAGAAAGTATTTTCGGAATTTTTTCACGGACTTATTGGAAACGATATATTATCAATGTATGATACTAAAATTGACTATACATCAAAAACACTAACAATAGATGGAAAAGAAATAAGCCTTTTCTTCGGTGAAGAAGAAGAAAAAGAAGTGGACAGTTACCCAAATAAAGAAGGCGAATTAATCGCATTTAATCAAGAAAGAATTCCATCAGATAATATTATAGAAGTAAGTAAGTATAGTAAGTATGTACAAGAAAATATTCTACCAAGAAGGAATGGATCTAACATTTACGTGTACAATAAAACACGAAATTAAAACAAAAAACAATGACCCAATTTACACAAAAACATACCGATATCCGGAAATTCACAAGCAGGAAGTGGAAAGACAGATAAATGAGATGCTACAACACGGAATCATAAGGAAAAGCAATTCGTCCTATACATCACCTATATGGGTAGTACAAAAAAAAATAGACGCATCAAATAAAAAGAAGTGGAGAATAGTAGTGGACTACAGGAAGCTAAATGAAATCACAATTGATGATAAATTTCCCATTCCAAACATCGACGACATTTTAGAAAAATTAGGAAGATCAATGTATTTCACAACTCTGGACTTAGCAAAAGGATTCCACCAGATAGAAATAGATGGAAAAGATGTTCACAAAACGGCATTTTCAACAAATCTGGGTCACTACGAGTTCGTCAGAATGCCATTCGGATTAAAGAACGCTCCTGCAACATTTCAAAGAATGATGAATGAAATTTTAAAAGATTATATAGGCAAAATTTGTTTTGTATACTTAGACGATGTAATAATATTTAGCACCACGTTAGAAGAACACCTAGATTCATTAAATAAAATCTTTTGAAAGTTAAAAGAAGCAAATCTAAAAATACAATTAGACAAATGCGAATTCATGAAAAGGGAAACGGAATTTCTTGGCCATATCGTTACAACAGAATGTATCAAACCGAACCCAAAAAAGATAGAGGCGATAAAAAACTTCAAAATCCCAAAAACACAAAAAGAAATCAAACAATTCCTAGGCCTTGTAGGTTACTATAGAAAATTTATTAAAGACTACGCAAAAATTGCAAAACCAATGACATCAAAACTAAAGAAGAAGGAAGGAAAAATAAAATTAGAAGATGTCGAATATAAAGAAAGCTTTGATAAACTCAAACTATTGATTATAACTGAACCAATCCTAAGATACCCCGACTTTAATAAAAAATTCACTGTAAGAACTGATGCATCAAATTATGCAATAGGCGCAGTATTGTCACAGGATAGCCACCCAATATGCTACGCAAGTAGAACTCTGAACGAGCATGAAACGAAATACTCTACAATAGAGAAAGAGCTTCTGGATATCATATGGGCATTAAAATATTTCAGGCCATACATATATGGATACAGATTCGTAATAAGAACCGACCATAAGCCACTGACATGGATTGCAAACCTGAAAGAGCCAAACGCAAAACTTCAAAGATGGAAAATACAACTCGAGGAATATAATTACGAGATAGAATACATCAAAGGAAAAGATAATGTAGTTGCAGATCAACTATCTCGACCAGTAATAAACATGAACGAAGAAATTAGGGCAGTTTCCGTTCAAGGAACATGTCACAGCGCAGATGAAGATAATTCCCAATACATAGCAATTAGTGAAAAACCCTTAAATTTATTTAGAAATCAAATAATAATACGAAAAGGTAAAGAAAATAATACAAAAATCGAAAAACATTTTGGTAGAACAAGGAAAATTTTTACTAGTTATAACCCTGACGAAAAATTTTGTTCTTATATATTAAAAAATCATACACCCTGTATATATATCCGATGAAAAACTCTTTAGCAACTTTCAAAACGAATATTTAAAGTGGAAATCTACCCACAATCCGGTAAAAATTATCAAATGCTCATTTATATTATTAGATTACAATGATAAGAATGAACTTCACGAAATGATATGGAGAGAACAATACAGAAATAACCATAGAGGAATAGAAGAAGTATATGCAAATGTTAGAACGCGATACTATTATCCAAAGTTAAAATACGAAATCACTAAATTAATAAATAATTGTCACATATGCAACATAGCAAAATATTTTTTTTTTTTTTTTTTTTTTTTTATATTATTAAGCCAAGCTCAGGGGATACCCATGATGCAAAGCACAGCGTGGCAGGAAGGAGATAGGGAAAGGATTAAGGGATATGAGGAGAGTGGCGGAGGTGCCGATGTATGTCGCCCTTAAACTTTTGCAGGTTGTATGCCGGAGGAAAGACAGAAGATGGTAGACTGTTCCACATTCGCACAGTTCGGGATAAGAAAGCATCACGGAATTTAAGTGTACGGCCGAAGGTAATTTGAAGGGTAAAAGGATGAGCGCGGAATGCAGCGCGGGTATTGCGTGCAGGAACTATTCTACAAGGGATCAGACTAGATATTTCATCAGAACATTGGCCATGCATATAGCGATAAAGGAGCGAAAGGCATCCAACATTGCGACGGTGCTCGAGCGAGTCGATATGACGAGTAATTGCCACATCGCCAATGAGCTTGCAGGCTCTCTTTTGGACAATATCCAATGAAGCTAAGGCTGTGCGACCAGCCCCGGCCCAGATATGGGAATTGTATTCCATTCTGGGTCTGATGTAGGACTTGTAGAGGAGCGCTATATTTGATGGGCTGAAATATTTCTTACACCTTTTCAAAAAACCAAGACATTTGGATGCTTCTTTGGCAACCGAGAAGATGTGATCTGTCCAGCTTAACTTACTGGAAATATTAATGCCAAGAATTCTTAGTGACGGTGATTCAGAAATTAATGCACCATCAAACGAAACGGGAGTGGTTAAGTGATGGTCTTGTTTTAATGAGATGAGACAGCTTTGGGTCTTAGATGCATTGAATTCGACGCGATTCACTTTGCCCCAAGCGAGAATATTGTCAAGATCGTTATTCAATGATCTAATCATGCAGTCTCGTTTAACACATGCGGCGTTCCCTCTGGAATCCGCAAGGGTGTCAAAGGAGTATGCGAAATCAAGGGTACTGTCATCAGCAAAGCTATGGATAGTATTGAAAGTAAGGGAAAGCAGATCATTAATGAAGATTAGAAATAGAGTCGGAGAAATAACAGAGCCCTGGGGGACACCGGCATTAATAGGATGAGGATCAGATATAACGCCATCTAATACAACTCGTATTTGGCGACTAGATAAAAAACTTTCAATCCATAATAGAAGAGGAGGGGAAAGACCAAGTGCTTTGAGTTTGGCTAAAAGGGCTGAATGCCAGACTCTATCAAAGGCCTTTGAAATATCTAGAGCAACGATTTTGGACTCACCAAAATTGTGAAGACTACGACTCCAACGTTCCGTAAGAAAAGTCAGCAAGTCTCCAGATGAGCGTCCGTGCCGGAATATAATTCTTTATATTTTTTCACTCAAACATAACAATACACATATACGAAAAACCACTTCAATATTCAAATTTGCACAGATGGGTGAGCATACGGAAAACATTCGCGCATAATAAAGTTTATTGATAACACTAATAGTTTTCCCGTGATCTGCCATTGAAACTCCAATATAAATTTTGTATTGATATTTAATTGCATGTAATGATCGAAATCGAGGTTTCTCTTCGGTATCTTCCCGGTTTGACATTTTTATAGACATTCGGTATAAATAACAGAATATTCAAGTGTAAAAATTATGTTCGTTTCAACGGGGATACCAGGTGACGAGAAAATAAACTGCAACAATGCTTAGAAATACGGCACTACTGTGATGGAGAAAAAGATCTGTCAAAATTTGAAGGACATTAAATCCTTCCGCGCTGACAGAGCTGTTTCGCTTTTAATGGGTGCCATACACGATCCGTTTTGCTGTCGTTTTAAAACCACGTTTTAGTCGAGATAAGAACCTAAAATGTGGTAAAGAAAAAGCCCAACACATGTAACAACTTCACCACGTTTTGCCGTAATTTTTAAGAAAAAGATTAATTTCGCTTTGGCCAAGATGCTGAAAGGAGATGTAAAGTTCCTATCAAAGAGAATCCAGTATGAGTTCTCTCACTTAATCTCTTTATAGCAAAACGAATATAAACAAAAGCACGTGCTGTTCAAATATCATAGGATTACAGCAACAACATGTGTGCATTACAGCAACAAAATGTGACCAAACATTGTCAATATTTCATGAAAACCAGTTTTACAAAAGCGCAGGAAAATTTTATGATAATAAAACGTGAAAACTCCCCCTCATCTCATTTATTAACGAAAATGAAACATTTGCCATTCTGTTTCGTTGCATACAATTCGCGCTTTTACATTTTTTATATTTAATCATAAAAGTTTTAAAGAGTTTGATTTTTTTTTCTTTCTTTTTTTGCCGTGTGCATTTTAAATGTAAAACACTCGGAACTCTCGCTAGCTTCCTAACTTGTCATTAGGTTAACTTTGCGGCAATCACCACACACGTACCGCTTTGCCCATGTTTTACCCACGTTTTGTGAAAGGTTTCTGGCATGACCAGAATTCTGGTTTTAGTAGGCATCCGAACCTCAAAACGTGGTGTTTGCCACACACGTTACGTTTTGTCGTGGTTTTACTGTAAAACCACGGCAATACGGATCGTGTATGGCCTGCTTAACACTCATGAGTAGCATCAAAGTTCGTAATAAGACGGCGCCTATTCATCCATTATTACTGTTCCAGAGAATCAGTGCCATGAAAAGATCTTCTTCCTCAAATCGGGCAAGGAAAAAGTCGAGAGAAAATTTTACTCGTCTCTAAGTTTCAATGATCACGAAAACATCAGATATCATCTTCTACTTTTACATGCTTTCACTGGATGTGACACAACATCTGCTCTTCTCCATAGAGGGAAAACTGAAGCCCTAAAACTTTTCGCAAAACGTCAAGACCTACGTGCTGCAGCAAAAATTTTCAACCAGAGTGATGTTTCTCAGGAATCAATTTTTTCCTATGGAATTCGAATCTTTCTAGCTATGTATGGCGCTCCAGTTAAACAAGATGACTTGAACGCATACCGGTATCTTTGCTTTATGAATGTTATAGGCAGAAATAAGTCAGTAAATTTGAGTTTATAACCCCCAACAGCTGACGCAGCACATGTATCGTGTTTACTACCAGGTGCAGTATTAGTTAGGAAATCAGCTGATTTCCTAACCAATACTGCACCTGGTAGTAAACATGATACAGGTGCACTTGGGGATGGGTACTCAAAAATAGTGCATATTGGAAACAATAAAAACATCGTAACCTCCTGCCCCAGAGCATCTTTTGAACACGATATTTTGTAATTGTTCGAAAGGCTGTGGCGCAATTTGCGGCTGTTGAAAGCTCGGCCTCCAGAGACCGATTTTATTGATTCCGAGCAATCAAGAATCAAGAACAGTTCGAGAAAGAATAGGAATAAACCGAAAGAGAATAAGCTGCCAAGTTATGTATTCCTATAAATATTCATGAAGAAAAAGACCTGACTTCAGAAGCTTAATACTTTTACGGTAGACTTTTACATTTTTATAATGTTAGAATAAGAAAATCAAAAACAGGAACCCTAATTCGGTACACTTGAATACACTGTTATTTATACCGAATGTCTATAAAAATGTCAAACCGGGAAGATGCCGAAGAGAAACCTCGATTTCGATCATTACATGCAATTAAATATCAATACAAAATTTATATTGGAATTTTAATGGCAGATCACGGGAAAACTATTAGTGTTATCAATAAATTTTATTCCACCTTTTTTGTAGAGAATTTCCAGCTATTTCTTTTAAACCAACAGGAACAACGATATTCGAAAAAAACCGAGAAAACGTCATTTTTTTACCCGTTTTTTGACTGTCAAAAGTTTGCGGGCTACCTAATTAAGGGGACTTTTCACACCTTATTTGGAGATCTGAAAGGTAAGTGTATACCAATTTTCGGCTTGGTTGAAATTTTTCCGAAGATGAGCCCATTTTTTGCGTAAACTTCCTCATAAGAATTCTTGTTAGACCAATTGTAGCTTTTTTTTTATATGTGTTTATACCATGAACAGAAAATAACTGCTATTTTGAAAATTTTAAACAAAAAAAGCTGGGATAGATCATGATCGTGCAATTTAGTGAAATATACCAAAAGATGTGTCATGAAGCTTTTGAAAACTTAACTTTTTTTTAAAAAAAGCTAAAAAACTAAGCTGGAAAGGCTTTTTATTTTTTCTGCAAAAAATAAAAATCCAGCTTGACTAATTTTTCGAACTGGAAGTAACAAGTTTTGAAGCTGGAAGTATAAAAAGGCAAGCTGGCATCTTATTTTCAGGGACCGAATCAGTTATGAATTTTTACGAAAAAAGCTTAATGTACTTGTTATTCCTGGCCGGTAATAGTTTTGAAGCTAGAAAGACAAGCGCAACGGCTTGATACTTTTTTTCGGTAAAAATATAAAAAGCGAGCCCGGCTTTTTATTGTTTCTAGCCAAGCTGGCTTTTTATTTTTACCAGAAAAAATGCCTTTCCAGCTTATTGTTTTTTTTTTAGCTTAAAATTATTATTGGTCAGGAATAACAAGTGAAGTTTTTTTCCGCAAAAAGACTTTCCAGCTTATTTTTTTTAGCTTAAAATTATTATTGGTCAGGAATAACAAGTGAAGTTTTTTTTTGTAAAAAGTCATAACTGATTCGGTCCCTGGTTTATACAATTTTATTAGTAGTTCGTCTATTTCACAAAAAAAGTAACAAGAAAATTACGCCTAAAAGTATTTAAATGCCTACAGGTAGGCAAACTACAATTATTAAATTATGTTTTAAATCGAATCCATTCGCCACCATAGTGGAGTGGCGCTGAATTTACATACCAAAATTTATTCTTAATCGGAAAAACGTTTTAATAAAAAATATAACGGAGATGGATTTCAGTGTAAAATCACGAAATCTCTAATCACCTTACGTGCCAAAAAGTAGGCAATTATCTTATGGAAATGACATTTTTGAGCCATTTTCTCTGGATATGCTTAAGAAAAACTGCAAAAATGCAGAATGGGTTGCATTTTGTGTACAGGTCATTTTCAAGTTAAGTTCTTGGGCTTCCTACACCCAATATGAAAAATTGGAACTGATGAAGTTTTTTTTTATAAAAATAGTAGTTAAATAAAAAACAAACGAGTAAAAATTCCAAAATTTTAACTTTGTTGAGCCACAAATCCAAAACCGAGAGGAGGAGGGAATCAATTTATAGGCCATCGGAAAGGTCCAACGATTATTTGTCCTCCAAAGTTTAAATCATCATCACATCATAGGATATAACAATTAGAAGTTACAGGGTGATCTACAAAAATATACCAAAATATCTTAAAGTCCCGTTATCTTGGAAACCGTTTGAATTCCACTCCCCCCACCCCTACAATTTTTTGTCGTCTAAGGATGACCTATCCGTAGCCTTCGGATATTACACCAATTACGGGACACCATGTATACACGGAAAGAAATATTTTTCCACTATTGAGAAAGCAATTTTCTTAATTTGGGTTTTCTGACTTAAAGGAAACAATTACTTATTTCCAAAAACTAATGCTCAATTTAAACTTCAAGTGATCAATTGTTTCTTATTTTAAACATAAGCAAACGTAAATAAGTATTTCTTTAGCTAGGCAATATGTTGATTAAATTGAAACTATTATGATTAAAATGAGAATAGTGAATCGTACTTTGCAGTTTCTTAATAGTATTGCTAATAATGAACAACTTTTTCTTCAATTATTCCTTTTGAAAGCTTTCTTTTATCGGAGATTTACTGAGGGACTTTTGATTAAAAACTTCTAATAAAACCCAGTACCAAAACGATAAAATAACGATAAAATTAATTCAATTCAAACTGATAACCTTTTCCTAGCTTCATGCCATATTTACTTGCCTTAGTAAATTTTTCTTGAATCGAGTACATTTTTCTTGGAATAAGAACATTTTTCTTGAAACAAGTAAATTTTGCTCAATTATACAGGGTGGGCCAAAAGTCACGATGGGGTTTAAAAATTAAATTGGTAACATATGGTAGGATGAAAAAAAGGAGGGGTAAGGTGGGGTGGGGAAACATGCTTACCTTTGAAGAACAGACAGTTGGCTGTCATGTAAAAAAGGAATGAAGAGAAACGGTCAACAGGGTGTGGAGCAATGTACAAACGAAAAAGTTATTAAATTTTTAAACCCCATGGTGACTTTTGGCCCACCCTGTATTTATTTCTAACGTCCCATATTCAGAGTCATGTATGATAAACTTAGCATTTCTGGCTTATAAGAAAACCAACGAAAATTATGTTTAATTTTCATAGGAGTTGATTAACACTCCTACAGATAAATTGCCTTCAATTGATTATTTGATAGCATAAATTTTTATCTGTTTTCGTTGGATGGTGATCAGACAAATTTCAAACAACTCAGATACAATTAAATTTCTGGTATCCTAAGTAAACTGTTAAGGATAAGATGGTTGTACCTCTGAGATTTAAATTCTAAAGTGTTCTAACGACAAATCGGGCAACAATATAAAATTTCAACACATTTTAATTAAATAAATATTTGAAAGAAACGAAAGCTCTATATCGAAGACCGTTACAAATGCTACTCTGTATCAATACTCTCAATATGGAAAAATTTACTTAAAAGTCAATTCTTGACTGTTATTAAATCAATTTTGTAATGCTGAAAATAATCAAATAAGCGTACTAGATCCAAGAAATTAATTTCTATTATTGATGTTGATTGGATCAATATAATCCATAAAAATTTAAAAAGATTTACTGAAAATAAGAAAGCATGGCTCTTTCACAGAATACTAAAATTCATCAAACTTATCCAATTTTACTTAAGATCAGTTTAGAACACATTTACTAAAACTGAGTATAAAAAGTGCAATCCGTGGATACAATTTGCTTGACTGAAAACCAATAGTCTATTTTCTTAGTTTATGGCGATTTTTTCTTGATTAAAGCTAACTTTTCGTTCCGTGTAGGTTAGCTATTTTCCACTTGACTGGATCAAGATTCCAATATGTAATTGAAGGACATAAAAATAGTACTAAAGATATAAAGTAACATCGACAAGTATATACAGAAATTACCTGCTAAAGATAGACGACCTATTCAGCTATAAATACATACATATGTAGTTATCGTTCTCATCATTGACTAACATTTGTGAAGTTAAGTTATAGGTAGTAAGTTTGAATACTAATCGAATAAAATCAGCAATAAAAAAATGTTCTTCATATACTAAATTTTCTGATGTTTTTCATGTTTTTTTTTTTCAATTTTAGACAATCGACGGCAATTTTGAACGTACATAAATAAGCATATTTGTTCATCATTTTGACGGCACAGACTCTGTTAGACTATTTAGTTCGTGAATTAAATTTTTTATTTTCTAGAATTGAGAAAGATTTTTACCCGATTTACTTAGTACAGAAGTTTTAGGAAATATATAGAAATAGAACAAATTGATTAAAGGAGCGATTAAAAAGAAGAAACCCTCAATCTAATATGTATAAATTTGTGGAACAAGTTGAGATTTCTTTTTAAAGCAGGGGGACGAGAGATTTCAAGCACGTATACTAGGGCGGTCTATTGTGCTAACCTGCTAGAAACTCCATTACCAAAACCTTCCTGGCCTCTTAATGAAGCGCATCAGGTATTAGTGCGGTAAATTTTTCAGCTCATCCACAAATAGGAAGGTAGACCCAAGCGTGCCCAGCCTGCTCCGAGCAAAGGCCGGACAAACACACAGAAAATGTTCGGATGTCTCAGGCTCTCCTTCCAGGCAGGACAGACACTTTGGGCTGTCAACAACTCCCATCTTTATTAGATAAATGTGAAACGAGCAGTGGCCGTTGATAATGCCAATCACAATAGGTACTATATTGTTTCCTTCCGAGCAGGGCCGGCGTGACTTTTCGAGGGCCCGGGTTTAAAAATTCTTCGGGGCATGCGTATACATTCAAATCCTACACTTAAATTTTACACCGAGAAATTATTTATATACAAATACTGTTACATATTATATATATTTTTTATAATATGAATATAAAATAATAATACAATCCAATAATAATATTAAATAATTCTTCTCGCTTTTTTCAACGCCAAATCTTTGATAATATCATCAAAATCGATTGAATTTTCTACTTCACAGAATAACCAGAAATGAGAATCTATCTTGGCTTATCGATTATCGCAGATAATTTTTTATTAGTTTCAACCGCGAGAAACTACGTTCTGCTGAAGGCACGGTTACCAATGTCGATAACATCATTTGTAATGCGATTAATAAATTTGGATATGCTTCTCTGAGATTGTTCTTTACAATGTAATTCATCGAATCTAAAGCCGAATTGACCGAAACATTTTAGTTTCTTCAAACATTTCAGGTACGTCGGAATCTCCTTCCAAATGTAAAGCCTAATACTAAAGTTTCCAATATCGGGCCGTTTTTTAGCAGCTAAAATATGATAACGGAGACTCAGAGAAAATATATGGTAAAAAGTAGAAGAAGAAAAAGCATTTTGAAATTATTTTTTCGGAAATACAACGCGTGGTCATAATATTTCTAAAAACAGGTAGATAAAATTATTTGGAAATATTAAAAATATTAAATTAATATGCAAAATGTATACAATAAAAAAAAATTAACAATGATATTGAAAATACGGCCACGAGAAGAAATCCAATTCAACCGTACTTACAGCAAAGCCATACAAAACTACGTTAACTACAAAAATCCAGTAAAACTCAGAGTTCTGACAATAAATATCTTTAGCGCGCCAAAGAACGGCCCGGGCCGGGTCTAATCAAAATCCAAAAGTCAAATTTAGCGCGTTGACCTTAGTACTGCTCTCGCTAAAATTCAAGATAAATTTTCGCCAACAGCTTTAAGCGCGCTAAATTTAAACTTTTATAAATATTCATCATCTAAATTTCAAATCTCATTCATGTATAGAAAACCAAAAATATTTTGGTGATTTGCATATAATTCGAATCTACTTTTAAAGGATACTAACGCAGTATCTATTATTTTTAAAAAGTAACGTACATGGAAGTAATCTTTGTCGCTGATCGTCGATGATTCATCCTGTCCTTCATAATCGAATAATTTCTGTTATTTGCCCCTGTATGATGATTTGAAATCTGGTGTTATGTCCATTTCCTTTGCAACTTCATTTGCTACGATCATAGCTTTACTAAATCCTTCATTTCTGTATTCCGCAAAGAATACATTAAGACCTTTCCGATGCTTCGTGGTCATAATGATTTGCATCTCCTAATTTTCCAACACTTTGCTAACGATGTTAAGTTTGGATAATATTTCGTACCAAATGATAGGACTGGTAATATACTCAAATTCATTTACCTTGCGCACTATAGACAAAATCTCGATTTTCAATTTATTGTCAGATGCGTTGTTGCCAATTTCGATCAAGACGTTTTAAAGTTGGCGAACTTGAAATCGAATAGCCTTTACATTATCAAAACGGCATTCCCACATAGTCTCTGATAATGGTTTAGGTGTAATTCTTTCAATGTGTTTTTTAGAACATCCCAACACGATATTGATGTTGCAAATATCTCTCATCTCCCAATAACAAATTCAAGTTGTAACCACCACATGGTACGTAAAACGCTTTAGGATTTACACGTAATATATGCGCTTATACTCCTTAATATATTCCTCTCATATTGGAACCATTATCATATCCTTGTCAGCGACAGTCGGATTTTTTTATTGCCAACTGATCCAGAATGAGCATGATAATTTCAGATAGTCCTTTTGCTATTGTATCGTGAACTATTTCAAATATGATAAAATGTTTGTAAGTATTGGAACTTCCTCGGAAAAATAAATTATATTGCGGCAAATATAAAATAACAGCAGTTGCCACACACTAAGGCAGGCCGCACACACAAGTGGCAATAATCATATGGCATGACAATGGCATATCCACTGCAAATGTTATTGAATAATTTAGCCGCACACACATGTATCAATGTTGTGAAATTAGTCTGATCAGTTTTCAAAATGTCTTTGTCTGATTCGGACGATGATGTGATTATCGCCGCGGTCGCCTTAAAAAAACTTAAACGAAACCGCAAGAAGAGTTTCTGGATACATCCGTATAATTTAAAAACCCATCCTTTTAGTTCATTTAATATAGTGAATGATCTGGAAGATGAGGACAAATTTTTAACTTACTTCCGTATGTCGAAAGCCACTTTTAAGGAAAATTAGTCAACGTGTTGCAGCATAAACTGAAAAAAAAGGATACCAATTGGCGCTGTGCAGTTAGTGTGGAAGAGCAGTTTATAATTACATTAAGGTAAGCTCAACTTGCATTTATTAACAACGAAAAACAAAACAATTTTTTTTAAGATAAAACAAACAAAAACATTCAAAACAAACAAAACAATTTCTTGAACATAAAAAAAAAGAAAAACCAAAACAATTAGAGAACTCCACAAATTAGAAATGCCTTAAGTATTTTTATTTTGTAGAGAAGTTGGAACATCTTCAGGTTCCATGCAAAGAGCAGATGTCTCAATAAAAAATGTTTGATTACTATTATTCTGTTCTGGACTATAGAAAACAGACGGAGAAGCAGTTTCGGAATTATCATCATCATACTTAAGCTTATTCAAAAGACTCAAAATAGACATTTTGAACTCCATTTTTTCTTTCCGGGTAGAGCTGCTACATCTGGATATAATGACTTAAGAAAATCCATATCAGGACCACATGATCTTTCTTCAATTTTTTTTGTTTTTTTGCTTGTAGAAATTCAATGAATGACTTGTCAAAACCATCATCCTTTTTCTTTTTATTCTGCGGTCGCTGGAACGATGGTGATTTGTTTGGAATTTGGGTGCTGCTTTCATTGATAATTATATAACTGTCGTTCGTTTGAATATCACAGCTTGTCATTCCTTCGTTGTCTTGCCTTAAGGACAAGTCATTCTGCGTTAATTCATTAGACTCAAGGATATTTTCCTTTGATGCAGATATTTCAAGCAACACGTTTCCCGTTTGCTTTCTCGACTTTAAATATGGGAGAAGAAATTCCATGTACTTCGATAAGTAATAGTGTTTTTTTGTAGAAGCACCGGAACCACTAGCTGGTTTCGCTTTCAAAAACCATGTGAAACTACCTCGTATATTTCTCCATTTCTCGCTGCAGTCTTCGCCTAAAAATATTTAGCATTATATGCAGTTCAAACATTTTTGTAAAGTACATAAAATTCTTGTTTTTTTTTTCAGATATTTAGCAACGGGGAGTAACTTTAGAGCACTGTCAATATATTTTTGAAGAGGGGAAACAACTGTTGGTGCAATTATTAAAAGGACATGCAAAATCATTTGGGAAACATTAAGCCCAAAGTATATGGCACTACCCAAAAAATAAGAATGGCTTCGAATCTCAGCTCGTTTTGAGCAATTGCATGCAATGCCTCATTGTATTGGAAGCATTGATGGCAAATTAAAAAACCACCACGCTCTGGATCAGCATTTTACTGTTATAAAGGTTTCTACTCTATAGTACTAATGGCCGTAGTCGATGCAGACGGTTTTTTCATAAGCATAGATGTGGGAGATATAGGCCGTAATAGTGATGGTAGGGTTTTGTCAGAGTCAAACTTTGGAAAAGCGTTAGGTGCTGCAGCTTTGGATATTCCCGAGAGTTCAAATTTAAACTTTGCTGAAAATGCGAGTTTGGACAATTTACCATACTTTTTCGTAGCCGATGAAGCGTTCCCACTAATGAAAAACATCATGAGGCCATTTCCCGGGAAAAAGCTAACAAGCCATCAAGAATTATTTAACGAGAGGCTCTCCAGAGCTAGAAAAATAGTAGAATGTGCTTTTGGAATGCTTGTATCTAAATTTCGAATGTTCGAAGTGCCAATATCATGCCATCCTGATCAAGTTGATATTATCGTGAAAGCGTCGTGTGTACTTCATAACATTATTCGGTCAAAAGAGGGAATAATTTCACCAGGAGAACAACTAACTAGGGCAACGGACTTGAATAAAACAATCAAATTAAGGACTGATAGGCCTCTAAGAACGTGTCGTCAAATAACGGAAGAAGGAAAACAAGTCAGGCAATCATTAATGTTGTATTTCAAAAATTGTCAATCATTGGTCTCTCCGCACTAATCCTTTTTAATAAACAATTTGAATAAACATATACTTACTTGTTTCATTAAGCTATTTCCTCCCACGCCTTTTTCGTAGAAATTTTATTATGGTATTCACTCTGGGTATAGTCGTATAAGACAGGAAAGCTTTCTACAATTTGAACAAATTTAATATTATATTCTGGATCGTTTTTCATTTTTTCACACTTCACATAAACAGACTAGAAAATTAAAAATCACGACATGCGCAACAAAAGCTACACCAAGTGAGCTCCAGAAAACATGCCATGTGACAATCATGTGGCTAATCTGGCATGTCTTTTGTCACGCCAGATTTGTGTGCGGCGCACCATTAAAAAGCACGCAACTAGCTTAGATGTGATTTTGCTAGATATGCCATTGTCATGCCATATGATAAATGCCACTTGTGTGTGCGGCCTGCCTAAGAGTTTTTTTCGTTCGAAAAAACTGTCGGTTGGCGTGTCACTGACAAGGTGGGTACACACTGAGCAAACAAACGCAAACACATGTGTTTGAACTCGATTAAATGTTTACGTGTTGCAAATGCAAACGAATGTGTTTTATACCCTGTGCTCATGTTCCGGCTCAAATGCACATATCCAAAGAATTTGTCCATTCCGTGGCAAACAAATTTGAAAAGTGTGTACGCATTTGCAAGCCAGAACGAACAATATGCGTAGTACATGTGCCGCGATTTTCCAAATGCAAACCCATCTGTTTGATGAGACGTACACACTTAAGATATTCGTTTGAGTTTGCTTGCAAATCCAGAACCGCGTGCGCACATTACAGCCTCCAATAATGAATAAAATTTCTAAAGAAAAAATTTCCAGTAAATTTCTAAGAAAAAATTGAGGTGTTCCTTACATCAGGTGAGAGGTTGAGGCATTGTTGGAAATATTTTGAACGTACACACTACAAAATTTCTATTTCAAACGTGCGAGCACATGTGTTTGCGTTTGTTTGCTCAGTGTGTACCTACCTTCAGAAAAACTACACAAAAATTAATCTGTTGAATTGCGTGGCAGTTAAAGTTCTTCTGGAAAACAACAACAAAATGTATACATTTGGCTGGGCGTGTGGAGTGTCTGTTTTATCAACGTTCCACTGCACACTCTAATTGGAATGTAGGAAAATCTGGCGTGTGATGTTGACCACACACGATGACAAAAAACCGACAGATTGTGTGGCGCGTCATTTGCCGCGTGAAAAAAAGTGTATGGCTTACTAATCTTTGGAAAACTTGTTCGTATCATGTCGTTTTAAGTCTTAAAAATTGTTCGCACTCTTTATCAAGTAGATTGCCAGTGCGAAAATTTTGTTCAGTTTGAAGCCACTTGTTTATAACTCGTAAATGTACTGCCCCCAATGAAATATCATAATTTCTCGAAAAAGTACATTTCTCTGAAAGCGTCTGGATTTTTTTATCTAAAGAAGTTTTCAGGATATGAGGACTTTATGGAGTTACATGAACTTTGATGATTTTTACACTCCTTTAAGGTGAATCATCGCTATTAAAAATATATCTTGCATCTGGTAATGTAATTCTGTAAAAAGTTAATCAAAATCGGTGTTTTTAATTGGGTAATTTTCGTAGACTGCCTCTCAAAACGTGGGACCATGTTCCGGCGAACGCGCTGAACCTACCTTTCGCTGGACGAATACCAAGAGAAAATCAGAGAAATGCCCATTAGCCCCATAAAAAAAAGTTTTGTGCATCTCCAAGTGCTCAGTTTCCGGTCCAAGGAATGGAGAACCACAGTCAGACCTGGCTAGAAGGTCAGCCCTTTTATTCCCCATGATCCCCATGTGACCAGAAACTTCTGGAGTTGAGATTGGAACCAAAATAGTTTCTAAATTATCTAAAAATGGACGAGATATCATACGAAATCGTTTTGAATCTTGTATCGTTCTGTATCTGCACCTGTTCAATGAATTAGACACATGTGAAAACTCTGAAATTTTTAAAAAAAAAGCTTCCTTTTTCTTTGTAATAATTTTATTTTGCAAAAGGTAATCTCAACGTCTTCCTGAGAGATTTGTTAGTCGGGAAAATAAGCAATTTACCTGAAAAGAGGTTGGGCGCACGTACGAAAATTGTATCCTTATTTCCACTTTTCATTTCGTGTTCAGTCAGTCGTGAGTTAAGCAGTCGCAATTGTATTTGTCAGTTTAAAACATTAAGTGTCTTAAAATCGAAAATATATTATTCAAGTGATTTATTAAAAAGAAAAATTATTGAATTTTATACACTGTTTGTAGTATATTGAGTGTTGAAAACAGACATCTAAAAACAATTTTTTTTATTATTGACCTTCTAAAATACGTTAGCCGTGAAAAACGACAAGTAATTTTGGTCTTGTTGAAAACTAACATATTTTCGAACCGAAATATAGCAAACAGAGAAAATATTTCGACTTCCACAGTCGACAAAGTAGCAAGAGATTTACAGTCAGGGGTCTCATCGCTAGTAAATAAGCGTCTAAATTACCATAGAATTAGGAAAACGACGGAGAGAACGGATTGAAAAATTATACATAATGCTGTTCTACAACGTAGAGATCCGCTCGTGTTTTAATAAGGCATCTAAATGAGTATGGAATGGATATATCCGTCATGACATTGCAGCGAAAATTGAACGCGGCAACTTTAAAGTGTAGGCGTTCTACAGAAAAGCCTAAGCTGACGAATCGAATAAAGAAAATGCGATAATTATGGGCTCAACTTCACCAGCATCTTACAGTTGATGACTGGAAAAGGCTTAATTAATTTTTTTTATTACACTTTATTTCACCTTAGTTTTCTTTGAGAAGAAGGCAAGGAGAGAAATACAAAGACGACTGTATACTACAAACTGTCAAATATCCAGAGGCCATAATGATTTGCAGCTGTATCAGCGGAGATGATCCTTGTCCCATATATTTTGTTGAAAGAACGATGCACCAGGACTAATATAAATTGGTCTTATCCGATATCCTTCTTCCATATATAAATTCTCTTCACTATACTAAATATTATTACACTATATGCAAGATGGAGCTCCCTGCCATACAGCAAAATCTATTGCAAACTTCGTCCCAAACGAAAACCTTAATATCCCTCCTTGGCCTGGCCATTCTCTTGACTTAAACCAAAGAACAAATACCTTAACAGGAAGCTTCATCTGGCCTAAAACCCTCGGGAATACTTCACATGCCATGAAACAGACTCCCTCCCTACCACATGCGAGGCCCTACGGAGTCCTTACATTCTAAAATATTTGCAGTGTTCTTATGTAAAACTGATAAAAGTTTGATTTGAATAGCTCCTCCACCCTAAACTACTATTCATACAGAAAAATTGTGTTCTGATAATCTTAAGCTTTCTTTCTCATCTTCCGAACCGTAATAAAATTTTCATACCTTTCCTAACAAAATTATTTAAAAAAATGTATCTTAACCAAATGACTACGATTTCTCAAATAAAAATTCTCAGCTGAGTAATCATTGTATGATGGAACTTCCCTGCCAAATTATGCCAGCAAATTTGAGAATAAAGGGTAGCAAAATCGCCAAAAAGGTAGCAAATAGACTACAGAGTACGGATAAAAAACGTATATAATTATAGAATGTTATCTTTTATTTTATTATTATTGTGTTTCTTACAATGTAAACTTAAATGAATTATCACAAAAATCACTTAGATTTGTCTTAAAAAGTAATAAACTGCGTTATACACTACAGAACTGTTTTAGAGACACAACGGCTTCTTGAAAATTTCTTTAAAAACATAATTGATTTTTTTTTTTGCTCTTTAAGAAGGTATTTTTTATAAATTTTCTTATTCTTTAAATATTTTAGATAATGTTATCTTTTGTGTATTTTATTTAATATATGTTGACAAAATGAACATAATTATAGAATGTTATGTTTTATTTTATTATAATTTTTGCTATATACCGGAGAATCCAAAAAATGCCTTCTTGAACAAATATAAGTTTGCCTCGGTAAAAAATATTCAAGAGTAATCTCGAATTTTGTTTCTTCCTCCTTGGTGGAATATAGGAGTCCTTGCCTCATATAATTCACACCCAGAATTTTTTCTGAGTTTATATGAGATGGGATCAATTTGATCTGTTTCAAGCGTCTACGGCAGGCAGACAACCAAGCCGTACCGATGAGTGTAAGGTTTTCTACTAACACGAAACGCTTCTTCTTCTTCCTTTTTCTTTCTTTGTTTTTAAGCCCACTGCGGGCGTACACAGGTTCGATTCGTTTCGAATGAATCTGTTTTTTAAAAAAAATTGTTTTCTATTTTTCTCAATTTTTTGCTTTTTTTCATTTTTTCATGGCTTTTCTTTGATCTATTTTTTCATTTGTTTTTCAAGTCACTCAATTTCGCTATTTGGGACCTGTTGATGAGTCAATACCAAGACTTGAAACTTGTCCCCCAAAACCAAATGGGTTGTGTGATAAAATAACAAATAAAATTTTTTTTAGCTTTTCTATATACCGGAGAATCCAAAAGAATGCCTTCTTGAACAAATATTTATTATAATTGTGTTTGTACCATTAATTGTGAGAACTTTCTCTTATTTCTTTATAAAAACTCCATCGAGAAATTTATACAGACTGCAGTACTTAATTAGCTCAATTGACGGTGTAAAAATCTTTTCATCTTCTATCGATTCCCTACAAAGAAATACAGCCGAAACTGTTTCAATATTCAACCTATTACGTTTTTTATTATTTAAGTTATTATAATCTGAAAATGCTCGTTCAGCAGCAGCCGTACTGAGGGGAAGGACAAATAAATTAATTATGTAGTTGTAAGGATTCTAGAAAATTGGTTGTTCAAAAAGAATTTTCTTTATAAAATTTATTAAAATATTTTTGAAGTTATTTTCAATTAAAGGTCTTTTTCAGACTGGAAGGTTTTATTGGGATTATTAATCTCACCTAAAATATAGCACAATAATAAGTACAATTTTATCTCCGAAAAATTATTAGGACTTTCAAAAGTAAAGAGAGTGAAGTAATAAAGTAAAGCTAACCACTGCGCCAAGATTCTTATAATGATTTGGTCCAGCTCCAACCACCGCGTGTACCGCTTGATTTTAGAATCCTATTTAAATTTAAACTATCTTGAAATACTGCCAACTCACTTTGCGTCTTAACACTGTGGGTTAAATGATTATATACATAAGAAAGGAAATTTTCAACTCTCCGAGAAATTTTTTTCATAGTAGCCGCAGGACACAAGTGGAGGGAGTGGCAAGTGCATCCAAGATAAAATAAATGTTTATGCAATTTCTCCAATGTGTTGTCAGTACCAAAGCCAATAAAATTTTATGCAGAATTTCTTGCTTGCTTATTGTTTTTGTTGTAGGTATAAATATAATCTCAACAACAAACAGCAGCAATCACTAGAAATCAAAAATAATCACAAATTCACAACATAAATGCGCAATTATTTTATGTAACAATTATCAAACACAGGAATTAGCATCAGCTCAGCAAGCAATGACATTGACAATTACAATGATCACTCAAAGCAAAACGTGCTGCAAAGTGCAAATGCATTTGAAGTGAAATATTCATAATAATCACCACAACACAAAACACAATTCCTTAATGGCTGAAAGCAACACGCCACCGCCACGCCAACTTGCTGTCACTCAGTACGTTTACATAAAAACTTGAAGTATGCTTCAAGTAATCAAAATATCATGTAAACGCGCATTGACTTCAAGTATACTTGGGTCAAGTGAATTACAAAATTTTGTTCGATTTACTTGAAAATATTCATGGAAATGCAACTTCAGTACTTGAACGTTTTTCATTTGTACGAATTATGAAAACTGTAAAGAGGAACAAGAAGAAGATTATTGTTGATAATTCAGGTAATAATTTGTAGCACTTGATTTGTAGCACTTTTCTCAAGATATTTGTCTAAAAATCCGTACCTACATATGTATTGAACCTAATGCAGAGTTGTCAAAGGTAAAATTTCATTTCAAGTAAATTTAAAGAAAATTTCAAGTCAAGTAATTGAAATTAATTCAACCAAAATCTTGAATTTTAAGTCAAGTACTCAAGTATTCATGTAAAGGTACTGAATGACAGTTTTGTCTTGTCCAGCACAGCAACAGCAAGACAAAGGCATCGGATTTGCGCCGTTGACGCAAACAAGATGAAAACGCATGCAACATACGTAAAGCGCGAATTACAATTACAACTTCGATTCGGCTTCGACTTTGCTCAAATAGTAAATACATACATGTCGCAAGATACAATTGCAACTTCGACTTCGACTGCGACTCCGACTGAAATTAAACTTTGCTCAAAGTGCAAAGTTGGTGTTCGCTGCGGCCAACTTCAGTTCAATCGCAGAAGTCGGGACTTCTGGTTTGTTCAAGGAATTGAAGCTTTATTACAAATTTCACCTCAGCGTCGACTTCGACTTAAAATCAAGTCGCTGTCGCCAGATCAGCCGTAATTGTATTTCACGTATGTAATTAGAATCCGCGCATTCTTTTTCCACAATTCTTGTCCTTAGTAGTTTTCTTTAAATGAATAAAAAATCCCATAAAATCCGAAACATCGATATTCACAGTAGATTTTTTTTCAAAGAATATTTTTAATTTTTTTAGAAAAAATTTTGTTTTTTGTTTTGTTACGATTAATGGGAAAAAGCGAAAAAGTAGCAAGGTTTCAAACATGCTTAAACGGTAGCAATTTTGCTACTATAGTAGCAAAGTCCTATCACTTGCCGTCATGGCATGCCGTGGGCTGATGATATCCAATGTAGCTGCCTACAGACTCGGACTCCGACTGCACAAACACACACATGCAATTATCACTCAGCTGAGAGGTATTGATGATAAAGTAGTAAGGTTACTGTGTAATCAAACTATTTTATTATTTTGTTAAGTAAGGTATATAGGAAGTGTAGCCTTTGGAAAGGTAAGGAACCAAGCTTTAAATTACTCGAAGACTATTTTCCTGTATGTATAGTAGCTTAGGCTCTATAGCATATATAAAGTCAATGTTTGGCACTTTTCCATAAGTATCAATATAGAACATTTTAGAAAACAGACTCACAACGCATATATATACATTTCTGTTTCATGCCTTGGGAAGTATTCTTGAGGACTTTGTCGGGCCTCAAAAACATTATTTGTTGATGCGGTCCGGAGATAACAGACAGGAAGAAGCAAAGAGAGACTGAGAATATTGCTCTGTTCTCTCTATTCTCCACCACCCCACAGATATACACACACCGACGCCAGCAGCCATGTTTCACTATGCTGCCTAGCTGAAAAGGCAAGTCGGTTTTTCTATTAATTTAGGTACTCGAAAATTTTTGATAAGAACTTTTGCACAGCATATTTTGACTACCTACAGTCATGAAAATGTTTAGCCCAAGCAGACGAATCAATATAACTGACAGTGATTGCGACTAGACTGCTTGTCACCCACCAATTCCTATCCCATCCGCTAATGTTACTATTCTCCCCCTGTTCTGCTGCAATGCAATGTAAATGAAAATTCTCTCAAACAAAGTATTCTTGATGAAATCGGTTTCTTAGAGAAGAGGTAAATGAAGCAAAGAGAACACGCAATGCAATGCATGGGCATAATGCAAAGTGCAGGCTCTAGCCTCTGGCTCTGGTGCTGTGCTGGTGCTTTGACGATGACGACCCGCCAGCCGCCACTCACCACTGGTGACTGGCAGCGGACCGTCATTCAATGCAGAGTTTTCGTAAAATTTGTAAAAGCGGGTCGTAATATCAACACCTGTGAGTGGCGGATCGTTTTCAAGCAGAGAGTTTTCATACAATATGTGAGAGCGGGTCGTAATGGAACGACCCGCCATATAAAACTTTTCAATATATGAGATGCGTATTCTTTCTGTTAGATATTCTTTTCTTAAATCCAATAAAAATTGCTGAGCTTACCTCAAATCAAAAGTTTATAGCGTTGCTAATTCTACCGTAGATATTCTTAAAAAGGAATAGAAAATACTTGGAATAATCGTGAACATTTTAACAAAATGGTAAATGCCCGTTTTTGTAGTATACCGCCGCGCATAGAAAGTGTGATTAAATCAAAGGGAAGTGTAATAAATTATTAGACAAATAATACAATACACATATTATTGTATTATTATTATTATTAAACTAATAAGAAAAAATAATGTCTTACTATATATATAAAACATTTTCTAAATATTGAAGGTGCGTCTAAACAAAAACATTCCGTTGATACATCCTGTAAATGGGGAGTCAGCCTCTTTTCCAATAGAGATTGTAAACTTAAGGTGCTTTGTCTCGTCACAGGGAAAAACTTTTGACTACTGCTAGTCTAGCCTTCCTGTGAACTACTTACTGCACCGTATCCTGATTATACTTTAGCCGCATACTTTACTTAAAGATTTGAACTAAATATATTTATACAAACATAATGAAACAAGAACACAAAACCCATGGGAACTAATCAGCTATTATCCAGTTCTTGCTAAAGGAAAAAAAATTATTTCGTGTCATTTCTTTGATTATATTTTTTTTTATTTTATGGCGAAAATTTGCTTACATAAAATCACAAGAATTCCAATAACCATCAATGTGAGTGAGTATTTGTTCTGCGCAAGGGCACTATAGGTATCACTTACAAAAAAAACTATTGCATACGCATTACGAACGTGTCCATAAAGAAACTGCATGTACTTAACGCTAAAGCACAATTTAAAAGCGTAGATACTATCTGGACTTACCTTTTGATTATTAGTCCTGTGCGCAGTCGTAAGGGTTGAAACATACGATTCAATTTACACTGTTGAAACTAGCGATCAGGGATATCTTCAAGATTTCTGCTCGTGCTGGTCAGAGTTGCTTTTTTCTCTATTTTTGCTCAGATCTCATAACTTAAATATTTTTAGGCACATGGTTTTACCGGCGGGGAGGGGGGTGTAACCGTGGAATAGTTTCAGGTACTTGGCTTTACCAGGGGGGGGGGGGGTGTAACAATGGGATAGGAACTAATAAATTATACGTGTAATAATAATAAAAAAAGAAATTTCATATGTCAACAGGTTCTGCTCTTGAATGCTCTTGGGCATAAAAAGAAAACAACCCAAAATACAACAGCAGTAAAAATGAAACAGAGACATTTTGCATAATAAGAAGTTCAACACGTGTACGGAAAACGAAAGAGAAATTTTTTTTTAACCTCCATAAGGACAACTTAGACGAAATTTGTACTCACACTGTGAATATTTCTAAAACATGGATTCGAAAGTATAATCCAAAACCCAAACAAGAGTTGATGTAGTGGATAGAAAAGGAAAAAATTCAAAGCCAAGAAATGAATTTTATTCTTACAAAAACACACACCTCGTAAATCGCAAAAGTGTGCCCTAAGAGAAATAGACTCTATCAAATCGATCATTCGTCCTCGAAAGTCCAGACCAGCAGCCTTATTCCAGAACTCGTTTCGACAGAGCTTGTCGATTTGATTTTATTATGCTTGAACTCCTGCAGATGATTCTGAAGGTAACTTAGCAGTAGCACTTTGTAAATCACTGTCTTTGTCATGAAATCTGGTGCAAGATAGATTTGATGGATCTGTTACGTCCATTTCTAATCTTGAAGAAGATGCACCATAAGGATTGAACATTTTTCATTCCTTTCACTATAAAATGGAACTCCACATTTCCGTTTATTTTGACATTGCTTTTATGACAGTCGATCGACAAGTGTCATCGAAAATTGTCGATATCGAATTCTGTAATCTCAAATCGACAAGTTTCTTTAAGGAATCAAGTTCGTTCTGAATAAAGGCCCTCTAACTCCCAGCGATTATTTCCTCCTCATAGTCATTAACGAAGATTAACCGGTGATGATAAGATGAAAGCGGCGATAGAAGTAAAATATATATATATTTGATAATGGAAAACTAAGGGTCGAATGAGAAAAATAATTCATAGCATCCCTCGCAATCTCGTCAAGGCAGCGGAGATAAAGATGCTCGACCTACTACTAGGATGTGACGTCAACGCACACCACACGATATGTTGTAGGTAGCACCGACATCAATGAACGAGGTGAGTCCTTATTTAATTTTATTGTGAAGTTCAATCTAGATATCTGTAATAAAGGAAACACTCCCACTTTTATCACGGCAAATAGGTTGGAGGCATTAAATGTGACATTCATAAGTGAATCGAACGATCTAAATGTGGTTAATTGGAGAGTCTCCAATAAGAGATAGTTCTTGGATCACTGCTGGATTACAAGCTATACGGGATACAGTCACCAAGGAGAAAATGGAATGGGAAATTCAGTGTTTTGCTCCCTATAAATCACCAGGAATAGATGGGATCATTCCTATTATCCTGCAGAAAGTACAAAACATTGTAATTTCGGGGCTCGTTGTGACCTATAGGAGCTGCCTATCCCACTCCTATGTCCCATGCATTTGGAAGCAAACCAAAGTTATTTTTTTGAAAGGTTGATAGAGGCGTCTACGGACGGCCTGCTCAGGGGAATCGAGATTTCAAGATCACAGCACGCATACCTTAATCCGAATTCGCCCAGCGTTACCGTATGTTTACGCCAGATACAAGGTGATTAAAAAAAATTCCACTGCATCTAAAGCTGGTTTAATTCAGATGCACGAACCGGTTTTGTATTTCGAGGACCTTTACCCGTCGAATGAATTATACGGAACATTGTTTCGAGACGAGCAATTCCAACGACAACATTAGTAAAAGTGACTTAAAATTGTGCGAAAAATGGCAACATTAGTGGATATGAAGAAGTACAGTGCAGATACAGCTATTTCATTCCTATTCTAAAAATATTGAATTTTAATTTAGTGAATGAAGTTTTGTAAAAATAGAAAATTCGTTCAAGAAATTTCTTTTTTAATTTTATGTGTCACCAGTGTGACCGTATACTGGGCGGATGTTAAGTTTCATTACATTACATTACATTACATGTAAATTGGTTTTTTTGAAAAGAGAAAGTGTATAAAAGGATTTTGCCGTCCTTTAATCACAAACTTTTCCTTTTTTGTTGTCCAGTTTTTTCAACCATAGGAAATGGACATTAGTTGAGGCACTCGACTATCTGGAAGAGTGCATGTCGGACGAGGAGGAACTTTCCAAAATATACATGCAGCCTCCTGAAGTGGAAACAGGTACTTTGAGCGGGGAAGATGATGCCGACGAAGATTTGGCATGTATTGCGGACAATGTTTGCCGTAAGAAATTGAAAGGTAACTGCGAAATTGTTACTAGTTTAGCGACAGTAGATGTTTTATCTGCATACTGATAATAAGTAACTATAACACTTGCGGTACAGGTACACTCAGAAAAATAAATTGAATTGTTTTAATGAAAATATGTCATTGTTTTAATTATTTGGTAATTTTCTTAATTTGAAAGAAAATTTTATTAAAAACAAAGAATTTTTCTTTACTGCACAGAAAATTTCATTTCATTAAAACAATGTATAGATCGTTTCACTTATGAAAATATAATAATTGAAATCAATGAAAATTTCCTCATCTTATAAGTGAAAATATATCATTATTTTGAAGTTATTTTCATACATTCAATGAAATATTTTCATAGCTTCGTTTTTACATTAATGTTCATTAAAATAATGGATATTTTTCATTGATCTAATATTCATTTCATAAAAACAATAAAATCTTACATAACTGCCAATGAAAATTTTCTACAATATGTACTTAACGGTGAAGAAGTATTTATCGAATCAATGAAAATTACATTGAGGCATTAAGATGAGGTCATGTATTAACTTCTGCTGTTCCCTTCAGTCAGCGTTTGCCCTTGTTTACATAAGGTTACAGGAAAATTTTTTTTTTTTCGATAATTGAGTTTCGTGCAATAAGTATATTTAATGAGTGGATACACGTGACATGGAGCAAATAATAATCGAATCAGTGTGTTGTGATGACCCTTGTGATATAATAAGCACAGTCAATAATTTTGCCGAAAGCGAACAACTTGTGGAACTACTAAGTGAACTAGGTGGATCAGCTTTTATGGTAGAGTTTCTAGGTAGGAAGAAATAATTATTATTGTTCTATTTTGTATTTTGCATTTAAGAATATGGTATTAGCGCTGCAAGCTTAAAATATATGCGAAGTAAACATTTGGATGTTTTATGTCCCAAGCATAAATACGGACAAAGGATAGTTTCGAGCACAACCTTCGAAAGTGGCAAGAGAAAATGGTAAGTACATTAAAAATATATTTAAAATTATTATAAGCGGTATAATTCTAATTGTAATCGTAAATATTGTTAATTTCTAAGAAAAAAATATAAGATCAAGGTTTACAAAATTTAATTCTATATTTCGACTGAGTTTAATTTTTTGAAAAATAGTTCAACTTTAAAATCGGAACCTTTTATTAAGATTTAGTTTAAATAAGTGCATTGTTTATTTTTGCTTATAAATGGCGGAGAAATACGTTCGTTTATATGCCCGTGCATATATATTCCACATATATTACTCGCGTTTTTGTATTTTCTTGTCTAAGAATTCTTTTTTTCGAATTTATTCTAAATAAAATTGCAATTTTCAGAATACTGCTGAAGGCGCTGCATCGCTGCCCCCTACCAAATCTCCTTAATCAAGTTTTAATGATATCTTCAAGTGCTCAACTTCAGACTCATCTACATCCCCAAGTGAGGACGTTCATTAAGTAATTATTTTTATATTAAAATCAGTTAAAAATAGTACTCCAGCATTTAAATATAGAAGAGCTACTCAAAGCTAGTTGCAAGGGCAAGCAATTAATACACCACTACAAAAATTATAATAGTTTTAACACGAAATACCGAAGAATTCTCGCCGAAATAATTATTGAGAACATATAGTTGAAAAAAAAAATTAACGCAAAACCAAAATATTTTGAGCACTTGTCCAAAGAGATCCAGAAAATTTTTCCGACTGAAAATAAAGGGAATAATAAAACCAGACTATAGAAGAATAAAATAAATAGAAAAAAAATTTATAGGATATATACAATTCACCGCAGTTCCTAAAAAGAGGTCAAATGGAATCCTATATATTGATTATCATAATGTGTTGTCTAAGCTGCGAAGAGAAGGACTACTACCAATCAAAAGATTGAATAAACGAGTAACTCCGGATTCATCAAAAAGTACAATCTCAACTAACTATTATGGTAAGTTTTGGTTCATTAAATTTAACTTTATATCTTATAACTTAGATCAAAATGTGGGATAAATTGGGTTGTGCTAATCTTTATTTCATATGAAATAATTATGCAGAATTAGAGGTGTATGTTTAAAAGTAAAAAAACATTTATATCTTGCATATCTATTTTTGTTTATCCGTCCGTCTATATAATAACTTAAGATCACCTTGTTGTAACTTTTAAATTTTAAAGTTTTTACCCAGTTTTAAAAACTGTAAATTATTTAGAAACAACATCACTTTCTAATTATACAGAAGAGGATATGATTACAGAAAAATCTTGGCTCCAATATAACACTGGTCCCGAAGAAATAATTTTAAAGAAGTGGGAAAGCACTTCTGCATATCGCTTAACTACATTTTCAAAGGATAAAGACATTTATGGTATTTTAACAGAGCGGCCCTTATACAATCAGTCTTTTGGACATTTATTGGTAAGATTAACGTAGTAAAATATTTATGGGAAAATAAATAATGAGTTTTGAATGCAGGTTGACATCGACTTCCGAACTCAGTTTCCAAATAAAGCAAATTCTTTGTACAGTAGTTTTAAAGATTTGGAGGCACGCATTATACCCTTAATGGAAAGCGATATAAAGGATGAAAACAGCAACGAGATTTTAAAAAAACATATCTTACTGGATGAGGCAGAGAATCGTACGTATCTACATATTCACCTTACCTTATGTTACTTTTATTACATGTTATACTCTATACCAATTAATGCTAAATTTTATCAATTTCAGCTAAACATTGTGCTGTATTGTTTATCCTTCTCCACTCTTTGCTTGTACCTACGTCACGTATTTATAAAGTCGATGGCAAAATGAAAAAGATGCGCCTAGGAAAAACTACAATTCAAGATATAGTTTTTTATTTCATTTAAAGACGACCAATAATTTGGAAAATAAAGTAAGAGAATTAAATAAAACATGTTTTAAAACTAAAGGCACATTACACCCAATTATTCTGGGTGTTGGTACTGACCATTATGATTTATATGACTTTTATGTTTATCACACAAAATATCTATATAAGCTGCCAAATTGCATCAAAGCTTAAGAAGATAATATATTATATTCAAAGGGGAACTATTAACAGTTCTCCATACTACGACAATATTTGTTCCGTTTTTGACCACCACTGTGGAATACTGTGGCACAAAGTATAAGAAGGATTATATAGTTTACGTAAATAAAAATGGAATGATTGCTTACATAATTCGTGAAATTATATATCTCAATAACGAATTCTTTTTATTTTGCGGACAAATGAATATTATTCATATAGCGAACACTTTAAAAGTTATATGTGGGCGCTGCTGTTGGAATTTTCGTGTCTGAAATGCTTTCAGAATCCTCCAACTATTTTACATTACTCATCTTCAGGGAAATGTTTATTAAAACTAAAACCAAATTTTTAGTAGTAATCATCTAACATTGTGATTTTTTCCTTTTTTTTCATTAGGATAATTTACTTTGTTATTTTGTTACACTTGATTATAATAAAAGCAAAAATTTATCTATATGAAGTGTTTTATTATTATGATTTCATTTTGTATGATCTTTAATTCTGAGTGTATACCATGTTTCAAGTTGAATGAGATTTTTCATCAAAACCACGAATTGTTTTTGCATTGATTGAACAAATTGAAACAATGTCCTAAATTAATGAAATCAATGAAAATATAGCATGCATCAAGTTGTCAAGTTTTATGAGATCTTCATCAAAACTACGAAAATCGTTTAATGAATTCGACAAAGTTCTTACATAGGAACAATGTTTTATTACATTAAAATCGATGAAATTTGACATTCTGATGAAATTCAATTTAATCATGTTAATGAAATTTTTCACATTAAAATGATGAGAACTCACATAGGCTCGTATTCAATGAAAATTTTCATTAATTTTAGCGCATTTTTATGCCTTTTTTCGTTACTTTAATGAAACGTTTTTCTGAGTGACAATTCAAGAAAATCGAATCCCGAAATATTGTCCTATTGTTGCCAAAAAAACATGCAATAGCATAACCACGACTATATGACATCCAGCAAAAATTGAAATAAAATGGAATCATCCTGACGTCTTGGAAAGACAAGAATGTTGTCAACATTGCCTCGACTGCGTTTAGCGTTAATCCAGTTTCGAGTATTCAGCGATATTCAAGAGAGAAATCTAGACGAATTCATTTGTCTCAATGTGTCTCAATTAGAGTTTCGTCGACAAATTGCTGTTTACTATTGTAAACATTATGGAAAAAATCCAAAATAACCCGGCCCCACACGAAGGTGAAAGTGGCTTAAATCATCAGTTAGCATTCTCCGATTCGATGGAATGCACCATTATCCTACTCAATGTAATAAAAGACGTCACTGTGCGGGCGAATTGTGCTCGAAATGCAACATTGGACTTTGCTTGAGCAATATCATACTGCGAAACCAATCCAATAAAAAACAAGTAAAATAGCTAGAATTGGTCTATAAGACCAATTCTTAATATACTCTAGATGAATGCCCCTATGAAATTTCGTATGGTCACCCATTTGAGCAATTTTCGTTTTTGCAGTAGTTTTTCGCATATATTTATAGAACAGTTCGTCGGACAGAAAAAATGATTATAACCCATTTTATAGGATTTCATATTCTGAAGAAGTTTTTAGTACAATGAAATATTCTAGGACTGATTGTTTTCACAATATCCGTAAACATCCTAAATTTTTATATGGCAACACCAAGAAGGGGTTGCCCGAATTATTTCATTTTTGAAATTTTATTTGCTATTACTATGAAAACACCATGTACCAAATTTTAGCTCTATATGTACAGGCAGTATCCAAATATATATGTAGTCAAAACGAACTTTTTGTATGGCAACCCCACGAAGTAGTTGCCCGATTTGTCTCATTTTCGAACTTAATTTTACTTTTTTTTAAGGTCCGTGTACAAAATTTCAGCCCTCTAAGTATACGCGCTCTCGAGCTATCGTGAGGACTGAACTACAATAGACGTATACGTAAGTACACTTACTTACGTAAACCAAACGCGCCTTTTAATTTAACAGCCGTACACAAATAAACTTTAACTCGTTAACTTTCGTCAAGTTTAAAACTCAAATTGCAGTCAGTAAAGGTACGGTAAGAATCGCTATTGTGGATTCGGATTAAAGGGAAATCGGTTGAAACTGCGCTGTATCACGTAGTACCACCATTGAAAATCAATCAATAACAAGTGAAAAAGCTAGAATTGGTCTAAGACCAATTCTTATGATACACTAGATGAATTCCCGTATGTAATTTCGTATGGTCACCCATCTGTGCAAGTTTGATTTTTGAAGTGGTTTTTCGCATATATATTTCTAGAACGGTTTGTCGGACAGAAAAAATGATTATAACCAATTTTATAGGATTTCGTATTCTGAAAAAGTTTTTAGTACAATAAAAATGTCCTTGACTGATCGTTTTCACAGTATACCTAAAAAACATAAATTTTTATATGGCAACACCAAGGAGTTGCCTGATTTAGTCCATTTTTGAAATTTTATTTGCTAGTATAATGAAAACTCTATGTACCAAAGTTCAGCTCTCTATATCAATGCGTTCTCAGGCAGTTTCCAGATATATAGTGGAAAACGAAAGTTTTGTATGGCAACCCCACGAATAAGTTGCCCGATTTGTTTCGTTTTCGAATTTAATTTTACTTTTTTTTTTTTTTAAGTCTGTGTACAAAATTTCAGCTCCCTAAGTATACGCGTTCCCGAGTTAACGTGCGCGCAGACGGACGGACAGACATATAGACACAGACGGACGACATGCAAAAATCAAAATAATTTTTAATATTATGCGTGGGTGTCAGCTGGGCAATACTTAAGTAAAAAAAGACTTAAGTACTACTTAAGGTACATTTTCGTTACTTAAGACTTATTACTCAATACTTTTGAAATGCCCCTACTTAGTACTTGAACATAAGTACTTGCTTCTATTTACTTGTACCTAAGACTTAGTTTTGTACTTGAGTACCAAGATTTTTAAAAAAGCAAACGCAATCTCTAGCGTAATTCCTTTTTTTTTAGTTTTAAAGCACGCAAAGAACTGTCAAAGAATGTGCCGCACTCACGCGTCAAGGCAGAGCTTAGACAAACTAATAACATACACACAAGACTGGGTAAGTAGAACAAAAACCAGTACCGTCTCGCTCGAATATAAAATCGACGATGCCTTGAATTGATGACATAATTACTTACATGTATAATATGGATTGCAAAAAATGGGCTCACTTCTATATTGCTGACTCTTTCGGGCTAAGCACCAAATACCAACTGAGAGAGAACTCAAAACAACAAATAAATTAGTGGATTCATCGAAATAAATGTTTTTAAATTAATCATTAAGGTTATTACTGGCAAAAACTGTATTATCAAAGACAATGTATTCATTAGATATGCAGAAGAATTTCAAAATGTTTTATTAAAATCACTTCCAGAGCTGCGTGCTCACTTTTTCAACTTCCCGCCAATGATTTTTTCAATGTTGGCCCCGACGTAAGAACTCTTTTTGACACAAGCAATTGTGCCCACGTGAAATAGAAATGTAACCAGTCCATATTATATACCATACGTCAGCGGACATAACCAAGGGTAAACAAGCAATGCCTCGCTCCAATATAAAATCAACGATGCCTCGACCTGATGTAGGGAAGGCCTCAATATTTTCTTAGAAATTTACTAGAAAGTTTTTCCTTAGAATTGTTATGCATTATTGGAGGCGATAATGGGTGCTTGGGCGGACCTCTAATAGGTTTTGTTAGTGTAGCAAGGAGAGGTGAAAGTTTTACTCTACTTTCAGCACAGAAAATTATGAAAAACTATAAAAGTAGCCACTGGTTACTATACATATTATAGTTTTCAAAAGGTATTGATTTATTAATATCTATTAACTGAACTCGATAAAGTTCATTATATTATTGCCAACGTACAAATATTTTAAAAAAGTACTTTAAAAAGTACTTCAAAAAGTACTCAGTACTTTTCATAGACTTAGTACTTAGTTGCAAGTACTTTTCATACATGCGATACTTGTACTTACGCTGAAGTACTCAGGCCTTCGGTACTTGTACTTAAGTACTTTTTCTTTAGTACGTGCCCAGCTCTGGTGGGTGTCCAATCCATTTTGCTCTACGATCATTATTTCGAGGTGTTAAAAACGGAATGACAAAGTACACCCTATAGATTTCATCTAGGGTATAAAAATGAATACACTATAGGTGCATATACATAAAGCCTTTAACAATGTTAGAATAGAGGCCATTCAGAACGCCCTGGTTGGTCTAGGAGTCAAATCCTATATATGCAGATGGATTAACTCAATGCTTAATAACCGCCCAATATACGCAGAATTTGGCTGCAATAAAGTTAGCAGGAGGGTGTCCAGAGGTACTCCACAAAGAGGAGTCTCTCACCTAAACTGTTGCTATTGGTGGTAAATGGAACTCTCGTCTCTTTACAGAGGGAGAGAATAAAAGCGGTAGGATATGCTGATGATTTAGACATCCTCGTCTCGGGTAAGTTCCTATCGACGATTAGCGAGCTAACCCAAAGAGCATTGTAAAAGCTTCCTAACTTGGCTAAGAAATGTGAGAAATGTGTAAGTTATTCCAACTTTCGCTCCCCATTAACCTTGAATTTAAAACTGAAGCCAAATATCTAGAAGTAATTCTAGACTTCAAGTTAAATTGGAGGATAAATGTGAATAAGCGCGTCAAAATGGCGGCCATTACACTGTAAACCTGCAAGAAAACTTTTGGCAAAAGATGGGGCACACACCCTCGCATCGTGCACTGGATGTACACCGCTATTGTGAGACCTATCCACACCTATGAAATCTTGGTATGCTGTAATGCTATAGAGAAAGCGACTCACCTGAATAGTCTTACAAAAATACAAAGATCTGCCTGGCTTGGTGTTGCAGGTGCTCTTGATACAACACCAAAAGCAGCAATGGAGACAATATTTCGGCTCGTGCCGCTTGACATCCGATCCATGGGAAATGTATATCTGCAAAAAGTGCACTGAGACTTAGAGCGTCAGGCTGGTGGGCAACAGCAGATCTTGATCACAGTAGAATACTGAAATTCTATCGTGGGGACTGTATACGAGGAGCTACGGATTATATCGTCCCTTGACTAGACTTCGAGAAAACATTCTCAACTAGCATTCCTAGTAGAGAGATAAAAGACTAGTAGAGGGTGAGACTCTGATATATGTGGCTTCGCAGACGGTTCGCAAATGGATGTGACAGTGGGGGCCGGGGTGTGCTCAGCATTCCCTCAAATGCAATGGTACCGCCTACCGGACTACTGTAATGTATTTAAGGCGGAGGATCTCGCTATTAGCAAAGAAGCAAGGCTGCTGGCAGCAACTTATGTTGTACCCAGTGATCGAATTATCAAGATTTGTATTGACAGCCAAGCTGCAATCAAGGCCCTGAGCTCGAACACCATTAGATCGCGACTTCTGCCACGGTGTCACTGTGAGCTCGGGGTGCTAACCACAGGGATATTCTCTGCTGGATGCCTGGTCACAGTGGCATGCCTGAAAACGAGGCAGCTGATGGTCTGGCCAGAAAGGGCTACGCTATGACTGATTGCTTAGCGGATGAACCCATAGATCGTCCCCTAGAATCAGTGAAGAGGATTCTAGACGTACAGCCCTGTAGGCTGGCAAATCAGATGGGGAGAATTGACCACATGAGCGATTTCAAAACAGTTGTGGCCCGAGGTTAGCCGTAGGAGGACTGAATCTCTGCTGAGGAGTAATCGTAATGATATGCGTAACCTTATCGCAGTTATTACGGTTCATTGACTGTCTCTTTGGTAAATATGCAGAGCGCATGCAAGCTTCATACAATCACCCTTATTACAGTTGTCGACTCACCAAAGTGACAAGCTTCGCAGTCACTCTCACTTCACTTCACTTTTCGTATTATCGTTGTCGAACGGTGTGACGTGACATTTTTCTTCAAAGCCGTATTATAGTTGTCACTTAAAGGGACAGGTAGCATCAGGGCATGCGTCAGGGTGTAGACAAAAGTGAGGTTTGTCTTATTTCGTGGTGTTGTTGTTATTTTTGAAAGTGTTTAAAAGAAAAAAATATATAAACGCGATGTATTTTAGCAGTTTAACTATAACAGGATGCTTCACCATAAAATCTATCATGACTTCAAATTGTTTTTTGTTGTAATCTTTACACTACAATTGCAAAAAAAAATAAACACTCTCAGTGCCATGGAAAAAACAGGTTTTCTGCAACATGCTATTGTCAGACGCATTGACCTGACATGTTTATTTTAAAAAAGTCTCGTGTCAGACCAATCGACCTGACATCAGGTATGTTAAAAAAGTGTGCTTGCTTTTCTGCGCGCTGGAGAGGGGCGGAGGGGAAAGACGCTTACCTACGGTTAGGGGGGTGGTGGGAGAAGTTCGCTACCATATGGTCCGACATCTGCACCCCTCGCTACGCTCGACCTTACTATCACTGATTATAGTAGATTAAAATATTTCCGTATTTTCTCTTTATTTGCCGGCATAACTACATATAACGGTACGAAGAGAAAATTTATAAATATTGTTGTGGTCGGAGCGGGAAAGCACTGTCAGTCATATTTGACTGACATGGCACTGAGAGTGTTAATTTATAAAAATCTATTGAATTTTATGTTTTAATGAACAAGTTAGAAAGCCATTATAAAATTTATCATTTTCTGCTTGCATTTTCCTTTTCCTTACACAAATCTAACATCTGTCACTTACGAAAACCAAGTGAGTAAAATTGTCACTTACATCGACAATTGTCTACTTAATACGACAACAGTAATACGTCCAAAGTCGTATGTTTTCGACAAATGTCACTTTAAACGACAACCATAATACCATTTTTGTGTCGTAACGCCATTTCTCACTTAAAGTGACAACGATAATAAGGGTGAATGACTTCTACAGAAGCTGTATGGACGAAGAAGAAGTTGACAGCGTTCAGCAACAGCTGTGTGAATGCTCTAACCTTGCGAAGCGTAGGAGGAATGCGCTCGGCAGCTACTTCAGCGAATTGGGGGAGCCAACAGATCAGTACCGGGATTCAGCTATGTCAAAATTGCCAAAAAGTAAGTGAAGTGTCACTTTTCTGCAAATTTGATTCTGCTAATAAATTAACTGTCACTCACTCACTTTCAATTTTGCGATGAGTGGGAGTGAAATCATCAGGCAGCGATTTTCTTTTAGAAATAGTAAGCACATAAAGTTATTAATTATCTCTAATAAATTCTATCTCCCCATTTGCATACTAGAAAGTCCTAATTGATGGACTAAAATAAAGTTATGATGTATTAGAGGGGATGCTTGTTAGTGCATAAGGACCCCAATGCATGGGAGGAAAGAGCGGAGAAATTAAATTCTTGCGATATGCTATATTATATTCCTTCTTATTATCCGCATAAAATGTTTAGAGAATAATAATTCGCAGCCGCGTTCATTTTCACACATAAAAAAGCCAAATAGCTGTGAATCTAACATTCGAAATTAATTTTCAAAACTACTCACTTCACTTTTTTAAAGGAATCATTTTATTTTCAACAAGTAAAAAAGCTAGAATTGGTCTAAGACCAATTCTTATGATACCCTAGATGAATGCCCGTATTAAATTTCGTATGGTCACCGATCTATGCAAGTATTGATTTTGAAGTTGTTTTTCGCATATATTTCTAGAACAGTTTATCGCACAGAAAAAATGGTAATAACCAATTTTATAGGATTTCGTATTCTGCAGAAGTTTTTAGTACAATAAAAATGTCTTGGACTGATCGTTTTCAAAGTATACGCAAAAAACCGAAATTTTTATATGGCAACACCAAGGAGTTGCCCGATTTAGTCCATTTTTGACATTTTATTTGCTAATGTAGTAAAAACATCATATACGAAATTTCAGCTCTCTACGTCGATGCGTTCTCAGGCAGTGTCCAAATATGTATTTAGCGGAAAACGAAATTTTTATATGGCAACCCCACGAAGGAGTTGCCCGATTTGTCTCATTTTCGAACTTAATTTTACTTTTTTTTTTTAAAGTCCGTGTACAAAATTTCAGCTCTTTAAGTATACGCGTTCTCGCGTTATCGTGCGCACAGACGGACGGACGGACGGACGGACGGACATGCAAAAATCGAAATAACTTTTAATATTATGAATGGGTGTCCAATCCATTTTGCTCTACCCTCATTATTTCGAGGTGTTACAAACGGAATGACAAACTTAGTATACCCTATGATTTCATCTAGGGTATAAAAATTAACAAATTAGTCGAATCTCGGTAAATGACTTGGGGGACCTGATGAAGTTCATTAACTCATGTGGTTCAGCGCACCTGCCAAAATAGGAGGTATCTTCCACAATTGGTCTAAGTGAGGTAAATCGCAATGGCGCGATGGCCGCCACGCTAACCTAACCTAACCTAACCTAGCCCTAGCAGCCCCCTCCCTTCCCCAAATATTTGTCTTGTTGGTAATATTCTGAGTACTATGTGTGCGCTCCTTTTATTATTTGCTAGTTTTTGATAGATTTGTTCAGCTCTAGGGAAAAGCTCTCTAGTAGTTTCTGATTAATGCTAGCCTCCAGTATAATCATATGTAAATAGTTAAAAATCAGTCTTGTATTACATTTTCTGCGGTCACTGTAAAAATTTCCTTATTAGTATTGATACTGTACATAGTGCTATCTCTCTAACATGATTGTTTGTATTCACTTCTTCTTTTTGGCATCTATAGAGATTACCCTCTAAACATTTGAGAGTATACACCTAAAGTGAAACGAAAACGTGAACTTTACGAATCGCGTTTTACTAATACACCCACGGCCCTATAGTACATGAACACTATATTCACAGCGTAACAAAAACGTAATGAAAACGTACCTCTCCTAAGCATTTGAGAGTGTACACCTAAAGTGAAACGACAACGTACTGAAAACGTACTTCTGGATTTATTGACCTGTGTCATAGAACCTGACAGCAGACAGCTGTGTTTGTGAATAACAAAACGCCGCGTTAATTTTTATTTTATTAAAACTTTGGAGTGTCAACAAATTTGAATATGTACACTTATATTATTATTACTGAACTTTTGTCAGTTTACTAAGGTATTTTGTAGTCTATCGATAATTCCAATTATATATACCCTACTCAATGTACCTAATAACATTGTAACGTAGTGTAAGCTAAGGTTCATTAATAAACTTTTTTTGCTCTATTCTTATTAAGGTTTGTGATGCTATTTTTATCGAATAAATTAAAATAGAAAAATCTGTTGTTTTCTTCAAAAGCCACATGCAAAACGTTTCGTAAACTAAACGTAATTTTCATTCCGAAAACGTAACACTGTAGAGTACAGTTTGCGAAATAATGTCAATTACCACTACATTGACAATCTACGCTTTTCAGTTTCACTTCTCTTCGGCCTGATGATTCGTTTCTGTTACGCATTCACAACACCAAAACGTTTCTTTTGCGTACACTTCTATGCAAGCATGTTTACATTTTCGTTACGTTTTTGTTTCGCCTTGCTTGAAGGGTATATTCAGAATTTATTCAGTTGAATTTGCTTAGTACCGCTACCTCCTTATATTGTGAAAAATTTGGAATGCTCATTCTCTAACTAGAATCGGCAATAAATAGTTGGATTATTAAGTACTCGGTGTTGTTTTTTTTTTTTTGTACCTTTATTGGCTTATTCGCAAGGTTAATCGCACAAAATTCTTAAAAACTATTAAGAATCAACACTCTCTATAAAGTAATTACTTTTTCATAGCAAAAAAGTGTAGCCAGCCCTGAAAAAATATGAGCCAAATATGACTTTGGATTTAGATACATACACATATCTTTTTTTTCATTTTACAGTTTAAACAAGTAAAAAAAATAGAATTGGTCTAAGACCAATTCTTATGATATCCTCGATTAGAAGAATACTCTATGTCATTTCGTATGGTCACCCATCTGTGCAAACTTGGTTTTGGAAGAGGCTTTTTGCATATATTTCTAGTTATAACCAATATAGGGTTTCACATTCTGAAAAACTTTTCAGTAATATAAAACCGTATAGGACTGATCATTTTCATAGCATACGTAAAAATCCTAAATTTTTATATGGCAACACCAAGAAGGGGTTGTCCGATTAAGTCTATTTTTAAATTATATTTACTATTTTTATGAAAATACCGTGTACCAAATTTCAGTTCTCTACGTTGACGCGGTTCAGGTAGTGTCCAAATATGTAGTGAAAAACGAAGTTTTTGTATGGCAACCACGAAGGAGTTACCCGTTTTGTCCCATTTCCGAACTTAATTTAACATTGTTTTTAAAGTATATGTGCAAAATTTCAGCTCTCTAAGTACATGCGTTCCCGAATTATCGTGAGGACGGACGGACGGATGAACGGAAGACGAACTTGCAGAAATCAAAATAACTTTTAATATTATGCGTGGGTGTCCAACCAATTTTCCTCTACTAGGATTATTTCCAGGTGTTACAAACGGAATGACAAACTTAGTATACCTCTTAGATTGCACCTAGGGTATAAATATATACATATATATAATATAAATATATATATAAATATATAATAATAAAAGGCTTACTAAATTCTGAATCCAAAAAGTTTTAATCTTTGGAACTAAATTCTTTGTGGGCATTATGGAATCTATGGTTTCAAATTTGAATAAGTTTGACTATTTGGTTTTGATGTTATTGAGATCGGAAAATTATCTTTCCGCGGTTGCACTGCTATGTGGTAAACAGAGTAATTTTTTTTATTAACCTTACCAGTTCCGAAAACATAGGGTTATCCAATCTATCCCAGTTCACCAATTTGAACACAAAAGTCCACAATATCACTTTTAATTTCTTTTCTGTAATCTTTTAGCAGCCGCCACTGGTTTATGCTTATATTTATTTCGATTACAGGAATGAAGTTTATGGGATTAAATTCGACTGTATTGACATTTATAAGATAATTGGACTTGATTTCCTTTGTAAAGTGCAATAAAGAGCCTCTAAATTTCTTAATAGTTTATGAATTCTTGCTTCCGAGCTTTGAAATTCGACGTTCATTTTATTTACTATGTCCAAAACATAGAATAAAAAAAGAAAATACATTTTGGTTTCATCATTTGACCTTAAATTCAAATTTCCGGGGCAAAAGTAAGTGTAACATACATGATGGATTTTTGAAATGTAGTATCAAAATAGCAAAGCCTTTTGCAAATTTGTTACGTTTGTAGCCAATTAATTCTCTGTAACGAAATGACTCACTCTCTATAGTGAAAAAATCCGCAAAACAAAGTTTGTGATAGGTTGCCAGATGCTCACAAAGGCACCGATAGTTTCGGTAGTAAGTGCCTAAAGTTCCAGGTATGTTGGTTTTGAGAACTTCTTCTTTTTTCATATACAAATCCGCTTCTCATTTCAACCAATGGAAATGATTTGCTGTCGCTGTCTTGCATGTAATTCAGACTTTTGGTATCACCGAGATACCTGTTTAGTGTGAATTATTTTGTCCATGCATATATATCTTGTTGTCATTTTTTTACTCATTCTTTATAACGAAAACTCTCTATAATGAAAGAAATTGCTCGGTCCCTTGGATTTCGTTATAGAGTTTTCACTGTATAACAAAGAAAAAAATAATAGAACATAAGTAAAATAATCTAACAAAACCCCATATTTATTTTCATCGATTTTTATTTTTTACGACTTTTTATAAATATACAAATGTTAAAGAATAAATTAATTTATGTTTGTAGGTAGATATGCATGTAATTTCTATAATTATAATAATATTACAGTAGCAACTAGAGAATATTATTATACTTTTGCTACAAATAAATGTATTTATTACTTTTACGTTGGAATTTTTTATTTTACATTAACATAGTTTTTTATTTTAGATTGAAAATAGAACAAAAATAAGTTTGCAAAAAAATAAAAACAAATTATATTCCTATTGAAAAAAAGATGAGGAAAAAACGCTTTGATAATAAATAATTCAATTAATTGCACACGGTTGATTTTTTATATTTAATTATTATTTTTAATTCTATTTTAATTTTCCTACAATTAAGATTAGTCTTGAAACTTGATTGATTTTCTTGACAAATTCTTTTTTTCCATATTGTTTTTTTTTTTTTTTTTTTTTTTTTATAAAAATAGTTTTTAAATTGTTCTTTAGATAATGCGCATTTCTGCTTGAATCAATACAGTATAACTCATCATGACAATAACACACAGGAAACTTCTGTTAAACTGTAAACTTCCTTTCCATTCGCATTCCTTTCGATTCCATGAAATTAGCATTTTTTAATTCCATTACTTTTCAATTAAATATGGGGGCATTACGGACCAATGGAATTAACATGCCAAGTAATGATGTATTGAGTTGAAATTCCTCATATTGCAGGATTAATCAAGAAACGCTCCTGCCATCAATTTTTTTTCAAAATCTATGCTATGTAGAAGTGTATCTCTCTCAAAAATTTAAGAGCATACATCCAAAACTTAACATACCGCTACAATTGCTATATTACCACCCCGATATTGTGAGGGAGACAGTTTATTGAAATTTTAATGCTGCCGCAGCAATCACCGCATACCTCACATGTGCAGTCCCCTCCAGTTTTTATGGTACAAATCGCAAACTGTCGCATTGTCAAGTTGTCAAATTGTAAATTGTAATTATTTAATCGTTTGTAATAATAATTGTTGTTAAAAAATGGACGAAAAACTATGTCCGAAATAAATTCAATCTTTGCTATAAACAAATATGTAAAAACTTTCGATTTCGCGATATTTAATTACAAATTAAAAACTTACTTTTATTTGATTTAATAAATATTTTCTATAAAATTATAGTAACAACAATATAGCAGCACCACTGACATATATAACATGGACTGCCTGATTTTCTATTTCATATGGGTCAACTTTTGTTGGCAGGGTGGGACAATTATTTTAATTTCAAGTTTTACTTTCGCTTTAATATTCATATTAAAAGTTCAGCAAATTACAGATGGATTCGAAATTATTTCTATTCTTGGAAGTTTATCTCCTACAACTTCAAGAATTCCTTAAACTCGAATTTTAAGGAAATAAAATTAAGCAATTTTTGTCTGCCTATCCTTAAAAGTAGCTATGGGGAACAGAGAAAGGATTACAAATACTGTATTGCCATCTATTTCTATTCTATATATTCATTTGGAAAACCACTGAACTGAAACTGGATTATGGTGGATTTTGTATAGAACTTATTATTTATCGTTCAGCGAAAAAAAGTAGTTAAACCAAAAAGAGACAACTATAGAAAAGTGATCCCATAATAATGTCAAATAATGTAAGTAATTTTTGTAGCGTCAGCAGTCCATTGTATATATGTCAGTGAGCAGCACGAGTCGAAATTGATAAATTAGGGTTGCCAAGAACAATGTTTTAGTCTCAGTAACTATAAAAACTTACTATGCTTGAGGTCTTTTTATGGTTCCGAACACGCACACATTGAAAAATCAAGATCTGGAAAAAATGCAGAACGCTTATCTACGATTGTCTAGTTACAGTTCGCGAAAAGCGAAAATATCTAAATGGCTTTCAAAAGTGTCACACTATTGTAGAAGGGACGCTAAAAAAAATAATATATCAAAGCAACTATGCGTTTAAACTTTACACAGCCGAATGTGAGACAAATAGAAAGAACACTAATACATCATTTAATTTTTGTTGGATTATTGAAAGCGCTCAATACTTTTCATTTTCAAACCGAAAGAAGATTAGTGTGACATTTTGTATGTAATTCAGAGCAAATAATTTGTCAGACGAATTTTATAAAAAAAAAAAAACGCAGGGATAAAAGAGAAAAAATGAGAAATGCAACGACACTGAAGATACAATAATTAGGTTTGTATGGATGTGCGGAATTTCAATTAAAAAAAAAAAAAGCAGTAACTGCCGCTGCAACAGGACGTGAAATTAACACTATTTTGAACTGGATACATGCGATGAAAAGCACTATTCGTAACTAGTTTCGAAATTTTGATATTTTTTATATTATAAACCCAGCCCAGAGGAAGGCCACAACGGACTGTTGATAACGTTGATCTCGTAGCGGCGGTTGGAGAGGATCCTGCTACGACAATGGGGTTATTATTTATTTAATGTATCCTTAGAATTAATAAGACGTCACCTGAATGAAATTGGTCAGGTGAAGAAAATGGATAAATGGATCTGGATGCTTATAAGCTGATCCCGGCAAACATTCAACGAGTGCTTAGCAAGAATAAAGGTCACCCAGTTTTGCATTGGTGCATTGGGTGCAGATGAAGCCGTAGGATAGGCTTCCAGAGCACCTCTTCACTAGAGAAAGGTTATGGTGACAATATTAAGGACTAAAGGCAAACGTATCCTGCTTTTACAGAAATTTTATTTCGCTAACGAAATGTGAAATACAACTTTATATATGACTTTATTTCTTAACAGCAAAAGGAAATAACGCTATACATAAAATATGAGTTATTTTCCTTCTACAATTGGGAAAAAATGTCATATGATCTATTTATTTTTCACGGCCATCTTTTACTAGACAACGCTCGTCCACGTGTTTCTCAAACGACTGTGCACAAACTAACCGAATTGGGATATGAAACACTGCCTCATTCTTCTTACACTGCCAATCTATCACCTATAGATTATCACTTTTTCAGGAGTCTAGTCAATCATTTACGAAATAAGCAGTCCAAGACCGTGATGTTATAATTTCGGCCTTTAAAGCATTTCTGCAGCAAAAAAACAAGGACTTCTACAAATCCAGAATATTTGCATTAGAAAGTCGTTGGAGACAAATCATAGAAGCAAATGGAAATTATTTTATTGAATAAGTTTACTAAAAAACTAAAATAATTTTTAATTTTATTCCTAAAAACAGGAAAATTCATATGCAACAACCTGATATTTTCACTTCGAACTCATCATTTACATCTTCAATACTTCCTGGATTACGAATCTAATACGTAAACGCTGTACGTCCATTCGACCAGGTAGGTATGTCCTTCAAAATTAATTAATAGTCATATTTCCATATAGAACTGGAACTGGAATATTAATTTAAATTCAAACTTAATCTTGATGGCATGGAAATTTTAGACAGGACCGTCGGTGATTTATCTACGCACACAGTCAATAGACTTGTTGTTTGGCATATGATCGGAATGGAGATATTTATTTTAAAATCGATGTAAAAAGGAACTACATATGTATGTATGTACCAAAGTTCTGAAAATGATGAATCATTTTATTGAATCCTCAGGCCCTTCGTACAGAGTGAAAATTTCGAAAAAAGAAATGGGACCATCTCCAAGATCTTTCATCTCCGTTGTGGTTCTTTTTATAACATTGCATACCTCTTCTTAATCAATAAATTTATTTATTTTCATATTTTAAAACGTCATATTGTTTGCTTTTATGATTTTGCGATGGATTCAATATTTCATTCATTTTCTAGGCTATAGGCATCTGTAATAAAATTTATCTCTGAAATAAATAGCCCTAACGTCATCACAAATGCTCTACAGAATTCTTAACTTAAAACCCCTATCCCTTATTTGTTGTAAATATTAAAATTTCGTATTAATTCATGGTTTTCAATTATACTTTTAAATCCTTTGTCAATCTCGATGGAATATATGAGAAATTTATTTCAATTCAATACATCATTATTTGGCATGTTAATTTCATTGGTTGGTTATTCATCCTACATTTCTAAGTGAAAAGTAATATTTTAGTAATAAATAATTTAATTCGAAGGAATGACAATTAGATATGAATTAATTCAACAAGGAATGATTACTTTAAAAAAGCTCTGCTTTAAAAGCTCATTTCCGTATTATGAATCCTGCAACTAAATATTACATAGTATAGAAGAGAGAACAATTTAGTCGATAATATTTGCATGCGTGTGTTTTTTTTTTTTGTGCAGGTGCATATGAAGGTGTTCAAGTATATTTCAACCTTCTTTACACCACACACGATAATAGTGAAAATTTAACATAAATTCTGGCTATCTAAGGATATGTATAATTATAATTTTAAAAAGAATTTATCGTTAACTAAAATATTTCAATCTTTAAACTTTACAACTTAGCAACTAGAAAAAGCGTTAAAGCGTTTAAAAATTGACCTTAAAACAGGCCTATTAAGTATAAAAAAAAAAGCGCATTTAATGTCGTACTCTGTGTTTATAACTTCAGAGCATTACGAAAAAAATTTATATTTAACATTTTCTTTGATTATTTATTAAATATTTTTGAGTGAAGAATTGATAAGATTTAATTTATTTTGAGTTTTTGAATGATTCTGTTTTTTTAAGGCAAATTAAAAGTTCTGTAATGAGGTATAAAGAAAACTATATAAATAGGATATGAGGACGACAGGCACCCTCAATGGCCGCAGTGTTTTATTACTTCTCATCTCTCCCAACCAACAAATAGGATTGCAAATATTACACAATAATCATTTTTGTGAATACAGTAGACTTTCGTACTAGTTTTGATTGAAACATCGAATGTTAAGATAGAAAGGTACCGATGCTTTAGTTTAACAATTTTAACATAGTCATGACAATTTTTTCAATTCACCTATATAT